>OY743225.1:33477522-34843228 GCA_963555765.1 Orthonevra nobilis
GCAGTCAATGCTGAGGACATGGAAGAACCAACAATGTCATCTACCTGAGCTAGACGAAGTACAGATAGCAAGATAGAACTTCTAAAAGCGGCGGCGATGACTTAGTTGAGAGTATGCACCAACTCATCTGCAATACATGGTCAGTTGTCCAATCCTGAAGGAAGGAAGCCAATTATAGAGGTATCAATCTCCTCAAAATTGCCTTTAACATCTTGTCCGCCGTATGATGTGAACGTCTGAAGCAGTTCGTCAACATCCTGATAGGTCCGTATTTATGTGTTTTTTTTACCATAAACCCAATATTAACATAACGGCAGATCTTGGAAAAAACCAGGAGCGCCAAGTCAGTATGCACCACATTTTCATCAATTTCAAGGTTGGTTTGATGATGATGTCAAACAAAATTTTAGACAAGATGATGCACTATCATGCGATTTCTTCAACATCATTCTTAGGACAATAGTGCAAAAGAACCTTGTCAACGCCAGAAGGCAAAAAGAGGCATATGCTGTCATAAAGAAAGACCAAACCCGGATCAGAACGTTACCGTAAACAGGTATAACTTTGAGGTAGTTGGGGCTTTGTCTATCTTGGCTCCGCTATAAATACAGATAAAGACATCAGCGCTGAGATCAAACGAATAATACCTCTGGCTATTAAAGCTAAGCCCTCTTTCGAAGAACTGAAGTGTCGCTCTATGAGAATCATCTTCAATGTAAAGCTTTCTCCAAAATGCTTTTACAACCCATATTAGTTTCTGACAACCAAGACGAAACTTCTTACAACGAGCTCACAAACTTTTCAATCTTTTGCACAACATTAAATAAATGTTACTAAATCAAAAACGATTATTTCCAAATTGTTGTCCTGATCACTTAAAAGAATACTTTCGTAAGAAAGTAATTACCGAAATGTTGAATTTAAATTAATGTTAAATACTCAACTTTACCATACCCCTACTTATCCCCATTTCAAGTAATAAATATGATTTTAATTTTATTGAATTTTAACTGAACTATATATATTCCCTAATGATTCAACTCAATTATTATAATCTCATACATAATATATTTCAACATGAATTTGTTTTAATTTAGATTTAATCTTTATATTTATATTTTTAATTTATTATTTTAATATGTTTTAATTCAATTTAACCAACGTACTCTTTACATCGCTAATCTTTCACAGATTTATAAGTATTTATTACTGTGTTAGCATGTACATAATAAGTATATCCTTTAATCTATACTTTAGGAGCAAATCGTATTGTATATAATTCAGAGATTCGAAAACAAATATAAACTTAAAAAGTGAGTATCTTAAAGTTGATGTTGGGAGCAAATTAAATACCACCTTAAATTTTTTTTTGATCATCAGATGGGAAGTTCATGGTATGGGCAGGTCTACTCGCACCCAAACCAATTTTTTTATTTAATTTAAACAATATACAAAGAGTGCTAAGAGGCGAAGTTTGAAACTGCTTGCCATCTGTCAATAAACGGTAAACCAGATTTTTCAAGCTGTCAAAAGTATAGCCTTAAAAAATCACTCTGGAAATGCATATACAAAAGTACTCATTGTGGAAAATGTTGCAGATATTTAGACTTTTGACTTATACTCTAGAAACTTTACTCCTTTGAAAAACGTTTTATTTCAGGTGAGTTTGTGCCTTGAAATCCGATTTAGCTTCCTTCCTTGTAATATATTTTCATGCTGAGATAACAAAAGAATCAAGCTTGATTTGTGTCTCAATGCAATCAATAAAAAAATAAATATAAATAAGTAAAACAAAACGTATCCTTTGTCGAATGCCTCTTTAAGGACCAATTGCAGGTAAAATGATTGAGGCCATCTGAACACATTTTTCAAATATCGGCAACAAATCAAAAAAATTATGGACGAGCTTCGATTTCCTTTTGTAGGCTTGGAGCTATATTTCGTATCTGAATCTTAATTTGCCCAGAAGCTTAACATGAACCATCGACGTCCTTCAAACAACAAAAAAAAAAAATGCTAGCAAAGCTCAACATAAAATGACATCATCATAAAACAAAAAGTTGTCCCCTTACTTTCGATTTCCATTAACTTCTATGCTTTGGGCATTTTGCAAGTTATAAATCTTCAATTCTTTGTTCGTATTACCAAAAGGGCCATGAGTCTTGATTGTTTAAGTTCTTAACGATCGTAAACTTTCGCTTTGTCGTTTATTAAATTACTAACATTTTATTGCCTTTTGAAGGTATTTAATAATCTTTTCGAATATAATTCAAGCAGCTGAATCGAAATGTGAGCATTAATGTTACAGTTTGAAGGACCTTCCTCTCTAAGCGAATAAATCAAACCTGGGAGAGTACACCCTTGGGGCACGAGGTCGAGCGCCATGATGTTCTTTAAGATTTATGACAAAGAATTGAGGCTTTGAATCCCGAAATAGCAAAATCATTTAATGACTTATTTTAATGTCCTAGAATGAGTGTTGTAGAAGTGGATGATTGAATTCATATCAGGATCTTAAAACGGACCTATTTCGCAATATATTACAATAAAAAAAATATAATGTTTACCTAAACAATTTGACATCGTATATGTCAAAAAAAATTGTTTCATGTCTTCGGCGAGAGGGATTTAGCCAAATCCAACTAAACTTATAAGGGTACCTATGAGTGTTTCGATATGAGTCTGAAATATAGAAATAAATGTGAACTTTGAAATTAAAGTTAAAAAAAATTGTGGATCGAAGTAGTTATTGAACTTTATCGCTACATTCGGCGTATTAAGATGTTTCAAGTTCATAGCGTAAAACACAAGAAGACAAGAACGCAAACAAAAATAAAGACACACCATCAACTTCCTATTTGATAAGTTAAGATATTATTGAAACTGGAAGAACGTAAGGTCTAATATGAATCTCCCTTTTTTTATATCTTTGCCCAACTGGCGGTAGTAGTTTGTTTAGGCTAACAGACATTCCATTCTTCTGATGAAAGTGAGAACGTCCTTGGCATTGGATTGTCTAATGGCCAATGGGGAGCATATCTCTTTGAGGGAGATACGCCTTCTAAGGTAATTTAGAGCTGGACATTCACAAAATATGTGTACAGCCGTTTCGTCGTCTTCCGAACAGAGTCGGCATTTGGTGGTTGTACTGAGCCCTAGTTTCGTCCGCAATTTCATTGCCTTCGATTCCATGATGACCTGGAGCCTATCCTTACCTCACTTTATAACGCCGGGCCAGGAATTGTAAGGTGTCGTAGCAGCTTTTGACATATTTGGATTCCAATAAATTGGAGGACAATGCCTTGAGCGCTGCTTGGCTGTCTGAATATATTAGAATTCTGGCCCCTTTATGGCCTTTTGCAAGGTTTTCTATGGCACAGGATTCAATGGCTTGAAGTTCAGCCTGGAAAACACTTGGATGTTTTCCCATGGGTAAAGAGATTTTGGTGTTGGGTCCATAGACACCGGCACCTACTCCATTTGCCATTTTTGAGCCATCAATATACCAGATTAAGTTTCTGGGGTTGGGGGCAAGTGTGTTGCTCGACCATTGATCACGATTAGAAATGTCTATCTCAAAGTGACGCCCAAATCAGTATTATTTTCAAGTGTCCCGTTTGGTCACCTGGTTTGCATTTCATTGCCAGTTGCATTTTAAGGGCATTTCTGGCGGCTATTTTGCTTATGAAAATGTGAAGAGGAGACAGCCCAATGACAGCTTCCAGTGCTGCCTTAGGGCAGATGCTCATAGCACCGGTGATGCCCAAACAAGCTAAACTTTGGACTTTATTCAACTTTTTAGCAGTTTTTTGACTTTCATCTGTTTGATAATGAAATGCTTAATAGTCTGATCTCCATATTTTAAAGCGCAGCTTCTGAAGATGTCGTTATAAATGGTTTCAAATATCAAATGGCAAGGTGCCCTGTAATTACTTTATTGAACTCACGTGTGGCTGTTTATTAAGGGACAAAGGATGTTCGTTATTTCTTATAAAATAAAGTCTTGAGAGTACTACACTTAAAATTCAAGGTTTTAGTGAATTTTTTGCTTCTAGACCTGCCATTTTATCATAAGCTTCTTTCACTTTCTGAAGACTGCCATGTCTAAATAGCTAAAATCAATTAACTTCACCTTTACTCCCCGAAGGTGCGTTAAAAGTATTTGGACAATTTTTCAACATTTCTTCTGTATTATATAGAAAAAAATTAGTTTAAAACACTTCATTTTGGTGAAAGTTTCAATATTCCGAGCAACGGTAAATATCGTTTAAAGAAATGCAATACAACTAATTTGATGAAAGAAACAAATTCGTTGAACGTCGTAGAATTAATTCCGAAAATACATTGGACAGAAAGATTAGATAAGCGGTCCTTCACAATATTTACATCGAAACAATTTAAATTCTGCAAACAAAAAAAGCAAAGCCAGGACACAATTTTCCCTTTGCTTATTTCAAAACAACTTTTTAAAATTCTTTTTCCTACAATAGCATAAGTTATGTTTCAGTGAATACTCAGCACAAGTTTAAATATAAAGTTTTCTGCGAAAGGGAAAGTTTGCAAAGAAATTGCAGAGCAAAACAGATCTAGTTATGGTTGGCGACCGAGCTTTTGATCATGCTCGAAATTTAGTTTGTGTCACCAAACTTTTTAAACATGAATCCCTCTATAAACAGAGTTCTTAAAATATATAATCCTCTTGAATCAAAGCGATAAAATATTAAATAATTCTGGCTGTCTGATTTATAACACTTTATGTTGAAGTTAAAAACTACTGTCAATAGGGGCTACAAATTCAACTTTTAATGTTAAAGTTGTTGAAATGGAATCGATTTTCGCAACTCTTTATATGAAACATCTTATCTTCATAGAGGGATGACCGTGTGCTACTATGTGCCTACAGAAGACTGGTTAAGATTTTGGGTCGTTGGTCCAATATTTTTGTTTTAAACAGCAGGAGATGCTTTCTTTTTGTCCTCTATGCCAGCCATAGACAGCCAGCCAGCTTCAACGTGTAGCTGGATAAATTCTTCTTCAAGTCAAGGTGATTTCTTACAGCTAAGATGCAACTTCATAAAATGAGGTCACAAACGTTTTAATCTCGTGCACAACTTTTTCAAGCTATGCCTACGGTCTCAGCGTCTATGGAAGGGCATGAAAAGCGCGCGATCGATGATGTTTAGAAATTAAGAAACAAGGAAGAGGTTCGAAATTATACTAACTGATAAAACAATTATCTCAGGGTCAACAGACCTCAAACCGAAGCCCGCAAAGTTCGAAATGGAAACATCAAAGTAGAATTGCAGTCAATGCTGAGGACATGGAAGAACCAATAATGCCGTCTACCCGACCTAGACGAAATAAAGAGAGCAATATTTAAGCCTAAGTCTGAAAGAGACACTTGAGCGGATGGCTAAGCTTGTGAACTTTTCAAAGCAGCGGAGATGACTTGGTTGGGAGTATGCTCCAACATATTTTCCACACATGTTCAGAAGAAAGCATGCACATGAATGGGCTCTCAGTATTGGTTGCCCAATCCTGAAGAAAGGGGACCAGACCAGAGAAGTCCAACATAGAGTATATATATTAACATATCGTAAGATCGTGGAAAAAACCCAGGAGCTCCAAATCAACACGCAGCACCTTTTCATCAATTTAAAGGTTGGTTTTGATTTCGTCCACAGAGACGAGAAGTGTGAAGCTTTGCCATCCCTGCCAAGCTCGTCCTTTTATGCAGGATGGCGATTGAGTACTCAAGATGCTCTCTTAATGTCGGCAAAGACGTCACCGACCTACTTGATGTCAAACAACGTTTTAAACAAGGTGATGCACTGTCATATCAATAGTCAGAAGTAGCGAGTCAACACCAAAGGGCAAAAAGAAGCATATGCTGTCATCAAGAAATATATCCCAAGTCCGACGTCTGGGTCAGAATGTACCATAGATAGCTATAACCTTGAGGTAGTAAGGGCTTTGTCTTCCTAGAGCTTTCTCTTCCTCTGTAAACACAGATAAAAACACCAGCGATGAGAAAAAATGAAGAATTGCTCTGGCTAACAAAGCTTGTCTATTGTATTGTATCTCTCATCATTGATGGTGCATAAAACAGGAGTTTCAACAATGAACTGAACGGTACGGGTTGTTTAGCGCCATCGACCTAGCCAAAAGGATAAAATTCAAATGCAACGCACATTAATAATTAAATAATAAATGGCAAAAAAAGTCTAACTAGCTATCAATGTTAAAAAGAAAACACGCAAAACATAGTTTTAAATTATATTTAGTTATTTCTGCAGTTAAACTAAAAATCTACCTTTTTTTAGTAGAAATGTTAATATATCAAAAGATAGTTTTTCCAAATTGAAAATAAGCAGTTACGAAATTGTTGAACAATCTATCAATGTTAATCGGTATTTTATATGATTCAAAAATGCAAAAACAAATATATTCCAACGGAGAATATATGCTTTCATAACTTAAATAAAACTTGGTTGGGCAAATTACATTCCACCTTAAAATTTTTTTGTTTTCTTGAGATGGGTATGGTATGGTATGGTTTGGGCAAGTCTACTCGCACCCAAACCAATTTTATTCTATTTTTTGAATAACAAGTAATGATATTTAGTAAGTTCCCGACAGGAATATTTATTCGTAAATGCAGCTTTTAAATGGGACAAAAATAAAATTAAAATAACTTTTTTTTTTCTGGGAAACGACCTCTGCATTTCCCTTTGACCACTTGGCTTTGGCAAATCCATTGGCATTGCTTCAAAAATCATCTACGCAACTTGTTAAGAAACGGCGACGAAAAACTCGTTAAGCCAAAATTGCTTCATGGTCCTTGAATCAACAGTCTAAATATTCCAACACAGCTCCAAAGTTCTTCTATGTTAATTCGTGTTAATTGCTTTTTACTAAATTCTTTTTTCGAACACATTTGCCTTTTTGATAAAGGCATTCATATCCATTTTAGTTTTCATATTTTCCACGTCAGCCACTTGAATAGCAAAGCCCACAGAGCAGTCCTTCAAAAACAAACTTGTCAAATGAATTAATTCAGAATCGCCTCGGAATCAATTAGCGTGCCAGTAAATACATCAGCTTGCAAATAAATCCTAATTATACAAAACGCACCCAAATAACTTGCCTTATCGTATCCAAAATCCCTGCATCCCAAAGTAGCTTCTGTTAATTACCTAAAGCACGAATTACAACCTCATACGAAAGTCGACAAGCCGCTAAGGATTAACTATTCATCGCACGCGATGTTAGAAGGAGCAAAAAAAAAACAATGTACTTCAAAATCAATTTCGTATATTTTTACAAAAATTGTTATAACAATCTTTAAGCTTAAGCTGGGTATCCAAAGTCTACCCTATTGCCAGGAGGCGAAAAAAAAGGCAACGAGATAAAAACTAATCCCGAAAGGATTCTTAATAAATTTCGACATTAGTTCCACCTGACTGCTCTATGAAATTGTTCGACCATTTGCAAAGAGTTTATCGCACCTAGGACAATGTGCCGAGATGGAAATGAGAAGGATCAGCAATGCGCAACCCTTTTCCTACAAAATATAGAGCGACGACGAGGACGCCGACCGACGTCGAAGTGATGGACCAAAAGCGTTTACGCTAGATTAAAACGCATTAAGCCAAAGTGCTGGAAGAAACTTCTTTAAGTTTATCTTCAGACATTCCTTCAAAAGATCCCTTCCTTCTTCCTTTTGCTAATGTTGTAGTAGTGAGCTTTGATGGCCCAATGCGCGCACACACTTGGGTATGGTTGTGGCAAGTAAGGCAAACAAGTTGCATGAATATAAAATTCCACAGAGATAGACTATGAGATGTTACCGGATAATTCCGATTATTAAAAAGTTTTTTTTTTTTTCCTTAAAAAAAAAAAATAAGGATTTTCCCTATTTATTTGCTCAGTGGAGATGAAGTCTTCTCCATTACACCATGCTTATATGCAATTTATCTCTTTTTCCATGAGCTCCGAGGAGATTTTATTTTTTCAAGTCTGTTGATTTCAGCTGTTTTATGTTGGCCTTTTAACTTGAGTAGGTAATCCTTGAATGAGTCCTAGGGGGTGGAGGATTCGTTCTCTCTGTTTTTTTTTTAACTGTTGGAATTAAGTTGCACTTAGCAAATGGGAAGGAAAAGAATGAGCACTACTAGGGCTTGTAGCCACTGAGCTTTGAATGGCCACTTGTGCGGTAAGTATTTCAAAGCAAGTCGAAAGTCAAGAGCAAAGCTAGCAAATTCGGATAGCGCGCGGATATGGGTCAATGGTCAAGGAATTATGGGCAAATAAAGGCCAACTGAAATCAGTAAAACACTTTCTTTTGCAATTCGAATTAGATTTAAAACAACTGGTGTTAGTCAAAGGATGGATGGGGGGTAGCATTTAATTGAACGTGGTAGGAAAGCAAAGACCTTTTTGATGTATGCTCTTCTTGTCACAGTCTTATGAGTCATCGCCCTAGGTATGTTGGCATCAATTAAAAACTTTTTCTTTTTGATCAGGGTATCTAAAACCCGCTGGCGATCTGTAGTCCCGCCATAAGTGGGCGATGTCTTGACTTTAAAAAAAGTTGAAAAACATATGAATTGAATGAATATCAAACATTAACATCTCAGATGCCTTAAATTAGTCCTCACTTATTTAATAATAATTATTCGTACTTTCAGATGGGTGTAGACCATACAAAGAATAGCATAGGTTACAAAGTTGTAAAAAATCATTCTCTAAGGAGTACAATCATGGAATTAAATTGCTTTTGATTGATGCAAATGAGTTCAAATGAATTAAATCACTTTTTTTTAAAGTTAGCGACTGATGGGTTCAAGATTAAGAATTGAAATAATTTTTTAAATCAACTGAATTCACGTAACCTAAGTTGAAGTCAGAAGTGAATTCATATTTTTCCTTGAAGTCATTAGTGGATTGACTTTTAATGGAATGAAGCCAGTGAATTTAATTAAAATTCTTGGATTTCATTCAAAATAAGAGGATTTACTTAAAAATTTTTAATTCAAAGTTTTTCTATCTTCTTTCTCACGTATATGATCCCTGCTGGTTCGCCTGTTGTGTTGGCAACAAATTAAACTAGGCAGAAAAATATGTCGCCTTGCAAAGAGAAATACCTCGGCTAGTCTGAACTGAAATCATTAAGCTCGGCTCATGATGTTCAAGATATCATCAGCCCACAAAAAATAATTGCCTTACATAATTTCCCCACTGTTCAAATTATTTCTTTTGGATTCGATGATTTTAGTTTATTTTATGTGAATTCACTTTAATTATTATAAAGTGCATTCATTTATGTAATTAAAAAAAATTGAACATTTGAGTTAATTCAATGATGGGTTTAAATTACTGGCTCCAAAAGAATGGTGTCTTAGAATTTTTAAATCGCAGTCTTTTTTTAGCAGAATTATTTCAAGCCATTCTGGATGAAGTCAATTAAATCAACCAATCTTCTTTTATTCCTTTATAACTCTGTGGTACTCATTCTTTATTGAACATAGATGGGTCCATTCGTTAAGTTTGTAGATATTTTAAACCGAATAAAAAGTCATTCAAATAATACAACCCCTTAAATTTGTTTGAACTACAAAGGAACATCTAAGAAAGTCGCTTCGTCAAACTAGAACTTATGCATATGTTAGTCAGATCACATTTAATAAAAGAAGCAGCAATACCTTTTCTTTCCTTGGCTTCAATTATAATTTTACAGTAAGATGTGTTGTCAAAGGCTCCTTGAATACCTTTAATAGTGAGTGTGCCGTTTTCTTTGCGTCTATAGCATTTTCCAACATTAGTGAATGATTTTAATTTGCTTGCTTTTTCCGAGTCAAATGGTCCCGTGGGATTTTGTTCTTCCTTTTTTGGTTTTAAAAGGAAGACCATCCTTGCTTCTGTCTAGCTTGAGGGCTTAATTATAAATTATTATGTCCACTGATTGTTTCGCAAAGTTAGGTTTCCATAAAATATTTAAACAGTGCTGTGTTTTGGCTGCGCAGAGTAACTTCCAACCTAACTTGTGCATAATTGAGCTGAATGATGATGATGAATCTTATTTCCTTTCGGAGGAATATTTTTCAAAGATACTTTTAACTGCTCAATTTTCCAAACAAGTTTGTGAAAAAGGTGATGATCTTCACGTATTCGAAAATATCAGACATCTTAGCTCGCCTGAACTCTGCTGCATAGTGCTTGAAAGCATAACTTTATTTTTTTACGGTGGAAGACTACCTTTCTTGAATTTTTTTTTTAAATGTCTGGAAGGACTATAAGGTGAAAAGTTTAGAGCCCCTTTTGAAACCTCTCTTGTTCATTAGTGGAGCAAAATTACAATAACAGACACCACCAATTTATTTCAAAATCAAGTCAAAATTGAGTCAAAAAGATTGTGAGATACGGAACCTCAGTCTAGATCGGTCCACTTTTGTTTGCGGATTTTCTTAATTCTTGCCGAATTTCGAAAGATTGCCTTTTTAAAAAAAAAATATTCCCTTGATCGAAAAAGCTGACTTAACCGCGTGGGCAATTTTGATTTCATTTTATTTATTTCTTTATTTATATTGATACTGGCATTATGGGTCTAGATAAGTACTTTTTTAGATTCCTGTTCACACTCTGTTCACGTGTCATCTAACTTGTTGATATGGTATGCGGGATGAACTTCGTCATTTAATTCAATTTAAATCTATCTCAAGGTTTCGCCCACAAAATCAATTGGTTCTTTGATTCTTTCAGGGAAAAGGCTTCACAAAAACCTTAGCTATGACCTCAAAAGAAGGTCCCAAGGATGTATTAGCGGAAATATCACCGGAGAAAGTTTTATGATCGGAAAAGACAAAAATTTTATGCCCAAAAGTCAGGTTGACGTCTTTCTGAAGTGATGGTGTTACATAGCAGGGACATTTCTTGTCCGTTGTTGTTGCAGACCTTATCCGCGTCGACGAGAATGATCTGAGATATTTTTAGCAAGCTTTGCAAAACAGTTCGAATTCCCGAAAAATAATAAACGGCAGTGTATCTTTATATTTTAAAAAACACTTGAAATCTGATTAATGGGCTTTTTACTTTTTAAAAAAAAGGAAAGTAAGTAAAACTGTCTATTTTTTGGCAGTTCTTTCTTTATATATATAAAGAAAATTTTTCAGCGTTCATTTTACTATAACACGTCGAATAAGTTCAACTTTGAATTGTTATCTTTAATTGTTCTTAAGATATATCAGATGAAAAAATCCGCAATAAGTCTTTAATATATTTATATGATGTTGAAGGTTTTGACTAACCGACAACTGTCTTCCGACAACTATATCCGTACAAATTTTCAATTTTGACTCCAAAATTAAGAAGAAGATAAAAACTCTATACCCTATTCTATCTACAATGACCGCGAATATACACAGGAATGTTTTAAGCCATTCACTATTTTAAGTTTCGTTAGACTACTATGATATACTATATAAATGACTAGTAGCAAGGTCTTATGATCGAATAATGTAATAAAATGAAATAGAAGAAGAATACTGCTCGAGTAATTATTTGCGGAACCAATAAAATTAATTCTTTTCTTTCTGCACACATCTGCGACTGTCCAAGGCCATTACGAAGTTCCTTGGGCTAGTAAAAGCCTCATGTAAATTCGCTGACAGCCAACCCATCATCGACGTCAGTTTAGTAGGACATTCCCTTCGAGCAAAATAAGCCAAATGGATTAACTATTGACAATGAAATAACGACTGTTAAAGGACATAGGTCATGTTTGTTGCCATAACTTCCCAAAAAAGATGCCGACTAAAGGCTGTTCTTTGAAATGTAAATAAGTATAAAAATTTTACTGCCTGACAGCAGCCAAATGCTCTTACACCACTTAATGGATAATTTGTGGATTTACAGACAAATAAAAACAATGTTATTGTTTGCTAAAGAAATTATTCAACTAAAAGTGGAACCCTACATTTATCATGATTATATTCTAGAGGTCTAGTTTGTTCGCAGAGTATTATGCGCATAAATTTTGATGTTTTGACCTCCCAAGCTTAACCTTGAATATAGTCTAGCCTGAAAGAAAAAAAAAGAACGCAATTTGAAAATGGAAAACAAAAGTGACAACGAATATATTTTGTAAATGTTGTTAACCTATGTCTTTAAACAGTCTTTAATTTAAATCATTAATGATTGGCTACAAATATTGCAGTAGTTTCAAAAATAGGCGTTTCTGAGCCTTAAAAACCGATGAAAATCAACGATTGACATTTATTATCCTGTTGCTGTTGTCATTTCGCTTAAATTGCTTTCATTATTCTGCAGTTTAACTTTATTTCTAACTATCAAAAAATATATAAAAACCAAAGGAATGCGGGTTCAGTCATAAAAAGTATGCGAAAAAAATGCAAATTTCTATGGATTCAAATTGACCAAATGTATTTCGTTATCCTTCGTCACGTGCGTATGCCAGTCATCTGCATGACGCCCTCAAATACCTATCTACGTACAAGGACACACATTCGAATGTTCCAAATGACCACTGATGTGGAACCTAATGTGTGAGTATGTGTGTGAAAACACAGCGTCCCTTGGACAGAAACAATCTGCTTTAAAGGATTTCTTCAATCTACCATAACCAATTGGGTGTCCCGGAGTATGTCTTGTTATCCTTGGTATGGGCATCGAAACTTAAATAAGAGCCAAATAGGATTTTTCTAAACGACGGATTTACATTTCTGTTTTTACGAATATATACATACGTACAAAACACATGTATCATATGACAAAAAGGGATAGGGTTTGAGACTTGAATAAAATTTATTTGAAACACACAGATTCAACCAGAATCCGAGTGTCGTTGTCCTGCGAGGCTGTGTAAATAATATAAACGAATGTATCTTTGGCGTTTTAGTTATTCGGTCGAATGTTATTCTCGATAAATGGTTATCGTTCCGTTTTCTTTTATTTAAGTCCTTGAAAAAGGATTTACTTGGTACGGAAAGTTATTTTGTTTTACTTAGCGTTACTAAATTGAAACTCTTTGGTTTTGTTTTTCTTAATTTTTTGCTGAATTTGAGAGATTTTATATTCGGTATAGATGAATTATTTCGCTTGGATTGTCCTTGGAAAATTGTATTGGCCTTTTTTTTTTGAGGTTACGAAGTCAACCACGCACTATGATGAACAGGAACGCCTCTTAGCAATGATAATATTCATCTGTTTGAATATCGCAGACCATATTGAATTTTCAAAATTTAGGTCAAGTTTCTCGGACGTGGCTGTTTGGTATTTGCCTTAGGCTTGTTGTGATAAGATTGATGGTGAGAGTGTTTCGTGTTTGGATTTAATTGAAAGAACACTCTACGGAAGCATTTTTTTTAATTTTTTTGTTTGGAAAAATGAAATCAATTTGGAGTATGCCATATTTTTCGCAGAATTTTACTTATGTTTAAGTTTGAAGCTTATAAGCTTATAGAGGAAACAAATCCCCGGAAACCTTGTAAATAAGACAATTGTGTGAAATAAGACACTAGGTTCAATTTTAGAGAAAAAAAATGTGGGCACATGTTTTCCAGCACCACTCTGACAGTACCTGTTTCTGATTAATTAAATACCAAGAAGTCTTACGTGCTAAGCGCACTCACAAACACGGGATTCTCTGAACAAAATATTGGTGTAGTGATCTGCTTAGTTTTAGTGGTGCAGACGATGACCTTTCCAAATTGAAATGGCAAAGCGGAAAAGCTATATGTTACAAAGCAGTGCAACTGCAGCATACACGAATGGTTCTCAGGCATAAAACGGTGATATTGTCGCAAACATAGATAGATTACTACAGCACAGGAAACTTGTTCAGCAAAGCTGGAAGTGGTCTTGAGCTGATGAAAAGTACTCAAGGATTGCGACATCAAAACCAAGTCAGAAATACGAAAGGAGTTCGGTTCACGCAGTTGGTTATGCGCCTGCAATTCAATTGACTCAGGTAAGACTCCTGAGTATATCAAAATTTCAAATCAGGCAAAGTCATAATTTGATCAAATTACTGTCGCTTTTACTGAAGTGGTCAAGTAACGATATAAATCTATGAGTGGTCTTGCTGTAGTGGTTGGTGTATTGGCTGCTGTAATTCTTAGTTCGTATTGTGGAAATTCATGGTTTGTATAGATGATCTGTCATTGGTTCTGTTGTGAAGGCATTACTCTGAAACAGAGTGATGAACCAATTTTCCAAACTTTCAACGATATCAGCTTATTTTGAATAAAATCTTGCAAACTGAGCGAAAGCTTATAAGTTGGCATAAAAATTCTCCGTCACATTTTGGACTCCGTCCATTGAGCAACTGATATAAAAAAACACTTTCAAACCACTTCAAAATCGTTTCAGTCTACTTCTAATCCTTTGGTAAGAGTTGTCATAATTTTTACAATACTCTATATCCTCAAGCCCGATGTAAGTGAAAACTTAAGTAACACTTTCAATTGTTTTATGATGTCTTCTAGAAATATAATTAGGTAGCTGCGAATGAAGCATTTTGGTTCTGTTCGATCAGTTTGAAGGGTATTTTCTCTCGGTTTCCGTTGAGTGGCCTAATTACTTAATCTAGAACGTATAGCAAGTTTTCACTACTTTTTCTTAAGAATAAAATTAAAAAAAGGGGAAAATACCGTCAGTATGACAAAAGTTGACAATAAGCTAGACATTCCTTCTACTTCAAAAATAGTTGTTCGTAAATTTTCATCAGTCTGAAAAAACTTTCTCTAACAAAGATTGTGAAAACTTCAAAGAGAGTAAGTCACACTTTTGTTCTTTTATGAGTGATAAAAGATAAATTTCTTCCTTTCATGCAAAAGAAAAAGCGGTCTTACGAGTAACCATGAAAATATAATTCGGCACGATATACAAGTGGAGCAATCAAATCAATCAATCATTTGTGCTATTATTAGCGAACTTTCAATCGGGCACAAAAACGACAAGTGGTCGACCGTGTGTTGATTGCATGGGTTAACTGTCCTGTTGGGCCCTCCAGTCATCAACAATGCTACAAAAACTTGTAAATTATGGTTCTGTATCACTCACAAGTCAGTAATACGGTGACCTCGGGACGGATTGGGCCCGTTGACAGAAGAACGAACTTTGTTTCTACGCTTCCTTTTTATTGGAAGTGAGCCGCGTTTCTGCTAATGAATTACGCCCATGCATGAGCTTGTTAATATTTGATTTACAATCTGCAGACATAAGCTTATGAACCATTTATCTTGAAAGGGAACACTTGTGTCTTCATTTTTAACAAGAGCTGTGAAATTCTCTCTGAAACGATCCAAATTCTCTTCCAGACACTTCGATTTATGTCACATAACCCCATAGTCTCTGACCAATTGGCACGTGATGGCCATCTGCGCCGAAATCACGACTATTACGAGATCATTATTATTATTATTATTATTATTATTATTAAATATTGCATAAATATCACGTACATGGCCCGAGAAAATTACCAAAATGCTTTACAAGCCACTATAATCACAAAATGCAAACGCAAGTGCGATTTAGTTAAAATCAAGAAATACCCTCAAGCATCTCGGCAAGCTATTCATGAGGAAAGATTATAAAAAATGAGACAAAAGATAAAAACGTCTTCTCCATTAAATAAACATTTCTTTTAAATGTGCGAAAAACCTGCACTGCTTTTAATTTAACTCGGTCAACATCTCAAAATTGGCTTCACCATCCTTCACCTTAAATCTCATCCTAAGACCCATTCGAGAGCGTCTGTCTCTACTTAAATTGCAGAATCCAAGGAGATAAATTGCGTCCTCGTTTCAGCTCTAACTCAAGTCATTTTTCATAGCTTCCCTCCGACATTACCAATTAAGATTATAGAATAAATGTTGCGTGAATAAAAAAGCATTTTAAAATATTCATAACCTCCCCAGAAATAAAAATGCGGAAAACGTTCTCATTAAAAGACCGTAATAGGGAAAACAAAAACAAAAGAAAAAAGGATCTCCATAGTTCAACTCCTTTAATGAAAGAATTGTCAGCAAAATGGCATGAATAAGAATTCATTCCTATTCTTTTGTTCATTTTTAAATTTTTATTTAAATCATTTGAAGCTCAAAAAACGGTCGCGGACGAACAAATCCCAGAAAAAATAAACCAAATGAAACAGAAAAAGAAAGAAGCAAGAAGGAACAACAATTCGCTGGTTGAGTTCTTATGCAAATGCTAGTTCTAAAGAATGTCCTTTCAACGAATTAAATGGAATTTAGCCATGAGGATTCCACTAAGATCGATTCCCTTTTGCAGTAATTCTCACCATTTTCTTTCCATATTTATCCGTGCATTATTCTTGAAAGGATTTTATGGAGCGTGGAGGAATATCTAATTTGAGTCTCATCCCTGACAATAATGGCAGTTTTATCGGTCAGCGATTATGCAATTTTTTTATTGGTCTTTTGTCGTTGGGATCCTGAATAGCCGCGTTCTGTGTGATTTAAATAAATCAAAAAATCAAAGAAAAATGTGTGGACTTTTCTTTCAAGGAATATTGCTTTTATAATGAATTTAGTAACAGTCACTTCAAAGTATTTAGAGGGAATAACTCTTAATTAAATAAGCCACTTCAATCACTAAAGACCAACTCACGGACTTATTTATTTAAGCAATATTTAACGAAATTTAAGGATTTCATAAAGGTGGGTTAGGGGCAGGTTTGACTTACATCACTTATGTATGATCTACGACGTATTTTGGGTCGCCATTCCTGTTAGTCTAGATTGGGAAGGAGAATTTGAAATCGACTTATTTCCATTCGCTTAACTAGACAATAGTAGATGTACTAGAGAGCTGTGTGTTGAAGGATTGGTTCATCGCTCTGCTGTCAGTGTTATGCAAAATATCACCTACACAAACCATTATTTGAAAAGCTGATACAGAAATCACTGCAACAAAGCAACTTGGTTATATTCTTACGCTCTTCGACGCGCCATAAATTTGATCCCAAGAACAGATGGTCGTCTAATCTTTAATCATATTGCAAAGCTGGGAAGAAATTGAAATCGATTGTGGGTCACTGAAGTCGGACATTATTTGATGCACTTTGTTGAGCGATTAGTTCGCGTATCCGGTTTTATGTCGGCTTGTTTGTGACTAAAAAGATGTTGGAGCATCTAATTTAATATTTTTACTTACTGCAGTGCAACGTCGTAGTGAAAGATTGCTTAGGATTTAGTTCGCACACTTTAGCATTCTTGTTATCGTCAAATACGCTAAGATTTCTTCCAGATATATAAGAGCTGGAGATTAACACATTAGAACCTATGGTGTTGCAGTCAAATTTCGATTAAAAATATTTTAGATATGAGCTGTAATATTTTAGAATATCAGCAATAACAGCATGGTACTCGCAATTTGCTAGCTTGAATAGACGCCATTTGTTTTCATTAGTTTGCGATTATTCGAACTGATCTTGTTTAAGAAATTGCTTCCGTATTGCGAATTTCAAATCATTTAAGTTCTTTGGGCAGGTTGAGTTAAGTTGCAGGGAACCAAATTAATTGAGTGTTGAAGGAATCACAATAACACCTCCGTTCATACAGGTTGATTATTGGCACTGGCCTATTTTAATCAGTTTTGTCTCTTTATGAAATTCATCAACAACAATGTGGAAATTTTTCCAATACTACACGTTCACGTGGGTTCACGAACGCCGTAATCAGGAACAACCTTGCTGTGTTCGGCGGCTCCCTTCGCTTTTCAGCGATAGTGGTCTGACTTAGTCGCTCAATTTATAAGTTCGTAATGTCTTCTGATGATAGGTATGTCATCGCCTCTGCTGTGATGGCATACCATTGACAGTATGTTTACAAACTACTCTTCCAAAAACATAACTTTCTAGCTCAATTTGTTGATAACTTATTCGCCGTCCCAATTCAAACTCCGCATATGGAGCAATCGAAACCGGGTTCTGGCTGAAATCACAAGAAATCTAATGGAGACAATAATGTACGCAATGTCAGTACAAACTTCGTTGACACCTAGGCATCTACCGAGGCTCTGCCGTCAATATAGTTACTTTAAAATTTTTAACTTTTGATTAGCGTCAACAGAAAAATCACTCTTGTCGAGGCTTGTTGTAGCTTCATCTCCCACTGTTATGCAGCAACGGTCCGATTTCTGGGTCACACAAGCTTTAAAAAGTGCGGTAATATTTTGCCATTGGGCTTGGAAAATCTACGATCAGCAAAATAATTGGCGGTACATTCAGGGCATTGTAATTAAAATTATGTGCAAATTGAATTGAGCGGCACGACATACCGGTGGAGAAGGGCTAGGTTTATATATTTAAAAAAACTAGGATTTTGTTGAAAATTTGGAAAACGTCAAAACATAGACCTCACCTCAGGACCATTTCTCCCAACTCGCTAGAAATCTGCAACGCCAGTTCAATTTTAAATTTTAATTTTTACAAACTTTTGGTAATTTACAAACGGAATTTAGATGTTCGTTGAATGCCCTTCACTAAAAGAACGTTTTAGTTGCTGAACTCTTTAATGTTTATTGTTTCCTTCGTTAGATGGATTGGGCAAAAATTCTGGAGCTGTGAATATGGCGATCACTTTAAGAAAGCCAGAAGAACAAGGTATTCCAGTGCACAACATTTCACTCAGTAAAATAAGAAATAATCATATAATAAATATATGTTTAGTTTTATTTCAAGTATACAAATATTTATATACAAACTAGTTGAGCCATCAAACGTTGTTTTGCCATATAAATTATTTCTAGTGAAAATTTTGGTAGTTAAATAAAAAATTAATTACTTATTGTAAGTGTGTGAGGATATGGTTTATGACTGAAAGAGGAATAGACAATTCTTTTAATTCATTATTAATATAATAATTTCCTAACTTATCTATTTTTTTAAAAAGTTATTAATAGATTTAAAAATGTTTACCATATTTGCTATCACTAATTACGACAATTAAATATAAAACAATATCAATCTCTGAGTGCAATGGATAGTCCGTCTTCAGCCAAAGTAAACAAACTGGATGGTTTACCAACGCAAGAACATGCCGTGTATAATTGGCCTTTTGAAAAACTATAGCGAATAGTACACGCATTTGTGTTGCTGTACAGTTCAATGCTGCTTCAGCAAACACACTGTCCCACTGGTTGTCGTCTTTTAGCAAGCCGAGGGAGTGCATGGCATGCATCTTTATACGTTCACAAAAAGTGGAATGAAAAACATTGTGGTCATGTTCCTTTCTTCTTGCGAATGGCATTGTTAGCACTTAACAAGGGGCAACTTCCTGGTTGTCAGCACAAAATTATTTTAAGGTTGACATCTGTGACGTTTATTTTGGAGCAGATTGGATCCACAAATGTTTATGCACAAAGGCCCGTATGAAGTTTAGTCACTTTTTTTTAGTCATATTGATTACCAAATACATGAAATCCTACACTGCTTCCACTGATCTCTCATCCAAGCTTCGGTTTCCGGTTCGTTGTGGAACATACAAAGAAAAAACGCCATTGTCGTAAGTGGAAAAAGTAGTAGCTAAGAAAATGGCTTAAAGGTTAAGCATTTTTTAAAGTCCTAACTACAACCATTTGATGCCGACAAGATACGTTGTGCACAGTATCAGCTTTGACAGGCTGAAAAAGAAGGAGACCATGAAAGATTTGAAGGTTTTTGTTTAGAGACAAATGCATAATTTCAAAACACGATATAAATTCGAATCCACGAACAAGGAAGAAATAAAGAAGCAAAGTTTTAAATGAATTAATGTATTTATTATCAATGACACGGAAAACACCGGAAAATATTGAACATAATTCAGAAACACAAGCACGTACATCTTTTAATTTTGTTCGATAATTAACACATTTCATGAATCAGAGTTTAACAAATTACATCGTTTTACAATACGACATAAATCACTAAAGAGGAAAAAAAAAACATTACCCCTTCTACACCACAAGATGATGCAACAGTGTCCATGGAAGTCTTCATCGAAAGTTTAAGGATTCCGGTTGCAGCAATCTGGTCTGGAGTGACCCTGAAGGACAAAAAAGTTAGGCTGACGGCAATATCGCCAATCAACACAAAATGCAGCATCGCCAACCTTATCGCAAGTCGACACACGTAACCAGAACACCACCTTTGTTCGACCAGATAGTTTTCATCTGTCAAACGCCTTCTTGTGTCAATAATCACCTCTCGAAGAGCCCCGAGCGCCAACTGTGAATCCCTACTCCGAAAATTTCGGTTTCCGTTGTTAACGTATACCTGCAATTGTTTTTTTATACACAGTCGGTTCTATTTTGGCCCTCTACAGTGTGAATTCGACAATATACAGAAGCAATCCCGTTCGAAAATGGATCCGTACAGAAAACTTTAAAAGCGTTTTCCTCGAAATCACTTTTTTGGACAGATAATATCCGAAACCGCTCGATCGAATTTGATCAAATTTTGTACGATCCTTTATAAAATAACGTGTTTTGATTTTGTTGCACACTCGCAGATCTGGAGATTAACGTCAGCCTTGGGGACATGTTTTTTCTGCAGCCTCGACTTTGGCGCCCTCTAAAAATTGTTTTTAAAATGCTTATCATAATTTCCTGGTTAAAAATTTATTGTTTTATCTAGCATAGATCACTGGCTAGATCACTCATCTCTCCCTGGACTAGACACCTACCTTAAGATATTCATTATAATGGTATTTTCTTGAAACTAAACACTTTAAGACTAGTACACCATGTGATTCTGGAGCGTTCTTACGTTGTAGCTGTTAAAGTTTTCATGAAATTCCTCTTAACTAGGGATTCGAAAATATTGAAAAATAAAAAAAAATGTATCTAAACATTGAATATACTTGTGTGCCTTAAGTGCATAAACACGACTTATTTTAAAAATTCATTAATAATTCATTTTTAAAAATGATATTGTAATTATTTTTTAAGGATTGAGAAAAAATTCGCCACGAAATTTGGGTAGAAACATTTTGACATTCGTTCAACAAGTTCCCAACGAATGATATTACTGTTAATTGAGCTGCAATTTTATGAAGCACATTCCTTTTATGGTCACACCCAATTAATTTTAAGTTTATATAATTTGTATTATTTGTTGTTGTAGCGGCAATTCATCTTCTGCGAAAAACGCAAGTGCTTCCCCAGGAGATACAGCCCTATAACAGACGGACGGACGAATAGTGGATGTTAAGTAAAAGGGTTCGGAACCTCTCATTAATTTGGGAACAGAACCCTAAAAAAAAACAAAAAACCGCATACCGACCGAATGGATTGACAACACCTTTGTTTATATCAAATCCTGAAGTGATCAAATTGTTATAAATTGGCGAAACGGGTGAGATCACGTGCAGTTCCTTAGCGACATATATCTCGGATGTATGGGTCATGAATTTTCGCGAGAAATCAGAAAATGACAATGAAAACACAAAAAAAAATATTATATACTATAAGATTGACATTCCGCAAAAATAAAAAAGTCAGCATCGCGGAATGATCAATCTTACAGTGTGTGACAGCGGACGCTGGATCCTCTTATGTGGGTGGGAAGCTATAAAAGGAGCCGCTGCAAACTCTCTCGGGAATCAATTTATTAATTTTGTCTTTATTACTTCCTGGCCGTGATTGGATTGATTCTTCTCCTCCTCACGTTGTCGAATATCCATTTGCAAGACGAAAATGCTCTTGGAAATACGGTGCCACTAATTCTGAAACAAATAATTGATACATTTTTTTACTACTTCATCGCACTCAGGACCAATTTGTAGCGGGAACATAAATCCTCCTAAATTAAAAGTTGTTTTGTTTATGTTTGTAAAGTTTTTCTAATTGTATTAGCGCAATACCTTTTCTGGATCATATTAAGTCCATGCTAAAAACCATCAACTCTTTTAGGTCATTTCTGTTTTACCACGTCATTTCACCAAATTGGATACCAAGTCTTTCATTGCGAATACGGCGTATACGAATTCGCTATTCCATCAACCATCTCATCCTATTTCATCGTTTTCAATGCCCAACATATACTTGTACGAAAATACTTTTTCCTTCGCCATAAACTCATAAAAATGAAGTCATTAGTGATCCTCACCCAAGTCAATTAGGAACACAGGCTGTCATTTCGAATAGAAAAACACCCTGATTAAGTGTTACCTGTAATGTCCTAAGCAAGAAAATTGCCCAAATAAATTGCCTCTTTCAGCATAAAGCCAACAAACACACACCTACACAGAAAAAAAAGGGATAAAAACCCCTAAACTAATGAAAACACCCCAACTACGAGGAGCATTGGGGGTGCTCTTCTTTGCCACATTGATGTACGTTCTAACCCCTTTAGCCTTGGCCAACAAAAGAAACACCGATACGTATCCTTTTTGGGGGTACATTTTCGTTTTGCTCTCTCCTTTGTTTTCGTTATACCATGCCCATTTGTAATGGCACTAAATTACAGTAAGCTAGAGAAGAAACATGAAAACATTTGAGGAACAAATGGCCGAGCTTTAATGTAGCGAAGATGACGGAAAACCTTGCGGAGATTTTATTTGAAAACGTAATTTAATTTTAATGCATAAATCTTGAAGGCTTACTTTGGCTACTAGCTCACAAGGTAGGTGGATAGGATGACGGGAGGGAGATTGGGAAAGGTCTTGCTAGATTTATGCAGAAAGGAAAGAAAAGAAAAAGATATGAAAGCAGAGGTTTCCTTTTAAAATTTGAGGGTGTCCACTGGATTATTTTGCGTTAAAATTATCTCACAGTCGTTATGTAGAGCCTTAAGGTTGAGTATTAGATTTAGAGTTATTTCTTTTTGAAATAACTCTAAATCTAATCTCAACTGAAACGTTATTTTGAATTGAATTGGATATAATTCGTTAGCTCATCATTTCTCCTTAATTTTGTTTTGGAGCGGGTGGATGGCACAATCAGTTGAGATGCTGTGAGGACTGGTAGCGCTTGCTCCCAGAAGTGTAATGTCCTTACTTTAGAAGGTCCTAAGGTGGGAGAATAAGTAGGGTAATGCTTAAAATTGGGAATAGGTTTTTTACCTGTGATTTTGTTTCACTTTTGAAATAAACTTTACAAAGTGAAGCAACATAAAGCAATAAAACCATTTTTTGAATCAAAAATCGATTTGTATTTTTTGATAGTAAAGGACAATTCCTCAATTTTGTTTTACACACCACGGGTGTGAGCCTCATAAACATATTGAACAAACTGAGATCTGGTTGGGTATGTTGTTATGTTGCCTTGATGTAGACCTTCTGATTGTGAAGGAGTTCGGACGGATTGACCACCTAATCAACCACGTTGGGCCAAAGGACAGCAGAATTTACCGTCACGTTTCGGGCTCCACACGCAGAAGAGAGTTGAAACCAAATACACTAATGTGTGTGGAAACACACAATGTATCTAAACATTGAATATACTTGTGTGCCTTAAGTGCATAAACACGACTTATTTTAAAAATTCATTAATAATTCATTTTTAAAAATGATATTGTAATTATTTTTTAAGGATTGAGAAAAAATTCGCCACGAAATTTGGGTAGAAACATTTTGACATTCGTTCAACAAGTTCCCAACGAATGATATTACTGTTAATTGAGCTGCAATTTTATGAAGCACATTCCTTTTATGGTCACACCCAATTAATTTTAAGTTTATATAATTTGTATTATTTGTTGTTGTAGCGGCAATTCATCTTCTGCGAAAAACGCAAGTGCTTCCCCAGGAGATACAGCCCTATAACAGACGGACGGACGAATAGTGGATGTTAAGTAAAAGGGTTCGGAACCTCTCATTAATTTGGGAACAGAACCCTAAAAAAAAACAAAAAACCGCATACCGACCGAATGGATTGACAACACCTTTGTTTATATCAAATCCTGAAGTGATCAAATTGTTATAAATTGGCGAAACGGGTGAGATCACGTGCAGTTCCTTAGCGACATATATCTCGGATGTATGGGTCATGAATTTTCGCGAGAAATCAGAAAATGACAATGAAAACACAAAAAAAAATATTATATACTATAAGATTGACATTCCGCAAAAATAAAAAAGTCAGCATCGCGGAATGATCAATCTTACAGTGTGTGACAGCGGACGCTGGATCCTCTTATGTGGGTGGGAAGCTATAAAAGGAGCCGCTGCAAACTCTCTCGGGAATCAATTTATTAATTTTGTCTTTATTACTTCCTGGCCGTGATTGGATTGATTCTTCTCCTCCTCACGTTGTCGAATATCCATTTGCAAGACGAAAATGCTCTTGGAAATACGGTGCCACTAATTCTGAAACAAATAATTGATACATTTTTTTACTACTTCATCGCACTCAGGACCAATTTGTAGCGGGAACATAAATCCTCCTAAATTAAAAGTTGTTTTGTTTATGTTTGTAAAGTTTTTCTAATTGTATTAGCGCAATACCTTTTCTGGATCATATTAAGTCCATGCTAAAAACCATCAACTCTTTTAGGTCATTTCTGTTTTACCACGTCATTTCACCAAATTGGATACCAAGTCTTTCATTGCGAATACGGCGTATACGAATTCGCTATTCCATCAACCATCTCATCCTATTTCATCGTTTTCAATGCCCAACATATACTTGTACGAAAATACTTTTTCCTTCGCCATAAACTCATAAAAATGAAGTCATTAGTGATCCTCACCCAAGTCAATTAGGAACACAGGCTGTCATTTCGAATAGAAAAACACCCTGATTAAGTGTTACCTGTAATGTCCTAAGCAAGAAAATTGCCCAAATAAATTGCCTCTTTCAGCATAAAGCCAACAAACACACACCTACACAGAAAAAAAAGGGATAAAAACCCCTAAACTAATGAAAACACCCCAACTACGAGGAGCATTGGGGGTGCTCTTCTTTGCCACATTGATGTACGTTCTAACCCCTTTAGCCTTGGCCAACAAAAGAAACACCGATACGTATCCTTTTTGGGGGTACATTTTCGTTTTGCTCTCTCCTTTGTTTTCGTTATACCATGCCCATTTGTAATGGCACTAAATTACAGTAAGCTAGAGAAGAAACATGAAAACATTTGAGGAACAAATGGCCGAGCTTTAATGTAGCGAAGATGACGGAAAACCTTGCGGAGATTTTATTTGAAAACGTAATTTAATTTTAATGCATAAATCTTGAAGGCTTACTTTGGCTACTAGCTCACAAGGTAGGTGGATAGGATGACGGGAGGGAGATTGGGAAAGGTCTTGCTAGATTTATGCAGAAAGGAAAGAAAAGAAAAAGATATGAAAGCAGAGGTTTCCTTTTAAAATTTGAGGGTGTCCACTGGATTATTTTGCGTTAAAATTATCTCACAGTCGTTATGTAGAGCCTTAAGGTTGAGTATTAGATTTAGAGTTATTTCTTTTTGAAATAACTCTAAATCTAATCTCAACTGAAACGTTATTTTGAATTGAATTGGATATAATTCGTTAGCTCATCATTTCTCCTTAATTTTGTTTTGGAGCGGGTGGATGGCACAATCAGTTGAGATGCTGTGAGGACTGGTAGCGCTTGCTCCCAGAAGTGTAATGTCCTTACTTTAGAAGGTCCTAAGGTGGGAGAATAAGTAGGGTAATGCTTAAAATTGGGAATAGGTTTTTTACCTGTGATTTTGTTTCACTTTTGAAATAAACTTTACAAAGTGAAGCAACATAAAGCAATAAAACCATTTTTTGAATCAAAAATCGATTTGTATTTTTTGATAGTAAAGGACAATTCCTCAATTTTGTTTTACACACCACGGGTGTGAGCCTCATAAACATATTGAACAAACTGAGATCTGGTTGGGTATGTTGTTATGTTGCCTTGATGTAGACCTTCTGATTGTGAAGGAGTTCGGACGGATTGACCACCTAATCAACCACGTTGGGCCAAAGGACAGCAGAATTTACCGTCACGTTTCGGGCTCCACACGCAGAAGAGAGTTGAAACCAAATACACTAATGTGTGTGGAAACACGTTTACATTTTTTAAGTATTTTGAATAAAAATCTTCAACAAGTCCCCATGATTAGCTTTGATCCGGAGTGCTCTTTTCAGAAGATTGTCTTTTTGTACGTTTCTTGGATTATATGCGTTGATCTTGCTCTTTAAGCAGTCGCCAAAATATTATGAAGCCGTAAAATCAGTGGTCAGCTGAAATCTGAAATTCGTGATATTATTGGAATGCCAGAAATGTACCTCTGACTGTTCTCAATTCTACTTTAGCTTGTCGGTATTATCACCACAACTTCGCTGCCTTGTTGAATAAGTTACGGCCAAATAATACTTAGTGAAAGTTTCTATATGATGTGCACCCCATGGCATTCAACAAGAAAGAGCACTTGTTAAAGAAACATTCAAAGTCCAATTAATGTTCTCAAAAGTCTTCATAAAAAGCACTGGAGTAAAAAAATTTAATTCAAATTCAAAAATTCCGCTTTTTGAGACAAAATAACACGTAACGAGAAAATAATATCTTTATTTGGTCCTTATTAGTGTGCCAAGGAACTAAATTATACAAAGAAGAAAGAAAACTACGAAACATAATGAGGCTAACGAAACCTAATTCCCCCTGTCGCTCAAAGCCTTTTAGTTTCTTCCTGCATTTCGTTAGTTTGCATCCGAAGAAAGGATAATAGAAGCTATATAAATATAACTGAACGACAGTGTGTTGCAGCGCATACAAAATTAGTCATAAAAAAAACACAAGCAGAAACAGAAAAAAAGGACCCTCTACTTTAATTATTTTGCAGAAAATGCATAACGCAAGGAACAAGGATAATGGCGCTCAAAGAGCATAACATATACTTTTCGTTTTTTTTTTTTTTAATTATCCTCGCAAGTTGTCTTTGCGTTTAAAATTTCAATGGAAACAGAAAATAACTGTGCCTTTTTGTGAATTTTAAACAATGAACTAGCCTAACTAGCTTCATGTACAAATGTTCATGTGTCAAGCATACGAGTAAAAAAATTTAATGAAGGCTATTTTGAAAAACAGTGGCAGGTATTTTTATTATTATTATTATTATTATTATTATTTTTATTATTATTAGTATTATTATTATTATTATTATTATTATTATTATTATTATTATTATTATTATTATTGTTATTTTTATTATTATTATTATTTTTATTTATAATTTTATTCAAAGCAACAATTTGTTTGAATAATGCTCTTAAGTCTAAGCAACCGAGAAAAGGAAATAAGATGAAGTTATTTTCCTGTTCAGTAGATTTAAGGGCCGCTTTCGATTTGGCACTATATTACCTATCAAGAATTGTACTGTCATGTTAATTTCTAGGAGTTTATGAGGAGCTTATTTAGGGCACATTCACCACTGTGTTGAACGGTAGCGCTATGTTCAACTTCTTTACTTTAAATCTGGGTTTGACGCAATGATTCGTATTGAGTACTATGCTCTTTTGGGTCTTAATTGAAAACATAACTAATAAAATACCAGGTGATATAAGAGATGGTGATGTTAAGAAAAATGTTCTTCGGTATGCCGACTATTAGGTCATTACAACCAATAAGCTTTTAACTCTTCAGTTACAAGGGCTTCAGTTTTACACATAGTAGAACAACACGGCAGGAGAAATGGACAATGAACGATGAGCCAATTCACGCTGTTAAACAATTCAAATATTTAGCGCTGCTTATTTAACAAAACATGATCACCGCCCTCATATTCACGAGAAGTTGATACCCGCTAAGACGGCTATAATTCTCTTGTGGAGGAACTTATTTGAAAACGAACGAGTTGACATTCGGTTGAAGTCAAAAGTCTTATTTCTACGGTAAACGCTTGCTTTGGTTATGAATATCAAGTTTTTGGGTTACAAGCCTTCGAAATGGAACGTATTTTAAAGCTTCCTTCAACAATGCCAACATAACAGCATTCATGTTGAAACATTTACGCAATCTGAAACTTAAAGTAATGGGCTTTGACACAATGCCGCTAAAGGTCTTTAAGAAGAGGAATGGCAGGAATAATTCTAGAACTCTTATTCATTCACTGGGTTCCAATAACTATTTTCAAAAGATTTAAATCGAACAAATAAGTCTTATTTTTGAAGCAAGGACAAGGCTACTTGGGCTCAACTATAGACCGCACATATGCACGCTCCACCTGCACACTTTGTAACTGAAAAGAGGTAGAAGATATCTGATATTTGCAAATTAGGCTTTCTCTAGAGGGTCCCTCATGTGTCAGAAACTTAAAAAGTTTCAAAAAGTGACCAGGGCAACAACATGCTTCTTGGGTTTTGTAGACACGCTCTACATTATCGTAAAAGTTTAATATTTTGAAAGCTTCTCTATTGCTTTGAATTTTCACATTTATTGTTCAATAACAATGTTTTAATAAAATATAATATTTTTATGCAAATATTGAATATTGTCTATTCTCAAAATAATAATAATAATTAAATTATTATGACTATGAAATGCAGACTCTTCTTCCTGGAAGCTGTACGAGTGATGAGAAAAAATCTCGAACAATTTCCAAAGTCGCACAGATTTGAAGATTCTGAAAAACTGTGTTAGAAAATCAACCGCATGGTTTAAAAAATAAAATAATAATATTTTGCAATGAAATCTCTTTTTAGGGCGATACACTTTCCCAAACGCTGCTTCAACTTCTTTTACTTCTAAATAAATTGATTTGGCCTTAAAAATACAGCTCTGTCTAAGTGAGTACCACCTCGTTTATTCCAGAGATACGTCTTTAACTTAGGGATCAAAAAGGGGCCATGAGGTGCCAGATCAGTGGAGTTATCTACTGTAGTATTGCCAGGTGATCGCTCTTCCGTTCTCAAATGAGTCCAGGATTATTCCCTTCGAATCAGAAAAAATATTGGCCATCCATTCTCTGGTTCATGCGACCGTTTCTTTTCCTTCTTCACTCTGACAAAAGTGTTGTTTGGTCTTGAGCGTTTAGTTATGTAACCAACTTTCATCAACGGTGACTACCCGAAAAAAAACTTCTGAACTTAAATAGGTCCAAACACTGCTTCGTCATCGTTAGGAATCGGCTGTTGTCCAGCGTGAGCAATCGGATTACAACCGCTGTTAAATTGACCGAACCATTCTCACCGTTGTTTTAGATGGCGAAACTTCTCAACAGATTACCTTCAATTTTGTACTTATTTACTCGCATTCTGTAACGGTTACACCGTCATCACGAACTGTGAAGATGTATGGCCAATTGTGTGACAAATAAGGGTCACGTGCCCAAAAGGAGCTTACGAAAATTATTGATAAGGGTCCAGTGTCCGTTTGTCTGTCACAGAGCTGACACTTGCAATTCTCACAGAGTGTGTACTAATAGGGCCAATTAAACAAAAAATTATAAAAATTACATAAAGTTTAAAACCTAATTACATAAAATCGCAACTTTATTTTATGCCTTAGAGTTGTTCAAGATGTTTTGTAATCACTTTTAGAACGCAACTTATATACAGGAAGTAGGCGATCAAAAATTTAAAATTTATATAAATAGAAACTTACTCGAAAATATGAATAAGAAGGTATGAAATCGTTCGTGTTCAAATTTGAGTCAGAGTTGTAGTGGATCGATTTCTCTCGCAATGTGTTTGTCTCCGAAATGTTACATCATTTGCTTTAGTATCCCAGCGAGCAGGAACAGAATGGTTTAAGTAGAAACTGCACAGATCTGTGAGGTAAATTGGTATATAAATAACATTTTTATTCGACGGGAGAAGTATTTTGTTCATATTTCATATTTCGCTAAAAAGACAATACACTAATTCCACTTCGAAAATTAAAGTCGAGAACTTGCGAATGAAAAAAACAAGCCTAAGTGTGCTGTCATCAGCTAAAGAATGAATTGGATTAGATGTAGTAGGCAAGGCATCGTTAATGTAAATAAAAAAGAGAGTCGGTTATAAAAAGCCCCCGGGGGCACGCCAGCATTTTTATATTAATAACATGGTTTGTAGACTTGAAACCTTCGAATAAAAGTTCAGAAGGATGGCTCGAATGGTCATTATTAATCTATTGAAGAAAAGATTCGTCGATTCACAGAACACCCTTTTTCGACTTAAGAATTAACTCTGTAATATGCCTTATAAATATCAAACGTTGAAACCTTAGCTTAAAGATTTCGAGAGCTGTTCAACTGTTCGCTTAAGTGTGCCATCAGTTAACTAGGGGCTGATTAAAACCTATGGCACAACAGATGCTGTTTTCCATCTACACGGAAAGAACTCATCTTCAGAAGAATGGAAGGAACACTTTTTGGGTCAGCGTGTATGTGAATTTCAAAATCCCTGAAAACTCTTGCTTATCATCCGTAGAAGAATCAACATGCTGAAGTAAAGGCGGGGGTGAAGCTCGATCTGAAAGTGTGTAGCTTTCAGCGAATTGGGCTGCGAGCAAATTGGCCTCCTCCAAAGTGATGTCAGCTGCAGTAACATTGCATTGAATATGATACATCATTTTTCATGTTTTGAATAAATTAGGCCTTGCTTTTTTAAGGATGCCCTATCAGCCGCTCTACAACTTACCATATCCTTCGATCTGTGAGAAATACGTGTTTTAATATCGATGACATAAGAATTAGTGATCGTATCGATAGAAGAATTTGTTGTTATCCAATAAACACAGGGACCAGTTAAAACTCCTCTGGAAATTAATATCTCTGATGGGAGTGGTTTTGAAAAGAAAACCTCTAACTATCGCCTAATCTGTAAACTGGCAAGTATACCTAAACTCTTTGAAAAATAATTTACAATTAGTTGACTTTTCAGCTAAATAAAAACACATTTCGCCGTTGCAACATGGCTTTGTCCCAGGAAGATCAACTACCACAATCGTTTAAAATTTTGTTCTTTACAATCTCCAGAAAGGAAAAAGTTGTTCATACTGATTCCACGAAAGCGTTCGATAGAGTCAGTCACTCTATATTGATAAATAAACTCGCACTATTTGGTCGATGTCTTCCCTTAAAGGTCGTTTACAATTCGTATCCAATTACCAATTCCTGTCGAGCCCAATTATGGTGAAATCTGGTGTCCCCCAACGAAGCCATTTTGGTCCCCTTCTATTTCATGTTTTAATAAATGACATGCCTGATATTTTCCTCAATTCTTAACGCCTATTTTTTGAAGACGACTCAAAAATTTGCAGTTACATTAATTCTGGTGCACATTGTTTTCTCCTTCAAGCAGAACTTAAAAAACTAAGGGAGTGGTGTACCTGTAAAAAAATTTCGTTAAAAGTGGCTGGATGTCAATGCATTCAATTTTATCCCAACTTCTTACCAGTTTCCTTTGATAATGAAATTTCAATACAAATTCAATATTAGGTTTTATAAAACGAAATTCAAAACACTTCAAGGATCCTTTTAACTGTTAACCGTTTTTAAGAGTCTATGTTAGGTCTATTTTAGAATATTGTTGTGTACTATGGAAACCATTTTACAGCAGTCTTTCAAATTGATTGAAATGATCTAAAAAAATGTACAAGGTATACAAAACGATATACTTGGAATTCAATCACTTGAAAATAGACGTAAAACGTTCTCGGCCATGTTCATCAGTGATTTCTTGACTCATCATATAAGGATGACCTTCTCTTTGGTCCTCGCTTGGTCCATATGCTCCATCACGGGCAATACGAGTAGGTTGTTTACTTCAAGAAAACGAACATAAGGTAATTAGGTATGCGCTTAATGAACCAATAATTCATTGTGTCAGTAAATCTAATCTCATTTTTGTTTAAATCGATTTGAATTTTAATATTATTAAAACTTCTTTTTAACATATTTTATCTTTTAATGTTTATTGTTATTATTAATTTTATCAATGTTCCTTAATTTTTTTTTATCTAGTTGTTAACTTTCGGTAATCGAATTGTAGACCTAAAAGATATCTTATTGATAAATTTTTATAAATACTTGAATATATAAATAAATAAATTGTGGGGTCGCTTTAAAGTCGTGTTAAAATGGCTGTCGCCGCAAATACTCGAACATAGTGTCGTACAAAATGTCCAAGCAAAAAAGTTTGTTCATCGAAATCGCCCTTAATATGTGAAGTGTTCAGTTTATGTGCAATCATATGCGATGCAAAGTTGGTGAGACAAAGAAGCTGGACAATATTGATTCAAGTGGCATCATCGGTTTTCTGAAGTCAAAGTCAGTTGGCATTCATTGACCTTAGGGATGAAGACCAACATTCCTTCCAAATATTATATATTAAAAATTAAACTATTTTGTCACTCTTCAAAAGTTCTCATTTAAACATTGTTTGATGAAACTATTTTTAAACAACGTCCAAACTTTGTTTCTGGCAAAAAAAAAAAAACAAAACTTAAGATTGGTATCGACATTTCACAAACACAAAAATTTAAATTTATTTAATAAGATGTGGAAAGCTGCCATGCAATTTCGAAAGAAAGACCGCGCAATAAACATTCCTTTCAATCGATTTGCTTTCCAATCAATCTGTCGGCAGATATCCCGTCGCATCCCCTCCGACCAAATGAAATGGAAAACAAGTAAGAAATTAATTTTGAAAAAAAAGAAAAATTAGTCAGCCAGCAAATCAAATAAAATACAAAACAAAGTAAACAAAAAGGAATAATAAATGAAAACAATGTTCATTAAATTCCCTTAGCATGGCTCCCCCTGCGTCAGCTAGCTGTCACTTTAACGCGCGCAAATATAAGCACAAAAGCGCCATCTAAATGTTTCGAACACGAATAAATAAATCGCGTTATAAATCAGCGGATTGCGGTACAATTAATGAAAATGCGGTGCCGCCATTCCCCGAAAAGCACTGACCCAATTAAAACCCTCTGGGGGCAGCGATTTGAGGCGGCCCTCTCCGAACGACGTAGGCGGTCAAGCTATAAAGAAATTGTTGGTACCCAGATCGCAGAACGCAAATCCCGGTAATACGGAACCAAATGGCCGATATATCCACTAATTGCTACTCCAAGTGAAAACTCACAAATTATACGTCGTCGAGCCGAACGCTCTGCAAATTGTCGTTAGGTGCCTGAGCTCAGGGGGTAGATTTGTCTGAGGGTTTCTCGTTCCTTTGGAGGGACATCATTTGTTAAAGAGGGCGAGTTTCAGCGTGTCCCGTTTCTCTGAATTTGATTTTTCTCTGCCTCTGTCCATTTCATCATTCCATCTAATGTTTGCCCAACGTTTGGTTACTTTTGGTTTTTGCTATTTGGTTGCGGCAGGAGGGTGGAGGGTCAACATTAGGGGTACTTAGTGTTTCTTTTTAGGAAGAGATTCATAGAAAATTAGGGACAATTTTCTGCCTTACTGGCTTTAAATATTGTGTCGGGGAGATTTGATGATTGTGCCACGCAATGAAGACGGTCCAGCATTTTGGGGTTGGGTTTGGTGTGACATAAGTTATTCGATTTCTGGAAGCGGCAGGATATGACTGCCAACATCTACGTGGACTATGTAATCAATTTAATTCTGAGTTTGAATTCTTATTACGACGGCTGTAATGGAGGAAGGAAGTGGTGAGACAGATAAGATTCTGCGCGTCGTCGTCAGCGGTGGGATGGATTGGATCAATCGATTGTGGTAGGGACTATGGTTAGGAGGTTATGAAGTGCCTTGGGCCGAAATTGGGTAAAGAACAAGCGATGCTGTGGAAAAACTACTTCTTGCATTAAAAACCCCATGAAAATGCTTATTCAATGTTTAAAAACAAAATGATGTGAATTTGTTGCTAATAAGGAAATCATGTTTAAATCCTTCAATACCGAGAGCGATGTTGAGGTATTGAAAAGGAACACCATTAGGACCGCTCGAAATCTAGTGGCAAAGAAATGAAGACTGACATGTCGAAAACCAAAGCTACAATAAAAAAATGCAGGCTTCGGAAATAAGGCAGAGACTTGTGCCATCACCCATATACACCCAAAAGATTTACGATTATTTTGATTGGTTTTTGTGATATTTCCATTATTAAACCTCAGCAGTTTCTCGGACAAAGTTTCTCACTCAAAGTGATATCCAATAATATTGTAATTATCATCGAAAGTTGGGCAAGGTACCTGAATGAGAAGCCCCTGCGGTGCAATGCACTCTCATGCTTGGTATTTGGGCAATGATTCAGAGCTTGAAGTTTTGATTCAACAGTGACATTCCAGGAATCAGTCTTCGTGATATTTTTTGCCTGGATGCCTCCAGTAGTCATTGACTGAATTTTGATATTTTTGCTCGATGAGCGACTTTATGTTTCTAAGAAGGGACATCCGATTCATCTGGGTGATAAAAAAACTTAACTCTTATGCCAGACGACCCCATTGCTTGCTGTTCATGGTATTAGGGTCTTCGATATAAAAACAAACCGCGCTTTTATCAGATTAGGAACTTAGATGAAAAGAGAATACGAGGCATGAACCTCTAGTCCCAGTGATAACGGAGCGGAGAATTTGATTCTTACGCCAAAGGGTGGCTGGCCCAATTTTGCTGGCTGATCACATATAAAAAAAGGAAGGTAGAAGCCATACAAATAAAACATACCATACCAAATGAATAAACGTACATATGCTTTAGTCTTGAATTTCTGAATATTTCAAAATAAACGTTCCATGATCATTTTAGGTCTACTTTCCATCTGGTATGCTTGAAGTCCTTCCAACCTTGTAGATTAAGGAGCATTATTTTGCTCTCCATTATTAAAACCATCTTTGCAAGAGAGATTGAAATCTCAAAAAAGGATTGTATTCCTGTAAGTAGAGTTCACTGAAACAAAACGAGCAAAATCTCATTTCAGGAAAACTAAGGATGGAAACAAAATATGTACCTGCATACTCTTGTCTCGAAGTGGTGCTTAAATGCGAGTAAATGCTTCCATGTTTTCATACAAAATGTAGCTCTACTTTCATTATAGTCTGCTCCTGAGGCTTAGCTATAATACATCACCGAATGTTTCGAATACTAACATCCATTATTCACAAACACATTTATTCGGGTGCATACACACATAGTCGCAAATGAAAAAAACAAAACAATGTTCCTCATAAATCCTGAGCAGTGTCGTGGTATTTTGTTTTTTTTTTGTTCACCATCCACAGCCCCCTCGTGTCATTATTTGCTTGCTTTGCACACTTCCTTAGGAGCAACTATTGAGGAATCACTTTTGGCAACATTCATCAGCAGATACAACTTTTTTGTTTTTTCCTATTTCCATATTTTTGGGGGGCTTGTGTTATGTATTCAGATTTGTGTCGTGGGGTTTCAACGTCCTGTGTGGCATGCGGTTGTTTAGCAAGTTTGTCGCGTTTGCATATTCTTGCTTGCTTGGTCCGTTTGCAAGTTTTTCTTGCAAAAATTTAAAATGAATTTAAAAATTTATGCAGAAGTCCACGTTTTTTAAACAACGCTAAAATTATTCGGACATTTTTGATCGACAAAAAAATTATTTTCAGTTTTCAATGCCGTTTTAAGAATGAACTTTAATTTGAACTTTTTTCATTTCATTTTAAGCTTGAATGCTTACTATTTATACTTCGATGGGGGTACAATTGATTGAGAGACAACGCCTAAATTTTAAGACCGCTCAGCTGCCCGTGATGGTGCTCCACATCTTGTTTGTGCTGTCTGACACTTCGCTCATTCTCCGCTTCATTATGTGTAAAGTCTCGCTCTGCATTGACTGGCCTATTCACAGCTTTTTTGGCGACTTGAGTCGAAGCTTTGGTGCATAAAAATCCTTATTTTAATTACTTACAAGCCACAGAGATCACGATGCTCATCATTGCTCTGTCTCTCCGAAAAAAACCTTATTAGTGAGCTTTTCGCTATGACTGGGGTTTTCCCGTATGGTCCTGGGGTTTTGAACCAAGTCAGCTTCTGCGGCTCTAAAAACCGCAACAGGAAAATTTGGTTTGTCTATCTCCTTCTACTAATTTCTATAAAAACGTTTCCATAGTCAAATCAACAGTATTCCATTTTCGTGTTCGTGATCTTTCCGTGCTCTAACTTTTTAAATAACTTGGCATGACCTTGCCACCACACTCGATCAAACCAAAGGTTCTAAGCATTTTGTCAATGGTCCCGTCAACGGAATTTTGGCGGCTTTGGAAACTTTGCATCGAGTTTGAACTTATTTCAAAAAGTCCAAAAGTCTAGAAAATTAACACGCAAATAAAAACTGGAACTTTGCAGAGGTTAAAGTCGATGCAGCTCTTTGGAAAGTCGTCAAGTATGGACAAGAAAAGAAGTGAACTTGCCAAAATACGCAGCCTGGTTTGCATAAGATGCTTCAAATGGCCAGGACAAGAAGGTATTTTCAAACTAGTAAAATTTAAAAAAAAAAAATTTCAATATCAATGAAAGCAAATACGATAATGTTATGCAACTTTATCCGAGCCAAAATCGAATCCTTTAATCTAGTGTTTGACTTAAGTTGTTCAAGTAAACGATTATTGAGAAATGGATTTAAAAGTTCAAGCTTTTTTTTATTCAAATTTCATTTTTACAAAATGTTGCATTACTGAGGGTCCTTTTATTAACCAATATCAAATTCACATTAATTGTTAGTCATCTCTAAAGACTTGTTGCCAAACTATGTCTTATAATGTGAGAAATTAAAAACATTCAAAGATAATTTTTTGCCGCTTTACGCTTCTGGTTTTATGTTAAACTACTTAACCCATTGGTCCAAACCTTTTGTCGTATGTAATACAAATCACTCTGAATATAGTTACAACCAAGGCCTTATTAAGTTTCTTTCACAATGTTATATTTTTCCTCGGTTGGAGAAAACGCATACGATACACTTTTATTGATGAATCGAGCCTCGATATGGTTTATTATCAGACGTCAATTCATATAGTTATAAAAAAAGACACAGCAATCTTTTTTATTAAAAAAAATTTTCAATGAATAATTAATTTTTTTTTTGACCCGAAATGAGTGATGCTCATCGTTTTGAAGCTTGCTGCAGACTGCACTAGTAACAGATGTGTTTTCTGTAAGCCGTCCACTCCCTCTGCTTTGTCTTCTTAAGAAGACGAAGTTTGAAAGATGACTCGATTGATTGCCAAGAAAACTTGTAATCGAGACTGTTGGGTACAAAAAAAAATGTTGAGGAAGTTATATGATAAAACAATACTATATGCCATATGCGCAGGACGTTTTGCCTCCTGCGAAGAGTCAACATTCAAATGCGAGCTAGTATTTCTCTGCGTTGCAATCATTTCAAAAGATGTTAAGACTGTTTATCCACTTTTTTGGAGTTTTGTTGGCTCCGTTTCAGTCTAGATTCACAACAATTTGGGCGTATTTCTTCTATCCTTATTAATCAGACCATCGATCCTCGGAGGATCTGAGCCTGAGCTAAAGATGCTGTTATCCGTGATCATTCAACCGGCCGTTCGAACTTTCCTTTTTTTTTGTGAACCCGTTAGATGCAGTTTAGAAGTGATCTGTGCTGAATCCTAGTGCTTGAAGTGTCCCGTCATTGTAGTAGACGAATTTTAAATCTTCCGGCCTAGATCCACATAATTTTAAAGCTTCCAGAGTTCGGCTTTATGGAGAAGAACAAACAAGATGAGTGTTTTGTAGAGCATGATTTTTGTCATTCGAGTTTTGATCTTAGTTTGTTGTCAGTTACCGAATCGACATCGATTGCCTAAAGTGAGTCCTTGTCGGCCCTCAACAAATGTGATATTTCGTCCCGAATATGATCGATATCTTGTCCACAGCCTTTATATTTTTTTGTATAACTAATTTGAAAACCACTAATTTGAAAAACAAGTATTATTTACTTCAACTGACGAAAAATTGCTCCTTGTCAAGTTTCTCCTTCTTCGCTAATACGAGCCAGGACCGGACATGTATTTATAAAATTACAGCTTAGAAAAGGATGAATGTATTTATACGAAATTCATTTGTCCAGGTTCAAGAGCAGCTTCATATGATTGACGAAAAAATTCTCAAACCAAAAATTTTCAATTTGAAGATCTTATACACCAGGAGGGTATCTTTAGCCCACTGCTCTTTCTCTTGCCGTTAATGCGTGCTCAAAAGCTGATCAGCTATTCCTTGCAGACAATGAAGTATTTAATTGAAAAAACAAGCATTCTAGCATCGATCACTTGATGAATGAGTCAATGTTTAAGAGAAAATGGGTCTCAAATCAGTCTGAAATGCCCGAGTACCTGTGCTGCCTCTTCCGTGATCCACTCCGGCCTACTCAAGGTATTTATTTGAAGAGAAAACTCCTTCATAAGAGTAAGTAAAATCTTGGATGCATGATGAATTATGAGGCAACTCATAATGACTATATCGGGATGGATAAATGGATTGGAGAACTCCGCTGAATCATATGACCGCTCAATTTCCGAAGGTAATCACATATTGCACGATGTCCAAAGAGTATTTAAGCATCAAGAATGCAAATGCTTCGAATGACAGCAGGATTAAAAACGACAGATCTAATAAGAAGCTAGAAAATTCGTGAAACTATTTACGTGAGCGAAGAGTCCGATAGCTGTACCGCACAAAATGGCAACGCCATCATTTGGTCAGTTTCAGTGATAAAATGGTCCGACATCGAACGGCAGATTTTTTTAAAAATTACAATCTCATGATTTCATCGAGAATGAAAAACTGTGATATAAAAAAACCTAAGTGACCAATCTTTTGATACCAGTTATTGCTGCATTAAATTTTAACCAGTCATTGACATAAGTGAAGCTTTTTGTTTTTCATAATTGAATTCACTTGATGTTAGTTGAAGCAATCAGTGAATTCACATAAAATCAACTGAAGTCGCTGAATTCAACCGAAACAATTTGAATTCCTTTGAACGGTCGGAAAATAACTTAGCGCATTTTTTTTGGTGTGCTAATGACTTCAAGGAAGAAAATTTAGCTTACATGAATTGAATCGATTTCCTTAGATGATTTCATATCTTCTATCGCTAAAAGAAAGTTTTTTATTTGAAATCTTAATTAAGAATTAATTTATTGCTGATTTTCTTGGGTTTGAATTCTTCTATAACAAAAGCGCAGATCTCACTCAAAGTGAAATTCAATAACATTGTCGATAGTTTGGCAAGGTTAATCCCTTGAAGCTTTCAAAGAATGGTGAATTAAATCTTTTTAGTTCGTAGTATTTTTTTTCAATTCAAGTACTTCAGTTTGCATTCTTCGAGTTAAATTTCGTGGATGAATCCCAAAAAGAATGCATTCTTTTACAACTCTGGCGTAAGGCAGTCGAATTTTTTAAAGGTCAAAGCGTGGACCAAAAGGGATGTACAGCTAATATCTTTTATATTCAAGCACTATGGCTTACAAATCCGCTTAATTGTTGTTAAAATGGAAGAGGAGACGAGGCCGATTTGTCTTAAGTAGGAATTCCTCACGGGTCTCGGTAGCCCTTTTAAAAAGTGAGTACACAAAACAGCTCATGAATATTCAATATCCTCTTAGTTAAATTTCCCCCTTACAAAGGATAACGTCTTTAAATACGCCTTCTTTCGTGTCAATCCAAGTACAATAATAATTGGGAAGTTTCAATTTGAGGCGAAGTCAGTACAAACAACACAGAATAAAGTGAATCTTTTAAATAACATTCAATTGAAGGAACTTGCTTATGTTAAACTCATCAATTCTCGAACTCCGACAACTACACAATTTTCCTTCCGAAAAGAGCCCCATAGGGCTACCGCACACTCTCATTGTCAAAAGGATATTTGGCCTTCCACATGAGTTTCGCTAACGTTTTGTTTCTGGCAAATTCATCCTGAAACGAGGTGCTGCTGCTGAAGAGGCATTTGTTTCGTCCTCTGCGTGATTTGTTTCGCCATATAAGAGTAAAAGTATCCAGTACCCAGTTTCCAGCGCTTCCATGCCGCCGCCCCCATTAAAAGCACCATCATGAAACCAACCCGGGTATGGGTAATACTTTTATACATTGTTTCGGCCTCAATTCATACTTGTGTATTTGCGGGTCTTTTCACTTTCATTCTTTCCATTTGTGCGCTCATTTTTTACCTTGAAAAACCTTTCATTCCGCTACAATGATGTGGGATGAGATAAGGTGAGTTGCTGACTGAACACAACCACCAAACAAAACAAAAAAAAAACAGGAAAATCATTTTCCATTACGAAATGTGGGGTGGGCCGCGTGAATTTTGTTCAAAATGTTTTTTTCTTTTTTTGTGAACTGGAATTTTGTGTTTTTTCTGCCCCTTCTGCTGTGATGAGTAATCCTAACGTATGTTAAGTTGTTCATAATGAATATAAGCATTATGGCGCAAGCTTTTGGGAAGGGAGGATGTAGATGAGTGCCGGAATGGTTATTTTTCTCCATTCAAATGCGAGAGTGCGACTTGATCCTGCGTGTGCAGGGAAATGAATTTCGTGCGACTTAAATATACATTACAATGATTGATGAGTACGTGCAAAGTAATAATATGTCTACCGGCAGGCAATATATTTTATTTTCGAAAAGCAATTTACAAAGAATGGAGGTTTTTCAAATTTCCTTCTTTTTTTATTTGTGTTTTATTTTTTATTGCTTCGACAAGTACAATACGTGCAGTAATTTGAGATTTTTGAACACATTTTTCATTTGTTTTTCATAATTTTATTGCTTTCGAAATGATGAAGGGCTGCGTTTAATTTTCTCGCCGGATATACAACAGCTTTAACAGAAAACAACAAAAAAATGTGATAACAGCGTCGTCAAAAGCGGGAATCGCTTGTTTTTCTTGATGTTGTGCTTTTGGTTTGGTAGTTATGCTGCTACAGCTCATAAAGTGATTGATGCCAAAGGAGAGATGCCTGATTCCAATGCAAACATAGAATAGAATTATTTGATAAAAAAAAACACTCGTACTTTTCTCGAGTGAGCGATAAGAATTTTATTTACATTTTATTACAGTGTAGAGAAGCTTTGTAAATTTTGAAACGACATTTTCTACGCTTCTATGAATCGCGCGTCGATTGTGTTTGTTGAGAAATTTCTTTTCCGGGTTCCTTAAGTGTGTCATTTCGTTTTTTATGCTTTTTATAACCTAAGTTATTAAATCTTAGTCGCTTAAACAAAACAGCTTACTATATAACCAAAGCTAAAAGAACCTTTAATTTGGGTCTTGCGACGAAGTTCCTTAAAATAAAATTATTTAATTATTTGAAATTAGTTAAGTTAAACGAAAAGTTCTTCTAAAAGTTAACGTTAGAAGCATTTGAATAATCAAAGTGTCTTGTTATTTTTATTTTTGCACTGTCTTTCCTTGCATTGTCTTTAAAGATCTTTTTGAGGGTTAAAGACATTTAATCACCTTAATTTGGTCAGACTTGAAAGCACGTTTTTTATTTAATCCGATTATACTACGATCTCGAATAAAGAAGACCACATACTTCAAAGTCTCCTCTTCCTTCTCGGACCACCTATGTTCATGTTTCATAAAAGCGTTGTATGCAAATCGCTTATCCTAACTTTTCCAAAGTACGTGGAATATAAGCGCTCCGATTTTTTTTTTTTAACACATCATTGAATTAGAAAAAGATGCGCTTGCTTGCTTATAAATTATTGACAAATAAATTACTGTGAATTGGACGAATGAAAATATATCTATATGGAATTCTGAGCTTGCAATGGCAACACAAACGATCAACTGTTAACATCGCTGAATCTATCGATAAAGCCGTATATATAAATGTCTAACATATCTGCTGCATAACCCCTGACACAGGATATAAATATTTAATTCGGGTTTGTTCCCTACCTATTTTATTAACACATCTCTAGATAAGACACGTAGACAAGGGGTTACTTAAAGAAAAACCCCTACGAAAATTCTCCACGAGGAACTTCAAACGGATTCTTGACACTGATGTCTTCAATCAGGTACTATAAATTACACAAGCTTGACAACAACTGCGATGAGATACAACAACAATAACTAAATCCACCTAAGGTTTTTTTTTTGATAAACTTGAGGGCTTCGGAACAGGGGCCGGAATTTGCAGATATTATTGCAAAAGGAAAAGCGATTTGCAGTGATTAAATGCAATAAGTTCCATACGCTCATACGGCAGGAGCCATCACTTCTGCCTGAAACATTTGTAAGTTTTAAAATGGGACCATCCATGACAAGTGCAAAATTCGAAAGATTCGATTCCCTGTGTCGTTTAACGACAAGTTATGAATAGTTTCACGAGAATGTCACAACATGCTACCAAAATGAGTCTAACTAGTTCATCGTTGAGCGAACCATCTCAAAATTTTGTTCACGAGTATTGGTAACATGCGACTTTAACAATAACTGATTTCAAGCGATAAAATAAAAAAAACAATACTTCTTGAAAGGCAACTTATTTATTAAAAAAAACGAATGTTACATGACTATCACTACTGGAGTTCGTATTCCTTTTCTCTAATTATAGGAAACATATTTCATGTATTTTAATCGTAGACATAGTGTCAGCGATTTTACAATTTATTTAGATCAAAAGCTTATTCTAAGAATTACAAAACAATAATTGTTTGTTCAGCCCATCGGTTAATGACCGGATAAACGTGTCATATTGATCGATTGGTGTTTAATCTTTGCTGGCGCTGACGAAACTTGCGCTGCAGTTTTCTTTGTCAATAAGTTAACGCCCTCCATAAATATGGTACTATAAGTTAGCTTGCATGTCAAGAAATAATCAATCAAAGGCATCTGCGTACGATCGAATAGTTTTGCTTCTTTTATTTCGCGCACAAGATCTCTCCAAATTTTGAGAATAGAATTGTTGTTGTTGTTAACATAAATGTCTTTGTTTTGAGCAACCTATTGTATTTGATCGGCAGCTCTTCACATTTGAAAGATCGAATTATGAGTAAGTTACTTACATTCGTGCAACCCAAAAGTTGTCTACTTCAATCCCATAAGCCTAAGCGCTTGCTGAAAAGAAACTAACACGTTTCCAAAAGCTTAAGCGACGTCAAGAAAAACACTTTTTTCATTCGATTCGATAGATTTAAATATGAATACAAAATTTTGAGTACCCTTTATAGGTCGCTGTTAATCTTTAACAAAAAGACTTTCCTCCTTTGGATAAGGCCGAGATTGAGCCTGATTCGCACTTCATAATAGGGCTGGCGGATCAATCACTCGCCCCCATTTTGTGTTCCTGATATGCAATTATTCAAAAGGTTTAAAAACAATTGGAATACAATTATCCCTTACGACTACAAAACAATAACCGATGAGGCGCAGGCAAACATTCAAGCAGAAGTGGAGAAGATGAGTTCCTGAAAAAGTTGTTTCGTTTAGAAGACCTACTGGTTCTACATCAAGCTATTTGGATGGCATGAGCCTTGAACTGCTTGAAAATTTAATTAGTTAAAAATGAATTTAAACCAACTGAAAAAGATGAGAAAGCTGTGAGAGAAATATACATTCTTACGGTGATAGCATATGTAAAATATTTGTTTTGAGTTTGAACCTCTTCAGGATGGTCATTATCAAGAAACGACCTACAATCATTAAAAACCTTACAGCGAAAGCATGTAAAAGCTTTTACAACAAAGTGGCTACTGTTGCACTGAAAAAAATAAAGAAGAAACTTTTCGTTCAAGAAAAGAAAAAAGATGGTAGAAGAACTTAACCAGAACTTAACTACTGAAACCGAATTGATTATCAGAGAAGAGACATTCTTCTTCAATTATAGCCTTAAGACTTTTCAAAATAATGTTTTTAAACAAATTCGGCATAATCGGCAAGAGGGATATCGGTCTTTATCCAGTTTAAAAACCATTATCTCTTCGGTAAATTTCCACTGGTCTGGAACGCATGAGACAACCTTATCCAAGCATTTGTTGTATACAAGAACTTAACTGTACTTTTCCTTGGCAAGATTTGCCCACTTATTTATCGTAACTACGAGAATGGATTTTTAAAAGAAATAAACTGGTGTATTGGACCTCGAAGTTTTATATGCAGTCGTTAATATTCTTTTGGTCTACATGCTGTGAGGGTATGTCAGGTCACTCATTCACTCATGTGTGCTTCTTTACTAGCTACAGTTAAAGATTAAGGAGCCAACATTTGGAGAGCTGTAGCAGAAATAAAGTCAGCAGTATTGAAGACTTTCCGCCCTTTCATAAGAAATATACATTTAACTCAGGAAATACCTTAATTCAAGACTTCAAAAAAGTATATCAAATGGATTAAATGTGATATTCAGTAGAATCTTTAAATCTTAATTTGCATTTAGAATTTCATTTTCAGTCAAACAAATAAAGAGAGTTTTTTTTCCTTTTTCCAATGAAAAATGAGATTATTTGCTAAACTCGTTAGAACGGCCAGTTATTGCAATTCTTGAAATAAAACTAGCCCATCTGCTCGGCGGAGGAACAACCAGATTACACTCATTTTATAAATGGGAATGACATTTGATCCCAATACAACAAGGACTCGCAAACAACGGACTACAAAAGAAACTACCACAGAACCCCAAAAAAATCATCGCTAAAAACCAAACGAAATAGAGCAAGGAAATAATGGAACGAAACTGTTAAAATGAACTAAAACGACAACAAAAAAAAACAACAAATATTTAGCGACCCATTTAAATCTACTTGGCTATTTCGAAAATACAGCTCAGGCATTAACCCTCATCTTGTATCCATACCAGTAGCCATGACAGGAGCCACGGGCCCCCTTCTTATACCAACATCCAAACAAACGAAGAAAATAAAAAAAGAAGACAATCATAAAGTCCTTGAATGCTGATTTCCCCAGTGAACAAAAGACACACTCATAGAAAAAACAAACAAAAAAGAAAAGAAAATAAAAACTATAGAGGCAAAGGAATAAGGCAATGACGACAAACCGAGAGAAGCAAAAACCCGGAAGGAAGTCATTTGTTCTTCCTTTTCATCGTTCTAATTTACACAGCGCAACATTATCACAAGCAACAACACACCAACGGAAGCATTCATCTTACCCCATCCCTCGTTAATCTGCGAAAGGATCTTCCTACATTCTCTAGTTGTAACCACCCAAGCCACAATCACTGCCACTAACACTAAAACTAAATAAAAGTGCAAATTAAATATGCAATGATTTAGACTTCCTTTTACGCTTTTGTTTGTTGTGCTCCTCTTGGTGCTATCATCCGTACATTAAGCTTTAATCTTTATTGAAGATAGGCGCAACAAGGGTCTATCATTTGTTTGTTTTCTATTTTTTTTTCTGTCAATTGAATAGAAATGCTGCAAACGAGATGCAAAGGGAGATAAAAACAAAAGCAGAAATGAGGGTGAAAGAAATGAGAATGACACCAAAGGACATTTGAAACACTTTCCCTTAAATTCTTAATTTTTAACACAGCACACCATCAATACGGGCTTTGTTGCTGTTACTGTTGGTGTTATGTCTGATATGACTGTGTGTTTCTGTCTCGTTTACATCTGTCATCGGATAGAACAAGAAGGAATAATAGAAAAAAAAATTAGAAAAAATAGATAGTCCCTTTGAATAATTGAAAAAAGTACTGTTTCATTCCAAACGACCTTGAATATAATCTATGGTAAAGGGGGTTTCGGAAATTAAAATAAAGGATGTTATCATATTCATCTGCAAGGAATAAGGGTCAATCGTACCGTAGGTAAAGGTACTATGTAGATTCTATCCTGCTTAAAATTATGCATTGCTTTTTGTTAGGAAGGCTGTGTTTCCATTGGAGGTCTAAAAATATTTTTTGCGAATGAGAAGACCGAATTCTGAAGAGACTGGGTCTTGTGATACCATAGATCAAAACAGTTAAGAGTCAATCCTCAAAAGCGAAATTGCTGTGAAGATGATGCCCGTTTATGGTGTTTTAGGTCAGCATAAGAAAAGTCTTAAAATTAGATGTGAAAAGTGTAGTACGTAGCAGAATATTATTACAATCTCAAGTTAAACTCGGCTCCAATAAACAAGTTTCTTTAATCTGAATAATCATAAGTCTGTTGCCATTAAGTTTTTACATTGCATCTGAAGACCTTCATAAAACCCTTTTCATCCTTGTACAGATTCGAAACTCATTACTTCGAGAAGTTGTTGGAACTTGCAGGCTAGATCCACATCGCATCGCACATTGTTAGTTTATTGTCTGAATAATTTAACAATACTTTATGTATATGTATATTACATTACAAGTCTTATGTGCCGTCCAACGACTGCTGAATTGAACCCTGAAGCGGTAGAGGAGAAACCATGTTAAACGTCGATTGGCCGTATAATTATTTAAAAAGACACAACCATATATTTAACAGTACACTTGAGACAATAGGAAATCTGCGAATCCTAGAGCCAGAAGATTATACAGACGGAATTAACATTCAATTAGTGGTAAGTCTTTATATTCTCCGGAATATAAACATTTTTTTTTCAATTGACATAGTTCATTAGGATGTATTTTCTTATTCAACATTTTCTTCTGAAAATCGGTGGTACAGGAGAGGAGAGTTGTTGTTTTCCAAAAGACTTCTGGACTTTTGGTATTTTTAATAGTCAATTTTCCATACGCCTGGTATTGACACAATGGTCAGTCGAATGTTTGAAACTATGGTTTATGCGCGGTTTATAAGTCTCGTTGGTTGAAAAGAAAAAGTTTTTGTACGGGTTATAAATTTAAATAAAATTTTGGAACAAATTTTCTACACAACCATTACAATACTTAGCTTGCACAAGAATCTTGAATATTCTTATTTAGATTTTTTTCGAGTTCCATTGTTCTATATGGCGCTGCATAACACTGAAACGATATTCCGTACTGAAGTGTCGATTCCACTAGGGAGTGATACGCCAGTTTCATCAATTCAAATGACGGATGGTAAAGAACATATGAAAACTGTCGAAGTCGTTTATATAGGTACTTTATGTGGTAGTCTCACATTAAGTTGCAGTCTCCTTCCACGCCGATATATCGATAAACATAAGTCAGCTGTCTCATGTGTTTGACGAGCCCTATGCTGGCACTCAAAACTATGGAACCTCGTTTTAATTGGAGTTCTTATTGTATAGTTTGGTCGTATATATTTTTCTGGCTTTCTTCGAGTTTATAATAAGACCATTATCGCGGCACCACCGTATAATGTTGTCAAACTCTGATTGCATTATTTCTGTGGAAATGTTTACATCCTTTTTTGCTCACAACTATATCCGCATCATCAGCATATTGAAAACCGTAGTTATTTTTCAACACAAAAAACATATGGTTCAGATAGTTATATAATGAAAAGCAGGGGCCCCAGGGTAGATCATTATGGGAAACAGAACTCAACATTTTGCAGATTGCTACAACTCTTCGATATTTTGACTTTGAAACCGCGATTGCATACCTTTTCCAGCATTGGAATTATTTTCGTATGCCAAAGCTTTTCAGAATCTTTTCTGAAATCTATAATGATCACGGTTAATATTGTTGACAAACTCTCTCATTAGTTGGTTTATGTTTCGGTTTCTCATGAAAGCATAATGATTCTTATTAATTGTTTGTCAATATAATCTCGTAATCTTCTCGGATACTACTTCTTCAATCACTCTGTCAACTACTGGAAGGATGAAAATTGGTCGATAGCTCGAAGCTTCGTCTATCTTACCGGACTTGTAGATAGGTCGTACAATGGCCATTTTAAGTCTCTTCGGAAAATGAATTTCATTCAAGGACTTATTCACCAATTGTGTGACTCGAATAGTGTTTTAGATCCTTGGCCCTGATATTATATAGGCCGGCAAATTTATTCACGCTCATCTTATTCATAATAATATTCTTTATTTCGTTTTCTGAAACGTCTCTAAGAATAAAGATTGAGATGCACTTGTTTCTAAATCATGATGGGTTTTAATTTTGCATTTATGTGTAACCAATTACATTTCCCCCGTGAATTGTGTTGCGAACTTATTAATTATGTCAGCTGCATTTGAATCTTCTCTCCTTGTCTTGTCTTGTCTTTCCTTGTAAATTGTATAGCAGTCTCAAGGTATTCTTTGCATCCTTTATATACTTTGCAAATAATTTGTAATATTCTGATTTCCAGTCTTTGCTGCCTCATAAGAGACTCTTCAAATTATTTAATTAAATTCATGAAGTGCGTACCCTTGTCGTTTCAGAAAGAGGTCGATTGTCATACAGCACTATTGGATAGTTTGATGCTTGAAATTTTGAACGACTTTATCTGGCTCGCCTCGAAGTAAGCTTTCATAAGCGACATAAGCGTGAATAAAAAGGCTGTAAGACTTTTGAATACTCTTTTACTTGTAAGGATGCGAAAGAATATGTATCAAGCATGGTGTTGGCATAAGGCTTGAGGAACTTTATCTTATTTTACGTCGGCATTGTCAAACTTTCTTGTATATACAATATTTTGATAGTGCAAGCAGATTAAATTGTAAAATTGCTCCTCAGCAGCTTGGATTTTTTGAGAAACTTGTCCAAAGCTGTCGATAAGATTCTTCTATTAAGTCTTTGCATTGCGCTCGTAATGACTCTGCTCGAGATGCCAAAATCGCCTTTTCTCTGGGGAATCTATCAGGGTGCGAGTTGCTGCAAGAACTTGGTTTGCAAAATTACTAAATGTCATTGAACTTGTTAATGGGGTCGTTAATGCAAATGTAAACTGCTTCAACTCGGTGTTGTTATCTCGTGGACAATCAATAGTGGTGATTAAGATAACTATTTCATCCCATATCCTCATCATAAATCAACACATGAAGTTAAATCTACTTCGAAAAAAATCTTTCCGAATATGCTTCTACAATAGACTCCGCCTTAGTACTATCGTCAAATTTCTAACTCCTGAGCTGATCCTTTAATCATCTATGGCTGTGGCTGTGATCTGGAGCGCTATATTTGTTGTTCGATTCGCTGTTTTCGTTTCTCGAATGTCAGCCGTCATCGGCTGATGGATGTCATTTCTGAAACACAATTCCAGCTCGTAGTTTTTTTCGGCTTTTTTTCTTTAAGATTTTTTGCAATCTTCTTGATCTGCGTTATTGGAACTTTAAAAGTGAGAACATATTGTGGTAGGTATTGCCAAAGATTTATTTTTGAAATGTCAACTCGATTTTTCTTTGGGTTGATGGTTAGCATTCTGGGTACCCAATGCGCCAACACATGGTTCATGTGAAGTTCGTTCAAAAGGATTCTCTGAACGTTGCAAAATGAGATCTCAGTGGAATCAATTTATGTTTACAAATCACTCGGCACAACATCTTTGGATGAGTTGATTCAAAATGCTCGTTTTCTGTGGATGCTCTTCCTAGCCTTAGCTCTAGACACCAGAATAAAATACTTCAAGTCTAGGTTAGCATGCATGTTGGTGTGCAATTTTTTCTTTTAAGACTCAATGTTCATAAATAGGTATCCTTTTTTATCATTACATTTGAATCACCCCTCGCATATGCTTATTTTTGCTTTACTAGAAAAAGACAACTAGGATAACTTCGAGCTCTTGAGGATTCGTTAATGCATCCTTCATAAGTTAGAAATCTATATTTAAATAGTGAGACGCTTTTTCTTAGATGTACTCATTAAATTCACTCATTCACACGAATAAAACACTTTTTATTCTTGAAATCTAAATCAAATTGAAATTGTTGGAGTTGAGGAATTAAATCAATGAACAAAGCTGATCCTTTAAACTGTTCAAAAACAATGAACTTTGCTTAATTTCAACTGCTTTAAAAACTTGTACAATTCTACAGAGTCTATCTTTCTTTTGCAGAGAGTCCTTTATCTCTTATTCCTTCGTATGAGTAATTGGAAATGAGGTGAAATTTAACAAAGCGCCTCCCAAACGATGAAGGGAAAATTCAAGTTAGAGAGATTTGAGAACCACATAAATACTCGTACAAATTGGAAAAACTAACATGATTTGGATTAAAATGTGCTCCACACATCCGAAATCTGTTTAACTTGTTAAACGACAAATCCACAAAATTTATTCAAAGTATACACGCATCTACAAAATGAGAGTTACTCAATTACCAGACCAAGATATCGCTGCTTAAACGCTCCCAGCTACTCTGCAAGGATTGTGTAAAATGAAATCTCCTTCCATATATGTATGTATGTATGTATACTTTGGCATCAGGAAATAGAAGTCGAAAGTCATACCCTAACCACATTTTTCACTTAGAATAAACCACTGAAGTGGAGAAATCTGAAGATCCACAGCCAGGATATCATCATGAACGGAAGGCTTCGCCGCTTCCGTCGATTGACTTTCGGGTTCAAGGCTCTATGCTGGTCCTGATTAAATTGTTTCCTACGTGCGTATTGTCAACGGAATAATTTTTGTTTGCGTGTGTGTCTGCGATTTCCTATCACACACATACACACAAGTCGTCACTCAATCTCTAGGAAACTGTTATTCGATTTGAAATAAAATTATTCCTCGTATCGATTATTATTTTGTTTGGGATAAGGATTGGCGCAAGGATAAAAGATTTTAGCTTTAATTTGATTTTGGCCCGATTGAGTTTAGTTTAAGGATAGCTTTCTGGATTTTATGGGCAAAGTTCAAGGTCGTTTCGATGCTAATGTTAGCTGTATTTCAAGAGCAGATATTGTACTTCAAAATATTCCCTGATATAGTATCTCATTTTTGTTCTTATCCAACCATTTTATTGTGTGAGGACTACAAACAAATGCCTCGTTGAGATGTGGGAATACGAGTATCCTTTGCGTCAAGAGAGGACTCTTTGTCTGTTTTCATTTTTGAGGGTTGTGAATGGTTGGTGAATTTCAATTGTGGCCCCTTGGGAATACAGCCGAGTTATTTAGTTTCTGTGGTTTTTAGAATTTCTATTTTTTCTGAATAAGTGTTACATTTACACATACAATTTTATTTTTTGTAAATTTGTTTGCTAGCTTTAAGGGTCAGAAATATGAATTTCGTTGCGTGTGTTATTTTGTTGACCCTTGGTCTTGTGTATGTGGTTTTTGTGTGAGTAAGAAATTTCTTTAAGTAGAAGGAATGGGGATCCCTCTTTTACTTGCCTGTGGAAAGAGCCATTTATTCTGCTGGTCTGAATGCTGGTAAGGCTTTTCATAAATGAGTTTGTTTGAAGCTTATGTGATGGGGAAATGGTTTCAATTGGGGAGAGGTGTCTGAGAATTTAAATTAAATTTCAAATGTTACTTTGTGGTGGGAGTAAGAGTTTCTGGCCTTTTTTTGTCAGTAAAATGAAACATCATCAAGTGGAATGGTATTGTGAGTTAATTTACTGTGGCAAGGTATGTGGTATCTGAGTTATTGACATGGAGACAGAGAGAGAGAGAGAGAGATAGAGCATTGAATTGTATGCTAATAATGTAAGATTAAATTAAGCTCATTGTTGACATTCTTCAGAAAACAGATTTTATAGCATTTTCCAATTCAGGGCTTAAAATACATCGAATCGACTTTGCGAAAAGCCGTTTTTGCTAATTGCATACGAAGAGTTATCAAATATTCAGCGAATTTCGTTGATTCATGGATTCTTAAAAATCTTATGAAAAATATCCGTGGTGTAAACGTCTACATATACGGGTACTTTTGGCTTTAGTGAACCCAGCACAACGAAGTGGGATTTATGTAGGTTATCAAATGATTTGGTCTTTATTGGGGCAAAAAAGTTCGTTTACAGAAATCACTTGCACATATAAATGACATTTTATCGCAATCAAATAACGCAGATATCTTCATTGCTTACATTTCCAGGTTAGATTGAATCATCAGATTGCATCTGACTGCCATTGAAAAGTGCACGAAAATACTAGCTTCAGTCTTTCGATCCTCATTTTTTATGCTGCTCTATTTCATATTTCTTCGCAGACGACTGATTTTAAGCCTTGTAGCAATAGCTTTGGCAATCGTAGAGCGAGGAATGTAAGGCACAAGTAACGTGACAGCATGACAGCAGATTGAGTGATTTCAGCACAGAATCTATTTTATAGTTTGTGTGATTATGTGATATTTTGACACGACAAGCCGACATAGGCGTGGATCTATTGGGCACATCCGCCACTCAAATTGTTCTTAAGCAAATATCAATTTGACAATGTTGACCAAAACTCTCCTTGATGCTGTTTGGTATATCCTTAAAATTAAGCCACTTTGCAGCTTTTTATATTTTTGAAGATGATATTAGCTGAGATAGTGCCGCCAAAGCTTATGACCATTTGGTTACTTTTTAACGTATTTTCATTCATTTTTACTCGTGGCGATAGGTTGTCAAAATATTTCCGGAGAAACTCGTTCAGAGCTTCCAAGGTCGGTGGGTTGTTCTTGTAGACCCACGACATAAAAAAAAAAAACCCTATGGAAGAAGAGTAGAGTAGTCAAATCGGGTCATTTAGCCGCTAAGTGTCAATCAGAAAAATGAAACTTTAGGCGACCCGGAAATACATCTTTCAAAATGTTCATTGCCGCATAAGTTTATACATGCTCTTGGAACCTTATTTCCCACCGCATTTGCTTCAGATAAAAATGGAACATGTCTCTCATTTCCAAATTGTAGAAAATTCGTCCGAAAATTCGTGGCGTACCGTATTTTACATACTTCTGGCCATGTGTGGCTAGTAGGTAATAGGCCGCCTACACGTCGCCTACAAGAGGCGAGCCTTCAACTGTTTAACGCAGGTATAATAGCCTATTGTATTTCACATCGTGTGGGTGACAGCTTCATCCAAAGTCGCGATATTCTCCCGTTTTTCGGGTCCTTTCGAAGCGAGCAGATTACTAACTAAGTTTTTGACTTGTAAACGTATGACGATCACTAAATCTTTGCCGAAAATCAAGTTGCACCATAAAACATTGTTTTAGAATATATTCTTTTTATTTATAAAAAATATATGCTTGATCCTTCACATGTAAGCATATTTAGTGGCCCTTAAACGCCCAACTAATAAATAAATGAAATTAAAATAATATAATATTTTAAGAGTATAATATTTTAAAGAGTGGCTTCATTTTATATATAATTTAATATATTGAAACAAGAATATAATAGAACTATATTGGTAGCAAAGATTTTAAAGCGTTCATAGTTACAAAAATTCTAATACTATTCCAATCGCAATCTACTTAAATTCAAAAAGGCAAAAATGATTGCCTCTTTTCTCGGTGTAAACAGTAGTATTCTCGGAACATTTTTTGTGATTGTTTTTTGCAAATGCAGTACCCCAACAGCACCATACTTGAGTCCTTGATTTATTAAAGAACCATTGTATGTGGTGAGAAAATTGAGGGTCTTATTTGTCAATTTGTCGCAGATGGAATATTTTTCGTAACATTATGATAATTTTTTCGAGGAATTTTCACTTGCAGATCAGAGGAAATACTATAATTAAGAGGCGGCTTGTTTTTAAATGTAAATCAAAAAGAGGTGAAACCCAATTTATGAGCCCTGTGTGAAAGCAGCATATGATCCTTATCCTTGCCATATTTTAGGATTAACCATTAGCAAGATTATGAGCATCAGTGACAATAAATGAAGTCATAGCTACATTTGTTGCAAGACAGAACCAGGTGAGTCTTCAATGGACGTTCAACATAAAAATGGACTGAATAGAATAGAGCAGGATTTCAGTTTCAAATATTTTTTTAAACAGAAAAAATGGGGTTTTAATGCTTTCAATCGGAAAAGGTGATTTGATTTTGAATGATTTTTTTCTAGCTCATATCTACTCGACATGTTGCTGAAAAATATACTTCAGCAATTCTCCTGCAGACAGTTGATAAGACTGCCAATTCTTTTAACCGCAGCTGGATTTTTGGATTCGGACAAAATGTTCTTCTGGGAATTCTTTGAATTTATAGACTACGGGAACTACCAGTGTTCAATTTTTTCTACACAGCGAGGTTTTCTGTTCTCTCCTTCTGTCCAAGTATGTATCCTGGCTTTCCTTAATCGAATGCCGACTTGGCGTTTGCATTTGTCCTTATACTATGAATTTCAAGTCGGGTGTGAGTGATGACTTAAAGTGGTTTTGTAACTTCCTGGATAGCTGTGTTACATTGTGATTAAATATTGTTGAAGGGACTTAACTCAGTCAGTCTTCCGTTTGGTTGTTGATGCCGTTTCTAAGGTAGTGTAACTATGTGCGGATAGTCAAGTGCTAGCCAATTCTTATTTTTGAATCGTGGACCACTCCAAATAAGAAGTACAATCTCTGAGTTCGATTTATTTCTCATAAGATTTATTTTTCGCACGACCTTCGCATTTGCTTGTTAATGAAGTTTATGTGGTAGAATTCGTCCTGGCAATCCAGGCAATCGCAGTAGAGTTTGAAAGCATTTTAAGATTTTTTTAACGAGTGCGTACGAGCCACGTTCAAATCTGTCAAAATTAAAAAGTTAATCCAAAAGGATCAAGTCCTAATAGTCGGCTGGAAATGCTTCAATCAATCAGAATCCAGCTATTTGATTAATACATTTTTTTATGAATTTAATTATTTTGCCCTCAAAAAAAAAAAAAAAAAACACGATGATGCCTACCTGAGACTGACCAATTTGCACTTCCCGAATATAAAGATTCTTTGCGTCAGCTTTAAAACTTAGCAAATTACAAAATAACAAAAATACAAGAAATCCATTCTCATGTCAAGCTGCTCCCTGAAACATTGTGGAGGAACTTGCGTGACTAATGTGTGGGTAATTCGAAAACAGATGAACTGCAGAGCAATGATCGAAAGCAACTTGATAGAAAGTTCATGGCCGTCCTTGTCGCTAAAGCGTTAGTGGTTTAGTTTAATCCCTCCGCGTACCTATTTCTTCTCTTCTAAGCGTCAATTTTTCATTTGTCCCATTCGCATTTGGAATGCAATCCCTCTCGGTATTTGAAAGCCATATTACACTGTTCGTTGTGGTGAATCACTGTTTCGGCATTTCGTTGGATATGCTTCGGTTAAGCTTTATAGTAACAGGATAAACATTTAGAAATCCCAATGAATTGTTTTACTATTTTTGCCCTTATTTTAATATATTTTTATATTTGCAAAATTTGTATAGTTTTTTTTTGTTTATTTGTTCAAAAAAAATTAACACATAAAGATTGTAAAGTTTATAATAAATGATGTGATGAAATTAATGAAAGGATTTCACGATAAATCCGGATCAAAATATGTGAAAAATTGTTTTAATTGGGACTTTCACACAGTGCAGAAAAGGTAGGCTTATATGAGCCGTTTACTGACTCTGGCCATCAAATTATACAGGACTATGTTAGAGGTCATAACTAGCTTCAGACTCTTTGAAAACATTCCCACATTTTGTCCTACATAAATTTTCTTATAGTATGTCATTTTTCAAATTGAATTTACCATCCCGCTCGAAGGATTCAAACACAAATCAAATTGTTATCAGCACCTCCGGATCCAAAAAATTATTATCGCTTCCTTCAAGGCTACAAAAACAATTATCTGAAAATGTCTATGAATATATAACAGCTAGTTCTGGAGATTTCAGATCCTTCGTTGCGAATATTGTAAAAATGTCTTTGACATGTCAAGCAAACGTCCTTACATTGTCGCAGTCTTTGTCAATGCCGCAAGCAAGGAATTCTCTATAAAAGGAATCTCTGCTTCAAGCGATTGCATATTATTCGATTATAATTGTGCATAGGAGATATTTTTATAGCCGGGAGGCATTTGTCATGGCATGTAATTTCAAGATAAGGGCGGTATTGTTACTGAAAGGCATATTATAAAGGGACAGAGGGACAGAGAAGTATTCAGTTGGCATTTGCAGCAAGGAGAAGGCCATTTCGATTGAAAACATCCAACAAAGGAGGGGAATGCACTATAATCTGGGTTTTTATATGTAAATAATTTGTGGCATGGTTGCGTATACGTAACATTTTTAATGCAATTAACAATAATTTTCAATTTCCTGATAGGCCCGCATTTCTGTTTTGCATTTTCTTTTGTAATCAAAGATTGGATTCTGCGAGCATGTAATTTGAGTTATTTTCTTTAAGGGCTTATTGCAGTCGTAAAATGTCATCCGATTCGTGGTCTGAATTAGGTATCGCTGGTTCAATAGACGGAACTGTAGACGGAGACTGTATATGTTTAGTTTAAGGCCTGTCATTTCACAATATGGATGTTTTGAGAATCGCTGCTCTAAAAAAATATGGTTGCCGTTATTGAAAGTTTTTATGAGGATCCACAGCAATTGGGTTTTAATTAAAATTATATTTTTATTCAATCAAATTTTGTCTATTCCGATCTCCTATTTTTCCAACGTTCTGGAAAAGACATCATTTTTCTTTTGTAAAACTCAGTTGAACTTTGGCCAAAAAAGTTTTCCAGATGCGTTTTTATGTCCTTTCACAACTAAATTGCCTTCCGTTCAAATAATTTTGAAAAGAGAGGAATAGGTGATAGTCAGATGGGCGAAAGATCTGGAGAGTACAATGGATATTGCATTACCTCGCAGCCAAAGTCTCGGAGATATCGGTATTTTGCTGACCCGTCATCCAAACTGGTTCGGCCGGAACTAATCGAACAAAAGACATTGCGGATTCTCCGTCTCCCTGAATCCATATTCCTCAGTAAAACCTTTTGTCCAGCTGCTAACAGTTGAATTCCTAACTTGTCTTAATATGTGCTGTGAGTGAAATAAAAATATTGTGAAATATTTTTTTTAATAAAATGGATTAAAACTCCTCAGCGGAGAGAATTACGCGTCCAGATTGAATTGCGATTTCACGGCAATGCTGTGCAACGAGACAACGCCCGGATTGACCGCTCCGAGATACGAGTATCCAACGCATTAAAGGAGGCCAGAACTGCTCGATATAAAGAGAAAAACGCGGAAAATTGTTTTTCCGAAGTTGAGGAAGGTCCGATGTATGAAGCATGAATGGCATGTTGAATAAATGTAAGTTTACAATGTCATTTCATGACTTAGACTGCAAAAAACTTTACGCGAAACTTTAAACGCGTTTTTCTCGAAACTGTCTTTTTCAAAACAATACCCACGATCTCTCAGGTTCTACAGGACCGATTTAGCTGAAATTTTTTAAGAGTCTTCTTCGTAAACATTTTTTTTTAAATTCGAAACAGTCAACAAAAGTGTTACAAGCATTGTTTTTTTTCAGCCAGTCGCCATTTTGTGAAAAAAAACTTTCCAACTTTTCCGTAGTTCGAGACATAGCGACATTATTTTAGATTAATAATCTTTTTTTTTGTTTCAGATTGCTAGGCGTCAATTTTTGAGACCCCCACTTCAACAACTGCTAATTTTTGAAATTTTCAACAATTTTTTTTTCTTTATTCTTGTTATGTTAATAAATAACTTATCAAAAAATGGATACTAAAAATATTATTAATCCTTTTTTTATGACACTTCAAAAACTACATGAAATTCATGCCTGTAGACTAAAATGCCCCCTTAAACCATTGACTGATCTCTCGTGGCGTCATATGACTTTCAACGCTAACTGCAGCTCAGCTTTGATCGTTTACTTCGGTGGGTGGATGTCTAGAGCGAACAGAATCAGCATGGTCTATATTGCCGGAACGAAAGCGTGAAATCTAGCGTTGTTAAGTGCAATTTGCTGAATCTCCGTACGTTTCAAATGTGTACTCGCGCCTCTGTTGCTTGACACCTTTTTTAAGGAAAAAAAAACAAAATCTATTTAAAAAAATAGTTGAGCACTTCCATGAAAAAAAACCCCGGCACTTATTGAACAACTCAATATTTTCTGGTGTGATTGGTCCATAATTCTTTGCAAATGAGAAATACGTCACCGGAAATCTATTGAATGTGTGGATGTTAAAGACTTGTGGATACATATCACACAAAATTACCCAGTTTATCCTTATCACAAGAACGATTTCCAGGACAATATCTTTGCGTGATGTGTTGCCCTCAAAGCAAATATTCATTAAATTATGCACGAATCATTCTCTAATATGTAATGAAAAGTTACCGCACATGTGTTTTAAAAATTGAGTTCTGTGTGAAATCATATGTAAGGGTTCTGAATAAATGGCAAAATTCATCAATCATGTTGAGCTCAAACTTTGATCGAAATACTTATCACAAATGTATTTCGGATTTAGAAAATATATGACCTTACATAAAGCCTTGTTTCAAGGACCTCAGGTGATCTTTGAACTCTGAAAGATTTTACTAAATTTACTCTTAGTAAATCTTAAATCAGTTTACCAGAGTACATGAAAACAGCGCGCATTATCAAAATTGACACTCCTTCTTCTCTTCTTATATCGCTATTCTTCATCAGCATCCAGTTGGGGTTATCATCTGTTGTTTTCTCCTCGTTCAGTAACTGGTGTCGACTCGGCCGTCTCTTACTGTCCAGACTTTACTTTCTTTAATATGGTCCATTTCAGATGCTCTGCAATTTTTTGTCTTTATCTGCCCCTGCAATTTGGATAAGGTATCAAGCAACACTTAACTGATGCGAAATCCTGAACCTGAGCTTAACAGATGCGAAATCCTGAACCTGAGCCAAATGCAATAAAAGTATGTTCAACAAGCCTACAACATCTTTCACTGAGCAAGGCAACTAAATTTAGTATTCTGTTGATACTAAATGCAACTTTAAAGCGGAATATAATCCAAGGCAACTCTTGATGAAAGTCTGTAAAGAACACCCTGATCACTATTTTTTTACTTTATTTTAATTGGCTTTCAGTTCGTCATACTTACATACATACAGCTGGGTGGCGAAGTTTGTAGAGCGCCTGCCTTTCAATTGATTCAATTGAAAGGTCGCAGTTTCGATTCCAAGAGTGGTCTAGTTTTTCGAATCATGTCCAGTCGCCATTTGTCATTGGGATCAAGTTAATGGAACTATCACTGGATTGGTCGACCAGCGATTGTAGTCTGACTAATGGGTGGCGTTGTTGTAGTGGTTGTTGTATCGGCTTTATTCCTAATTCGTTTTTTCAAAATAGCTGTTTGTGTAAATTGTGTGTAGATGGTTCTGCTGTGAAGGCATAACACTGACAGCGGGGTGTTTAGATAAATCTTCCAAACTTTCAAAGTTCCTATATCAAAGCTAATGACAAAAAAAATCCTGCGAATTAGGTGAAAGCTAATAGAACGATATCAAAATCCTCCGTCCCGTCTCGGACTCCACCCACGGAAAAGAGTTCAAACCAAATAAACCTGAGTTTCTCAAACCACTACAAAATCTTTCATTCTCTTTCGAAATTCTTCCGCTCGCTCTTTGCTACAAGCATTATAAGAGTATTAATATCCTCTTGAAGAGCGAGCAAATAATTAAAAATTAAAATAAAAATATTTCAGTATTAGCATAACCACTAACCTTAACATGGTTTGTTAAAGTTGGCATTGCCGGTCCCCGCATTAGAGAAAAATTAACCTTTCCAATAAGTTAACTAATAGGTCGCAGGTTAACTAATCTGTCGAATATTGGTGGTCTTGCTGCAGTGATAACCTTATTTGATTGCTGTGCTAAACCCCGAGGTCTTCAGATGATGCCATTGACATTGCTGTTAAGAAATAACACACTGACAGCATTTTGATGAATAAATCTTCTTAAAAAACAAAACAAAAACTTAAAAGGTATCGAACTCTAAGTTTCTATTTGGGCTCAACCCAAGAGGCAATTATAACCTTGAATTTATTTTACTTTACTACTTTAAAAAATTGGTCATTTCTTTTACTTATCTTTCTGCTATGCTCTGAGTGCGAGCAAATTTAAGAACGATGATGGGAAAATGCACTTAGTTAACTAATCGGTGTCAATATCGGACAGACAACATTTTGTCGAAATCGACTTGAATGACAGCTTCGCCAACTATCATTCCTTTAAAGGAAATTTTATTTGGAATTTTATCCAGGCTAAGGTCTTTGCCCAAAGTATTCAAAGAATCCGGTAACTGCAATAAGTTTTCTATTCATATAATTTTACTTTTTAAATAATGAAGTCTTTTGAAAACTTTTAAGGTACCTTGTTTTCATTCTCATCCTTAAAAGCTCCTCAAATTCTGATTCAGCATCTAACGGATTCCCTAATCACTCTTTGCAAAATTTTAAAGCTAGCCAGAACTTAAGCTCTAAATCTAGTTTCCTTTCACAGATACACACACTTCTTTTTCTTCGTCACTCTGTCCGCTTTCATGGGAGGCAAGAGTTGGCACATTATTGCACGTTTTTTTGTACTCACCTTCACGCCATTATTAATTAAATACCTTCATTGTATGAGTAAAGTGTTTGGTGTTGTAACTACCCTTAGAAAACTACCCCTCAAATAGCACCTCGAACAACGGCAGACAATCAACAACCAACATTATAGTTGCTCAAGTATTTTAGTGCGCACTCATGATGAGAATTTTCTCGTCCGTATTTATTTTCCGCCACCCTCCAACACCACCAAATCGTGGCGAACTAGAATAAAGGAAGTTAGAAATTGAAAAATTGCAGCTGCATAGCTGATGTCCATATTAATGAGTAAACTTGTTCCAAAAGGAATTCGCAACGAAGAACAACAATGTTTTCGCAACATGGTAAGATGCGGGAATTTAATTAAAAAAACCCCTCGAGAAACACGCACCTGCACGAAGGATAAACGTTGTTGCCAACAGTTTTGTTTGGTGAATAAATTCCTTTTGTGACATTTCGGGCACAATGGCTTTGGGAGCTATTTTTCGAAACAACTTGCAAGAGTATTTTTCCTTACCTTGAACCAATATGTGGCATTGAAATAGTGAAGCTGTTTTGTTTGCCAAAACTTTTCAAAGGTATCATATTTGGCATTCTTTGTTTTGAATGTGAAAGCTTGCAGAGTTAAAATACGCTGTGAAAAAAGTTCTGACTCACATTGGATAACTATGAAATGTTTAAAAATGATTGAGATGACCTGCAATCTGAAGCAGACAATGAGGAATGGGTTCAAGAAGACTAAGCAGAAGGCTTACGTCATAGGGCTTAAGCAATAAGATTCAACAATTTTAAAAAGCGTTTTATGAACCGTGAGACGAAAGCTTGATTATGATGCATTTGCAAGGAGAGATCAGAAGGATAACGAGAAGGATTTCAAGTAACTCAGTGTTTTGGTTCCGATCGCTCCATGCGTGTGGTCCTATTAGACACAAAGTATTCGATTACGAGTAATTTGCATTCACCCAATTTGCATTATATTATCCGTCGTTATAAGAAGCTTGCGTCTATGTTTTTACGGCACGATTACGTACTTAAATATGACTACTATCGCTGGTCGACCACTCCAGTGATAGCACCATTAATTTGGATCAGATTGGAACAACTAGCTGAAATTTCAAGAGTAACACTTTCGTTCTGATTTATCCAGTTAATCTTGTCTATTTTTTAGATGCGCAACACTTCAGTCAGACAAAAGGGCTCACATGTTGATTTGCCCTAGATTTTGTTGTCCGAAAGTAAATCTGAAAGAAACTCATCAAGGTTTTATTAAAATGTATAGTTTGAATCTTTCACGGGGTTTCTTGCACGATTAGACTTTGGCAAGGTAGATTTCAAAGTCTTTTTGACGCCTATCAGGCAACAACTTGGACTTGACAAATATTCGTTTTCAAAGATTCAAGAGTTTGCGGATATGCGCAGTCAAAAGGTATTATTATTGTCATTGTTGTATTGCCTCCTCTTCCATTCGTTCTCGTCGCAAATCTGACCAAATATCCACTGAAATATCCAAATCTTTTCTCAGCTGCTTTGGTTATCACTGTCAATAGTTTTGTTACAACCAAGTTGAAGTTCTATTCCCCGTTGATTCTTTGCTTATTCTTCAATCGACGTAAATGCTTTAACTGCGACACGCTGATGTCTGTCAAAGACGGCTTTGAAGTCGATAAATCGATAATGGGCATCGACATGAAACTCGTTGGTCTTTTTAACGATTTGGCATAGTGTAAAAATTTGATCCATCGTTGATTTGGCGGGCCGGAAGCCACACTGTTATTGTCCGATTTATTGTGGATTAAAAAAAACTGTAGACTTTCACACAGTAATAAGGCACACAGTGCCCTTATAAGCCGATGCACTTAGTCCATCTATTTGAATCTGTATGCTGATGTGCTATTGGCAAAACAACACTCCCGCTCGAAGGTCGCCTAAAGATAAAGATTTTTATTGAAAGTTTCCTGCAATCTTACGATTGGGCCTACATAGTAAGCAGTAAGAGCCTGCATTTTTGGTTCCATTGTCTAGCTAATCTATCAAAACAATTCGAGTGACATTGCAAAAAAGGACGCCCTTGAATTTGGGGATGAGCCTTTCACTTTCAATGGAATGTGATTTTTTTTTCTGAGTCATGGATTGCTGATTCGTCTCAGGATCAAAGTGATGAATCCAGGTCTCGTTTAAAGTTAGGAGTAGCAAGGAAAAATTGTCCACGTCAGCTTGGTAGTTCTCAAGACTTGCTATTTAAATATTTTTGTTCGTTGGGTTACTTTCTGCAAACCCCGCGCATTGACACCTATTTTATCTTAAGTTGGTATTGAGATGTTCACTAAAAGCTACCACATGAGATGATCACCCTTCGTTCAGTAAATGCTCGATACTCGTCTTTTGTTTATGTTGTCCCCATCTCAATATCCTTGGAGCGTCTAACAACCCTATGGATTTATATCGTTATAATTGTCATCTCAGGACATTCGTCGTGTTGTTTTCCCACCAGGGATTCGAGCAAATTGGGAAAAGTGTATTGGCAGGTATATCGAGTGATTTCGGAGAAGTTCCGATCCCCTTTAGGGAAAACATGTGCGTTTCTAGACCGGATCATCCTTAGTCTGCCGTTGGTTAGGCATCGGTGAGTGTCATAAGACACACTTAGTCCAGCAGCTTGTGCTTTCATGAGGACTTGTTCCATTTTGCTTTTCTATCTTCAGGAAGGATTTTGAGAGGCTCATTCTCTGATTAAGGGGTGAAATGTTAAGAGGACAAAGCCAGTTTGCATGTTTAATGAACCGGACAAGGTGTATAGGATCGGAGCCAAGGTTTATGTATCTTGATTATGTTATGGCTGGGTATTCACAATAGTCGGACGCCGTTGGTTAGGCATCGGTGAGTGTCATAAGACACACTTAGTCCAGCAGCTTGTGCTTTCATGAGGACTTGTTCCATTTTGCTTTTCTATCTTCAGGAAGGATTTTGAGAGGCTCATTCTCTGATTAAGGGGTGAAATGTTAAGAGGACAAAGCCAGTTTGCATGTTTAATGAACCGGACAAGGTGTATAGGATCGGAGCCAAGGTTTATGTATCTTGATTATGTTATGGCTGGGTATTCACAATAGTCGGACGCAGTCTATTACCAGTTACCAATGCTTGTAAACTTAATGCTGCTGCTGATTTGCGTATTTTGAGAGAGTCTGGGAGTGATTACCTGAATTAATAGTGTTATTTAAAAACATGGGTGGCCAAAAACCCTCATTCTTTTCATTTTTGGGGGATCTTCACAGGGAAAGTTATTTTCAAGATAACGAACTTACTTTGAATGGGTGTAATGACCCTTCAATAACGACACAAATTTAGATTACACTGTTTTCTGAATCTCATCACCGTGATAAATTTCATCCGAAAATCGAAAGAACTAAATATTCTTGAATTTTAAGCAGCTTTCGTCATGTTTTGTTCCTGTCTATTAAATTGACTCCAAGGGTTACTCCAAAATTACTGACGAACTAAGCCGGAAGTGACAAGACTCATTGACTTGTATTCTGTTTCTGTTTACTTCAAAACAAAACGATGGGGTGAAATATTTTGGCCCACCTTTATTTTTAAAAACATGAAACATCAGTTATAATTACAGCATGACTTGGCTTACAGGATTTCAATTCCTTCAAGGATGAAAACTCCTTATATGCTCAAGTCTATGTTTCAACACAAAATCTTTTCCTGTTCCTTCTGCCAAAGAGGATTCAACTCGGTTCGCATGACTTCCTCTGTCATCATTGTCACGAGATAGACGTGCGGGTATTGAATGGGAAAAGAGCTTTCATTTTCACACATACTGTTAATTTTACTCCAAATATGTTCATAACGCTCAAGTCTCCTTTTTCAATAAGGATATGTTCGAATTTCATTTCTCTTCTATTTTTTTTTTCATCTTTCAAAATGCCAACGCCGTCGCCCGGTTCTGTGCATTGACATATTCGTACCATGCGTCATGTTACTAAAAGGCAAGCAAAAAAAAAAAAACATAAAAAAAATAATAATAATTTACGATCCGCATTTTAATAAATCTACCAGATGAGTCCTTACATCATATTAATATTTCCTTCCTTGACTAGTCTCTGTGTGCGTGCGTTCTTTCGTTGTTATTCCATTTTACAGGATTTCCATTTCGAATTCCTTTTGTGCGTGATGTTGCTGTTGTCACCAACCCCGATTCCGCGCGTCCCCAATGCAGAGATGTATATATTTTTTAGACGAATATGTAGGATCTTGAGTAGGGGAAAAAAACAGCGTTAAAAAGGACACCACAGACAGTCAACTATGCGGAATGTTGTTCTATGTTTTCGGTGACATTTTCCGAACAATACACTTGTACTCGGGAAACATAATTTATTCCAGGCATGTTTTCAATTATTTTCTGGCTTTCTCGTTAAGATTTGTTGTTTTTGTTATTACCAAAGACTACTATTGGTTTTTTTTTTTTGTGGGCGGAGAAGGACAAATTTTCATTGGACCAGCTGAGTAGGCACGTATCGGTTGCAATTGTGCTGCGAATGGTCCTTTGAGTGCAGGAAAAAACAAATTAGTATTGGCCGTTAGGGTTTTTAATTTCTGATCGCACCCGGGATACACAGTCGTAAAGAGTAAACAAAAATAGCAATTTCCTCAATTTGAATATTATAAATACTGGTCCCTAATTTTGTGGTCGTACGCTTGAGTTGGCCAAACATTTATTTCTCTCAAATTGGAGTTTTGTTGCTGCTTGTTTTTTATTTTTTGCGCGTAAGAATATTCCCGAGGGGTCCTATGAAATTGGGTTTGTGGTAGTTATAAATGGCGGGTAAGGAGGAATTTTCATTATTTTGATTTTGGCGGTTTTAATAAATAAACATAAAATATTTATCGTTATGATTCATTTCGTGTTATTATTTCCATTCAAATAATAAATATTGGCATTTTATTCAAATGGAATCAGGCAAGTTTTTCAGTTTCGGAATGGTTTTGTAAGTCTTATATGAAAGAAGTGAAACACATTCAAATAATTAGGAAATTTGCGACTTATCTGCAGGCAATTAGTATTTCGATATTGAAGGACAAAAAACTTAACTCCTTGAATAGAAGTGTTAATCTTTGTTGCCATGGAAGTAATATTTCCCACGTTTAGTCACTTTCGTACTTTGACACATTGCCCAGCTTACTTTGCTTAGGGCTCCGTACCCCATGGATGACAACAGAACCAAACTAATAAGCCTCCGCTGTCCGTTCATCGGCTACGTTGCGACACCTTGCTTCCTCAGTATTTTAAGGGAAGCGAGTTGGGCGGAGAGTATTAATAACAAGTTTAATTTTTTGTATAGTAAGTTTATTTAATATAAAAATGATTTTGTTCTTAGAGATACGTTGTCTGGGATGGCTGCAACCTTATCGAAATATATCCTATCTCTTACTCTCTAAAAATAACCTTGCCTATAAACCTTTTCAATCAGTCCTTTTATAATTTAAATTTCGTATATGCACATACATACTGCTACACAAAATCTATCCAAGTTCCTACCCAGGCACATATTTACAATCAGCAATATTACGCACTAGTCATTTACCCAGCCGATGTATTCAGTCAGTTTTGACCCATGTAAACAGCTTGGGTCAAAACTTATTTCGTCACTTCGACATATGACCGATAAAGAATCTTTTCGAGTGTCTGGTTACACTTGATTTTGATTTTATAGCAACAAAATCTAATGCCAATAAATAGGCTAGAAAGGCACGGAACCCTTCGTCTTGGGCCGATTTTTTTATTTAAGGGGGGAAATCACAGTAGCACACAAAAAATAGGCATATTTTCGGGAATTCAATTTGGCTGAATAAAAGTATCAATCGAAAATCTGTAAAGTAGGTTTTATAGCAATACTAAAAGAGTACAAAATGTAATTTTTTCAATAAAAAATATTCAAAAATGGCGGCTGCGCAGCATATGCCCCAAGGCGCCTATTTTTGAAAGCGTGTCGATGGCCGAAGACGTAAACTCCTTAATTTTTGACCTGGAAGAAAACACATAACAACAGCTAGCGAGCTACGTAGGATTTTTTCGATACATAGATTTTTTACAAAATGGTCCATGTTTGAAAATAAAGTTACATTTTTAAGTTACGTTTAAAGTTGTAAGTACTGAGAAACCATATGAAAATATATGAGCATACCGGAGAGGCGTTACCGCAGAGTGAAAGTTGACACAATGAAGTTGAGTCGATTTCATCATATTTCACATGGGATATATCTCAATACAATACCGGCCCAAGCACACTACCTAGTGGAACTCAATCCGAAATGTCTCCCTTTGTAGAGTATTCATATCCGTATTCAAAACGGACTCGAGAAACCTACGTCGGTATAATTTGCAAAACCCTTTCAAGAAGAATGCTTACATAAGGAAAGCTTGAGCTCTCCATTCTTTGTTTTGCACTTGAGAAATGAACTCGTAAATTGAAAATGATAAATTCTATAAAGGAACATTTGAGATATTTTTATGATCCGAAATCTTTACCAGAAGATTCAAAGTTAAGCTGAAAAAGAAGAGCGCAACCAATTAAGTGTACGGAATTAGGTCTTCGGATCAATTTTTGTGGAGTGCATTTTTCGTTGATTAAAGCTAGACAGCCCATTTAGTAATCTCCAATTGAAGGGTAAAAAACAAATCCACATACCAGGATAGAATTTCTTGATACACCATAAACTAAAAGTCCCACGAATGACAGTCCACATGGTAAGGAGAAAGTCGATGACAGGGAATAAAAGCATAAAAAGTAAATACTTACATCATCCCAAAACGTTAAGACTCTTTCCTGCACAAAATAACATCCGCCAGATCTGATTAAGTCTTACAAAACAAAAAAAAAATAAAATTTCATACATTAATTTCGGAATTAGTTTGAGGCCCGACCGACTTAGGATTCTGTTTATCCCTTGTCTTTTGTTATTAGTAAAAAAAAGTCCGTAGACCCTTTTAAAGTAAAATATAAATTTTACATTATTTACCACATAAGTTGTTTAGATTAAAATTTCGTAAGTCCCCCACGTTCGTAGATGAAACTTAAACCCTCTTAAATTTCTTATGAAGACTTTAAGCTTAATTTTTAAATTAGTTTTTATATTTTAATTTTCTACTTTTACAAATAGAAAATTCACAAATCAACCCTTCACAGAAACCAATACCTTTCCATTTTCTAAGGCTATTAACAGCCCTTACAGTGGCCCATTTTGTCCGCATAAAAGGCAACGGCTCTAATATTTAATTTTAACTGCCTTAACATAAAAATCTCGTGTCGACCACCCAACCGAGTTTCTATCCATTAACATTTCAAGCACCCTCAAAAAGGGGTTCCATCTTTTACCTTATTAATAATAATAAATTAAATTTCATCCGCAAAAATAGAAATAATATTTTGAAGGAGAAAATGTGAAGAAGCAAAAATCCTTTCATTTTTGTTGAAAAGAAAAAAAAAAACATAATTACGCACTCTTGGGGACCATTTCATAAATAAAGGCGACTAAGAAAAAAGGGACACCCTTTTCAAAGGACGTATCTGACTTTTAATTCTACATTGAGACGAGTGGTCAAAAGAATTCGTCAGAAATGGTATTTTGGGCGAAACCACTGAATACATTTTTGTTATATAATTTTTTTTTCTAATTATCCGGTCTGCTCATGAATAATTTTACTTTTGTTTTATAAAAAAAAGGTTTGTGTACTTTTATTAATTCCTTTTCATTTCGTTATGCCTGTGATGTTTGACGGTGAACTGCGGAACTAGGAAAAGTGTTTTTTATACAATGAAGGCCATAAATAAATTCTTAAGGCGCTTTTGATTAACAATTAAAGGAGTAGTGCGGGGTTTTTTTTTATTTTTTTGTGTGGGCCACTTCTAATAAAGTCAGAATAATTTATTCACAAAAAAAGGGAATGTTTTTATTTTTGCTTCATTGAATGGATGACATTTATGACTTTGCAAAGATGTTGAGGCATAATTTCAAAAAGCTGAAAGTGATTTTAATTTTCTTTTTTTTAATGATTTTTTTTAAGCCTTACGGGTATTTCACCACCAAATAAAAGGTGCGATGTTTATTTAACTTTAACAATTAAAACATACGAGCTGATTGAATTTTTCTACTAATGGGTGGCTCAATATTCAAGTGGCTTCCATGTTGATCGACACATTTGTGGCATCTTACTTAAAAGCCTGGAAGTTTGAAGTCAAATGTGCTTCAATAATTATTGATTATATGGATTGATAAAAATTTAACGCTTCTTTTCTTAATATCCCTATAACAAAAAAATTAGGTGCTGTCCGATCCAGACACCTTGTAGGCCAACGAAAAACAGAAGAGGCTTTTCAACAATTTTTTTTTTCGAAACTGATGGTCGGAAAATGCAATATGTAAATCGGCAAAGCAAATGGTTACTGCTGAAATTGGAGATAAACATGGTTTCATCTTTGTCTATAATTGTATATAATTTAAATCATTGTGCAGAATTTTCACCGCCTCTCAGTAGTTAGGCCTTTAAATGACTGTCGACTGCTCGACAAAAGAAAATGGCAGCCTCATTATGGTCCATCTGCTCGGTGGTGCGCAACCAAAAATGTGGCCCTTTCACAATCCATCATCCCAGTTGTCAACTTTCATTACTTTTTAACAATTTGTAAACTTTAAATTTCATTTCGATGAAAAAGCTGGAGTCAATGACTTAATCTTTAATGCGATACTTTTGTAGGTTAGAAGTTCTGGTATCATCAAAACAAATTCTGTGTTATATGGAAGACTAATTCCTTTCAATCTTCCTAAACGGTTCAGATTTGTGCTCGATCTTTGCTCGGTATTTCTTATATATTTCGAGAGTTTTTTGTGAACATTTTAGACCAAAATAATGAAATATCTACGAGCCCATGAGATGTAATAGAGATCACGGTGCGCGAAAATTACTAAGGTGTTACTTTACCCGTATCCGTTATAAATTTCAACTTTATTTCTTTAATTTAAAACCTGAAAAAGATAAGACCTGAACAACAAATTAATCGGGCTAAACTTTAAAATGGGATTGCTTTTGATTGGCCTTCGAAAATATCTTAATTAAAGCTCGCTGAGTTTGAGTTTATTTTTAAAAATCATTGCAATCATAAGTTAAGCTCAAATTGTGTGGTGGTGATCTACAATGTGATGGTGATCCACAAGGCTTTGGATTCAACAGATGATTTTAGTGCTTGGTTATTAAGTTTTAACTTTTTTTTTATCAAAAATCGTGCTTATACAAATATAAAATGTTTTTCGAACTATTCGAATACTCTATGGTATTCCATTGTACTGTATCCATAGTGACTAATTTAGCGCCAATTTCAAAACATCAAGTCATCTTCTCGTAGGTGTAAAGTGTTAATGAAGAACGTGCCCATCGCCGGTTACAGCAAATTTGAATCTGTTACTTGAAAACGCTATCCAAAAACGTACAAAATTAAACTCGTACGAGTTCCAGTTTTTTTTATATCAAAAAAAAGGTTTTGAGCGACATGCAAGCTTATTTTTTTGCCCAAAATACACTAGCTGAGTTCCATCAAGACGATACCGCCGCTGTCACACAGCACGCGAATCTATGGACGAATTCAGAAATAAGTTCGGTGAGCAATTTATCTCTCGTTACGAAGTTGCCTTTAAACTTTTTTATGGGCGTTTAATAAATCATTCATCTATGCCGATAAGTCAGCGTCAAATGCAGACTTGTGAGAGAATATTTCAAATGTTTTTAGCAAGGTTTCAAACAATATACTTTTTTAATATTTGCTGTATTTTTGTTTTTTGAATATTTAACAGAATCCTCTTAAAGAATTCTGTAAAGGGTATATTTCTTCTTAAAGTAAACAAATTTCTTTAATAACTACGAATGTACCAAGCACTTTGACTTTATGTAAACACCTTCCATTTATGCTGTCTAATCAAATCACAGCAATTACCCCGAATTGGATACAAAACAAACAAACGTTCCTTGAAATGTCACTCAAGCCTATTGACCTTCACGCCTAAAGTAAAAATGTTTTTCTTGAAATTTAATATTGGCAGATAAACATCCAGAGGGTGACATTATAAACAAGGATGTTGAATTTTTCCATTAAATTGTTTGTATGTATATTTCTTTTTTATCTCTCATTTCAATGCACTATTTCGACTTTTCACAAACTCGCTCGATATAATTGGTTCACTTGGAAAAATAAAATTAAATGGGCTACGAAGTGCGAGTCAATTGTCGTCTCGTCTATTATCATCGTCCCCCTACAATACAACAGCTCGTAGTCATGCTGTCGAAATTGATATATGAGCCTACTCCTCCGAGTTATTTATTGGTATCCTAGCAAAAACAAAAAAAAAAACCCAAACTGTCTTTCACATGTACTCGAATGAACGCAACCGAACAGCGATACGAGAAATCAACACATATTGTAATTTACAGCCAATTGACAATCGAACACAAAACATATTTTTCCTCCATGTCTACCTTTAGGATTGTGTTGTTGAAGGATATTTTCTCCGCACGTAACGAGTGTGTCGGCACAAGGAATCAAATTTGTATGATTCAAATTCGTACTTGAGATTGTCGTTGAGCACATACAAATTTCAATTCCATTTACAAACAAATCTGCATTGAAAGGAAACCCCCCACAAAAGAGTGCCTTTCAAGCGAGGAACAGCACAGCGTAGCAAGGATTTGCCAAAAGGATTTTCTTTATAGTGGAAAATGGTTTTTGTTATCAGTGGGTTTATTTTCGTATTTCAAGTATCGTGTGTACACTATCGATCGCAAGAGGTTTTCCAGATGCTCTGGATGAAGCTTTTGAAGTATCTCAGGTGATGATATTATTAACTCATGACAGCTTAACCAGTAATCAAATAAAGGACGCACAATTAAATTAAAGTTTAAATTGGTCATAAAGCAACAGTGGTTTTGACCAATACGACAACATCCACAAAAGTTTTATGTGGAGCAAGACGAAAGACTCCGTAACATTGTACATAGCTTATTTTTGGGCATTATATTGTTTAACGATTTTAAAACACAATCTTTTTATGCGGACACCCCTGCATTTTGAGCTTTCAGAGAGGAAAAAAGATTGAACTTAAGTCATCAATGAAAACTTTAAGCCGAAATCTAATAACATTGCCAAAAAACATGGCGACCACATCGTAAAGTTAAACGAATCTTTAATAGAAAAGAATTCATACTTTTGATTGAAGCAATTGCATAAAAAAGGACTGCGAATTCATAAGTCACTTTTCTGTTGAAGCTAATGACTGGTGCACTCAACCTTTAGCAATCATAGAATAGAAATCATTTTAGGAAACCAGTTAATTTCATGTAAATTTAGTTGAAGTCATCAGTGAATTGATATTTCTTCTTTGAATTCATTTGTGAATTAACTTTAAATCGATTGAAGTCAGTGAATCCAACTAAAATTGTTTGAATTCAATTAAAGAAAGTAGATTTACTTCAACATTATGTGGACATTATCAACCGGGATAAGAGGGAAAACATCCTTCTTACTCTGCTGCATTCCTGCTGATCTGCCTCTTGGGTCAAACCATATTAAATTCACGGGGCTCGCTTGGCCAAGAAATTTATCTCGACTAGTCCTGGCTGCGTGCATTTGGCTCACACAAAGTTCAACTCATTATTTTCAAGACATCATCATGCGATCAAATTGTTCCTTGATGCTTGTGACTTCAGTTGATTTAATGTGAATTCACTGCGAACTTCAACTAACGTCGAGTAAATTTAGTTATTCGATTTTTGGGATTTCGTGCGAATTTTGGCAAACCCGATTGGAAACATCGGTGTTCATATTTTAGGCAATGTTCTCTGTAACAACCACAATAGGAACAATATCGAAATTGATTATGATCCACCCAATATGTGTGGAAGAGTGGGGGAAAATACTGCAAACGTGCTTATCCGATGTTTCTCTGAAATTCTCCTCTACGGACACTTGCCGCTTTCCAAGAAGAAGTTAGCTTTTGGTGAGAATTTAACATTTGTGACACGATTTTCATCACCCTCTGCAATTGCTGTTGGAATCTTCCAACCTAAACCCTGCGAGACATCTAAAGTCGTTTCAAGAAATCTCACATCACGAGCATGAAGGATCTGACACTTGCATGGTAACCATACTCGATATCATTTTCTGTCTCGAGAAACGAAACCGCCTTCAACAGATTTCTGCTCGAGTTTGTCCTTATCTGGGTCCTTTTCTAAAACAAGTACCTTGGAGGCAAACGATTTCAAATAATTCAAACTCAAACAGTTCACTTCTCATAGAGGATTTCACCATTTAAACTACTTGTTGTACATCTATTCCGAATATGACAAGCTGTGGCAATTACTTCGGACCAAAAAGACGCACTCAAACCGGACTTTAAGAGCAAGCACCTGGCGATATCCACGATAGTCTGGTTCATCCTCTCCGCTACTCAATTTTGTTGTGGTGTGCAAGGAACTGTCAGCCTCCTTTCGATCTCATTATCTAACTAGTATCTTTCAAACAATGTATTACAATGCTCGCAAAAGACACAAAGTATTTCGCATCTCCATAAGACTCCTTCTTGGACGGACCGGCAACATCAGAATGCGCTAGATGAATCACATAAACACCTAAACGGTTTTTTATTCACTGCATAAATGTCCCGTGCAACCGCTATTAAGAATCAAAGCTCAATCAAAGAATCAAGCAATAGTTCGGCTTTAGCACAATATTCATTCGTGACATTGGCGGTGGACGTGTGCTTCACTGCATAGGATTCATCAACACTATTTACTGATTGCCGGACATCATCGGATACGCGCGTACCACATTGTACCACATTTGAAGCAACTAAAGGGTTGCCTTTCGTGCGAGTTCCTTTGACTCTAGTTTTTCCCAAACCATACGTGAGGTACCGCAGCCAAGAATCTGTATCAATTTGGATGATCGAATTGACAAAATTAAATCGGTTTGTGCCTTCTAATCCTGCTTCAACCATTCCTTCCCGGCAGTTTCATCAGCACCCGGCTCTAGCATCGGTAGACATCGTTCTCCTTCGACAGCAACTCCATGTGATTGGAATTTTATGAAACCTTTGATGATACATTCTTACTGAACCAGTCGATTTGCTCAACGGAATTTACACACTTGACTCAGGACAAAACATACGACAGTAAATATCTGATATGACAACTAAAAAGATTTTCTTAGCCTGATAAAGTGGATGGAACTTCTGCCACCTGGCCGTCTGGCTATTGAAAAACTAAAGGATCATACCTACGATCTACATGTTACACGTGGAGCTATGTCTCGAAACCAATTTCAGCTGCTGCTTTCCTTACTGCACCAATTTCAGCTTCTGCTTTCCTTACTGCACTTTAGTGATAAGAGAAAAGTCCCAAAGCCGAATTATAAATGGCCTGACTGAGATTTTGGAAGCAGATTTCTGAAAGGGATTTGCCTCGGAAATGGATCTATTTTAAGGAATTAAATTTATAGCATTCACGCTATCTATGTGTCTTTCACGCTATCTGCTCTCATTTTGCCTTGTCTCGAGGCTTTGTTTATGAAATAAATTTTCTGACATCAATAGCGATATGCAGTCTTTTTCACCAGTTTGGTTTTACTCTTCCACTAGAACGGCGTTCTTATCCTTCTTTTTATTTGCCTGAGCTCTGAAGAACAATTTACAACGCTGATCTCTATATGCATGTATGTGTGTATATGAACATTTGCAAAAGCATAAAAGAGTTTTTTGAATTGTTTTGGTTAAAAAAAAAATAATAAGTTTTCTATAATATTCTATTTCGGTTATAAAAATTAAACCACGAAATCAAATTTTGGGACAACCTTCAAAAGTGCTCATGCAATTAGGCATCGAATGGAACAAACTTGGATTGTGCATCGTTATAGGCAATAGTATTAATAAAACAAGATATTGTTGTTTGTTTGTTTATAAGATAAGATATGTTAAGGAAAAATCAAACTATTTCTAACCTAACGTTAATTCAAAAAACAATACAATTTTTTATTATTTCTGAACACTGAAAAGTAAAAAATATTATATATGATAAAATAAAATAATAATATTTTCATTTTTTTTTTTCAGGTAAGTGCCATGATGATCAAATGTTGGTAAGCTATTTGATAAGGAATGACAAGCCTCAACTGACTTAAAAATGAAAAAGAACAAAATTTCGACGATGCTTACATTTATCTCCGCAGAATTTTGAATAACTTAAAAACTACATAAACAAAAACACAAAATAAACATTTTTTGGTTACTTTCAGAAGCAGATGTTATTTAGACACTGACGCTTTTATTCAATTAAAAAACTGACAGAAACTCAGTATTACGAGAACGTTTTCCGGGAAGGACTTCCAAGACATGATAACGAATTTCGTAGTCCTAAAATTGGCACACCAAGTTCAATTATTGTGAAGTCGGAAGTTTACGTGATATTGTTTGGCCGCAAAGGAGCTATATGTGATAAATGGAAAATTGATGCTATGTGAACAATCCTAAGAACACTCAAGTCAGATGTATCGAAAATTAATTGAAAAATTGAATTCACAGGATGACCTGCTGCAGAGTCAATGAGGCCATAATTACTCGGTAGGCTTACCATTCTTAATAAAACAACAAACAGTGTTTTTTAAAGCCTTAACAAACTTTTCGAGGATAAAACGCTTGTTGACTGAGCATTCTTAATATCTCGTCGGTTAATAGCAGTACCCCTACTCACTTCTCGGGTAATTACCCAACGTTATTTTATTTATTTTGGGGATTTGATATGGACAAGGTGCAGCTGTACGTCCAACTCTCGGCGCCTTATTTCTCAAAACACGAGATGATCTTTCTTGCATTCAAATTTAATATCACACTTTCCGAGAACACACACCAGTATAGAGATTTGAAGCATTTTAATTAAAAATATTAATTCAGAAACCGTTTATGAAATGAAAAAGTCATGTTTCTTAGCAAAATACTTACAATAGAAACGTACCTATGAATATCAAAATGTCTTTATACCGTAGCCAACCATGGACAAGGCATGGAATCTGTAAACTGATACAGCGAAGAGTCCGAGTTTACAAATGCTGGAAACGATTTAGTTTAAACAATTTGCTGCAACTTTTCTGCTCCTTCCACAATTAACTCGCAACTGAGATTTGCCGGGGTTAATCACAAGTTTTCTCGGATCGACTTTAGCGGTGGATGACTATGGTAAAACCTGTGGATTAAGTGGATCGTGAAAAGTGTGCCCAAATAAAACGTACTTGATCTTGACTGAAATGCAATAAATGAAAAATTTTTGCTCTTCCGAAACACAAAACGTTAAATAACATACATTTAAGCCTCAGCCAGTCCTCATGATAGTCATATTCCTCATTTTTCTTGTTGCTGCTTTATTTGTCAAAGGCCTTTGACACTGTTTATCACTCTATTTTATGCGAAAGCTCCTTCGACTTACATCATCATACTTACGAAACAGAAACGGCTGTTGAACTTGATGGGTATTTATATAATTTTCGCACAGTAATGGGTAATGGGTGTTCCACAGGGGGTCGAAATTAGGCCCTCTTCTATACACTCTCTGTGGAAACGATCAACTAAACACCACAAAATACTATGTCGAATGTATCGCGATTGTCCCAAATAAATGGTACATTGTTAAATACCTTTAAGTCAAAGTGCTCAATCATCTCAAGATCGCATTAAGATTTATCATATTTTCCACAAATCCGTGTACGTCAAGTCCGCCAAAAATCTCTTCAACCGAAACCTTACATGGGATGACCATATAAAAAACGTTGTCGGAAGGACTTATGGTATATGATGAACGGTATGGGGCACCCAATACTATAAGTTTTATAGTCGCAAGTGTTGGATATACCCCTTCTTACTTATGGATGTCAGACATGAAACAACAGTAGCCTATTACTAAACCTCCGATGTCCGTGTAGGTTAAATGTTTCATAAAATCGCAACTAACTTAATAGAAAAGTATAGACAAAATTTTTTATGGAGCAACTAAACATTTTTTTGATATATGCAATCATTTCGTCCGTTCCAATAAGAAAATTAAATAACTTAACCTTTTTCAACGGGTAGTAAGAATGTCCAAATGGAATGGCGTTAGTGCGAATCGAATATTGTTAAGTTTTCTATGCAGCCAAGGTGTCAAATCCATGTAAACATGCTTTGCTTTCGTGGCGCCATTTTCTCCATAAAAAAACAAAAAAAATTACAATGTCACTTTTTAATAACATATTATTAAAAAAGTATTTCGTATGATTTTGAAAAATGTAATAATTGAATTACGTTGTGTGTCTTAATAACCCATTCGAGGCACAAAAGAATTTTCCTTGTTTGGATACATGTTTTCTTATTTTTCGATATTTTTCGTTCCCTTTAACTGAAACACGCACCGAAATCACATGACACATGTGTCTTTAATTATTTGTTTTCAAGAAAATACCATCAAAATCAATATCTATAGTTGCGATGGTAAATTATTAATTCGGATGTGATACGCGAAAGGGCAGGAAATTGGATGGGAAATGATAGATTTCCACATTTCTACTTTAATCCATTAATCTTTTGATCGTTTTAAATCCTTATTTTTAAAACTTTCTTCTTATTATCATTATTATAATAGTTCTTATTCTTACTAGAATTACAAGTAAACTCTTTTCGAGCTTTTCCTCTGTTTCGCTTGGTACATATGTTTGTGCGATGCTATGAAGAATTAATGAAATATAGTTTTGCATACTCTAATGAGGTGCAGAACCCTTCGTGTGAGAGTTAACTCTCATTTGGCTACTTTTAATCCAAACGTAAGCTCAATGTCGCATTCAACAGTATCATCCGATACATTTATGGATTGTTACGGTACGATCGAGTCCCCATTGATTTGGCCGGCTTTTGAAAATGACTTTTAATAACTTTCTTAACTTTCGGATCCATATCATTCCTTTCGAATACAATCTTACAGTGTTTAAAAATTTTGAATTGAATAAATAATTAAGAAGAAAACCAACAGCTGATCCGACTCAGTGATAATATCATATCCACTTTGCCGTATTTGTTCTCCATCAAGAAAGTCGTTAGTCATACCAAGTCTAAAAGTCAAGTCATGTCTCAATTAAATTCCCTGCGCGTGATAATAAACTAAAATTCCTACAAAGTGCCAATTGGATTGACTGAGTGGATTCGTTAAATAAATTTGCCTATCAAAACACTATCATGGGACTGGCTCAGATGTTTATCATTCATCAGATATGCATTAAGTACTCCGTCGTTATGGCACAACGTTACACTTACACGCGCAACACGCGCCACTAAAGCTTCGCGGCATTTTGCGTCGCAAAACATTTCCCAACGTCCCCGAAGCAAAATTGAGTAAATTGTCACCAGCTTTAGCCCCAGCAGTTATTTATGATTTATTATTTCATGCCCCATGAAGCGCCATATCAATGGGTTGACGACTACGAGTATTTCATCAATTTTAATATCTCAAGAAAAATTCCCTCGATTCGCCGACACCGCATGAAAGGAATCCTTACACCACACAAATTCGCCAAGAGTCACCCTATTCAAATTGCTTCCAACATCCTTCAGCGGGAAATTTCCATTTGAATACCAGCGCAAATAATTGTCTTGTGTACATACATATTCATGTTTATTGGATTTTCGAGGTCAACGCAATATTGTGCCACACAATGGGGTTTTTTGGTGGTGAGGGTGGCCCAAAGGCAACCGAATTACAGCATATAAATCACTTAAGTCAGTCACCTTCTAGCCGTATCCAACCTCACCCCCCCCCCCCCCCCACACACACGGGAAATGGTGATGGCTCACCCTTAAGAACCGCGAACCATTCGTGCATCAATTCGCTTCATCAGAATCGATGAATGAATTAACCCCAAGCCCGAGGGGCGAGGCAAAGGCAAAAAATGATTCGAAAAAAAATAAAACTCTCCAAGTGCTCTTTCACTTATTCACGTAAACGCAATTGAATCAACTCAACAGCAACATCCAGCATCAGGATCACTGGTGGCACAATACATACGCAAAGGTCCATAGAAGCATATTGCGTATCCTCCAGCCAACATACGCATATCAATCACTTAGTGGCACGGCGGCGGCGGCGGCTGGCTGTTGTATAAAAATTTCTCGGAAATGCGACAATCACTATCGAAGCATTCAGCATTCATCAATCCATCCATCCCGGTTACCGAAAGGAAGGATATACAACGTACCGTGCCTACGTAGAAACATGCGGCAACGATCCTTTTCCGATTTTTTATTTTCGCCTTTTTTGCTTGCTTTTAACTCGTGGCATCGTGTTGTCATCGTTTGTTTCGTTTAGGGCTGCTGTCGTCGCTTTTGAAAATTCAAATTCAATTCTTCGGGTGATGTGATTTTGTTTGTGAAAGTCTCTGGGTCAGATGTGGTGGGACGGGACTACTGTGCTTTACTGGAAAATTGTTTCACTTAGTGTGCAATTTTCCTCCCGAAAGTAAAACGCTCTCGATAAATCGAGAAAAGAGTGAATGTAGTTGTTTTAGAGATATTTTGACGGAACGCGCATCAGCAGGAGAAATTTGCATTGTGACATAAAACAAAAGAGTGATTTTTTTCTGGGTATGCTTTTGACACTTTCACTGATAAAATTGTTTGTCACGAGGAATGAGGCAGCAAAGTGTATGTGATCGATAACGTTGTATCTACGCTTCTATTATCAACTCTGCTTCCGTACCCAAAGGGTGGCAGCGGAACCCAACGGAAGACACTTGCAATTTTTACAAAATGTGAACTACTATGGCTGCTATAACAACAAATGGTAAAAATGATATTAAGTTAAAAATAAAAGAGGTTACCGTGCAAAAAACTAACTTTTTCAAATCGGAACTAAATTTAATTGCAAAAAGTAGGCAAGGATACCGTTTCATGGAGCAGTTGGCCAATTTTATATTTGTTTTTACTCGTATGTTCTCATGTGCGATGATATGAAAAATCTTAAATTAAAACAACATGAAGTGTTGCATACTGAACCGTGGTATGGAACCCTTGAGAATCCTACTCCCACTTGGCTGTGTTTTTTTTTCGTCTAGTGTTCAGTTATATCTGTCTGAATATGTTTATTTTCTGGAGCGGAGTCCGACTTTCATTTCTTTTTCTGTATTTCTGAGTTCAATGCTGAAGCATCAGTATTTTTCCAGAGAGTGTCAAGCAAACTGTTTTTGGACCGTTTGTTTTTCTTTTTAAAGTTCCCGATGTTCAAAAATAGGATTACCATAAGGCAGGATTCTTGGTATGATTCTATTTCTCATTTATATGAATGAAAGAAAGAATATTGTGCAGTGTTCGAAGCATAATTTTTTTGCTGACGATGGGCTCTTGTATGTTTGTGATTGTGACATACAATCTTGTGTTAGTAGTGTAAACCCGCCGTGTGTTCACGAAATTTTCGAGTGCACGGGGTGTACATTGTGTCTTTTAAGGATCGGTCTTGTTCTGAAAGTTTTCTAAGCTTCCGTAAAATTTTAAAAGTGAAGTGTTTTATACATGGGGCAGTAATTTCCATTGAAATCGACATTGAGTCAAACGCGTTTAAAACCTTCATTAATAAAAATGTAACAATTGACAGAAAAACTTTAAAAACGAAATTTTGTTGAAAAATTCATAATTCAACATTGATCGAATGTTTAAAAATAAACTGTTCTAGTTTTTCGTAGCTAATACCATGTGCTTTCAAAAGAATTATGCCTTTTTGGCGTTGAATCCAAAAAATTTAATAATTCAAGCACGTGAAATTGTAAATTGCAAGTTACTTTTGATGTGCGAGTAGTTCTTTTACTTGTCTTCAAAAACTGTCAGAATATCAATTAGAACTTGGATTTATAGAAACAAAAAAAAACAAAAAGCTTTATTTTCTATAAAAAATATGAAAAAAGAATTAATAATTCAAAATTAGAAAAAATAAAAATATAACAAAAATTCAACTGCATAAAAAATAGTCGAAAAAGCAACAAATTATATGCAGCATTTATTTAAACTAAAAAAAACTGTAAGACTGTTCAGGAAAACAAAAGTAACACCACTGCACTTACCTTCAAAAATACCGACGCCATGTGTACACTGACCACTTAAAGGAACGGAAGCGACTTGAGGTCGTCCGGGTCTGCACGCCATCAGATCTGTGTATCCGATATGCGTTTATACCCCAGTTCTTCCCTAATATTTTTTAGGGCAGTAGCCAAAACCCGCGATCTATTCTTGTCAGAGAAAATTGAGTCCTAAATTTCGATTGTCCCTTTTACGATGCAGTATACACACGCCGGACTTTTAGTGATGTTAAGGCAACAATAAAGTGGTTACAATTAAGTAATATTCAAAATAAAATCATCCACTTATACTAGCTATATTCCAATCGATTTTACTTTAGTCTTCATCCGATCTTCATCAAAAAGGGAATGTTGAATTGATCTTCGAAAGAATAAAGAAGCTTAAACATTCATTTATGGCTCGCTATGCATTCGGGGATAATATTTCAATTAACCAGTTGTCTAGTAAAAGAAAAAAATAATATTTTAAGATGTTCTTGTTTATTATTATTTATAAATGAATTAGTTATTTATTTATTTTTTTATTCCTTTTCCTGATTTATTAATTGATTTATACATGAATCTATTTATTTATTTTTACCAAAGAAATTAGCTTTTTTTTCTTAATTCTCTTTGTTTATTTAAATGAATACAAAAGATATTAAAAATAAGAAAGAAATTGTTTCAGTTATCAGATTTCTGTTATAAAACTTCGAAACCAAATAAAATATATCTTTCTATTTATCTAAGGCACTTCACAAAGTGATCATAAAACATATCGGGTGGTACTAAGATAAGGTTGTTGTCCTAAAACCCTTTCACAAACCAAGTTGTTTAATAGAAATGCCATTTTTACATTCCCCAAATTTTTATTGAACCATTCTTCTATACTTCATTCTAGAATTATTCGTAGTGAACCCTACGCCGATATGAGGGCACAGTTTTTTACTGTACTTTAAAGAAATCAAAAGAAATTGAATATTTCTATTTCCTTCCTTCACAGTTCGGGGTGCACTGCCTCCGATCGATCAGGATAAGCTTTCTGTCATCTACGATTGATTGAGCTTTGAACCGGCTTTTCGCTCTGCCCCTTTTTCTGCTCTCAGATCCATAACTTAGACGAGTTTTTTTTAGACCACACAATTTTGTCCTTCGACTTAGGATTTTGGATCCAAGCTGTATTTCGTATTTGCATCGTTAGTTTGAAGACTAACTCTTCAGTACTCTTCTTCAATCACTGCACAGTTTTCCGAGGATTCCGAAATAGTGTGTCGCTTCGTCTTAAGTCGACGACCTTCATCGATATATTTTAAAGGTTTATTTTCCAAAAAAATATGACGACGAAGTTTTGCCCCTTTTAAGGTGGGAAAACTACTTTATCAGTTGGAATTGAGTCTTACCGTCTAGTAGCTAATGGTAATTCTGCTTGAATACATCCACAATTCTCTGCGGTTCGGCTACAAAATTTCCCTAACAATTTAAAGTCAGAAAAAAGGCTTTTGATTTTAGAAATTACATTTTATAATACGGTTCTGAAACTCTTCGACTGGAGAAACCGCGTGGCTGCTTTGATATTTTTCTGTTTAATTTATCTTCTTCCTCGCCCAGTTTTTCTTTGCTGCTCGAGTTTTTCTTTGCAGCATCATTTTATGCGACTCATCTTATGACTTCAACTTCTGAATGCACTTGTCCAGAATAGTTAGTACCTCGAAGAGGTCTCGGCTGTTTTCTGAATTTTGTACGGTATTTTGACAACACGTTGTTGACGTTTTTGTAAGGCAATGGCTTATTTGAGAACCTTTCATTCAGATGCTCCCATCCAACGTTCAACTCTCTTCTTTTTTAATGTGGTGCAGATGTCTGTTCTTGAAAAGTTGGACTCGAAATCGAAATACGAAAAGTGTTTAGAGTTGATATTTGCCCATCTCAAGCTAAGCACATAAAGAAAAGTTTTCAGAGTTGATATTTGCCCCTCTCAAGCTTCGCATTCAAAGAGTAGTTCAACGAAAGTCTTGCTGACGCAAAGGTTTTGCGTCGAACCTGGACGCTGAACTACTTTCCCCTCAATTCGCCAAAGTCTCTTTTTTTACAGATTTAAACATTGAAGTCATCAAATTTGGCGGCATTATTCGGACAGGCCCCATGCATACGGTCATGCAATCCTTCTCTCATAGAATGTGCAGTGGGAATATGTGCACATGTATGAAACTGACAGCGTAGAATTTTCCCGTATTGGCTCGAAATCGATTACCGTCGTTCTTACGACGAATCCACATCCTTGGACGTGCAACTCTTTATGACAACGCCGTTCTTAAGTTCTGCATTTACTTTGCAAATCGAACATATCTTAGGACATTTGTGTCAAAAGTAATGCAACTTGTTCAAAAAGTTTTTCATTAACCACATCCATACCCCACGAGTCCTTTTGCGAACTTCCATTACACAAAGATAACCCGTCAATCATTGCTTTACTCCTGACAAGAACTTTTCCACTCAAATCCACACCCATGCGAAAACTTTACTCATTCCGAATACATAAACATAAAAGCAATAAACTTGAAAATATCGCCAACCAAGTTTAGTAGTGCGAGACCGCATATTTTCCAAAACAAACTATGACGTCAGAGCGAGTTATTCTCCGATACACGTGTCAAACTCATTCCATATCCTGCCAAGAGGAAAACTATTATCAACATCTATATACACTACCGCAAACACGAAGAATCCTGGCAAATAAATCTGTCGAACACGAATAAGGCTTGTCTACTAAAATCTGGACACGATATCCGTACGCTGACGAGCTTTGCCTTTTGGGTGAGCCACAAAACATCTATGCGTTCGCGTATTCGATTTCTGGAGTATTCATTTGGCTTCCATGCTCCGAGATCGATTTGGAAAGGCATAATTCACTTACGTAATTGAAGACAGAAGGGTAATTAAATAAAACCAATTAGACTCAATACATCTAAATGGATTTCCACATTCGAGTACTGATTGAATCAGGGGTACAGGGCTACGAGCAGGAGTAAATGGAAAACGCAATTACCCTTGAGTTATGATTTTAATTGGAAGAAGGACCTAATTGATTTGCAAATGTTATCCAAAACTCAATTAATTGTAATCCATACCACATGTACTGGTATTAAATTGTGGAGGGATGGAATAAATGGAAATCCAAGGAAATGAAAACAGATCCAAGCTTTTCTAGAGCAAAAGTCCTGGAAACATTAATTTGAAATTTGACGTATATTGAGCTCAAGAATTTTAGGAGAAAGATAAATCAAATAATATTATTTTGCAAATAAAATTTTGCCATTTGGAAAGACCAATCTCGCCTTTCGATGAAAAAAATAAACAGCCTTTAATATGGTGCTTTGAGCTTTTTTGAATAAATATTTTTTTATTATCTATAACGTTGATTATAAAAAAGTATTCAAGAGCGAGACGAATCGTCACACGACGGGTTCCGTACAAGCTTACTTTTTGGCATCAAATCCTTCTTTATGTTAAACTTTATATTTTTTCTTTGTTACTTGTTATTATAGAAGCTACATTATTTCACATGCTTTGAAAATTGTGTCTTCCTATGGACGGCCCGTGAGGGTTCCGTTGGCACCACTTCGGTACAGGGCCCTAAAAACGATTGATCCCTTGCAAACCAAATAAAATCCATCGAAAAAAGCGAACATGACCGAAACTTAGTAGTTTTTAAAAACTATACCTGAAACGCATCAATTGATGCAAATGACAGATTTTTAAAAGAATATTTCGACTTTCAAAATACGTTCAATATTAATTTTGAAGTCGGGACTGCTTCAGAAGAGATTAATAAAATTCATTTCACACATTTTAAATTCTACATTCTCTAACAAGACTGACGTTAAATTTAAGACTTAAACTCAATAAAATAAATGATTTCCAAAGACTTCAAAGATTTCATGCATTCTAAACGAATATTGTACTCAAATAATTGAGAGGAAAATATTAAGATAATTCGCAGAATGCAATCTCAGAAGAATGTACGCAATAATACAGCAAAACTGGAATTCAGGTATTCTTTCAGAAAACTAGCTCTTTTTCTACGTAGGTCGCATATTCTTCCGCAGCTCGAAACAAAATATAAGTAAATCATTAAAATTTCAAGGAAAACTAAATAAGTTGGGAATTCACATCTTTGCATTAAGAAGGGCATAATCCGCGTGCTTTTGCAGAAAAGGCTTAAATACCGAAGTCGACAGAGCCCGATACTGTTGAAACGAGATCAAAGTTGAAACGAGAGACCGAAATTAACATCAAAAAAGGAGGATCGGGCTATAAAATTGATGAGCATGTGTGTTCGAGGGCCTAAAGCTTAGAGATATGTTGAAGAGTTCAACCATTTACACTCAAAGCTGATTTCAGTTGCAAAGATAAATAGGCACTGAGTTACCCCAAGCCTGCACGGTTGAGTAGCATTACGGATATCTTTATAACGAATATCTCTAAAACGACATTTGCGGGAATCCAGCAAAGCCTTCACGTCACAGCTTAGCTCAGAAGCGTAAGTGTTTGTTTTTTTTTTAATTTTTTTCTTTTTGTAAAGAGTAAAAAATTTCGAGTAGACGTATGTGACATTCGCGGTTTATGATCGAATTTCATCGCTGTGTACGCCCACGTCCGTAAATACAGGCCAGCTGCTTTGGGACTTTGTGAAACCCAAGTAAATGCAGAATGCGAATTTTCGGTCGCCTATCAAATTTTCACAATATGGTCCCTGTTCCAACCCGGAATTTAATTTAAATAATTAAAACTCACCATCCGTAGGCAAATTATTCACTACTGTTTAATTTTAAGAAGTCCCAACTTAGACAGTAATTCTACCTTCAACGAGTTTAATGCGCTATCTGACTCCATCTTTAGAATTGTTTGTGCAAAATTTACCCACGAACGAAAATTGAGACAAAAGATGCTACAATGTCCCAACGGTAGCAAAAACTTTGGGTCGTTTTTTGTTGTCTCATTGTGTCAACTGTGTCTCATCTTCCATCCCAACACTCGTATACAATGACATTCCAGCTGTCAGCTCTGTAGACAAAGCAAATCTTCTCGCGGCCCATTTTACCGCTAGCTCAACACTTCAAGAACAAGCTTTCCCGCCTCCTGTACTCGAGCGCGTCAACTTTTCCATGGGAAAAGTACCGCACTCGTACAGTACCAAGAGAACTCAAACATCTTGACATCCATCATATTCTTCTGAAGAGGTGTTCTTCCAGGTTGGCAAAACCATTGTGTAAGCTTTTTTGTCTGTCTTACTTTTCTGTTCTCTTCCCGAGTAGATGGAAAACAGCATTTGTCCAACCTGTCCCTAAAAAAGGCGAATCTTCTTCTCCCTCCAACTATCGACCCATTGGACTAACGTCCCTGTTCTCCAAGATCATGGAAACGCTGATAAACCGTCAGCCAATGAAATATCTTGAAATACGAAAACTCTTCAATGACCGGCAGTACGGTTTTCGTAGCAAAAGATCCACATGTGTTTTGTTGGTATATCTCACCGAAAAGTGGAACAACTCTTTACATCTTTCTGGTGATAGCAAGACTGTCGCGCTTGATATTTGTAAAGCATTTGATAGAGTTTGGCACCAGGCTCTTTTGTCGAAAATGCGTGTATTGGGTATCGACGAATCTCTGATTCAATGGATTGGAAACTTTCTTTCGGTGCCAAGTCTGATATCCACCATATAAATGCTGGTGCTCCACAGGGCTCCATTTTTTCACCGACTCTCTTTTTAATTTTCATTAACGATCTTTTGTGTGCTACATCTAATCCAATACACTCATTCGCTGATGATAGTACTCTTAGTTTTTCATATTCGTTTCCTAATTCACGTCACTCCCTCATCATCGGCCGTGGAAATGGAATGGCAGCATATGATTAAATCATTAAATAGAGTTATAATAGCTCTACGAATAGAGTGGAATTTAATGCCTCCAAAACTCAATGCTGTCTTCTGTCACTAAAGCGAAACGAAAACCCCGACCATTATCCATGAATGGCAATTGCGTTGCTGAAGCCGAAAAACTCTGTTGATCCTATCTTCGCCATTTGCGAAAAATTAAAGATGCACACAAATGGTGAAGTTAGACCCTGGCTTTCAAAATGAGTTGTTGTGCCACCAATTTATATAACAACTGCCGCCATCTCTAGAGATATTAAAGAAACAATTGTTGCGAGGCGAGCGTATGCGAATACGTTACTTTTTTTTAAAACGCGAAAGATCTCATTTGTGAAAGGGATAAATATTATTGGCTGAAATTTTTATCCTTTCGGTACTCCAAATTTTTTATTATTTGTTTCTGAATAAAGTTCCACCTTTTTACCTCAAATCTTTTGATTGCTAGATAGACCTGAAGGTAGCCAGATCATTTTTTTTCAGCACGGTGCTGTTCTTCCATATATTTTTGTGGTTGACTTTATTGAAGCACAGCAAATACATGTCGGATTTTGTTCAAACTTAAACTGAAGATGATGACTAGACGATGTGCCACGTAATTGACCATTTCAAGTAGCTAAAAAAGTTGAACATGTTCCGTTGCAAATTGCAGGCATTTCCTGCTAACCTCACGCTCTCCTTAACACAAACAACGCAAGGGAAGATTTTTGCCAGTAATGTTTCATAAGCGACGTTGCCCGTTTTGAAGGATAAGTAGACAAATAAAATTTGTACCCCTTGAGTATATTACCTTCACCCAATGTCACTGAATGTTGCGCCATTTAACCGAAGGTGAAATCGGGCATCGTTTTTACGAAGACGCTAAGGGTAGCCTGGTTATGGAGGCTTATGAGCGATATTGAACCATAGTTTAGGACATAGACTCTTGGCAATGGAATTATGCCGTTCCATATGTACTAATCTCATTTTCGAGGTTGCGGTAAAAGGAACAAAGATAAAAGCCAATCATGCGTTAGGTAGGTGTGATTGTCACATCTGAAATAGTTGTGACCCACTTAGATCCTTTTTGGATCCATTGTGTTATCACTGACCGGTGATTTATACACCGAATCCTCATTGGCCAGGAGACTTGCTGATACTTAAGAAATACATGATTGGTATCCATGTGATCTCTATAGGGATTGACCATTTTATTACCAGTTATAACCAGTTTGTTTTCTTAATGAATTTTGCTATGTTCTGAATCTTTATATCTGACATATCTTCTATGTTGCCGAATGAGTAGCTTCCTAGCGTGCTTTTCCTCATTTTTGCGAGGGCGGGACAGGTGCCTATGTAGTGTAGTATGCTTTCTTCTTCTTCTTCGTCCCTGCGGCTGATGCAAAAGTCGTTATGGAGGGCTCCCACTCTTAATGTGGGTGAGCCTATGATACAATGACCTGTGATACTTCCTACGACCTTACTTATTATATTTCTGTTAAGGCTAAGGAGTGTACTTGCCTTTTTTGAATTAATGAGAGGCCAAATTTGCCTCAAAGTCCTACAGGTGTCTAGTTCCACCCATCTCCGATTGATGATATTGATGGCATCTGTATTTAGCAAAGTGTTTATTGCTTGAATTGAGGGGTAAGGTGTCTCCTGATTTATACCCAGTTGCAAGCTCACCACTATACTAGCTAGCTCGTCGGCTCTTTCATTGCCTGAAATAACACTATGCATAGGGACCCAGCTTAGGGTAAGGTTACATCTCATCGCTTTCTCTCTGAGAGATAAGCGGCAAAGTTTTACCATCTTGGATTTAATTGATGGTGTGTCCAGAGCCTTGATGGCTGCCTGGCTATCTATGAATATGACGATAGATAACCCGTCTATCGGTTTCATTGACAGTAAGCGGGCAGCCTCTTGGAAAGCCTTAACTTCTGCCTGGAATACACTGCAGTGGTTAGGCAATCGAAGGATCGCAGATACTCTAAGTCCGGTGCCTTCGTTCGTTTTGGAACCGTCCTTGTCATGTGTTTGAACAATATGCACATAGTTATGTTATCATGCCTCAAAACAACATCGAGTGAATGTTTTTGGGACACCCTGGATCTTTTCCTCCTTTTTTTGGGTAAACTGACATTTTTTTTATTTATTTCTCTGCTTAAGCAAAAGATTTAACAAATAATAAACAAAGAATTACTCAACATCTTAAAATGTCAAATCTAAAATACTTGAAGTCAATATGTACATACCAACCATCTGTATGTAATTTCTTTGAACAAAAGCTGAAACAGGATATGCATGGCACGCTTTGTTATTCCTTGAATTTCTTTTTTATTGATTCAATTGTTTTTGTATTTTATAAATCAATTTGTTCCGTCGCGTTGGTCGGTCGTCCCCAAGAAATGACGCATTGAATCGAAAGGATTTAAGGATGTGAATAAAAGCATCCCAAAACAACGTACATTACATCCTTTGTGCTTTATTGAACACATACGAGTAATGTTTACCTATTCATTGAAGGATGAAAAAAATATGGAAAATGTATCCTTCCTTTTGTCACAGTACTTCTTGCATATACATACAAATATTATTTAATATGTCCTCGCATTCTCCTTAGAAGGGTTGGGCAAATCTTATCTTGAGTGCCTTTTAGTTTCCGCTAGCTATGGATTAATTTCGATTTGTTTTCGTTTATTGTTGCCGAGAGTTTGATATCCAATTTCGAACTGTTTGTGCGTGCTTATCTAAAATAGCATACATCACTTAATCTGGATTATAAGAGGCTTGAGTGGTGAGACACATACTCCCACAAATCAGCCTAAAACTAATCGAAAATTTTATCTCAAACAAAACACTTTTCAATTTACATTTAAAGCCTTTCATTTCCACTTGTTTGGGGGTCAGTAGTTCCAAAGAGGGAGGGTTTATTTTTAGTGTCCTCATGCCTTCCCATCAGTAGAGCATTGTTTACGGATTCTTGGCTCGTTAAAGGTTTGCTGTCTTTCAGGATCAAAGATAAACAAACAAGCAAAAGCTGATCCAAAGTGCCTTCGAAGAGCGAAACTCGTTGGCATTTCTTGAATCTGTTTGAAGCAAAGGTTATATTAAGGTACATAAATGTCGGAGTTCCATTTCGGTTTGACCCTAATGCCATTCCACTGGTCCCGGTGTCATATTTTCAAAAGATTAAAGTTGGTGGCACTGGTTCTCTTCGTCTGGGGGTAAACAGAAAAGTCATAACCCTTGTAGAATGTGTCATGCATTCATTTGTTTATCGTAAATAAGGACCTCCTGCTTTGCTGTCAATTCGGGCATGGCACATCATACATAGCAAATAGTTTCCTTAAGTGCTGGCAAAAAAAAGAGAAGAAGAAGAAGCTCGAAGGCTCTGCCCTGTATTTGCATCAAAAAATTTGTCGGTCCTCCCTTCGGAAATAAAGAAGGATTGCTCCCTTCGAGAAAAACAACGCAGTCATTTGTATAGCTGTTTCCTTTCCATCTGCAGGAAGTGGGTATGCTCAACGAGAACGAATGCTTAGGGTTATTTAAATGAACAAAGGACATATGTCGGAGCTTGCTATGTGCATGTTTTGTGCTTTCTTTCATACAAGTGTAAACAGTTCAGAGTTCCGAGTCAATAGAGAGAGAGAATAAATATCTCGTTTTTTGTCAACAGAAGGCACATATACCGCAACATTTTTACATAGTTTATATTGAAAATTATTGTTTTTTTTTTAATTTTTTATAAATTAATTTATTAAATGGGGTTACGAATCTCGTGGGAGTACGAATGGCTATAATGGATCGGGCGATCCGTTTTATTTCTTATACTACAAGAATAGGCCAAGCAATTAAATAGAAAAGTCAAACAGAGGTAAGGAGCTAAAATGAGTGATAGTTGAGGCGAAGGAAACGGCGTCTTCAAAGCCTCGGCGCATAAAATGAAAAAATGATGATTATGATGAGTTATGAGGCTCCTAATGCTACTTTAAATTCTGCTTGTTGCCTAACTAACTTATATCAACTTAAAACTTGAACGATAATGAATACATCTAGTAAGGTAACCAACGTGGTGGATATGCATACACGTACAATTTTCTCTGAATTGCGTTTTTGCATTGTGTGATATCCAATGATTTTTGCAGCATTCCAGAACCAACGTTCGTCGGCTTAGACTAGCAAGTTTGGCCCTTGATTGATAAGACAAAACTTGCACAATTCTGGTTTCATCATTGTTTTATTTGAAGTTATATTTTAAATGAGTTCAACGAGTTTATTTTTAAGAATTGTATCTCAGAATCGTCAGACTGAATTCGCCTTCCTCGGCGGTCGTTACAACATTCTGAGAACACAAAACCCGAAGGAAGGTGCTTTGAAACCTTTGATGATGTTATTAAATACAGTATAGCCAATGCATTACTAAATCCTTGCATCTTATCCTGATTATCATAGTACTGCGTTGATAAGTGACCCAAGGATTAAGTTAAGAAAATTTGGCGAAAAGAGAATTAATGGTTCAACAAAGTTCGAAGACTTTCTGTTGACAAAAAATATTCTTCGATGTCCCGGTGAAAATAAATAATTTTGGTCCTTCTTCAGGAGTATTACAGACTCAAAAATATCGTCAATATCAACGTTCGTTACTACAATACTGATGTAGCTATCTGACAGTGCCTTCGGCTTTTATATTTCAAACATCCTTAACCCATTTAAAACATTATGGAAAAATGATTTTATAATTGTGGTGCACGAAAATCGGACTCAGGAATGATGTTACAATTTTTAGACCTATAACTAAGCAATTTTACAGTGTTTATTTGAGTTGTTGTAAATCTTTCTCTACTGATAAATAACTAAGCTTTGAAAAAACACTTTGAAATCAACTTTGACTTATTTGGTTTTCTTCATTTACAAATTAAGTCCTCTAGGAAAATAATCAAGTCGACTCCGTGTATTCCGACATTACGGAGGCCTTTGTTAAAACTTCTCACAAGCTTCGAGCTTTCAAAAATATTTTTTTTTGTTTTTTAATTTGTCTTGTTGTATTGTTAAGCTCGTATCTTGACAATTAAGCATTCCTTAGTCTGCTGGTCCAGATGGTATATCCTCTATAGTTCTGAAGAAGTGTTTGTGTGCGCTTGACAATGGGTTCTTAAGCTTTTTCGTTGTCCATCTACTAGGAAAGAGACTAGCATCTTTCCGAGTAGATGGACAACAGCATGTGCTGAGCCTTTTTTCAAAATAAGGAGAATTATTTTCTCCCTATAATTGAAGACCCACTGTACTTACATCTACTCTTTTAAATGTCATGGAAATGCTGAGTAACCGGAAGCTAATGAAATATTTTGAATCACGAAAACTTCTTGCTAACCGTCATTTGTGACAACAGGTTGACTGGTTATTTGATGACTTTTCCCCTCGCAAAGTGACACAATTAAGGCATAAGGCATTTAATCGAGTTTGGCAATCGTTTCTATAGTCGTAAACGCGAAAATGGTCCGCCTCCAATTACTTTAAAAAATGTGTTGAAATCAAAACCTTTCATATAATAAATTTAAATTTACAAAAAGCGCTATAAAAATGAAATTTCTTACTATGGCCAAAAGCGAAATTTTCTCTCACACCGAAGTACCGTCAACGATTTGAAATGTTTGCAATGCAGGTCAATTTTCTTACCTCACTTTTGCAGTTTCCACAACCACTAAACTTTTTGGACTTGCATTCAAAACTTGCGAATAGCAAGATGGCAATGACGTTAACGTTGTGGTAAGAGAAACAACAAAATCTTTTAAAAATTTCTCGTGCAAAAACTTTATATTTTTGAGCGACTTTTCCGGCGCTCCTCAAAATTGCCAAGTTGCCTCTCTGCTTTTTAACCTGACATTTAATAATGTTCAATTATTCATACAAAACTCTTGTCTTTCTATTTTAACTTTTAGACCACATTGTAAAGAGAGCAAACTCAGCACTCGACCATGTGAAATTTACTTAATCCACTTCGCCCTTGTGAGGATTATCATTGAATACGCCAGTTAGGTCCGGTCAAGACACAGTACTATCCATGTCTAAAAGTGTTCCGTGGTTCAACCACCCACATGGACCGTCTAGTATTGAATTGGTTTTAATTTTGTTTCATATGCAATTGGCCTGTTTTCATGAAAGTTTTATCTGAATTTAATCTGGAGGATATGTTTTTTACGAATTATCACCACCAAAGTGTTTATTTCTTCTTTTGCATTGGTTTTCAAGTTCCAAAGGATGTAGTTCGCACCGTCGTATCTGGTAATCTGGCAGATCACATTACTACATCCAAACCTATAATATGGTATTAAGCGGTACATGACAGTAGTTTCGATAATGGCGGTAAGAAAAAAATGACTATAATTTATGTCTTTGACGATATTAGACTGAAATATGATCTGAATTATGTAACTGTTCTGTGCCTTTTATGTAAAAAAAAAACTCTGTTAGCACTTTGGAAGGAGCGACAGATCGGTGCAATTGGTAAAAAATTATTTCAGTAATCGAAGTCAAAGAGTTACGGCAGGTGATAGTACTCACTATCTAAAAAATTGTTGGTCGGAGTACAATGAGGATTTTTTTGTTGGGCCACTAATTTTTTGCCATTTCAAAAATGACTTGCCGAAATTGAGCTCTGCTGTACCGATGCACCTAGATGCAGACGATGCGCAAGTCTATATCTCGAGACCTATCGGACTGGCGAAGGATCTTGTCTATAGAATAAAAGACGACTTGTCTAAAATTGTAAATTGTTCAAATTACAATAACATCTTTTTAAATCCAATAAAATATCAGTTCTTGTGTCGTAAAAATCATACAAAACTGAATAAATTCCACAAATTTTCCTAAATTACTCCAGACTTTCGGAAACCGTGACAAACCAAGGATTTAAAATAAATCACTCTCCCCTGTAGATCATATTTACCATGTTATTGGGCGTACATACGGAGGGACTGCGCTATCTTTGGTTGTTTTCTAAATCTAGAACCATTTATACGAGAATAATATGCCATAGTTGTGTACTGCAAACTTGAATCGCACTTTTTGCACGGATTGCAAGTAGCCATTAATCATATTGTCAGGTATGTACACAGGCCGACACAATTCGTCGTAGGGCAGGTATACTATAAATGCTGTTGTTCGGAACCGGCACAGTTAACTCAAAAAAGGACAACGGTTTTTTTAGATATTAGATAACAATAAGGAATAATTTAAACGATAAAATTCATCGTACGGTAAGTTTCGACATTAATATCTTGATGAAATCGGGCTAGCAGTATGTTGTTGGGCATCCACGAGATTGAAAGACAGCTTTTAGTCGACTTGGCTTAGAAGAGACCAGATTTTGCGTAAAATCTCCCGGTACACGATCCCATTCTATTTGGAGAGCTTCTTTCAGAGTCGCTTTTGACGAAATTCGGTGTTTATGAAATTGTTTTTCCAAGTTGTCCCATAAATGATCTATTGGGTTTAAGTCCGGACTCTGTGTTGAAGAATTCAATTGTTTTGGAGCGTAGTATTAGAATCAATCCTTAACGTTTCGAGCGGTGTGTTTGGGGCCGTTATCTTGCCGAAATATCCAGCCAGCATCCAAACTTAATTTCTCAACTGATGGCCTAAAATTTTCTTTTAGTTTGTCAAGATACTTGTGCTGATCCATGTTACCTTAAATAAACACCAGCTTTCCTACGCCGGACCGAACCATTCCCCCCCACCTGAGAACACAACTATCTTCCAGAAAGACAGATCAGCGTCTTTGATTTTTTTTAGGCAAAGTCTTTACATTTTATCTTATTTACTTCACTTATGGACGGTTTCTTTCTTGGTGTTTTTGACAAATATCCATGTCTGTTGAGAGTCCTTTCGATTGTACGCGTGCTGACCTCTGCGCTGCAAGTATCCGCGACTATTTGTTTGATTGTAGGAAAATTAGTTTTTGGGTTTTTCCGGATAGTGTTTAGAATAAGCCTTTCACACTTCTTATTTAACTTGCGTAGACGACCTGTTCTTCGCACATACTCAACACTTCCCGTTTTTTTTGTACGTTTCTACGATGTGTTGTACAGTTGATTTGCTTTTGCCCACTGGACGGGCAATTTCTCCTACAGATTTGTTTTCCTAGGTCGTTTCTTTTCTCCGTTGTTCAACTGACATGATCACTTTTTTTTGCAAAGATGTAAACTCATAGAGCACTGAATATAAAATGACATAATTTTTGCTAAAATTTTAATTAAAAACTAAAAAAATTAAAAAAGATTCGCGCTATCACAAGCTCTTCCGGGGTTGTACGTTTCAGGAGTTCTGGAACATGGGGTCGTATGCATAAAAACTAGTAAATGCTTTTACTAGACGATTTTTAAGTAAATACTTGATTTTCATATGCTGAAGGAGAAGCATGTACTAGGGGACAAAGAATTTCACCATTAAATACTTAATACCGTATGCATAGAAACTAGTAAGTACTTATACGTCTGTAGTATTTACTTGACTATTTTCAAGTTGGTGAATAGCAACTGGAAAATTCGCTAGAATATACTTATCTGCTTCTGCAGCTATAATAAATAGGATTATAGTCGTGAGTCTCACTTTGAAGCAACTAGGTCGCTATATTTATCGAAATGGCTGATTTTATACGAATTAATTCCGAAAAAGTTTACAAGAAGCGAAGGGTTCTGGAGTCTAATTTTAAAATGCTTTATCGTTTTGAGAAGGAAAACATAGAGTGGTTAAGTGAATACTTTATTGGTAAGTAATTACGGTATGACTTGACTTGAATGTTTCGTAAATTCATATATTTTAAGGCATTCAAACTGAAACAAGAGGAGGGGCAGTATTACCTCAAGAAAAGATGAGGATCTTTTTGAGATACGTTGGGGATCCTGGGTTTCAAGTTGGCGTTGGTGAAGATATTGGCGTACATCAGAGTACTGTTTCTAGAACAGTAAATTCTGTTGCAAAACTTATAACAGATAAAGCCTCTCATTAGATAAAGTTGCCTTCCAATTCTGAGGAACACTTGAAAGCAAAACATGATTGGCTTAGCAAATACAGATTCCCTTCATGCCTTGGACTGCACTCATGTAGAAATAATGAAGCCTCACTTCCATTCAGAAGAATATATTAATCGAAAAGGATATGTTTTCATCAATATTCAAGTTACATGTGATGCAATGGAATTCATTACAAGTGTGGATTGCCAATGGCTAGGCTCAGTTCACGATTCTACAATTTGGAGGAACAGTCTTCTTGAACCTGTAATGCGAAATTCCACTAACAGCATTTTCTTGGGAGATGAAGGGTATGGAATTGCACCTTGGTTAATGACGTCTTTTAAGAATCCAACAAGTAATCAAGAAAAGGCATTCAATAAATTGCATTCAAAAGAGAGGGTAATAATTGAAAGATGTTTTGGTCAAATGATGAGGAGATTTCCAATTCTACAAAACTGCATACGCTTCAATTTAGAAAATATTCCAAATATAATTGTGGCATGTTTCGTTTTGCACAATGTTGCAAGGCATTTAAATGATAACAATGATTTCCAAATGCCAGAAGGCGTAGAGAATGAGATTTCTGTTGAAGGTGATGAAGAACTAATGGCCAGTATACTTCAATTTCGAAGAATTGGGCCGATAAAGAGAACGGACGGAAAAAAATAATAAAAATAAATACAAAATAAAATAAAAAACAGTGTTCCAAAAATAAAATGTTATTTCAATAAAAAATAAAAATTATTTTTTCCGGGCTTTATAAATTTAAGAAGGTTAATTCACTTAAAGTGGTTTTGGTGGAATTATAAGAAGGATACGAATTCCGTTCTTCGTTGTCATTTTCTATCCTTTTCTTAATTTCCTCTTGCTTCATTCGTATTAATTTTAATTGCTCCAGCAACACCAAACGTTGAGGTTCTCCATTAGACAGATTGTTTGTCTCCTCAGTCTCATTGAACTTCAATTTTCTACGTTTTGTTACTGGAGAATCTCGCGGTAATTCTTCAATTTCATCTGCAACAATACGTATATCAGCTTCCTTCTCCGTTTGCATCCGAATTGGATTATTTGCTCCCACAGATAAACCACCTTTACGTAAACAATGTTAGTAAAAGTATAATCATTAGCTTTATAATGCAATACGTACCAGGAATGCAAGATATAGATGGGTTCTCATCAGCATTTAAGAGCTCTAAAAAAATTACTTCCCATTCTTTGAGCTTTATGGGCTTTTTTCCCGTTTTCTTTAGGTCTGCCTTCTTCTTAACCTCTGTCCTATAATTATTTAGCTTCTTTCTAATTTGCTCTTCCGTTATTTGACCACCGGTCAAAGCCTTATATTCACTAATGAATATGCTTTACGAACTGAACATTCCAACGAGATCGTTTCCAAAAAAAATATTAAAGAAACAGTGAATGATGATAAAAGCTAATGGTATAGTTTTCACAACAAATTTTTTGCTAATCAATTGGGAAATAAAACAAAATAAGTATATCCTACCAATTGTTCGATGCTAGTATTTACTTGAATGAATTCAGTATTTACTAGAAGTATTTGCTGGCAAGTCGAAACTCATGTTTATGCATACCAAATCTAGTAAATACTTAAAAAATAAGCTTCTACTAGTAGTACTTACTTTGACCTACTAGTAAATACTTAATTTTTATGCATACGGCCCATGATGTGTTGCATAACATAATATAGACGAAAATCATCTTATATAATTGATAAAACTGCAGCTCATGCAATCACCCAGAACCCTTAATCTGATTGTTCCTTAATCAAATTATTTGAATACTGCCCGCTTATTTTGTGTCCAATGTAGCAGACTTTGATATACGCTACCGAGAGCTGTTTGACAAATAAATGGAGCCAGCCAATAAAAAAAACAACTTATATCCTCTTTGTAATAGAATAAATAATATGCATATTTTTCTTTTTAACAGATTTGTTTTTATATTTCTTCTTCCTTTTAAAATGTTCAACTTTTCCTTTCTATTATTCATTATGAAATGTCATATTGAGTCTTCCTCGAATCCCACCATTAAAATAAACTGGAATTGAAATATAAGGGACAAAACCCATTGTATTTTTCAATTCAGGTCCTGACTTCCCTAATTGTGCATTTCGCTCAGAGCAAGCAGATGTTTTCAAAAAGGGACTGAAAGATTGTGCAGTGGTTCCAAATTTATAAATTTAAATTTCGATTGCTAATAGGTTACAGAGAATACAAATTCGTCTTATTTGCATTCGTTCAATTCGTAGGATTTTGTTCGGAATGTTTTGATTGCAACGTTAGCCCACTTTGCCAGTGTAATGCTTTCAGATTATATCCAACGACATCAGGCTTTGAAAACACCTTTCGGGTAGTCGACTATTTGCCACTCATGATGACTAACCAAGTCAGACTCTTATCGCTCGTTGCCCGTTCTTGAAAGAGAGGTGAGTTCCAGAAATGTACACATAAATTGGCCCGAATCAAAGCAACTTTCGGGAAGACTTAACATGCTACGATTGTAAATCTTCAGGATAGATATTATTCAACATAGGTTTAAACTACAGCTTTAAGTAGCTATGAGTATAAAACTACTTTTTATAAACCAATTCAACGAGTGAAATAATGATTACAACCCAGTGTGTGCACAAAAAAATAACTAAAATTTATTTAACGTCATAAACAACAGTTGAATTTCACCCGACTTAACACAGTCAATTTTGGAATGTAAATAATGAACCCGTACTCACATTAATTTACACAACACCCAACAACGAACACTACAACCAGTCCAACAATAAACTTGTAAATCTTCCAAAGCACCCTTTAAAAATGCAAATAAGGCACGCAAACGGAACAGCTCCATTCCAGTAAATAAGCATGTTCCTCATGCTCTATCCACAGCATATAATTCGAGCGCCGACTAAAGCCACAAATTGAAACAAACTTTCGTTCATTTAATTGATACAATTAAAACTTGGCTCCATCAGTCGCAACAACAACAGCAATAACAACAACCGTCCGACAAGGCCTACGTTAGCAAGCATAATTTTAAATTTAAGGGCTCCCTAACGCCAGGCCAATTACCATGATTAAAACGTCGGTTTGCGAGCCGCAGCAAGGTAGGGGCACGATAGAGGTCTTGCGTGCTGTCTTGCAGGAAGTTGCCGAAAAACTACTACCTCAACGGAAGCGACAGCGATATATTTGCTGGCATTTCCTCCCAACGGAAATCTCACTCAGCGGTGGGAAGCGTCTATTCGATAGGTATAGTTGCAGAGCCACATTCTTGCCTGGCATGCTTTTTCAATCGAGGAGTGACGTGCCAACCCAACGGCTTGGAAGCAACTTCAAAGATTAGCAGTATGTTGCAATCGCAGTCGGAGTTTACCCGTAATCATCTTTTAATTGGAGTCACTTTGTCAGGCATCCTCGAGCTTTTATCGGTTGAGTTCAAATCAATCATAACCTCGACATCATTGGTGACATTTTTGAATTTTTCAATGTCACAAAGTCCGTCAAGGTCTTTAAAAAGTTATGGCTGACAATCAAAATCCATTAGCACGACTCGGCATGAAATGGTTCCGGTTAAGCTATATACCCGCGCAAATATAAAAACCTGAGCACTTTGAAGTGCCTATTTTGTGAGAGATTTAGACTTACATTATCCGGACAAATACGTTTCGTAAATAGGGCCCGGAACTTAGTGATTCTTATGTACAAGGTCGCACAGAATTTGGGGGGGTGTTTGTTTGTATGAGTGTATGTGCAGGCTCCATTTTCGGCCATTAAGCATTGGTGTGGAAATAAAGTCAAGCATTGATCTTTCGTGTTCACTGGAATGAGTCTTGTTCAATTTGTCCTTCGTGCGGCATATTCTCTCGCTCCATAAATCAATAAAACTGTTTTTTTTTTCTTTTTTGAAATATTTTGATTTTTTCCAGATGACATTGCTCGTTCATTAATCTTTCGTATAAACGAGGACGGCTATGAACAAACGATGGGACGTGCGTATGGGCATGCTCATTTCCAATTTTGTCCTTTTGAGGATTTTTTTCTGCTGTTGCCCCAGGAAGGTGCCAGATGAAGTGTTTGTACTTATGAAATGTGGGCTCGATTTTCGAATCGAGTAGGCTACAAGTTGTGTGGACATTCTGGTCGTTTCAGAATCATTAGAGGTTTATTTAATATGCTTGTGAATCCAACACGTTTTTTTATGGCCAAGTAAGTCTGATTGGACCTAAGAAGTAGCGGTATAGAAGGTAGATCTCAATCTAATTTGTGGGATTGATTCGCAACAAGCCTTAAGGTCTCAAAAGGATTTGCTCAGTGCAGCATTGAAATCTTTGCTAAATTCTCTTCAAATTTCCCTTATGTTTCACCGTGGCAAGGTAGTCTCTTTTCTTTCTCTATCTAATTTTTCATACCCTACTTCTTGTCCAGTACACATTCTATGAAAAGCGTCCTTGGTAATTGGGTTCTCTGACCTTTTTTGTACAGTTTGCCTCTTTGGTCCATGTTACCAAATACGTATATGAAAATGGGCGGAGGTGTTATATTTGCAGGCCAACAGTTTGAGGCATACTTGAAACCCGAATGGTCTCTTGAAGCTTCATCCTGACAATTGTAGTCTTCGGGGAATTATCAAACGCTAGAAATGAGGCCGTCAAATGTACACTAAACCCATTTTCACTCCTTCAATTTTGGCGCGAAACTGAGAACTATATTAATAATGTCTACCTATTGCGGTTCAGAGAATACAGCCCTATGACGTATGGACGAACGGGAAACAGAGGGTAGGGATAAGGATTTCGTTGGCACCTTTTGGCTGCAGAACCCTAAGAAATTTATACTTTACTATTTTTAGAAGTTTTAGGTCTATATTCCGACGTTTCCAATTATTCTGCACTCCTGGTGCTTGATCATCATCACTTACTGAATCAAACCCATAATGCAATTCAAATCTGTTAATCGTAAATAAGATCGCTCCTCTCTTGAAAAAAATGATTCTGTTATGTGCGATTTCGACTCAGAACCTTTTATAAATTGCAGATCCTTACTTGGTTTCGGCAAAGAGATGCGGTGTCTTATGATTTCTTTAACCTAACTTTTGAACAGATATTGCGACGGGGTAGCTGACGACATAGAAGGTCATAATTTTTCAAGTCTTCTTGGATACCCAGAAGTCATTGAAATTTTTACAATGATTGAAGAAGAGGCCAAAAGAGTTGGTTTGAAAATTGTTGTGAATAAAACAAAATGCATAGAACAAAAGGCTGAGATAGAACAATCATAACTGGAAGCAATAACATTGATTTTGTAATCTAGAGACAAATTAAATTTGAAAGTCCGTCGAAGATCCATCCTAGCTAAACTTAAACCAGCAAAGTTCGTCATCTTGCTCGTTCTGCAACATGGAGCCGATTTTTGCACGATAAGCATGACATCAGAAAAGATTTTAAGGACCTTCGACAGGAATTTTTTCTTTTGTACAAATGGTAGTGCCTGAGAAGGGGCCGAATGGAATAGAGAGTCTAGTCCAGAAGTCAAAAATCCGTCAACTACAAAGGCTCAGCAACATCGAGTGAATGGACAACAATGCTTCACGTGAGACTGTCGTCAAACTTCAGTCAACAGGTTTACCAAAAAACGGAACACCTAACGTCTGTTTCGGAATGTCTATAGCCATGGACTATTTGATATCCAATGGATAACACATCTCTTTGATAAGACATGCCTTATTAACCAAATTGGATCTGGTCATTCACAAAGAATGTGTACAACCTTTTCGTCGTCCTTTAAACAGAATTAACACTGGGTGACTTTCCTACCTTAGTTAGATGCGATTTCTCTGTTAAAGAGGAGGCTGATCAATACTTTTGATTTCCCTAGCCCATTTATTAATCAGAAAGTTTCCGCGCTAGTGAGTGTAATTTTAGAAACAGCCCTGTCTACTTCGTCTGCAATTTCTTTGACTTCGATTCCATGATGACATGGAACCCATACTTACCTAACTTTGTGACTTTATGCTACGGATTGTAAGGCTTTTGATAGATTTGGAGTCCATGAGATTGAGCATAATTGCTTTTTGGCCTTACTATGGCGCAGTTCTAAATGTTTGCATAACCAAACCTTCTCCATCTACAAAATTGTTCAAAAATCCTATATCCTGGATTTAAGGCCTTTGGGAAACATCTCTGGTTGCGTTCAGCTCGCCACAATTTTGGCAGCGGTGTGCTATTTTTTGGGGAAAATTGATTCACCTGAGTCGGTGAACTGCCCATACCACTGTGTTGTACTAGAAATGCTTACACAAGGCTGCTGTACTGATGAGCCGCAATAAATTCGATGAACGATAAATAAGTTGGGTAAGTCTGTTTTCTCTGAGTCCGGAACAATGTCCCTGAATTTTTGTGTTGGCTTCCTCTGAAGTGTGACTTTTTGGCTGCGCTGGCACATCGAAAACCCACGCTAACCGTAAAAATTCTAGACCATTCCAATAGTTTTTATCAATGATAATGGCAGGAAAGGTCTTGAGTCAGCAGGATTGATTTATATGCTTCCACATCTGAATGTCCGTCATAAATTGGATATCCACCAATCTGTTTTTGATGAATGTCTCCCAACATAAAGTTGGTGGAAGAATCCAGAACAGTGTTATTGTGGAGCATTTGTTGAACAATGAGCTTACGAATTTGGCGAGAAAAACATCACCGCACAGCTGAAGACATGTTGCAATGACTGGTGTACCTTGGAGCTCATATTTTTTTGATTGCTGGCAAGTCATTGTTCAAATCAATTCAGTCTTCGATTATCTTGCTCTCGAAGAGTTTATCCCGAGAGAATTTTTCTATCCACAGCCTTGGCGTAATAATTTTTGCTTTTGAAATACACGGCGATATCCTTCCCATGGGGCTAAACAGTCGAGCACAAGTTGACAATGTGTATTGCTTCGTAAAGCAATAAATATTACTGTTAGGAAGTCAATAAGCACCCAGCGGTCTTATACCAACGTCTTCAGACAGCACTATTTGAGAGGACTCTTGATCCTGGATCGGAATTTTTTTTACCAAATTTACTGAAAGCAAAGTTCCCGAACGGAAACAGTAAATCGCTGTTTCTTCCGCTTTATTCTATAACAAAAAGTGTCTTTTCTAAACCGCATTGGTTCTGTTAATTTTTTTAAATAAAAGATCGGGGACCAACATATTCGTAGGCCAACAACCCCGAAAATAAGTTTCTCATCTTGGCCGTTTAAGGGTTAATACAATTTTCACATGATACAAAATCAATAGCAAACCACGAAACCCATACGCTGTGATTGATGACCAAGTCTTATCATGACCTGATGTCCTTAAAAATACGTAATCAATCAAAAACTTTATCTTTATCCTTGACATTTCCAACAAACAAAAACCTTTTTTACTGATTTTCCTTCAAAAAAGCATAAACAAAAAAAAAAGGTCCGTTAACATCCCACTGGTGCTCTTCAGTCTCAATCCTTACAAAAAGTTAACCAATCATTGCGAAATACGACAAGCTTCTTCCCAAAAGCAACTCATAATTCAAATATCGTTTACTGCCAAAACAGGAGCCAATAAAACGCCCTTAATTCCCCATTCGAATTCACCTTTTGAGTTAAATCTTTTCTGTGACAAAGGAAATCAACGGTGATTTCGTCTCAATTGGATTGTACTACTTTTGGCACTCATCCAAAAGCGGATGTCATTAGAGCAGACCCAAAATCGAATACGTTTGTACTCGTTTTGGGCATAAAACAAAGACAATTCACAATGGGCAAATCAAACTAATATTATCCTTTCGCCCTTTTGTTGATCTCATTTCTCTGGAGTGTCGAATTTAAGGACTTTTGTTGAATTTTCTCTCTTTTATTTGATTCCTTGAAATCACATTTCTTTCCGAGTCAGTGTTGGTCAAATAATTGTGTGCCAGGACCTGCTTTAAGCTTGCCTTTAATTTCAATAAATTTCAGCGTACGACCTTCGAATTTCGTTTAATATCCTGTGAGCGCTCTAAACCTCCGTATTATCTGCTTATCTGTGGATTGATGATGGTTATTACGATTTATTGAAAATTAAAATGTTGATGATGATATATTTGAAACATTAAAATTGCGGCACTTTCCGTTCGTTTTTGGGGCGCAGCAGATAAGCGGATTTTACCTTTACACGAAGGACTTTGAGGGTACAAATCTTCCATAAAATAAATAAATTTTTATATAGCTGGTTGCGTTTATGATCTTTGAATCCTTATTAAGGTCATTAAATTGAAGAAGGTAACTGGATTAACAAATGATAATAATGGCTTTTTCTGTTTTCATTTAAAAAGCGATAAGTTAGGTCGATGAAGGGTGGGGATTTATAATATATTTTAATGAATTCAACGTCTTGTTAAATGGAAAGCAGTTTACTCTACAAGTTTCCTTTTAGTCCCACTATATAAATAATGAAATAAACTGTGCAGTTGGGATAAAGAACCACGGAATTATTTCAGACCTGCAACGGATTCGGGCTGTCAATATTACTATGGTCTCGACACATACCATTCTATTTAAAACGCACACATTTTACGTGAATCCGACTTTTGGACGATAAACAAAACAAATGAATATATGCTTTCGGTCCTTTCTGCGAGGAGAGCAAAATAAGGTGTACTACAATCCATCTACAATGAAAGGACATAAATACTTCAGCTTAGATTGTCCAGCGTTACCAGCCGAGTGCGAGTCGGATTTGTACAACAATGTTCCCTCACAAACTTGTAGGTTACATACGTACCTCGTCTCGAAGATCTTTCACGCTTATCTTTATAGTAACCTTTATATATAATTTCTCTTGCGATGGTCAATTTAGAAGCCTGATTTAGTAGCCTAACCTTGTTTACTGCTTTTAGAGGCCACAGACATAAATATTTGATATATGTAAATTTCAATTTGATAACTCCACACGTTCCTGAGAGAAAGGGTCGCGACAGGCAGACAGCCGGACAACTAAGTGATCCTTAAATGGGTCCGTTCTTTTTTTAAGGTACGAAAACTTAAAAAAGGAAAACCACTTTCGGTCCAATGGTTAAGCAATCGCTCGAAGGAAGTTTGACGTAGCAAACATGAAAGCGTACCCACGAAGAATGAAATGCATGCTGAGCTCAGGCTCAAGGAACGATCTGATGATTCAATTAGTAAGAAATAATATGATAATACTTCAATCCGTGCAGCGCCTGGATCCCATCTAAAAAGTTTATCTACTTGCTAAGAGCACACACGAAGCTCGCTAAGTGACATAATATTTTTTGTTCAATCGAAGGCGACCTATCAGCCTCCCTGCACAAAACTGAGTCTTTTTGGACGCCACAAAAAAATGGACCAAACAAGGGTACTTCTGATTTTGAAGTCAAAAACACTGCCTTATAAGATGCCAGGTTACTTGGGAAATAATACGAAACTGATCCATCTGAGATTCACTCTTCTGACCTTGGAGGATCTTAGCTTTTAGTTAAAGCTTCAAGAATATTCATTTCCAAAGTCCGAAAAAGATCCCTGTTATCTTCCGGCAAACCAAGTAATAAATAATGAACAATCACTAATTAAATGTGCAGTAAAATATAAACAATGGAAATGTCTTCCTCCAGCAAAGTACCTGGGATTTTTTTATATATTGCATAGTTTTTTTTATAAACAATTGTGACGGATTTTTTCATGAAAATCTTATTCCTTTTCCCTTTCACCATTTCGCGAAAAATCGATATAATGAAAAAAGTTCCATGTTCGTCTCTTGTTTGTTTCAGGTCAAAAATATGGGTTGTGGATCCCTCCGAAAAAAATTCCGGCATAGAAATACTGCACTGCCGCCATTTTGTTATAAAATAAATTCACAATTCACAAGTAGCTTTGTAAATCCCTTTTTAAAGGATTACGTTTCGTCTCTTTCTAGAGTTAAATAAAACTTCCAAAATATGTCTCCTTTTCCGATCTGTATCGTGGTGTGAAATTTTCTGTGACAGTTTCTTAAGTTATAAATATTAAACTTTCTTGTCAAATTTCAGTTGTACATTCATCCATATGCAAAAGCGATTCGAATGAACTCATTTGGAGTTCGATAGCTTAAATTTGTTCTCGTCGCGAACTGATGAGGAACGATTAAAAAAAGTAAGAAAAGTAGCAAAAACAATAAAGCGAAGGATTCGTTTTTTTCTTGGGCTTGATTGCTCTGTTTTGTAACAGATTTCCCAAAAAGTAAAATCTTTTAAGATTTGTGAAATGTTTTGCGGGGCAGGAAATCACATTGCAAGAGGATCGACCACCTAGAAAATGCTTTCCACCAGACCAACTTCTTTTATGGTCGCTGATACAAATTATGTCAACTAAAAAACTTTTTTCTTTTTTATTCAAAAAGTAATTTTTTTATTTAATTTAATTTATAAACAAATAATTTTTCCCTTCATGAGGAAATATCCGGTCAGCACGAACAGAACACCGAATCTGCACTGCTTTGCAAATTATCAGTATTGACGCTGGAAAAAATCAGCATCCCCAACCATGTACCATTATCTCCCACATGATTGTTACTTTTTGGTAAACATATTTGTAGGTACCTGATGGATAGTTATGGTACAGTCGACGATCAAAGAGCTATGTGGGTCAAAATGTTAAAGTGGCTTGTTGTTTGTTTACGCATTTTGGTAGTAGTACAGGCATCAATTAAGCAAGTTACTTAATATTTTTTTCAAATGGCTTGATATTTTTGATGATCCGTAACTTACATCTTCAAGCAGTCTCTTACCAATGTCCAGAGCATTGGAGTCCATTCATTCTAGATGACCGTACTACATCAACTGTTGGTCTTTTATACTTTTGATTTGGTCGGTATCACAATATAACCCGCACAGTTCGTTATTGAACCTTTTCCTCCTCACAGCATCTTTGCAGACAGTTTCATATGTCACACGTTGATCAGCAAGAGTTATTCTTCATTCATCTGCTGAACATGGATGTCTTTATACCCTGTCACTCTCTCAGGGTCATGATTGTCTAGCAGGTGCTGAAAATGTGGCTTGGACACATCTGCGATTCCGTCTGGATCGGTTACAGGATTTTCGTTTCAACTACACAAAAAAGACATGTTGCATTTCTATTCCCAGACTTCTCTATACCCTTGGGTTGGGAAACTTTTTTTCTAGAAACAAATGCGTAAAAAACAACAAAATTAGATCTGAAACAAACAAACAAATAAAGAGTTAATAATGCATTAAATATAATTAAAATGTTTTGCCAACAGTTTTTCCTCATTTTAAGAATAGCTGAACTCAAATACCTTTTCGCATTAAAAACAGTCGTCGACTCCGCAGATCAGATCAGTGAATTATTATTATGTTACCAGACCCATTTTAATCTTATACAAAAGGAACACATTTTTGGAATCTTCACCGATTCGGGGTACTTCAATCAAAATTAAAAATAAAAAATAAACAAGCCAACCCCTTTAACGTAATCTTGAAATGATTTGTGTCGGGATTAATGTTTAAATATGCCCATTTTGTTGACTTTCAAATTTATGGTTTCTTTATTTTAAGGATTTAATTAATTTGTTCATTTAAATTGCGGTGCGAAATGCGCGCGTCATTGCAGAAGGACCAAATGCTTCACATTTATTTTATATAAATACATATGTATATATATTTTTGATAATGAGCTGTGGCTTTTTTCATTTTGCGGAATGTCTGCTTTTGTTAGAAAACGCGAAATCAGAATTCTGTTGAAAGCATTCCTGCCGGATGATTTGGATATGGTATAAGCCAATTTAATTAATTCCGTTTGTATCCTTTGACATGTTTATCTGTCCTTCCAAAATATTCCACAAACGAAATCAATTTATGGTTTAGATAATAAACACATTAAAAACGTCCTCAATTTTGTTGCTCAAAACAAAAAAAAAGGTCTCGTTATTTGATTTTGTGTCAGGTAATTAAAACAATAAGGACAATGTGAGCTTTATTTTTGACTTACCGGGAGAAGTTATTGTGTTAATGTCCAGTTGAAACCTTTTTGTTAGAAATGTCAACACAAAAATAAGTCCACTAAATTATCCTTTGATGATTTCTTTTTATTGCCATTGGAAACCTTGAATACTCTCATATTTTATTCCTTTCGGGGAGTTTTGAAAAAAATTACAAAAGGGCAAAATAAACATAAACCTGACATAATTTCTTCATTTGTCTGGTTTCTCATTTTACTGAGGTTCTCCCTGTCTCTGTGAGGTCCTTTCGCCGTGCGGGCAACGAAATTCGAACTAATTCTGTGTTTGTCCTCGAAGGATCTGCAACTAATTGCCAATTGAGTTTGTAAATATTTCCTGCATGAAGCTTTCGAAGTGCATTTACAAGATTAAAGGCTTTACCTGAAGGCATTTTATCAGCGAACATGAGCTGACATATCTCCAAAAAAAGTAGTAGCAAGAGATAGTGGCCTAGGCATTGACGTGTGACGAGTTGGAAGCGATATTCAGCAGGGATATGTGTCAATAAGTCTTGCAAAACAAAGGAAAACCAAATATAGTTGATACTTTGCCATATATGTAAAGGTCAGCTTGTAGACTACCTCAATCTACTATGCTGCTTTTAAAAATTTAATTTGTGAACAACGAAGTACTTAGCCGGCTGGAGTTGCGTTTTCTTAGTGCTCTATCATTTTATCTATATCCTGCGTATCCTTGAAAGACATCCTACCAATTCGCAGACGTTGAGGATTTAATTTCTCTTTCAGTGTACTTGAGCTAGGCCAGCACGTCCGGCACTGTACGCCTCTTTTGCTGCCTATCTGTCGCCTTCTTCTCCAACACGCTCAAGAGTGTGTACATACCACACATTTTTATAGAATTTAACTTTGCTATATCATTAAACTCTCAATCGAGCTGCTCCTAAAAAACGGTCAAGGTCGATATTAGCCCGGTTTTAGTAAAGCCAGGTTTCAGCGTGGATGTTATAACTGCACCACTCAATGCTGCAATGTCGGAAGGTTTTAAGTTAATTCCGGAACATTACACTTTCCGAACACTCTGACAGAGATTTGATTTTGATTGATATTAACATTCAAGCCCCAATCAAGGATTTATAGAAGCACGTCAGATTAGCTCAATACCCTCCATCCAGACATTTGTAGAATTCCTTCAGCTTCATTGGTAAGGGTATGTGTTACTTTCTGAATCGCCATTATGACCTTTTTCGTATCATTGTAATAATATAAGTAAGTATTATCTATTTGCTTTGGTTTCAACTCCTTACTTAAAACATTAGTTTCTCCCTTGCTATGGAAACTATTTTGCGCCACATTCGATTTCTTGGGTATAAGTTGACTTAAGCTTCAACTTATACCCAAGAAATCGAATGTGGCGCAAAATAGTCCTATCACTTTTGCGAAAACTATCCTGTCACAAATGCAAAAATACCTTATAATCAAAAAGCTACTCAGCGACAGGCAGGGTTTTCACTCAAAATCGAGTTGAAAGACAGCCCCTTTTACTGGTCGTTTAGGAAATCAGAATGGCTTTCGATAAAAATCATGCTTCAATCCTAGGTATACTTAACGTCTCGAAAGCATTTGACACATTCAACCACTCTGTTCTCCTACCTTCACGGGAGGAATATAATTGTTGAATAGTGCTCCCATCTCTCACTCGTAAACCGTAGAGTACCGCAGGCCTCGATCCTTGGTCCTTGTATTATGTTAACGAGCTATTTATAGGCATAAATATATTTATGCCTATAAAGGTATATATTTATAGGCATAGTTCCATCCACTTGCTCGCAGATGACGCCTTCATCAAACTAAGCTTTGCGTTGAATTTGTCCAAGGCATGATAACTGAAGATATTCAGTGCACATTAAATTGGTCAACTTCGAATAAGCTTTCACTAAACACTCAAAAGTCTAGAGCACTGCTAATTCTCAGACTTAGCCAGCTCAGAGTACAAAAGAGTACGTAGAAGCCGCCAAAAATGTTGGCCTGATATTCAATCGAACCTTAACACTAAACACGCATGATACAAACAAAATCAAAAATAAATTGAAGCACAAACAAGCGTCAATTCGGCAGAGTCACGTTTAGAAACTGACCCTAAAAATATTTTCAAGAATTCTCTGATTACGGCATAGCTCTTTTTAACCAACTACGTGCAAAACAAACTTCCATCACATGCATTTAACATAGTACAAAAATTAATCTCTGAAAAAACAACAATCTATACCTGGTATTTCATAGGTGATGGGATTTGGATTTAAGTTTTCAATGGGAGCCGGAAAGCACATAAGCTTTCTGCCACACTTATCCACATCAGGTAGATGAGATTTCCCTAATTTTCTACTATCCCATCGTGAAAAAGACTATCTGCGGTTTCAGCCTTAATTTTCCCGAAAAATTTTACTCCGCCTAGCAGTTTTCTGTGTCCGAGCAGGATACCTTATGGCAGACAGTTTAATTTTTGTGTGCCTTTTATGGCTTAGTTGGCTAATTTGGATTAATTTTAAATATTCAGTTTTATTTCGAAGAATTTTTTTTTACAAAAGCTTCGATCTGTGAGTTGAAATATAAGAATGAATCAACTAAGAGATAAACACTTACATCCATTAAATCTCAGATTCAAAAATTCAACAAATAAGCATGATCTACACTTTCAGAAATTCTCTGACAATAAAACATTGGACATTCATAGCAGGATATTTCTACCAAGTTTTACTTGTTAAAGCTCCAAGAACATGGAACTTTTTAATAACCCTGATCATTTTTTTAGACTTTGTTGTTTCGAAAAAAAATGTTTTTTACTATGGCCGATCCTTTGGTTTCTTTCTTGTTACTTTCATCCATCACATTAGATGAAAATCGTGCTATCACACGATCGAATTGTATAATCCCGCGGCAAAAATCAAAGCTTAATTATCCATATATAAATATCATACTCTTGGGCGTTTTCTTGCTATGTGAGCATGACCCTCGAGCTTTGAACCTGCCTATCAAAGATCTTAAGATCGAAATGTAATCAATCGCAGAAGGCCTGAAGTGTTTTGCTCCCGCTTCATTTTTTCAGGTCGCTGCCATAATGTATATTCTGAATCTACGATTAATTTCATTATTTTCATTGAAGGTACAATACTCAAGAACTCGGAGTACGAAATGTGCAATCATGCGAAACAAAAGAAAAATATAGTTGTATTGCGCATAAAACAAAAATGACAGCCCGATTCGATCACAGGACGTGAAAAATGCAAAAGAAAAATAGTCAATGCATCAACCAACTACACCAAGGAATCTGATGGTTATTAATACATATTTTCCGTTGGCATTCGGTGACATACTTTCTTTCTCATATATAATAGGATGTTTAAACATGAGTTATGAAAAAAATGGGTTCATAACATTATATCGCGGAAATAATAACAATGACGCTTTGCACATCCGCACCGAAAAAAATACTGCGGATTGAATGAATGCAACAAATCGAAGTAAAAGTTTAACGCTTTCTTTTTGAAAAAAAAAAATGCATATTTATCACTACATTAATCGTTAACCTAATTCTTCTTCTCTACTCACCCTCAACAAATGTATTATAAGGACAGTAACAATCCGTTGAGACCCAGCAAACTATAAATAACAGCAAGCGAGTAAATAAAGATTCATCGGCAAGCGCAGTTGGATTTCTGACATTATATCGGTGAAAGAAATAATACTCATAATCTCATGACAAATGCGATCATATAAAGAAATACCGAAAAAATTACTGCGAATTGAATGAATGCAACAAATTGAAGGCAAAATTTCACGCTAAGTTTTTGAATCCAAACAAATGGGCATTAATCACTAGATTTACCTTTATCTCTACTCCCCCTCTACAAATCCGTTGAGACCCAGCAAACTTTAAATAACATCAAGCGAGTGAATAAACATCCATCAACCCGAGCAGTTGTGTTTTATTTCCTTAAGTGTACACAAGTTCTGTTGAATTTACATTAAAGAGTTAAACCATCCAGACATAAAGGATATAAAAATCAATTTGGCCCAAGTTTTTTTTTCAAAGTTTTAAATTATCTTAAATGTTTGACTGAATTGCTTTTCAAAAAGGCTTGAAACTTTTTCTGTGGGCCAGACCGTTTTGCCACACCTGCTGTTGAGCCCACCTTCAAAAGAAGCTAATTACTTTGTGGCATCCATCAACCCAGTTCCGACATTGAATTGTATTCAAAAATTCCCATCAAGCCAAGTAAAGTTTTTTAATTCCCGCACCACACTCACACCCGCAGCGTAAATTCTCGAAAACACATAACGCCTGAAAAGGCTGAGTCCTTCCAAAAATTCCAACAAATACATACAAAAAAGAGGATATTCGTACACCAACCAACCAAAAGTCTTTATTTTCACACAAATAATTAAAATAAATCACGAGGCAACATCGTACCTCCACCGAGTAAGTCCTTTCGAAAAGAAAGAATTTTGTAACTCCTCAACTTGCAGCTCGGAGTTCTTATTTGAAGAGCCTCAAACTTGTTTGTTATTATGATTGTTGTTGTTGTGTTGCCTCCATCATCACTTGGGGACTTGCAAAATCAATACAAGTGAGCGGATCGATTGTATATTTCCCTGGTAATGCTAATAGAACTTGAATTTTACTGAAAACCGTTGAGGAATTAAAAAGTTTTTCATTTCTTCCGTTTTCGAGGGAATTTACTTGCTGACCGGTAAAACTTGTGGGAGGGTTTTATGATTGAAAAATCAATAGGAAAAGTATCTTTTGTGAGATCAACACTTCTCATTCTTCTGCAAAGCCCAATGGATACGCTTTATATATTTTTTTTTTCAATGTGCATATAAATATTTATCAATTTGAGTTGAAGGACTCATGCGACTCGACAGAAGGAGGAACTTTCCAATTGAACATCCAAACTTTGATTTTATTTATTTGCCTCGAGATTGAAATTTGTTCGCAAAGTTTTCGCCACGCTGTTGTTGATGCCATAAGCAAAGAATGGAAGCGAAACGTATTCGAGATGTGAGCTCATGAATATTTTCCTTCGTGTGTGTGTGTGTATCTCGCAGATTCCAAAAGTTGTCGTTTCATATTTAGACAAGAGCCATGTCATGGTTCGAGAGTACATGTTCAGTCGGTTAACTAACATAAATCGAAGGAAGCAGAATTGCACTCGAGTTGAATTTCGCTAGAAAGCATTTATTTTTGTTTGTTGCATGTGTCAAGCAACATGAGACTTATTAGGGTAGAATATGTATCGAATGGAATTGAAAAGAATCTGACACTAGAAGCGATGACAGTTTGAGAAGGAGAAAAAAATAACTAAGGACTTATTTCACCACTTTAAAATGAAAACTGATTGATTGAAATTTTTAGCGAGATTGTAAAAATATTAAGGTGCTTGAGCTTTGACAGGATAAATCATATTATTTAGTGTAAATGGCTAGAATTTTATTATGGTTTTAATAATTGTGTCGTAAGCCTCATAAGAAGCTACTTATCTTATCCTTAGGACCAGAAGAGTACAGATAAATGGAAAAATTTCAAACCCTGGAAGTCTCTCCGAGGCACTGACCCAGGGATCGATATTGGGTCCCATTCTCTTTTGTAAGTTTATAAACTACTTACCTTATAAATGTTAAAAAAATAATTTAAGAATAAATGAACGAATGAGGACTTGAATCAAATTAACAGTTGGTTTAATGAATGGTCTTATTCTTAGCCCAGGAAAGATATAGGCGATCGATATATTGAAAGAAGGTAAGCGCGGATAACTGCCTGGTTTTATCCAAACAACTAAAATACTAGTTCTTTAGTCTTCAGTGTAGGCAACAACCTATCCTTCGATGAACATGTCAATTCATTTATTGGACGCATTTATGGGACATTCAGGATTCTAGACTTTGGATACCTAGCAGTAAACTCAACATTTTAAACATGGTAGAGTACATGAACTAGCATTGTCTACAAATTATACAAATTTTCTACCGAAATTCGGAGTCGGTGACCGCAACTTTAAAAGCATTAACTCCAATTTTTTTTTTCAATCATGAGTGACGAAGCTCATTTTTGGCTCAATGGGTTCGTCAATAAGCAAAATATGCGGCTTGCATGCCGGCGGCGTTATTGTGCCTTATTTATTCGTCGACGATAACGATCGTCACGTTACTATGAATGGCCAGCGTTATCGCGCCATAATTAACGATTATTTTTGTCCCGAATTGGAAGATATGGATATGGATGACAAGAAGTTTCAACAGGATGGTGCCACTAGGCACACCTTACAATTGATTTATTGAAGAGTTTAAAGATTTGATGAGTGTGTTTTCTCAAGAAATAGACAAGTCGATTCGCCGCCTCGTTCGTGCGATTAAACGGCTCTATACTATTTTCTTAGGGGCTACATTAAGTCATTGGTTTATGTCAAATAGCCGACGATATTGGAAGAGCTTAGATCCAACATTGAACGCGACTTAGCGGCCGTTTCGGCCGAGATGTATGGCCGCTGCAAAAGTGCTCACGGTGACCATATGAACGAAGTCGAGTTCCATTCATAAATATTTTGATTGTACTTCAAGCCGATAATAAAGTTTCTCAAATGGTTTGTGTTTTATTAAAAAAAAAAGTTGGAAAATCCATTTTGGAAAATCCTTGATATAAAAATTAATCCCTGTTTTCTAGATCGCGCCGCAACTTGAGAATTACTTCACCGAATTCATTCATCTTTTTTTTTAGGTTTCTTATCCTTTGTAGAAATTTCCTACGGAAAGAAAAATAAAGAAAATTGCGTGAAAATTGGACAATTTCAGAAAAATTAACGACTCATTTAACTTCTGTTTTTTCACAAAAAAAATTGTCTATGAATTTTTTAAAAATTGACGAAGAAAAATCAATCATGCTTATTTTGATATGAAAAGATATTGAGCTGGGGTATTTGTTCAACAATATTTGAAAGACAAAGCTGCCACGTGGCGGTTAGATCGATTTGTCTATAAGGGTGGCAGATTTTTTTGGATTTCGGCCTTTTTTATAGGGTGTTCTTTAATTTTATTTTTTTAATGATGTACAGAATTAGTGTTTGGAGCGATGCTTTTAAAATCACATAACTGCATTTCCAAAGCTCTAAAATGACACTGGCAAACACTTACAAATCGTTACTGGAGAGGACTTTTTCGCAGTTTTCGGAGATCAAGTGATGTACAGCCCTGGACTTTTCAACAGGTATTTAATACTGCAGACGATGCAACAACATTTTCCCTTAAATGCCTAAATGATCAACAAAAGCAAAATGCAGACTTTAAAATAAGAGGATAAGTTGTTTTGACTTTGTTTTTGAATTGAGGCATATCAGAATAAGAGACATTAGCCTTAACATTGGTGTTATTCCCAGCTAAAAATAATAACCCGAAGGAAAAATAGCAGCAATTCCTTGCAACAGCAGTACAACCGAAATGTCACGAATTGATAAACCATTACAGAGAACTTACTCGTATTGTAATTAATTGTGTCTACAAACAAACAGGAGCAGGAGGTGAAATCATTACAGACGCGAACATGTTTATGACTTTTTTAGTTTCCATGCTACCAAGAAGAGTGCTGAACATTAGAAAAACCATCGAATTGTAATATGCGAAATAGACGCGGTGTATTATTTAAGGTGCATTCACAAATTTAAGAAAACAAATTGATGAACATAGAAGGAAAACAGGAATATTTTCATAAATTTTAAATTTTATTCAGCAACAATAAATTAAAAAATTTTGAAGGAAATTACAAATAATAAATACCAATATGGAAATCCACCACCGCATGCTCATGGTCTACAACAAGAGGGCAAGAGATGGTCCAGATGGTATTAAGGTGACTAATTCAGTTATCCATTTCTCAAAGAGTTTTCCGCCATAAAAAATGGGCAAGAAATGAAATATTTAACTAAAGGACTGGTGCTATAATTTCTTGCATGGCAAACCTTTTTCAAATTATTGTTTATAATGGAGTGTTTTTCAATTGTAAGTCCCTAATTTCTCCAAATCTACATGAATTTCTGAAGTTCAGGTCAATAATGACTAACTTATATATAGTTATAAGTTTCTTTCTAGTTTAATCACGCGATGGAAGATGGCAATGAAGCCGACGTCATTGCTGCCTTCCGAAAAAAATATCGGACAAAATTATCCTCTTAAAACTGAAAACATTCGGTTTTCTAATGCTTTTTTAACGTGGGTCACGTCCTTCCTCGAAAAAAATCGCCAATACGTAGTCCTCTTCAGATTCTATATGCATCCAATCCTTTAATAATTATATCAGGTGTGCCTCAGGGTAGGCTCGTTAGGCCTATGATTCTTACAATAAATGACATTGAATACTAAAGTGAGCACACACACCTAAAATATATATTCAAAGTTATATCATCTGCCTTAACAGCTTCTTCGATTGGTGCAGACATAACTTTTTGGAAAATAAGTAAATGTCGGACATAACAAGCATTACGTGATCTTGGTATTATTTTCGACGGAGAAATCAACTTTCGCTCGCTCAGGTCTTAGCTTTATCAAACGCAGGTCTATGGAATTCTCCAATCCGTTTGTCACAAAAGCCGTTTTTATTACTTTTGTTTGTCCGGTGCTTGTATAGGCCAGCCAAGTCTGGTCTCCATGTTAAAGCTCTCACGTTTAACGAATTGAAGCCATACCAGAGGAAATTTCTCCGTTTCACCCTAAGAGGTTACTCATCGGATGACCATCACGATCACGATCGGGTCCAAAGAAACCCAATTACTAAGCCTCCGCCAAGACATGGGCAATTATTGCAAATGGTGAAATGTCAGAATCATAGATTCACACGTCATATTTATGGGCGATGCTATGAGAAATCTTATTATTATTCAGGAAACCACAGAGTTCCAACCAACCTTTACTTCAGACTCAGGGCCTTAACTGATCGATGATCCGTTGAGAGAGGAAATCAGTTTTAAAGCTCCTCCTTAAAGTGCAGGGTGGCGCATAAGAAAAATAAAGATTTTAGTGTTGAATACTTTTCTTCCTTACGTATGTTTTTTTTTTAAGAATTTACATAGAAAAGTTGGAAAATTAAAGGATGGAAAGGCTCAGCATAGAACGAAGAACCAAAATGGCTCAAATTTATTTTGAAAGTCGACTTACAATTACAGTAAAAAAAAATGCGCCCAGTGCTCCAACAATTTACTGATTTTGCCAACGTTTTCAGCAACAAGGGGCTGTCTGTGACCCTTCGTAATGTTCGAAATGATGTGAACATTGCTCGGGTGCACACAAGTCCCCGAAACTTCCACTAGACGACGTTTTGAGAAGTTGGTGGTATCTAGGCTGTCGTTTTAAGGCACTAACACCTCAATTGGTTCATGAGTTGAAAACAAATGATTCACAAATACGCATTCGGCGTTGTCAAGACATATTCCGAGAGAACAACAAGGATATTCAGAAACGTGTATGCCACTCTTCCAAGGCCAATATCCGAGAAAGTGCAAGGCACTGGAACCTGAGACAAAATTGATGGCAAATTCTTTGGACAGAGCATGTCAGTTTGAATTTGAGAGTTATTATCTTTAAAACATAATGAACTAAATCAAAATCTTAATTTAAAAAAAAATTTAACTTTACTTATGCGCCACCCTGTAGTGATTTAAAAAGAAATCAACATATTTTCTCTAACTGTCATTCGTTCCCTGTGGAATACACAGTTGATTTTTAATGAGTGTTCTTAAAATTGACAGTAGATATTATATGGTTTTTTCGACCTTAAAACTAACCAAAACCTGCTTGCCTTAAAAACTGATTTACTCGACGAATAATCACCTATTTTTGCAACAAGAATGAAAAAAAGGACTCTACCAGTACCTTAAGGCAAAGGAGAAAAACTCACCCGTTCGGCTTAACTATTTGAGTCATATGAAGCGTATCCAAATTCATTTTCAATTTTCGAACGCCGCAAGCCAAGTAAATTTCTCAAACACCAAGTGTTGATGGAATCAAACGGAACAACAGCAATTCGAAGGCAATCTTCATCATTAGCAACGCTGTTAGTGGCGTGGCGGGTTTTAGGGTAGCATACTGAAATTTATGAGGTGATTATGATGAGGACATTTCCCTCAAATTGTTGTCGTTACCAGGTTTGCAAAGCTTAATTTTCCAGCTCGTCCTTCATTCAATTTCTGAAGGATGTGTCGCTACACACAAGAGCGACAGGCCTCATTTCCGCTACGCATACAAGCCGACCATAACAAAATATTTTCCGCCAAAATGTATGCGATTTCGGTGAGACGTCTTCGCGTATCCTTACTGCCGTAGTGTCCCCAAACCCCAATAAATCATCATCATCCGCAGCATCATGTACCACGGGGGAAATACGCGTATGAGTGCTGCTCAACGGACTTGGTCGGCCTTTGATCTAACGATTGTTGAGTGAAGCATAACGAAGGCCGACGCCGCGCCGTAAGGGTTTGTGAATTGAACTAAAATGAATTTAGATAGGATGGATGGCCGTTTGAATGAAACAGCAGCATGCCATGAATACAAAAACGGAGTCGGCTACTTAGATCTCAACTGTCTGAAGGAGCATCGAAAAGAAAATTTACTTATGGAAATTTATTATCAAATTTGAAAGCTGACAGCTATGGCAAGTTTATGGTCCCCGAACAAAGGCGAATATAAATAAAACATTGGAGGTGGATATTGCACATGGCAGTTGATTATAAATCGCCATCAGTCCGTAAAGTAGCATTTTCCACATAAGCCCAGAGAGGAGCTGAGCAAGGTCTCGAAGAAGCACTCGCTTATCCTCCCCACACATACGAAGATACGCGGATTTGTTGCGGAAGGGCTGATGGTGTGCAAATTTGATAAATTCGAGGAAGTTGCGATTGGTATCCGCGAAATTGTTCGTACGCTTTGCGCGATGAACTTAAACACTTTCCGATTCACCCCTTTAGGTTTTTTCTTTAATTGATTGAAGCGAAGGGAATGTGCGTTAGGCTCAAAGGATTTGTTCCCGATTTGGTCGACGTGGTGGAGCAATTACAATTGTGTAGTTGAACTGCTTGGATGAGCAAAAAGTAAATGGATGTGTCATCCCATCGGTTTGCTTATCACTTCTCCAATTGAGTAAAGGATATGGTCCCGAGGACCAATTTCCGGTTTAAGTAGTGCGCTCGTACACTAACCAAATTACTGCAGAAAATTGTTGGCAAACCAAAGAGGGTTTGTCGTTACAGTACTGAGAAAGAAGAAATGTAGTCATCAAGGATGATTTTCGTAATATACTATAGGTTCACATAACGGCTGTGTGGCAAAGTTGATAAAGTGCCTGCCCTTAAGTTGGATCAATTCATAGGTTCGAGTTTTGAGAAAGTCTTGAAATGTTATCTTGTTTTCGAATCGGGTCTAGTCCCCATTAGTATTGGGATCAAATTCAGCCAGTGATAGTAGTTTGACCAAGTAGGTGGATTTTCGGTAGTCACACCTGTATCAGGTTGTCATGATGAAGTTTCAAAAATTGTGACGTCAAAATAAAGTTTTAAGTAGATGTTTGCTGTAAAAGCATAACCCTGACTTTATAAGTCAATCTCACCGAATAGTACCCGGGGAGAAATATAATAATATATTCTGGAGTGCCTCAAGGTAGTCAAATTGGACCCTTGCTTTTAATTTTGTTTAACGACGACTTAATGATATGCGAATTCCTTTTTTTGATAGAAAGATCGTATTATTTGGTGGAAACTATTTATTACATTGACGACACCTATTTAGATTGAGCGAGTTCTATTAGTGATCTTGGCGCTTAATTGAGCTTAAATGAGCACATTGTCAACTGCTATTTGACAGACATTACTTGAATTGAATCTGTACAAAAACAGATTCCTTCTTTTTTCTCTTTGTGCATTACCCTGTGATAGAGATTTGCATTTGCAATCCTAAAACTAGTCCCGACTTCTAGTTATTAACCTCCCAACATTAAAAATACAACGTGCATTTACAAATGTGGCATACATTTTCAAGCTCATTAATTCACCTTATTCGTGCATGAACCGATCACTGCAATAATGAAATATTTCAACAGATACTGTCATCTAATTGATTAAAGGATTTGTGAAAATAGTTTAAAGACTATATTGTTCCCTCCAAGGGCTGCTAGATTATGTGATTCTATAGCTTATTAAATAAATATTTAAATAAAATATACAAGTGTAGTTAATTTAAATAGGTACTGCGCCTCATTGCTTAAAGTTTCTGCAGAAACAAAACAAATAAGAAGTACGAAATGATTAGGCTTACAATTTCGAAACTAAGTTTTAAAGAAAAAAAATATTTAACGTATAGTATGCATAACATACTTGAGTTTGGCATGTTTAATGTTTAAAAATATCGTCTAATTACCGGTCTGCCCTCGTAAGACTCTTTCCAAATTTGTGTTCTGATCTTAAACAGCAGGAAGCTGCTGCAATTTCAGAAACCTCATCATTCATGTGACAATAAACTAAGATTTCTATTTTGTATAGTATAAACTTAAATTAAGTTATTTTAATAACGCTTTTAATATTTTATTTTTTCATTTTAGGTAAGTCTTTGAGCCACAAACTTGATTGGTGAGTTATTTTTTTAAGTTATCTTGTTGACATACTTTTAAGAGGATATTTCCATTGTGATCGACAAAATGTTTCTGTTTACAAACATTGAGTGCCCTTGCTTAAAGGATACTATTACGAGAGAAATGACAATATGGAGGCCTGCTTCAAGAGATATGTATTGACAACGTATTTTTTTCACACACGCAACTTGGTTCTCAACATTTTGCAAAATTTGAACTGGTCAGTTACCCTTTATGTGTCTTCGGTAGCCTTAGAGGCGCTGTTGTTGATTTTATACTTATGGTTGTTGTTCAATACAGTTTGTTACTCGCTGCATACATTTTTATTTCATTAGAGTTTATCAAGGCTACTCGCAACCTACTATGCCTACTCCTCATAGTCTGTCCCTGCTCGGGCGCCAATTAAAGGATCTTTTCGAGGGATTGAATTGACTAATATTTACACAAGGATAAATTATCTTTTGCATCAACAATATTTATTTCTTAAGTCCGACTGCTTCAGTTCCAAACCCAGTTGCCTCTGTCTCCTGCCTTGGTTTATAGTGAGATAAATGCAAATTCATTGCCTAGATTTGAATTCTCTTGTATTGAGCAAGCTGACGTTGTAAAAGCCTGAATATAGGCCTATCTCCATCTTGCCTTTTTTGTCCAAGGTCATGGAGAAATTGATTCACTCTCAGGTGTCTGCATTTCTGCAGATAAACAAACTGCTGCACAGGAACCAATCCGGATTCAGACAGAAGCACAACTGTATCTCCGCTCTATTAAAAGTTACAGATCAGATGATACTCGCATTTCTATTGACAAAGACTAGGTTACATTCTTAAAGTTGCTGGATTTTTCCAAGGCTTTCGACATGGTAAACCACTCAAAGCTTATTGAAAAACTAGAGAGTATGTACCGCTTCTCTCCGACAGCTACGAAACTTATATGTTCTCATCTTGCAGAAAAGAAGCAAGCCATAGTACTAAGGAAAAAGTATCCGAATTTATAAATAAATGTTTCTTCAGAAGTCCCTCAAGGATCAATCTTAGGTCCTCTGTTGCTTTCCATCTTCATAAATGACCTTCCACTGTCAGTCAAAAATAGCGCTATAAAGATGGAGCTCATCGATTAAATGAGGACCTCAGACAGGTTTAACTTTGGGCAGTAAGAAATTCCTTAAATTTGAATCCACTGAAATCGAAATGTATACTCATTCACAAAAACCAAATAGATATGAATTATTTCCCAAGTATATACCTTGGAACTTCTGAAATCGAGTACGTTGACAAAGCAAAAATATTAGGCATATGGTTTAACCGAACTCTCAGTTGGGATGATCATACTAAGGCAATTATAAGCAAAGTGTATGGTTGTTTAAGGAATCTATCACTACCTCAATATTTCACGCCGCTCGATACAAGGTTGATGCTGGCTAAGACATTTATTCTTCCGCTAATCACTTATAGGTTCGAAATATTCTGTAGCCCGAGCGCCGCAATGAAAAGAAAACTTTTTGTTGTCTTTAATAATATTATTCGGTATGTTTATTAAATTAGAAGATATGGCCACGTTTCCCTTTTTCGTACCAAAATTTTCGGCTGTACTTTGGAAGCGTACTTGGATAACTTAGTCATAGTTTATTTGCATTAAACTATAACCAGTAGAAAGCCACCATTCATTTATTCCGGTCCTCCCGCTCACCCTACATATTTCAACCTCATTTTTCATGCCTTACTACTGAACGCCAGTTTTTCATTCATGCCACCCGTCTCTGGAATGCACTGCCCCTCGACATAAGAAAACTGTACAATACTTATCGATTTAATAAAAATCTATTTCTTTATCTGGCTAGTAGGAAGAATAATAAAAGAAACATGAATTAACCTTAATTATTAAAATTACTACATAAATTTGTTTAGCTTTTCAAAACACATCATTGTCTTAGTTTTAGCAACGATTTTTTATCTGATCTGTGGATAGCACTAACGGTGGCTGAAGGTAAAAGCAATTTTCTTGTCACCAAAAAAAAAATGAAGACAGAACATCGAATCATGTGTCAAATCGTTGCAATAGGCTGATGAACCCTCGATTTGTACAAGTGTACAAGGACTTCCTCTAAGTAGGGTCTACAGTAAATTCTAGTGACGATTTTAGCGTGCGTTGAGTGCTCAAGCCAAACTGATATTATGCAAGACGCAAATTTTCCAGACGCAGAAGCATGGACAAAAAAGATTTTCCCGGCAGAAAAAAACGAAGGTCAGTACGGTTTTTTATAGAGATCCAAGTTTTGTGAAAAGTTGCCGGTTAAAAAAACTCTTAGGTGAGAATACTATAGACATCACCGCTTGGCCCTTTGGTGACTCATACAAGTGGGGAGGGACTTCGTAGCAAAGGCTCTGTCCAGTAGCAATGCCAAAGAAGCTCATAAAATAGATTAACAAAAAATTGTAAAATTGTCTTTGACAATCAAGAAAACTCCTCGAAATTGTGTTACATTTATCTCCGAAAAAAAAACACATTAAGGCTATTCACATGTCATCCACTTAAGAATTCCAAGAGCATCAAGCTCACGCCCACTCATCATCATCGTCTATATGGACCACGTGCTTAGAAAATATGTCAATGACAATTCATATGCCTAGTTTGCCATATTATTCCGTAAAAAAAGCGAAGATAAAAAAAAAACCATCAACAAAAGAAGACGAATTTATGATCACCCTTAGCAACCCTGACCAGAGGAGTAATCGATAAAATTTCAGAGGACGATGTTACTTCAATTACGTGATTCTTGGCAAGGAAACGAGATCGAGGAACGATAACAACGCTAACTCACAATCTCATCAGCAGAGTTGTGAAAATAAAGCGTAGCATTAGTTGTGGGAGTTGAATTGAGGGCGGCCAGAATAAAATTTATTTCTTCCCTTCTTGTTTATGGCAGGCTTCATCACCACAACATCAAACTAATTCACGTAATGCCAATGGTCTTCCATTATTGTGGCCATTCTTTTGCGTGAATTTCCGTACTATCTGGGCCTACCTTGGTCTGTTGCTTCCGTTGTTTTCGTTTATCACGGTGTACCTTCGCCTTGAGGTGTTTTGGACGAACGAAACATCCTATTTTTGTTTCCCTCACGAATTGTTTGACTCTTCGTTGGGGTGGTCTCTCTTTACCGGATGTTGTGCCCATTAAGCGTGTTCAACCCTCTGCAGAGCATTCGGTTAAATGATTAATAAGAAGCTCCATAGCTTTACCTCATTTACCTCATTCGCCAGAACGCCCGCCGGCCGGCTGCAGTGGTTTTTGTGCCAGTTCGGTTCTTCTAAAGCAGGTTGGTTATTTATTTATGCGAAGGTAGAAAACCTTACCAAATCGAACGTGTCCTTGGCTAATGGGTTGGGATTACTATCGAAACTATATGCCAGCAACTCGTTACGGCGGCTACCCCGATAGCTAGCGACTACATTGTCATAGGCTACAGCCTCGATTTGAGTTGTGTAACTAATGAATTGGATATGAAGCATTTCCATCAACTTGAATTTCTTTGATGGATTTGGGAAATGCTTTAGAACGTGGCTCTTGATGTGTCGAACGTGAAACTACGATTTGCTTTTAGATTTGTCGGTAGTCACCACGAACTTGGTTTTATCGTTCCTTGCGTAAACGTGCTTCAAGTTTGATTGTCTAAATTTTGTTGCGGTAGCTTTCGCATGGTGATCGTCCCTGAAGGGGTGCTTTTACTTTGCGAACATATCCTTTATTCAAGAGAATTTATATTTAATCAAGCTCTCAGTTTGAAGGTGAAATCGCTTAACTTTATCTCATCACGTTTGACATCACTTTGTGTGTTCTATTTATATAGACACAAACAAAGGTTGCCTAACTTGGTTAACAGAAAGAAAGTCTTTTTCAATATGTCAAGGATTATCGTTTCAAATTTTGCAGCTTTTAGCAAATAGTTTTTACACTTGACAGCTGTTATATGTAAGTAGGAAAGGCGTAGAATGTCAACGACAAAAAGAAAACGAATTTTTGTGCGTAAACACGTGTTCGGAAGCCCGTCAATAAGTTTCAAGAATATAAATACCAATTTAGAAAACGGAGAGTATGTTTCGTCCCACTGTTTGGGATTTAATAAAAAAATTCTCTTCGAAACTGAGTCCATTGAGGAGTAAAAGACACTTGTGCCCGTCTCCTCGATGTCTACTGGAGGACGAATATTTTCCAAAAGGGTAGGGCAAAGCTTAACGGTTTAATAGTGTTAAAATATTCGTAAAGAAATCGCAAATTAAATTAAATTTTTTTAAATAAAATTTTGCAATATTCAATTCGAAACCCTCTAAGGTAAAGGTTGTAAAGGATTAATTTATATTTATTAGTTAATAAATCAATACTTGTACATCACATAATAACCTACTGGTTGCGGTTCAATCAGTTTGGTGCACAGCACAGTTTAAAAGTCTTAAAAGAATGCATTTAAGTGGACGAATTGAAACTTTTGAATCATGCATTTGATTTAAGTTAGCATTTTCTTTGATCTCGTTACCTGTTGCAATCGAATAAAAACAATCGTAGAATTGAAGTCATATTTCAATAGTGGATTCATATGTTTCTTTGGAGTTCTTAGTGATTTGACTTTAAGGCAATTGAAATTGTTTAAATACACTTTAAGTTAGCTATCACTATGAGATTTGTTATAAGAGCTATTTGATGATTATAAGAGCTAGATTTACCACCTGCGGACGTCTTTTAATGGAACATTATTTGACGGGCCATTTAACCATACAGTACCCGGATCAGTTTAGGAAAACTCCAAAGAGTTGCAATCATTTGAATTAATTTAACGATTGATTTCAATTGAATGCTGATTTATATTTGTTCCCATGATTTCAGCGGAATTGTTTCTCCAAAAGATTTAATTCTTTTATAAGAATCTTTGTATAAGAGTAAGGACAAAAAAAAATTTTACAAACAACTTTTGATATGGCTGAGATAACTACTCCACGGAGAAGTTACTCCGGCTCTACTTTCACGTGTCTGCTTCTTCTGCTGTCAGATATTCTTCCTCTGCTGCGTGACGCACAACAGGGGTCGATTTTAGTACCTCTCTTATTTCAACTTTAAATTAATACTTTAGAATTTCTTATTTTGAATAAAAAAAGATTTTCTATATTTTTGAATGAAGACTGCACTAACGATCTGAATGAAGATCTTCAAAGGATGTCGCATTGAAAAATAGCTTAGCACTCTATCCAAACAAATGCAATTGACTTATTTTCAAAAACAAAGTTAGACCTATCGTTTTTGCATAGTTCTTAGGAATTCAACAATTAAATTCTTTGAATATTCCAAAAAACACGTTTGCATTATTTACAAAACGCTTACCTTGATATCCAAATAAATGTTCCCCTTTGAGCTTCATAAACTGCTCATAAGTTTACACTATTGAGGAATAATTGGGTAATTGACAAAGTTCTGGTTATTCTAATTTATAAATGCGAAACCATTAACCAAGTGAGAGTTAGCTCCGCGCAAGGGTTCCGCGCCTCATAATAGTATGCGACACTATATTTCTTTGATTTTTGATTTTTCATTGGTTTACTTGTAATTCCAATGAAAATTAGAACTTCCAGATGGGAAATTGAAAATTTTTATAAAATGAGTAACGATCACAAGATTAAATGATTATTTGATGCAGACTTCTTGTAGAAATGTGTGAATATATGATTCTGACGTCAAAATTTAGTAGTGTGAGTGCGAACTCTAATTTCCGCTATCGCAACCAAAGTAATTGACTTTTATGATATTTTCTTCAAAATAAACAATTAATCATGTGATTCTGGAGCATGTTTAAGTTAGAGTTGTCAAAGCAATCAACAAATTGCTTTAAAGAAGGAATTGGAAAATATTGAAAAGTAAGAAAAATGTTTAAAATTGAATACCCTTGCGTGCCTCAAATGCGTAATCACCAGACGCAACATGATTCAATGTTTTAATTTTTTTTTAATTCTTCAACCCTTTGTTGTAAGTTGTTTTTTTATTATCTAATTGAAAACCTGCGCCAATCACAACTCAAACATTCGAACCCAATGATACATTTTTTTAAAAATTACATTAAAAAATACAATTAGCAAAACTATACAACATTCAATTCGAAATAATACTAATACATTTTAACATTTGTTCTACAAGTTGAAAAATGAAAAAATACATTTTTCTTACTGAAACTCGTGCTTTTACTTTGTGATGGATGTACGAAATTCATTAAACTCATTATCTCCTATTAGGTGTTAGGTTGTGTTACGATTTTATTTGACACTTTCTTTGTATGGTGACTCCAATTTATGGTTATCTTTATATCATTTTATTACTTATTGTTGTAAGGGCAATAGCTTTATACATTCTGTGGAAATTGCAATTGTCTCCCTATCACGGTTCAAGAGATACAGCTCTGTGACAGGCGGATGGACGGACAAAGGAGACTAAATAATAGGACTGCTTTGAACCTTTTCACGTATTTCGTATTTAGACAAATATTCTGGGCAGAAAGAGCACACGGTCCTAGTATTCTTCAACTAATTACTACAGAATGTAATTAGTAACGTCATGGCGACCATCTCGAGTGCATGCATAGCAAATTTTGTGTCAAGATTAATTTATACTTTATTCAGAACAAACGCTAAATACAGACCGAGTTGTGGCAGAGCATTCAATAATCAGTGTAGGAGTAAATTTAAAGTAAAATAAGAGCTAGAAAATGAAGTGCCAAAAAATATAATTTTTTTACAGCATCACCCAAAAAATGTTGGATATTTTTATTTCTTATTGATTTCTAGGCCATCTTTCTTTAGAGGACCTAAGTGAAAACTTACACTGCTTCTATTTTTTATAGTCCTATAAACGCCATATTTGGCATTCTGTTTTTTAGCGAACCTGCTAGCTGGTATACGATGAAATTTATCGCTAGATAATTGTTTTTTCTTAGGTTAATGTGGATGAGGCATTGTTGTCCGCGGCTGGGTGAGGTCTACATCTTCGTACTGTTCCCAGAGCTCGCGGTTGCACCTTCTCCACCATTTGTCCTCCTCGCAAATATGACCGCAAAATTCTTCTATCCAGTGTCCCTTAAATATTTCTGATATCCTGCTTCTCGTCCAATATTCAGCTCCATGAAGAAACCACTTCTCAATGTGTGATAACTATGTTCGAGTGAGTGATTTTTTGTCGACAGCATGTTTTTTTAACAATTCTTATTATCGAATCATCCAATATTGTCTGCATATCGGAATAGCAAAAAAGATTCCAAAAACATGTTGACTTCCAAGTTCACATTTGTCCGTCGCAATATCTGTTCAAAATAAAAATTAAAAAATTCACGACAGCGCAACTGCTCACCGAAATATGATGCGAGTCTCGAACAACGGAAAAATAAAATCTAAATGAAAGTTTTGGGAAGATGCTGTTTCTTATCCTATTAAAAATATAACGTTTAAATTTTTCAAAAACATGTAAATTGTGTTTCCTTAAAAATCCGACGTTAATTTACAGACACTCATTCAACATAAAAAATTCTGAAAAGATCCTGGCAGTAAATCTGTAAACTCAAGCATGTATGTATGTTGAAGCTTTCCTTTGGCACTGATGAAATGGCATGGATTCCTGCTTGACAGTTTTGATGAGGGTGTATCTACATATTCGTTTTCTACCACCCTTGTATGGAACTTTGTCTTCTCAGAATGCCAGTAACGAGTGTGCAGACAAACTTTTAATCTGAAAAGGAAAATACGAATAAAATAGTTAAGGGTTCTCTAAGTGTTGAAGAAAAAAGAAAATTCTTTTAAAGAAAAACAAATGAAGTATTGAATCAAAACTATTTAAAATTTACGCTGTGAAAAGGATTTTAATTTCCGAAAGTACGCATAAATTCTCTTGTAATTATAAGTAATTGAAATTATGAAACTGAGCTATGAGGATGTTTAAATTCCTGTGGACAGGAGAGTGACTTCAATCAATGTGTCCGGTGCACGCATACTCGGATCCTATCATACTTTTGAATTATTTCGCAGCACGTGCGTTCCTCAAATTTCGAAAGACGTGAAATATGGTTTAAGTTCGAAGAATTGAAACATCAAATTATATCATCCAGTATAGATATAAAACTTCGCATCAGGTAGGTATTATGTAATTGAAAATTCAATAGTCTAAATGAATGCTACTTAAATTAAAAATCATTTCTCAAGGAATTCAGTTTTGTGATTTCATTACCTGATTGCCTTTTGAAACTTTGAAAAAATGAGTTCCATTCACCAAGCATTGAAAATGTTGCCCGTTTTCTGAAAGTAAGCGTAACGCATTCCAAATTTTAATGTTGAACCATTTCGGATGAAGATGGTTGCCACTGATTGTATTCTTGCAAAAGCTGGATGGAGAGGAGAGGAGTGTTTTAAGAATAGAGTGGTAAAGTACAGTATATAAATTAAGGATGCATAAAGCACTTCTTAAATCCAATTAATATATTATAATAATAATAGACTTCCGAATAAAACAATATATACTAAACGTTTTGAAAAATAAATATATAAATAAAAAAAATAGATAAATGAAAATATTAAACAAGTAATAATAATGGTAATTAAATATGTGTATATGTGAATGAAATAATAAATAACAAATAATTATTTAAATTGCACTAAGTTGATGCAACATAATCAGCATTGCATCTTGAAGCCCAAAATGAAAGTATGTTTTTTTAATTTACGTGATCTCTTACGTTTTTAAGGATAACATTTCTGTCCTTTATTTTCTTTTACCATAATCACCATAAAAACATGTGTAGAGCAATATTGGAGAAATTGAAACAATACGGCAATACGAACACGTTGATGGTTTATTCAGAACTCAAAAGCAAAATTCCCTGGTTAGTTTAACTTTCCAACACTCCTTCTCAACACAAATGTTTCGTTTACATTAAATTTCTAATATAAATTCATTAGTTCAGTAAATTTAAGATGCTTAATTTATGATAAATTTTTAGTAAAAATATCCGCTATCATATCGCTAGATTGGACGTATTTCAGCGTTACTTCGTTGCACTGTATGATGGTATCTTATATCAATATGCTTGCTTCACCGGATACTTCGCAAGATGATTTGCGCTTAGATTATCTCCGTTGATGACAATCAAGCAATCAAATTAAAGGAAGTCGACCTCCATCAGAACCCTTTTTTAAGTAAACGGCTTCGTTTGCCGCACTAGACAGAGCCATATACTCGGTCTCAGTAGAACTCAAGGTAACTGTGTTCTGCTTTTTGCTTTCCCAAGAGAAAATGCCTCCAGCAAGGAAAAACGCATAGCCAGTGTAAGATCTTCGATCAGCGTGATCTCCATCCCAATCTGTGTCAACGTATCCATAAACTAAATGTCCTTGTTTTCTGTACTGTAGTTTATATCGAGTTTTTCAATAAGAGCACTACAAAAGTCTCTTTAAATAAAACAAAAACGGTTTTGGATATCAATGAACTCAATTTTTTTGCATGGCCACCACGGGCACGCTTGCAGAAGTCCAGACGCTGAACCCATTTTTCGACGGCTTTCAAGCATAAATCGGCCGATACTGCTGTAATTTCACGTTCGATAATCGTACGAAGTTCATCAAGCGCTGGCTTGTTGGCATAGACTTGACGTAGCCCCACAGGAGGCGGCCAAGCGACTGCACCATTTCGTGAGATAACACGTTCTCCAAACTTGGTTTCCAATAAATTGATTGTGATATTCGTTGTGTGGTTTGTGACGCCGTCCTGTTGGAACCACATGTCTTCCAAGTCCATATCATCCAATTGCGGCCAAAAATATTAGGTTATCATTGAACGGTAGCGATCCCCATTCACAGTAACGTCCTGGTCTTGATCATCACGGAAGAAGTACGGCCCAATGACGCCGCCGGCCCATAAACCACACCAAACCGTACTTTTTTCGGGATGCAATGATGACTCATGGAGTACGTGTGGATTGCTACCTGACCAATACCGCATATTTTGTTTATTGACGGAGCCATTCAGCCACAAACGAGCCTCATCGCTGAAGATGATTTTTCGATTAACGTTGAGGCCACTGACTCCGAATTTCGGTAGTAAGTTTCAATAATTTCGACTCGTTGTTGGCTCGTATATCTTTCCATCATGAAATGGCAAAGCTTACTGAAGAGAAATGTCAAAAGGGCGGCAAGAAATATGGCGTCGTTTGCTGTCCCTGTCGTTCTACTTTTGTACCGTCCCTGTTGGAAATCCCTTTAGTTAATAGTTTTGGCCAAATACCTTAAAATATGTTTTGCTCCCTCTTCGTGCTCTACGTATGGCTTGCAAACAGAATGTAAAATGTCGGGACGCTTTGTTATTGCTAGAAACATCAGAGCTCCAATAATAGATTGATATGACGTAGGGTCCACTTTTTTGCATTTTTCACTATCGCATTTTACTTGATAATCAGCATCCAGAGGCGTTGCGTCAGGACGACAGTTCGCCATACATACTTATGGATTACGGGTCTCGTTGAGATCTTCTTTCCCCTTCTTCCAATATTTTTATTTTTAATGCGTTGAATTTGGTACAACATCACGTGCTTCTAGCATTCAGGCTCTTGAGGCCGCTGGACTTACTTTAACTAGTTTTCTCTTAACTATTTTGTAAACACTTCAGCATTTGAAACGTCTAGTGCCTTCAAAAGAATCCTTTACACAGTCTTTACTAAACACAACAAAGAATGTCAGTAAATGTAAACGAATTCATGATTGCATTCAATTAGAAAGATTGGAAAATAATGGGGTCTTTACTAATCCAAAGAGGACTCTTTTTTTAAGGCTCACGACAAATTATTTATATTTATTCTTTTTGGGGATATATTTATTCTTTTTGGGGAATACTTTCACCTTTAAGCATTTTCATCAGGATCTTAACTTAAAGTAACAATTATAAGGGTTTTGTTGATTTCATTTGATACCACTAGACTTACCCAATTTAACTCTCTTTAAATTATAGATAATCTAATAATATTGCAGTTTTTGAAGCTTCTAGCGCCTTTGGAAATATTCCGCTGCCTCCACGGTATCATGGCGCCATGTATCGTTGGTTTTGGTAATTGTCAATAAATTCTTAAAAGTTTTTTTTATATATATTTTGAAAACAAACGCTATCCCTTTGTTTATGTATTTTTTTTACATTTTGAATAACGAGTTCATTTAAAACTTATTCTATAAGCCTACTAAAAAATTATCGTATCTTGGATTTTTTTTTTTGTATAATAGAAGATGGCAAACAAATATGCGCATCGAACGTACGAGTAACGAGTAACGAGCCACATGACCATAGAGCCCAATAAAAAGTTGGTCCTCCTTGCGGAATTGAGGTTATGGCAGATGGTCTTATTTCTGTGCCCACAGTGGGTCATTAAAAATGGATGAGTACTTGGTTTGTACTATAACATTTCGAATGAGATAAATTTGGGCAATGTACGAACTTGTGGAGGTCATTGCGTCGCTTGGGGAAACGCGGTCAGCCAAATTGAACGTTTTTACTCGTTTGCCGTAAACCGTCGTATTGGTACTTATTACCCCATTTAATTTTGTGCCCATTTTCTCTTTGTTGGTCTTTTATATTTTCGATTTTAAATCTGTTTTCGTTTGATGGTTTTATCGATTCATCGATGACCGGGACACACATGATGATGACTGCGGAAGCAGAGGAACCATTTCTACTATTTCGAATATAAAACCAGGTTATTATGCGGCGCGATTGGGTTTATGGATATGGTGGACATTCGTACAGGAGTTTTGCAATGTCAAGTTGTACGTAGATAAGTGGCGCGTGGGCGGTATATGGTTTAAGTGTGCTACTTGCTTCTATACTCGTGGCCGTCATTGTATAAAAGAATATTAAATGGAAGGAAGAAAGGTCAGAGGTTGATTGCAGGATAGGAACTGTACGTTATTTTTACTGTGCGTTTTATGTTCAATGTTGATTCAGCGTTAGAGTATGAACTTTAAAAGATATTTGGGCACTAAAAGAACTTTTTTTTATGGTTGGAAATTTAATTCAAGTGAATATCCCTGAAACGATAATGCACGGGAACTTGGTTATGCTGATGAAGCATCCTTGATTTTGTTTTTTTTAGCTTGCGCTTCATGCTGGTTGCATAAAATTTCCTTGAAGGTCCTGCAGATTATAAGGAACATTCTACTGAGCACAATATAAAAATATGTCTGTCTACAGGCTTTAACAAATTAATGTTTTGAGTCATCTGTAAGTGCTGAGCTTTCTATGAAGCGGCAGCTCAATCGTGTATGAACAACAAACATGATGCAAGACGTAAAGCTTTAACCTCAAGCATAATGCTTTGTAGCCCGTTTCTATTTCGTGACACAATGGTTTTAAAAGAAATGAGATCTCCGATAAACTCGACAAGCGTTGTGCAATTGTTGCCTTCTCAGGATCTAATCTTGGCCAAGCTCCTTCGTCAGTAAGAGAGGATGCTACAAGATGTCGAAAAAAGAACCACAGAAATAAAATGAAGTTATTTCTTGCTGACAGGGAGCTTAAGGTCTTTTCCCATTACTTTTTAAGGAAGATTTTGATAATTACCATTTTGGCTCTTTTTAAGAAAATTTCAGTCGTTTTGGAGAGAGCACGTCCTCGAGTCAAAATTTGTTGTATTCTATATGGCTCATTGCGTTGAACATGGCATGATTGCTCTCCTGAATTAAATGAAGTTCGATTCTCTGTGAAATTTTAATTGATTACGTACCCGTTAAGGTTAAAAATTGGCCTAGTCTTTTATGAAGAAGTCCGACGGAAAATCATTAGGTTCTCGAAAAGTTCCGCAAAGCTTAGACTTATGAAACGAGTTCTTCCACGATTGTCGTTTTTTTTAAGTCTCTAGTGCTTAGCAAGTTGCGTCACGGGTTTTTCGCAATTTTAAGAACTAAGCGTTCCTTAGCTTTTCAGAATGTATCCTGACTTATGATATGGAATCGTATTGATCTTTTCTGACGTAGACGATTGATTTTGATATATATAAGCTCACTGTTTCATCAAAAATTTATTAGCAACATAACAGCCTTTGCCGATGATATTGCAATGACATATGACAATAAAAATATTTTTGATTCTGTAGTTAAGTGAAACATGGACTTAAACAATCTTCGTCAATGGTTTTCTAAACACAAACTTCTCATAAGCAAAAAAAAAACAAGATAAATGTTATGTAATCTAACAGGCATTTTTTCACTTGACTGTGATACAATTTTTCATTCGAGTGCATGTCCCAAGTGCTCAATTTCTGTTCATACTTGTGGTAAAATAAGTACCAAGAAAACATATCATCTGATTCGAACTGTTTCAAAATACAATAGAAGAGTTTGAGAACTTTAAATATCTAGGCATTTTCATAGATAATATGATGACATGGAAGGCACATGTGGGAAACATTAAGAAAAATGTACTTGTTATAGGAGCACTGTTCACAAAAAATATTTTTATTGTTTTATGGTATTGCACATTCCAAATGACAATATGATAGTGCAAGTAAGGGAGGGACCTGCAACACAACACTGGATGTATTGTATAAATCCCAAAAGCAAATAGTCAGAATTTAAGGTTTTAAAAATTGTCTATTTGAGAACCGGGAAAATTCAAACGTTAAGACGTTCAAATATATACAACCTCAGAATAAACAATATGGTTATGTTTAATATCCCATTCTCTAAAAAAACCTGCTGCACCGAAGCTTTTTAAAAAAAATTGCCATTAAACATAAGGAAACCTACGCAACCTACTCTATTTTTGAAGGAACTTAAGCATTTTCTTTTCAGTTTATATAATTCAGCTACCAAAGTTCATCTAAGTACAAATTTATAATGTAGGCTTATATTTTAGATTCTTTCAGATTCAATCCTTATATCATGTTGTTAATTTGTTATTATATAATGTTGTTGAAATTTTAATTTTTTTCTTATTTTGCAAAAATTCATTTGTTTTCATCAATCATATTGTATTTCATGCTAAAATCTCTGTTATACCCCACAAACGATAAACGTTTTTGTATGATAAACTGATTCGCCTCTAGTCATTATGGACTGATGAATGACAGTTTAAAGTTTATGATAAATAAATGATTAAATAATTAAAAAAAATAGTCGAAAGCTTTGGCGCTAAACGTTAAAATGTTTTTTTTAACACTTAGATTCTGTGACGATGATTAAAGTTTGCATCTTCTGTTGAAGTCTCTTTTCGTACACAATTTGAAGGTTTTTACATTTCGACTCCTAATATTATTCTCACAGTTAGAAAGTGAAATGAAATTCAGTCTAATGCTCTTGTTTGGTGTGACTTATATCCCCTGATAGTTAACTCCACCAGAAAGGGTATTAGCTAAGTACAAGATGGGATCCGGGCAAAGTCTGTAATTCATGAAAAAAGCCACAACTATTACCTTTGTTATAATACGTGTAAATCAAAAAGATGCCAGAATGTCCATTAACAACTTACCTCAGGCGTCTATCGCATCTTAACTTTGCTCACGCTCTCCTGAAACTCAATAATAACTTCGACGATTTTCGGTCAAAATTCAACATAAGCGACTAGGCCAGTTTCCATCTGAAAGAAAATCTGTTAATTTGTCCTCAATTCATGTTTCTTATCTTCAATGTGAACAGTATTTATTTATTGTGATCTTGAGCTGGGTTAACAATACTTCTATAAATTAATGCTACTTTTTTTTTGTGTATCGATTGTGAAGTCTTGTCCCAGGTTGAATTCGACAAAACGATTTTTTTACGCAGCATGTGCTTTATTTATCCGCTTTAATTTGAGTCCAAACTCCTCAGGACATTTTTTCAATCGCCGTGAAAGCTTCAATGATGGCACGTTAATTTAGGCGAAGATGCGAATGTCATCTACGTTTCCCAAAAGTTGTTTAGCGCGTCTCCTTGCCGGAATCCATTGTAAGTCTGAAAACTTGGAGGATCTTGGTCCAAACTGCATAGTACACCTCATGTAATCGTACAATCAACAAGTTGGGTGGCAAAGTTGGTAGAACGCCTACTTTTCAATTGATTCAATTGAAAGGTCCCAGATTCGATTCCTAAAAAGGACTAGTTTTCCGAATCTGGTCCAGTCACCATTTGTCATTGGGATCAAGCTAACGGCACTATCACTGGGTTGGTCGACCAGTGATAGTAGTCTGACTAATACGTGGCGTTGTTGTAGTGGTTGTTGTATCGACTAAATTCCTAGTTCGTGTTGTAAATATAATAGTTTGTGTAGATTGTGTGTAGATGGCTCTGCTGTGAAAGTTCACATATCAAACTGAAGTCGAAAAAAACCATGCGAATAAAGTGAAAGCTAATAGGTCGATATAAAAATCTTCTGTCCCGTTTAGGGGCTCCACCCACGGAAGTGAGTTGAAAACAAATACACCTGAGTTTCTCAAATCAATACATAATCTTTCATTCTGCTCCTCATTCTTCCGCTCGCTCTGTGCTACACGAGTCATAAGAGTACTAATACCCTCTTGAAGAGCGAGCAAATAATTAAAAAAAAAGTGAGACATAACAAGATCAGTTTTCTCGGGAAGTCTTCACTTTGTAAGGGTCACTGCGGCTTTGACGTCGATGTGAATTATTTCGGAGCGGCACTAGTTTTGTGTGTTGTGGAAAGGCTTCCTGCATTCAAACTCGTTCTTGTAACCGTAATTAATCAAGAATCTATCGATAGCTGTTTCAGTTCAAAGTATCGACCATTTTTTATCGATGAGGTGGAATGAGCTGATATTTTCGCACGTAAAGGCACATCTACCCGTCAATAAAATTATTCCAAGGACACAATCGTTATTAGCAGCCTAATTTTTCATATATTTTAAAGCGAACAATTGCTATTTATATTTTGAAAAAATGTCTCTAATTCTCTCATATCCTATATCCAAAGTGACCACAGTAATTTGTACCAGATATTACCTCACCTGCTCAACTCCGCAAGCATGTGTACAAAATGGTATCTCTGAAAGCCCATTGTCTCGTGTATTCGAACGCCATGCGAAGGATACTTTCATAAATTACTCACATACCTCCCGGATGTACCAAAAACAAGGAGTCCTTTAATACTGGATGAATCTATGCAAAGCAATAAACGCCGTTTTATGATAAAACCCGTCTCCTTTTTGTTGACTAAAAGAAAATAATAAAAATTAAATTAATTACTTTGCACCAGCAGCCTGGGCCGCAAAATTAATTTAGTCTTTTCGAAGTTTATGTACGAGTACTATCTTGTGATAACATCATCGCCCCATGGTGTGTTTGAATGGCCAACGGGGTCGACACTGACAGCCCATATCAAGTGATGTTTGCTAGGTAATTATCGCATCCATTTTCACAGTCTACACAAGGCGAAACTCCCATAATTATGCCCCCCCCACTTTTGTAATATAATCTCCTTTGTCGGTGGCGGCTGTTTCATAATTATAATAATAATAATAATAATTACTACAGGAAAAAACAACATCAGCATCTGCATGAAGTATCCCTTAACAGATACGAATGTAAGTGTCCTGGTTGGGGCAACGGATTTGAACGCGTTATTATCGTCCTGGCTCAACATTATAATTTAGGGAATATTTATGCTGCGGAACCATAACACAAACTGATGGTGTTACACCACCGCCACGCCACCATTAACCACTGTCACCGCCACGAATAAATTACAATTTCGTCCTTTTGGTCCTTTAGTCATGTGTGATTATTTTGTTTCGTATATCTGCAATGTACGTATTTAGTTTCAACGAGCATCGACTTGTATTGGGCTGAGTTGCTATTTCGTTATCGTAGCCTTTCAGCCCCAGGGTGTCATTGTTTATTTTGCGGCACTGCGCGGGTCGTTAGGTTTACCGGTCAAATTTGATAAACAATCGTACGAAGTGTAAAACTGCGCGCCTTGAGATTAATGGTGAATTGGAAAAAAAATCAATACGTCACAGAACTGATTGTTATGGTGAGTCACTCCTTGGGGGGATATCGATTGACGTATTAAAGTGTCGTTAAAGTTCCCCAAATTTCAGTTTTATGAATGTACATGAATCAAATGAGGATAAACTCGTGAAACCTTATTTATTTCTTAATTAGGAAAAAAGGAACTAGATTAATTTTTATTAGAATATTAGGTTAAGGAAATTATATGAATCTTTGGTTTTTTTCTTGTTCAACGTTTATCCTCATATTGTAGAAGAGGAAATATTAGCATTTTTAAGAACAAGATTTTTGTCTTAGCAGTTAGCACCGATCGTCAACGATGAGCTTTTGTTGCATCTCCACGAGGATTTGATACTTATCCTGAAAAATTTGCCATTGCATGTACATAGTACATGTTCATGTTCTCGGTTCATGTTTTTAAGGCTTCTGCGGTATAACTGGATTAGTTCTCTCAGGATACAGAATTAAGGCATCTCTTTGTACAGTTCGGTGAGGATGAATGCAGTTATTTGTGGCTTTGAAGCCGAGTATCCACTTGAAAGTCGCAGGTCTTTTTAAGGGTTTGAAACAGCTTGAAAATTTGGTCCACTATTGACTTTCCGAAATAGAAGACGCTCTGGTTTTGGCCATTTTGTGTTGCCAAATGGTTCCAGAAGTTTACACAATACATTTGATCTTGGAAGCAGTTATATTAACGATAGTTGATGCAAGAAAAATCGTGGATGGAATGGATAGAGCCGTTTGACGTGGCCGATCATTTGGTTTGTACTATCTTTTAGTTGGCTTAGTGCTTACTTTCCCATTCGATCATTTGGAAGGTATCAGGTTCGTATAAGAGAACAATTTTTGAACTTTAATCTAATTGCTGAACCTGGTCCAATCACCATTCTTAACTGTGATGAAATAAGTGGGGCTATCACTGGATAATATCACAAACAGCAGAGTGAGGACAATTATTTAACGAAATTAAAAATACTGCGAATTAGGTGAGTGCAAATGGGTTAATATCAAATATTTAAAGTCCTTATTCGGACCTCATCCATAATGTAAATAAAACAGAAATACAACTTAATGTCAAACCGTTTTTCTTTCAATTCACATGCATGCTCATATAAAGGAAGTCTTAGTTTTTTGATGATGCTGTTAGGAAATTTAATAATTTGAAATTGTATTTAATATTTTAATAAGAAAATATTGTTTACCGAGTGAGAAAAAGAGTTTGTTAAAATGTGAGTTAAGAAGGACAATATTTCGATTTGAATCGAATTTTTGGTATATACAAGGGGCAAGTACTGCAAGAACAAGCGGACTGAAAATATGCCCCGAAACTTGCGCATAGAACAAAATGATGATTTTAAGAACACGAGCATAGAGGATTTAAAGAAAACATGGCCTAAATTAAAGCTGAAGAAATACACCTCCAAGCAGCAATAGCCCAGGAAAAGGCTGTTGTAGCACAGAACGAACTTGCAATTAAAAACGAAAATATTTTATTGCGAAAAATAATACATCTGAAAAACGCTCGGATTCTTTGGAAGAAATTGCAGATTATCAATATCAGTTCAGTTTTATAAATGTCAATAAATTTTGATATGTAAAGAGTTGTTTGATTCCACTTGTTCAAAATAAAGTTCGCTCTTGTCTCATATACAAGACGTCTACAATTTGATCGTGTCGAGCTTATGCTCTTGACCGAATAGCAAGTGCGTTTATTTTCTCGTCTCTTTCCATCTGAGCTTATCAGGTTCATCAAGTTCATCAAGATCTTATATATGCTTCCCTACATTATGTAGGATATATGGACATATTATAAAAGCTGGAATTTTGTAATTTTTTAAACGGACACCGCAAAGGAGCATTGCAAAATGGCGTTTTAAGTAACCAAAAAATCTTTCAATCGTAACGCGATCTTGAAAATATAACTTATTGTATTTAAAATATATTGAAACATTAAAAAATTGGTATTTCTGAACCTCTCCAAATGCGACTATCGTATTCGCTTCCGGGCCATATCGCATCTACGCTGGTAAACTTTTCATTTGTATCGTTCGTAGCCTGCACAATTATAAAAAATCCTTCGAGATTTACGTTTTCGTTTGGCTACAAAGCTTAAACTGGTTTCTGCTTACGCACATGCACAGGCAATAGCGTCGATGGCATTTAAAACATTTTTGTTTTTGCGACGTCCATGCTTCTTATGCAGCATCGAACTCTGCCCTGGAGGATAGAAAGTTAATTTAAGAATTTCTTTTCGCCATAATGCAGCTCAATACTTTTTTTTTATTTTGGACTACATCCCATTAGAGATTCAACACTTATTTCGAATCCCGAAATCGCTAGATTTCCCAAGAAAATCTCCATTTTATATTTCTATGAGAACGCACCACCTCTAGCTTTATTCAAAATTTATTTCAGTTAATCTATGTCCGCACGTGTATTGCTCGCCATCTAAAGACAGTGGTTTGGTCCAACTGAACAACAGGACTTGACCACCTGCACCATAACTGAATATGATATGATGGTTAAAATCCGGTTCAACTTCCAATTGATTTAAAGCTCTTTCACCGAACTTGCGATGCAAACTTTGGAACATTGGCTTGCTACAATTCTTAAAAATTGGAACTTGAGGTGGACTTCAAAATCTTTCCCTAAAATCTTGCGGTTATTCTGTTATTTGTAACGGCGTCGAATTGATAAAGTTGGGTCCGTATTCTATTCTCTTTTGACGATATGCATACTTTGAGCATGCGTTTAAAATACATGCAAAACATATATCCTAAGTTCCATGGTGTTACGTACAAGTTATTCAGATCAACCATAGAAATTTCGCAAATGGACATCGTGCTCTCTAAATATTGCGCAAAGAACGCGGATTTTGTAAAAAAAATATTTCTACTATTTTTAAACATTGTTCGGTTTAGAATTTTTTTTTCATAGCACTTTGCCGAAGTAAATTGAAAATAAGAACTTCCAGTTGGCAAGTTAAAAATTTCAATCACAAGGACCTAGGCTGACCTGTGGTTATACAGGTAAGTAAAAAAAATTTACTGAATTAAGCTGTTGTTACTTACTGCCAAATGTTTTATTTAAAAAGTGCTTTGATCCCATGCAAGGAAGCCTTGTCTTAGACATATCGGTCCACAAATTTCTTTCTTAAAATCTCGATAGGTTAAAATGATTCCTCTGTGTGTCGGCTGTCCTACAAATCACGTATACGACGCAAAAATTTGCCGCAATCAATGAATAAATTTCATGTCGTATGTACCGGAAAAGCTCCCTCAGTTACCTTCAAAAAGTCCCAAATAAGCAATATTCAGCAGATTGCTCCAAGACTTGATTTAACGCAGACTAACACTGATTATCTATTCACAAGATATATTGGCCCCCTGTTCAAAAGCACGAAAGCCTTCCAATGCCATAAAAAGCCGTCCTTCAAATGAGCAGAGAAAAATAAATAAAACATCCATTAACATTGCCCTGGTAATTTTACGATTTCCCATAACCCCTGATTTAGATTAATATTTATTACTGCGTGCGCCAAAATGAGCCTACACCGGATTCCAGCACAGACATGTAAACGTAAGCTAACTTAATTTCACTACCACAAACAGACATTCAAGGTTTCATTTCTTTTCGTTTACCTCAAGACAACAGCAAGCGAAGCTAAAGCTAAAGGGAATTTAGGGAATCTCCCTAAGAAGTCCTTTATTGCATGCAACTCCTTCCAGTTCGCCCTAAACTAAAATTCGGATCAAAAACCCAAAGTCTGTTGAATATCAAGCATCTACGTACGTATTTTTTTCTTCTTCCTTGGCCATATGTGGTTCAGTTATCATTTTAATCGATTTGCCTGCAGGACATACACAAAGAACTATACAGATGGAGCCTTGAATAATGAAGAGCATGGGTAGTGCAGGAAAAAAAAATATACAAACAAGAAACAAAAAAAAAACACACTCTTGTTCGGGGAACATGTGAAGATTTAATGAAATTTTCCCAAACCATATTGGCCAGCCCAACACATGGAGGTATGTTTGTACCATGTTACAAAAGACTCCCTCGATCTCTCTTAAAGCTGCTCTGTTCGGCTACATTAAACGTTCCTTTGTGTGAGCACTGCTTGCCATCATTTCTTAGCCGTCTCTTTGTCATAAGCATGAAGACCAAAGTCGACGTGATCCTGACGGCTGGCCGTACTTTTGGGAATAACTCTTTATTAGGGTACAATAGGCTATGCGTCCATTATTCAGCCCCTTGGAATATTTCTTTCTTTTTTCTCGTTTCCTTCTTGTTTCTTTTTCTTCTTTTTTTTGACCATTTCGTAGACTAGTCTCCGGCGTAGTACGTCGTTACGTGATATGCCTCTTAAGACCAACAATACCTAATGACAACAAAGAGGATGTTCTTGTGAAGCTGAGAGTAGGTGGTGGTGACGGCTTCCAATGAAATGTCGCCTCATCGTATATTGAGTTTAAGGATGGTTTCGAAGTCTTCCTCCTCACTTTTTTGGAGGAGCGGAAATTTGCTTTTTCGGTCATTGGTCGATAATCCACTTGCATTATGGTGGTTGTAGATATACTATCTACGGGCCTTCATTTCCTCCATCAGGAATGATGTACGAAGGCATCCATATTAAAAGTGTGTTGTGAGGATGTTAACAGGCGCATCATGGCAAGAACAGGAACAACTTGCTCCGGCAAATGAAAGGAGGGAAGTGTTTGTCGTTTGGTTGTTAATTTTTTTTGCTCCCCTTCTGATACAGGCAGAAATTCGTGAAAGTGAATTTCGGCTCGCCTGGCTTAGATGAGAAAAGTTTCCGAAGGACGTATGTTGACAATGACATCGTCTTTATTAATTTGACTAATATACTTTGGGGAAACAATAATGCAATGGAGCACAGGCGGTGCGGTGCGGCGAGATGGTGGTGCTCCATCAGTAATGTTGTGACAGCGGCATATGTTATTGTGTGGCAAATATATGCTGTGAAAGTGTCGTTATGAATATTTAGCAGTTTGAAGTTGTAAAGATAATAAACACAAAAGCTGGAGTAAAGTTTAACTGATGGATTGAATATTCAATCATCTTGGAATGACTTTTTAAAAAAAAAGCGGACAAGCTCACGAAGGGTTCCGTACCACAATACCACCTATTTTAACACAACATATGTAAATAACTTAAGTTAACAAAGAATGCTAAAAAATACACTATTTTTATATGGGGACCCCCTTTATGTTTTAATTTTTAATAAACAAGTCGTATCCTGCGACTTCGTCCGCGAATGTTTAATGTTAGCAAAAAAATGATTGGACTCAAAAAGGTTTACTTACCGCCCGAACTGATTGTCCGAAAAATTTTAAAAATGCCTTGCCTACTTATAATTATCTTGACATATTGAAATTTATTTTAAATATATTTTTTGTCCAATTTAAACATTTTTTGTATTAACTTTAATATCTAGAAATATGTGGTCGCGGACTTTTTTGTAGAAATTTTTGGTTACTAAAACTTTTCCATAGAAAACAATAAAATATTTTTTACCAGTATTCACAAAGAGCACACTCATTTATTTAGTTACATAATTGGTCACCATGAAAGACATTTTTATTAATGTGAGATAATTTCTAGCCTTTGTTGATTCTGCAGGTCCGCTGTAAGTATTGGTGAAAGATTTTTTGAAATCTGATGGGTAGTTTCGAGAATTTGCTCATACATATAAACTTACCAACATTACCTCTTTATAATAAGAGTATAAAGTCCAGGCAAAGGAGTGCATACTGTGAAAATTGCAAGCATCTTCTTATTTCAGTTCAGAAGATACAGCTCTGTGACAGACGATCAGATGGACGGGGGATAATGGAGTAAAAGGGTCCCGTTGACATAGTTTTTGTCAAGAGATTCATTCAAACACATTCTCAGTTAAGTCCACGGAAATATTGCAATGGTTTGAAACTTTACGGCTGGATGGAGCACTTGGTAGAGCGCCTACTTTTGATTGACGGGTTCTAAGTTCAGCTCCTAGTCCAGCCACCATTGGCCATTGGGATCGAATTAATGGCACTATCACTGGATTGGTCGAACAGCAATAGCAATCTGACTGATAGCTGGCGTTGTTGTAGTGGTTGATTTATCGGCTAGAGCTCTGAGTTCGTGTTGTGGTTTCTGAATTTTTATGTACAGATGGCACTGCTGTGAAGACATCACACTGACTGGGTGTTGAGCTAGGTCCTCCAAACTTTCAATAAGTCGATATCGAATCATCCGTCCCATTTCGGGCTCCACCCACCGAATTGAATTGAAACCAAATACATCTGAGTTTCTCAAACCACTACAAAACAAAAAAAAAATTGTTCGTTCTTTTCCTCATTCTTCCACTCGCTCTGTGCTACTTGCATTAAAAGAGTATTTAGATATAAGCTCTTGAGAGGGAGCAAATAATACAAAAAAAAAAGATGCCTTTGGTTAAGTTTTATGAGTTCGATCATTGAATGGTGATGAATGATAAGAAACTGTTTATATCACAAACAAAATCTGAAAAATACATTTTTTTTTCAACAATATCTTGGACGGTATGCTTTCAGCACTTCTCTTATAATAACAAGCCATTTTATCATATAACCCGAGTTATTTTTTCCGTGGTTGTCTGACTAAGGGTGTACCTCGAAGGAGTGGCAGATCTATATCAACTGCATATAGATTTATTAGTTTTATATACTTTGACAGGAAAACCCTAGGTATGAAATCTCTCCTTATAGCTCGATCCATAGCTTGGTGCATCTTATTAATAATCTTGCACTTCGTAGCATCACTTCACTCCCATAAATATTATTAAACAGGGTTGCTTGGCTGTCTGTCAGTCTCAACGCGATAAAATCAAAAAGTACCAAACGGATTTTCATACGGTTGTCATAAGTGGACAGAGGAAGGCTTGGATGTATAACTTATTAAAGTTTTGTAGAAATTAGCTGAAATATAATGTTGATTGTAGCACAACGTATCAAACACTTTCTTTTTTAAGCGCTTCGAAAACTCTTTATGGTACATGAAATTAAGGCTTAACGTGACCCACAAAAAAGTCAGGGGAGATGGCGCACCATACTTTGAGTCATTGCCGCAGAACCACAAATTTCATTTAAAACTTATCCATTGATATGAAAATGAGCCGTGTCGTGCATGGTTATGATAAGAACCTTCCATTAATTCGTAGAGGTTCACGAGATAGATTAGGCACGATCGATGGTGTGCCAGGAGCTGTCGCGTAGTGTCTGCACTTTCAGTAAATTTCCGTGCAAGGACGAACGTGTTAAACGGCAATAATTCGATAGGAAAGAGCACTCAGTAAAAGGCTTTCAGATGTCTTTTCTGGGACGTATTATTCCAGTACGAAATGTAACCCACTGTAGTGTTTGATCAATTGGGGTAAGATGGGCGGGAAATATGCACTGAAATCTAGTCACGAATATTCCGCGATTTTGAGGAGCACAGCGATCTGCAGCTTACTCACTCATATTCTGCATCTGTTAGTGTTACAAATATAAAAAAAACCTGATCGCTGCTGCCATTGGCAAATAAAAAAAACAGAATCTTTAGATAGGGTGATTCACTGGGCCACCTTGCACATAATTGTTTATTTTTATAAATTAGTTTGAAGTCTTTTATTGAAATCGTTCAATCTGAAGGAGAAACCTCATTCGACACGCATGGATCTTATCTTTTGTTTCCTTCCAGGCTATCAACCTTCATTACTATCAGTACAAGTGCGTGTGAATGATGGAGGAGTGCAATTTCGGCTCAAGCTAATTTGACAAAAGCAGAGGTCACAGTAACAGTGAACTCGGACAATATACTTGGTTCCAAAAGGTACAACGCCTTACACTACAAGGACCAGAGCGCCTCATCTCAATTAGGGTTTGCGTCGGTTTAAATGACTTTTCCATTTTTCTTTTTTGCTTGTCAATCAGCCAGCATAAAAATAATTTCAGCGAAATGTAAAGAACAATTTTTCAATCCCAAAAAAGTGCCATAAGACTTTTTATTACACTCGCTTCTTAGACTGCATCCTTAATTAAAAGTCAAGAAACATCCGCTCATTATTTGCTTGTATCTGGTGCACAGGAATATTCGTGATAGCTTAATGAATTTTCAATTATCCTTCTCTTGAACAAATAGAAGGTAGAGCTTAGAATACTTGCCAAGGACGCCCGAAACAATTGTTTCTGCAGAAAAAAGGAAACCAAACCAATGTAAAGATGTATGCCTTGTTCATAGTTTGATGCTGCTTCCATTGTTGTGATGCACAGTACAACGCTTTTAGCAATTTGAACAAGCTTGTGCATCGCACGATGCTCTCTCATGAGTACTTCATTCATCTGAAGGATGTTTGGCCTGCGAGTCTGTATCGTTCATTTTAAAATAGTTATTAAGAGTTCCCTTTTATTGAAACTTTCATTTGGGGCAAAACATTTTTTTTTACATTCCGAATTTTTTTGAAGGCTTTTATCGCGTGGCGTGTGCTCCAGTTCATATGGGGAGGCAACGACCGATTTTTACGTAGCGGAATTAAGTTCAAGCCTTGCATTTTGGGTTAGCCAAGAATTTTTTTTATATGTGCTCGCGGGAATAAGGCTTGATTTGTGCGGTTCGAATGACCCCCATTTGGTTGTGTTGTTTTAAAAAGTGTCGTTAAGTAATGGAAATTTATGTTTAACAAATAAAAGTCGAAGGGGTCCTGACTACGAAAAGAGTTACCAGTAGTAACAATTTCTAGAAAATCATGGCTACCTGCCGAACAGCCATCAAGATGACAAGTATAACTGAAAATTCGGAGGATCTTTTGCTCGCCAGCTTTCGGGACGTATTCTGCATGAAAAATGCAGCGAAAAATCCGATTCAAAGCTTACTATGAAATCACGAGTACAATAAACTCGTTTCAGTACAAAATAAGCGATATTATAAAAGTCGATGCTAGCAGGGTAACTTACGAACCAACAGCAGGGGAAATCGAGACACATTGCTTTATGAAGAAACCAAATAATTTACCTTCTTAGAATATCTCAAAGTTGTGTATGTTTATTAGTGGCGCTGATTTTACATACGTCGCAATTCAACAAAATTTTAAACACCTAATCGAATAAATATTGTTAAACTCAATGGAAATTGTCACTAAGAATATTGGCTTTCGAAAATTCAAAAAATGAGTTTAATGAGCATACATTCTGATCTAATTCACATCTTGTAAATGGTAAATTGAGGGTTCCAAGTTGTCCTCTGGAAAAGGAGCAGTTGTCTACGGTGAAAAAAGATTGGTGAAGGCTCCTTCAGGATAGGAGACGGGCTCAGCGCCGAAATCTTTAGTAGGCTGCAGCTAGAGACTGTTTTGTCAGCAGTATCATAACCATGATCAATGACAGCTTGATCATTAAAGTTAAAAAGTTCAATTGGAAAAAAATTAAAGCTTGGATGATGTGCATAGAAAAAGTAAATATTATTTTTTTTGGTAACACGTTAAAAAATCAAAGCTACCAACTAACGAAGCAATGAGCGGAAAAAAGACCAATGCCAACCCACCTAGTGCTGGTTAGTGATTCCCATTTAATAAACGACATGGAAACATAAACCTAGGCTAAAAGATAACGTCGATGGAAAAATTTCAAATGATCTCATTAATCTGAATTCGACTCGTTTCAGGCCATTTCCCTGTCGGAATAAATATAGAAGGACTTTGGGTACCTCAAACGATCTCAGAAGCTTCTTTTTGTTTCAAAGAAAAAAGTTCAGTCCAAGTAAGTCCTAGGACACAAATTTCAACTCAACTCGCCAGAAATGATCCTCTTCACTAAATATTATTTGACTTTAAAAATTTGTTCAAATCGCAAGTTGATTTTCAGTTCATTCACTAAACATTTAAAGTAAACGTGGCTCCATTGGCTAAAATGGCTGTACCAGTTGAAACTTGTAGGCTTTCCTAAAAATGCTTTACCTATCTGACAGGGAAATGTCGAGTCATTGGTAACGGTGTCGGATCGATAAATGCTGGTTGTCATATTTAGACGATTATGAGCACAGTATGCGAATTTCAAAAGGACCTCCTGGCATTGTATGTCTTTGTATGGTAATACGTCTGAAAAGAATCCAGAAGTTGGACAACTCCAGTTGTAGAAAAAAAAAACTAAAATCTACAGCTGAAATCAAGGTCATCCATCCGCTCAATGACGCACACGGACACCAAACATTTACAAACAACTTCAAATGCCAACATGTCCTTTATGAAGCAAACAAAACAAAAAAAATGTCTCCCAAGCATACCACCCAACTCGCCCCCCGTATACAAGTACAAAACATACCATGGCAGTTAAAATGGAATTTTAAGTAAAGAAATTTTAATAACGAAATTCCATGCGCCATCTTGATGGCAAAATGAAGAAAAAGAAGGAAGGAAGACAAACTCTTGACACTCTTATCCAAGAAACACTCCACTCCAGACCTCCAGTTCAAACTCTCATCCAACCTTGTTGACAATTTTGTTGGTGTGCTGTGTATGGCCATTTCAGTGTCCCTACAGAGTTTACACATACTTAAGGAATGGCAGACATTCTTCAGAGTGGCAAACACACTTCTTCAGACGACAGGCGAATGCAAGAAAAAAAAAACTGCAAAACAAAAAGAACCTACTTAAGAAATCATTCAAAAAGTTTATATGTATGCAGATAGTGGAGGACGAATCCTTATTTAACTTGCTGCGTCGCGTCGTCCTTCGGCTCATCAGATCTGCCAGAATGTCCTTGTGCGTGTTCAAATTCCGTTTGGCATACTTTAACGTTTTTTTTTAATTTTTTGTCGTTTTTGTTCTTCATTTTTTGTCCCTTATGGAATTTGCTTATTGATTATAATTCGGCGCAGGAATTTTACTTATGCGCCCTTTGGCCATCACAAATGCAAATATGTCCATCAGAAATGGAAGGCCACTGCTAATCCTTGTCATGGTAGAGTTCAAAAGTCCTCAATACAATAGTTGAGGAATTCCAGATTTCCTCGTTGATGTCAATCCCTGAAGGCGCTCGGCTAAGTCTTCCTCGTTTAAATGTTTGTCGGTAATTATGGCAAGGATAATGCGTTCTGTTGTAGGTACGAGTGAAATGGATATGTACACACTTTCAGGATATGATGGTGTTAATGGAATGACAATTTTTTGCCTCATAATCTGTTTTATGGAAAGGGGTAAGTGGCTTACGATACAATGAAATGTTTCATTTTCAAGCATACCATATAGTACAGTAGGTAAGCAATGACATGTCGTTGAGATGAGATTTTTTATTTTTATTATTCAGAGTTTAAAGTGACATCTTTTCAAGGATTAAGTGTATCGTTTGCAGTGTACTAGTCGGGTTTTCAAACAAAATATTATTCCTTATGTCTGACAGTTTCGCATGTTGAAAGGATAATGAGGTTTATAATAGCAATCCTTCGGGATAAACATAGTTTTGATGTACGTTTTCGATGTAGCTGAAAGGTACTTAAAATTTTACGGGGACTTAAGTTCAAGGACAGAGATGTTAATGAAGAACACACAACAAAAATGTAATTAGCAGTTGGAAGAATATGAATTTTAGGCCCAAACTTATGGGTGATGATGGTAGGATTAGATAGTTTGGACAGTGGGATCTTTGCTTAAAATAAAATAATCGACTCAAATCAATTATAGACACGAAGCTCTAGACCAATTAGTGTGGAGGCAAATAAAGTCATGCGTGCATATTTGGCATGTAAATGGATAGTCAAGGGTGTCAATGACACTTTATGTTACGTGGATTATACTCATGCTACAAATTTCATAATTTCATTTGTGATTAGTTCGCAGCTGTCTGAATAATAAAAACATGAACATCGATCAACCAGACATCCCAAATTATTATACTCAACGTCTATAATGTTCATAATACTTACTGTCTACGATTTTTGAGCTATCCAAGAACCAATAAGTTTGACTACCACTTACATATATAAGCGGGAGCACCTAGGGATATACTCACGTTTCAGAAGTACTGATTTCAATATCTTTCAAGCTGTCACCAAGCGAGTAGCTGTCACTTCTTAATCATTTTGATTTAACAAACATGCTGGCATGCAAGCCCAGGGAAACGACAATTATGTTTTCTAACCTAAGTGGACTAAAGCTACGCGTTGTTGTCGGCAACATTGTTGTTCTCACAATTTATTGATATCTACACTGGGGTACCACAAGTATCTATACCTGGACCTTGTTTATTCTCACTTTACATAAATGAGTGGCGCAACTTTATTAGAAACTGCAATCTCACCCAAATTATGAGGACCTTGAGAACATTTACCATTGGTCACTTAGACACGACATACGGTTAAATGCTGCCATATCTAAAGTGCTCGACTTCTCTGGCTTTTTGAAGGTTTGAACTTCAATAATAGCCCCATAGAGTGGGTTGATTGCGCCAGAAACGTTGGTGTTATTCTTAACAGTTTCTGCCTTGTTAAATGTGCTAAAGGTAAGATTTATGTTGGACTATATGGGACTTCATATAAACCATTTTGTTGTTGTCAAAAATGCTCCTTATACTTTTACCTATCAATTCTTTTCCTGGCTGCGAAATTTTTTGCACACCATATGCCAAGACCAGGTCACTTAACGTACATACAACAATTTTGCGTGAAACATTTTTAATTTAAGTGATCTCTAAGCTGATTTCAGAATGATTAGGTAAAACATAGAACATTATGTCTCTTAATGATGTTGTGAAAATATGACAGCCATTCCTCCAATCGCGTAGATTGGTCATGCTAGTCAAACCAGTTTATGTTAAAAATAACCTCTTAACAGCTGTTTTGGCATTTTGGCACAATTTATAAAAGTTCAAGTCTTAATAGCTCATCTACTTTTAACGAGTTATATGAGCTTTATAACTACATTTTAAGTATTTGATCCCTGTATGAAATTATTGTTGCGGGCAATTTCAATAGACAAAATTCTAATTGGCTTCGGAATTCGGGTCAGACAACATCGGAAGGAAGGTGCGTTGAAATCTTTGCAAACGCAAATCCCAGAAATTGCATGACACAACGCCAAAGCTAATAACATTGAGGTATTGGCACTTCTATGTGAGAAAATGACAGAGTTTGGTTTGTCGAAAATGCATGCATGAAATCAGTGGGTCTCTTCTACGATGGATCAGGAACTACCTTTTGTGTCGTACAATACAATTTGTGTTGAACCGTTTCAAGTCTGAAATACATCATATAAATAATGGTATTCCCCAAGCTTCAGTTTGGTCTCCGACTCTCTTTTTCTTTCTTGTCATCTAATCCAATATATTCCATCGCAAATGACAGTGGAATTGCATGTAAACCGATATCGAGTTTTTACTTTGAGTCGGAAAGGATCACAACTCACTAATAGGTGTCGCGTCGCGTGACCAACCGTCAACTTGTGCGATGATATGAGAATTTTAATATTAAATAAATATAAAGTGTTGCAAGGAGGCAAACTCGCACTTAGCTGCTTTTTATAGAAGTGCTGGCAATGAAAGTAATTTGTAGAACATGATGTTTGTCCTTCGTATAGGAATTTTTGATGTGAAACGAAACAGAACAAACATCGTCCTGTGGCAAAAAATTTAACCTAACCCAGCTAATGCTTAACTTTAAGGGATATTTTAGGTTTTTTCTGATCTCGGCAACCAGAAGAGCGGTTCAAATTCTAAGTTCAGTCTCAAATAACTATCTATTATTCGATCCGTGATAGAAGTCTAACCAACTGGGGGCCTTACGGTAATTCGTGTCATTAAAAATAAAACCTTGTTAAGTCTAAGCCATTGACTATGCTGTGAATATACAAAAATTGACATTTGCTTATGTACCGACTTAAAAAAATTAAAAACTGCGAATCGAACTAGTAAAAATATTCCCTTAAACCTTTTGCACGCTACGTGCAAACTGCATTTTAAGAGTAGTTATAATCCCCCTTAAGGCGATCAAATGACAAAAAGAGGTATAGTGAAGGCCGTAGATTCCTCAAGAAACTAATTTGGAAAGTCTTTTTGGATTTTTTTGTTCAAAAACCTTTTTCGAATATATCTTTTCGTGCTTATAAAATGAAGTTTTTCTTTCTTAAGATGAATGAAATGAATGAAAATGAAGAGTCCTTGTCTGTCGAAGTGTTGCTTTCATGCTTAACATGTCTGTTCTATAAAAGTATTTCATTGAAAAAGAAAATACCATCGCAGAAAGATTTCAGTGTGAAAATCTTTTTCAAAATCAATTTCAGCTTGAAAAAAAAATAAAGAAGGAAAATCCTTGGATTCATTTATTTCATCGTCAACTCCTTTCATTTGCACTCAACAACGGTTCTAATCTCGCAGATATTGCTGCTTACGCTAGAAGAAGATTAATTAAGAATTAAATCCTCAAACGACGGAAATGCGAATTCGCTCATTTTAATCCGAATGTCCTTGCGCATACAGAGAATAAAATCACAAATTAAATAAAATAAAATCCCCCCGAGATTATGGTAAGTTTTTTTTTTTGGAAGAAGAAGGATATCCCTCTGAAATCCAAACTTCTTTCTCATAACGATGCAGTGAGCTTTCCTTAAAGGACTGAAGCAAAACAAAATATAAAAAAAAAACACAATCACAAATGGAAAAATCCAATTTCAAAGAATGCTAGTCGTATCCTTCGCTTTTGAGTGTCCTCTTTCCATTCGATTTCGTCAGCATTGAAGAACATTTCGAAGTTGATTTTCAATGGTGGGCAATTGCCTTGGAAATCACCACCATGTCTCCGCCCTCTCCAACCCAAACTTATGGCATCGAGTGTCCTGTGCATTTTCACCATCTGCAATACCATTTTACATATGTACTCGTATCCGTATATTGTCCTGGTCAGCTTGCCAAAAACAAGAAATCCTTCGTAACATGCAAGTTGAGGATAAACTTTCAGTTGACTTCATTAGGAGACTTGTAGTAGTTTTCCATCCTTTGTTGATTTCCATATAGACGACCGGCAACATAACGTTTCCCCGAAAGAATGCAAACAATAGAAAAAGCAAACAAATTTTTGAGTCCTTGAGAGTAGAAGGAACTTTATCCTGACATTATATTCGTCGTCTAAAGTTGATCGTCATAGTTTTTGGAGAAAAGTATATACAACTGATCTCGAGTCTGAATTCAATATAACGAATCATGCAAAAACTTTTCGTGGAAAACAGAACAATTGATTGAAGGAGCCCATCGACTTAAGGATGTTTTCCAGTGGATGCAGATATACTCGAACCTGTTGTAGTTAGCGTCAGTGCTACACCTATAAAAGAGGTGTGTATCCTTTAAAGGTGAGATTTATCCAGATCTTATTCAAACTGCGGATAAATTGATTAAGGAGAACAAATAAAATTTAGTTTATAATTATAAGTTTAAAAAAAAAACAGCATATTTGAAGTTGTTTACAGTCGCTAAGCAAAATTGCTCGAAACTTGTGTAGAGGCAAAGTTGTCATAAGGGATGCGTTTGGGCTATTTTTCTTTTAAATTTGCTTTCAAGGGGTTATGAATAAACTTAAAATAATGTGCAGGATTAAGAGATTGAGTAGTGGTTCGAAACTTCGATGGATTTTCGTGTTCGATTTTGATAGCGTTTTATTTGCATTCGCTTAGTTCACAGTATTTTATTGATATTCTAAAAGTTTGTGTTTTGAAAGTGTTATGTAAGCCAAGACGTCCTCTTTCGTAAAATGAGAGGTCTGCAAAGTGATTTTCCATTTAAGTAATTAAAGTACGATTGTGCGGATTTTTTGGTCTCGCATATTTTGAGAACGAATGAAGTTTTTGAATCCAAATCCAAAATAAACACCTGAAATGGTTTTGGTTAAATTTGTTTGGGTGGCTTAAATTTAATACTAAAAAAGAATGTTAATAAAAAAAAAATTTTACTTTTTCTATTAAAATCAAATTAATTTTCGAATAAAAAAAAATCATATAACATTTTTGTCTTTTCTTTATTTATAAAAAATTTAATTGCAACTTGCGATTTCATTATAACGTTTTTTTAACCAAATCAGCTTAACATAAAAGCTAAAAAGTCGTGGGTGATAAAATATGCTTCATTTTCATTTGCGTTGAAAATCCACCTCATACTTGCACCGATTTGCTGTCAATCTAGACATTCAATCGATCAACTTCTTAATTTTTCCCAATGTTATGGATCTGAAGACTACTTCTTTGAGAGACCCCAGCATAACTCACAATTTTGGATACAGTTGCACGAAGATTTCTGTCAAGTTCGCAAAACAGTTCTCTTGAGTTGATGGCATTTCATTATTTGAAATGCCCCTTTCTGTAGTTCTTGATCCATGATTCCGCGACAAGTTAAGGTAGAAGCCGGAACTTCATCTTTTATTCAGAAAGAAAAATAACCCGTGCTAAACACTACCTCGGAAGAATGTAGTAGTGAAATTGAAAAAAAGCCCAATATAATTTATGGACCTTCGGGGAGTCTGACGAAACTCTATGCACTCGCATCTATCTACATATATACATAGATATGTTACGTTGCCTCTTTAGCCTCCAAGTTAATTTTTTTTTGAGTACACCGCGTCTTCTCTGGGTGGCGCGCATCAGTTCACATCACCTCCACGTGAGATGACCGATGAAGCCGCCAGCCCACAAAAATGCGTCTCATCGCTAAAGCTGATTTTTTGATGAGAATAAAGATCAGTTTCCAAATGCTCCAAAGCCCATTCAGCGACCACACGTCATTATCTAAGATCGATTATCTTCCATTTCTAGGTCAGTTGAATTTTGTACGGGTCCAGGCTCAAATCACGTCGCAAAATTCGCCAAGTTGTAGTTTGCGGAAAGTCTGCGAGTTCTTGTGAGCGACTCAAAATCGACTGTCTGACTCTCACGGATAGCGGCGATGTTTTCAGCAGGTCTTGTGTTTCGGCGACTTACGTTTATCGTTTCCTGAACCAGTGAACTCAAATTTATCCATCACACTGCGAACAATCCTCTAGGAAGGACGATTATGGCGAACAGAACAACTATTTTGAACAAAACAATTGTTTTATTTCCGCCTGTTGTTGAAAGCTATTTCCATCCATGGTGATTTGGCAAAAACAGACTGAATAAATAACAGCCAATTTGACAGATGAAGCTTCAACGACATGGCCGCTATCATTTGTCAAAGTTCGAAGGTCCCTTTTGGAAGACCCTTTAAATTAAATTAATGAAAATCTTTTGGACTTTGATAAGTTTCCAAATGTTGCTCACTGAAGTTTTAGAATCTGTAGAAACTGCGCTTATGAATAATAAGATGATACTATACATCATTTCGTGAATTAAAGGCGTGAATTCGAATTACACCTAACGTTCTTCGAGGTAAAATAAGACTCCTTTACATTATCTTACCGAACGGTTATAATTGTTTTGTTTTCTTACCCTCAAATCGGAAGAACCAATTAATCTATTTTGCTGCCTTCCTAGAAGAACCGAAAAAATGCTTTTTCAACTATTTGATTTTTTTCCTGTGAAAAATTTCGTATTTATTATACGACAATTGTAAACCATCCATTGGCTTTTTTTTATCACTGAAAAAAACTCACAATTAATCATAAAAACACCAGTGAGGCCTGAACTTGATACAGCCCTATTACTATCTGACGGTAACTATTGTCTACTCAACAAAAAGCTTTTTCTTTAAGCCTTTTACATTGTCATGTTAATTGGTGGATGGCTCAAATCACCTCAAAAGCACAATTTTCCGTTTCAAAGTGCAAAAGTGTCATTTTCACATTTTCAAGTCGCATATTTTCGACGTGACTCTTGCGGCTCTGTATTTTTCTGTTGATAATGTTATTGTTTATCTGAAAAATGTGAAAATTCAGTTACCAAAGAAAAGTCTGTTTTTATTTTCTCAGAGACCAATTTTATGAAATCATGCATGAATTATTTAACACTCATTTGCATTCTTTAGAATGTATTGCTGGAATATGAATCGTTGTTTTTTATGTCATCGCCCTGTACTCGTCCATTTCAATTTCCATTTGAAAAAAAGACCCACAACTCCTTCGCAGACGTACCAAAAGTAAAAGTTAATTTTAGTACAACAATCCGAATATCTTTTAAGCCCCAATTTTAACCGAAATCTGTTACGTCCATTTTTTTTAAAGGAAACAAACAAAAATAAGTCCAATAAGTATTCCATGTTGGGATATCCTCATTCCAAGTTGCATGTACCAAAGGAACATTGTTTGAAAAATGGGCTTGTGTAGTCCCATTTATCCGTCATTGGAGATTACCCCTAAGCTACGACAAAGCAATTCGTCCTTGACTGCTTGTGTTTGGTCATAAATTTGCAAAACCTACATAGTTGATGCCTTCATTTGATGAGGACAATATCCTTTAAATTAAGTTCTTCGATAGGGAATCATATACTCCTGCAAAAAAAAAAAAAAAAAACAATAACCGAAATCCATACTAAAAAAAACACAATATTTAAGAACTCAAACAAATGATACTAAATCCGTCAAAAATAAACTTCTATACAATCGTTAACCCTACATCTTGATCAGCAGTAAAAACTTTACACAAGGCCGCCTCGCTATCAGGCCCAACCCTCTCGAAATCATAAAAAGGAAGCAGCATAATGTAATTCGGGACTTGTATAAAATATGCTTCACATAATTTTATTGTCGATCGAAAGTGCTAAATCAAAGAATCCTTTTTCTTGCCTTCTTTTGCAAATACCAATAAACGAAGACACAGGACAAAGCAGGAAAAGAATTCACTCGTTTTTCATTATCTGAAAGAAAAGTAAAATGCAAATATTAAATCAATTCTCGTCCCGGCGGCTCTCCTTTCATTTGGAGATGAATGTATGTGTGTATTTCTTTATTGATTTACGAGCGAAGAATGAATTTTCCGGCAACAAAAATGAAAGAATGAATTCGTAAGCGGAAGGCACAAAATCTTTATACCAGCGAAATGTATATTAATAATAATAATCTTTTTATGGTGCCTTTCGCTTTTATCCTTTTCGGTTAAGGTTTCCTTATTCCTTGCTACTTCCATTCGAAAGACAAGAAACAGAGAAAAAAAGAGAAGAAAATCCTTTTTTCCCATTGCAAATGAATTTTTGCAGTTTGTGTCTTTCCAGCTAGTTATGAACACTCTTGGGCTTACAGTATTTACGGCATTGAAGAAGAAGAACAAGGACGTAACAACACCCGGTAATGGAATAAATTCATTTTGTTCTCCCAATCCGGACGATATTACCTGGAGGAGTGGAGCGATAATTTTCAAACCCAATAGACTGAAATTCTTTAAGACTTTAAGAAGACCTAATTTCCATTTGTAACCCTTAGAGTTTGGCTGTTTTAGTTGCTGTGCTGGCGCTGCCTTCCTTCCATAATGTCTACGAATTTTAGAATTATGCGAATCCTTCGAGAATTACTCGAATTACCATTCGCAGCCACGTTCATAAATCTTCAAGAGATTTCCATGAGATTTACCTTATTTATAGAAAACAAACATAACGAGTGCCTTGCTTGTGTGGGTGCTGCGTCCTTCACACGTTCACCATCCTTGGCGTAGTCCTGCTTAAAACAGGGCCAATGAACGGCGCTAACGCCATGGGATTTGCTAACCGAATCTAATTGATAAATCACTTCATTTTATCCACTTTAAAGGTTAAAACGACCCCGACATAGAATGGGGTTTTGGCTAAGCGCCTGAAGGAGATCGTGCTCATATGCACAAGAATAGAACTCGGGATTTCGAGAAACTTTATGGGAATTCCCAATTTGTTTGTGCTTTTGTCACCATTTTATTCTGCATTACCGCAGGGGTGGTATGGTGTATAAAGAGTTGTTTGTCGTTGCTTTTGCTGGAGCTTGGGCTGATGCAATGACCATTTGATTCCCTTTGTGGGTGCTTTGAAGGAGCTTATTTCTCCTCAACGCTCAACAAGTGCACAAAAGAGGACCAATGTTGACACAGGATAACTATAAAGAGTGCCTTTTATTTAATGGAAAAAGTATTTTTTATGTTGCTCCTTTTTCAAAGCAGAAAAATTGCTATTATAAGGAAAGCATGAGAATTTCTTTTGTTGAAGTGGCAACTTATTGTGCAAGGATTAAGCTACAATCTTTGAAGTCAACTGTTTGTTTCTATTGCTCTTGTTTTTTTATGCCATCAAGCCTGAGAACTTTAATTATAAGTGCAATGTCGCAGTAGAATGCATTTTTCGGAATATTGCAAAACTCGGAATATTTTTTTTTTGTATGGCGGCGAGGAAGCACAAGAAGGCAGGTTTCTGAGAACGAAGCATGACTAGCCTATCTTTTTAAAAGCCGAAAGTGTGGCATACCAAGCTTTTGGTCCGGCAAGTCGAGAGTACGCCAGGTTTTAGCATTTTGCCAAAAAATAAATTTCAAGTAGCTACTCATTGCCTTTTCGAACAATTTAAAACCTCATGCATCTCCATTCATCACTCTGAACTTTACATAGCGAATGCTGGTTTCGAGATCCCTAGAAAACTGATCCAGCTACGTCGCAGGAAACTCGAAAACACGCAATGAACTGTGTAGTTCGACCCTTAGAAATATGCTTCATCTACTTGTTTAGTTTTTTCAAACTCTTTTGTATAGAAGATTGCATTAACAATTTAGATATCATGACAGAATTGTTTCAAGTTAGCCTTAAAAACAGCACCAGTTTTATCTTGCCAGCATGAAAGTCTCAGGTTTAAAAAGGATGATGACATATCACCAAGAATTTCAAGCCATTCCGTCTTCTCCCATGGTTATCAGAAATGCTCAAAAATAGAATCATATCCGTCCTATTTCCTTTCAAACAGTTTATGTGTCTGCTTAATACAAATATCAGCCTCAATACTTTTACAATAAACTAGAATTTTTAAAATTGGGAATCATATAAACGCTGAAACACCACGGATACATCTGTCTTACATCAAAGAGTTAATTCTTTGTCGAGTTCCTCGAATTTTGGAATTCTCTCCCAACTAAGGAAGGATCTTCACTTTTAACATACTTGGCCTATGAACATTATTAATTTCTTTTGCTTTAATTATAAATTTTGTTTTTCTTATTTACATATAAATGCATTTACACTGCGTGTCATTTGAAAGGGGTCAACCTATTTAGGAATTACTTTACTAAATACCTGTCGGCTCAACCTTTCTACGATAAAAAGTATAAAAAAATCTACGATGATTTATTGATAGCGCTTGTAGATATGACGACCGAATTGCAAACTTTCCCTATTCTATTTACCCAATTTCAATTGTGGAATTTACTTGTGCATCAAAACGCTGTTGACGAAAAATAATGCCATTAAACAAAACTCTCTAATTTTGACCGATAAGTGCGACCAATAAAGTAACCTATCAAAACAGGAACATAGTTTCGATCTTCGAGCGGTTTCCTCGGGAAACGGGGGGGAAGCGGTTTCCCCTATTCAAGTGAGCCGCAGTTTTCAGTCAAGTTATAAATATAAATAAAAACATTGAAAGCTAATATATATGAAAAGATGAAAAAAAAAATTTCATTGTAAGATATTATTTGAATAAATAGAAATTTCAAAATGAAATATTTTTTGTTTATTAAGTCTCGCCACTTATTTTAAGAACGCATTTTTTTCACTTCATAAATGAACACATTTATTTCTTATTTATGCACTTAATTTCTATTCCTTTTATGAACTCGTTTATGGTTGTTAACAATGTTATTGTTCTACTGAACTTCAAAATATTATTAAAGTAGTGTTCTTTATAAAGTATTAATGGTGCATTGTAAAACAAAAAAAAAAACATAATTGCCGATTTATTCAATGATACAACGATTTGCCAACTTTCTGGCAATTTCATAATTTCACCTTCGTAGAACTTCTTTGCTTTCTCGACAAAAAATTAAATTAAGTCCGATTTTACAGCCTCGTCATCATTGGAAATTTTCCCATTTAAAGAGATCAAACTGAATGGTAGTCTGATGGAGCAAGATTAGGGCTTTATGGTATTTATGGCTTTATGCTCTCTTTCTATGCAAGAGAAGCTGCGGCAGGAATTGGGGCATGCAATTGTGTGTATTATATGGGTCCTATATAGCAGCGGTGCGTCCTGTCCTTATCTACGGCTCTTGTGCATGGTGAAAAGCAGCGAAAAAGATCAGCTATGCTTAAAAGCTAAATAACGTACAAAGGCTAGCCTATCGTTTCGTATATAACGAGTTTTTCAACAGGGACGATACAAAAGTAGAGCGACAGGGACAACAAACGACGCCATATTTCTTGCCGCTCTTTTGACATTTCTTTTCAGTAAGGTTTGCCATTTTATGATGGAAAGATATACGAGCCAACCGAAATTCGGAGTCAGTGGCCTCAACGTTAAGAGCGTTACGTCCAATTTATGGTCGTCATAATCATCCTAACAGATCAACAATTGAGCGTCTAGTGGAAAAATCTGAATCCACAGGCACAGAACAAAATGTTCCGTGCCAGTGAGACAAAGAAGTGCCCGAAGCGTCGAGAATATTGCTGCCGCTGAGGCTTCAGTTGCAGAAAGCCCAAATGTGTCTCCCACACGTCGTTCTCAAGCGTTGGGCAACTCTGTGACGTCATTGTGGCTAATTTTGCGAAAAGATCTTGGCCTACATCCTTACAAGATTAAATTGACGCAAGAACTGAAGCCGCTTGACCACCAGAAGCCTCGTATGTTCGTGAATTGGGCTGATTTTCGGATTTTCATCGAAAAATCATCTTCAGCGATGAGGCTTATTTCTGGCTGAATGGCTCCGTCAATAAACAAAATATGCGGTTTTGGTCAGGCAGAAATCCACACGTACACCATGAATCATCATGGCAACCCGAAAAAATTACGGTTTGGTGTGGTTTATGGGCCGGCGGCGTCATTGGGGCGTACTTCTTCCGGTATGATCAAGACCAGCACGTTACTGTGAATGGAGATCGCTACCGTTCAATGATAACCGAATGTTTTTGGCTCCAATTGGATGATATGGACTTGGAGGACATGTGGTTCCAACAGGACGGTGCCGCAAGCCACAAAGCGAATGTCACAATCAATTTATTTGAAACCAAGTTTGGAGAACGTATTGTCTCACGAAATGGTCCAGTCGCTTGACCGCCTCGGTCGTGCGATTTGACGCCGTTAGACTATTTCCTGTGGGGCTACGCCAAGTCTATGGTCGATGCCAACAAGCCAGCGACGATTGATGAACTTCGTACAAACATCGAACGTGAAATTGCAGCAGTATCTGCCGATTTATGCTTGAAAACCGTCGAACGTCTGGACTTCTGCAAGCGTGCCCGTGGTGGCCATGCAAAAGAAATCGAGTTCCATACATAATGGCATCGAACGTACATTCACAGAAATAAAGAATTTCATTGATATCCAAAACCGTTTTTGTTTTATTTAAAAAAAACTTTTGTAGTGCTCTTATTGAAAAACCCGATATAACAGAGCAGCTTGACCTCCCCAATATCTTCAATATTGCGATTCGACTGGGAAAATATTACACTTGAAAGGACGTCTCCTGTGGACATTCCTCAATACACAGATATTCTAGGATGGTGGAGATAAACGCGAGGACTGATAATGCGATTCCTTCATATAACTTCAATAAAAAGCTCTCCACCTTTGTCCCGTGTAGAAAGGATTGGTAATCAAGACTCGTAACTGAAGCACATGGTACTCATATCTTCACCGATGGATCAAAGATGGAAGAAGGGACTAGTACTGGAGTTTTCTGCATATCATTGCACATCAATAAATGGCACAGACTTCCAAATGCATGTAGTGTCTTTCAGACTGAAATCTTCGCCACTGAAAGAGCTGCTTCAACAGTACTAACAGAGAATTTCGCCACTACAAGAGTGAATATCTTTGTGGACAGCTAAGCGGTAATTAAAGCACCAAATAAGAATACCATAACATCGAAATTAATAGGCAGGTGCGTTACAGTTCTTCATTATCTGGACGAGCGCCACAAGACTACGATCATTTGGCCACAGTAACATAGACGAAAACGAAAAGGCAGATGATCTTGTCAAGAAAGGATCACTGCTGGAGCTGGAAAGGATGGAAAGATTACCACGCATACCATAGTGTGAGCTAAGGCAACAAATAGACATAGTGAGTCGAGAATGAAGCAAAAGATTGTTGAGCTCTAGGGCCGTTAGAATGGGCGTTATATCCAACTGTTTTTGTAGGAGCTGCCAGGATAAAGGGGAAATGGAGACCATTAAGCACATACTTTGCGAATGCCCCAACCTACAGGCGAGTCGTTATGGACCTTTTAGGCTGCCATGAATACTTCCAACTTAGGGAAGTTCATTCCCTTTCACCTTACCTAACCTAGTCCCCAGCCTGGAAAGTTCTTTTCTACTTGAATTATTTTTTTGAAATAATAAAACATTGTTCTGCACAACCACTTGAAAATTTCACATCAAAATCGAATGCATAGGCGGATGCCATGTGGAATGCTAGTAGCAATTAGCAATAATTTAACTCCACCAGATGTGTTCAGCCACTTCATATGTGTATCTATGATATAATGTAGGTTTGTTTTTATAGTAGCAATTACAGCGAGACCATATTGAACAAAGCATTCCTCTGCGAGTCCAATCAAAGGAGTGAGGCGAGCAGAAAACCATCTGGTGGAAAATCGACCAAACAGATTGACGTTGAATCAAAATTAAATCAGGTTTTCTCATCGCGATTACCATCGAAGGGCTTCTTTTTCCCAGTCCAATGATTCCAATTTGATAGCGATTTCATGATTGTTATGTGGAGGAGGACCATCATAGCCAGCCACTAAAGGAGTAGCTATGTACGAGTATTGTACCGACTTTGCGTCATTATCATTTGCCTTCCAGTCTTGTGTTAAATGTTTTACCCCGTGGATGGGAGGAGGCTGCATAATGGTGAGCTTCAATTGAAAGGAAATGACAATGGTACTGAATTTAATGGGAATATTTTCGAAATCGAATTTCGTGAGGTGGATCGATAATGAGGGTGAATTTGGCCATTGGCATACTCGTGTCGAGCGGAGGCCGGGGATTTTGTGTGTTATTCGTTTTTTTATTTCGTAATTGCTTGCGAATTATTAATTTGGGCATACACTTTCGAGGCACGGTATTTTATTGCTTTGAAGTTTTTCCGCATTTAAAGTTTTTGTGGAGAGTAGACGGCCATTAATAAGCATTTATGAGGAAGAAAAATTTAAATTTAGGTAAATGAGTAATCTCCGATGGCTGAAAAAAAGTGATTCTGCTTTTGTTGGAAATCGAGTAAGGCGAATTTTACAATGTGGACCTGTGTGGGAAATATTCGTTTCAGTAACAATCAGAGGTGCACTGTGCCACTCTGCAAAAGGTTTAACCTTTTCTTGATAAGTTATGCAGTAGGGACGTTATGCAGCTATCCATCAATATGGAATAATGAATGGATGAAAATGGAATAAGACTGGCCCAAAATAATTTACACGATGAAGCTTTACCTTAAAATGAGACGTCATAATTATTTAGATTTTGAAACATTTTCTTGGACGCCTTAAGGGGCATGCCAAGATATATTATAAAAATATATTTCAAGAGAATTCTCAGAACGAAATTGTAGATAAATCGGACAATTATTTATTGAGATGAGTAACTTTGATTGGAGCCGACTTTAATGCATAAAAGTAGACTGGTAGCGGAAGCCGTACGTTCGGCTACCTGAAAGATAGGAATCCCTTTTCTTGTACCTTATATTTTATTAAGCATATTATAAAACATTCTGTGTGTAAATATTTTAATATTTTAAAAATATTACTTAAACGGTGAAAGGATATAGGCGATTCATTGTGGGTTCCAAAATATTTATTTTATCTGGATGCAAATCTTACTCAAAACTTTTGACGCGCTTATTTTCTAAACTATGCTTTCGAAGAGGGTGATCACTGTTACTTGAGAATACTTTTTACGATTAGTTTGAAATTTCTCTCACTTTTTCTGGTTATAATTATCCTCGGGATGGATGAAGAATTTTTTTCATAGCCGAAAATATGAATGAAATTTTAATCGAATAAAAAACAACTTTGAATTTCAACATCCGCAATTTTTCGAAAACTAAAAAAAATTTCAAATCCCTTCTCCTTCTTCGATCCGAAGTACTTTGTTACTATTAATTGATCCGTTTTCATTTCTTTGATAACACATGATCCAGTGACGAGCAGCAGCGATCACGGCAATACCCAGTTTTGTTTTTTTGTTTTTTTTTTTGTGGACCCTTCGAAAAATGTCTGAATCCCACGTATTTCTAAATATTCTTGAGTCTTGAATATTTATCCATATTTTCCTCAATTGCATATACCGACTAGGTCTGCTTCCCTTAATGTTTTTATCACGACAATTTGAGCCAATATCCGTGAACTTATCATCGACATTGTTAATAACAATTTTGGATGTCTTAAACGATTTTTTGATTGCATTGGAGAGAATTCCCATATGAGTGTTCCTCCAGAAGCAACTGAGCTGTTGGGAAAGACTGAGGGTCTCGAGTTGGACATCTTCAACTGCCATGTATTGTTTGGACCTCTTCGAAAGTGACCCACGATTCAGATTGTGCTTGCATCACTGGAAAGGCCACTGTGTACTTGAGACGCAGTCGCAGGATGAGAGACCAGACGGGAAACCTAATATTTCAAACAAATAGGTTTGATGACGTGTCAAAAGTATGTCCGAGAGTAAAGCTAGCGTGCAAAACTTGAGATGAGAAAACAATGGTACCGTTCCGTTTCCTTAAGAATTCTACGGGATGTTTGCAAGCACGATTAATGGAAGTCTAGACAAGTTTTAAAGATAGTTTGACCTGATCAAGAGGACAGCCAACGTATACAGAACATCATCAGCGTGTGTGTGGCTTTTGCCGTGATGTACACTAGATGAAGGTTCGTTGACATAAAGCAAAAAAGGAAGGGCGTTAGTAATGATTCTTGAGAGACGCCACTGATACTAGGTAAGAAATCAGATAAGACTTTATTTAATTTAACAGCTTGCATTCAACCAGTTAGATATGAACGTAAAAGATTAACTCCCGATGGTGTGAAAATTAAGGTCGAAAAAATTTTGTTGTGAGATGAAGCCCATTTTTGCTCAAATGAATATTTGAACAAGCAAGATTGCCGAATTCGTAGTGTAGATAACCCAGAAGCCTCAATCCAGATGCTCTTACATCCATTGAAACTCAATATTGGCTTTATGAGCTGATGATATCATCGGTCCTTATTACTTAAGGGAAGATGCTGGCCAAAATTCTACCATCAATGGAGAGCGCTTTAGAAGCATGATTTCTGACTTCAACAAGATACTGCAACATGTCACACGGCGCATAGTTTCGCGTAATGGACTTGTGAGATGTGCTTAATGATCCTGTGAACTCAAAACTTAAGATTGCTTACTTTGGGGGCATGGCTTAATGGCATGCCGATAAACCAGAGACGATTTATTGCTGACATATTTGACTTCACGATTGCGCTTTATTCGAGCTAACCATAATAGTAATATCATATGCATTAACATTAGCTTAAAGTAGTATATATCTTTCGTCAAAAGCTTTTCTTATGTCTTCAATGACACTATGCTTCTGACGAAAACCAGACTTTTTTTGTATTAATATATTGTACGCGTTGATAAATGAGTTTATTTGCTTTTGTTTTATCCTTTCGAAGGCTTTCAATAAAAATACTTAGATGGAAATAGGCCTGTACACATAAACTCATCACTCTTAGATAATTTCGGGATTGGAATGATTTTGGCAAATTTTCATTGAACCGGAATTGAACCGTCGTAATCGTAGTATGGAATTAAGGAAATGCCTTATAAAGGACCATCGGGTACAATGGCATTTGATTTAATCGAAGGAATACTTTTCAGAATGTCCTCCGCGGTAACTCCAGCGAAATAAAAACACCTTAAGGATATTGAAGGGTATAGATCAGAACATAGGCTAGCGAACTCAGTAGATTAATTAACTCTAGGAAGTGAAGGAGAAGCAGAAAATAAACGATTAAATATATTGACATAGATCTCTTCAGACGGAACAGTTTTTGACCTACCCCTAAGATTTATCCAAAGGTGCATACCGCTAATTAAGGAATTTTAGCAACTGAATTTCAGATACTTTATTATTTCGAAGTGCGTTACAAGTTCGATATAACCCATCGGTATGATTTTTTTTCCAGCGGTTATATGCTAAGTCGAGTCTATGTATAAACGACCGATAATCAACCGGTTTTCATTACGAAACTCAACTTCCTCAGTCGGTGGTGTAGTATTCAAAATACTTCTCTGTGCCGTAGTCTGAAACTAAGAAGACAAAATCAAAAAAAAAATTAGTCGTGCGAAGAAAAGTATGAATTTGAATAATGGGAGTTGAAAAAGAACTTCATTTTTTTGGGCCATAGGCAGCACCAATAATATATTCGATTTTGTTGTCCACCTTAGAAGCGCACTTAACCAAGCATTAAATAGCTTCGTTTACATAAACAGCAACTCCACGACGAGGCGACCCTTCCTGTAGGAACGAAATATGGACAATGGATAAATTGGATATAAGATTTATCCAATTTATACATTTGAAATACATTTGAATAACATGCCAACTTTAATGAGCTGAAAGCCACATTAACTAAAGCCTTATAGGTATTCTGGTGTCATCGTTCTTCCCGCCGTAGTTTCAAATAGCAACGTATCTTAAAATGATATTTAAAGCCTCACCTTTCGTGGGGCAAATAACTCAAAACCGATTTTCATCTTTGTGTACGCAGGCAGAGACAGCTAGCTAAGAATCGAAATTAATAGATTAATCGAGACTACCAGTTTCGAGGAAAAATTGATTTGGTCATGTTTTCTCGCAAGGAACGTAATGGATTTATTATCCATAGCATCCTTTCGAGAATTTGCGTCGAGGAATATGTTTTCAAATGAGAAATAGCTGATTTTTGTAACAAGTTTTCTGAAGCAATTTGCAATTTATTTATACTTGTGCCTCTCTGACAGTCCGTTGACTGCATGAGGATTACTTAAATATCTGATTAAAAAGTTCTACATTGCATTGCCCCTGAGAGTCAATCTTCATTTAAATCTTTTAATTTAATGAAAACCAAATTTTTAAAAGTGAAAAAGAAAAGTAAACAAAAAATCCCATCTTAAAAGTTAAAACTTTTCGTTCAACACACTTAAACAAGATAAATGAATTTGTCTTTTTTCTTTTATTTAAAACTGTGAGCTACAACTGACCATTTATAACACCTTAAATTGAATACAAGACGAACCCGGTCCGGTCAGTAACTTTCTTATTCCATTAAAAAAGTTCTTCAATTTCCGGATCTGAACAACCAAAGTAAGACTTCTTTATTGTGTAAACAATTTTTCGTTTTGTTTTGTCCTTGTTCGTTTCCATTTTCACTTACAGCTATCGCAGGATAATACGATTTTCGTGTTAAGATTCACAAACAGACAATACAGTTTTCTCTCGGAATCGAGTTGCTCGTGACCGAGATAAGGTTCACAAAGAAATTGAAAACAAATTTGTAAATAATAAGGACGCTAAACGTCGATGTCACCCTTGTTTGGGGGTTGGGTCCTTTTTCGATGTAATGAATGAGGATGATATCCAGGAGAAGGGTAATTTGTCTTCCAGCTTGTCTTGGTGTTTGTTTTTCCTTATTCACAATTTTAAAATAGAAACAGGGAGTAGGTGCAATAAATTTCGAGATACGAGTATACGTCTTGTGACATAAGTGACCACTTAAAGGTAAGTATGCAAAAGATAAAGGACAAAGAAACATTGATTGATGCAGCCAAGGAGGATTTCCTAAGAAGAAGAGGTGTTCTTTGAATAAAGTTGTAAAGTATGCATAAATTTTTATTTGTCCTTGATTTATGCCAGATATCGAAATTGATGTATAATTAGTAGGCACTTACTTGCAGAAGGGATCCCTGATTTAATTTTGCAGAACTCTTAAGACTACAGACTTTACCGATCATCACCATAGATTTGTGATAAACTTTTCGATAGGGACTAATGTGACGATTGTCTCATTTAGAGTAGAGTTCAAAAGGTAATTTAGACTTAAATTTGGATTTGATTAAGCTTTTTCCACCACAGGTTCATTTTTTGTCATTTTGCTATGTCACTTCAAGTTTTGATATCCCAGATGATCGTGCAGAGAGACGGCGATTTTTTTTCCTTTTATCGAGAAGTTTGTCATAAATTTTCAAAAACAGTATTAAGTTGGCAAATGTGTCACTATGAACGAGATGTTGGTAAATTTTTGAGCCAAGTGAAACACGATCTCATAGATGCCAATAAAACAAGGAAAGTGTTCACTAGTGTGACTCCACGACCTTTTATTTGTAAAACAGATTTAAAAATTCCGGTAATGATTTTGATGCCATTTAATTGTCAATGCAAACAAATTTCTCTTCGGATTCAAGGTTTTAAGGGGTAACAATTAAAGGTAATTAAACAGTGAGTTATGATCAGAAAAATCGAAACGGCTATAATAATTGATTGTGAACAAAGTTCATTATATCTTCAGAGCACACACTTACAATTTACGGTATTTTTCCAAACTTGTTAAAAGATTCAAAAAATTAAGCAATAAAATTGGTTCAAAAAATTAAAGACTAAGGCAAAAGTTAATTTGTGCATTTTGATTGTTTAGAAGAAATTATTCATTATAGAAGTCAGTTATATTTTAAGCCACTGTTTTCGAACATTACTTCAAATATACGGTATGGAAGTGAGTTGTACAATTGTAGATTTTATGCAAGTAATCGATATTTCGACCAGTGTAGTCTTGCAGATTCCCAATTGTCTTTGCGCGTTAGCCGTGCATATTTCATTTGCAAAAATAGACCTTACTACTCGAGTAGTATTTTTTGTAGCTATTGTAAAATATGAGACAAATTTCCAATCAACTTGTTCAAGCTGACTCCAATATTCCTTGTAAGTGCTTTGAATATTTAGCTCAAGTGCTTCATAATATGTAGTTGATCGCACTATCGGCTCATCGAATGATTTTACGTCTATCTGATAAAATCACTGTTTCTATTTTTTCTATCTTTTAAATACTTGTCAACAGAGGTTGCGTTTTTTTTAACATTGTTATGGGTGGAATGACCTTCTGAGTTTAAAAAGTATAGTGTTGTTTTCTCGGCTGTAGTCAAAATTTAGCCAATTTTAGTCATGATTCATCTACTTTGCCTTGAATTTCATATAATGCAAAGAATGCAAAGAAGCATGAGACACGGATACCAAAAAAATTAAAGCCACTAAAGTCTCGAGAAGTTCGTTCTACTTTATTTGGTTTCACAAATACACGACCCTGCACTCAAATGTTTGAAAGGAGACCAAAGGTGTAGTCTTGATAACATTCATTGAAAACATTGACACATTGAAGAGGCCCCAAAAAGCCTGGAAACAGTGTTCAATTTATGCAAGCAATCGATGAACAAGTGACCCTTTTAAACTTTCTGTAGAATTCTCGGCCTGCGTGGTGTTAAAGATTACTTTTTACATTTTACACGACTTTCTGAAAAAAGGCATGGACCCCTGTCGTTCCTCATTTTAAGAGACGTCTTTAAATCAAACTCGCGAAAGATAGTGAAACTGACATTTGCATGAGCAGATTAGCCGCTGAAACAGTCTCGTATTCGTTGTTTGATGTTGCCGTATCAGAAAGACAATGGGTTGGTCGAAGTGTCGAAAATATAGCTACCGTTCAGCGAGTCAATTCCACGGCGTTCTCAAGAATTGGGCATCGCTCAGACCACATTATGGCATATTTTGCATAAGAATCTTGGTTTATACCCATACAAGATCAAGCTCACTCAAGAATTGAAGCCGATGGACCATTTGATGCGAGGTATGTTCTCCGATTGGGCTCTGGAGAAGATGCGCCAAGATGATGAACTTTATCGCTAAATCATCTTCAGTGATGAGGCTCTTTTTTGGCTCAATGAGTTCGTCAAAAAGCAAAATACGGATTAAGTGGAAGTCCACATTTGCTTCATGAATCACTACTTCATCCACAAAAAATAACTGTTTGGTGAGGTTTGCATGCCGGCGGCATTATTGGGCCATATTTGTTCGTCGACAATAACGCTCGTCACGTTACTGTGAATAGCCAGCGTTATCGCGCCATGATTACCCATTATTTTTGGCCCGAATTGCAAGATCTGGACTAGGACGATATGTGGTTTCAACAGGACAAGCCACACGGAACATCTTACAATCGATTTATTGAAGAGTAAGTTTGATGAGCGTGTTATCTCAAGAAATGGGCCAGTTGATTGGCCGCTTCGTTCCAAGCGATTTAACGCCTTTAGATTATTTTCGTTGAGGTTTCGTTGAGGTTTCGTTAAGTCATTGTTCTAAGCCAACAAGCCGACGACATTGGAAGAGCTGAGAGCCAACATTGAACCCGAAATAGCGGCCGTTTCCGCCAAAATGTGTTGCCGAGACATCGAAAATTGGGTCCAGCGAATCGACCACTGCAAACGTGCCCGCGGTGGCTATATGAACGAAGTCGAGTTCCATTCATAAATGTTTTGATTGTATTTCAAGCCGGTAAATAAAGTTTTTTGAATATCTCATATGTATTTCATTTAATTTAAAAAAAAAAAGATGTCAAGTCCTCATTGGAAAACCCGTTGTATCGTTTGCTTACAATTGACAATTTTATACGACTCCGAATGAACCTTGAACACGCGATGAAGTGAACATGTACCTCACGCTGGTGCAGGTCAAAAGTTAGTTCACAAGTTTGATTTAGATCTCGTTTGATAAGATAGCAAAAAGCTTGTTCACAACATCGATTAGTGAATTCAATTGGATACTTTCATCCCGCTCGCATCGAAGAGAATCACGAAAAGTTTATTTATCGTGAGTCCTTAAGATGTTGACAACCTCCATGACATTGCAAGTTTGTTTCCAATAAAAAGAAAACTGAAAAAAGCACATCCTTAATGACAAGATAGTATAGCTCTGTAAACGCTAACGAGAATATGCTGAAAATCAAATCTGCAAACGTCCAACTCTAAACTTGTATTCGCATTTAGGACTCATTCATTAGTTAACCGAAAATAAGTTAGATGAAGCTCAATTTTTTGATCCAATTTATCCACCCGGAGGACACAGTTCATAGTTTATTAATGGTTCAACTGGATCGATTAGCAAACACCACCGGAAAAGATGTACTCTGAGAGGCACATTCACCCTACACCCTTTTTTGCATAATCCAACCATTCGCGTTTTTCGGGAAACGGAAAAAAATATAAAATGCAGACGCGACCCGCAATGCACCTCGGAGACCTTTTGCCGGCATTCAACGTTCTGACTCAATTAGAAAAGTGCACATACGCCCGAGTGACACCGCCGCATCCTTGCATACAAAAAGAGCGAGCTCATACACAACCTCCCGGGAAAATAACATGAAAAATAAAAATAAAATTGGCGCAGAGAATTTACAGGAATTTTTCAAAATCCGAAACAATGAAAAAAAAAAGTGTGTGTTCATAACGAGTTCTCTTTTCCAAAGGTACAAAAACACACGAGGTGTTTTGTGCACGATTGCATGTTACAGAAACAGGCAGGCAGGCACGCAGGCAGGAGGCGGCACGGCAGAACATTTCAAGTATGTTTAGTCCTGAGGCGGTTTGGAATTTTGTTAATAACAATAATTCTGACAAGTGCATGGAATGTTTTCGAGAACTGCGTTTCGCAGTGAGAGGTGATTTGTTAATGGTTTAGTTACAGGCAGCAGTGTAATTCGCTTTCAGGTGTATACAAGCTGAGGGCCATGCATGAGCAGTACGGGTGTGTTTGCTGAACGTAGGATGGGAGCAATGAATGTTACACTTGAAATTCACATTGAATTTATTTTAGAAGAGCCCCAAGCGATCATCATTATTTGAAGCATTTCTCATGTGCACAATTGTATATAAAGGAATGTTCGAGATGAGGGTATTGTTTTCGAATCGAATGTGTTTTACAGGCTCCTTGCAATGTCCCTCTTGGGGGTACACATGTGGTGTGGATATTTTCTTTGTTTTGTTATTGCAATCAGAAGAAGTTCTGCACTAGGTGAATATAAAAAAGAAGAAGGAGAATCATAGTATTTTGAAGGTAAAACTCATTTTCAAGTTTACTTTTAAATTAAAAATATTACAGCAATTTTTAAAATGTTTACATATACTATACATCGTTGGTTCATTTGCTTGGTATGCAATTACTTTTGAGTGTCTTAAGCAATCTTTTTGGCTTTTTTTCAGATCATACATTTGTGGTCAAGATAAGAAATTTTGTGGGTCAAATCAGTTTACCAAAAATACTTAGGTTCGAATGATAAATTCGTAAAATATTATTCATGCAAAATGAGTTGAGTATATCATCGCCCTAATATTTGATTACCGTAAATCTACTTGTTGAGTTTGATGTCGTTTATCCTTTTGACTCAATCACTTTCCGTTGCAAAGATAAACAGAAGGCTTTTGACGTATATTTCATCAAGATTGCGTATTGTTTTGACGTTAACGCAAAAATTTGGCATAATGTCAAATTTCCCATACCTACTCGTACAAGTAATGGAATTGTGATTGAATTGATTTTAAGTAAAAACATTGTTTTACTAATTGGTAACTGGAAAGCCGTATGTAATAGGACTCCCGGTTGAAAATGTCGTTATTGCAGACAACTTCATATCTATCACTCTGAGGTGAATTTTGACCATCAATTGGCGTCGCTCAGCAAACCATTTCCGATCGTTTGAAAGCAATGGGAATGATCCGAAAGGTAGGACATTGGGTGCCGTATGAGTTGAAGCCACGAGACGTCGAACGCCGATTTTGCATGTCCGAAATGCTGCTTGAACACAAAAAGAAGTCTTTTTTGCATCGAATCGCCACTGGTGATAAAAAATGGGTACATTACGATAATCCAAAACGTCGGCAACGTATGTATACCCCGGATATGCCTCAACATCGATGGCCGTTCAGAATATTCATGGCCTGAAGGTTATGCTGTGCATTTGGTGGGACCAGAAGGGTGTTGTGTATTATAAGCTACTAAAACTGAATGAAACAATCACAGGCGAGGTCTACCGACGACAATTGATGCGTAAGAGCCGAGCACTGAAGGAAAAACGGCCGGAAACGGTCGCAAGACACGATAAAGTTATTTTGCAACATGACAATGCCCAGCCACATATTGCAAATGTCGTAAAAACTTACCTTGAACCGCTCAAATGGGTTGTCCTACCCCACCCGCCGTATAGTCCACACCTTGCGCCATCCGATTAATATCTCTTCAGATCGATGCAACATGGCCTGGCTGACCAGCACTTCCGTCATTGCGATGATGTCAAAAAATCTATCGATTCTTGGATTGCGGCCAAACCGGTCGAATTTTTCATAACGGGTATCCATGAATTGCCAGAAAAATGGGAAAAATGTGTGGCTAGCGATGGGCAATACTTTGAATATTGAATTTATATTTATTTTTCCTCAATAAAGCATTGTTTTTTGAGAAAAAAAGCTACATTTTCAACCGGTAGTCCTACTACATGAATATAAGAAAATATTTATTTTAGTTGTGAGTACGGCAAACTGAATTTGTAATAAATTTTAAATATTTTGAAAACTGAAATTGTTTAAGAATAACTTGTTACTTTTTTTGAAAGACAATTTCCGTACGAAATCTGTGTCAAAAAATGGGATAATCTCAGCGGTTGTTTTTCATGCTGTGAAAACCTTAAACGCGATTTCCCAAAAATATTCAAACTGCGCTTGCGGCATTAATTTAATAAGATAAATTAAAAAATAGCACAAAATTGGTTTCAAATGGTTCCTTAATTATATCAATCTAATTTAGGCAGTGCATATTTTTATAAATTTGTATGTTTTATAAATACGCATTTATTTTAACCCCTTCAAAACAATAGTTGCTATGAGCAACTTCTGACCTTATGACAACATGACAACAACAATTTTTTTTTTTGGTTTCCAAAATTTGCAAAGATCAAAAATATTAACTATATTGTGGTTATTGGTTGACATCCAGAACCCTGATGGTTGCTTTGAAACAAATGACTATAATCCAATTGGAACCTTGCGGCAAAATAGAATGGCTAAATGTGACTATCTTTCGGAGGACGTAACAGGGGAGCCTATGATAAGAAAATCTCGCGTGAAAGTGTGTCAAGGTCAGTCACTGGTTATAAGCAACCTCCTAGTAAGCCTTAATGATACAGGCTATGCCGATTATCTGGCAATTCTCAAGAGAGGCAAATATGACACTACATTCAGTAGCGTTATGTATTCAACATTAATGCATTTCTGAGAATGGTCCCTTCGAATCCTATCAAAACAATTCTATTCCCCTTTATAATGAGGAGAAAACTGTCTCTGTCTCCGAGTGTCATTGTGGGAACCTTTCTGGAATACTGCAGTGGAGTCAAAAATCTCGGTGTTATCTTGGATAAGAAACTGAACTGGACTTCTCATATTAAGTCCAACACCGAACTCGGAACCAAGGTCATGTGGGTCTGTAACCGGTTCTACGGTAGGATTTGGGATCTCAAGCCTAAGATGCTATATTGGTTGTACATCATGATGGTCAGCCATAATTATCACCTACGCAGCCATAATTTGGCAGCTCAAAACCTAAGAAGTTAAAGCTTTACACACAATCCGAAGAAGTATAAAACCTACATACTACTTTGGGCGTCTCTTTTATGTAGAATTCCTTGACCGTGACCTTCAGTGACCATTTGTTGAGCAACACACCTGCACCCAACCCCAGAAACTCAATCGAGTATACTGATAGCTCAAAAATAATAAATAGAATAGATGCATGAGTCTGTGGAATCAACACAATTTTTCTATACTTATGGGCAAGCATCCAAATCCTATCCAGTACAAGCTACAAGCCATCGGAACCTGTGCCATAGTAAACCGTGATAAGGACCAAAACGGGTCCTTAGTTCTCAAAAATTCAGACAGCCAAGCAGCGCTAAAGACATTGTCATCCAATCTAATGGAATCCAAATCTGCTAAAAGCTGCTGCGATGCCATAAAATCACGAGCCCAACAGAACAAAGTAAGGTAAGGATAGGTTCTACGTCGTCATGGAATCGAAGGAAATTAAATTTCGGAAGAGCAAGGGCTGGTTACAAAACTTCGGTTACAGGTCTGGAACCTTTACATGGCGTAAATTGAAATACGGCCGCAGAAAAGATTAATAAATGTGAAAACCAGCTCCGTATCGTGCACCGGAGAAATTTACCGGGGCTTAGGCAATCAAAATAATTGTGATCAGTTCCTTCTCTTACACAGAAATCCTCAATCTAAACAAGGAGAGCGTTGCCTTGAGATCACATCTAACCTAGTTAAAGCTTAGTGCAGTCACCGAGTGCCGACTCTTTTTGGAGGACGACGCAACGATTGTACACATTCTTTGTGAAAAAATAGTCCTAATGTATCGAAGCCCATCAAAGCCTGGACCTATTTTATGTATGCTATTTGTGAAATAAAAAAATGGGTGTTCAATGAGCACCTCGGTGATGTGACAATACTTTTTAAGTGTTCGCATTCAAGTAGAAACAAGACTCATATCAGCCAATTGTCTTTTTGCTTTCTGGCTTTGTTTGGAACCCATTTTTTGTCATTTATTTGATGTTCAAAAACAGTTGAACCTTGAAGATACATTGAAATAAGCTCGCTGTGGGAAACAGGTGGAGTAAAATTATATTCGCCGCAAAATGATAGCCTGTCAATTCATTCCCAACAAAATAATTATACCTTATTCTACACACAACCTAAGAGAGCGTATCCACATTATGGGAATACTTGAAATTCAAATAGAGCCAATGCTACTTAACCCCAAGCGTAATACAAAGACTTGCACGTTAACGACTTTCAAATATCATGTGTGTAAACCTGACATTACAACAGTTTAATATGTTTTGAAAAAGTTAACTTCATCGATCCCTTCAATATCGGCTCTCACAAAGTCACAATTATATTTGCCTTCAAACAAAAACGTCTTATTCCTCATCCAATAATTCATCTCGTCAATCGAATTTTCCAAAAACGTGTTTATTACAAAAGCAATAAAATCCGATTAACTTCATAAATCTTCAACAAATTCCCAAGTATTGCTGCTTCTTTCAAAAACTTCCAAAATCTATCCATACAAACCAAGCTTCGGGTTCGGTTGTTGTGCACCCCTGACACTGGATTCCTCATGGAAAATGAAGTTATTTATGACATTCCTTCGCATGCTTAACGATTTGACCCAACCAGAACAACACCATCTAGAATAGACACAATTTATGCACTTATTCGTGAGTCTCTCACAAGGACACACGACCACCAGAACCTTTTACCATGCGGGTTGCCTTAGGGTAACAAAAAACAACCTGACACTGCGCTACACTTCTATATACTCGAGGAATAGGTACGTTACTCGTTTCCCGAGAATTGCACATCTGTGCTCGGTTCTCGCTGAAAAGGGTGGGATGGGCGCAAAATTAAGGTGGAAAAAATAAAAAAAAAGGAAATGGCTGTAAAAATAAAAACTTTATGGCGAATAAACCGTTGTCTTTAGTACTATTACATACCCACTCTAAGGGTGAAATATGTGGCAAGGAACGACCGTAAAATTCTCAAAGGAACAAATTTGCGTTGAAGTTTTCTTTTACGACTTTTTCTACCTCGGGTCTTGTAGGGTAAATTAATTTTTATCGACACTTGGCACATATAAGGGGACAATTCTTAGATAATTGTTCACATCAAAGGGAATGGATTTTTCATTTTCTTGTTCGGTTAGTCAAGGCAACGCTAAGTTTGTTGATACTTTGACTGAATGCAACAGGATTTGGCTCATGCTATCTGAAAAATTGATCATATAGTCTTGAATTAATAATACATTTTTATGTTCAACGAACTATCGTTACTACAAAAATCGCAAGTTATTGCGACTTTTGATTGAGATCCATTTGTTTCTAGGGCGCATTTTTTTATTGAAAAACGCAGAGCTTACAAGGATAGTTCCACTTCTTGATTGTTGACAAAGCTTTCAACAAGCAACCATTTGTTACATTTTGGAAGAAGAAATAAAATAGGAAGGCTAAAACTTGCGTATGGTCCGTATATCATTGATTTTGGCCACAATGATATCGGTTGTGAGAAGCGGTGCATTTTTTTTTCCAAAAAACGTTTCCTTTTTACCAAACAGAGCCGGTTTTTCTTTTTTTTTTCCCTTTTTAAAGACAATCAATGAAACTTATTCTATGCCTATCAAAATGGAGCAGTCTTCACCATCTATAAAGTCAATCTGTAAAGCCACTTGGAGTATATTGATTTGATTGGTCGGTCACCTCAGGTTCTAACTAAAAGACCCACTTTTCATTAATGGTTATGAATTGGTTCAAAAATTCAAGCATTATTTCTACGGAACTTTGCCAAACACTGGATTGAAACAACCACACGGTGAAGCTGTTTTTGTCCCATTATAAGAATTCGTAGTAACCTAGTTTGACACAGCTTTCTCACATCTAAAAACTACAGTTTTTAAAGTGTCTAGTATACTTGCTCGTGCACTTTTAGGTCGACGCGACAGCCATCCGATACCATTGTGCATTTTCTCCACAATTTCTGGTGGGGTCACATCTCATTTGGTCGACCAGTACGTTGTTCATCTAGACTCACAGACTGGAATATAGCTCCAATTTCATATACTTAGTTATACTTAGGCCTTGCAAATAAAATTTCAAAATGATAACCACTTTTACCCGTGCTTACAGTCTCACTGAGAACATAAAAGGCTGATAAACACATGGTATATTAAACAACAGAGCATGATCAAACGTCAAACATAAGCTTTGAAAGGCTGTTATTTCCTATCATTTATTTTCAATTAAAAAATCTTCTCAATATGACCCATATTAAGTTACAAGTTCAAAATGCAGTCAACATTGCCTTCGAAATCGACAGTCCGTCCTAGAACAACCCCGACCAACCGAGACTATTTCAATTAGGACAAATAATTTTGAGAGACTCTTATTCTCCGAAGAACAAAGCTTGGGTTCTGAGTGTAAGACACTACACATGGTGTTCCAAATCAAGAAGAGTTTAAAAGTCCGGTTAATAAGTTATTTTCAATAATTTTTTCCAAATACATATCTTGTTACTAGTTTAAAGAATTAAATAAAATCAAAAAGTTAGTTTACGTTGGAAGATATTAATAATAATATATATAATAAAAAGTACTTGGTTTAACTTAGAGAGTAAAGAATTAACAATGATTTACAAGAAAACAAAAATAAAATAGGATCAATTTGTTTATTTATTTATTTATTTATTTCATCTATAAGTACAAAATACTTCCTTAGACTAACATACATTAACAATGTTGTTTAACATAATAATAGTTAATTAATATCTTCGAATATTCTAATCCTAAAATAATTGCGACTAAGTTCAATATTGATTACAATTGCATAATTATTGAAATGACGACAAGCGTTTGTGACTGGTTCATTAAAACCATAATTTGTTATATGTTGAGGAATAACTTAGTACTGGCTTCTAGGTCTTAGTAAACGGTTTGGATTAAAGCATTAAATAAAGCCGCTAGAGGGGGACAATCAATATGACCAACTATGACATCTCTCGCCAGCGCGATTGCAAAATAAACTCTTCTAATATGAAGCACTGTCTGTGACGTATCAAGTCTGTCTGTGACGTATCAGGTTGAAATTAATACTAAGTAATTATAACTACGGTCCCTCAAGATTCTTAATTGACGTAGTAAAAAAAAATTGGTATGATGGACAAACTATTACTATTTTTACAAACATACAAATTTGTACGGAACCATCGTTGCGCGATTCCGACTCTCACTTGGCCGGTTTCCTTTTTAATTTAATATTATTGCATAGTCAACGAATATAAACTTTATTCGGAACCATTTGACTCGATCTCCGATTGAATGTATATATTTTTAGGCACTTTAAACTCCAAAAACGTCTTTATCAAATACTCGACTTTCTTTTGATGTACTTTCCATGCTTGATACAAACGACAGAGCACGTCTTCAGTGGGAGAGATTTCTTCTTATTTGCGTAAAAAACAATTTTCTTGTTCAAAATAAATAATCTTTTGTAATAATAGACGTCAATTGCAATAATTTTAAATTTAAGATTTTCTGAAAAATAAAAAATCCCCGATAATGTTACATCAGAAACCGGCAGAAGTGACTACAAATTTGAAAATTCTATAACGGGCATGTTGAAGCTAAACACAACGAAGTTTCTGATATTGGCTCTCCTTGTAACACCTCACATAAGCAGTGACTTTTGTCCAAAAAAAAAAAAACTGCCTTAGACGTGTTTCGTTTTAAGCAATTTCTGAAAAATAGTTACAAATGAACTTAGCCGCATTTGAAGAGAAACTACAAAAATACATCATAAATAGAATCGATGCAAATGTGGGAAACGTTCTGTCATTAAATGTATAGAACTTGTATTATAGGTATTATTCGAAACTTTATTTTTAGAAAAACTTGAGGCAAATAAATAAATGTATTAATCTATAATAAAACTAAAAATTAAAAAAAGTTAAAGCAAAAATAGTAATAATATTTTTTTTTAATACAATAATATTAATAATGGAAGGAAAGTGTATATCGTATTTTGTGTAGTCTTCGCATGTTCCTCTTTGATTATGATGCCATTCAGTGTTAAACAGTCGAAATAGAGGAAATTATAGAAAAATTTGTGAGTGGTTAACAAAATAAACAAGTGATTTAAAAAAAAAATAAAGAAAGAGTAAACTGAGCTTATTATTGGTTTGTTGTTGTTTAGTTTTGATGGCGAAATGATTTTTTGCACGAGATACGAGTATGACTAGAGTAATTTTCATTTGTTGTGGCCTGTAGCACAGTGTATTGGTTAAGTGAAGGAATCCAATAATCCGAGGGAGAATAGGGATGCAATTTCCATAATATTCGGTGCCGATGAGTTGAAAGGTAACCTCCTTCTACACGTTTGTTTTCGTCGGCTCGCAGTGCTGTTTCCGCCGGCTTGACATTAAATCCCACACCCGGAGATACGCGCATAAAAAGTCCAGGTGTTGCGTACGCATTTTTAAGGGGGCAGACCTGCCGCACCTTAAAATAATCAATAAAAAGTCTTCTTTCACATGAAAGATTTGTTATTGAAGAAATTATTATAAATTATTGTAGTCTTAATACTGTCAAATACGTGGGATCCAGCCAATTTGCGAGCGGTGCAAACAAAAGAGAGCATTGCCGTGGTCACTGCAGCTAGATCCCTGGATCATGTGAAAACAAAAAAACCAAAAAACCGATCATAAGTAAATGACATATTGCACCGAATGTACGACAAAATTTTAAAAATTTTGAGTTTTCGAAAAATGTTCAATATTGAAATTCAAATTTGTTTATTCGACCAAAATTTCAATCAGGTTTTCAGCTAAAAAGAAAGTTTAAGTGTCAAAAAAATGCTTCATTCATGCGGAGAACAATTATATATAAAATAACTGAGAAAAATTTCAAATTAATCGTGAAAGCCCTTCTGAAGTAACAGTGATCACCGACTTCGAAAACATGGTTTCGAGAACAACGTGCATCACATCGTTGTTCTTGTTATAACTAGTTTTTTTAAGGTAAGTGTATTGTGTTTTTGAAAAACGAAATGAGCTTATGTTTTTTTTTTACTTATTATTCGTAGTTTATGGTGTCGGACCTATGCCGCCCGACCGTAAGCGACCGCGTCAACAAAAAAAATAAAAATAAATTTTCCTAGAAGTGATTCATTAATTTTTCTTTTGAGTCATTTATCCAGTCCTACTGCTGGATAGACCACCTGTTCTTACACAAATTCTTACCGGATTTTAAAAGTAGATTGTATATATTCTCTATGATTTATACCCACACAGATAACAACCATTCAATTTAATGCGTTCAATTGTTAATTGCAAGTCCTTAACTATATGTTTTACAAAACGCTTAAGCGAAATCCAATGTATAGAATGGTTTTGGTCTACACTAAGCCTAAGCCCTGTTGAAACATTCGAAGCCATATTTTCGTATCTCATAGGGTGACTGACAATGAATCAGAGGATTAATGTATATCTTTCTGTACGTTTTTCAGGACATATGGAAAACGGTAAAAAATATTTGCCAGGCAATAATTGGTCGTTAAAGTCATTTTATGTTAAACAATACGTGCCATATAACGACAAAGGTCGCGTCGTAAAAAGAATGGATGCGCGTCCGTCTGTTGTGCAACAAAAACGCAGGAAGTCTAAGTTCATTTGTATAATTACGTATGTACATGACTTCATTTAAATTTCATTCGTTTTACATTCGAGAAATTTGTTCATTTTAAGCCGTTACTTTTGGGCTATAAAAGTCGTGCGAATAAAATCGAATGAAATTCTCACCGAGGAAAAGCGAGATAATTCTGGATAAATGGTGGCGCGCTCGTATAACATAAATAAAAACGTCCTGTCTGGGGAGCATGAATGTTTTTATTGCAATTTGCTTTTTTTAAGGACCCATAAGCATTGCCGTTTATTTTCTTACTCAAGTTGTTGTTGACAAATGTAGCAGGAGAGAAGTTGATCGTAAGTGTTTTTTTTTTTTTTGCATATCCTTTTATGGATGGCGACATCGAAAATATTTTTCATGCGGGGTTAAAGAACCAGTTCGAATTTGGTGTGAACATGTTAAGCAGTTTTCTCTGCAATCTTCATGGATTATCTCTTTTGGCTCGCGAAAATATGGCTGCAGATAAAAAGATCCTCAAACCTTTTGGTCTATGAAAATTTTAATAAAGTATCCGACAATCAAATCGATGTCTTTGATGGCATACCGATAAGTTCCATTTGCGTGAAAATAAGTAGCTCCATTGGCGGTTAATTCTAATTCACTGGATCGCAAATCGCACATAGTGCAGCTAAAAGAAAAATCGTTCATAGAAAAGTCGACGTTATTGCAAGCCTTTCGCTGACTTCAATAAAAAAATCGGAGTTAGTGCGAAAGTTGTAGGTTGATTATCAATCCAAAAGGGTGAAACTATTTTTTTAAGAACGCCATAAAAGATTTGGAGAGAGTTCTCTATTGTGGAACGTTACGAACAGCCGCTGGCGAATCTAAACGTAATTAGATACCTTGGGACGTGACTCAGGTAGTATCGAACATTTCAACAAACTTATAGATGCTGCTCAGGCCAGGACCAAAGGAGCCTATGCTAGGTAAAGGTAACCTGCTAAATGACTCTTATGTGGCGTATGCCTGTGTATGGGTATACCGTGTAACTCAACGTGGGAGCAAGCTTTATGAAAAGGATTGAGGTTTTCATGAGACGACATCTTAGGGCCTGTCAACGTGAATTTAGAACTCCACAGACTTAGATAGAAAAAATCTATTCTAAACTCCTTCTGTAAAATAGGGCTAACCTTATCAGAGTGCAAGAGCAATCATATTGGACAACAATCTGATCTCCAGGACCTATAGCATCAACTATACTCGCATGCATAACCGCTCAAATCGTTCCACTATTTTGACTATTAAGGACCAATTCATGATAAACAGGTGGTGCCGTTAATTTTCCATATTGCTCGGAATGGTGTGGACGAACAACTCAACTACAGCCAAGACTTCGCACGTAGCTCTCTGACGTACATCCACTTAAACACGGCGACGGTTGTCGTCGTTTTTTTTGTTCTAATTCATAAACTCAAACTCTTGCGCACGCCATGCTAGACTGCCGACTTTTATATGTTTATGCAGATAAAGTTAATTTAGATCTAAGGCAGTTTGCCAACCTTGTAAAATATTCTTCTATTAATAGGACTACCGGTTGAAAATATCGTTAATGCAGACAACTTTATATCTATTACTCTGAGGTGAATTTTGACCATGAGAGCTGTCACATCAGAAACTTCATATCATCGTCTAATTATTTCAGTCTAGGTTATTGGTCATTAGTGAAAACACACAAGTTTTTGTAAAGCCGTAAAATGTTTACATTCGTGCCATGAACATTTTTAATATGCTTCTTTCATTTAAAGAAAAAAACAACCGAAGCGCATCAATTGCTTACCGAAGCTTACCCGGGCTATACTATAGACGTTAGAATTTGTCAGCGGTGCTCTAAGCGGTTCAAAGATGGTGATTTCGACACCGAAGACAAAGAACTCCCCGGCCAGGCGAAAAAGTTTGAAGACCATGAATTGGAGGCATTGCTCGATCAAGATCCATCACAAACGCAAGAAGAACTTGCAAAATCACTTGGCATCGCTCAGCAAACCATTTCCGATCGTTTGAAAGCAATGGGAATGATCCGAATGGTAGGACTTTGGGTGCCGTATGAATTGAAGCCACGAGATGTCAAACGCCGATTTTGCATGTCCGAAATGCTGCTTGAACGCCACAAAAAGAAGTCTTTTTTGCATCGAATCGTCACTGGTGATGAAAAATGGGTACATTACGATAATCCAAAACGTAGGGCAACGTATGGATACCCCGGACATGCCTCAACATCGACGGCCGTTCAGAATATTCATGGCCTGAAGGTTATGCTGTGCATTTGGTGGGACCAGAAGGGTGTTGTGTATTATGAGCTGCTAAAACCGAATGAAACAATCACAGGCGTGGTCTACCAACGACACTTAATGCGTTTGAGCCGAGCACTGAAGGAAAAACGGCCGGAAACGGTCGCAAGACACGATAAAGTTATTTTGCAACATGACAATGCCCAGCTACATGTTGCAAATGTCGTTAAAACTTACCTTGAAACGCTCAAAGGGGATGTCCTACCCCACCCGCCGTATAGTCCAGACCTTGCGCCATCCGATTACTATCTCTTCCGATCGATGCAACATGGCCTGGCTGACCAGCACTTCCCTCATTTCGACGATGTCAAATAATGGATCGATTCGTGGATTGCGGCCAAACCGGTCGAATTTTTCAGAACGGGTATCCATGAATTGCTAGAAAAATGGGTAAAATGTGTGGCTAGCGATGGGCAATACTTTGAATATTGAATTTATAGTATATCTATTTTTCCTCAATAAAGCATTGATTTAAAAAAAAAACAACATTTTCTACCGGTAGTCCTATTATCTCCAAAAATTGAAAGAAAATATTATTTTTACCTAAACCACATATGTACATACAGACATAAAAAAGTATATTTCAGCTTAATTGCTTCCTGCAATAATTGAGTAAAACATACAAAAAAGGGTACCATTAGTTATATCCCAATTGCCAATGTAACTGGACTAGGAGTTCAACCCAAGACCCATCAATTAAAGCAATTAAAAGACAGGCGCTTTACCAAACGTGCCACCTTGTGTTGGCTTAGGATAAGATAATTTTGTTTCAGAATCAAGCAGACTGATCAGGCTTACAGATAAAAAAAAAACAAAGCCTCAAAGCCTAAGGATATTTCTCTTAATCCGCAAATTTCGTAAAGCATTGATGCTCATGGCGGGTTCACCCAAAAAAAATCCTTGAGACTATGCAGTGGTTGAATATTGGCGCAGTGTGAAAATTTGATCTTTTATCGGAAGTTACACTGGCCTCGGACTATTCGACTTTAGACATTGCACTGGATTAGATCTTGTATGCGACTTTTGGCAGCGACATGACAAAGTCACTACAAAATGGAGAATTTTATTCATCGAGTATGCTTTTATCTTTTCAAACTTGACGGATTATCCGATGTATGAATTTCTGCAAATTGTAATGAGTAGGAAATATCGCGTTTGATAGAGCGTTCCCCAGCTGAATGTCAAAAAAACGAATCTCTACACTGAAGTTAGGCTTAAGAACTGAACTGATAAGCATTCCTGGCGAGTGGTAAGGGAGATGAATGCTTCTGTCTTATTCGCTAGAGTACTGCTTGTAATAGAAGCGATAAAATATGGTGTCACAGGATACGTTTCGACGGTGGAAAAGGGAGACAATTGACTCTGTGATATTTTTGTTTTCTATGAATTTTATCGCCCGACTTTGGATTTTGTCAACAAGGTTCAAGATGGTCTTGGAGCACCCGTAAATACATCGCAGTTGTACTCCAGTTTGGGACGAATGTTAGCTTTCTTGCATCTCTTCCGGAAACCTATCATAGATATTTTGCAGCATTTTTGGCAATCATTGGAAATATTTATTCTAAGGATGGAAAGTCTTTTAGCCTTAAGTCGGTTATCTTAAGTAGATTAAGCTAAATTCCTTGCGGATTGTTGGCAACTACTACTTCACAGTTCCGGAGGTACTGCGGGCCAACAACAAGGGTTTCGGCATTTGAACACTTATCATTCCTTGTCTGTGGTGGTGTGAATTATAGTGCAGCATTGTATCCATATATAGTATGATTGACGTTTTTGGTGGGCAATGCTTTCTATACGGTCCGGATTTTTCCGAAGTGTTGAGGCGTCCATGTTGAACCAAGTTGAATCGAGATATTACTAAAACGCTGGTCACAGTCGAAACTGGTTCATCTTAACATTCGCATATCCAGAATGATTGACGAGTGTTTTGCTTCGATCAGCTGGTGCTCGATTTGGTCGGCATATTCACCTCTGAGTCGTGTAGGGATATTTTTGTGAAGAAATCTTGTGCTATCTATCAATTAGACCAAATCGGATCAAAACATATCCTGATTTATAGATTCGTGCTTCAGTTTTTTCATTCAGTCTTCAACCCTTTCGGCTCTCCCTGTCTATTTATTTTCGACTACTGTACACGACCAACAACCATATCAGTCCGACATAATTTCCGTTTGCCTTCTGTATTTGTTTCGCCTTTAACCTGGTCTTTTCGCCGACGTGACTCCCTTGACTGATACGGGTTGGAAACGTCCTTTACACGGAAATGTGTATTTTTCAATTCTCCATACGTTCAAAAACATAAACTTTCATCGGATTTTTTTAAAAACAATGATTTATGGCTTTTACTCCAAACTCGCTTGAAATGTATTATGTAAGAGACAAGGACCTTTTTTTGCGCAGACGAAGTGGATTTTTTCCGACTGATTTAATGACATAACATTACCTCAGCTAATATTTGTTTTTCAAACAGATTTCGGACTCTTTTATGTAAGAGATGTTTTTTTTCGGCTGAACGATTGTGTATTTGTTTGTCGATGCTGTGGATTTGATTTTGTAACACGCTTCGAGGATGCACATAATTTATAGCATTTTCTGAGTGAGTATAATTTAGATAACGAAACTCAACAAAGCGAATAAAACAGAGACCATAAATCAAGGAATCTTTGTTGTTGGCAAATGAAATTCGTTTCGAATGTTTTGCGTGTATTCAAATTTGGAAGTGTTGTCTATACATGGATATAAAGTGGGTATCCGTTTTTAACTAGAAAAAGTCAGTCCTTATGGCCATGCCATGTTCATAAATCACCTCAACAGACACATGGGTTGTTGTGATTCCTTTTTTTTTTTTTTGTTGAATTGAACAATGAAAGCTGCCGTACATTTGACGGTTTGGTTCAGTGAAGGGGTCATTAACAAAAGGAAAGGAAACTGAGTTCATTGTCGATGCAAAGAGCATACGTTTTTCTAGAAAATAATATGAAATTCGAAAAAGCCGATAAGCATAAAATAAATAAGCTCAAGACTACACTACAGAAAGCAACCAGATTCAAACCTGAGTAGGTTAATGCAACTTACCGGGTAGAATCTTGATAACAATACTACACTATTACTACTGGTTTAATATGATAAAAAAATGTAAGCAGAATTAGCTTCAGTCATAATCAGGTAGGTGGGACCTACCTACCTATGCACCCCAATGCATAGAAGAGAATGAACTTCTTACTGCTTACAAACAGACTAACGCCGTGTACAATTCCTGCCGTAGACCAGCCAAGCTTTCGTAGCACCAGCTGGAATCCCCATAGAAGAAATTTTCATGTCAGTTTTCTTCAGTTTTAAAATCAGATCAACAGCATAGAATATTGTCACAAAAAAATCCACGCGGCAATCGGGCAATTCCAAAATGGCTGCACTGACGAGAATCTGCCATAATGACGTAAGACATTTGTTAAACGTTCTGCAATTGCAATAGTTCAGAAGGGCTTGTTTCGACGTGGAACACTTTAAAATATAAAATTCATTTAGAAAGCACACAGGAGCAAAAGCCTTCAAAGATCACACAAACAACCACCGATCAGTAGAAACATAAGCAACTCTAGCCAATAAAAAAGTATGGCCATAAAAACTGCGGCGTGAGATAATTGACATGCTGAAATGTTTAAGGTAGGTACCTACGTGCCTAGTCTAGAGAAGGATAAATGAGCTCATTTTCAAACATTTATTTCTCGGCTTCTATGCTTGATAAAACAATAAACTTCTTACCACGACATTACGTTAAGCATATATAAAAGGATAGTTTTTTTTTATTTTTTTCCATCTTTTTATAAAATGGTACTGGGCGCCAAAATCAAGGCTGCAAAATATAATGGTGAACAGTTAATCTCCGGATCTGCGAGTCTGAAACAAATAACGTCATTTTCTAGAGGAAGGTTTGCCACGTGGTAATTCACCACCGTTTGAAAAAAAATCCATAGTAAAAAAAATGATGACTTTGGAAAAATATTGTTCAAAAATTGACCTATTTTTGAAAAAAAGTGATTTCGAGGAAAACACTTTTGAAGTTTTCTGTACGGACCCATTTTCGAATTGGATTGCTCCGGTACACTGTCAAAATCACACTGAAAGCTTGTAGAGGGCCAATAGAACCGACTGTGTCAGATAAGACCGTTGCATGTTACCGAGATTAAAGGAAATCTGAATTTTCGGAGTAAGGATTCACAGCTGGCGCTCGGGGCTCCAGCTGCCAACCGCGCGCTCTCACTCGTCTCTACACAAAACGCTGTAACTTTTTATTTATAGCGAATTTCATCACCGATTTTCGAGACGTAATTATTGACACTTCAAGACGTTGGAAAATTAATGAATTGAATTGAATTTCTGAAAATTCTAGACTAGACACCTTACTTAAGTATGTGAGAGCACGCACCAGAACATCTGTCAGATTCCGGTGGCGCAGACATGTCCGACAACAAGAATATCACCTCTATCTGTGCCATATACTAATAGGCGATGCTTTGGCTTGTAACAAGTTCGAGGCTTGTTCCTGCTTAGAGGATTCTATCCAGTGAACGTCTTAAGCCTTTTTGGAGCCGGTATGCAATTTTGATCCGGATCACAGTTTATACTGTGCGGTTTGGAGGCTGAACTGCTGAATTTTTCCCGAGTTGGTCCCGATTTTGGCCAGGACATGCACAGTCTGCAAGGAAGCTTAAAGGTTTGTCTTCCACTGATAAACACACATAATATTGGTATCGATGTGCCGCCATTGAAACTTTTCCGGCGATTGAAGAAGAGGCCTGAAAGATCGGACCAAACATTAATGACGACAAAACAAGCTGTTGAAATTCTCTCCAGTGAGAAAGAATATTTTTCTCCACAATGGTGGTACCTGGCTCCCTTCGTAAATAGACTATTTTGTACATTTTGCTACCAAGAAGATTACATCTTTATTTCGACAGTTTATTTCATGACACAAGACGGTCACTTTACTACCGAACCCTTTTGCAATATTGGCATTTTCTATGCAAACAGCATTTCGTAGGAGACCCGCAGAATATTCAGCGAAAGAACTCAAAACAGCAGTCCTGACATACGTAAAAAGTTCAGAAGATTTGAGTATCAATTGCCACTTTGTTTTTCAAGATGTCCTTAAAGTTGCTTGCGCAACACGTAAGCTAAACTTCGTGTAAGGAACAAACGAAAAAACTACGTCGGAAGACACTCTTACATACACATTCGTAAAAGCATTAAAAATAACGCCTTGGGACTCGGAAAGGACATAACCGTGAGAATAAACATCATCACCATTCGCCGTCAACAATTTTGGACAAGTTCTCTCTAATGGGGCTCGTAATCATGGCATAAACGGAAGTGACTCCGACCGGAACTGGTGTGCCTTGTCTATACACTCATATAGCTAGCCCACATACAGTGCCATTGACTTTTGCTGTTGCACCAGCATCTAAACGATCCTTGTGACTAACTCAAACTCTATATCAATTCCATCTTCCTGTGAGCAGTTTCAAATAGAGATGCGAAATGAAATTTCCGCTTCAAACGAACGTGTTTACGTATGCTCCATGGGGCACACTGCTATAAGGAGGACAGCGACGACCGACGATATGCCTTTCACGCTCTCACAATTCCTTTATTTATATTTTTTCCACTGTTTTTTGTTTTTTTTCGGGAAGCTGTTGAGTTTGTGTTTGCTGGTGGCACTTTTCCGGCCAAAGTGGTGTCCTTTTTCTGCGCTAAAAAAAAAAAAGAAGACCGAATGTGATAAAATTTTATCCATCGTGTTTAAAAGCAAAGGCGAGTTACACACCGATCAAAGGATGAACACAAAAATACCTACAAAAACTGAACGTGATGCATTTAATTTAACGGGAAATCAATACGTGTATCAGGATACCGAAGGACACAGTCACGTGTGCATAAAGCGAGTATATCAGCCAGTTAGTCAAAAGGTTATTCACACGAACAAAACGCATTTAAACGAGTTGTCAAGTATATGAGAATGGCAAAGTGTAAATGGATTTTTTTCTCGTCCTGTGGATGATGAAGTTGTGCTTTCATCATTGGAAATCGGGCGATAAATCAGATTCATAGTGTCCTGTTATCTATGTGGTTACAATACGACAAGAACCGATGAGAAGTGTAGTTTTGTGTCCTTGCTTTTTAGAAGGCCAAAACGATGAAAAATGAATAATTTCAAAAACTGTGTCCCGATCCCTACATTTGTATGGATGACCCCGCGGAAGACTTCGCAATGCACATGGTTGTACTAAATTCCTTACTTTTTATCTTAGAAGGCCATTGATCCTTGACAGATCTGAGGCTGCTTTGCATCCTCAACGATCCAAAGTATGCTGCTGTCAGTCGGTTCTATCAACCGGAGGTTCGGTCTGTTTTCATTAGCTTGGTTTCAAGAGCACCCGTAGGTCTAGCATTGTTGTTCAAAGTTCCTGAGCTACTTGAGTCCGCTTTTTGCCTAGCGAACTTTAAATTAATTTTAAAGCTTATGGAGTTTGATATTTTACATTTTCCGGAGAATTTTTTCTTTGGAAGGTCTCTATTCTGTAGTGTTGTATTTTTATCATTAAACATTCAGCTCCTTGAAGAAGAACTTTAAAAATGATGTAATAACGTATGCTGCCAGCTGGATAGTGCATCTTCTTGTCGGAATCCGATTCAGCTCAAAATTATTCACAGGTTCTTAGTAAATGCCTACTTCAAATTCATAAGGGTCTTCTAAGATTCAAATTCATAAGATTCTAAGATTTGGTAGAGCCTTAAAATTTTAACTTTTGCCTACTTCTCGGACCGGCAGCCGCACTGGTACATAAAAGTCGATTAAAAAAGCCATTAGGCATTCATACAATAATTGTTGCAAGACGTACAATCCAATGCTATGATGATAAGGTAGAAGAAGCTGATATTCCTGTCACCGTGCATGATTACGCCCTCCCGAAAGTCCCGAATGCCACATTTAAAGAGATTTTGAGCCTTCCTGTGGACACAGTTATTGCTTCTTCAGTGACTCGGTAAATCAAAGTTAGATTTTCTTCTTACCTATTCACTCTAAGTTTTTCATTATCTTTAAGTAGCTCCTGGAAATGATATCTGAATATTTTAATAATTCCAACGATGACAAACATTTACACTGAATGCGATAAAGTACAAGCGGATCATCAGCAGAAGGTCGATATGAAACTCCGGTCCGTTTACATACAAAAACCACTCGCAACTCCGCACGTTACCTACGAATAATTGGCGCCCAAGCAGAGGTCCTCGCCGCCAACTTTCCGAGCATCTGAGGCTGAATTAAGGGTCAAATTAGCCATGTTCAATAGTAAAAACTGAAGTCGCGACACAAAAAAACAACCGAGATAACATAAAGGTACAAGTTGTGGCATCTCCAGCAGTTGATTGAGCAAAAACAAAAAAAAATTGTCAACCTCTTTTGAAGTATTTAACCAGACTGCAGTAAATAAAACGTTAAAGTCCGAAAACTTTAATTTTAGTATGAGTTCACCTCTCACAAGTGAATCGTTACCTTTCGGTTATTGAAATGAGACCGTTCAACCTCAGACACTTGTGCGAAAATGCGTAAAGTTAAAATTTATACACAGTTTCACTTCTCTTCGTCGCCTCTTTTCGATCAAACTATGTTGACTTTCTAGGTTCTAAGTTTTCTTAAAAGTTCGAAAATTCATTGTAAGTAACTAGTAGACTAAAAACCATCCAGTAAAAAAACTGGCTCATCAACAATAGATCCCTTTTTTGCTTGGATTTCCTCAAAAGCAATCCTGTGAACCAGTACAAAACTTCACTCGTGTTTGGGAAGTCGCAGCTTCATTTTAATGTCAATAATCTCATAGAGTTTCCAATCATCATCACAATTTTTATTCTCACAAGTTATACACGCAAATCACACAGGATCCCCTTTATTCGATTTTCACAAATTACATTGGCTTCTAATAGTCTTTTGGCTTGCGACGAGCATCGAATATTTTTTTCAAATAGACCTTTCTATAAAAAAAATCTCTTAAACGAAATCGATCAATTTTCATCCACTTCCAACAAGAGATGCAATTTTTGTAAAACTTTTTCCAAATTCCCATTAAATGTGGACAATAAAAAGCCATTATCCTGCACCACTTGACTCAAAATAATGAAAACAACAAACCTATACCAACAGTCCACAACACCACAACACTAAAGTTTCATTTCGTCCTTTTCAGGAATCTAAATGATTTTTCAATTCAAAAACTATCTACCACCCGAACACAGTTAATGGGAATCAAACACCATAATCGAATAAAAAACAACATTTTGCAGATGGACACTCGAATCGAAAGGATTTTCAATTCAATTTTCAATTATCCATTCCACAACAGGAATGTGGATGGCACTGCTTGCCGCACACATATACAAATGCATGTTAGCGTCCTGTTAACACTCCAGATGACATACAATTTGAATATGGATTCTTCTGCTTCAGTTGGCTAGTTTTTTTTTTCTTTCGTACTTTTACCAACAATAGCTTACCACACACATATTTACATTTGTCCTGTTTCCTGCTCGAAATACACATAAATATATAACTCGATGGAGGATACACAAATCATTCAGTTTAGTCAACATATACAAAACAAAACAAATACAAAAAAAAATAATTTAAAAGGATATCTCATATGTCCTGTCGGTAGCATTCGATTCTAATGAAATATTGTTTGTTTTTTTTATTTGCAGCTAAGCGAAGATATCGGTTACGTTTTATACTCAGCTTTAGGATCATTCTACATTCCTAGTTGTATAATGGTGTTCGTCTATATTCGAATTTATTTTGCGGCTAAGGCCAGAGCGAGACGTGGAATCAAAAAGCAGCCAAGGAAACCACCCAACGAACAGGTAAATTATTATTATGTTTCTTTTACTATTTTTTTCCTGAAATATAAAATGACTTACTTCGTAACTTTTTATGAGCCCTGCTCCTGTTAAAAAAAAAACTCTTTGTACACTTATTTGAATAACGTCATAAGCACCTCTCGAGGGTGCCTTTTTCGATTCGAAGACTCTTCGAATTAGGGTGTTGATATCTATCCTAACCTTAAGAAGCACAATTGTCAAGGAAAGCTCTTCGTAGTGTTATCCGTCAACATTTATTCAATTATCGCAGCGCCGGTTTGACAAGGGGACTTAGACATCATGGAATATACCCAAAGAAATTTTAAAGGCAACGCCGCAGTGGCTTCAGGGTTTAGCGACTCCGTTGCATGGCTCAGCTTGTCGAATTAAAATAATTATTGTTCACGATTTACGATAAAGATGTAGTCTATTATTATTTTATTATTTTATTAAGTCTATTATTTACAATTTTGACTTAAAACTGCAATTTAAATATTGTCGGCTTAACAATATGGGCCCAACGTACAAGACATACTTAATCTATAACTGAGTTTATATCCAATTTTCCAAAACATTTTGAAAATTGACTCTGCGGGAGGTGTTTTTAAAAAGGAAAAATAATTAAAAAATTATAAAGGGTATCAACCTCTGTAGTAGTTCCTGTTGGCTTTCGTGTAGAATGAGTTCTAATCGACGATCTCCTGAAAGGTGGTTGTCCGTGTGCTAAAGTACCTGTGGGTGGGCTCGATTTCCACTCTGCTGATGATCCTGATCTCTTCGTTAGGGTGGCTTGCTAATTCTTCGCGGATTTTCCTTGTCAGCTGCAGCATATAGTCGTTAATTGGTGTGATACATGCGCTTCTGTAGAGCTTTGTGTTGCTGAAGAATTTCCGCGTGTTGAAATTCCTCCAGATTCCAGTGCACGATCTGAGGATTTTCCTTTCCAGTATCTGAATTTTCTTCATTGATGTTGGTGGCACCGTAAGCCATATTGGGAAGGCGTACATAATTACTGATCTTAGAAGCTGTCTAAAGACGAGTAGGTAATTTGGTGCTTTTATGCAATCCACTCCTCTTTTTTAGTAGTGCGTGCACAAGATGAAGGGCGAAATTGACTATTTGAATAGCCTTTTCAGCACGTTTGTGATCCCCAGGTATTTCGTGCTGAGTTGTGGAGCAACGTCTGGCAACGTTCTCATTGTGTAGTGGCATCTCGTCGCGAAATCTGTTGATCTTCAGTCCCCATATCATGTAGGGCTTCGCTATGTGTTGTGGTACCCTTGCGCCTGCTATTTCCGGAGCTCATGACTAAGCGTATGTTATGGAGTCATCTGCGTGGAGGAGGCTGGTCCGCTGAAAGGATGTTGAAAAGGATGGGTGAGACCTTTCCTCCTGAACTCTTCCAAGTAGTCTTCTTAATGCTGACATTTGATCCTGTATCTGGACGAAAAAGAATCTTTCTGTTAAGGAGTTAAAAAGTATTCTTACCAGATGCTGCGGAAATACTATTGTCTTCATTTCATAGATGAGGCCCTTAATTCAGACGCTTCCAAGGTCTTTTCTATGTCCAGAAGGCACGACACTAAGTTGTCCTTCTTGTTGAGAGTTTGGGTGACATCATGATACAGCTTCAGCAGTGGATGGATGGCTGAATGTTTCGCCCGGAAACCATATTGATGGTTTGGGATAATTCCCTTCTCCGAGCAAATTGCCATGATTTGGCGCAGCAATATTGACTCCAGCACTTTCCCAAAACAGAAGAGGAGCGCTATCGACCCATACCTGTCAATGATGGATATAGTGGTTTTCTTCGGAACTGGAATAACTTTCCAGGAGTTGTAAAATAGCTTTTGTTGGTGCTATTGATGTTATTGAAAATCACCGTCGGAAGTAAAATAGCTTTTTCAGCAAAAAGCTGGAAATGCCCTCTGGACCTGTAGACTTTTTTGAGTTTCCACTCAAAATTAGGTCGTCTACTTCTTCGGCATTTGTGACAGCGCCATTGTCCGGATCTGGATTTTTTGCGGGATTTTCTCTGCTGAACATTGTCACAGTGCTGGTGTCATATAGTACTCCGATGATTATAGCGTCAACTTCTTCCATAAACTCTGGTAGATGGACATGGTCTCTCGGTGAAGTTCCTTTCGAAGTGTGTGGCGAAAGCTTCAGCCTTATTTGCAGGCGTGGTGACCACTTCTTGCATTGATCGATTTGCTTGAAAGTGTCCGGTCCAGGATTTTTTCCAGGCGTCTTATGAATTGCAGAGGAGCAAGGTGCTTCAAGTTGATGCAGTTGAGTTCCGCTTGAACGCCCCTGTACTCATCGTTGACTATGTTCCACGTTCTTCAGCTTCATCTGGAGACGCTGTCGGTGTGCGTAGATGACTTGGATGTTGAGTGGCAAGTGTGCATATCGATCCTTGCTGCTCTTGGGCTTTTTTTGGAAACCGATTGCACTATGGACCACATCCTTTAGCGCTGTCAATTTCGCGTTGGTAAGATTTTTCCTCTTCTCGGATGAAAAACCCTCGAAATCGGATGGGTCTTCGTCCATCATCCTTATTTTTTCACTTTTGCTGGGCGCCGGCAAACCAAGGCAGGTAATGCTTTGATAAAAACTTTTTCCTGACCTGAAAAATTATTTTGAAAAAAAATGTGTGTCTGCTTTCGCTGTCAACACTGAACTGACTACATAGTTCTTGTTCACTTCAATCCATTCAGGAAGATCATTCATCCTTTCTTCTATTCTCGATCAGCCCGAATGAGCTATAGGGCCCTCCTTTGAAACTACTGCTGTGCGCATACTTTTAAGTTGAACACTCTTGTCCAACTCGAAGTTAAGTTGTCTTAACTTGTTAAAGCGGAGAATATTAAGTGTCACCTCTTTCGTGTCAGGCAGTTTTTTCCAAATTTTTTGTTTTTATGCTGAGGTATTTTACAAACCTATTCAACTCTAAATGAGCTCCGTAGCTTAAGACAATATTTCGATTAAAAGGCGGATCTTATTTCCCGACAAATCGACACTGTGTCAGTTCGTTCGGCTTCATAGTTCTTGCACGTGCTCATTTTGTAAAGTCATATACCAAGAACTCTGAAAAACTAAACAGCAAAAAAAATTATCCGTAAATTAATTTCAGTAGCACATGTGAGAGGCAAACACGGACACAAAGGAGTCCTTACTTTCCTTCCTTAAACAAAAACACTGTTTTGCACGGCAACTTCTTTAATTTTCACTTTAAATATCTCATTTTGAATATTTCGTCACTGTTTAAGAAAACCGGAAACTTTAAGCAGCTCTCCTGAAAAATCAATTTTTTGAGTTATGCCGGTTTTTTTAAACAGCGACGAATTGTTGTTACAGCAGTTGTTGTATGTGAAAATTGCATGTGTCTACCTGTTTCGGCTCGGATTATGCAGACTTGTGACAGGCGGATGGACGGAAGTCTTAGTTATAAGTTTCCGCTGGCACCCTTTGTGCACGGAACCCTAAAAAAGGTATCTTTATCGAACATTACTTCCAGAAGAATTAGAAAATCGACAATCGCCATCATTGCTCCCAATGCCATCATAATTCATCGAAAATCGGCACTGCTGCTGCAATTTAGTCCTTTCCGTACTCGTTTCCTTATCTACGAAGGAATTTGAAAAAAAAATCTCATCAACCTGAAACCGCATTCAATACCCGGTCATGAATTGTCTCCCGATCAGGACAAAACAAACAGATTCAATTATTCATGTCTGCTCCTTCTGCCCTCACAGAATTGACCAGTGGCCACGCAGTGGTCGATGTCCGAGTGTATCGACACAAACCCAAAAAAAAAACACTCGCTTCTTGGGATGTGACAATCGAACATCAGAGATGGTACTGCTACCAGGACAATCTAGTGCATTCCCTTGTTCAGATACAAAATTGAGTGGCACCCCATTCCTGTGTAAGAGTAGATACATACATACACAGCTCCTCCTAGCTATCAGAGTTATCCTCACGTTAAATAATTGAATTCCTTCGAATGTGAGATACGGATACGATCGTTTGCGGTGAAAGCCCTGAAAACGAGGTAACAATTGCCACAGCGGGAGAGCATAGTAGTCAATAGATGGGGTTGTTGTGCGGACCAACCGGAGATCTGGATTTCACGAACATGAATAAATAAACGACCTCTTTTTTTTGTGTATTTTTTGTGTATGTAGAAATGCGGAAAAGGGAACCCTTTTGTCAGAGAACAAATGTGGGCTTTACAGAATTAGTTTCGGGCAAAAGGATTGTTTTCAGATAAAGACCTAACCGGGTCAATTTTCACAGCTGAGCCTGAATTAATTAAAAACCTAAAATCCTTTTGAGAAATATTTAATCTGAAATGAAAAGAGTTTATTTTGTATTTAGGAATTGAAATAAAAAAAAACTGAACTTCGCCTTTTATTGTTAAATTTTATGCCCGCTGATGACAGCTTGCACGATAAAAATAAACAAACTTGAAGCTTGAAAGAGGAAACGAAATCATGAAATCCATTTATCCAATCGACCCAATCAAACGCACACTCGGTTCGAATTCAAACGGATTCCACACTCAATGGACTGCCCATGAAAGTTGAATCGTAACCTCTAACCCGATTGAAATACAAAAATTCAATCTTCAAATGGCTTGAGATGTCGTTCGCTGATAGTTTCGCAATTTTCGAAAAGAATGTGTGCATTTGAAACAAATTGCCAAACACAAGTACGTGCGGTACGCCAAGATGCTCCGTGATTTCTCGTTTCCTTTTTGTGCAGTCGTTGTGAAACTATGGGGGCTTCTGACAGTATACAGGATGCCAGGAGTTTGGTCGTGATTCACGAATTAAATTGAACTGTGAAAAAAGATATTCGGAAAGTATAAAGGCTTTTGTTGGATTAGAGCTTTCTTATATTTGAGTGCATTTAAAATTTACTTCTTTTAAATAACTTTCCATCTAAAATTGGGCTTGACGCTAAGCCCATGAGCATTTATTGCGATACAAATGTTACGATACATATTTCTAAGAGGTGGAGCGCTATGAAGACGATACATCAAGGCTGAGAAATTGAATCAGCAGCTTATTATTTTCGAATAAGTAACAAGTCTGCAACAGTCTGATCTTAAAGCTTCTTTTCACCTGACCAAGGTGTTTGCAGACGACTTGTTGCGTACAAATCTGGATTGAATTTTGAGGCATCTGGTTCTACTTGCAGCATGACTTTGATAAGATTCAGCGTAAATGTGATGGCCAGAAGCGGAAGGTACGAATCGGCACACCGATTTGAATTCACTTAATTCACAGTATTTTATTCGTTACTTGTATTTTGAGCTTTAAGATCACCAGGCTGTCAATTTTATGCCTTAGCAGTAGAGCTAATGGCATATTATCCACTCAAACCATTATTTTGACGACATTAATCTGGATTTCCAGTATGACATCAGTCATACAGTCATCACTACAACAAGGCTTTATACGCAGTTTGTCAAACTACTCTCGCTGGTTGACCAACGTCAATTGGTGACTGGAACAAATCAATTGATCTAGCATGGCCAACTCCACTACCCAGTCTTCTTGAGACACAACGAAGAATTCGACAAAATTCTTGATCGTGTAACAGCATGGCTAACCACTGGCGAATTGAAGAACCAGAGTTTGTCCCATACACGAAGTGGTCCGCTGCGAGTTGCGATCTTAAAGTTTCTTTTTACTTCCCAACGTTTTGAGTTCTCAGGAGTGCGATTCCACTGTTTCTAGAAAGATGCCTGTGTGTGTGTACGTACATTCGTGCGCATTTGTACGTCTCGCATATCTTGAGAACGAATCAAGCTTTTGAAGTCATTTTGTCATATTTGCAAAATTAACACCTGACAAATTTGATTTTGTAGATCAAATGTTATTTTCAATAAAAAAAAAAACTGTCAATAAAGGACGATTCCACTTGTTTTATTAAAATAAAATTAGATTTCGTAGAAAAAATGTTCATAATCCATTTTACTTATTTTCAGGTTCCTCATAGGAGGAGTTAAATATATTCATAAATATATACCCTGCCGTTCATAAGTTTCTGGACCAAATATTTTGGCAGAGAAATTCATATTAAATTGTTTGTCTTTTTCTTCAGCAACCATTCCAAATCAGTTTCACTTTCGTCATAAAAAATGGTTCGTCCTCGACTTTAACGAAAATCCACATCTTACTTGTACCACTTTGGCCGTCAATCTAGACATAAACTTCTTTATGTTTCTCAATAATATTGATCTCAAGACTACTTTAAAGATCTCCCTATATTGATCTCTCGATATTAGACATTGTTTTACGTACCTTTCTGTCAGGTTCGTCCCAAAACAGTTCTGTTGAGTGGATGCCATTTCGTATTTGTATATGCCCCTATCTCTATTTCTTAATTCGCGTTTCTTCCTCAAAGCTAAGAAAAATTTCACAGAAATGTGAATCCGAAAAGTCTTTTCTTTTCCCTGTTCATGATTTTGGATAAGTTCTGCAACAATGGCGCACAAAAAAAACACACACATACACAGTTAAGGAGCCATTGCCATGCTTGACTGTTTGGAAAACACAGCTAGACGCCGAACGTAAACTCGGTTTTTTTCCAAAAAAACTAAAAATTTCTACTTACCCGTTTATGTGTATCCGTATGGCTAAGCCACCATGAAGGTCTCCTGAGTCAATTTATACAAGATCACAACATCCGTAGGTTGACGGGATAGGGGATACATACTTATGATAGGTATTCCGATTCCGAAGCAATATGTCGAAGTTAGGGAGGAACTCACATTATGCCAACAAAATAAGACTAGATTAGAAACACGGAAACATGCATAGTTTCAGTCGAGAGTTGGAAAATTTCAACTCTCGACTGAAACTATCTGTTGAAATTTTCCAACTTTCGACTGAAACTATGTGTCTTTGAGCCATCCTGACTCCAAAATGACACCACGTAAACTATAAACTATTAACAAATTGGCTCCATGCCATATTTTATGGGTAAAATTCAGACTTAAATCTTTCCATCTCGTATTTAAAATGTTATCGAATGGAAAGAACAATTAGACGTATCGGTGATGTTGCTATCCTTGTTCGGAGATCAAATCCACATTCCCTTTTACAGGTTGTTAGAACTCTATACATAGAAAATATCGGAGTAGAAATATGTTTGAGAGAAGATACATGATTTAAAATATTTTGTGCTTACTCTCATGGTGGTTCCAACAGGTTTAGAAATTATAACAAGTATAGAAGAAGCGCACGAAATTCTGGAAACTTTTGCTAATTTGATTCGTAGCTCGGTTAATATGGCAAGAAAGTTACACTTATTGTATCTCAGTCATTCCAGATAAAGACCTAATAAAAATGCTTGATCGAAATTAAAAAGACACCAGTGGCAACAATATCATTTCTCTTCAATAAAGTCTCATAGCCGATATTTGAATTGTCAAATCTCCGACGAAATTTAGAGACATCGTTATGACATCTTTAATATGGTCTTGAAAAACCATTCTGGAATATTGTAAAAGTCATGAAAAATAAGAATTAGAACATTTCAAATCTCACAAATAACTAGGTGTCCTACGGGTGCAGATGAAGCAAACGCGTTTGCTGTAACTTTTGCTGAGTACCATAAAATTACACAAAACTTTAGGGAAACGAATATGTTTATTGTTATCAATAATGCCAAATATTGTCGTCAATAGTCCTTACCGAGAAATAAGAAATTCATGATGCACTTAGACATTGAGCATGCTTCTGACTTTGTATGAAAAAATGGTTTTGTTAACAAGATGATTTACTATTTTTTCACTATATTTGTTGCATTTTATTCAAAGTTTTTTTTTCAAACTGAAACTTAAAAGTGTTTATTGAAAGTGTTGATAAACTATTTTAACATGTGGAAAATCAAATTATAAAATTGAACGCTGGAAAAATTCAAGCTGTCTTTTTAAGAAGGAAAAGAAAGCATTTTTTCGTTCCAAGCAACACCATAAGCTTAAACAGTGTAGACATAAACTGTTTTGGAATCCATCTCGACAAGTTCATTTACAGGAAGTCTTTACATAACATGATAAGGAAAATTAAATTATATTAAATGAATTTTTTTCCAATCGATTCTGCTCTACGGATGGTAAATGAATGGGAGAAAGTTTTGCAAGTTGTCATATATAAAGATTACAAATCCATCATTCTACTCGTGGTTCATGTTCACTTGTGAACGTTTAATTGATCTCCGACCGCATTTTCCAGTTTGGGGAAAACTTCATGAGAAAATAACCTGCTGATAAATTACTAGTTTCTTGATCCTGTTTGTCTGTTCTAACATTACACAATTTCTGTTTGTAAGATTTAATTTAATTATTTCTGTGATAATTTTTGTAAGACTGTGTTTATTTATTTAACTATAGTTTAAAGTTTCTCTGTATATAATATTAACCACTTTTTCAATTTTTGTTACAAGCATCTTGCTATTTATTTATGGAAATTTATTTATTTCCTTATTTATTATGTAAAATTATTATACTCATAAGTTATGCATATTAATTTATTTATAATATCTTGTTCTTTCAATCCACTATACACTTTTTGTTTTTTCTTATTTATTTATTATTTGTTTATTTATTTGTAAATCACATAAATTAAATACTAATTTAACTTATCACAGTCAGACACGACCCAGCACACGAAAAGTGCAAACGATGCACACGCGTATCCGCTTTCCACCTGGTAGTCATTCCCACCTGGAAACCTGAAGCAGAGCAATGACGTATAGTGGGCCTGCATGGGAACTGCAGATCAGCACTCTAGGGTAGAAATAGGAATTGATGTAGTAAATTATTTTGAGTTTGTTAGTTCAGGTTCAAGTTGAGCACTAGTGGAATAAAGTATTAAATTGTTAATATTTTAAAAGTGTGATTTAATTGAACCAGTGTGGGTTCAGAGTTTTAATTTTTTTTTATTTCCAAGCATCAAGAATCCCTTACTTTTATAGACTTATTTATGTATGTACCTTTTTTATTAAATTTGACAATAAATTCAACCATTATAATAATATTACTTTGAAGGATGTTTTTCGTAGTTTTCCTTCAGGTTCTAATGCTTTGTCCACCATATTTGTTTCTCTGTAAAAAATTTTTTTTTGAATTGACGTAATATTTATGCATATCGAATCTGTATGTTAATTGTGCGTCAAAAGGCCTGAAAACTCAATACGAAAATGCAAATATCTATCTACCTATCTATCTGGAATCTTGATTAAGGAGCTTTAAGGGACTGTATTCAAAAGTAATTGATATTAATTTCAGCTTGATAACTCCATGCATTTCTGAGAAAAGAGAATTTCGTCTGCGTTTTTTAGTTAAGAGGTATGAAACCTTAAAATGAACGCACAGAAAAATTGTAAAGTTAGGCCATGGCTCCTAATAGAGCTTTTCCGTCGATTTTTTCTTTCTGATTTGTAGTTGTAGACTAGGGTCACTTCTTATCTCAGCTTTCATTACATCATTAAATTAAATTTAACATTTTGTTTTCCCCACTCATATTTTCTTATATTCTCAGTTTACATTGAATTCAATAATATCAAGAATTTATGACCTGACTTATCATAATTTGCTAAAACTGTGTCCTTGACATTGTATGTCAAAATGCTAAGCGTAAATTCAAGTTTCCACTTCTTGCGAGTCATATAAAATCCTTCGGGTATATTTTTGCCATCAAAGACTTATTGGAAATTGAAAAATAACAGATTCGAAAACTAAATTTAGAGTAATAAAGACCCTGACCCGCATTGTATTGCGCTAAATGAATAGCCTCAATTTCAACATTGGTCTCGTGTATTGTACTTATACAAGTATAAACCTCATTGACTCTAGTAGTCCATGTTGATTGAAAGCTTAAACCCCAACAAACCGCATTCATTACGGTTGGCTTTCGAAATTCAAAATAAAATTCGTACAAAATAACCTTGAAAAGTATCTTAAGGCTAAGCCACATTTAATTGAATTTGCTTTCACCGGGATTGTGCCGGTATGCGTCATAGTTTTTAGCTCTCAGTCAACGATATACAAACTCAAAATGTTGGTCATGGCAATGTAGAGAAGGTTGTCGATTCGTTCTCTATTAAGGACTCTGCTGTGCAAAGCAGTGGCAGATGGTTGGATTTTTATTTCCTTCTTTTTTTTTCTTTTATTGATTTTTCTTCTTTTTCATATTCAAGCGCACGGACAATTTGAGGAGGTGAGCGAGTAAATGAAAAGGACTGAGAGCCGCGAGGTTATTTGCATTTTTATGAGCTCAAATATTGGCAGTAGTCTTTTTTTCTTTAATGAAAACTTGGAAGTTGCTAGGGAACCATGCTTACAGGATAATTTTATTTCAACTTATACATCACGTGAGAATATTCAGAAGGCTAAGATATTTTTTGACATACACCATTATATTAATCGTATTTGTAGAATAGGATTATAACCAACCTTTTAAAATGAGGTGCTTTAGATTCACAGAAAACTTTTGTGACGTGTTTCAATGACTCGTTTCATTTGAGGTTAATAGAAGATTCAGTTTTTATGCAAAAAAATACAAACAAGACGTTTTTGGAACATATTTCAAAGTAAACAGAATCTAATTTGGGTTTGAACGCAGACAATGATTTTAGCGGCTGATTTTTGTTATGTTAATCTGTTAGATTTTTGTATGCATACCTACATCTAGGTACGTGCGCTATTTGGATAAGGTCAAATCCAAAATTAAAAGATGTTGCTGGAAAAAATAGAGATTGGTAGGTTCTGATGCCAGGTGCTTATTTAAATTATAAGTAGTGAGTAGGTAATATTGAGCTTGTGATAACGTTCCACATTCATGTGCGGCTTAAAGAAGTATATCAATCCTTGAGTTGTCGTCCGAAATTGGCCTGGCTGGTGAATTGGTGTGCCATTCCCGGCGAGGACAAGAAAAAATGGTTGTGTTGATGTTCACAAAGTTTTTTCCCCGATATGGTTTTTCGTAAGATGTTGAACCCTCCCGAGCAAGCTCATGATGGTCCTGCGAGCACCTGCCAAGCCGTCGGCATTATGTTTCAGCTTAAGTTCGAATGTACATTAGATGCCGAAATTGAATGAGCTAGAAAATCGCTGCCGTTCCATGTCCTGACGAGTGAATTGCTGCGAACAAATGCAACAAAAGACTTCGTAATGTCATCAGCGGAGTATTTCATTGAATAAGATGTAGCAGGCAAGAAAACATAACTTAATTAAATAGTGTCGGAGACAAAAGAGAACCCAGTAGTACACCAGAACTTATATAATAAATTGCGGCATTCGCGGTGATCTATGCCAGCCCGTTTACGTTTTTGAACTTGTTTTTGAACTTGTGTGTGGCATGTGGCCCCATTGAGCGAGAACCTAAGTTCGCTCAACTCCGAACGCTAAATTTCTGGCTATTCAAAGTCAGTAATAACGCCTGTGGTTGTTCTCTTTATTGACTGCAACATATCTTCTATTTTCGTTTTGCAAGAAAATTTGCCAATAGTTCTAACAATATTTATGAAGGAGTCTCAGCTGCTATCAATTATGTATCGGATTATTGCGATCCTCTTGACGAAATTTTAATATAAAGCGATTTTAACTTACCTCTTTTAAAATGGATACCTTCTGACGACAAACTTTGTTTTGTTACAGTTGGTAGTGTATCGCCATTCGTCAATTTTTCTCATGTGGATTACAGCTAATAATCTGTAGAAAAAACTACATTGACAGATTACTTTACTTGTTTTTTGCACTAATGCAAGTTACTGCATTGTCGAACGCAGTACCCTGACTATGACAAAAATTGATGCATTTCATTATCCTCTTCAAATCATTTTACCTTTGAACGACGGGCTTGAGAATGACGTGGAATACAAAGGTCTAGAGTTTGATTTAAGAAAAAACTGATTTTGATCTTTTTAACAAATTAATTTCTTAAATATACTTTGATAGTATCTTTTGAGGTACTGTTGACCAAATTTTATGTGAATATGTCCCACTGTTTCGTTTCATCTGTTCCTGTTAAATAAACACGAATGGGCTCGCTAGAAACTGCCCCATGGTAAAATCATGAAATATGAAGTCTACGTAATAGACGGAATAAGGCATGGCAAAAGTACCTTTCGAGTAATAATTCTTAAGACTACGAATGAAATTTCAGTTACTTTCAAGTCGTCTTTATATTGAAAGAATGCGTTTATCGCTTCTAAACGACCCTCTGAAGGTTATCCTTCCAATCTTTCGTATTTGAACAATTTGAGAAAAAACCAGCTGATATATGTCATTTCTTTTCCTCATTTTTTCAATTCCACCTATGAATCTGACAATTTTGTACCCGGCTCAAAAGAATTCGCTCACCTAAGGAACTTTTGCCCCAGTTCAATGGGTCAAATATCAGTGACTTCTAGTGACGTGGAACCTGATGGTATACCTCCAATAATCTTAAAGTATTGCTGAAGCTCCCTCTCTATTAACCAAAAAGTTTTTCCAAAATTTTTAAGAAATGGTTTCATAATTCCGGTGCACAAAATGGGCTTCCGGGCAGATGGAGTGTTACTAATTACAGACCCACAGCTTTGTATCATGCTTGCCGAAAGTCTTTGAGGCTTTCATTTTCGAAAGCGTTTATTTCAGTTGTAAACAGTTGTACAAAAGTATATTTTTTTTTAAATGAAATCCCTTGATTTCCCTTGAGTGGATATGCTCTTATCTAAACCGGAGAACGTCTCAAGTTTTGTTTAGCGGATCAACCTCGAATACAATTAACGCTACCTCAGGTGTTCCTCAATGTAGCCTATTTGGTCCTCTTTTATTCATTCTAGCCATTAATGATGATGTAAGTGTGCTCAGTGATGGAGTAAAGAAATTACATGTGCATTAATCAAAATTAATCTGTAAACTACATTTGTCGGGCCACAGCTTAATTATGCATCGCAATATGTGGTCACCGTATTACTTAACACATATTGACCGCATCGAGTCCGTACAACGCAAATTTATTCGTTTCGCACTTCGACATTTATCATGGACTGATCCTCTTCTTTGCAAAAACGGCGGGAAGTGTGTTGTGTTCTTACATCAGCTTGTTGCTGGCAATATTGACGCACCACTCAAACTCAAACATTTTTGACATAAAATACCACCGTTCGAAATACGGATGCATTTTATATAAACAAGATTTGTTGATTTGTTTATTTATTTTATACAAACAAGATTTGTTAATAATTTTACTAACTAGGCTTTATTTTGTTTTTGTTTACAAACTACTAACACCACGCTAAATGATGACTGTAACAAAGTGGGTATTACTCTATGAGTAGCACTTTCACTAGCGTTAAATTTCCAAATCTTCTTCGATTTGATCTTCACAGTCCTCTGACCACATTCTTCAAGGTCCCTGCAAAGCTTAAAAATAAACTAAAAAAAATAAAACTAAAGTGTTCCACATAACCACGCAATTCAAAGGGAGAGTTGTTCTCACAAAAGATGCTCTTCCCATTTTCTTAGTCAAAAGGAGCACAATCGTCAAACTCCAGAATCAGCACATCAGTCAAACATTGAGATTTATGAAAAAGCCTCCGGGAATACATCTCGACGAAGGTATTCCCACAGATACGAGTGCTTCAAAATTAACTGCTCGATCTTGCAGCAAGGGTGAGATGCAGTCGTCTCTATTGGCATCCTCCAAGTGTTTCTCCTCTAACTGCAGACTTCTTCATTTCCTTCGCTCTACGCAATTTTTAAATTTTATTAAAATCCTCCCTGAGATACTTTAATCTGTGAGATATTCGTTGGGGGTATGCTTCCAAACACTTCATGGTTAAAAGCCGACAGGAGTGAGCGAAGAAGTGAATGTCTGAGCTTCACTGGCTTTGACAGAAAACAGTGGGAAGATGGTGTGGAGGTTTTATGTTGATGATGGAAATTTAAGTCGAAATGATATTTAAAACGATGATGTCAGTACTCCCGTAAAGATGTCTTGCTGTGATGTGATTTCATTTCCAATACGATGACCTTTAGTTAGAAAATTTATAAACATTTATCTTAAGTGCTTTTCCGATGGAAAACATAATTAATTTGGAATTTGATTTATGTATTTTTCTAGGTGACTAGTTTCACGACATCCACCAATAAGGGAACAATTCCGATGCCAAGTGTGCCTGGTACCTCATCAGCGAACAACAACAGCCAACGGCAAATAGCAACAATCGAAACACAACAAAACGCTATCATGGCCATACCGACTGTCACATGTGACCTAGCCTCCGATATATCGACAAGTGAGGCTGCCGAAGTGGAAACCCATCTGCCACCGCCACCCTACTCGAATGGCACCGATAGTGGGATCAATGCCAATGGCAAGGAAACACTTAAGGTCAGTACAATAGCAACGACGCACAATGCATTCAATCAATTGAATGCGTCGCTGCCACCTGCATCTGGTCTGGCCACATCCGCAACAGCCATGGCCAATTCAACAAAACTGGGGACAGTGACGTTGAATAACAATGGGCCGCCAATGGCGTCCTCGCCAAACGAACTGAAAGTCTCACCAGTGATAGCGGGACGCTGCCGAGCTCTATCAGTTGGCATCGATACGGATATGGTCAGCGAATTTGATCCATCTAGCTCGGACTCGGGAGTGGTGAGTCGATGTGCGGTCGTGAAACCCCTCAAGTTCCGTCTGTGTCAGCCGATATTCGGTCGCAAGAATCAGCGACGAAACGAAGCGAAAACGGCGGCAGTTAAAGTAAGTAAACCCTCCGAAACGGCTGAGCTAGAGCCGGCAATACCTAAGGTCCAGAAGCCACGTGATCCCGAAAAGGAGAAGCGGCGAATAGCTAGGAAAAAGGAGAAACGTGCCACACTAATACTGGGACTGATTATGGGCAGTTTTATCGCATGTTGGCTGCCGTTCTTCTTCCTGTACATTCTGATGCCGGCCTGCAATCGACACTGTACGATACCGGACTCGGCGTTCGCAATCGCATTCTGGCTGGGCTATATGAACTCGGCGCTGAATCCTGCCATCTATACGATATTCAACAAAGACTTTAGGCGAGCGTTTCGTCGCATATTGTTTAAGTGATGTTTGGCCTATGTGTGCTGTTATAGGTGCGTTCACGCCAGCATCGAAAAGGCGACTGAACGCGCCATGGGCAGCACACCATTGGGCTATGGGATGTACAATTACAGGCGATAGATTGGCGCACGAACGACCGCCTCGGTCGTTCCCGAAGGTCCAATTTGGCGTGTGCTGTTGTATTATGGTAAGCAATTTTTTTTTTTTTTTAATCTTAAAATGTTTTTTATGTTTTTTGTTGTTATTACATATTTGAGTCCCTTAAGTGTATTCTGTGTGATATAATCATCCTGTATCTTGCAAATATCTGTATACTCTGTAGAAATCGTTAGGTTATGTTTTGCGGTTTGCGGTCGCCAGGGTAATTAACTTACGGACAATGACTGTTAATTGATTGTGTCAACAGCTGTCAACTGATTTCGGAACACATACAATCATCCTTAATCCTTGTTAATGACCGCTTTTTAACGAAGCTTGTTTTTTCTGAAAATAGAAATGCGCCTTGTCAATGTTATAACTATTTTGCAAGTGGAATTGGAGAAGTTTAAACAACTCGAAGAAAATTTAGATTAGAGTTTTTGTATCCACTGAAGTAGACAAATGTTTAAAAACATTCAAGCATCTGGTATAATTTGTGAAAATAGAGTAACAAATCACTTACTTATCAAGACAGTTTTAAAGCTTTCCTTTAGTGGCAGTGTTTGGAAGGCTCTTTGCCAGACTTATCATTTGCTTGATTATTCAGAGCCATATTGGTCGACGGAAATCTGCCTACGTCTATGCAAAGCATTAATGACTGTATTTCCAACGATTCATTTTTCATTTAGAAGACCTTTAAATCTGCTCTTCTGTCCAATATTAGGTCATATAAAGTATAACTGTCAAGACGAGGGCTTTGTAAAATGAAGAATGATTTATTTTCCTTCGAAAAAAGATAAATATTTTAGTCTTTCAGGACTAAGAAATATATTATGGTTCTGATACTTGGTACTTTCAAAAGACAAGTAACAATTTTTTTTTAAATACTTCCACAAGTTCCAAACCAGTGTTGTCAGAACATGCGAAATTCCCCTTTTCGTGGGAACATGTTTTCAATTCCTGCCTCTCGTGCGTGAAGGCACAATCGGGCTTGCGAACAATCCTCAGAATAAGATGAAGCTGTAACCATTTCTTAATGAAGGCAACTTAACAATTTTTTAACAGATTTCCGAAAAGAAATCATGACGTTAAAGCGACGGAGTTTCTTTCGTCAGAAAAGCATTTAATACGCCGAAGAGGATAACTACATAAGAAAATTGTTGAGGGAAAATTTTAAGTTCCGAATTCATGCATTAATGCGTAAAACTTTCCACTTTGAAATACTGACGCTGAACGTTTACTGAACCGACGTTAATTCTAGTCTAGAGGCATGAATTTCATGTAATTTTTGAAGAGTCATAAAAAAAGGCAATTTATATTTTTAGTATCCATTTTTTTTTAGTTATTTATTAACATAACATAAAAATCAAAAATAAAAAAGTTTAAAATTTCAAAAATTAGCAGTTGATGAAGTGGGGGTCTCAAAAAATTGGCGAGTAACCAAACCCACGATTTCAACCCTCCTAGCAATCTGAAACCAAATAAAAAAAAATCAAGAATTGTGTCGCAATGTCTTGAACTATGGAAAAGCTGGAACGATTTTTTTTTCGCAAAATGTCGGCTGCATGAAAAAAAAGCAATTTTTGTACCACTTTTTTTAACGGTTTCGAATTAAAAAAAAAAAAGAAGTAATAGAAATTTGGAGATGGGGATAGTTCCAGACATAGACAAATCTATAGAAAAGACTCTCTAATTTCAGGTAAATCGATCCAGAAGAACCTGAGAAATCGTGGGTATTGTTTTGAAAAAGACAGTTTCGAGAAAAACGCGTTTAAAGTTTCGCGTAAAGTTTTTCGCAGTCTAAGTCATGAAATCATATTGAAGACTTACATTTATTCAATCTGCCATTGCTACTTCATACATCGGACCTTCCTCGATTTCGAAAAAACTATTTTCCGCGTTTCTCTCTTCATATCGAGCAGTTCTGGCCTCCTTTGATGCACTCGTAAAACTGGTGTCTTCCTGTGCCGTGAATCTATTGTCGTGAAATCGCCTTTTTGTTTGTCGATCCGGACGCGTAATCCTTTGCGCTGAGGATTTTTTATCCATTTTATTTAAAAAAAATATTTCACATCACATATGTGCGTCCACGTGGTTTGAAGGTTAGAATTTAACTGTTAGCAGCTAGACGTAAGTGAGCACTAAATATAAAAGATACAAGTCACCTTGGATTCTTGTATTACAATATATACAAACGAAAAAAGGTTTTACTGAGAAATATGTATTCAGGTAGACGGAGATTCCCTAACGTCTTTTGTTCGATTAGTTCCGGCCGAATCAGTTTGGATACCGGGTCAGCAAAATACCGACATCTCCGAAAATAATTTGAATTTTTAAAAATCCTCTTGAAGATATATTCTTCAATAGTTAGGCTTTGAATATATAAAAAAAATCGACTAGAATAATATAAATAAATAAAATATTAAAAAGAAATTGGATGGGTGCATCATGATTAGATACTATATGCAATGCAAGTTCAGACTTTAAAACAAGAAATATGTAGTGCTTTTATTTTAAGCCCTTAAATGAACATTTCTTCTTATTCAATGAATTAAGGTTCAAATTAACTTTAGTCAACTAATTGTTAACTTACTACAATTTTTTTATAAGTTCCCAAGTTTTTTGTTAGTTTTTACTTACGAGATTATGATTTTACTTTTTTGTTTTGTTTTATTTCAAGATGAGTTGTGATTTTATAAATTTTTCTTGTTTAATAAAAACTACAATATCGATTCCTTTTCAATTTGATTAATAAGCAAAAAGGGGATTGTGATGGGGGGGGGGAGGAGTGATGCGGAATTTCAACAAGACCAGCTGGCAAAATTGTTCCAAACACAAATTTTTAGTATCAAAGTATCAAGTTCTTAACCCATCGATTCCAGTCCTTGAGCTGAACTTGAATGTGCTCTTGAATATATGTTTCCTTCAAAACCAATATAAGTATTTGTATTATGGATAGAATAATAAAATATTTGCACTGATACCTCTTTATGAGCGCAGTTTGATTCTTTAATATTTATTGACAGTTTATTGACATCCAGAAAATACATTTTGTTAACATAATAATCATACAGATTTCTTGTTTAAATTTCGTTATGTTTCGCCTAGTGATATGTGTGAATCAATCGTATGGATCAAAAACAAAAGACATCACATATTTCTGTGCCTAAATTTCAGGGCTGGCCCTGTCCTGTGAAAAAGAAGTGTACTACAAATAGCTGGAAGTTCATTTTGATATCAATGCTCCTATTATCGAATCTCATTCCGGTTTTAGAAAAGCTCACTATTGATGTCATGAATTTTTTTTTAATGCGGCACATGATATCACATTTTGGGCACATTGCATAACATTTTTGTTCCATAAAAAAATTCTAAAATATTGGTTGCCAAATTCATGGACATTCACTTTCGCATAATTGCATTAAACGTAGTATAAACAAGATGGAAAGAGTGTACCGGCAATGGTCTTTATGTATAAAAAGTGTTTCTTAACCTTTTACAAGCATTTGAGACCAAAGATAGGCGATTTATTATTAAAAAAAACTCAGTAAATTTGTCACTGAGCAGCACGAGTTGAATCAGTCAACACAAATGAATCTTTCAAATTGAACCCAACCCTTGGAAATGTTTTGAGACGAACTCGACATAAGGGTTCGCGAAACAGTGACCAGCATTGAGAGCTAAACTTTGGGAGACTTTTCACGTAGTTTTCAGATCAATACTATTGGGAAACATGAATTTGATAAGTTGAATGTAGATTGACGGGCGAATTGGTGCAAGTTTGATATGAATATCCGACGTGAAACGAGAATGAACCCGATTTTACTACCGAAGTCTTATCGGCTTACCTGAATTGTTCATTGGGCTTTATAAACTCTATTTTGATAAAGCCAGTTGCGATTTATTTTATATGAATTTATCTGACAGAACATAATGCCCGGAAACTTATGAATGGCAGTGTATATTTATACATATGTTTATATTATATAGAGAACCCGAAAACTACAAATGGGTTATGAACTTTTTTTTCTAAGAAAACTTATTTAATTTTAATAAAACAAGTGAAATTTTTCCTTTTTTTTCCATCTAAGCAAATTGAGTATTCAATTTGCAAATTCGCTGCGAATGGCACTAATCTTGATTCGATAGCTTGATTCATTCTCAAGACATGCGAGGCGAAAAAATACGCACGAACGTACTTACGTTCATAGACACACCGACATCTTTCTAGAAACAATGGAATCCGAATGTTAGGATCTCGAAACGTGGAATACGTCAAAATGTTGTTTTCCGAGAATTGGACCCATTTTAAGAACTTCCAAATGGGAAGTTAAAATTAAGTTGAGTCTGACTTAATAGAAACCAAGATCTGAGTTTCATACCTCTGCTGGCTCCATGGAAAGTACTTTATACGGATAGTTGTAATTCCTTGAATGAGAATAAATTACAAAAAACAAAGGACAGGCCCCACAAACTTTTCGGTATTTCGGTAGAAATTTAGATTAAATCGAAAGCCTTGAAATGGCTGGCCGTGTAGACTTTTCCTGGTCAAGTTCGTTCTCTTCCCTTGCTGCCTGAGTTTTCTTAGCTGCGACTTCTCTTTCTGCAAGCACTCGTTATAATGCCAGTCTTGTCCGTTTCCTATAATTTTTTGTTTTTGATGGGCAACGATGGTGCCGTGATTTCTCTTAAGTAGCTCTTTACAAGCGCAAGTTATTGCGGAAGAGTCTTGCCCGTTCGTAACTCGCGCCTTCAAAAAGATGCTTCAGGAAAGTCACTTGTGTGCGGGGACCCTCAAAATCTAAGTTTAACCTAATCTTTTATTTGTTTCACCTTAAATCCTTAGCGAATAACAGGTTACTTTAATCACAGGTACGATTTAAGTTGGTTTGATTTTCTTTGGTAAATAGACTCATTTGGGCAAGTTGGCTTCCAGAGGGTGGGGCAAATTGTCCACTGACCACTTGGAAGCACCAAATACGTAAACTGATAAATTATAATCGACTAAAGTTAGGAGAGTATCAGACACACACAAAATTTTGATTAAATGTTTGATTCACCCGTACGGGGGGACTTAACGATGATTGAATTACTTTGAAGCATTTGGTTAATGGCTTCTTGGGTTCGGATAGGAATTTTTGTTAGAAGATACCACCAAGCATTCTTGAATTGTCCTTCGACATGCAAGGAAGGCAACCATTTGATTCCATTCACATGCGAATTCTAGGAAATGACTTGAAGAAATGGGTGGGTTGAAAAGGTTTGTAGAACATAAGTGCTGGCGATGACTTGATGTAGGCAAGACGTTCAATTAGCCTTGTCTGTATATTGCCAGTACACGCACTGACTAACATGTAATATGAGGTTGTTTTGTTGGTAAGACACATATTGGAACAATAAAATAAATCGGTAAGCACAATAAGCTTGCCATCTGAAAGGGAAATTACAAAGTAAAAGCGTGTCTCAAAGAAAAATAGAAGAGTTCTAAGTCTTTATGGAAAATTCGTATATATAGTAAGTGGTTTTGCTAACGTTTTTATTGGTCACAAATTTAATGATAGATCAAGTTAACGTTGGTACTGAATCCTGAGCAGATAGATAGTATAAGGTCATATTCTACCATAAAAAAGTATTTTTTGTAATTAAAATTAAAAGTCACGCAAATTTGTAGAAGGCCCAGTAATAGATGTTTTTGACATTTTTCAAAACAGACAAATAAAAAAAAACAATTCTATGAATGACGATAATATCAATTGAATGATATCATAGAACTCAGATTATAAACCTTAAGTGAATTCTGACTTTTACTTGTATCAAATTTTCGAATTCGGGGACCATTTATGCAAAAGAAGTCTGACAAGGTGGGTGTTTGTGTTGAAGTGACTCTCTTGCCGCCTTATGCTAGAGTTTCAAGTTCGTTACGTCGAAATATTGATTCAAGCTGTGACTGTAATCTTATCGAATATAATAATTGCACTTGCTATAATACCAATTAATCATAAACGAAAACGTATCTACACAATTCATTTTACATCGGCTCAATCATACCAACTGGAAGAAGGATAAGTTCAGAACCTTGAGGTCTATGCCGCAGGTCTGATAAATAAGTATGGACTCATGTATCGACTTATGTCGAATAAAATACTGCGAATGGGACGAATGCAAATAAATCAATATCAAACTCTCCGTTTCTATTCGGAGTCCATCCATTGTAAATGTACAATAGATTGGAATACAAAAAAGGGCTACAAGTTCCTCAGACCGAAGCCATGTAGAAGTGCTGTTACAGTTCTAGTCTTTGAACAATGCTTTACCCTTACCAGAGGACTTTAACAAACGACCAATGTTTCGACTGCGCAGCTTAGCTTCATTCAGACCTTAATACATGGAGAAACAGCTTCGTGTTCAAGCCCATTCTGGTGGTTGAGGTTTTTTGTAAACAAAAAAAGAAAAGGTGGCACAAAAATATTAAATACATGATGACCAGTTTCCCACCATTCAGTTTAATTACCATTTGGGTTCTCGCAGTCTTGATAGATTTTATCTATAAGAGTTTCCAGAGACTGCTTTTTGACCTCATAGGTTCGTGCTTTTAAACAACTCGAAGGACAGATGTTTGGAGCAGTCAAATTAAGCGATCTCCTTGCTACGCAGTGCAAAACGCCAAAACGAAACATTTCGTCGTATCTTCCAAACGTTCCTTGGCATGCGCTGTGTAGACGTTTGGAACCTTCTCGAAGTGTATAGCGTTCCAGGGACTGTGCGTTCTGTACCTCTGCAAAACTCGAGACTTTGAATTGGTAGATTTCGTTGAATTTCGAAGATTTATCTTGGACTAATTTGCTTATTATCTTAAAAGCTGTGTATTACAAATCAATAAGCTCGAGCTTTTACCTTGAGTTGGATGGACGTGATCATTACCTATTTTAAAAAGTTGTTAAGTTGCTCTACGAAACGCATTGTGTACTTTAAAGTGTTTAGTTGAGTTTCGATCTTATGAAACACTTTCTCTGTATCGTGACCCCTATTTATTTTTCACTTTATATCATTTGTAGTTGAATTCGTGATTTGTAGTTGAATTCGTGATATCAGCTTTACATGGATAGACCCTTACTGAGGAAAAATGGTGAACCCAAGAATTAACTCGTGAATTTTCCTTGAGTTATTACAGGACGCCCTGTATTTGGATATAAGGCCTTTGTGTAATCTACAAACAAGGTGTGTTTGTGTTTCAACCAAAAACTAGTTTTTGGAATCTTTTCAAGAGGTAGTTTCTTATAAAAAGACATCTCTCTCAGTGAATCCAATGTAATTATATCTTTAAGTGAATGGGCAGATATTGCGTCCAAAAGTTCGAAGCACTGCCCAAGTGAATCACGAAAACACATCCACCAACGAGACCACTTCAAAATTTAATCGAACCATGACGAAATATTTAACTGACCGTTTTCACAGCAAACAATTTTCCGTACGCTTTTAACGCTTTTATGATGGCTGCTACGATTCGGATATCCTTTAACAAGAGCATTGAGTTTTATGAGTTGTGTTCATCATGTCCTTTTTAAAATCCTCTTTGTTTTTGCAGAAACATTCATTTAATACCTTAATTTCTGTATTTTTTATGGAAAATAGGGTGGCTCAAAAAAAAAATTGTGAGCTATATCAAGGATTGTTTCTTAGCAGGAATTGATGACGTTCTGGTGCCAAGCTACAATATATTTTTATACGAGTCGAACGAATTTCAACAAAAGTTTAGCGATTTTACCCCTCACGGTATAAAGATGTACCTTGTTCGGAGGTTCAAACAGTACAGAACATTGCTTGTTGGCGAAAGCTGTGCGATATGGCCCGGTCAATTTTCGTAGGACTCCGAATTCAGCAGTTGTAAACTCGTTGGAGAATTTGCTGCTGGGTGGAAATTTGGACTGTTGTCAATTTACCAGCTTTCGAAGTTCACAGACTGCGATGGAAAGGATATATACACGACACAGAATCGATTTTTTTCAATCATTTTAGGAATATTTTTCGTTCCACGTCCATTTTGCTAAAGCCGCTTCCTGCTTCGATTTGAGCAACGAACCCCCACAAGTGTGATAAGGCCGTATTCAGACAGTCAGACATCGTCATCAGCCTTCTTAAAAACAAGACTTTGATTCAATCTATTAAATTCACTGACTAAAATTAATTTTGTTTGAATTCACCCGGAACTCAGCTGACGTGAAGTGAATTCAGTTATGTCATTTAAAAGAATTCAATCATTTGACTTAATTCAATGATTGCAATGATTTGTTGAACTGGAATGCAGATCCCAGGTTTTTGTATCAAAAAGAGTTCAAATCATTTTAAATTCAGTAAAATTATTATCTTCGCAAAGGATTTTATTCTTTTAATACTCTGCTCCGTATGAACCACTTTAAAGACAGTTGTCGTCGACATAATGAACTTGGGTAATCAACTCAAATAAAAATTTATGGACACTTATGCAATTTCATGCTTAATGAAAGCTTAAAAAACCAACATTTATTTTCATTCATAGATGGAATAAATACTGCAAAAAGTAAACTACGTTATGTAATGTTACGTTTCAAATTCACACTCGCGGAAATTCCTTGGCAAATCCAAATCTATAACTTTCGAGTCATCCTGTAAACTACGTCAGGAAATAACAATACGGAAACAAACAGAACCGAAAGGGAAGGAGACCTTCACGTTGGTAATTACCTTAAACACACACTCGCACATCCGCCGATTATTTCCGCTTGCCAGATTACATGGAAAGATGAGTCCTGCCTGGTAATTGAATATTTATGGCCACGATTCAAATGAGTTTCATTTTGCCAGGAACTGCGTCGAAAACTGTCAAGAGTTAAATGAGTCCAGTAACTAAACAGACAGCTTCAGAAAAAATCGAAATAAATGCTTTCCAAAAGTATCCTGTTTTCAAATTCAGAATTCCATTTCAGATTGTTTGTAAAATCCTGCGATTACATTTAAGGACTTTGAAACTATTCTCTTTCAAAATGTTGACTTGGCTAAAATGCAACCTAATAAATGCACGAACTCAGCAGGGGGGTGTTTTATTGTTGCCCTCAAGTTGAAGGTACGATTCGCATTCAATTCGGTACAATTGCAATTCTTGGCTCACCGATTCTCTTGCAAATTAATTTCCCGAAGCCGAGAAGTATTCGTATACAAGTTCATGTGTATGCATTTTGCAATCGATTTTTAGTGAAAGGATATCCAAGGCACAAGGTTGGCAGCACCAGATGCATACACAGAGATACGAGCACCTTTCGAGTGCTGTTGGCATCAGTTCTATGCGGAAATTTAATTAAAATACAGCACATTATACGAGTATCTAGTTAAGGGAATCATTTGGAATGCGAAAAAAAATGAATTGACTAAATTATGCCTCGAAATAGATTTCTACATACGCGGAATTTATTGATTTTTATTTTAATTGATTTTGATTTGATCAGTCAGTCATAATTCATTCATCAAAGCAAATCGTGAATAAAAACGTTCAAATCAATGTCATTTCTCATATTAATTAAAACTAAATCAAACTGAAGTTTTGGCAAAACAGGGGAGAAGCTAGAAGCACATTAGATCTTTTTGAAACTTGGTAGCGAAATGAAAATTAAATGGTTATTGAAGTAATTGCCTTTCGACTGCGGAGGAATGCATTTGTGAAAACAACTTGACTGTTGCAGTTCAAACCCATATGAGAAATGTTGCCGACAATCTTATTAAATGCGGTGCTATTTTCAGGATAAGCCAAATTAAAGAAATCACAGTTTTCACAGAACAGAGTTCTCGAAATGATTAAGAATTCGACATGACACTTCTTGTGCTAACATGCATTCTCCGTGACTCACAAGTGGCCTATAAGACCTTATACGTATCCTGTGTGAGTCAATGGACAACAATTTAAGTGAAACAGGATCGGTTTTCAAAAACACTCGGGACTTGGCTTCATTATTACAGTGAAATTTTATTCAATGGAATATTTTCGGAGTGGCAAGTTCTTCGTTATGCTTTTTTGAAGTCACATTGCGAGGCTTCTCGCAAACAATCGAGACGTGGTGCGCGACTTCGAAGACTGTCTCCATTTCAGTAGTGCGAAATAACAAGTGCTGAAAAGCACTTCCAGACATTTTTTTGGCTTCCAGAAAATTTGTAGAGAACTTCTTATCGAACTCTTCAAAAGTAGGTTTCACCCCCCACAGCAAAGTAAGCGTCTTTTGATAATATGATGATTGTATTAATTTGTTAAGTATTTAAACATAAGAAATTAGTTTGATTGAAACCAGCACCAAGAGATAACCTGAGACTTCAGATGGCATCTAAGCGTGAGACTCTCAAATGACCATCCACCAACCATTTGCCATCAGATTCGGCATAACTATCAAACTGCTTGACATAGAGACAGCATTCGATACTGTGCGGCACAATGGTCTATTGTACAAAATGATACGTTTAAATTTTCCGCCACATTTGTGTTAAATTGTTCAGAGCATTTTGCACGATCTGTACAATATACTTAGATCTGATTTTCCGAAATTACCAAGGTGCGAGCCAGCAAAATACGCTTATGACAAAGCTATTTCTTCGTCGCATAAATTCGGTCTCGTGACAAATCTAAATCTTGCGGCCAATACATTGGCGAATTATTATAAGAGGTGGAAAATAAAAAATACATGCTGACTCAGGACTAAAGCCAGGAAAGGAACCTCTTGCTTCCTTCCGCATAATCAATTAAGTTTGAATATAGTACAGATCACGTGGCAGTCCTCTATTAAATGTTTAGGTTTTCACCTTGAACCGAAATTAATTAAAGAATAAAAAAAAACATTAATACAGCAACAAAAATATTATATCCATTCAATAATGGAAAATCCCAACTCTCAAATGAAAACAAAGTTATTATATATAAAGTCATATTTTAGTCAATTTTTTAATTTGGTTGTGTAGTATGGAGTAATTGTGCAAAGTCCTACCTTTACAAATTGTAAATATCGCAAAATAAGCTCCTAAAAATGATATTTAATCTTCCGTGGCACCACTCCACTTTAAATCTGCACAAAAGGGCCAATGTTGAATTAATCTTCGACAGAATAAGAAAACTCAAGAATAAGTTTCTTATTTATTTATTTATTTATAGCACATAAATTTTGAATAAGCTTAAGTTGATTATTAACGCATAAATTCATTTTAATAGGACAATTAAATCTGTTTGTTATTGTCAAAACTATTTTTCCCAAAAATTATATATTTTTTTGTTATTTCTCGTTATTTTCTTATCGACATTTGTATTTATTTGTTTATTAATTGATTTATTTATTTTTTTTATGTATTTATTAATTTACTTATTTTTTATTTATTTACCTATTTATTAACTTATTAATTCATATATGTATTTATTTATTTATTTATTTATTTATTTATTTACTTATTAAGTTATTTAAGGTTTTATTTATTTATATTTAATCACTTCTTTATTTATTTAGCTAGTTATTAATTTTAAAGTAATATACATATATCTTTGATAGCCATCATTGAGATTATTTATGTATTAACTGAACTAGTTAATTATTTATATATAGCACTTAAGTATATATTTATTTTATGCTTTTCTTTATTTGCTTTTTTATTTTTATAATTTTTTTTTTCATCTACTGTACTAATGTGCTTATTTATAGTTGTTAACTTTCCCCTTGCACTGGCAAAAAAACTCGTAAAGAATTCAGGTCACCAACAAAATTTCAGGGTTTGATTAAATTCATTACCAGCACCTTTAAATTTGATGCTTCGTACCGAGCCTCTTCCATTCTCTGTTTTGATATCATTTTGTCAACCCCATTCCGTACCATGTTGACATTTCTGGCTTTGGGCGCTTTCTTTATTTTAAGGATGGTGTGAAAGATAGAGAGGCTCCATTCCAAGCTATTTGCAATTAATTCATTCATATTCATACTATCAATATATATTCAATAATTAACTTTTACTTGCTAGCCATTAGAAATACTTAAACTTGTTTAAATAAAACAAATATTTGCTAATACATCTTTCTGGCACTACGCTGGTATTTCAAGCTTAGCCCATTATTTGGACTATGTTTTCTGAAACAAAACAACATAACATTGTCTAGCTTATAAGTGTTTTGTTGGACCTCGTGTTGCATTAACGCAGATAGGTTTTCCCATGTAAATGCAGATATGGTCTTCTAGGTCCGTAAATGCAAATCCTCTAAGGTTTTCAATTTACTCTGGACGCTTCTTCGCCTGAAACTTCATTACTGACCAGATATTCTCAATTGGATTGAGTTCTGGACTGAAAGGACGCCTACTTAATACATCGACATTAATTACGTCATTTTAACCTGAGAAACACAAAAAAAAAATATAAAAACATAATTTTTAGTTATAAATGTTCAAGTTTATTAAAAGCTTAATGTTAGCCTTTCATATTATTAACAAATTCATACTAAATATTTTGACTGCATGGCAAGAAGCATGATACGTGAAAATGAATTTGCAAGGGTCATGAAAAAAAACTCCAACGCAGAGGGCTCAAATTTATTTACCAGAAATCGTAGGTTAATGCATTCAGAGCTTAGTCTTTCCTTTTGTTCTCTTCGCACAAGAGTCCTGCCATCTCCAGCATGCAGCTTAAACTTTGATTCGTCGGAAAAGATAACATCCTTCGAGTCCAATTTGTCCAATACTCCTAAGCCCAAAGAAATAATTTTTCTGACTCTCATTGGAAAATTCTGCTTCAGTACTGGCTTGAGTGTTCTAAGGCCAGCTTTCATGAGTCTTCCTTCTTCCTCGCTGCGCATGACGAAATTATTTTTCCTGCAGCTCGACACAGCTTGTTTTTAAGATCCACTGAAGTCTTGATTGATAGCGATTGTTTTAAATACCATGCCACAGTTTGTTGAGCAACATTAAATCTTTTAGAAATTTCATGTGTTGTCAAATTGAGACGTGATAGACACAAAAAATAAGTTTTGCACTCCGAACTGATTTTTACCTTTTTTTTTTGTAGCTATCACGATCAAAAATGCACCCCTTTTTCATAATAACATTGTCTTAATGCACAATTGAATGACATTTTGCTATCTAGTGCAAAAAACTTCGTAGCTCTCATAAATTCCAAGAGCTGCACCCGAGAAAGTTTTTAAAGGATTTGTTTTACATTTTTGAACGACCCTGTACATGTTTCTAATATTGTTCCTGAGTGCTTAAATCATCTGTAAATTTTTTAACCGCAAACGAGATACAAAAAAAAACTTAACTCAACTCTAAAACGACCGATTATACCTTTATTTATTTATTCAATAAATCGATTAATTTTTATTTTTTTATTTCAATGGTTTTTTTTTTATTCATTTCCCTTACATGCTAGAGACAAAAACGTTTCACCACGTATAAACTTACTTACTTGCCCTCTGCGGGCGCTCTTAGTTAATCCTGACGACTTGCTCTTGCATTGAGTCTTCGAATATGCTTAATCACAAAGATATCCACTCCGATCAGGTCTGTTTCGGTTTCAGGACTTCATTGCACTAGAATTTTCTGTACTCAGACTCTTGATTTCGGTATAAGTGGAGAAAAGCCCTTAGGTATGGTCTCTCGAAAAACCGAATATTTTCATTAAACTTGTTCCCACGTAGAACCACATGGGACATCCATACAACAAGCAGTACAAATGTACTTCCATTCTTTACAGCTCTGCGCTAATCCTTATAAGCCAAACAATCAAAGTGTGCAGTCAAAAGCTCTTTCAACTTTCAAGTTAATGTGCTAATTGGTTTTCATTTAATGGTTTTGAAACAATTGCAAACGAAAAACTCGCTAATTTCTGGAGCTAATGCTCGAAAATATTGAGACTCATCACTCTGGGAAAGCAGGCAAACAAATTCAAGAATTGACCTCGTTTGTACAACTACTTTGTCAACTAAAAATTTTTAATACAAAATACAATAAAGTCAATTATCAACATTTATATCGACAGGATTTGTCCATCAAACTGACAATGTGTTTCAAAAACACAATTGCCCAGCAATTGAGTAAACCACCCACTCAATTGAATCCACCTGCCAACCGAATTGCGCCATCAAACAGAAAAATGCCTGCACTCAACCAATTATTATTGCTGTCAATTACTGAAGGAATTCACTTCGTCTGTAAATGCAAAACAAACTTTGAAAAATTGGCCCCTTGCCATGGCGATGCATTCGAAAATCTGTCATAATCCAGCTTAAGTAGTCTCCGTTGCAGTCCACGGGATAAATAAAATCATAAAAACCTCCTTGCGAACCGCCCCCCTGAAAGACTGACAAATTTATTTATTTTCAAAACTGCACAATCAGTTCGCACTCACACTTTTCCAATAAATCAGGCAAATACCCACAGATACAAAATTGCACTCAAAAATCGTAATATTGAAATATCCGGCCTCCTCGGTACTCTCGATATTCTTGTGGATCGCGAACCGTTTCGAACACTGTGGAACATTTATGCAGATATTTTTAGCCATCAAACTGGCTGTTTTTGAGAGTATTCAAAAAATATTAGATTCAAGACAAAATAATGGCAATTGGCGTTTGCTTCGAACAGTCCAACCCCATCGGAACGGTGCGCCTTTTTGTTGTAGAATTCCAATGCTCCAATTTGGCAGCTCTCCGCGGTCGATGGGCAAATTTATCGATGATGGTGGGCGCCCATTTGCAATTACGAATATAATGGCAATGGAAAATTAATTTTGACTGCGAGTATGAACGATAGATTTTAGTTCCGTGGCGGACAGTATAATATGGCATCCTTCCTTCCTTCTGGTGGCCAACGCAGCACAGCAGGTTTGGAGTGTTAGATGGCGTGTTTACAGATTCAACATATTTATGAAGTAGATTGCATTAGTGGCTCATTTTGCGGATGGCAATAAATTGGAACCGGCATTGTGTTTAGCCGTTTTCGAGGATGGTGTGGAAAGCTTTATGATTGTAACTGAGCGGAATTTGGTTGGTTGTTTGAGGTTTAATTAAATTTTCAATGTTTGAAGTATACCATAACTAATCGGTACTTGTTTATTGTTAGCCAGATGAAAAGCTGTGAGCTTTAAATGGGAAGTAAACCACGTTGTGCGGGTTTTAGTTGAGTTACAGTGTGTGAGTGTGGCGGAATTGGAGTTGAAACTCATAGGATGCATGAAACATGCAGGAAATTGCATAAATAGGATTCCTAATTTACCTTAGAGGCTTACCATAACAAATTGAAACGTTGGATAAAGTAAACCAACAATTTATGGAGAGATTCGCTGATGTACCGCGTTTGTGAATACTAATTTTGGTTAATGTTTTGTGTCTGTCGAGGTTGGGTTGGGTTTTTGTACTGCGATTTATAGTTTATCTAACTTGGTTAAACTCTGTGATTTGATTTTTATTTTAATCAAAATGGTATGCCTTTGTATGGCGTACCTTCTCTCAGGGCAGAAATTAAAAATAAACACACAAAGTGCATTAATTGTTTAAATATGTCGAAGATGTCGTGCAAAGGAACGTGCATCATATCATACAGTGGCTTGGAACCACGAAAGTATCCCCGATAGGTAATGTTTCAAATTCAGACATACTCAGTTAGCATTGCTTTTTTATCATGGTAAGACGAAGACATTTTCCACACTACCGGTTTCGACCGGACGGAAAAAAGAAACGTCGAATTTCCGAATTCACATCCCGTTTACAAGCTCAGTTTTTGATTGAGTCTAATGAGAAACATTTGATTATATACACAACTGAGTTATTGGTCAATGTCCGGGCGCCGTCGATTGAAGTCGCAGTCGACGACAGCTTAAAGGCATACTGCTCTCACCGTCTGATATAAAAAGACCCGTGCTCTCCTTCACGACGTTTTTTTACCGTCCGTGGAAAGAGACTTAAACCCGAATAAAGCTTAGTTCCAATAAAAGCCGCCAATGCAACTGGACAAATATTGTGGTTTATTGTTCGGCAAAATCTTTTTTTTTAATGAACGTGAAAACAACGTTACTGACAATGGTGCCCGCTATCGATCCAGGACTTCAAATTTGCACGAACTGAATCTGCATGACGTATATTTATTTCCAACAAGTCAACGCTAAACGCCGAAAAGCACGAGAAACGATGGAACTATTGAGACAAATGAGTTCCGTGAACGATTTATGTTTCGTTTTAGCCGGCTTATTATAGATCTGAATTTGGATGAATTTATCTTTGCCGATAATTCAACGTCAATTGAAGTCATGCAAGACAGAATTTAAAGCGAGTAAGTTGGTTAAAACTTAACCCTCCATAGGGACCAATTCAAACGTAGTCATGGTCATCATGAGCATAAAAATAATATTGAACAAGCATTGAAATATAACTCAAATTAAGACTCTTAGCACTTTTGCAAATTTCCTGTCCATATTGTTAGTTAAAACCAAATGTCAACCTCAATCAGGTCCATACATTCCATCAACGAAAAGGGCGATCCAACCACGAACCACGGAATAATTTCGTAATTGCGGTGAGTTCCAGAAAGGAGCAGTGCTGTCATATGGTTTCAAGTCCGTTTACCTGTTCAGTAACGAAGACGATCCCACCATCGAAGCGCTTGAAAAGCCGAAACAGTTGATTTTCAAATAAATAAAGCTTCAAATTTATGGTCTCGACATGAAATCAATCTTTTGGACATCAAGTAAATCACCAAAGAAGACTCAATCCACGCTTCTTTAGTTTATCCAAAGAACCGGGTTTAAAATTTCTAGCTCCGAAGGCCAAGAGCATGCTCTTTGAAAAACTAAAATCTCCAATTGCCTCGAGAAGTTCTTATTTATTTTCGCGTTCTATTGGGAACGCATTGACAGAATTTAAATCAAAGAACTCAAACTCATGACCGATGCAGTTGAATTCAAAGAAAACTTCACGAACAAAAAGACTCGAATAAACGATTATTTTGAGGCCAAAGATTCGTGCATTGGTCGTTCTCAGACATACTATAAATTGAATTCACTTAGTATAAGTTGAAGTCACACGGCAATTCACATAGAATCGGTTGAAGTCAGTGAGTTCTGCTTACTCATTTAGACAAAGTTAATTCAATTCAAAATTATGTGCTTCTGCAATAAGTATGTTCTCCCTTGCTGGTGAGTTTGCGGTCTAACTAGAGAGATCACAACTTTCCTAGCCTGCTGCACACCTTCTGGTTCCTTCTAATTTCTCTTTGACGCACTGAATACAACTGAATTTATGTGAATTCGCCGCTGACTTCAACTTACAATTCAAAATATTGCGAATATTTGGTCTAATTCGTGAGAGTTAATGAGAGATTTAAATTGATTGCAACAGCTACTGACCTCAAAAGAATAGAAATTTAGCCTTAAAATCATTCTGGATGAGTTTAATTGAATTTCTTTCCAGAAATGTAATTCTTTTACAACTTTCATTTAGGGCTTTTTCGTGATTTTTCTCTGGTTTCTTGAATATAGAGATTGAAGGCTATGCTTTCATGAACTCCAAGTTATCTCGTTCCCGATTTCAATTCGACAAAGAAACCACCTAAGATAAGAATGTTGCCCGGAAATAAGCAAACTTTTTTTCGTTATAGAACCCTTGTTCTGAATTTATATACTTCTACTCTGTAATAAATTAAATATGACGAAAAGATACAGTTCCTTGAACCTTTTTAAAATCAATCAGAGATATTGAAAATCGTTTAAAGGACTTTGTTAAAAGAAAGTTTAAAGATGCAGAAACAATCGGAATTGAGTCAGGTCGGTTATACTTAATAATACACATTATGGGAAATCTCTTCGTCCGAATGTTTTCTAAATCCTTACCTTTTTTCTTAATACTATTTTAAAAACTGGTTTGCGATGAGGACGAAGCCGTAAATGAGCATAAAAAGCATCGGAAATATTGCAACTTATTTCACTGTTTAGTAAGAGTAAGATTGTAGAAAAACTAAAACAGAAATATTATCACTCATAAGATAGCTGAATATAATGTTAAGTTTTAAAAACGTCACCCAGAACGAAATGTGGTCAAAGAGACTGTTTTTAGATTGCTTGATTTAAATGACTCCGCAAATTCGATAGCAAAAGCTATTCTATTACTAGAACTAGATATTCCTATTCAAAATTTGCTAGGCTTACGCACTGATAATGCCTCAGTCATGAATGTTGCATTGAATGGGGAAAAATAACAGCTGAAGTCCTTGAACCCGAATCTTTTCTATTTGGTGGGGTTGCATCTGCTACTCTCTAAAATTTTGTCCGAAAGCTGAAGCGATAAAAAATCCCTCTTGAGCCCGAATTATTAATAAAATCGATTTTTAATTTCTTTTGGCATAGCTCCAAACGACTTGCTGACTTCAAAGCATTTCACGAATATTTATTTGAATAAAAGTTCTACCCGGTGGTTGTCTGTTCAGGCAGCTGCTTATAGGTTATAGCAGAGCAAAAAAAATTTAAACTGAATCAGAAAGATTAAAGGGTGTGTCCATAAGGCTAATTTCCTCCTTTTTGCTTATATCTTAGGGTCCATAAAACAAATGATATACCTTCTTTATCCAATTGTTAACACCAAAGTTTGTTAATACTGTAGTAAGTTATGAAAACCCAGAGTTTCTCCTGTCCAGTTCCTGTTTCCTATCTTGTGGTTTTGAATTTGAAATGCATGAACATAATAATTTATTAAACGAAAATGTTTTTGTGAAAAAAAAACAGCTTGAACTACTTTATTACTTAACTCTTTGCTAATAAATTCAAACCAGATTTTCATTGAAAGATAAAATGTTAACTTGCTTGAAAATGTCAGCTTGAACTACTTTATTACTTAACTCTTTGCTAATAAATTCAAACCAGATTTTCATTGAAAGATAAAATGTTAACTTACTTGAAAATGTCAGCCTCTTTTTGAGCCTCTATTTTGAATATAACTGAAGCATTTCCTTTCAAAAAGTAATGGTACTTAATGGATATCATTTTTAATATATGATTTAAGCAAAATGAAATAGGTCGACATTGTTAAGTTTTGGTAGTTCTTGAAAGCGCAAAAAAACAAGACAAACAAATTCTTTTTCAAAACCTTTCATAATGCCTTTCAGTCTTCGCAACTGAAGTGGTAAGACTTTCGAGAGCCTTATGCTTTCGCACACCCTTATTCAATATCGTGAAGAAGTTTTTGTATCAATGCATAATTTAGTAAATTTTTTAAGGCAATACAAAAAAATTGAGAGTGATTCTTCTTAAAGTTTATAGAACAACAAGCATTTTCTTTTTTTTTAACTTAACACTGTATCTTACAAAATCAGTAAAAATAAAAAAACAGTACAAAATGCAATAGCTAAAATGTTTCAAAAATGATGGTTTTCCTTCCACCTAATTCGAAATGAGATTTCTGAAGATCGGACACTGAAATATGACAATAAAATAGTGCTTTAATTTCTTGAACAGTGCGATCGTGCACAACTGTGCAAGAAAATGACTTCCTTGTTTTATGATTTTTATCTTACGCAATGAAATTATACAATATAATTTGATAGATGGATAGATTAATTTATTCGAAATAAAATGCATAAATTATGTTGTTGCCGCACATTTTACAATTCAGAGATTATAAATGGCTTAATATTACTTCTGAAATAAGATAAGTTATCACAATCGAAACGAGTTATACTTTTACCAAAATTTAGCGTTTTAAAGAAAAATTCGAAAAAAAACTGTAGAGAAGAAAAAGCAAATAAGCAAATAGATATTTATTTATGTACATAGATACATATGACATTTAAGTAAATGCTCATATAATGAATATGTTTTTGAACAATTATTTCATATAGCTTAAAGTTTAATGACCTGAGTTTAAATGTCAACAGTACTTTATTTAAGGAAACAAGAAAGTAAAAATGTAAATATATAAATAACGAATTCAATAAATTAAAAAGAATTGAATAAATAAAAAAATTATTAAATAAATAAATTAATATATAATTAAATAAATAAATAAATATATAAATCTATAAATAAATAAATAGATATAAAGATATAAAAATTAATAAAAAAATTAGTGTATGAATAAGAAAATAAATAAATAAATAAATATATAAATATATAAATACATATTTTAAGTAAATAAAAAAAAATAAATGAATGAATACAATTAAATTATATTCCTTAAATGAGCTTTTGTTTCAAATGTTACGAAATATATCGGAAATTTAATAAAAAATCTTTTAATGTAGCAGTCCACTGAACTAGTATTTCGCTTTTGTTTCTCATTTTTAAGCGTGAACAAAAAACGTTTTTGGAGTCAATATTAGATATGAATCGATTTTATTTAATGTTTTGATGCGAACTAAGTAAGCTTAGACTAGACTTAGTATTATATTAATTACTACCTTTCACGCACGTAGAAAGTTGGCAATATTGAGACAGTCATTGAATAAAAAACATCAGTAAAATACTTAAGATCCCATCGAATCCAGTGCCTTGCGAATTTTTATTCGAAAGCCCTGTGCAGCTTTTGCACGGTCTAACAGTGGAAAGTATAGATTTGAATTCGGTTTAGTTAAACTCACAGCCAAGTTGAAACGTACAATTAAAACCGCGTGTGTCTTTCACAAAAACTTCGTTTTTACTTTTTTCGTCTGTTTTTTAGACCACTTTGAACATAAAACTCACTTTCTTTTCCAGTAGCCAATTCATTATACAATTCTGTTATGAATGTGATTCGCTGATTCAGAATACGGAAACGTATCTCTACAGGATTCCTGTTTGAAATTAGTGACTTATTTGTGAAATTTGCTGTTATTCTGCAGATGGACATGTACGAGGAGGCGTCATTTATCACCAAATCCAACAGATTAAAATCTCGCGCAGATCCTCGGGTATGCAAACATCATGATCCGAACCAGCCCATCTGAAGACTACGGCCACAATTTTTATTTTCGGATTCACACATTGCTTGGACATTCAAAGAACAAAACAAAAAACATTTCACCCAATTCACCGAATTCTTCCTTCTTAAGTCCACTGTAACTACATTCCATAGGGACATAGTTTTCGGCTTAAAGCTTCATCCCTAAAACTATGTTCCTTGTATATTCCAAACTTATTTACTACAGAACATACTCGTATGTCACGGTTACACAGACCTATACGAGCAGCGGAGTAACGAGTACACGAAAGAGGCGCCACCATCAGGCTGATGAATGGAGATTAAGACAAACGGATTCAGCCTCCAACCAGTGAACATCTGATACTGGTCGAAAAGTTTTCCAATCGCCATACCAGCAGAGAAGTTTCTATACATTCTCATCAGTTCAGTAAGGTTTCCGACCCACGAAGCACTCAAATGTCACCCCGATAGCCATGTCCTGTGGGGGAAGCACCATCAAATGCACGACATCGATGTGTCGTGCAACTTGCAACGCGTCAAAATTAATTTTCACGCATTATTGCGCCCACTTCCAACTCAATACAGACCCATAAGGGACAGTGTGGATCGCTAACGGATGGAGGAGGATGGACCGACTGTAGTTTATTTGCCTAAAAGCGTTAAAGGCAAAATGACAGGACATCTCTGGCTGCTGCCTCTTTTGTCACAAGTGATTACCACTATAAAGTTTTGGAGCGACGACGCCGCATACGCATGGAGTGACATATTGGATGCTTGCAGGAATCCCTGTTGAAGGGATACCAACCCCAAATTTGTGGTTGTCAACTTAGTCCTGATGATTTGTTGATCGTGCAGTTCGAATAAGTGCGTGCGACATGACAACAAAATACAATGAAACTCATTTAAATTGAATTTGGAATATTTTTTGACCACACGCGGAAGCGTCTTTGAAGAGGAATGTGTCCATGCAATGTACGCCTCCAGGACGTAACATCCTCACCGGGCGCACGAATTTCATTTGCGTTTTGTTGAATTTCACAAACGTTGTATGCTTTCCTTATGCGTTGACATCTTGCCCCAAATGGAGTCCTTCTCTCGTACAGAATTTGGAATGTGTTTTCTCCTGTCAGTCTAAGCTGGCTAGCATCAAACATTGAGTTTAATATCTTGGAGCTCTCTGTATACACTGGAAGAACCAGCGGTTTGTGGGGTTTACATTGAAAGTTAAATATCGGTTTCTGTGTTGCATGTTCCGACTGAAATTTATTCTGAACAAAATGTTTTCTTCCCCGGTTTTGATGCTGGGGTTATTCCCCTGCCAAAAAGGAGCATTATGCAAATAAAGTTTTTGGAAAAATGTTTTCTTTCGTTGTGAAGTTTTTAAATATTTGCATTGGCTATGGAATAAGAATGAGGAAAGGTTATCCTGAAAGTAGATGCTCAGTTTTATTTTTTCTTTTGGACTTTGATACATGGTTTGAGGTTTGAGTCTGACCAAGAGTCATGAAAGGAAAGGAAAATTGTACCATCTGCGTGATGGCTTCTTAAATTGGTTAAAATATTTATGTATGCATTTTAAGCATCCAAGTGTTTAGCTTTGATACTTTAAGTATTTCAGCAAAACTAGGAGTGCACAAGAGTTTTTGGACAACACAGAATTGGATGTGAAACTTATATTGAACATTTTTAGTAGTCCATTTGTAAATAATTGAAATGGAACTCTATCACAGACACTTCAAAGTGAAAAGGATGATCCAAAAGGAATGATGAGTGCTCAAATCCATTTTGAAAAAAAAAATGTTTCTATTGGCGTATCGTGGTTTCTTCCATTGGCCGAAAGAACAAATTCCAACGTCATCAAAAGTTGCATTATTTATTAAAGCCGCTTTTGAAAGTGATGGACGATTTTTAAATAAATTAAGAATACTGAAAATTTATACGCACGGATACGGATAACTTTGCTATGCAAAATAGTTGATTTCATCGAAGACTTCGGGTATGAACAGAGACCAATAGACACAAATAAAAATCAAGGTAGGGCAAATAAGTCATTTTAAGAAGGCTCGTGTCAAACTAAGAATAGACGGATTGCTAGCATTACTGCAACAGATAGCGACATTGCTTGTGCTTTGAACAACTTAATTCAAATGACGCTTTAAAGTACTTTAAAGCGTTTGGTTGAGCCAAGTTTGACAAAACATCAGTACCAAGTCATCACGAACTTGGTTAACAAAAATGCGAAATTTGATATCTTTCCTAGCTATCCTTAGGTTCTTAAAGCAAAGCAAGATTTTTACCCGGAGCTTGACTTAATTCATCGGCCAAAGTTTCTCTTCAACGACTTGTTAATCATACTGCCCAACGAATTTTAGAATCTGAACGAGAAGTTTTTGAAAACTTGGAGACTGATTTAGGTAATACCAAACTAAAAATATTTTACTTACCAAGTTTTGTGTTGTATTATTGTACTTATTCTTTCTCCCTCTTATGTCTGCGTGTATTGTTATTGTATAGTGCCAAAAACCTCAGTTATAGTTATTTCGCAATGGCAGCGGAGTAGAATGAATGTAATGCCCGAGAAAAGTAATAAGAAGCTTTAATTTCAGCGTGACTTAATAAACAAGACTTTTGAATAAGCTTAACCTACCATAATTAGTAAATCGAGCTTTGATGGAAACAGTGCGCAATCCTAATACATATAAATTCAATGATGATATATTTATGATTTCATATAGTGCGATTCAAATATTTTTGCAAGAGAGCTCTGACTGTTAGAAGAAAACTGTATGTCAAAATCATCGTAGAGGATCGTCTCGATACCAGCACAGTTGAGCAAAGCTGAGCTGAGAGGTATTACATGAAAAACCAGATTAATGATTTATCTGAAACTAAAATTCATATATCTGACCATATTTTAATCACTAAACATGTCCTTAAACTGACTATGGTTGATGGCATGGTACGCAAATTCATAACTGGTTGGCTTTATTTGCGTAGCAAAGCCAAGTAAAAGTTCCTTACAAACCGTTCATGAAGATTGTTTAGATTTTGGCATATGTCCACTACACACGTGGATTGGAGACAGAAAATAATGAGAACACAGGAATAATTTAAAAAGATTGGACTGATAATTGATAGGTCAAAACATGGTGGAGAAACCGCGTGTAGATTTTTTTTTGCAAACACTTCCGTATCTTCCCAAAAAACTGTTGTCAAAAAATCAATAATCGAAAGATGTGCAGTGCACGACTACGGCAAGTCGTTTATCCAGAGCCTTTTCGCAAGATACTGCGTGTGAAAGTGTTCAGGAATATCCTTGGTACCCATAATGTAATGCAAGCTTATAAAAGAATAAAGTGGTTATTCATTGAGGACAAATTGTTAAACAAGCAATGTTGGCCATAGGCCAATTTATGAAAGAGGCTGCAGAAGGAGAAAAATTAAAGACGCTTTATTTTTCAGATCTACAAATATCAACAAATAGAGATTTATATAAAAGATTACTTCGGACGTGAGATCTGTTGCTTTCTAATGAAATTTCAGTAAAAATTTACTTTTTGCAACCATTGCTTTTATTTGCTATCATTCAAAATTACATTACAGTGTTGACCACCCTTTCCATACAAATGAGACCACTGTGAGACGTCATCACCTTATTACTGTCTTCGAATTTTCTACCCCTGGTAATGTCAAATGAGGACTCTCTTAGTGACTTGATCCCACAGGGTTCTGTTTTAACGCCAGTTTTAGTTTCCATTTCTATCAATTTTTGCAGTAAGTCTACAGCTTTCGAAGAAGATGTGTCACATAAACTGTGTTCTGTATTTTAGTAACGATAATAATAATTCAAGCATAAAGCCGGAACTGTTTATAAGCAGATACGTCTGCAGCGCCAATTGCTTCCTTATTTAAAATATTTGTGAATAAAAATGACTAAAGGATGGATGGATGTCTCGTTCATGACTTTTTATTGCCTCAAAAATCTATCCTCGTCAGCTTGGCAGTTTCCAAGATATAGTCTTGCATCGCCAACTCGCTTCCCGAGGATTCAACGCAATATTTTGTTTGCTGCCATATAAGTTATAACACAATGTGTGACCTATGGGGATCTGAAACGTTCTGGTTTATTGATTTATCTTTAATATTAAAACTATCTTAACAATGCAGTTGGGTTGGGTTTATGACCGGGCTGCAAGTGGCGAAGTGCTGAGTATGATGTTTCAGGTCGGTGTACTCCGTGTTGCGGAAAAGCTGATTGGGTTACATATTTGGAAATTAAGATTTATTGTTGCGGAAATGTTTATGAACTGTTGTTTTAACATGCTGCATGTGAACTTATACAGTAGGCTGGCATACTATATATAAAATTATCGACTTTTTTACCTTTTTTCGGTTGTAACGACTCGTTAGTCATTCTTCACAATACTGCAACTGTAGGACTGTCCTCCAATGGTACAAACATATGAGTATGTTATAAGCTTTCACAACTTTGTAATCCTGGAGTCCCATCTTCACTCTTACCATAGCAAATTTTAATTTTTTATTTCGTTTAGAAAAACAGTCATTCCCTGAGTGTTAAAAAAATTGTATAAGTATTTGTGTTTTGTATTAAAAATAGTACAAGTTTGACAATTAGGCAAGTGATACATCAAATGTCGCTAACACTTGGTCGCAACAAAGGTATTAAGTCAAAAACTATTTTGGATTTCCAAATTTTGGTTGTTCTCTCCGCTCAGAGTCCCTTTGAGTTGGAAACTATTGTTTCCAGAAGAATGTCCTTGTGTCTTTTCGTACCAAGTACGGATTTACTTCGACTCTCATTTCTAAGCAGACATTTTAACCTCTTCAAGAAGAACCGAATTAGTTTTATAGTAAAAAATGTGAAGAATCCATGTAGCCACGGCCGAGGGTGTCTGATTGACTTCAGAGTGAGAACAGAAAAGATTCAAGGGAAGACGGCAATTCAATTAAGGTAAAATTCTATTTTAATGGAAACATCAGTAAAATGCAACTGACCAAATTGAACTCATGTCTCAATATGGAGTTTGGGACGACAAGAAATAATGAATCAGTGTGCTCAGTTAACATACTCTCTATGTCAACATTCAATTTTCATTCCTTTTCAATAAAATTATCTCACTTTATACGATTTTAATAATCAGCTTATTAAGATTTTTTTTTACGGTTAAGAATTTTTTTTTATTTAGTCTTTTATTTATAATTTCGTCTTAAAACTGGACTTGAAACTACAATTTAAATATTGTAGGCTTACTAATAAAGGTCCAACGTACTTATTGGCTTTTTGAATAGCTTTTTCAGCGTGTTACCTAAACTGGAACCGCTCAATAATTAGCTAATTGGCTATCAAGTTAAAATAATAAAGTGGAAAAGGATTTTCGAAAATCAAAGTGGTTTTATTAGTATCGTGTGCTCTGGTAACTTGTATTTCCTTCTGTTTTAGCAAGGATCTCGAGAAGACAGTTCGAAGCAGAATAAAACAAATTTTATAAGACGATTTCAATATTTCCTAAACTTATTTGGACAGATAGTTTTTGATGTTCATCTTTTAACACAGAGCATGTAGTCGTAGTAGTCAGGGGGTTAATTTAATATTTAAGTTCAACGGAAGCACATACGATGATGCGACCTATGATAGTTTACTCCAAAGCAAAAACTTCGTCCTTGAATTCAGTGTTAAAATAAAGCTGTCTAACCTAAAGATTTTTGACAAATAAAATTTCAAATTCCAAATTTTGAGAAGAACTAGTTATTATTTTTAAATTGAATTTTAACAAAAATCTGCAGTAATAAATGTACTTTCCCAGTATTCAACGCTCTAATTAATTATTACTCAAGTCCCAAAAACTCGGTGCCAAAAGGTATCTTTGTTTTGGAGAGATCAAAACACAATGCATGGTACTTTTTCCGAGAAAGACACGTTTGGACTTTTAGGTAAATTTTTACTGAATGCAAGTTTTTACTAAAAGGGTAGTCGCAATTCCTTAAGATCCAGAGAGTTACAAACAGAACCAGTTTAAATGTTTTCATTTGTCATTCAAATAATTGGCAGTTATGCTAACGTCGACGGATAAATGTGCGGTCTCAGGTTCAAAACCGGGGAAGAACATCGGAAAACGCGGTCCAACCTTTGGCTTTTCTGTCAACTGTCAAGTTAAAGCTTCTAAGGTCTTTCAATATTTGAAACAATTTACAGGTCAAACTCTTGTCATTTAAACGAAAAGCATTACCCGCACAAACAAGAAGAATTCATTGAAAAACGTAAAATTGACACTCATTCGCATACGTCATTATGGTCGTAACCGGCCTCATTTCTGTTTTTTATTTTCCGCCCGGGGTAACAATTCTGTCAAACAATAGACACGTAAGTTTTCTTGACCGAACGTCACACTGTTGACCCAATCTATTATCCCGAGAATCATGCAGCTCAGTATCGCAGTTTCTGAACGACTTTTTTCCATAAAATATTTAAATAGGATAAATGCCAGTTTCCATTCCATTCCAGTTCTCTTTTCTTTTTTTTAAACCCATCCGGTTGGTTTTTTCTTAGTTTTTTTTTAAGCCCTGAAAACCAACATGGCCCATGTTGGCACGATGTTGAAGGTTATTGAGGACAACATTGTTAACTAAGTTGGGAGCTCAGTTTTCTCCTGTATTCAAGTAGCTGGAATGAACGATGGCCATGAACTGTTCATTGCACAATTGTGGAAAATTTTACATTGTTTGTAAGCGATTTTATTGAGGACAGCTGCCGGTACTCCGGAATAGGACCCTAGCGCGACCTATTGAAATTCTAGATGGCAATGCTCGTATTATATTGCGTGAATTGCCAGGAGACAAATGCAACGCAGAGAAAAGGATGAGAGTTTAAATTCCAAGGCTGGAGCTGATTGTGTTAACAAAAAAAAAAAAAAAACAGAAAAAAGTTCCCAATGAATAAATTGATTTTTGTTGCTTCTTTCTCCTATTTCTGTATAAAAGAGAGAAAAGAAAATTTGTATGACAAGTGGAAGACCATTGGGATTGATCCAGATGCTGGGGGAAGAGATGTGCACGTCACGAATGCAGTGCATCGTCATACAATGGGATATTTAAGGTCATTAGTGAGCAACTTTTGAACCCGCAACGAGTCCTTCAGATGGACTTTCTTTTGCGTTATTGTTGAAAAGTTTTACAGTGAATGCGACTGTGGAAGTGGCATGGAAAAGCAAATAAAACCGGGTAACCAAAAGAAGGAGGGTACATATCCTTTAACAAAAGAAAAGTATGAAGCCTAGAAAAAAATATATAATTGAGGAAACAATTATATTTACTGTTGATTTACTGACAATCTAGAGAAAATATGGCGTTGCTCTTTGGACTATGGTTTGTTATGCCCCAATTCATTGATTTTTTTTTAATCGAGAGTTCTCGAGAAAAAGATTGTCGTTCGATAACCAGGTCAATCTTCTTCGCACCACTGTCATACAAGTGCTATCCTGAACTATGTTCAAAGCGTACTTTACTGTGTTGCCGTCTGTGGTGGACTTGGATTATTACGGGCTGGAATGTTCGCCATCGAAAATTCGTAAAACTTTTCGGGTCACAAGGACTAAAATAATTTTAACAAATTGGACACGAGTCTTTGTCATATATGTAATCAAACTTCGCCAAATAAGAATTCAGAGGGCTACATCAGAAAAACGTTTAAAAATAGTTGACATTTTTTTTTAAAAATTACGTCATGTTTTATCGTTTATCTGAGTAGCTACTCAGGATTATGTCTACCCCGGCTCTTACTATATGTGTGAACTTATATTAAATGATTATTAACATTTAATACAAGTTCACACAGCTTATGATCTTCTGAAATTTGAACCGAATTCTTCACATTAGTGGTGAGGATAATTTCTGGCTAAATGGATATACAAAAAAGTAGAGGTATAGGTGGTCCATTATATTTTCAGATCTGAAGATTGATCTTTCTACTGCTTTTCCCGAGGGTATGCTTTGTCAGACAAGCCTGCTGCAGGTGACCACTTACAAGTCAATATTCGGCGCGCTTCACAGTGCGGAGACAGTGACAAAAAATCTGTTTTTAAAAATAAATAAGTTTTTCATGCAAAATAGTTTTGAAAATACAAATGAAAGTAAAATTTTATCACCACAGAGAATTTAAAGGTCGTTTAACATGCCAAACAGCATATATAAATTTTGGAACATAAATTATTTAAATATGTAACTTTAATAATGCGAGTAGAAGTGAACATAGAATTATATTTTTAAACATAACAACGCGAAAATTTTATTTCTGTTAAATGTAAAATAATAATAAAATATTATTTAAAGATAAAACTTGAAATTATCATACACGCGACTTTATTTAAAAAGAAATTGAATTCGAATTTTCTGAGACAAATATGTATTCTCGAATAACCTTATCGCCATCGTTTGATAATTTTGAATAAATGGTCCTATATTGTGATAAAATAGGATCAGGTCCTTAAGATTAACACAGTCATAAAGTCTTCGTTTGCGAATTTTCAGTGATTTCGTTATACTTTTTTACTTGCTTCTAGGGCTTCTTATGACAGTTGACCAATATGTATTTTAAAAAATAAGACACCAAAATAAAATAAAGCCTATGAACAAACCAACTATAAAGATACAGATACAGTTCTTTTTGTCTTAAGATTATTCTGAATTTCCATCCACCAGTTATTGAACCGAATGCTGACCTTGTCTTTGTTGTCACTCTTTTGATGGAAAACATCTTTGTGCAATGCATTAACAAATGATCGTAATATTTTATTTTTATTTTCCGAAAAGATTGAGGTCTAAATTCAAAGCTAAGGCTTATTGCGGAATTAAAACGGAATTGTTTTTTTCAGCACAATCAATTCCTTCACCAGAGAAACTTTCGGACAATTCCGCAAACTTTATTTCTTCACTGGATTCTAAGACCAAACGGTTTTCTACTCTTCGCTTTTTCATCTTATGAGAAGCAGCCTTAAATGATTTGTGCGGCTTTCCACTACTAGTTCCCGGAAGAGCATTAGAAATAGTGCTGTACGTTTGAAAAATAGTACGTGGTTTCACGAGTATTGTTTCCATTGTTTTTCAAAATTCAAGTCTTAAAATCACACTCTTTAGGTAAAATTATTTCTTTTCATATAAGAACAGTTTATTATTTTGAATTCATTCAATATTGAGCTAGTTTTTTCTTTAACCCTTAAGCTTTGAGTGAGAGGAATCCGCTTTCAAAAATGCTATCATTATTCATGGCTTAACCTTGTCCTGAAATTATTAAGCTCTCAGGTTAGCAAAAAGGACAAATGAACGTTTTTACTTTTGTTAAGTAAAAGGACAACGAAATGAATTATCTTGATATGTTTTGGTGTATATTTTTTAAAACTGAACTTAAACTAATTTTTATACTTCAAAACAGGACTTATTCTGATTGGAAGATTTTGTGACTATTAACACTTAAAAATTTATCAAAAAATACCAACAAATACCAGCTCTACAGGTATCCATAATTTTTTTTTGCGTTATTGCTTATAACTATCGAAATTAAAGAATAAAAAATCCCGCCCAACGCTTAAGGGGCAAAGTCAGAAAGGCACACAGTTCGATAACATGCTACTAGAAGAGCTGAGAATAAACTAGCAGCCGATTAGGGGAAATGAGAAATATTTAAAGACAGGTGAATAAGACTTTTTAACAGTATTTGAGACAAATCAATGATCCTCATCAATACAAGTAATGAAACCATCATCATCTGTGTCAGATTTCAAAATAAATCGTAACTTCTTGCTTGCCGGAAGTAAGATTGCGGAAACTGAGGTAGAGGCGAATGACAACACTGAAAGAGACAGATGAACAAGAATCCTTCTTAAGGCATACATTATCAAAACAGAGTATATAATTGTCACTTTTCCAATTAAAATACTCGATAGTATGCTAACGCAGCCTTATGATATGTCGTCAAGAAGGTGTAACCATAAAAAGACCAAGATTACGCCGTCAGACTGGTATAATCGAACCTGTATCCAGGATGGCAGAGAACCGGTGCAGGCTAACTCCTTATAACCGGTTACTGGGCGATAGGAACCGCACTAAGAGTCACCGAATAAATCTTTATGATTAATAAATTCGGTAGCAGACACAGCCAAAGTGCCATAAGTTAAGCCCTGCAGATGTTGGGCACTTTCTTTATGAGAACGGCGAGCACGACGACGACGAGAGTTTCGGTTAGGCATGGATAAAGAATAAAATTTAGAATAAATCAAATCAGAAAGTTGAGGAACAAATGAAAGATAAATGTTTAGACAAGTCAAAGATGAATGGTTAAATCAGGGGGTGAGTCGAATCCGACAAAGGTCAAGCAATTTAACGTGTGATGTTGTGATCTCAGTAGGTGGGAAAATTGATGATAACTTTTCTGACATATGTATGGTTCACTGAAGGGGTTCTAGATGCTAACACATACTTTTGCTGACACCGTTTACAAATCTCAAGCCTCTGCAATTGGCGCAGTTAGGATAGTTTTCTTCTGTTGGAATTGGGTAAAGTATGCAAAGCTTCCAATCGTCGGGCATACATTCATTCAACGATATTTCACAAACGATTAATTTAATTGAAAGGATATCACATGGATTTCCTCAAATGCCTTATGAAGTTCGGCGGGATGTCTATCGATCTAAGTTATCACTGTTTTAAATATACTGTAGAATAAGTCTTTTCGGATGCCCAACGCCAATTGTGCTACCTCTGCAAAGTCACCATCTTTATCATAGCATTCTTCTGTTCCTGTATAAGCATGAACTCATTGCCCAAATTTAGAGTCCTTGTGCTACACACATAAACCATAAGAAGAAGTGGAATCCTTGAGTATTCTCTTCAGTGCTTTAGCCTAGTGGAGAGGTATTCTCGCAGTCCAGAAAATCGTCACTAAATGGTCCTAAACGCCGTCGATACACCGTTGATATGCGAAAAGCGTGTTCTCTTCAATTTGTTTTAGTCCTTCAGCAAATTATTATAGTAATCTTTGATTACTAAGACTACAAGTGAAGTGTATTCCAGCAAATTTAGCTTAAGTCTGTTCCAAATGACCCGCTGATATTTCTCCATGTACATGTAGAATTCATAGTTCTCGTCCTTTTTCATGACATTTTACATTGTTCTCTTGAATAGATCAAAGTATTCCACGGCATTTATTAATTTATTCAGTTTTTTTAACTCAAATGACTGCCTTGCTGGTTTGGAAGCAAGCCGTCCTCGAAAATTTTAACCACTCTTGTTCTTGAGTGCCTGAATTAACACAAGATTGTTTGCATAGCAACGATCTCTAATTCCACTCCACCAAAAAGCGATGTCAAATCACAGCTCCCTTGTGGCTTACATTACCAAAATAACTTAGTTTACGATTACAAAACTTAGTGTCCAATAAACAGTTTGTGAGACGGCGTGTGTGGAACAAATCCCCCATGTTCTTGGATCCAAAGCTCTTACAACTCTAAATCCCCAATATCTGGGCGTAAAAAACCGATAGTCAAACTCCGAAAACTTGACTTAAAAAAATTGGATCAAAATACGAGTCAACAATGCCGTCAAAAGTAACTCGTTAAAAATGTACAAATTATGTGGATTCACCCTTCAGCTCCGAACAATCCGCTAAGATTTCCCATGCCCAAAAAGGTTTCCTTAATATCTAATACCCTTGGAGTGAAAAGACTAGTATCACGAGGGTATGATAATACCTTCTTACCCACATCCATTACAAAAATTAAAACGTTCTTGTTTTACTAATTTATGCCTTAAAATGCCTGCTTTAAAGCGCAACAGAGTGCATTCAGCACTCCACTCGTTTCCTCACATCTATCATCCTTCATTCCTTGCCTTACATCTGAGTTTCATAGCGCCAGTACAGTGACTTCGGCGAAAACCTCACTCACAGACAAGGACAACATTGTATTTCCCAAGGCAAGATAATAATAAATTATTTGTGAGCCCCTTTTCAGTTAAAGTTCCGGATGCTCTGTGCAAAATAAATCATTTCTGAACGATTAAAGCTCCTGCATGTCCTTGTGTGAGCATTTAATACCATATTTCCCCTGGAAATCTGTAGCAGCTCTGCCCGCATGATGCTATAAATTTCATTTAAACTTATTCGAAAGACTGAAATGTAATTTGTCACCTGTCCCATGACTGTCCAAGGACCGTATTGGACAGTTTCAGTAAATACTATGAAATTTAATATCAGTAAATATTTTGAAATATAATTTCATGGAAACAATTTTTTAAATATGATGCCATCGTGGATCGTTTCAGTTTCACTCGCCAATGAATGTCACAAGTGTCTCAATCGCTACACCTTTTGACAACGCGGTTTCATTAAATAACTCAGAATTAATATTCAACAAAACAAAAATGAAGGGGCTACAGTAAATTATCATGAAACCCTTTTTTCCCAATATTTAAATAGCCCAAGTCCGTTACACGCAATGCCATTTTCAGTGGAAAGTATAAAGTGGACACATGTCCAAATTCAACCGAATTACTTCATTTTAAATATCAGAATATGTTTGTTAAATGTTGAAAATGCGTGAATTTAAACTAAACTATTCAAGGTGAGAGTCAAAAGGACGGAACATCTGAGCACATGTGCGAATATGAGAGCGTAAAAAGTGCGTTCCTACTGGACAAAGAAAAAGCCTTAGACAGTGTCTGAATTACGGGCCTTTTAATTTCCATAACAAGAAGATTCTTTTTCGTTCAGACGCAGGATAATATTGTCAACTCTAAGTAGACTCCTTGGAGGAGTTGAATAGGGAGGAAGGGTGTCACCCATTCAACGACGCTTGAACGAACATACTCCTCTCCGCAAATGACTCAATCACAAACTCTTCATCATTTGCCTCTTAAAGAGTCTTCATCATTTGCAACCGCAAGAGTACAGCAATAATTCGCGAGACTCTGGGCCTATTACTTCAATTGGGGACTGAGGATCAATAGACGGAGGTCATCAGTTTCCCACCACAGATAACATCTACAAGGAGCAGGAAGGCATTCGCGGCGAGATGTGACGACATGAGGATACACAGCACAAAACACCTCGGGATCACCTTCAGCGAGCGGTTCCAATTTAGGGAAGACGCTGACAAGGCAATTAAAAGATCAAGTTTCGGCCAACATTAAGCGCATCTGCTTTCTAAAAAAAAAGTTGGTTTCCATAAATTCAAATACTTGAAAGGAAAATCCTTAGATCATGCAGTCGACTCTGGAGGAATGAAACAACCGAAAATATCAGCAACATTGCCTTATGCAAGCACAAGGATCATTCCGATTGACGTCAACATACTGCAGCTATCGAGGAAATTCATCGACCCTAACGAAGACACCAGGATCCACAGCAGACAGGAAATAGAACCAGCCTACAGGTACCTCACAACACGGACAATCATCGACGAACTTTGTTCAAAAGGGCCTTTCATTAAGCGTTTATGAGATATCATCGACCTTTTTTATTCGTTTGAATGGCCATGTATGGAATGTCATTATGTATGGAATAAAACGTTGTTCAAATGTCCGCAGCGGCTTCTATGGCAGGCGCTCATCGGAAATGTGCAATTTCCTATGACTTTGGCGCATTAATCGGACTGAATTTGACCGATGGCATAGGTTATGTTGGCTATGAGGGCCGCTCTGGCCGCTCGGATGATCTCGGTGGCCAGTTCACATCCCCTCCACGTGAGCCGACAGTGCCCTCGAATCGCTCGTGCAGAGTTTCGAATGTGGCGTGAGCTGTGTCGCACAAAGCGCTAACCTAATAAAACCACTTGTCGTTGGTGTCCATAGAATCCAATTCAGGTGAAAAGAAGATGGTCGCCGTTGATGGTGATGGCCTGAACAACTTCGTTCTCAAAGAAATATGGACCCATGACGCCGCCAGCCCAAAATCCATACCAAACATCGACTTTTTCGGGATGCATTGAACGCTCTTCGATCTAATGTGGATTGATGTCATCCCAAATTCTACAATTTTGTTTGTTGACGTACCCATCAGCCTAATCGCTGAAGATGATTTTTCGATGAAAATTAAGGTCAGTTTCCAAAGTCGATGGTCGTTTACCTTCAGCTCATGGATCAGTTAAATTCTGTTCGGGTGCAGGCCCGAATCACGATGCGAAATTCTCCAAATTGTAATCTGCGAAAGGCTAAGTTCTTGTGGTCGTTGCGAAATAGACTTCCTCGGAGTCTCCTGCACACTTTTGCCCAAAAAGAAAATCCATTTTGACAAAACAATTTTATTATTTGCACGGGTTTTTTAACGCTTTATCCGTCCACGGTAATTTGGCAAAACTCAATAAATGACAGTCAACTTGACAGATGTTGCTTCAACAATATGGCCGCTATCAACTGTCAAGTCCCTATTGAAAGACCCTTAAGAATGATGTCTGTGTGTTTGTGTACGTACGTTTGTGCGGATTTTTTCGCCTCGCATATCTTGAAAACGAATAAAGCTATCGAATCCGAAAACGAAGCGTTTTTGCAAAGTGAACACTGTAGTTTAAATTTAACAAAAAAAAATGACAAAAAATAGACAAATGCACAATCAATTTAACGAACAGTTTTCAAGTGTCTCATAAAAAAGATACATATAGTATGTATAAAAATATATCCTGTCAGAGAAATTCGCACAAATTTCGTTGTCTTTTTTTGATTTCATTGTCAAATTGTATTCCATAAGTAAGTTCGCTAAGCCAAATGACCAAATAAGCCTTTCACAAAATATGTCTTAGGTATTAAATCAAAATTCGAACACTTTGTCGTCAAAAATTCACCCATACTTAGACCAATTTGCCCAACTATCGTGACATTGAATCGATCAACTTCTTGATGTTAAATTTATTTTGTTCTCAATACTAGCTGATGTTTCTCCCAAATTTGGTTTGATTTTGGGTACGGAACTTTCATCCAAAATATGGATGAGTTCTTTTTTAATAATAAAATGGGAAGCGTGTAGAGCAAATTGCGTACAAACCAATTTTTAAAAAGCCGCACTAAATTCAGTTCCATTAGGCAACCAATTTAGTTATGAATCCAAATATGTCCCAAAGGATATCAAAAATAAATTGAACTTTCCACTCAAAAGAATAACTTTACTTATTTGTTTATTTTTTCAGGTACTATGTACTTAAAAAAACAAAAAAATATATTCTCCAACAAGAAATCGTTTATATTAATATTCGAATGCAAATTCGAAAAAAATGCATGTTTATACAAAATATTCGAAACTTTATCCTTTAGCAGGTCCTCGCTTTAGCCAAGTCCTGCATGCGTTCGCGTTGACTTTATCAAAGTGAATACACTTAGGAGTCTTATGTTCCACGATGCTAACCATTCTACTTTTAAACTCCAAGGCAGCCATACTCACAGGGGACATGAAATTAAACCCTGTGCCAAAAAATTACATGAATATTTCATTGGGTTAAAAGAACTAAGTTAGTCCTTTATAAGTTCTCGGCAGAATCCTCTTGTAGCATACGAAAATGGAGGGAATTAATGTTAGTCTCCACGGGATGGTGTTAATATTTCTGTAATTTTTTTTTTTGTTTCTTGTTCGGTAAAATTATTTTTCATGCTCGCTTGCTTATTTTAAGGTTCCGTAACTCGACAGGAAAAACGGAACCCGTATATGATCGCTCCGTTGTCCTTCTGTCTTTCACTATCATTTTTCTCAGTTGAAATGAATACCAAATACTTATGACGGGGGGTCTCAGGGCTGTAAAATCAACAAGCATATTTATGCCAAATAAACAATAGCGTTAGTAGCGTTTGTTGCGCGAGTCAGATTCGTAATACACAGATTTGTTCACATTTTAAGGGCCTGTTTGCATTGCTTTAGGTTTTCTATTGTTTTCAGCAAGTTGAAGATTGAAGATTGAAGTTGAACTCCGGAAACTTACTCGTATGTTGAAAATTGAATGTTTTAAAAAAATGTCTGTAAATTTATTTAAAAGTTCAATGAGATTGTGAGTGCCCATCTCATTTCCAGTTTTAGGTCTTATGTGAATGAAGGCGTTGTTTCTGTTTGCCGTGGCCGTTCTTATTTTCATATTTAATAGCGCATCTTCCTCTGGTTTGGTTTTCCATGGTTAAGATTTTGCAATGGATAGTTTCAATGAGACAGCACTGTGATCACTTCAGTCTGCATACATATGTTCATCAAAATTATACAGGTTCAAAGGACGTTTGATATTTTTTAATTTAGTACAATCTTTGGTGAACGTGACAAACAATTTCAACCAGATTTGAAATTTAAGGCATATGTGAATTGTCTGCTTCTTAAACTATAATAAAAAAAATAAAAACTTATGGCTTAAACTTTTGGTTCATGATAATACTTAAGCAATAAGGTTCCGAGCTAAGATAGGACGCAGCTGTTTACCATGTTCTTTCTTTTCAAGAAAACTTTTTTGGCAGATTTTGATAGGACCTGCTTGTAGCATTCCGATGGATTGAGAATCTTACCTTAAAAAAACTTTCCTGAAAGAAACTTCTCTCTGTTTGGGGAGCGCGATCTAACTTGCCGATTTTTTTCCATTGTAAGAATTCACGACTAAGCTGTGACATACTATTTTGCTTTACCTTTAAGAAATTGCCTAATTCTTAAGACATTTCTTTTTAAAAAGACCTCTTTCATAAGCCCTCCCATACGTATGTTTAGCAGTGCAAGAATTCTTCCGATTGATCGTTTCTCTACTACATATATATATGTATTTTTTTTATTAATTTTCTCGCTCTTAGGAGGAAAGACGAAAGATTTTAAAGTTTTGAGAAACTCAGATGCGATTGGTTTGAATTTAATTCTGTGGTTGGAGTCCGAAATGAGACGGCAAATTTGATATCAATTATCTAGCTTTCGCTTGATTCGCAGGATTTAAGTCGACATTAGTTTAAGCAAAACACCCTGCTGTCAGTGTTCTACCTTCACAGCAGAGCCAACTGCACATAATCTACAGAAACCATTTTTTTTTGACAACACGAATTAAGAACTCTAGCCGATACAACAACCACTACAACAATGCCACCCATCAGACAAACTATTTTCGCTGGCCGACCAATCCAGTGATTGCGCCATTAATTTGATCGCAATGGCAAATGGTGACTGGAATAGGAATCGAACCTATGACCTTTCCATTGAAGCAATTGAAAGGCAATGAAGAAGAAAGAAGAAATCGCAACTCAATTAAGTGCCTTAAGCAGGCAATGAAAATACATGCGTGATTTCAATTTCACACAAAAAACTAAGCAATGAACCCGTTTCATGGAGCAGTTGGAACCAAATAGATCTGCGTTGTAAACACAACACAATCTTTTCATTCATTCATTCATAATTTTCCTGAACTCTATGGCACATGCGTCATAAGCGTTGCATACTGTAGTGTGATGCTGAAATGCGGAACTCCTCGCGTAAGAGTCAAAATTACATTTGATCGTTTTTTTCACTTTATTTTACAAAAATCTCACATTGGAGGGGTTTTTCTCGTAGTTTTCTTTCGATTTTTTTTGTAGAACCTTTGTGTTTATTGTGCAGAAAAAATCATGCATATTTTTTTCAAAAATAATAAATATATAATCAACTATGTAAGAAATTATCTTAAAACCTTAAAGACCTAGAATACGAATTTGACCCATTTTAAAACCTTTCACCGTGTTTCTGACCCATTTCATTTTCCCAAAAATTTGCGTTGTGAAATTTCAAACCCTGTTCGTAGGTTTCACAATTTAGTGAAAGCTAACTGTGAACTGAATGTTTAATGAAAGAATAAAGGACTCCCTTGGCAATAGAAAAGGACGAGGTACCTGCCTGTCGCCATAATTATTTTTATATTTTAAATTTTCCTTTTAGTACCGAATCTCTTTTTTTATTCTTGCCTGAATAGGGATATTTTGCCTGTCGCATATTCCCTTGGAAAAAGTTTTCCTTTGCCGTAATTTATATTTTTTTTTTAAATTAAATCACGTTCATTTCTTTTTTGGGAGAAGAAAGTCCAAGTAAGGTCACCTGCTGTTGCCGGTGCGGGTGTAGCAATGGTTGGTTTGGTAGTATCCTTTTCCGCTTTCGAAACTGGACAGATATTTGAAAATAATTTAATTACCAGCCGAAAGGAGGCGAACTGTGGACTTAGTGACGTTCTCTGAACGTATTCAGGAGTTAAATTAATAAAAAAAACTTTCATGAGGAATGGTTAATCACGTCAGACAGTTTATTTGTTTTCATCCTGTCCCTCATTAACAGGGAAACGAATGGAATTAATATTTTTTTTTTATTTTGCAGAAAGAAATTTGCTAATGAGTATTTTGTGTACGTGCCTTGGTGTAAAATGGGTCACAGATAACGTATGCGTTGGACCAATTTGGTTGAGGTTAAGTTTTTTTTGGATTGGAAGGATTGAAAGATCTCCTATGACACGTACTGTATCCTTTGATTAATGACCTCGTTTTTGCTGAAAACTGGCGATTTGGGAGATGACTTTTAGTTGGCAAGGTGCTTTAAGAAAAAGTTTATTATGAACCTACGTTTCGTGCTGGGTTGAGAAGTTAATTCGATCACTATTTGCAAGCTTAATACAAAGGTTAACACGGTGAAGATATACGGCGGTATGTGTTAAAAGTTTCCGTTATAACAAAGATACAAAACATTTTTTTCTAAATAGTCTTTTGATTTTTCTTCATAGTCTCCTTGTAACTCTACACCCTTCTCCCAGTGAAGGTACTATCTCAGTTACCCGTGCAGATAGTACTCAGCGTTTTTCTCTGCAAAATAATTGTTCATGAAAGTGATTGACTCCTCATTTGACGAAAATCTCTGTCCTCCGAATGAAGTTTTTAGAAAAAATAAGTGGGGATAGATCTGGTGAGTAAGGTGAGTAAGGTAATGAGAGGTGTGAGACGGCACGTTGTCTTGGTAAACAGGATTTACTTTTTCTGCAAATGTGGCCATTTTTTCCCAATTTCTGCCTTCAGCTTGTGAAGCAATGATGCTAAGTATGCTCCTGTAATGGTTTTTCCTTTTTAAAGATAATAGATTTAGAAACCTCCTTGACTATCCAAAAAAAAAGTTGCCATCACTTTCACAGCCGAAAAAAGAGTTTTCGCTTTTTATGCAGCCAGTTTCCCCTTTGCAGTCTACTATTTTGACTGTGTTTTTATTTCGGGTGTATAATGGTACGTCCAAGTTTCATCTACGGTAATAAACCGGCAATAAAACTCGGACTTACTGCGCAAACAGAGTGTTGAAAAGGTTCATTCGAACACGTTTTTGGTCTTACGTGAACAAAGGCGGTGAATGTCTAGCATAATATAATTTGTTTTCCAGATTCATTTCCTCCTTTGCCTGCAAATTGCAAGACTACTGAAATGATAAAAGTACAGATATTCATAAAAAATATTTATAGCGTTCTGTCAACAATTAGGTGGGACGAAAAAGTTCTAGCAATTTGTATATGGGTTTAAAATAATATGAAAAGCAATTTCCCAAAGTTTTGTGACTTTTGATATAAATAAATTTTATTTTCAAACAGGTATTGAATATTGAGTGAGTAAGTTTTGTTGACTTTTGAAATGACAACTCGAAATTGGTCACTGGATCTTCGTTTAATGGTGTATACTCCTTACCGGAACGTTTCCGCGACATTTAAAAATTTATACTTGAAAACTGTCTGAACCCGTAGTAAAACTCTTGTCCTTTTCCGACGAATCCTTGAGTCAGCTAGTAAGTTTAATATAAATCAATTCTTGACTCATAATCTCAAAAAAAAAAAAAAACGGCGGAGGGGGTGGACAAATATTTGACAGTCAATGTACTATTGCGTGCGACCATAAAAAAAAGTTTATCCGAAAATGCCGTACATATTAACATAAATACTTTTAACTTACATTTGATACGTATTATTTTATAGTTTAATAAAACATTAAAAGAAACTGGAACGAATTCAGTTGCATATAACAAAAATTAAAAAAGTTAAAAATTCACAAAAACAATTTTAAAAAGCACTCGGACACGAAGTATTAAATTTAATTTAATGCAGTATAAATTAAAATTCTTATTTGGTTGGTGGGCCCTTGTTCTTAAGAACAGCAACCAATCTTCTGAGCATGGATTCTAAAAGATTGTTGCAGCTGAATGGATCAATTTTGCCCCATTATCCTTGATTATGAATTCCAAAGCTTTTCTGTTTGTAACTTTGGACTTTTTTGATTGATTGTCCAAATATGACCTCAGGTGTTGATATTGGTAACGTTGCCAGAACATGTGGACAATTGTAAAGTAGCCATGGACACCGTCCCTTCTTCCCAATTTTGCAGCACTTTGCACTAAATTTTCTTTTAAAATCGTAAGTTTTTTTTTCTTGTTATTAATTCAATCAACAGCTTTCCTAGACCAGCAGCTGACATGCTGCATAAAAGAGCCATCACCATGTCTTACCGTGGTTTATAAATTGCATTTTTCCACACTACTACTCTACTCTTTCATGCAAATTGTTCTATAACAGCACCAGTCTCATTGTTTCAGAATGGAGATTTTTATTTAGGATATGTGGCTCTTCTTTGGCTAAATTTGATACTTCTGAGGGCAGAATATTTTTGAATGCCGTCTGATTGACTGGATAACAAGATTGAAGAATCATGGCGTATACAGAAATAATTGGCAACTCGATACTTGCCAAGTCGATTGAAGAAGAGGCCAGAAAACTTGGTCTCCAATAAATAAAAATTATCAAACAGAATACAGGTCGTCGGCCGAAATCGGCTGTTTTTTAAGATGACGAACTCCAACATTCCAATCTTTCGTCATTCCCAGCTCTTATGTGTCGTCGAACTTCTTCGTGGTGCGTGGTGGGTAGACATCCAGAGCAACCAGCATCAGCAAGGTCTCGCGAATGTGAACCAATCGCGAATGCCATGCAACTAGATCTTAACAACTGAAGTAAGTTAAGGTCTTCTGTAGGTCAAATGTCTGATGAGTATCCTCCATCATATTCTTTAAGTATTGCGAAGAATTCTGCCGTTCAAACTTCGAATTCGATATGTGCGTAGCTCATTCTCTTGATTCTCGATTCTGAACCCTTCGAGTACAAGAAACGGCTGCGCTTTCGTTTTCCTCCGCCAACTCGAGGCTTTTGAATTTTATTTCAGTCGCGGCGTTAAAAAATGTTAAGCTAATACATTTATATGCCAGCTTGAATCCGTTTCAATTTTAACACAAATGCGGGCTGAAAAGTTTCTGTACCCAAAAAAAAGGAGCAAAAAAACTTTCCTTGCTTTCACATCAAAAACGAAAGATAAAATCGAAAACTTGCCAGGTGTGCACTTCGTCGTCGTCAGAACTTGTTCCTTGGACAAAGTTGAAAATTTCTTCCCTCTCCACCTGGGATTATGGCCACCATTAATCAGTACCTCAAAGTATACAGTATATATGTATGCATGTTCCATGCCATTCTATTTGGTAATTCCCCGCGTCATCAAATGAGTTGCAAAGTTTTGTTTTTTTTTTTCGTTTTTTTTTTACGAAAACACGTGCCAATCCATTACCTGTCTAAAAAGTTTCTGTTTCCATCACATTTTTTTTTAAAGCTTGCATCCAGTTTTTTTTTCGATTCTTCTAAAACAGCATAATGGATAGGTCTGAGCCTTGCCTACGTATACCGTTGGGAAAGTTGGGTTGGTTTCGAATTTGTCAACATTTTCTGTGTCAAAAAAAAAGGAAACCTCGGGAAATAAAAACAGAAATTGTAATTTGTCGACGACAAATTTTTTTTCGTTTTCGAACAGATACAAATTTGTGAGCTAGAACTCGTAGAAAAAATGTTTTTTGAGACTCGTATAGAAAAAAAAACAAGTATTGATGCAAGGCAACGAGCATCCACCTCAGGCAAATGAAACTCTTCCAGCTGCGCATCACTTGATATAAACAAAGCATCAGGTCCTTAAGTGTAGTGTTAACAGTGCTACACAAAATTCCAAGTGCCTTTCGTAATTATTTACTCTTACGGAAAGTAGATCAAACAGCACAGCTTGCTGCTCGAGGGTAAACGTTTAGTTTACGATTCTCGATTTGGCAATGTCTTATGGCAAATTGATTTCGAATTAGGCAAGCGATAATTTATCATTTGAATCAAAAGCAGATAGCTGGTGGTCCCGGATGGATGTACGAGTATACTTTCACACATCGTATATTTGTTTTTCAAATGGGACATGCAATCAATCACTTGTAATTGATAGACGGCTGCTTTGATGAGTCTCAGGAAAACATTATTAGGTCGGATGCTGTTCGGAAGCTGGAAACCATACGTTGCAAATAGACTTTTTATGTACTGCGGGTATGACGTCATTTAAAGATTTGATCTCAAATGAAAGAAATAATTCTTGCATGTTGAGAACCCTCTGAAGAAAGACAGTGCAAAGGAACATCGTAATGATGAGGTTTCTTGACAAATGTTTCTCGGTTTTATACTGTTTTCAAAAAACTAGTCTGACTACTGCAGCTTTCGCCAAAGCGCCTTGGTTGTACTTGTTGTCAGGTAATGTCTCGGTTGGTTTTGAAATGCTGTCATGTCGTTGGTTTGCGACGAACAGTCCAAAAGATTGCAGTGCTTTGTGCTATAAATACGAAGCCAGTAATTCAACGTCCCTTGTCACTATTTCAATCGGCGTCCCAGTAACTATTCATTTCATCATTTAAGTTGCAATTTGAAGTCGTTGTTCAACATTAATTGTTATTATTCAATTGATTTTTGGTAGGGATTCAATGGTGTGTCGACTGAATAACTATCCTCCATATTATACCGGTTTAATAAAAGTTCATTAAACATATGATTGCACTTTGTGTGATAAATTTTCAAGCAATGTTTTGAAAAATGTATCTTTTCTTGGCTCTGATGTTTTATGTCATATTTTTAACAGATGTTCTGTTACCTTAAATAACTGTTGTGATCCAACTACAAAAAAGGACTCGCAGTCCGTCTTTCGAAGTGGCGAATCGGTAGTGGATACGCTGCTCAAGTCAATCTAAATGAATCAGAAATCTGGTCTACTTTTGATTTAGGAAATCGTTTTTAAGGAGTAAGAATTCGTAAATGAGTGCATTAGTTCTCATCAACGTAGGTGTTGCACAAGGCTCTATGTTGGGTCCCACTCTGGGGTATGATAGATTCCGTTTGATTGATTGTTGTCCACGCGATAAAAAAAATACACACTTTCGATTCATATGCTGGTTCCACTGCTTACTGCTTTGAAATGAAAATTGAAGACAGCTTAAGGCACTTAGTTGGATGGCACACGCTTTATCCATAGAGCAACATTTTAATGGTGTTATAAGGCACATATATCATCTCAGTCAATACTACAGTTTACCAATTTTAAGGCTTCTTTATAACAGTATGGAAAAGTTTACATTTCAATAAAATGGAGCCTTTGTCAATCAAACAAAAACATGCGAAGTCTACGTGGCCCCACAGGTATGAAAAGTAAAGAGATCGCACTATTTTTGCTTATAACCGTTTGGTTTCTTCATTTAAATATCACGATTCCAGTTTGAGCGGTTAAAAGGGATACACTGGTCTATTGATGATTACTGGAATTTTAGAACCAGCATAACATTAATTTTTTCGTTCCACACACGACTTGCCGGCTCAAAGCTTTATTACGTTTTAGTAAACAAACATTGGTTGTTTTATGGCCAAAACCTTCCGGCAATTATCCGCTTCTAACACGCAGTTTTGTCCAGCAAGCAGCACGCACAGCTTCCGTATGTAATTCCCTACCAATGACTTGGATTAATTTTTCTTTGCCGCGTCCATTCGCATTGCATTGCCTCCTGATGAGATAACGTAGACATCTTCCCAAGCTACTGCTAGCTTTGCGTTTGAGCTCAGAACTCGGCTTCGACAAAGCAACGTTTCAATCAGTGCATGGCGAATTCTTACACTCTTGAACTCACTAATTATGGGCTCATTTTCAACATGGATATCTCCTATTTCTACCTTTTTGACATCCCGTAGGTTGATGATGAAGACTGAATCCTGACTCACAGCATAGTTTGTAGACACAATCGAAGAGTTTTAAGCGGTTAATGGCAGAGGTATGGCAGTAGAAATTTTCATCACCCGCCTCGTACCGTCGTATCGTCATCCAATTCACTGTCTCCACTTTAATCACTTACTTGCGCTTCATCTTCGTAAGTTAAGCCTTTGGGAGCACAATAAAATGATAAGAAGTACGTTTTAATTAATAAACCTCTTTTCTGCTCGATTCGGTGAAAGTTTCACCTCGCAAAAATTACTTTGTAGGGTTCCTTACCCAAAGGGCGTCAGCGGAACAATTTCATTTTTTCCACAACGTGTACTTTTATGGCCGTTAGAACAACAAATAATGTAACAATTATTTTTTGTTAACATAAACGTGTTTTTATAAATCGCAACGACAGAAAGCAGGCTATGAGAAATTTAAAAGTAGCAAAATATTTCATTGCATATTGTGCGGTAGTACGGAAACCTTCGCGTGTATGTCCGACTCGCACTTAGCTCGACCAAAATTAGAGCCCGAAAGCTATGATCAGATACTTCTTGTGCAGAGCTCGTACCTTAAACAACTTTTTCTTAACTCTCTTAAAAATGTGACGTCGTTAAGTGTCAACGACAAAATGCCATCAATTCGATGATTTTCTTTCAAGTTATCCATGTCTTCCCTTGAGCCTCACAACTAAAGATACTCCTTTCCATTCGTTGTTTATTTTTAACATCTAAACTAATTCTATTTGTGTGCATTGTTTTTCGCAATTGCTGCAAGGATAATATAGTTCCGCAACAAAGCAATCTCCAACTCGCTAATGCATTTAACTTGTAATTTGCATTCTCATTGCTTTTCCTCCCTCATCTAGATTTGTACAGTGCCACAGATTTGCTGAAATTAATTTCAACACCCCCCTCCCCAAAGGAAACGAGTGAAATAAAATACAAAAATAAAACCAAACACGACAAGCAACTCAAGTTGCAACTAAATTGCATTATTCCCTCTGCTAAGGTCGCTCGATTCTGGATGCTTCTACATGCTCGTATCTAGATGTTTGTTGCTGCGATTTCCAAACCAAATACCAAGTGCAATGATGCCGGATGACGGCCTTAGTGAGGAAATTTAATTGCTGCTGGCAAAGTGTTGAGACTCGAACTAATCAAGTAAACGGATTGTGGGGGGCATAACAATGGAAACACACTTCGTGCCAGAGATGCTTTTAATCAGTTCCAAACACATAAACCTTAGTTGGATGAATTAATCTGCATATGGAGATTCTAATATTCGTTCAACTAAAATCATCAGTCATAAAAATTACGTATTTATATTATAATTTATTTTTGGCCTAAGTTTCGGCAATGACTTTTGGAAATTACGGTAAGTAGTGAAGCAATTTGAATAAAAATTCATTCAATTATCCATCATTTTCATCGATTTGTGACACAGTGGTTTTTATGATTCCTTACCCTACTGAGACTATAACTAAGCCTCCGTTGTCCATACGTCCGTACGTCCGTCTGTCAGTCACAGAGCTGTAGCTCCTAAGCCACTATAGGAAGACACTCGCAATTTTCACAGAAATAAAATTAAAATTGTACAAAAAGTTATTTTTTTTTAAACGCAAGAAAAAAACTAATGAGCCAGAGACTCTCAGCTAAACTGCAAGCGACGTCTCCATTGTAGTCAAGTCGCCAGTCCACACTTTTTTGAGCCACGCGCAAATTTCAAATTTTCGAAGTCGAAATAACGGAAGACTTTCTACCACTTGATACAAATTGTTGTTGTTTGCAATGTGCTTCTGAATAAATTTTAAGTTGGCCCCATTGTACTGGACCTCTTTAAAATGAAATTGTTTTTGCTAAAAGTCTGGTCTACATTCTACGTTGAACCACGTTACGTGAATCACCTTGAAGCTGACATCGAGTTTGCAGCAGTTTGTCTCTTTCAACAGCTGAAAAATTAATTCCACTACCGGTAACACTGATTCTCGCCGAATTCAACTATTGAACATAATTTTAACTGCCTAAAATAAAGAGCATAAAAAGAACATTAATTAACGTTAAATATTCCTTTTTATATATAGAATTATTTTATTTGCTTTCAGATACAAATCGTAAAACAGTATGCACTGATCACTTCAAATTGCACCTTCTCATCACAACGCCAACAAAGTTATTTACTAAACAGCACCGAATCCCATCGATACAAATCAAATGAGTGGTAAATAAAAAAAAATAATTCACTAACTGTTGACTGTTAAACAAAAAAAAAAGAAAAGAAAAAAAACACCTTCGTTTCCAAGTTAACTTCCGTAGTTAGAAAAAATAAATCTTTTCGTTTAAAAAAGAGATGAAACAAAATTCTTATCTGACTGAAAAACGATTTGAATTGAGTAAAACTAAATGAAAACAAAAACACGACAAATTTTCTATTTCTATAAAATATAAAACAAATATAAATAACAAAAACTAAAACCTTCTCTTAAATTAAAAAAAAAATGTTAAATATAAAAAGAAAAGAAAAGAAAATTATTTTCATTTTAAATTCAGATTATTTTTTATTTAATTTTATTTAAATGAAAAACAAACAAAAGTAAACACGAGCGTCTAGCCTAAGTAATAAAGAAAAAAATCAGAAATAAATAAAATGTGTATAACTTATTTCTTAATTATAAGCGGAAGTCTTCCACTATTGTTATACTCTAATTCATAGTCAAACAAAAAAAAATCAGCTAAACAAAAACAAAAACTATAAGCAAATAACAAACATAATAAAACTAACGATTTGTTTGTATTCTTTTTTGTTTTGTTATATCATAAAATTAATTTAATGAACATTGTTTATACTACCTTGTATAAAAATAGGTTTCGCTGGCCAATGGCAAATTAAAAACTAAAAACAAATATATTAAAAATGTGCATAAACTCGTATGTATGTAGAAAATTATTGTAAATATAATTATTTAAATCAAATGAAAAAAATAACTATTTTTTATTAGAAAAGAGAAAGTCAACTCTTAATGTTGTAGGCGATAGATAACTTATTTAAAATTATGATAAGAGTAAAAATAAAAACAGCAAATTAAGAGCAGAAAAAACGAAAGATATATCAAAAAAATTATTGTATGAGTTTTAAACAAAAAGATATATTTTTAAAACTGACAAGGAGTCGAAAAAATCAGAACATCTTTTTTTAATTAATTCATTTTTATTTGGTGTGCAATATGTGTGCCTGCGTAAGGCTGTTTACTTTTCTGGCCAGGTTAAGTTAAGGCTAAGAACTTCATTTTGGAAAGAGACGAAAATTTCAGTTTAATTTATGCCCTTAACTCACAGCTCAAATTTTATGCAATTAAATGTAAAAAATGTAAGCTTTAAAAAAAAACTAATAATATAATAAAGTATTGCTGTTAGCATTTCAATATTTTTCCTTTACTCATTTTTATAAGTTCTCTTACCAACAAATGGCCTCTTCAAAGTTACCACAAAAATTCAAACAAATGCGTGGTCTGTTTAGGAAAAATGGAGTGAAACAGGATCAGCAAGAATCCTTTAGGGTGAGCAATCAGCTCACTCTTATAAACCTCCCACTCAAAATATGTTATTTTGAGTTTAAGCCGCCCTCGGGATCTAACTGATCGATCGATATTCCCGCGACTTTTCGTGCTTTTTGGCCTTCACAAGCAACATCAAATGCTGTGATCGGCTTTAATCGTTCACATCTGCTACGTTTCTCCATCGGACGCAAACATTCAATCTATGATAATTTGGGAATAAAAATACTTTTCAATACTAGTTTTTTTAATGTGGCTGTTTCAAGTAATACGAAACAAGTGGATCTTATATTTTTATGAATCTTGAAAATTTTTAGAACTATATAGCAGAGGAGATGTCGAATTTGTCTTAGGTCTGAACAAACAGGACTTGCATGAGCGATTGAAGGCAAAGTCTTTCTTCACTTCCTTAACGAGGCGATAAGAATTCTTAAAAGGTCCTCTGCGCTTGATATATGTGTTGTAAGGCTACGCGCACAATAGTGCGATAAAGCGATGCGATGCGAGAAACATTTGTTTGCGAGAAAAACTGTGCACATGTATTCTTATGTTCGTGTGCACAGTGAATCTATATTCGATGCAATTCTGGACGATTATTGCGAATTTTTCCCAAACCCCTTGCCAGCTTACACACAAACTCTACTGATAACTTTTCAATCGAATCTTTGCGAAAAGTATTCATTGGTGTTTTTGTTTCATCTGATGAAAATTCAGTTGTTTTGAAGGAAAATCATAACAAAGGAGAGAAGCCAAGTTGAATCTTTAAGGTAATTGCGATTGTACTCTGCATTGCACCTTGGTGATCATTATCATTTAAGAAATACAAAACGGCTTTATTTGCGTGATATTTTTGATGAAATTTTTTGAACATATACTCCATACAATTTGGAACTGAACTAAGATGGAACTCCCATTATCTTTTCTTTCTAAAAAGATTTCCTGAACTTTTGTTCCTTTCCTACTTCGTAATAAATTAAAAAATAAATTGTGGTCAAAAACTCTTCCTCTGATGATGAGTACAACGCGACAAGCATCAGAACAGCACAGTACAGATTTCACTGTGCTCACAATATTGCATCTCACATCGCCCTTAATATCGCATCTCGGACCGCTTCTCGCATCGCATCGCTTTCTCGTACCAGTGTGAGCATAGCCTAAGTCGTGGTATCTTTATTTGAGTCAACCAACGTAAGTGACATAAAAGTCATATTCGTTTATTTTGGGGTCGACCCAATACGTCAATGTGGAGGAAGCTTCATTCCACTTCACTTCCGCCCCATTTTTGGTAGACACCAGCAAATATAATTGACTGCTTAATACTGTCATTATGTCAAAATGGACACTAAATTTGTTGTTACAAATCACCAAACAATTTACATCTTTAGAGACTTAAAAAAATAAATTCAATCGTCGTACACTTGCAATTGACGGGATTGCATTCAATTAAATGCAATCGTTTGTAATTTCATGAATTCTTTCTCAGCCACTCTTAACTTCTTTCTCAGTCGTCACATTTTGCATTTCTTGGTGTTCGTTAGTCTTTATTCAGCATTAACTTCGGACTCTGTTTCTAGTTTTGCCAAGAAATAAACCAAAGATCGAGATCTAAGATATTTATTGTGATTGAGACTACAACTTCTCAAGCTACTGCATAAAACGGCGAGGCTTGAATTAACTGAATATGAGATATAGTATTATTTCGAGTAATGATTCGAAACTGGAACTGATTCGAACCTCCTTTGGTTTTAAATTATTTTCAATGAATGCAAAAGAATGCAAGCGAGGATTTCATGAATTCATTTAACATTTTTACAATTAAAAAACAGTAAAATAAATGCAAGAAAACTTAGAGAATAATTATAACTTAAGATATGTTTGCAAGCCTGAAAATACAATCGTAAAATTGAATTCTCTGCTCTGCACTGGTTTGATTTTGCTCTTTCCTTGTACGAATTCGTGTAGAACTCACTCTTTACGCTTGGCTCTCCAACAATCGTCTAAAGTCTTTTGACTAGAAACCATTGAATGTAAGTGATGCGTTCCATGGTTTTGAGCACATGGCTGACGGGTCTGAAGTCATTTTGCAATTTTCCAAAAAAAAAAAACACTCGTATCCTTGTCGTAGAATTTCATCAAACAATCTTTATATTGGTATATTTGTCGAAATACTTTTTTTAGAGATACCATTTACGTTTTTTTAATAGCTTCCAAGGATGTCTGTTACCAAGGATTTTCTTGCTGAACTCCGGCTACGAAATTTGGATATTGAAGAATATTTGAAAGTAGGTAACTACTCGAACATATTTCGATGCTCATGGCTTAATCATTCTCGGTACCTTTCTTCTGTTAAAAATAGATTAGTACTGAAATTCTTTAGCCTTTGAGGATTTTATTTCATTTAGTTTCTTAAGCAGCCAGAAGTTTTTATACCTTACATTTTTCAGACTATAAAAAAATGTAATAAAACACTATCGAGAAGGTAATTGAACGCCAAACGCACAAGCTACTGCACACATTTTTTTTTTGTTTTTAATTCATAAAAATATATACCATCTGGGACCCATAAAATTTACTTTTCATTATTTTGCATTTTCCTTGGTTTCGGATATTTAAAACAACGAATTCATGGTGCTATGTTTATTGAAAAACCATAACACAATAAAACAAAAGAAAGGTTTCCCCAAAATAATACCATTTAAGTTTATTTTAATTAAGTCAGATAAAAACAAGCCTGTTGGTTATCATTATATAAAACTAGTTTATTTAATTTAAAATACATTATTATGAATCACTTTTATAAATCGATAATCTCGAGCCCGATTATCGGTTTTTCAAGTGACATTCATACCTACAATTATCATATGCAAACAATCAAGTTGTTTTGTTGCCTCATTCCAAAAAGCAGTGAGACACCAAAACTTCTTGGCATACTCAAATGACATCTCTATTCGTACAAAAGTAGAAAAATGTTCCATTTTTTTTTTGTTTTAGCTTAAATGTAGAAAATCAAAGAAAATATAAAAAAACTATAAATTATTTAAGTAAGACCCAAATTCTAAAATGAGAAACAGCAATTTTTTTCCTAAAACAACAGAAAACTTATTTATTTGTACATAAAAATATAAAATCTACATAAATAGATAAATGTATATTCTTAAAAGAAAAAAGAAAAACAAAGTAAAGTGTAGAATTTATTTATAAATGTGTACAAGATTAAGCTAGAATATCTCTATATAAAACTTTCCATACATATGTATATGAATGTTATCTACTGTCTAAGAAATAAATAAAACTCATTGTATTAGCGAATTTTTTCTATAAAAACAAATTAACTATGTAAATATTGTAAATTCTTGTATAGCCTAAATCTACTTAAAAACAAAAACGAGAGACGCGTGTAGCTATGAAAATGTGCCGCAGACACTGAAATGACAAAATATAAAGTCTATAATTAAAAAATAAAATTATATTTATAAATAATAAAAAGAATGTCAAAGGAATTATAAATAAAAAAAATATAAATATATATATATTAAAAAAAAAATAATACTAGAAATTGTTTAAATTCAATTGAAACTTATGACTAGTTTTCCTTTTATGGTTCTAAGTATGACTTAAATAAATCTCGTTAGTTATAGAATAATATAAAAAAAAAATAATTAATAATATGAAAATTACAAATGAAATTATAATAAGGAATTTTTAGATATTTACAATATGTTAGGCTGTCTTCTAAGGACACAAACCAAAACAAAAGAATAATTAATGAAAACGTTTTAAACTTGCTCTTATTACTAAAATAAAAATTATGTCCTAAACAAAATTGTTTAATTGTTTAATTGTTTTGTGTCGAGCATGAAGCGTTCAAATATCAATTGGGCAGGTAAGAAAGAGTGTTTTCGTTCAAGGCGCAATTACGCATTTGCCAACCACAATGATTTCCTAATCCTCCGCGAACCACAAAGTCTCAGTTGAACAAAATGTCTGTGCGTCGTGACGCCCGAATATATGGCTCAAAGCCGACGTCAAATTATGCATAATATGCGTCAATAAATAAAGAAGATTTCAGCCTTTACTAAAATAAACTTGAATAAAAAGAAGCTAAAGTTTCATGCAGACAGATTGCAAGTCATGTAGTCTTTCGACGAAGATGACTTATCTTTTCGAAAAACCTAAGCGGGAATGGATATTGACGAACCTATTTTGTATATCCACAGATTCGTTAAAAAAAAGCAAAAAAAAAATTGGTGCCCCGACAACCCTAAGAAATATTGAAGAGTTTTTGATCCTGTAACCAGAGTTACTTCTCCGTTTCAAAAACAGACCACAAGACAGGTTCAATCCAGATACAGCAAGTTAGTTCGGGGATATATTTTGAACATATCGGTCACCAAATATTATTCCAGATTCTTGAAGAATTCAGGCCCCAGTCATTCAAGTCAAGAGATTTTTGCCTTCTGAACTAGATCTGTTCATCCGAGGGAGAAAATTTCTTTCCAAAGTAACATTATCTATTCTGCTGCAAATTGAGTGTAGTGGAAAGCATAATTTTTAACCTTCGAGATAGGAGTTTGATCCAAAATTGTCAAGAAAAATCTAGCATATGATGAGACTTCGACAAAGTATTGTTTGAGGAGTATACCTGTAACGAGATAGATTAGTTCATTTTTCTCCTCAACTGTCGCGATTGTGACGATTTGTCCCAGATTGAGTTCGACGGATCGTTTTCTTGCCGATAACATGTAATTGTCATCGGCTGAAGCAGAAGCAGCAGCCATTTGCCACGATGAAGCTATCATTCTCCTGAAATTCTTCGAATTTTTGGCTGTCAACAATTCCGTTTATCTCTAGACAGGAAACGGATTTTTCTTTGTTTTCTGATAAATTTTTTGAAGACTGAGGATTCGGAAGCTTTAATACTATATACGAAAAATACCAACGGCTCCTTTTAAAAGGAAAATGTTTCTATCATATTTGGAGTGCTGTTCGAAAAATTGTTTGGAAACATTTTGGAAGCTGAATATCCCGACTTTGATTTCCGCAAGTGAAAAAGGCCTTGAACTTCTTTCTTTTTGAAAGGAAAAAATTTTAAAGAACCTAACAACTCCACCCGCAATCAAATCCGAAACAGTTACTGGACTTATTTGTACAAGCTTGCAAGTTTCGTAAGAGTATTCACACCAGAAATTTGTACCAATAAAGTGGTGATCTGACACAGTGTATGGCATATTGGAGGGTCCTGTTTCCACTTAGATGCTCTCTATTGATACGAGAAATCAAAAATTGTTTTTATGTAATTTTGGGCTGTCCATTTGATTTTAAATAAATTACTATTGTTCGCAACAAAACGTAAGTTTTTATTTCAACTCGAAGAACGTTAGGCCTAACTTGGCTTTAATGTGCTGCATAGTGAAATGCCCAATGGCCTCATCTTCATACTCATAGGCACAGCTTCTGAAGATATCATTGTATAAGGTTTGCAATTTAGGGGGGCATTTCAAATCGCACCGTGGCTTCTTTATCGAATAAAGGTGTGGCTATTTATTAAGTGTCAAAGGATGTGTGTTACTGTTAATTATAGAACAGTCTATGATGTATTTCAAACAGATTTAAAACTGAAGGGTTAAGTGAAGAGTGTGCATCCGAGACTGCTATAATACCTTTGCTTTTTTCACTTGGATGCTGCTTTATATAAAGTCAATTGACGTCATCTTCACTTATATTGTTAAGATATTTTGACATTTTCCCACCACGTTTGATTTGACGTAACTGAATAGCAGAATGGTAATCTCTGAAAAAGGACCTTTCTGATTGCATTATTTTCTTCCAAGCAAAGGTTGAATGCCCTTTGTCCAACCTCTCTTCTGCTTAAAAAAAAGAAGTAGTTTAAAACACACCTTTTGTATGAAAGTTTTAAAAGCACTAAGCCGCAGAATGGGATCTGCTTCTTTCTGGAAAAAAGTGCCGGTTGATCTTTAAAAGTTCACATCTAGTCCGTCTTTGTTTACAGATTTTTATAGTTCCTGGCACGCGTATTTCGGCAGATCGCTTATCCTTGGAAAAAAATTACCAACCATAAAGACCTCTATTACGTCTATTGTGTCCATATGCCTAAACCTTGAACGGCATCACTTGCGGTTAATCGATGCAAAAAAAAAAAACACAAATAAAAAAAACGTATGTACCAACTTCCAAACAAGAGTTCAAATAAATTAAAGACAGCATTACGTGGAAATGTTATTCGAAAAAATAAAGAATTGTTTTTAAAAGAAACCCTGAACATTTCCAAAAGGGCCCTTCAATCCGAAACGAAACGCTTAACGCGCTCACATAATTTTATTCTCAAAAAAATTGGAAGTCAATAATAAGGTCATAAATGTATTTGTCTTATTTAAATATAAATTTGACAGCTTGTAGACTTTTGTTAAAGTACCAGTGTTTTTTTTATTACCAAAACACACTAAGGATTTTTTTTAACTTCTTATTTGATTTTCAGCTAATACAACAAGGCCCCCTCAAATAAACCAGTTGTTTTGACATTGTTTTTCAGTTAAATGATCCGATAATTTTTTGGTATAAATTGAGTTCCCCGCACGCAATGAAATTAGTTTTTACTTGTTCATTGAGTTCTGTGCAAAAAATGTGGCCAAAAAAATATTTCTTGTTTTGCGTAGCTGCTCTTCTACTCATATTGACAGCTGACGCTGCTCAGCCGAAGAAGTTAAAAAAAACACAGAAGGAAGACATCGCATTACGAAGTGTGCCTTTGACAGATTACACAAACTATCCTACTTACACCTACCCATAAGTGAAGGATATTTTTAAATGTTTGATTTGGAAAAAAAAATGTGCTAAATTTTGTTTTTGTCATATTTTTAATTATTTCTATATATAAAAATTAATCCCTGTTTCCTTGGTCACACCATAACATGAGAACAACTTTACCGATTTCATTCATCTTTGAAGAAGGTTCTTACGGAACGAATGAACGAAAATTTGGTCAAATGATAAAACAGAAAAGCAAGTAGATGACTCCATAGTTGTGTAACGATTCTGGTGCTTCAGTGTTGCTTATCTCTCATCCATACAGGCAAACTTAACGAAAGTCTGAAAAAAATTGCCCAGAAACGAAAAACAAACATTGGGGGGTGCAAAAGGTGGTCTATAGGTTTTTTGATGACAAATATTCCGAATTTTCGTTTAATACTTTGAACATTTAGGTACAAGGCGTAACATTGATAAGTCTATTTGCAAAAAAATTTACAGTAAAATACAAAAAAAAAATTGATAATTTTTTATTTGAATAAATTGCATAGTTTTTTTATAAACAATTGAGTGACGGGTTTTTTTCTTGAAAATCTTATTCATTTTCCCGTGAACCATTTCGCGAAAAATCGATATAATGAAAAAAAGTTCCATGCTCGTCTCCTGTTTGTTCATGGTCAAAAATTTGGGTTGCGGAGCCCTTAAAAAAAAAACGCCGTCGGAGAAATATTGCACTACCGCCATTTTGTTATAAAATAAATTGAAAAAAATATTTTACGTACTTCACAAGTAGATCTATTAATCCCTTTTTGAAGGATTTCGTTTCATCTCTTTCTTGCGTTAAATAAATCTTCCGAAATATGCCTATTAATTGAACAAGTGAAATTGTTTGTGACAGTTTTTTTTTTGTTATAAAAACTAAACTTCCTTATCAAATTTCAGGTGTTCATTCATTCATATGCAGAAGCGCTTTGTACTCACAAATTTTTTAACCTTTTTTGGATAAACAGTGGAAAGATGTAATAGAAAGCAAGAAAAGCAGCATCAAAAGGATCCGTTTCTTGTTGGTCTTGGTTGCTCTGTTTTGTAACAGATTTTCGAAATAGGATTGCATTCTGTTAAATATTTTTATTTGCATGAGTAATAGAAAGTTTTAAGTTTTTTTGGCAACCTTCTTAAGAAGGACGCAAGAAAAAAAAATAATATTAAGAGAAATAATAGTAAGACTTCTTTCGAATATATAAGAAAAAAAAAATTTTTTCATAATTTAGATCTTGATTGAACAAAAAACGGGCCAAAATAAGAGCTGCACGACACAGATGCGGAAGGCCATTGTTGAAATAAGAAATATCAATAAGTTTTCGATTTCAGAAATCGGGAACAGACTGATTTGTTCAAAAATAATGGCATTCAATATAGTCTGATACAGTGAGAAACTTCAAACTACGGAAATGGTAGCAAATCGCAAAAGAGCGCGTATGACTTATGTGGCTGAGGATATAAAAATCGTTAGAGTTGCCAAAAAAGATCCATTAACGAGATCAAAACATATCCAAAAGAAGTTCTTGGTGAGGGCCCGAATGCCCTTTCAACACGTTCCATACGGCAACGAATGAATGAAAGTTAAATTTTGGAAAAAGGATTGGACAACTACTGAACAAAATTAAATATTATAGAGCGATAAAACGAACGAGTAAAATGTAACTCGGCGTCGAAAAAATGAGGCATTAACACTGAAGCACAGAGGATGAAGTGTGACAATTTGGAGTTGTTTGTCATTCAAAGGAACCGGCCTTTATGTCGAATGGAAGGTATAATGGCATGTAACTCTTCAAGTGGCCACGTCCACTCTGACAACTGATTTTTGAGTTAACTATGGTCGAACAAATAACAAATTGTAAGAAACATCGAGGCCTTTTTCGTAATTCTAGGGCAACGGAATGTTACATCTCAGATGCAACACAGCATAATCACAGGAGCATTCTGTCAAATTCCATATATGACTGTAATCCAATGACGGCATCTTATCACCGATAACTGATGTCATTTCCCGGGAAATTAATTGAATTTAAATTTAATTTCACGTCAGACATATTGCAGGTGATTGCTATCTTCCTGAATTTAATTAAATAACTGCACATTGTAATGGCACTCCAGATCTACCCGTAAAGAGCAACACAATAGCTGTGCCTCGTCTCGCCACGTAACCCCACAGCTCTACAACAAAAGTCTCATTAATGTCTGCACTGAAACATGAAATTTAATATCCTGTTAGATTGCGACAATAGTAACTTACTAGCATCACACCGTGTGCAATTCATTAGAGTGCGTCCTGTATCCTCCACAACCACCCCACATGTATATTTATGTATATAGGAACTTTGCCGTAACTGCACAACAACACTTGTGCACAGTGTTCAATTAAATATTGTATCTTGATCCTTACATCGTTGTGCATTCACTGTGTTCCTTTATCCACACCAGAGTATCTAAGTACACATCCTCGATCAAATTACAGGCGATAAATAGACCAGGAAAGCATTTGCAGAAAAAATAAATAGAATATTAAAATATACCGGGAACGAAAGCAACAACGACAAAAAAGCTGTGCTAACTTGGCAATTAGAATGAAACAGTGCCGTAAAGGGGGCCGCCGCTTTGTTCTCGGTTAAACGAACCAGAATGGTATACCGCTAAAGGGTTGGGGTTTTTGCAGCCACGAATAGTAAGGGTGCACTGCGTGTAAGCGGATGCGGAAAAATGCTTTTGGTTGGAAACAATCACTTTGAATTAAGTATTTACACGGTATAATTGTTTGAATGGAATTTCACGGTATTCATGGAGGTTATTGTTGAACGCATGACTTACATTTAAGAGGATTTTAGAAACGAAGACCATTCTGCGCTGCAGTGCGTTATAAATTTACAGTACAGTGTTCAAACGAGGTTTAATATTAAATGCTTTGCACTCAGCCCTTCTGTAGTAAGGACGTGGAGCAGTGAGATTGCCTGTAAACTTAAAGAAGGCGCGGATAAATTAAATTAAAATTGACTTTATACCAGACTGATACATTCATACCAATGCATCTCTTAGTTTCCCATACAATCTTTATAGACCAGCTAGCTATGTCCTCCGCCTTCGTCTGCGTAGGTTTCGTTAAGGTGAAAAGTTTTACTACTCAAAAAAGGTTTACTCACCGCCCTGTGACACTAAATCAAACTGACTGTCAAAAAAATGCTTCAAAATTTCCTGCTTACTTCTAATTACCCTGAAAAATTGAAATTATTTTTATATTTATTTCTTAGTCCTATTTTTACCAATTCTGTATGTCATAGTGGACTTTTTTAGCAACTTTTTTGTTCTTAAACTTATCTTTTGCCGTTAAATAGAGTTCGCAAATACTACCGCATTTTCAACAAATTTATTGAAATAATTAGTCGCCACGAAAGAGCCTCTAATTTAAACGAGATAATTTACTACTGTGTCAAAAAAATAAGGTGACATATGAATTTAAACTGTGCGCGTCGAAGGATTTGGAAATGTTTCTTTCTTTTTAGGTTGGTAGTACTGTCAGTGACATCTATGTGATATTTCATGTCAAAATATATTCATAGTGTTTGAGATACGCGTCGTTTTGTGAGCTGCTTAAAGTGAGTTTTTCGTTTTTTGCGATGTCGAAATTTATTGAGCAAAGAATTTGCATTAAATTTTTTTTGCGGAATCAATTTTCTGCTGCGGATACGTTGAGGATGGTGCAGAAATCCTTTGATGATGAGGCTATGTCTAAAAAAAATGTTTACAAGTGGTATAGTGATTTCCAAGCCAGCCGTGAACGTGTCGAAGACGAAGACCGTTCTGGGCAACCATCAACCTCAACCGATGAAGCTCACGTCCAACAAATCAAAGATTTGGTGTTGAAAAACCATCGATTAACGATTAGAGACCTTGCTGATGAAGTTGGCTTATCGAAAGGCTCAGTCAATACCATTTTGAACGATGCTTTGGGCCTCAAGCGCGTCAAATCTCGACTGGTACCGAAAACATTGAATTTTTTGGAAAAAAGGCGTCGCGTTGAAGTGTGTGAAACAATGCTTTCCGACTACCAGGATGTCATGAAACGCATTATAACTGGCGATGAGACTTGGATCTATGCTTACGACCCTGAAACAACCGATCAATCGAGCGAATATCGTGCCAAAGGAGAGCCGAGACCAAAAAACCGCGCCAAAGTCGCTCAAAAATCAAGGTCATGTTGACTGTTTTCTTCGATTATCGTGGTGTTGTGCTTTATGAATTCCTTCCAACCGGCCAAACAGTCAACAAGGAATATTATTTGAACGTTATGCGTCGTTTGCGTAACGCTATCCGCCTAAAAAGGCCGGAATTGTGGAAAGACAATTCTTGGTTTTTACACCACGATAATGCACCATCCCATACCGCACTCGTAATTCGTGATCATTTCGCCAAAAACTCAACCCATATCGTTCCGCAACCACCGTATTCACCTGATCTGGCGCCGTGCGACTTCTGGCTGTTCAACAAGCTCAAAAGACAGCTCCGCGGACACCGTTTTGATACGATAGAGGAGATTCAAGCCGCAGCGAAGACGGAACTGAAGGCCATCCCGGAAAGTGACTACAACCAGTGTTTCAAAGATTGGAAAATCCGTTGGCATAAGTGCATTGCATCGGGAGGGGATTACTTTGAAGGGGATGAAATTGATTTGGAAGAATATATAAAGAATTTTCAAAATAAATACATTGTCACCTTATTTTTTGGACACAGTAGTAAAACCTACTAACTGACTCGACAAGCGTTAGCTTGAGTTCAGCCCACGTGTTTTCGATGTTCAAATTTTCGATAAACGATAGTCATTGACACAATATCCAGACAACGTAAATCTTTAACTTGTTCTGATTTTGAACGGTTTTTCAAAACAATTTTATACATAATCTCCTGCTCAAAAAAAAGGAGAATAACAATTCACATATTAGAAAAACATAGAAAAGATGCATTTTTCATACACATACTAATCACTGCAAAATTATTCGGACAACGATTTGAAAAAGCGGAAACATTTTATTTTACATACGAACCAGTAAAACTTTAACTATTGCATTGAGATCCGCACTCTGCGGTGGCCATTTCAACACATCCTGCAAAATTTCCGACAAATATAATTTACATAAGTTAATTTTCATTTAAATTAATCATGAAAGTGTTGAAGCATAAAGTTATTTCAACCAAACTAGCCTTAATACAAATGCAACATTATTTTAAATTCCCAAATAATGTGATTGTTTCAATTTCGCGGAGTGTCTTGCGATGGAGCCAATACCATTATATATTAGAGTGTCGAATAGACAGAATTGTTGCCTGATTAATCTTTCCTTCTGGTCAGAATAAAAGTATTTTTTCACTTAATGCCGTCGTATGAACACGCAGTCTCATTTTTCCACAGAATGGTAGCATAAAGTCGTAAACGCCCTTTCTTTGAGTAGTCAGCAACTGAACGTTCATTCTGATTGCTTGGATTTGGAGCTCTGACTATTTTCAGTACAATATAACTATCAAAATGAAGAAAAGATTTAAATTCGATTTCCACTATTTCTTTCCTCTAAAATTTTCTTCTATTTGAAAAAATCAAAATTTTTGACTGCCTGAAGCAAGTGCCTATTTAATTGGAAAAATTCAAACATACAACAATATTGTAACCAACGCCGAACATTAAATATATGCCTTATATTCGTCGATTGAGGAAGCGCGATCTACTAACTAACACAAAGTACACAAAGTGACAGGGCGATTCAAATTGAGGAAAAGTTCATTTATATCAAACCAGGCCCTGATACGTTCAAAATGGCAAAACATCCCCAATTGTTAATCATCTTCAACATAGTACCCAATTTTTATCATCTAGCGAAGAAAAAGCTGACGCCTTTGCAAACCAATTTGCAAATAACTTCTGTCTTGAAACTCACCTTGACAATGTGCCACCTATAGTCGAATTTTCGAAAACAAATTCCTCGGACCCCAGATGTGTTCACCAAACTACCCGATCTATCCCTCGAGATTCGAAGCGGCATCGCCAAGAAATATTTCGGACCCGATAAATTATCCAACTTCATTATAAAAGAAAAACTTCCAACCACGGCTTTCATACTCCTTACAATTATATTGAATATTTGCGTGAATAATTTCTACTTCCTTAACAAGTGGAAAAAACCTGACTGTTTCCCATCCCCAAAAAACCAAGCGCAAACTGGAAATATTGATTCTTTGCAAATTCGAGTCGGTCTGTGTAACGATTGGTTTAATTGAATTAAATCAATTTGGGTTAAAAATAGCCCATTCAACTTTTCACCCGTTGTTGAAACTTCATACAGACACAACGCTATGCCTTTACAAAAACGAGATCATAATCGCCTGCCTTCTTGACATAGAAAAAGCTTTCGATTCAGTGTGTATCAATGATTTGTTATACAAACTAAAGACACTGCATTTCCCCCTCACTACAGTTTGAATCATTCACATTTTCGTCACGGGTCATTAATTTTACTTACGTGTACAAACAACTCCTTCACCGCTCTTTGAAACTCATGCAGGAGTAGCGCAAGGCGCAAAGCTTGATCCACCGCTATCAAATTTCCATACGCATGAACACTGACATTCGCGATTGGTTCAGTCACATATTTTTCTTCTAGAACGCCCTCTGTAGCTCTCCACAATGTCAAAGAACATATACTTAAAGTCTGGGAGTACTATAAGTAAAATAAACACGACCAAATTCAAACGAATTTGCTCCAGGATAGCCTTATAGAATGGTTCAATCTATCAAATCAAATCTTCCAGCGAAAAGCTCTTCGTAACTGCACAACTTTGCACAGAAATCCAGACAAGAGTCACTTCTTAAGTAATGAAATACTATATAACGCGGCAAACATGCTACCAATAGTTCAGCATCTATGTGCACTGTCCCTTCCATGAAAGACCCTGTATATAGAATAGCTCATGAAGAAGATTCATAGACGACTTCGAAACTAGCAAGCAGAATTACACCAACTATCACCGGGACTGATACTAAGAAATCAGAACCATTCTCGTCATCGTAGACCACTGCTCATCGCTATTGCGATGATTGGAAGTTGTAATTTCCGAATTTCCAAAAGTGCGAAACCATTCTGTTCAGGTCTTCGTTGCCTGGAGCCTCTAGAAATACTAGAAAGAAGTGGCGCATCTTCTCTATCGTCAGACAAAATGGGCAGCCACTGGCGAATCGAAATGTTGTCAGATACCTTGGGAACTGGCTGGATCAGTCCCTATATTTTTATAAACATATAGAAACTGCTTTAGCACGAGCCAAAGCAGCCTTTGCCTTAAAAAAGATAAAAAAGTCAACTCGATGCCAACCTAAGGTGATCCGCTACACGGCCCTCATTCGGCTTGTTCTTGCCTATTTGGTTCAAAATCGGAACAAGCTTAATGCAAAAGATTCGGGTTTTCGAGAGACGATGAACTGTCTCCATCCATATAGAACTGCAGAGTCTAGGTACAAAAAATTCTATGGTAATGAAGTCCTGTACAACGGGGACAACCTGATCAGAGTGGATAATTTTCTGATAAAACTTATTCGAAGTCACACTGCAAGAGTAATAACTTCGAAAAACAACTTGATCTCAACTTTACCCCAATGATACGCACCACGAGACAGTACGCCTTAACGGCCTTATTCCCGTTAAAAGCATTTCTCTATTTAGATAGAAATTGTCTGATCCAGGATTGATTGGCGGTGCCGTTAATCTTCCACGTTGGTCGAAAAGCTGTGGACGGGCGAGTCAACTACGACCAAGACGTCAGAATATTTAGCTAAAGCCGCCTTTGACGAAACCTGAATGCAAGGTTTCTCTTCTTGCTAGACCACAAGGAAATAACTTTTTCATAACAACGTACTCAATGCGACGGTATCAATATCACCGTATCGAATATGGATGATCCGTGAGATTCAGCATGGGAGCAAACTAAACGGGAAATATTTGAGCTTTCAACAGACTTAAGGCCTGTCTTTATATACGAAGATTTCCAGAGTCACAACAAGTCTAACGTAACGACAATGTTAGCATTTCGAAGAGCAACATGTCATGCACGAACCGAACAATATTCCATGTTTAATGCAAAAACTACATTAACCACCTCAATGCCCTCTTTAACTTCCATCAATTTAAACAAGCGATCTCGTCAATCTTTCACGTTTCCCGGAAAAGTGTGGACAGTCGACCAATCAGCAATGGAGACTCACTCGCAGTTCACGGGGAAGACTATTTTTAAGATGCTTAACTTGATAAACTACATCAGAACTGTACCATTAAAAAAAAAGAGAGGCGGTCCTAAGATCAGCACAGGAATTGACCAATTAAAGTGCGACTTCTGGTCCAGCTTATCGACAATAGACGAAATGCACATACTGCGTCAATTAATGGAAACGACCAACAAATTTCAGCTGGATAATCAAAGCCCATTCAGCGACTTCAAAGCTATCAGCGCTCAGAACAATACAAAGTGGGGTGCCCGAAAAGGCTGATCCGCAAAATCGTGTGCACCTTCGACGTAAAGCCTCTGAATTTTTCCAAACTTGTCCCGGATTCCAGCAAGGAGGATCAGGCCCAGTTGGGCTAAGCTCCTGTCATTTAATTGAATCATATGTAAGGTCCTTTGTTTGAATCCTGGATCAAATCTTGACCTTTTATCCAGCGTTAGAAAAACGTCGTTATTACTGGAGTGGACGACCAGCGATAGAAGTCTCACCAAGGATTGTCTAGATGTTATGTTATTGGATCTGCTGTGAAGTCATAACACTGACAGTGAGATGATGAGCCAATCTTCCAAAACACAATTTTCTAGAACATCTTTAAAAGAATTAAAAAAAACTGTGAACTAAGCGCACGTAAATAAGTTGTTATCAAATTGTTAAGTTGTGTACCGATTCGGACTCCACGCATGGAGCTAGTGAAACCATAAATAAATTTGAATGCTCTAATCTTCCGCTCACTCTGTGCAAATGTATTATTAGGGTAGTCATAAGCCCGTAAGAGTGAGCTTATAATTACAATAAAAATATTTCGATTTTTCTAAAACAACGATCATAACTCGAAGGGGAAAAATCATATTCTACAAAAGACAAATCTTGCCATCTATGTGGTGGCGAGTCATGAGCTCCTCTGCCTTCAGCAGAACAGAATTTGGAAACTTTCGAAAGAAAAATGAGGTAATATTTGAAGGAGGGAGAATGGAGGACACGGCACCACTGCGAATTTTACTTTACTTTACTTTACTTCAATGATCAAGCATTCACGAGCCGGCAACTTTAAAGAAAAACCAGCAGGTTTTGCTCAGGTTCAGATCCTACAAGGATCATTCACGTTATATGTAAATACGAACGAACTTTCAACATACTTTTCAAATATTTTTCGATAAAACAAACTAAATTTGCTGAAATTTATTTAGCGCGAATGTGAAAATCCAACCGAAAGCCATTTTTAATAGGTAAGAAAAAGCTTCTGAAACAATGTTAACATAAACAAATTTATACTTTACAAAAAAAGATCAGTCACCCAAACGAAATTGAAAACGATTTCCGTTGTTTTTTTTTCTGAAATCTGTGTGGCTTTTCCACCTTAACCGTTGAGAGTACTCAATGTCAACTCATATTAAGTGTTCAAAAACGGATTTCCAAATGAACATCACATTTTACTATTCAAAAAGAATAATATCCTTTTTATTCTCTCCTTTGTGTATGCCATTACGTACACCGTTGCACTCACTGAATTCAAAATAAAGGAAAACTTGCAAAGTTCTCACAGTTTTAATGCATGTTCGCGAAGATATAAAAAAAGAAAGGAGGTGGAAAATTCACTATGCATGAACGCAGGGATTCGCAGCGTAGCGACCGACGCAGTGCAGCCAAATGTGCATTTTATCAAAATGGATCTATAATTTGCCGACACATTCAGGAAATTTCCTTTTGGCAAATGGAAACGATTTTGAAATGCTAATTCAAAAGTTTTGCCCAAGCTCTATCCAAAATGTACTTTACCTTCTTATGACTGACTTGGCACAGGCACAGGCAAACCGTGTTTCCGCATATGAATGGTGGAACGTTCGAATGGTTTAACCACTTCATTTTCGAATGTGAGATATCGTGCGGAACGAACCCTCAAAGAAAAGATGAATTATTTGAAATTCTTGAGAACATTTTCGCCGCATTACACTTTTATCGGGATAAGGATAACGAGGGAACTGCTTTCAATTGCACTTAGGAGCGCATTCTTCTTCAAGTGGGTTATTGTTTTGTGCTTCAGTGTTGGAAGTGGTTTTCAGCACTTAAAAACGTTGTTATCCTTGAGTAATGGCATTTTGCAATCACTCTTTGAGGAATCATTTATAATTGTGCTTTAGGGATGAGGGTGAATAATTGGAATTGTGTTAAAGTAATACGTTGTTAGCATACTCGTATGAGAATGGTACTATATACCTTGCGGATGCTTTTCAAATCAGCAATATTTGTCATCAAATTTCAATATCAGACAAAAAAAGCGGCCAAGTGCGAGTCAAACACGCACACAAACACGACACCGCAACGACGTACAATAAAAAATTCGTAATTTCTACTAGCCTTCTATTTTTTATACCATTGATTATATTCGGACTAAATTTATTAATTTATGTATTCATAATTGGATTGATCTAGAATTTTTTGGGGAGATAATGGCAATGGTATTCAGGATGAAGTTCCTCGTCACAATAAAGATCGTTGAAGATTCTTTAAATTAATTTTTTCTTCGCGCGGTATTTAGTCTGCATTGCTCAGTTTAGCACGACACATGTGCTCTATGTCAAGTTTTTTATACCAGAGGCACTAATTAGAATACGCATGCAAACGATGTCTCCAAAAAGCCTGAGTTCTAGCTCCTTTTTTTTGTATATAATTATGTTATTTCAGTTTCATAAAAATGTTTCTAACAAAATTAAAGAAATAACAAAAAGTTCGACCGAAGCAAATATTTAATATTTTTTAAAAATTAATAAATAGGCATCATTCCTTAGTACCTAAATGACTGGTGGCGTATGATCCTTCTATTAAATTTAATAGGATATATTTTATGGGGTACCTATAAATTCAGCAGTAAATATTTCAGCAATAGATTAAAAAAAAGAAGCAAATTTCATTTAACGAAAAAAAAAGATAAAAATAAAAAGTGAAGTGAAAACGAAAAAAAAAATTATTTGGAATTTAAATAAGGTAAATAATCAACTTTTCAATCAAAAGTGCTAAGATAAACTTTGACCATTGAACTAATCATGCCAAAAACAAATTTTTTTAATTCAGTTTAGAATAAAGTGGGTTGTACAAATGGCCTCATTGTTAGTGGTAATTTATTGAGATAGATACTTTCTATTTCGAAATAAATTTTACAATAGTATAAAATTAACTCACATTTTAAAGTACAGAGATTCGATATATTTATACCTTACTGCTGTAACATTTTTTGTTAACATAATCAACTTGTGTATGTAGGAAAAAAGTAACACATTACGAAGGAAAATTCGAGCGAAAACGTTAACACAAAGAGCAGAAAAAAGAAATAAGAAAAAAACAATGTTAAAACATAAATATTAAATATGATAATAGATACAGTACTTTCCAAAAATATAAATGACTAGAATGGAAATATGTAGGTTTTTTTATGGTTATCAATATATATACATATAATAATCTTTAAATCAATAAATAAAAATTTATATAAATAAAACAATATGCAATGAAATAAATAAGCGCAAGCACTAAGGTATAAGCAAATAAATTAACAAGGAAAAAATAAACAAATAAATATATTAATAAATAAATATAAACATTTAAATAAATAAATAAATAAATTTAAATTTGACCAAACAATAAATAAAATAAAAAAATTAAAAATACAAATAAATGTATATGCAGTAAAATAGATAAATAAATAAGAATATATGACTAAATAAGTAAATAATTATACAAAGTTTTTTTAAATAATTTAAGGTAACCAAATTATGTGTATAAATTGTGGAGGTTCAGTGTTGAGTAATCCCAGGAAAGATAAAGCATCATTTTTAGAATTTTGTTCTGTAATACTTGCAGCTTTTAAATATGACATCGTGCATATGACAATACTTGACATCCATTCAAAAGTATTAATTGGAAAACTACTTTCTATACGTTGAATTTGTTTTCGTTAGAGAGCTCAGATTTACTAACTTTCTGAAGAGTTCTTGTTGAATGCTCACTAAATATAAGTTAAGTATCAAGATATAAACCTTAATACTTTATGCAATTGCTCCACTTAACAGCGACTCCATAGATTTTGATGTGACTGTTCTGAATGCAGTAAGATCTTATTTTTCTTTAGCAAAAGATGGCTTGTCTTTTTCCCGCGTTGAGGTTAATTTTCCACTTGTTATAATATTCAGCCTATACTTCCATCGCCTTATTTAGGTTAGTTTCGATGGCGAAAACAAACTCATTAGATGAAAGTACAGCAGTATTTTCGGCAAAAATAGCTGCTGCGCAGTAAGCAAAGTTCGGAAAGTCGTAAATAAGTTGTATAGGGAGGGCCCCAGGGCAGAGACTTGTGGGACTGCTAACGCGAAATAAATTAGGTTAGAAACAACACTTAGGACTTTAAAGCAACGACCGGACAAAAAACGTGGGCTTATCTTACAAAGATATGAGAGAAAGTAAAAAGAAAAGCGTAGTACTTAGTGGGAAGTCCTATGGTCCGATCTGAAGCCAAATTCAGGGTAGATGTTCTGTTCGTTTAGTTTAGTTCTTTTACGTACAATTTGCTTACACTGCTCAGTAAATTTATTGGTGTATAGGTATCCGGATCGTCAGGGTCATTACCAGCCTTTTATATTGGTATGACCTTAGCTTTTTTCCAAGCATCAGAAAAATATTGCATTTTAAGAATATCAAAGGCTTCACTCCGACTTAAGGTAACTGCTGAAGGTAAACATTTCTAATGCGGTCAAAACCAGGGAGTCCTGTGTGTCTTCAAGTTATCGATTGTATATCATCCTCGGTGACAAGAGCGCTCGATGGAGAATCAGTATACAAAGCATTGAAAGCATTGATATAATTATTTACTAGAATATTTATTAAATAGCCTTGGTGCCCCCGGAGTGTGAAAAGTGTTTTATTTTTTCAACAGAAGAGTATAAACACATGACATTCTGTTTGCTCTTAGTGCGTATATGTTGTAGTTGTAATTATATAAGCCACCGTCTTTATAAGGACCATTCTCACGCTGCTTGACTAGGTTCCAAAATCAAAGTGCATGTTTTATATGAGACTAAAATTATATCAGATCTATTCAAATTGTCACAACGCCTGCAGTTCGACCCTTTTTTTTCCTTTTGCGTAAACAGTGTCCAGTTTTGGACTTACTTTTAAAAACAGAAAAAATCTTTCTTTTTCCCAACCACACGTATGAATATTTAACACTTTGATCAAACGGTGGATGATTCGGAAGACAAGTTGCCCGTCAGATGTATGATCGGAATAACATAAAGTACCTTTGTAAAAAAGATCTATACATCGCAGAAGCTTGATGGCGACTTCTGAAGGTTAAATAAACGCTCAAGCCCATGCGTACATTCTCCGAGTGTTGACGACCTGATTAGTAAGTGTAATTTGAATGCTCTTCAATGCTCTGTGCATTCAACTCAATAAATCATAAAGCCTATCACAAAATTAGTTTCTCCGAAATTAAGACGACTGATGTGCTTAAAGGCTCCATCAAGATGAATCAAATGCCATATTATATGATGGTCTTCATCCGGTTCTTTTTCCGAAGTTATCGTCATCCATAACACACTCATTGAATATGGTCACAGCATTAGGACTTCCATCGCATTGCAAAGTCACAAAAATTGTTCTTAAATCTTAAAACTTTCGTAAAGATGGATACTTCAATATATGAATTTTTCCTTGCCGGAATCAAGCATGGATATTTATATATAGAGAAGTATGTATGTATACTCGCTCCTGCTACAAGTACGAATGTTAAAAAACAGGCTATTGTCTATGAAAACATAACTTCGGATGACCTTCCTGCAATAAAAGAGATTCCTCGGGGTTCCATATTAAGTCCGCTGCTCTTCCGCTTATAGAATTGCTCAATCAAACTGACTTATTTGTAGATACGCCCAATTAGTATGGATGATTGTATCAAACTCGTAAATGACGACTTACAAAAAATCTACCATTAGGGCATATCCAATGGTCTCTACCTACATGCAGCAGATTCTAAATTTTGTTCTACTTTGCTCCAAGTTTCTCATCACTCTTTAGATCAAAAAACGCATTACCCATTTTAAAACCCGCAAGTTGCCTGGAAAAGTGCAAGTTGTATTTTGAAACGGCTGCTTGATTAAAAAGTCGGGAGAAAGCTGTCCCATTCCAATTTTTTTTTTCCTACAGTATTACTAATCGTTGTCGCGAATATCATCGGATCGAGGAGTGGCTGCACTTATTGAAAACTTACACAAAACTAATTACAGCAACATCAATTGCAAATATAAGCCTCTAGCCTTTTTCCTTTTTCTGTTCACGCATGCACTGGTTAAGTCTTCTTAAAAACTGTTGGCCTGTCATCTCAGCCCCACTTAACTCATTGGTCAGGCATGCATTATCGTATTAACTCACTTCGAACAAAGTTTCTTCTTTTAAGTAATCCTGTCCAAAATTATGGAAGCATGGACCTTTCTTTGAACTTTTGCCATTAAAAGCTTAGGCAAATAAAAATAATCAAGCCGACAAACCGTCAATAATTTCCCAATCAAGTCGGGCATAATCTTACCGCTCTGCGATTTGAATAATGCTCTTAAAGTAGGTGGGAATCCCTAATCTTATACCAGCCTAAAAGGAGCCATTTGCCATTGACTTTTATTAAACCGCAAATCAATCGATAAGTCATATAAATTAGATGCCAATCCGGTGCGTTCTGAATAAATTTCCTAATGGCTAAAGAATTTTTAATTATGGCATTTTTTTTTCTATTGCCTCCTTGTCATGGTGTGGAGCTTTCACACTCCAGAAGTGACCATTGAATATCTAATCAGAGAGCAGGAGAAAGACGTTTTTTCATTCGAGAAATGTAGATAACTTGCCCAGCTGGACTAGGATGTTTCTCCATAGGAATATTATGCGGCAACTCTTTCAAGCATACAAATTTTATTCGCATTAAAATTTCATGAAGCCACATCAAGGTTCCACTTAAAGGACGACGTTATTGCAAAGTCCGCGAGAAATAAATAAACTTTTTTCATATACATAGTAAATAAGAGGTTGAAAGTGAAGGATCTTAAATTGTCGTTCGAAGGACCTTAAATTCAATTCTCCATACGCATAGTTAACCATGTTTGGCTTGGGAGTTTAATTTAAGAGAAATGTAATGAGTGTCCTGCTTATCTTAGAAAAGGACCAAACCAACGCCTCTAGAGCATGTAGAATTTGCGTTTCACATCATATCACTCACCCTCATCAATCTTCTTTCAGTTTTCAGTGTCACATGCCACAGAATAGTTTGCCAGGACTTTCCCATTAACCAGTAGCATTTGTTAATTTAAACTTTTTACATCCCTTTATTAACCAGATACTTTAAATTCTCTGGCAAGTGGCATTCGCATGGTAGTCCTTCCCATCGACCCCATCCCACTTGAGTCCACACACTAGATGTAGCTCCACTTTATCAACGTCAAAATTTAATTACCTCCTCCTGATAGTGGAGGAAACGAAAGCCAAGCTGAGCTATAAGTGTACCTACAACCTACACAGAGCTACTAAATATATAGCCACTGATAGCGTAGCGGTTGTGGCGGTTCAGCATGAATCCTTTAATGTCTTAGTCGCAGAATAATTGCATTTTAATTGCCCACAAAAGTGAGCAGAACGTGCCAGAGGAAATTTGCTCCTGGCAATGGAGAAATTAACTACTTACGGCCACCATCACTGCTGCCGCCCATCGGGAAATAGCAGACAAAAAAAAAATAGAAGAAAATTATATATATGCAAAGCTGTAGATGGTTGGATGGATATTCCGTATAGTACTGTCCTGTGAGCGAATGCCACACGTTTCAGGATTGCACGAAGTGAATGCATAAATCTTTTAGATTCTGCGCTTTGAAGTTTATGAAGAACGCGTGCGGTTTGAGGGCGTCAGTCGCACCCTAGAGCCCGAGGGGTTGATTAAAAGAATAATTCAAGCCCAGCTAGAGACCGATGGAAGTGCATCGTAGCGAAGGACGTGAGAAATTGAATCTCATGCGGAGAGAGAATGAGATTGAATGGATACGAAGAACTTCTTCGGAATGAAAAGAGGAAAAAGTTTCCAACCATTTTAATGGACAAAGTTTTGAAAATTCGTTGTTTATTCACATATTTCTAGAGAGTTCCATGAACCGTATTTTATTTCAGATTCAAATGGGCAAAACAGTAGTTGGGCCTACCGATTTTATATGAGTGTGTCCATTTTCAAGATTCTTCTTTAAGGGGCTATGGATGCACTTTCATGGCTGAAAACGAGAATGAAACGGATAAGAAAATGAGCGAGGTGCTAAGCTACCTTCAATTGTTATGTGTCGGAAATACAAAGTCTTCAAAAGCGTTTATATTTTTTTATTATTTTGTCGATCCAGGGGGAGTTAACGCTTTCCTCAAAATGTACTTGCAAGAAACAAAAAGAAACAATATTCGGCTTCTAACTGCATGGTGCGCCGGGTGTTTCAAACCAGGCTGAAGCCAATCTTGATTCCTGGCGATTCAAATTGATATTTGGATGAATGGAATTCTTCGTACGGAGTGCGATAGACGAGATGTACAGTTGAGATTGCCGAAAAATAAATATCGAACCTCCGATTTAAATATCAATCAATCAGAAAAAGTTGTGCAGAACCATGAAGGATGGAAAGCAGCACTATCTCACGCGTAATCGAAGAATCAAGGAATCGAGGAATCCCTCACAATTTGATAATCGCTCAAAAAAAGGCTCGTCTCGATTGGTGCAAAGAAATGTTAAAAAAATACGATCGCGGTGCTTCAAAAGACGTTTTTAAGATTGTCATAGGTGACGAATCATGGATCTATGCGTATGAGCCCGAAACAAAACAACAATCGACCGTGTGGGTCTTCGAAGACCAACAAAAGTTGTTCGTGGAAGAAGCACTTCGAAGCAAATGGTCGCCTGTTTCTTCGGCAAAACTGGTCATGTGGCGACTGTTCCGCTTGAGCAACGTAGGACGGTCAATTTTGAGTGGTACACAACAATTTGTTTGCCTGAAGTCCTCGGAGAAATTCGAAAAACGAACAAGAGAAGACGAATCATTGTTCACCATGACAATGCGAGCTCTCACACTCTCTCGGCTCAAACCAGCGCCTTTTTGACCGGCCAAAACGTCGAATTGATGAGTCATCTGCCGTACAGCCCTGACTTGGCACCCAATGACTTCTTTTTATTCCCGCACATCAAGAAAAAAATGCGTGGTCAACGATTTTCGTGGCCAGAACATGCTGTTGAAGCGTTCAAAAACCATGTGCCACACTGATCGAATGATCTTCCAGTCTAATATCATACGATTTTACTGTACTGCTATTGTCTATATAATAGACTCGGATTTATGGTCCGAACAGTTTTTTTGATCAGTCAATAAAGAGAATTCCGCCGGCAAGCATCTTTGTGTTGTTTTTTTTTATCGTCCGACAAAGTTTCTCCTACACCTAGATACTCAAAGTACCAATCAAATCAACAAAGCGCTGATCATGGCAAGGCGTTCGTTCAACATTCTCACGAACGCTCAGAGGGACTCGAGTCATCGTCCGAATGTACATTGCTAGAGACCTTAGTAGATTGTAAATATCCGGATCCAACAGCGGGTATGATAAAAAGACTCTCAACTAGGTTACTACTGTCGAAAAACTATAAAAAAAAAGTGATAGGGCATCGCATAAGTCAATTCATAGAAAAACATAATAATTTTAGCGAAAATCAGAATGAGTTTCAAAAAGGTAAGAGTACGGGAATACTCTTAGAAGAACTATTAAGTGACTAGTGACCAACGTAAGGTTAGATTGTGCAGGGCTATGAAGTGCTTTATAAGACAATGACACCATACTCGAGACAGCTTATTTCCCTAAAAAATTTCAAAATTTGTTTGTAGTTGATGCGTTGCGAGAAAAGTGTGAAAAATTATTATAAAAGTCGCAAATCTTTTTTTAAATCATTCCAAGCTGAAAAAAATATGTATTTCATTTTTTGATTGCAATGCATTTGCCTAGAGAATAAATGATGGTTTTATAATCCAAATGGAATTTGATGGTGGTGGTAAATAAAATAGAACCTACATTTTTTTTGTCTTGCGAAGTTCATGATATGGCAGACCTACTCGCACCAAAACCATTTTTTTTTTTTTGTGTTATAAGAACGCGTGTAATTGATCTCATAGTGCGAACATTTTTTTTTATTTATTTTCAATTAATTTAATTTCAATTAAATGTCTTTTTGAAAGATTTTTCATTTCCACGGAAATCTTTTTCTACTACCTTTTCTTTGAGAACTAGCACTAGCTCAATTCCTTGCCTTCCAGTACACCCAGATCAGGGAAGTAAGGTCGTTTCAAATGAGAGTACATTTGAACATATTTAAGAGAACCAACTATAAATTCAAATCCAAAATTCGACTGCTTGAAACGAACAATTTTACTTTGTGGTCAGTGAATTCATCACTTGTGAAAAGCCCAATGATTGTATGAATAAAAGTAAATCCGAACGAATCCTCATTCAGATACAATTTATATTTTATGATTGCACACTGGATGTATGAATATAAATTATAGATTTTGTGCAAAAGCCTACAACTCAACTTGTATCAAAATTAAAACAGCGGGAGATTTAAATATATGGGACTTTGCGGCACCACGTCGCCCTTCTGTGAGCTCGTCATTGTGTTTGTTTTATAACTTTTATTTTTTCTGTTTTATTATTTCGTACTTCAGTGAACAATTTTGTTATAGTTTGCATGCATGCATTGGCTACAAGCCGATAGCTCAATGCATAAATTTTCGGTGTGAATGCGAATTATGAATTCAATGAATATTGCCAAACGAATTAATGTTCGATGTTTTGCGCACACACAATGGCCAAGCAAAATGAAATGGCGTAAACATTGTAGGATTTCATAAATATTCATGCTCACTCGCTGTCAATGTAATAAATTTTTAATAGTTTTGGTCTCTACATTGGCGGTTTACATTTTGCCTATGAGCAGCAATACAAGATTCTTACCCCAGAAAAAAAAAGAAATAAACACCTCCAATTTGGTAAAAAAACGAACCATCACCCCCTTGTGGTGCCTGCTGGATAGCAATCTTAAAGTGAAGTTCTAGTATTCAATGGGATGAAGGTTCTTAACACTGCACCTACAATACTTATCCAGCTCGACTCTTTGGCTGACTAAGATTAATGCAGGTGCATTAACACCTCTTGTTGACCTGATCAGCCGAAAAATATATTTCGAATGTCGTAAACTAAGGGGCTCTATTTTCACTTTTCACTTTCCACTTTGCAACTTTGCAGAAAAAAATATGTCCTGCAAATTGAAATCGTAAATTTTAACTTCCAAATCTTTCAGACAACTTTGCACAGTTTTTTGCATAGTGCAACGATTTGTGTTCACATCTAACAAGCAGCAAGCTAAAACGACGTTTTGGCAATATAGGCCTGCATCGAGAGGTGATTTAACCGCCCACCGCTTGCGGTGACAACTGTCAAGAAATTAACTGTAATTCCAAACAGAGAGAAGATGTGACCTGACTCCCGAAAGAGCGGTCGCCTCCGCGCCGTCAACAAAGTCAGAATCGACTCGGACGACTTCAAATTGCAGCCAGGGTTTATATGAGGACTTTCCGAATTTCGAAAACGCAGAAAGATCCAACTTGACAAGCTTGCAATCGGAAGAGTTTTAACGTGCTAACTATTTTGCTGATCGCATATACCAATACTTTTCCGGTAAGGTGCGATGGTTTAATGAACATTGCAGGCATGCGTATTTAGTTTTACAGGAGTCCTACAAAGCGGCGAAAAATGATAAGAGCTACTGCCAGAACCTAGAACAAAAACTTGTGCAAATTGCAAATTGTTAAATAACGAAGAAAAAAAAAAGTAGCCATGTGAGGGTTCCGCGCCTATGCAGCACTTCGATTCCTAAATTTTATATTTCTCATAAAATCGCTAACAAAATGCAAGATTAAGTCAGACAAATTAAAAGCTCGACATCAGTTTACTTTTAATTCTAATAAGAACAAGAGCATCCAACACAACAACGAAAAACGATTTAAAAACGATCACAAGATTAAAAGATTATTTGATGCAGACTTACTGTAGAAATGTGTGAATCAATGATTCTGACATATTTTTTTGGCAAATTCATGTAAGGATTTCATCCCAAACCGAGTGAAAATTCGTTCGGAATTCGTTGAAGAGCTTCAAATTGTAGTGGTGTTAGTGCGAACCTCAATTTCCCATAATTACGCGTGAAACAACCGTGAATGTGTTTTGTTATCGCAACTAGATAATCAAGATAAATAATTAAAGACAAGCGTGTTTAAGTTATAGTTGTCAACGTTTTCATTAAAAAAAAAATTAGAAATGTTTATAAAAATTTAATATCTTTGTGTGCTTTAAATGCGTAATTAACACAACAATTTTCTTCATTTTGCAAACCTTATTTTAAATGATTTCCTGAAGTGCTGGAACAACTAAACCTCAAACACACATCAAAATAATATGAAATCCTTTTTTTAATAATTTATTTTTGAAAAACGACATAAGCAAATCACGCTTACATGAATGTGACACTTCATTTGGTTGGGTAAAAAATTATACAACATACCATTCGCACTAACACCACGTATTCTGTTGGATGGACGAAATAATTGCATACTTTACCAGGTTTTTAAGTTCCTCCATGATTCTAATTGTATACTGTTAGGCGCTAAGTTAAGTTGCGATTTCATGAAACATTTTCTTTGTATGTTGACCCCAATTTATTTTTACTTTATGTCATTTGTTGTTTTAGCGGCAACAGAGTTCACCTGCAAGTACTTCCCTAAAACGGCCTAGGAGATACAGCTCTGTGACATACGGTCAGACGGATGGACGAATGGAGAGACAGCGGAGGCTAAGTATTAGATTTCGTTTGGACCCCCTGGGAAATGAACCCCTAAGAATCTCACAACAAAAATAGAGACAAGATAAACTCTTTCAACTCTTTTTCGAATTTTCATTTTCAAAATATATTAAAGAAAGCGGGTTTTCTGAACTTTTTTTTCACTTCAACCCAGCACAAAAAGTGGCGAAAGTCATGCGGAAAAAATGTTGCATTAATTTTTGACATGTTCGCAATTTACTGCACGACACGCACCAATTTGTTAATGAAAAATAAAAGTATAAAAGAAAAATAAAAATAAAACCAATATTAATTTTAATGGAGCTCCATGGCATAATATTGCATTTAATGGATATTGTTTTTTTTTTACATTTTTATATGTCAATTTGCACAAGAAATTAATTGTACTTCAGTTGAAGTGGCTGGTCTGGTGGTGGTCAATTAGCAAAATTGTTTCAATCGAGCACATGCTGCGAACTCTTTTCATTTCGAAAGCAATTACACATCCTTGGGGGAAAAGCAATTCATCTGATGCATTGTAAATGCTTCCTCTAGATGGATTTTCATTAAAAATTAATTTAAAAAAATAATATCGACTGCGTCCGTTGGAAGTATTGGATCTTTGATTAGATCCTCGGGGAAAGTTCCACAGAGCAAATATATTTTTATGGGTAATAAAGTGTAATTTAATAAAATAGTGTTTTGGACCTGGTGCACCTGGGCCTAGACCGAAATGTTTCACAGGCCAGTTCGCATTCTTAAATTATGAATCCTGGTTGAAGTCTTCGACGATGAAGTCTAGCTTAAACACTGTCTTTCTGGTGTTGGTTCCAATACTCATCTATTGTTCTTTCCATTTTTCGTGACTTAGCAAAATGATACGTTGCACCCGAACCTTTCTGGCTTGGTCCATAGTACTGTACAGCCTGTACACCTATTTACTGAACCTTTTCCTTCTGCGTGTATCTTCCGCCTTTTCCAGTTATGTTACTAATGTGTCGATGCATTGTGTCCTTTTTTGTTGACAGTGTATTTTTTGTTTTGCTGTCATTTATTTTGAATCTTTGCCGCAACCCATTCGATACTTGCAAGCTCGATGCAATATATAATAAACTATAAAATTTTCTTTCGCAATCCGTCGAGTTGTCTTAATGACTTAAGAGAACCCACTAAACGAGCAGTTTCTTCCATTTACAAAGGTCTTTTATGCACAATGTTTCCTCGATTGTCCTTTGTTATAAAATGTAGACTCCAAATTTTCCTTCACAATGTGGCGAAAAAGGATATGTAGCTTGCTTAAGAAATGTCACTGAATCTATTTAAAATTTAACTCAAAGACTTCACTTTTCTTCAACAACGTCCGTAAATCCTGGCAAATTCTGGATCGATTTACTCATGCAAAGGCAAAATACAGACTCATTAAAAAATAAATGCTTGAAGTGCTACCTGCGTCATTTTATATTTGCACGCATTCACAGCATTTAACTCACGCAATTTGCTGCACGCACTTTAAGATATGCTTACAGAATTGTGTCCTTGAGGGGATTTTATTCAATGACCTTTTACGTGCCAACGAAGAAAAAACAGCCAAGAGAGTTTCATTAAAGCAACAACGTAACTGGTGAACATTTTATTTTACCTATTTCAATACCTTTCCGCTACCGTATTAGCCAATATTTCTAGCACAATATGCGTTTGTTTTCGATTACAGTCGCACATTTGTACGGGTTTAGTCCTTGAGGATGCAGGTACTTATCACATTTACTGATCGCCTGCCGTTCAATTGGATCTCGTACACGGTGACATCATTGCTTCCAACGTTAAACCGTGTCTACAAACCTCTTAACATATTTTCTGACAGTCGAAAAAATTGATGGTTCTGCTTTTTAAGTCACTTCTGAAACGGCAGTTATTTCGAAACTGCTTACGACGGTAATAATGACAGCTGATTGGATTTTAGGGCCCTTCGGATGAGAAATTCTTCAGAAAACATTCTGTCTGAGTTGAGGGCGAACGGCGGTTTCCGCCGCGGTGTCTGTTAAACGAATGAACAATTATGGCCCATCGAGTCTTCTAATCACAGCCAAAAGGTAAATGAAAGAAACAGGAAGGAGGGATGAAAAGTATACTTAACTCAAGCCCAGATACTCAAAGGTATAGTGATGGAGTTTGTGGTCTAAGATGTGTTGTATTTCTCAATTCAAGGATTGAAATGCAGCTGTCAACAAAAAACTACCGTCAGACTTTTTGTAACGTAACGAACCAACAGACGTTTAAGCATACCAAGAACTGTAAAAGCTGGTGATTGGTTATTGATCGAAATATCCCTTTAAGAATCATTGGTTGTATCAAAGATACCCATGATTTCTGATGATATTGTCATACCCTAACATTCAAAGGTTATTGTGAACAATTAAGATCAAGTTAAAAACGATTGGTGGAAAACAGATGAGATATCTACTCGTGGCCTTTATATTTGGAAACCGAGGACAAAACGACATTCCAGACCATGCAATTGAAATATAATTTCATCCGGGTTAAAGGAGAGTTCCAATATGGATCTCATGGGCGATTCTCTGTTGTTCGAGGGCGAATTTTTATTGGTCATGGAAGGGAATTTGTTCATTTTTGTCGCACCGCACTCTTCAGTACTTGTCTCTATTTCCTACCTGATTGTGTTATGTGTATGTATTTAAGAGACTAGGGTATTCATGATCCCCTGAACGTGTGCCAAAGAACCAAAAAAAAAAAAAGAAACAGAATCTGTGGCTCAAGATGGACCAATGCCTTCCAGCGATAACTGAATATCTCAAATTTAGAAGGCATAGAACAGGATAATTTAAGGTAATTTAATTTAATAATTTAAGATTTCTTTCCGCATGCGCTTAAGGAAATGGTACCCCTAACCATTTCCTTTCGCTTTTTCTCCTTTCATTGTACTAAGACACCTCCCTATAGAAGCGGTAGACATTTACGCGACCCTGTTTAACAATTTGCTGAATAATGCACATTATCCAGCTCATTGGAAGACAGCAGTTGGACAACAAATTCTGAAACGAAACAAAGACAAATCCATTCCGGCAAATCTCCGGTCGTTAAAATATCTTCGCAACGACGGTATCCCTCTTGGGATACCGGGAAAAATTGACGAAGTGATCACCTGCACGGACTTCATTCGGCTTGTGCTTGCAAATGGATGTCCCGTGTGATTCAACGTGGGTGCAAGCTTGATGGAAAAGATTTTGGTTTTGGAGAGATGATGTAGAGATTGTCTCCATATAAATAGAACTCCAGTCTCAGTACAAAAATTGTAGTCTATTGAGGTCATGTACAACGGGGCCAACCTAATCCGAGTGGATAATTTTCTGATTAAACTTATTCGGAGACACTTTGCAAGAGCAATGGACTCAAGCGAAAAATCAAGCTCCGGGGCTTTCTTCCCCAATTTCATGTACCACGAAACGTCTCGCCTTAAGGGACTTACTCCACGAGAGGCTCTCCTCTACATTGGCTTAAACGGCCTGATTTAGGACCGAAAGAGTCGCGGATAGGCGACTTCCCTAAAATCTCCGGATCAGGACGGTATCAGACCGTGACAAGGAGGTCGTTTATGGGCAGCACCAACACTTTTGGTGGCTAAAGGAGGAAGAGAATTCAAAGTGTTTATCTTCTTGGTTAATTCATGTCATTATGTGCGTCTAAAAATAGTGTTCCATGGTGCCTGGCCGGCTTCCATAATTTGTTTTCCACTATTTGTTTTATTATTTCGATTTCTGTTATTTAAAAGGTAAATTTTAAGAAAAAAAAAATTTATAAAATTATAGCACAAAAACCAAAAAAAAAATAAGGGTACGTATTTTTTTTTTTTAACTTATACACGTGCTCAAGGGATTGGTTGGACCCTTATAGTGAGTTTACACAGCACGAGCGGAAGGAAAGTTAGAAGGGAGAGAACGCCCGAAAATAGGCTCAAGGGTTAACTGATGAGCATTCAATGATGTGCGGGTGTTGCGTGTGAATTGTTGGAGTGGCGGAATGCAATTAGCTATTTCTTCGGAGCATTGGTGGTAAAAGTAGCGATAAAAGAGCGACAGGCACGAAACATTTCTTCGATGTTCCAGCGAGTGTATTGACTTTGTTACATTGCTGTCGTTTATTAGTTTTACCGCATGCTTTTGGATTCTTTCTAGCAGGTGCAAAGTGGTTTTGGGTGCACCTGCCCAGATGTGACCGTTGTACTCCATTTTTGGCCGAATAAAATCCAAGTTATGTATCTAGATTTTTTTTATTTTTAAGTTTATTTAAAGTTGTATTAAGTAATAAGTTTACACTTTGAAAAATGTCCATATTCCAAGTTTTAGTTTAAAGATTTTCTTGGTTGCTAGTTTGTAAATTTTGTAGTATTTTAACAAATTAAGTATATTTAAAATATTTAGTTATTACCGTCGAAAGACAAATTTTTAGCATTCGGCTTAGCCTATAGCGCCCGTATAAGGCCAGTAAGTAAATTAGCATATAACTTATCATGAATTTATTTAAATAAAAATGCATTTAAAAAAAAAATAGGCATTTCACAGAAAAACTATAATCGTACCAACATATAAATATGTGTTGAAAACATGAGTGGAACATACCTGAAAGTCATAAGATCATAAAATTTAAAAATAGTACGCTGTACTTTTCTTATAGGGAATTCATTATTGGTATTTGTCAGGTGGCTGGGTCACTTCCTATCCCGTTCAAAGGACTCACTTGCCCCCGTTTTTGTCAACTGTGAGTAAGTTACCACCTGCGACATAGGCCATAACAATTTTTCCTATAATCTCACTCGATACTAAAAAATGAAACCTCTCAACTAAACCTTCGTGTAATATGGTTGAAATTCAAAATTTCATTACTCATTTAAAAAAAAATTAATTAACTATAAAGTGATTAAAAATAAAATGTCATCATTCAAGTGGATTGGCCATAAAATCGTATAAAATAGCTTTGCACATTTAACGAGTATAGCCATTAAAAAAATTAGCTGACTCTTGTTTTTATGTTTACGTTGAAAGCAAGCCCAGGCTCGGATTATTTGGAAACTAATTACATTATTTATTGAAATTTTCATTTAATTAATGTTCACGTGATATAGAGATTATTGGCTGGTTGGAAGACAAGAGTATCTGATAACTGATGGATTTCAAATGACAACGATTGGCTGAGTAGGGTAATTAAGAGCTCAAAAGTTCTGATTGAAATTGCAAATTGTTTTACGTATTTATCTATTTTTTTCCAGTTGTGGAGGGAAATTCGTTACTACTTGTTAACTGACGCATCGATCGATTGTTTGTGGTTGATGGTATAGTGCGTCACAGGTCGACAGGACAGTTGTTTGTGGTTCTTTAATAGCATTTGATGTGATTTATTCGATTTTGTTATAAAAAAAATTAATTGCAATCCATCATGTAGGAAAGAGCCACGAGACCACATGTTCATATTAACTTGTGTGATGGTTGGCATGAGTTTATCGAGTGATGCTTTGTTTTAATAGTCATATTATGAATACGTTGTTGCTTTATTGACCATGATTCTGTGAAAACCCGACAACAAAAATACAATGAAAAGTGATACTCTCTTTCGAGATCCTGATGATGATTCTAGCTTTTGAGCTACTTTAATCGGCCTTTGGGCCAGCAAGTCCGCGTAAGACCAAATTTTAATACAACGTCAAACCATGAAAAGAGCGACGAGCTCTACACTTCTCTTGAATTCTGACAAGAGCATGGAACTAAATTAAATTCAAGAATATGCCGTAAACTCCTCGCGAACAACAAACAAGGAGCAAATTCTTGGACAGCACCCATAAATATGTCTGTGATTAAGGATCCTCATGAAAAAAAAGCTGCGAATATTTCATACTGGAGTTCCAGGATGTGAAGGTATAATACTGACAGCAGAGCGATGATGCAAGTTTCCAAGACACAAAAACTCGACTTTCTAGCAAACTCACTAAAAATGAATAAAATACTGTGAATTGGATGAATGCAAATGAGCTTACGGTAAGTTGATTAGAATAAGCTTCGTAGGATCCGTTACAGCTTGATTTTTGAGGTTTGGTTTTCCCTTTTTTTCGTGAACTTATATTAATATTCGGGCTTCGAACACAGTCTAAGAGCTGGAGCATCGTTTTCCATTCGCACGATGGGCTGAATCCAATTTATTGTTGTTACAATATACATTGAACCTTCTCTTCCGTTCGTTCTCCTTGCAGTCGCGACCGTTTATTCCACAGAGAGACGTGCATCACAAATGGGTCAAGTAATCTAGGGATTGCGATTTCAGTCATTTCTCTATATAGTGTATAGGAAAAAGAAAAAAAAATCAAAACAAAATTTGGAAGATTTCAAGCCCAATTCAAGTGAATCTTTACGGAGTTTCGAAATAGTTCATGAATCCTGGATACACCGCAAAAATAAAGCTGGAGCTCTGCGGCTCTGTTGGCTGGTCTTCAGGGGAAAAGGGATAAACGATCATCGGAAAGTAGAGTGCTAATTTATTAGATAGCACTTGTCCATGAAGTTGACACCAACATTATGAAGTTTTTAATTAAAAAAAAGTACCTAGAATGTGCTATCGTGTGCGGCATTAAAACAAAAATTTACTCCGAAAATGCAATTTTTTTGAAGAGGACTATTTTCCAAGGTAAATTTAGAATTTTGTTGTAATCTGGGCAAAATGTTCTATCATGTGCCGGATTCAAAAAAAGTTATACTCCAAAAAGTTAATTTTTATGTAGAGGTCCTTTTTTTTCTTGAAGAGTTGGTACCGGAACCAACTAAATAGCGACTGTTTAAAACAAACGTTTTTCATAGCTTCAAACCATTTAATTTTCATTTAATTCCATCGTCCTGAGAATTTAAGATCAACAATAGTGAATCAGTACTTCAATAAATTTAGAAAAAACTATCGGCATTAGTGCATGAATATTTAAGGACCTTATCACATTTCACTTGGTTAAGTGAACCTGCGGTGTCAAGCGAACATCGTTTAAATAAGCACGCTCGGGTGTGGGTTCTTTGCCACAATTTTACGCGATTTGTTAACCGCAACTTCTTCACGCGCTGTTCCTGCAATGTAGACGAAACAATTTAATTTTGTGTGTGTGTGTGTGTGTGTTTTTTTTTGTAATTTTTGTGGCGACATGGAAGGCGGACCCACCTTTGAATCACTTAATTTCCTTCGGTTTACGCGTTCATGGCTAGACAAGCTACATTGACATGCAGATGCCATACGCAGGGACCGAGCACTGTTGACTTTGTGTCTATATTGTGTTCACATTATTTTGATTTGATTCGATATCGGTTGATTGATGACTTAGGATGATTGGACACTTGTTAGGGCAAACAAGGACGTGTGGAAGGAGGATTATTTGAAATTCAGAAGGAGTCCTTTTTCCTTTTTCATCATGTGTGATAGCTTCGGGTAAAGATTTAACTGGATCCGTTGTCGGATGTTTTTTTTATCCTGAACAATGCTCATCGTAGTGGAATGAATTTTGGCTTTCGAAGCTCTAAAAGATTAATATTTTCTAAAAAAGCGAAACTGAATAATGGTGAAATTGAGTTTAAGGGGGTTCAATTTAAGGGGCAATGACATTTTTCTTTCGTTCAATAAATGAGTTGGTCACAACATTTGCGTGTCACTCAAATAATTGACAGAAGCTCAGTGTAAACTGAGCGAATGTTTTTTTTTATGTCAAAATTTAAGACAATTAAAATGACTTCTCGTGTTGGTACTTGGGCTTCAAAGCATCTTAAAATTGATGACAACATTGCATAGAAAACTGGCTGCGCATTTCCAGCCTAAAACTTAAGGGTAGTTGAGAAATGTGCACCGCTATTGCTACTGAGGATGATATCCCTTCAGAGGTTAAACGAAAAGTCACTCTTGTCAAACCCTATTTGTTTAGACTAAGAAGGCCAGGGAGCAATAAGGGCCTTTCTCAAGCGACAAAGGTTAAGGTTAATTTACTTGAATTTATATTCATCCCAGTCCTCCTTCTTGGAGAATGAAGACATCGTTGGCGGGATATGGACAACGAACTTTACGAGTTGTATAGCGATATTGACCCGATTCAAAAAATTGCGCATTGAGGGTCTGAGATGGCAAGGGCATGTAGAATGCATGCTCCAGCTCGCAGAACCTTCGAATCTATCATAGAGGGGAGAACAATAAGCTGGATGGAAGAAGCACTTAGTCATTTTCACCATAAAAATCTCCAGCCCTGGAAGACAGACAAAAAGCACCTAAAGAAGCCACGAATTTTGAGAGACATCTTTAAGCAACGCCTTAAAAAGGATACATTCCACCAGCGTCGAGGGAAGTGACACTTGTTTTAATACCAAAAGCTTGGTATTGCTCTTTCGTCAGCAACATCAACCCCGCAGTTCCTTTGGGAAGCCAGTCACTAGAGGAATTGACCTCAAGTAAATGGGTAAATGGGATAAATGCGGACCTAACGTCAATCCAGCTAAAACGGAATTGGTTTTGCTACCAGAAAATACCTTCATTCAAGCAAGAAGATAGGATAAAAGCTTTTGGCCTATGGTACTATGGGGTATGGAGTAAAAAGTTAAACGAGCGTTGCAAGATAAATGTTTGCACATACAGTCCATAGGAACAACTTTGTCAAAAAGAAGTCCTTTCAATGTGTTACTCAGGAGAGCATGACGCTCGAAAATTAACACTTTAGCTGTACATATTATCGAGCCTTGAGCTGTGTAAAGCTGTCGTCTGACATTTGAACAACCTTCAAAACATGTTAACCTTTATAGAAGTGAGCTCATGTATAAACGTAAGTGTATTTACTGAGAAATTAAATTACAAAACTTTTCCCAGATAACGTGCGCCTTCGAATGCTTTGAAGCTCAGCGGGAAACTTATTTTCTTTTTTCTTAATAAAAAAACTGAGAGACATTTCGCTTAATTACTTTTTATCTACGGGATTAAACGTACGTAAAATATAATTTAATTAAGAAAACTTGGGCACAAAAAAAAGGTCGTTACTTTGTCGAATTTAATGACCTTTGATGGTAGTAAAACTTGAAGGAGGCCACGTAACTTTCCTCGTGTCGCTTTGAGTAAATATGTTGAAGTTGATGAAGTGTCTTTTAGTGATAATTAGATGATGTGTATGAGTCTTGGGAACCGGCAATTTGATACGATGATTTATGCTGTTGTTGAATGACGTACCCTTATCCTGCTGTTGATATTTGTTTTGAAGAGCTCTACATCGTACAGAATATATTCTATACAAAAATCTAAAATAAAATAAAATATCATCCACCTAAAAGTTATAATTTAATATGGCAGCTTAGTGAAGTTTAAAAGGATTTCAACTGTTTTTTTGCAATCAGTCAAGAATCAGCTCTGCTGTCCTGCTTGTCATCCAGCTTTCGGCTCCAGAAAGCACAACTGGTAAGAAAAGGGCTTTATAGAGCATTGTTTTGTCCTTCGAGTGAGGAATTTCGACCCAGGCTTTCATAGTAACAGTTGCCGAGGGTTATCCTGCGCCGGTTCTCCACTACGGTGTCATTTGTGGAGTTCATATCTGCCCCGAGGTAGAAAAACTCCTTACCTACCTCGAAACTTTAGTTGTCCTCGAATTTTTTCGTTTTGTCCAAGGTGGTGGGTGATGGATTGGTTTCTGCTTGACAACATATAAATTGTTTTTTTTAGCTATTGTGGTAAGCATAATTCAAAAAAGAAGATATAAAAATAAAGGGGAAAAAATATTTTGTATTTAAACCATAGAAGGATTGTAGAAATGAATAAAGCGTGTGATCAACTATATAATTCAATACATCGGTGCAAACATTGATCTCCAGAAATTGAAGCTGCTCTCGATGAATTCGATGATGATGCTGAGGCATTGATTGCATCTTCGTCTTCAAAACGGACAATATCCATACGAATCTCATATTTGAGCTTTCGTTTGCAGAAATCACAAACATATACTCAAAATTTTTCATGATCATCCGGTTCCTTGGGCTCAAATTTGTAGAGCAGCTTTGAGAAAATTCTGCTCATCAATTTCATATAACCTTTTCTTACTTGGAGATTGCCAAAGAATATGAAAGCCGTTGAAATTCCCTTGATAGCTCCAAATAATAGTGAAAGCCAATGCAAATATAAAACACAATTCATTTATCCGGTTCGAAACCACTTCTATTTGGAAAAATGCGAGTCCCGTGCTGATTTGCAGCTGATGATACTTTTGTGATTGTATTGTATTAAAGCTTTATCCGTTTTTTAATACCGTTTGAATAGAACACGAAGAATAGTTAAAAATATTTTTGGATCATAACGAACCGTTTTCGAGTTCGCAGCCAGGCGAGCTGCGCTCAGGACTGTGTCCATTTACGAAACTTGTCTCCAGAGTAGCAAGAGCGCTTCTCGCAGACATTTCAGTCTTTAGTTGAAATCAAATCCTAGGAAATTACGGTGATCATATCAAGACTGGACGAAGAGCATGAGAAAGGGAGAGATGAGGACTAAGTTCCCCAATTACTGCTCGGATACTTTACGACCTAAATGAAAAAGTGGACAGTGGAAATAACAAAGAACACAAAGAAAGGACAAAAGAAAACAAAGACCAGACAAAGTAAAACCCAAAAAAACCAAGGGAAGGCAAAATTTCATGGGCGGTCGGCGAATGCTGAGTGTGTGGATTTTTTTGATTGAATTTTTAGTCACTCAAGGCAACGACATTGGGCAAATTAGCGGCAGTACAGAGGATAGGCAGTGTTACCGCAACGGTGCGCTATATACTACCCCAACGACAGCACTGGACGTATTCCTCCATATGCTGCCGCTGGACAAACAGATAAGTATTTAAGCAGGAAAAAAAGCACTTAGGCTTGCAAATATTGCGCTTTTCAGAAATAGTAGTGTAGGTCACCACTCGATTCTTAAATAATTAAACATGGGCAATTCAATTTTAAACGAAATTCTTACAGGCAATGTGCGAAATCCTTCCTGAATTAGATTTCGATTCACCGTACGAAATAATGTATCCTGGAAGCGATGAATGGCACTCAAAAGTAGTTTTACAGCAAAACAAAATTGAAGTATACACTGATGGCTCTAAGACCATAGAGGGAACAGGCTCTGGAATCTTCTTCACAAACCAAGACCTTAGAGTCTCTTTAAGACTACCGGATGCTTGTAGCGTTTTTCAGGCAGGGGTTCTAGCAGTACTTAAGGCTGCAGAGCTACTAGAATTGACATCGGTATCCAGCCGGGCTATCGCTATCTACATCGACAGTTAAGCTGCATTCAAGGCACTAGAATCATGTGAAACGAAATCGGAAATCGTCAGTAACTGCCGCACAATGCTAAAGACACTATGCACGCAGACTCAGTTGTAACTATGTTGGGTGCCTGGACACTCCGAAATCGAATTAGCCAGAAATTGAGGTAAACTACCTCTGGCCAATAGTGGTCCTATTAAACCTGCTGCTGCTGCTGCTAGATAAGGCAATGAAAATCGCTGACCAAAGTTGGTCAATTTTAAGGAAAAACAGGGTACCAAAGGCCCTATGGCTACATTCGACCGCAAAAAGACAAACGAAATTTTTAAGCTGAGCAGAAAGCAACTGAGGATAGTGGTGGGCATACTATCGGGGCACTGCCACTTAGGGAAACATGCAAGGCGACTGGGTCTCTCGGTCACGGACGAATTCAGACACTGCGGTGATTTGAGTGTCGAAGGCGATATTACTCTTCTTATTAGGAGAATGCCAGGGTATAGCTAGAAGCCATGGAAAACGTTTGGGCAACTACTTTTTTGAAACCCTAGAGGAAGTACGACGCATCAACTACAAACAAATTTTGAAATTTGGTAGGGAAATAAACTGTCTCAAGGAAAGTGCCCAGTATTGTGTCATTGTCTTATAAAGTACTTCATAACCCTGCACAACCTAACCTAGTCTTTGTAAATTAATTTTAAAATAATTTTTTTTTTATTAGTGTTAATGACTTTTTTATTTTAATTTTGTAAAAAAGTGAATTTTTAGTATTAGGCAGGACAGCGAGGGATCCATCGTTGGAAGGGTGAGTCACCATTTTTTATCGTAATATTTTTTATATACATTATTTTTTTTGTTTTTAAATTGATTTTCTTGGGTTAAGTAGCAGTTAATTAAAAAGAAAAACCTTTTATTTTTCCTTGAAAGATTTAAATATAATTTTTTTGTGTGAAAAGAAAGTTTGGAAAAAATATATAAGATTATTTTTGAGTTTATCCAAAAAAAAGTTTTTATTCAAAAAAAAAATATATATATATAAAACTTCTGCGTGCGAGTAAAGTGCGAGTGAGAGTATTTGTAGTGCTGGTGGTGCTATAATAGGAAGGCCGTCCGTTCATTAGACTAAGTTGTTTTTACAGGACAACGACTAGCAACAGGATGCGGAAACAAACTTTTACCTTTTGGACTGTGTCCGCCGAATTGCCTTAGAGGCTATCACCCAAAATCTCTGGCCAGAAAGATCGTTAAGGCTTTGTCATAAATTCCAGCTTATGGCTGATGCATATGACGGTACGATCCTGGACCGGGGGTCTAAGATGAAATGTTGGGGGAAAAATAAGCTAGAACTCTCTAGGAAGACTTAAGAAAGTTTAGGCTTAGCTTAACTTTATTTGTATACTAAAATTTATTAAGAGTATCATGGTTAGCTAGTTTACTTAATAGCTAGAATAGGTTTAAATCGTATATTGCTGGTAGTTTAGTATAGATGCCCGATTCTTTTCCGTGCATCCCCATGCAGCAGGAAATATTAAACATCGTTTTCCACTTTCTTGCTATCTCTCTCTCCCCTATCTCTCTAACTCTCTCTCCCTCTCCCTCTCCCTCTCCCTCTCCCTCTCCCTCTCCCTCTCCCTCTCCCTCTCCCTCTCCCTCTCCCTCTCCCTCTCCCTCTCCCTCTCCCTCTCCCTCTCCCTCTCCCTCTCCCTCTCCCTCTCCCTCTCCCTCTCCCTCTCCCTCTCCCTCTCCCTCTCCCTCTCCCTCTCCCTCTCCCTCTCCCTCTCCCTCTCCCTCTCCCTCTCCCTCTCCCTCTCCCTCTCCCTCTCCCTCTCCCTCTCCCTCTCCCTCTCCCTCTCCCTCTCCCTCTCCCTCTCCCTCCCCTCCCTCTCCCTCTCCCTCTCCCTCTCCCTCTCCCTCTCCCTCTCCCTCTCCCTCTCCCTCTCCCTCTCCCTCTCCCTCTCCCTCTCCCTCTCCCTCTCCCTCTCCCTCTCCCTCTCCCTCTCCCTCTCCCTCTCCCTCTCCCTCTCCGTCTCCCTCTCCCTCTCCCTCTCCCTCTCCCTCTCCCTCTCCCTCTCCCTCTCCCTCTCCCTCTCCCTCTCCCTCTCCCTCTCCCTCTCCCTCTCCCTCTCCCTCTCCCTCTCCCTCTCCCTCTCCCTCTCCCTCTCCCTCTCCCTCTCCCTCTCCCTCTCCCTCTCCCTCTCCCTCTCCCTCTCCCTCTCCCTCTCCCTCTCCCTCTCCCTCTCCCTCTCCCTCTCCCTCTCCCTCTCCCTCTCCCTCTCCCTCTCCCACTCCCTCTCTCCCTCTCCCTCTCCCTCTCCCTCTCCCTCTCCCTCTCCCTCTCCCTCTCCCTCTCTCTCTCTCTCCCTTTCCTATCTCTCTCTCTCTTTCTCTTTCTCCTTAAATACGACTATTGCTGAAAACAGGAGATATAAGAAAAGAAGAACAAGAACTACCCCGACCGAAGAGCCGAGTAACCACAAGCGTGCCGCCATCCTCCTGACCTATATTGAAGATAACTCCGTGGCCTTGTCTAGCTCTCAACAAGTGTAAGAGTCATCCGGTAGATTTGAATAGCGCCTTTTCTTACGAATGAATTAAAATAATTGTCCTTAAAGGCAACAAAGAACAACCGGAAGTTATACGCCAACCTGTTGTATAATAATTTTCTAAACAAGACCAGCGATCATCTCTGATACAACATACTATGAGAACTCAAAGAGTCTCGAAATAGATAAAAGGTTCGAGTCCAAGAGTTCAATCACAACACAATCATTTAATTCGTTCCGCATTTTAAGGGTAGTCATATCCCCTTGAAAACAAGCTACTTTTTAAAAAATTGCACTAAAGTTCAAAGGTACTGGTAATCTTTTCACCCCTAAGAAAGTGAAATGTGTTCATTATCTATTGGACTTTATTTTTTAAAAATAGCGCACCAAGTTCAACAAAACGTTCCATTGGATCAACATTCACACTTTCAAGAAAAAAATTCAAATCCGTATCATTTTCCCCACGAGAAACCCCAATTCGAATAAGTTACTTGATGTCAAATAAATATTCGTATATCTGTCACTTAACCGCGCCATAATTCATCAGAGCCAAAACATTTTAGAAACAAATGTCAGACATTGCAGCGACCACAAATTCAATGCATCAGCATCAAAAAGTCGAGAGTTGTATCCCTGAAATATATTTTAGGTACCATAAGCAACGTCAAATGAAACACGCTCATAACTCACTTTTTCCGGAAAAAAGAGGAAACCAAATAATGGTTGCAAGAAAGTTGCTGGGCTAAAAAAAAAACGCTTCCGTGCAAGTGTTCCTTTTAAATTTTTAAACCCAATCAACTCACATCACAAAAGATAGATGTAATTTCCTATCCCCCACAACATGATGCCATCTATCGTGCTTATCCTTTAAAGGGCAAGCACAATCGATACGTTCTCCCCTGTCCTGAAAAGCGATCATTCTTCTTATCCTATCGCCTTCACTTAGCGCGAGTCTATAGCCGCGGAAACCTAGCTAAGGCACACCTCTGACAAAATCAAAATTTCATTTTACATGGCTTATAAAAAATTCAATTCACCAAAGTCGCAGCGTAAAACATCTGAGAGAAAAAAGGTGAAATTTCAGAATCCTGAAAAAGTTAAAAGGAAAAAAAAAAACACGGTGTGTAACCGTGAAGGGAATTTAATTTGAAAAATAAAGTAGAACTCGAGGACTGAGAATCTTAAACCGACGATTGTGCTAGACAAAGAAAAAGGGTTCTATAATAGTTCAACAGGACGACAAAAATTCATTCACATAGTGAGAGACGACAAGAAAGAAAGTATAACCCCGATGGCAACTAATTCAAGATAAAACGTTAACGTCCTTTTGCACATCCAACCGGAGAAAGGACATACCCCACTTTAGACAACAATTGTTACTCGTGACACCTGACGTGTTGCATTTTTATCACACCTTCACACTTGACCATGTGTCGACTTGGGCATGCATCCTTGAAAAAAATTGACTGACGAGTATTCTCAATCCGTTTTTTATGTCCTTAAGGACCCAAGAAGAACCACTCAACAACTGATTCATGAGTTTGAAAACTATGATAAATTGGTTATAAATCAGGCAACATATCCTTACGTTTGAGCTGCGAATGATTCCATCCCACGGGGTTATCTGTTTTTCGGTTTCCCTTTTTTTTGGCTGCCGCGTGTGATACAGGATTTCGTGATGATGAAGTGTCAGGCCGGAACCCGTTCAAATAACGAATATCATAACAAACTGTCAAAAAACTTAGTCCTGTCACTCAATATCTTCAGTATGCATTCCACCGTCCATCAATCACGCGGAAGCACTCCTGCATACTTGTGTGGGTGAACAGGATATGCATTTCTGTGTGGCATTGTTATTTTTGGCTGTTTGCGACACACATCCGTCATCAGCTTGAGTCCGCATTCATTTTAATCAAATTCGCTTTTATGTGATCCTTTAAAGCTTTTCCTTAAAGTATATGAGTTCATTGGAGCATGGCTAACACTCACACACGAATACTTGTGGGCGATAATGACATGTTTAACGGTGGTGCTAAAAGACGAAGCCCCCGCCCAGTTGAGTCCGCAGTTTTATTCCTTCAATCAGAATCATTTTAATTATGTGTTGATCTGCAATCCGATAAAAGTTAATGACAAACGCAAGATAATCGTTTTATAAGGACTAAAATGGATTTAACGATGTCGTCTTTAACACTGTTCGGAGGCTTAGTCAAACACAATTCGTTAAGATTTTATTGCTTCTTGATTTACATTAGAATGAGAAAAAGGTCACTCAGACGGCTGAGACTACATTTCTGCAAAGAGATTACCACATACGTTAGACAACGGTCAATGTCAGTGAACTTGCCATCAACAGGATTATAAATACAAAAAGAAAGGAAATTTTGTTTTTTTTTAAGGATTTTGAAACTTTTGTCCTTGATTTGTTTTCTTTGGCAGTTTTCTTTTTTAAACTACGAAGTCTAGTCTGCTCAGGCTGAAGTTCTTTTGATGGTCCGTTGATCAATCATTTTTATTCTAAACAGGGTGATTTGCGAAAGATGCGACAACTTGATTCAAGTTGTTTTCGTAAAAAGTTTTTGAGAAAAAAAAATTCCTAATTTGAATTGATATTTATCAAAATCTCGCATTATTAAGGATGTTTGTTTTAATATTCAATGCTATTATTAGTGTTTAGTCAGAACTTAAAGTTTGGTGCCAAAGTATCTTATTTTTTCGGAAATGAAAAAACTTTTTCCAAAAACAACAACATTTTTTTCTTATGCAAACTGCAAATTTGCAAATTTACTCCCGGGAAGAATTGCCATTCAATGAGTTTTGCAAAGATCGATATAAAAAGTAATCAGATGGTGCAAGGTCAGGACAAAAAATGTGTGTGGCCTTGCATTGTCATGATGGAATACTAAACAACACCTTTTCGATTTGTCAATTTGGGCCACTTTTCTTCAACAGCATTGTTCAATTTTGTTAGTTGTTCAATGTAGACATCTGAATTGATTGTTCGGTTGGGTGGTAAAAGTTCAAAGCAGACAATTCCTTTGTAATCCCACCAAACTGATAACATAACTTTCTTTTGATGAATATGAGCTTTTGTTTGAGCTGGTTCACCTGGCTTACTCCACGATCTTTTCCGATTGACATTGTTGTAAACAACCAATTTTTCATCACCAGTAATCAATCGTTTCAAAAATGGATAATTTTCATTACGTTTCTTTAACAAATCGCAGATGTTAATGCGTTGTGTTAAATGATTTTCTTTAAGTTCATGAGGAATCCATAAATCGAGTTTTCGTACATAGCAAAGTTGTTTTTAGCGATTTTCAATGCATAAATGTAATATAGGACTACCGGTTGAAAATGTCGTTATTGCAGACAACTTCATATGTATTACTCTGAGGTGAATTTTGACCATGACAGCTATCACATCATTGTATAATTATTTCAGTCTAGGTTATTGGTCATTAGTGAAAACACACAAGTTTTTTTTAAAGCCGTAAAATGTCTACATTCGTGCTACAAAACAACATCTGCGGGAAGTTTTAATATGCTTCTTTCATTTTAAAAAAAAAGCAACCGAAGCGCATCAATTGCTTACCGAAGCTTACCCGGGCTATACTATAGACGTTAGAATGTGTCAGCGATTGTTTAAGCGGTAATGGTGATTTCGACACAGAAGACAAAGAACACCCCGGCCAGGTGAAAAAGTTTGAAGACCATGAATTGGAGGCATTGCTCGATCAAGATCCGTCATAAAACGCAAGAAGAACTTGCAAAATCACTTGGCGTCGCTCAGCAAACCATTTCCGATCGTTTGAAAGCAATGGGAATGATCCGAAAGATAGGACATTGGGTGCCGTATGAGTTGAAGTCACGAGACGTCGAACGCCGATTTCGCATGTCCGAAATGCTGCTTGAACGCCACAAAAAGAAGTCTTTTTTGCATCGAATCGTCAGTGGTGATGAAAAATGGGTACACTACGATAATCCAAAACGTCAGGCAACGTATGGATATCCTGGACATGCCTCAACATCGACGGCCGATCAGAATATTCATGGCCTGAAGGTTATGCTGTACATTTGGTGGGACCAGAAGGGTGTTGTGTATTATGAGCTGCTTAAACCGAATGAAACAAACACAGGCCGAGCACTGAAGGAAAAACGGCCGGAAACGGTCGCAAGACACGATAAAGTTATTTTGCAACATGACAATACTCGGCCACATGTTGCAAATGTCGTCAAAACTTACCTTGAAACGCTCAAATGGGATGTCCTACTCCGTATAGTCCAGACCTTGCGCTATCCCATTTCTATCTCTTCCGATCGATGCAACATGGCCTGGCTGACCAGCACTTCCGTCATTTCGATGATGTCAAAAAATGGATCGATTTGTGGATTGCGGCCAAACCGGTCGAATTTTTCAGAACGGGTATCCATGAATTGAAAGAAAAATGGGAAAAGTGTATGGTTAGCGACGGGCAATACTTTGAATATTGAATTTATATCTATTTTTCCTCAATAAAGCATTGATTTTTGGAAAAAACGACATTTTCAACCGGTAATCCTACATGAAGCTTCTCTGCAATCTCACGTCTTGTACTGTGACGATCCGAATCGATTATTGATTTGATTTGGTCGTCATCAACTTTAACTGGACGACCAGAAAGATGAAAAACGATCTTTGAGTGAAAAATCACCAGAACGAAATTTGGCAAACCAATTTTGACACTGACGTTCTTTTAAAGCTTCGTCACCATAAACAACATATAACTTTTTGTCAGCTTGCAATGCGTTGTTTCCTTTCCGGAAATAAAAAAGCAAAATACGACGTCCATTTTTCAACAGACGCAAAACAAAAAGTACACAACCGATCAAACATTTTTTTTTTACTGATTGGCAGTTGAAGTACCAACTATTAAATAACAAAATGTGTTTGACATTTCAATTACGTCAGCAAACCGTAAAATTCAACTAAAGCAATCTAAGAATGAAATCCGCAATTACTTAGTTACTCACCTGAAACTCCCATTTAAACTTTCACCTACGGTCCTCCCCTCCAAATGTGAATAACCAATAAATCTGAAAGGTCTCATAATTTATTTATGCTCACTGGTTGCAATTCAATGCACTGAAAAAACATACAAAATTTCTTTTCCCATAAGTTGAAATTTAAAAAAAATCATTCTTAGTCCACAAAAATTTGGCAAAACAGCGTGATTTTTGAATTTCAATAATTTTGGCATTTAACAGTTTTTATAGTCAAATTTTGTAAATTTTTATTAATTTATCGCTAAATGTGATTATTAAGGGCTCTGCTTATGTTTTTAGAAGTTTCATGAAAAAAAGATAATTTTGAAATTCTAACTCGGCGTCAAATTCTGGAATTCCTCTTCGACTTCAAAGCCGCATTAGGGAGCATTAACCGCACGGAACTCTTCGATCGATGACAAAATCAAGATACAAGGAAAAATATTCAAACATGCGCCAATTTAAGGCAATATATCCGTATACTCAAAGAAGTGCCAATGAAAGGCATCAGCACGGACTGTAAATTTAGTCTACCCATCTGTTGGGACCTACCGTCTCTCTCTGTGACCTACCGTCAAGATATTTTGGTCTTCTACGCGAGGGATGAAAATCATGCTCTACAAAATATTCAACAATGTCCATGCCAGCTCTTCTTTCCGGACGATAAAAGAGAAGTAGAAAAGAAGAAGCAAAGTTGATAATAATTTGAAAGAAAAATGTTCGATAAGACATAAGGTCCTATTTTCGTAGAGGGTGAATAACAGAACAAAGCAAAAATCCTTCGAATTTGTTGGTCACTCTCAGCGAATGAAGTCCATTGCTCCGGCTTAGAATGTCTATTGTTATCGCCCATTGAAAAAATCGGAGGACTTAACCTCTGTTTCAATGATCAAACACACGCCAACTATGTTAAGCTTTGTCTAACTAACCAGAAGCTCAAACTAAATTAAAGTTTTTCAAAAAGAAAACTAATTCAAACCAGTTTTCGAAATCATTAAACGCTTTAAAAATTACCCAAACCCTTGAGCACTTGTATAAGTAACGTAATGAATTATTGTAATGTACAATAATTCCTAAAACACGACTCGACCAAGTTTGTAATATTTCTCTTTTCTAATTGAACTTCGCATTGGTATCGTGTTTTATTTTAAATTCAAACCAACGCTCAGGATAATATTATGTAATTAAAAAAAAGCACATCTCTCACCTACGAATCCTTATAAATTACATTTTTTTTGCGATTGACATTAAAATGTTCATCCTTCGAGTTGCAACAGTTTGGATACAACTGTATTGCCCGGAAACGCCAGGACACAACCACACACTTGATTTGAACATATTTTTGAATAAAATGGAGAATCCAAAAAAAAAACGATATTCACTCAATCAGGAGCGATTATAGGCAAACAGCAAACAACATTTCCTTCCGAGTTAACCAACAAAAGGACAACGTCACGGACCTCACCACTAAAGACGCTCCACAGATACTTTGGAAGTGTAAAGTCTTATCATCTTGGAGTAATTCAAACAAATCAAGCAGCAAGTGTTGGAAATTTGCATACCTAATGATCTTTTGAATATGCATGGCAAACAGGGACTCAAAATGTCCTGAGCAGTTGTTTCAGCTTGTTTCGCACAAAACTTTCCATTGTCGCTCAGCGTGGGGAACAAAGCAATTGCCAGCCTGTTCAACTTCATTTATGTACCTTTTGTGCCGTTTTGCATTAGCATCAGCATAACCGAGCCTAAAGAGCATTTGTCGAATATTTGAGGATAATTTTTAGAATATTTCGTGGTAAAATTATGCAAAAGTCAGGATGGAATTAATCAGCATCGGGAATGCTGGGGATGACACGTAGGAGGCAAGTTGAGCTTCTGTCAATCAAGATGTGCGGTTTGTGCTGACATGTATTTTTGTGCGTGACACGTTGGTTGTTGGTGTGCTCCTGAGGGAACGGGGTTTGGTCTGAATTGTTTTTTTTTTCTTAAATTTCGAAATGCGTTTGAGAGAATATGTGATGGCAAAATGACATAAAGGATGTCATTTGTCTTGGTTTGGGGAACCCCATAAAAAAACTGATTTTAAAAATCGCAACTCAATTTTCGTCAAGATCTAGGCTATTAAAATCCTTAAATTTAAAAAAACTGACGCTTAAAAGTAGGTTATGAGAAATCTTAGCTAAAAATATGAAATTTTGCATATTGTGCAATGGTACGGAACCCTTCGTGTGCGTGCCAACTCGCAGGAACAGTGGCGATAATTAAAGCAGCTGCAACCCTTCACCCGATAGAATGCATTTTAAAATAGCACACAAATTATATCGAATTCACACGATTATGAGGTAACTGTCAGGAAAAAAGCTCTCAGCCTTCTATCGAAGGACTCATGATAGAAAAATTACTCTCGAGAGCCAAAGTTCTCTCGTATTGTGCTAAATATAATTGTCAGTCTTATGAAGACCTCGAAGGACAAAACGTTTGAGCCTTCTTCGATTCTATGGAAATAGGTATCGTAAAAGGAAGACCGAGCTTGACTAGAGAATTCGAGAATTAGTCCGATAAATATGGGTTTGCGATTCCCAGCGGTTTGACTTTTATCCTTTTGGCTAAGTTGATGTCGCTGTACAACCCGTACAGTTCGTACACTCACTCTCTAGGCAGACCAGACTCTTTATTAAACGTAGATTTTTCCTCTCGAAACAAGCTAAAGCGCTCTCATCTGCTTTTGAGATCTTCAATGCTTCTACATCATATAGCAGGACCGGAATGATAGGGGTCTAATAGAGCGATACTTTAGATCTTCGAAAGAGGGCTTTACTACTCAATTATTTTTTTCCCAAAGAAACAGCTATAAGCAAGAGTTATTCCTTTTCCATCACAGCGCTGGTTTTGTTCTCTGTATTTGAAGCGAAGCCTAGGCAGATAAAGTCCTTAACTAACTCAAAGTTCCAGCTGTCTATGGTGACGTTCTCACTAAATATGTCAAAATCATCGGCGTCTGCGAGTAGTTCAAAATACCTTTGAAAGTTAGTGCCTCTAGTGTTGACGCGGGAGTTTTGAAATACGCTTCCAAGAACGATATTGTTAAATTCGCATGACAGCACATCATCTTGTCTTTAACCTTTTTCAGGGTCAAAGTGATCTGTGAGATCTTAGCCAACCTTAATAGCAATAAAGCAGCGTGAGTTGTCCATCGTCAAGAGTTTGGCCAGGATAGCAAAACAAGACATGGCATTATGCAGTTCGTCTCACTGGATTCTTAGTGAAACTTAATAGTCAGTGCAGATAAGAGGGTCTGCCTTCCTTAGGTTGGTCTAGTTCGGAACCAAAAATTAATTAGCTGATGAAAGAAAGGGACATCGGAATGGAAACCACTACAAACCAGGGATTTCAAAATCACAAATATTCGAAAATCAGAAATCGGAATCGGAAATCAAAGCGGGAAGCTTGATTGCAATTAGCGAATAGTTTTTCCACCTATAGAAAAATAAGTCTTGACTTAATGGTGGTTTCGGTAACAGTTCCACGTCTACACAAGCAGACTCTGTGTACCTAAGTATAATTGAGATGTGTCACAAATTCTAAAAGAAAGTCGAAGATCAAGAGTATTTCTGTTTCTATTATCCACATTCCAAGTATCGCATGCTTTCCAAAGATAAAAAGTTCTTTTTCTAGACATAGATAACGAGTTCACTGGATGCACAAATGAGAAGCCAAGCCACCGCGCCAAACACAACAAAGTAGCTTCTTCAAGTCAACTGCTCAAATTTTCCATTTAAGGATACTGTCTGTTTCATTGCCAACCTTTATACAGAAAGTCAGCAAAGGTAATAAAAAAAAATTCAAACCAATTGCAAAGCTAATTTTTTTAGCTAAATTCATATTCCATTTACATCTTCCATGCTCACTGGTCCTTTTTTCACATTAGGGATGGACACCCCAAAGAACAAATATTTGCAACACGTAGCCAAGAAGACCTCAAAAGGGTTATTTTTTTATTTTTCTTCCCAGATCACCATCAAGCCACATTCCGGTGACCGGATACAACTGGCCACAATCTAGTTCACTTAGTTCCACACATTACCCTCGGCCAATACAGCACGTTCACCTGTGCCGGAGGGCAAATAAACCTTCCCACAAGCATGAGTTTGCTTGGAATACCAATTCTCGAGTAGAAATTTATGAAATCGTCCACACTCAATTTATAGCACGCACGGCAACGACCCCCAATGACCATGGATAGCATCCACTTTCACAGCAAAGCTCGGAGGATATGCAAACCAAATGCTAGGTGATCCCCTTGCGGTGACGGGCACGATTACGTTTTTCCGCACCTCTCCAACATGCAGTCTCCACACCATCCTGAAACAAGGTAAACTTAGCACACCAACAGCCTGAATGAAACTTAATTCCACTTTGAATTCCCTTACGTGCGAGACATAGCATGTAACAATAGCCCAATGCAGATGCAACTTCATCGTCCTATTCCTTTGTGAAATCTGTCCCAAGAGCCTTTGGAAGGCAACGATATTTTGCCAACACAAGGGTGCTTCATAGCATTCAAAGACCTTTGTGAATGCCCAACAACTGGCAGCGGCCAGTCTACTTCTAAATTATTCTCTTTCTGCCTGTAATCCTGCTTCCCGCAGCCTCTCATCCAATTGAGCTTTCCGGGTGCACAAAAAAAAAGAATGCCAAACAAAACAGATTTCTTTAATCTCAAAGTTTGTGCATTAAAAATCAGTTCCAGATGCATTCACCGGAATCCTGTGCTTTTCATATCATCGGCAGAACGAAAAGGACGATTGGTTTAATGTGAACGTCCTGCGGGTAGTTTGTAAAGCAAAAAAAAAAAATAAATAAAGAGCACACGGAATTGAAAAAATGCTATCCCAAGACCAGTTGTAGCTGTCTGAATTTACAATTTAATCAGCGCAATGAGCAGGAAGTCCATAAGGAAGACCGACTGAAACTGAAACTCTGAAAACCAGTGAGGCAATGTGCAAAAGGGGCGAAATGCACAAATTTCTGGAATTGAGCCAAGTGGACCGCCACAGCAGCCGCCCGTCGCCGCTGGCCGGAGGCAAATTGGATTTGTCCCAAACAATCTGGAGGTGCGACACGGTCAGGGATGTGAAAGTGTGCAAGAGTGCATCTTAAACGAAATAATCCTAATGGAGATTATTCGAATCGAACGTTGGCGGAGCAGAGAATCGTTATTCATTGTAATGAATGCGAACTGATGAATAAGTAATTGGATATATTTTTCTCTTTTCTTTGATATCTAATAGACTTAAGCCGATAACTGAGATAAAGGCTAACATGCGACGGATTTCGTTCCATTTGTGGATTGAATAAGATGTACAGGGAGGTTTACCGGATAAAAGATTTGTCTCCACAAATGTATGTTCATAGATTGACACAATTCTTTCACATTCCGATATCATTCAATTTTTGGGTTTGTTCCGTCGATTTCGAAAGAATTTTTAGCCACCTTGAGGTGGATTTCTCTCATGAAATTGCCGAAAATCATAGATGTACACTTGTCTACAAAAAATCTGCGATAAAAATACCTTTAAAATGTCATACTTTTAATTCATAATTTATCTTTTTAAAAATACTTTTTTATCACTTCTCTGGTTCGAATTGACTGTTAACCGATTTCTAGCTTTTACCTTGGAAAGGTTTCACAAAATCACTTACAGGTGTCGCATCGCATGGCAGCATTACCAATCGTCACTTGGTTTACTCGTACATATGAGCGGTGCTACGAGAAATCTAAAATTAAGGATAAATACATACATACAAGGCGCGAAACCCTTCATATGACAGTCAAACTCGCACTCGACGGTTTTTCTAATTCAAAAGTAGATTCTCCCTGACTCCAGTAAGTATTAAAACTTAATTATTCAACGCTTAGCCACTCTCACTTACTTACAAAGCAATCGATGGATGGAGAATTTGAACCTGAACTAAAGCTGCTTTGCATCCAGTTCGTCAGGCTATCCCGGCTTGCCGGCAATCAATATTGCTTATGAAACCAGCATTGTTTAATGCTTGAACTCACTTACAACATCAATAATTTATTTAATGAACAATAATACCCGTAGCTAGCTACCCTGAGGCACATCGTAGGTAGGGTTCATTGTCTTACAGGTTGATTCGATAAAAGACGTAGATAAATCAAGAAGCTTTTATTTACACAGGAGTCACATAGGATTTGGTTTTTTTATTTCCAAAACCATGTTTTGAAACATAAAGTTTCTAATTGAAATAAACACTGTCAAAAATGTTAAAATTTACGGCAAACAGATCAACTTGGCAACAACTCTTTAATTTGTAACCTCGCCCCGGCTGCCTGTAACTATTTTTTCCATAATTTTGAAAAAAAAAACGCTGGTTATTGGATGACTGAAGAGCATTCCAATAGCTCCGCATGTGGTGTAATGTCCGAGTCGAGCCAGATAGTATTCCACGTAATCAGGAGTTACTTTAAGGGGTATTCTAGTCTAGAAATCTGAACAAAATTTTTTCTAATTTTTCAAAGTTTAACTATTCAAGAATATATCTACAAGAGGATTTTTCAAAACTCAAATTATTTTCGGAGATATCGGTATTTTACTGACCCGGCATCTAAACTGGTTCGGCCGGAACTAATCCAAGAAAAGACATTAGGCATTCTCCGTCTACCTAAATCCATATTACAAAGCCAATATTCGAGAGTTTATCATAAGAGGAATTATTGACTCCATGTTTAGGTTCAGAAACTCAAAATAATAATGAGTCTCTAAGCTCTTTGACTTGGATTTAGCGACATTTATTTTGCTGTTTGTATTTTTAATGAAGGCTTCATTCCTATTTTAAAAATGATGGAGCTTTTGGGAATCAAATTGGCCCGGAAGCTCATTCATTTGCTGTGAAACGCCCGGATTGACCGCTCCGAGATACGAGATATGAAGAGAGAAACGCGGAAAATAGCTTTTTTGAAGTCGAGGAAGGTCCGATGTATGAAGCAGGAATGGCAGATTGAATAAATGTAAGTCTACAACATCATTTCACGGCTTAGACTGCGAAAAACTTTACGCGAAACTTAAAACGCGTTTTTTCTCGAAACAGTCTTTTTCAAAACAATACCCACGATTTCTCAGGTTCTACTTGACCGATTTACTTGAAATTTGTAGAGAGTCTTCTTTATAAACTTGTCTATGCCTGGAACTATCCCCAAATTTCTATTATTTTTTGAAAATTCGAAACAGTCAAAAAAAGTAGTACAAAAATTTGTTCTTTTTCCGGCAGTCGCCGGAAGATTTGTGAAAAAAATATATTTCCAACTTTTCCGTATTTCCAAACATTGCGACATTATTCTAGATTATCTTTTTTTTTGTTTCATACTGCTAGGAGTGTTGAAATCGTGGGTATGGTTACGCGCCAATTTTTTGAGACCCTCAATTCATCAACTGTTTATTTTTGAAATTTTTAAATTAATTTTATTTTTTGATTTTTCTCTATATTCTTGTTATGTTAATAAATAACTAATAAAAAAATTAATACTTAGAATATTAATTGCCTTTTTTATGGCACTTCAAAATTGGTTTCCTTTCAGATACAAATTTCGAGGCTATGTTCAAGGACTTTGATACCCAGCTTCGAGTGGGAATAATCAAACTCCTCAAAATCACCCTCAGACTCCACCGCCACATTTCTGGCAAATCTTTTACCCCCGGCCATTTAGTCAAGTTTGAAAACAGAATATATTCCGAGAAGCTTAATCTGATTAATTTGATTATAGTTCAGTCGTAGCGATGACAGATGTTCGAACTTACAATTAAAATGCATTCTCCACAGAGCGGAGAGAAGGTTAGAAAGAGTATATCCGAATTTGCTTCCATTTGTTCCATTGTTGGATTCCGAATTTGCGCGGATAAAATTATTAGCCTTCGTTTTTCAATTCGCAGCATTTTACTCGACATTTGTTGATGTACTTGAAAGTTGTATTTTTGACTTGATCATCACAATGCTGCCAGTGTTACGCCATAGCATCTGCACAAGCCATCAATTTTGAAAACATGAAATTAGAATTCCAGCAACTCATTCAGTACCCGCTACAGCAAGAATATCTACTAAGTGGACGATTTTAGTGATAGTGCCATCATTTGATTCGAGAGTTAGATTTTTGTCTCAAGTCTTCTGTAGTACATAAAAATGAGTTTGTAGCTTATAACTAGTGTTTGTTTGTTTGTTCTTTATTGCAGCGAGAATATTTACATTTTTGACTCTTAACTATATTGCTCATTGGAGATTTGGTATAAATTAACCTACTACTAACAATATTCGAATATTTTGACAATTTATGTCAAAAAATTTATAAAAAGAAAGCAGGGGCTTGATAGAAAGAAGAGGAGTCGTTAAAGTATAGACTAAAAATAAAAAGTAAAAAAAAATAGACAATAAATAAATAAGGAAGCATAAATCATCATAAATCAATACAAATGAAACATTAAAATAATTATTTCAAAAACTGTTATGTTAACTACAGAAATATACTTTACGTGTAGATACTTATGTAAATAATAAATAAATAGATAAATGTATAAAACTTAAGGTAACAAAAGAAATATATCTAAAAACGTAATTAATTAAATAAAAAAGAAAATAAACAAAACTAATAAATAAATAAAAAAATATATATAAAAACGTAAATAAATAAATTAAATAAATAATTAAAAAATAAAATAAAAAAAAAACAAATAAATAAATAAATATAAAAATAAATAATAAACAATAAAAATGCTTAATAAATATGTGTATAAATCATATAATAAATAAATATGTGTATATAATCATACATAATACTTAAATAAAAATAAACAGGTGAATAAATATGTATATAGATATATATAAAAGAATATTTTTTTTATCGAAAAATATACTAAATTACCCTCGGATCGACTTTCGCTATCTTCGATAGAGAGTGTAGCTCGTATATCGTATATTGAAGAATCAAGATCAGATTATAACTAGTGTGAGCATTTAATAATTAAAACAATGTTGATGAAGATAATACATTATAAAATAAAATCCAAATGACCAATAAGAATTCAAGTTATAAAATCCATTTCAGTGTGAAGAAATAAATACCCAACCTAATCAAAAGAAAAAGGGAAGAAAAGATGTGTAAAGCAACTAAACAATAGCTTAGGAAAACCAAATTGCAAAAGAGACAATAAATCATTGAAGTAAAGATGACTTAAAATTCGTTTTGCAAGAGCTTTTTCTTAATCCTTTGATAGGTTTGGTAAAATGCTAATTGGATGAAAGTCAGGTTGCAGATGGATAATTAGGCTTCTTCGGCACAGGAATTACCTGTGCAATCGTCCAGCTATCAGTAATTGTCGAAGTGTAAATACCAAAATTTATTATATTTGTAAACTGATAGAGTAGTTAGGGAAGAACAAGTTTGATGAAGTGAATGCGAATTCCATCCATATCAACAGGATTGGACATGCCGTCGCGTCGCAGGAAGTCGTCTTAGTTGTTATGAAGCTCGGCAGGCCAATTCTTCTATTTTTTCCATTTTGAGTAATCTAGGTAAAATGTTAAAACTTTCAAAATGCCTTCCATATTGTTAGCTCACGCACTTTCAATCGACGATGATCCAATATCAATTTGTATGTTTTCTTCACGATTTCCATTTCGCTGCGTCAGCAGCCTCGTTTAAAGGCCAGGCTTCTCCAGAGAAGAATCTAGCTCAATATTAATATTTTTGAAGCCTTTGAAATGAATGTATTGTACAAGCAAATGATGACCAATTTGTTTCTTTCTTTACAAACGCTATTCAATTTTTATGACTGTAATGAAGTCCAACTTATATAGACACATAGGTACTCCTGGTGCTGCCCCCGAATGGTGGCTTTCTTACTTTTCTAGCGAGGTGACCAAAACAACTGAGGGCAAGTAAGAGGCAAGTGATTCAAAAGGATTTAATATACTCAGAGAAATCCCATCATCATCAAAAACAACCTTTGGATCGAACTATTATAATCATTTTCGCCATTTCACCGACACAAGATGACTCCCTTATCATGTGCTTCTTTTTTCAGTAAATCTTCAATGCAGATGCACATTTGAACCCGCAGATCCCTTTGAATATAAATGAAGGATATAAATAAATAAAACCTCCATCATAAATATGGTTTCACCCATTCACTCATGCATTTTTTTATCGCCCTAAGGAAGCAAGCCAAACCATTAAATCCCCAAAGCATAAAAAGGACGAACGAACGAACGCTTGTAGTTTACTGATAATGACCTTTAAATGAATACCCTCGTCATTCTACGCTATGCGCCATTCCACAAGCTCCGCAGATAAGACTAGAATTAACTCTGATGGAAGATAACTTACCCATGCATCCATCGACCAAAGGAATACATGCATGAGTTGGCCCTAATGTTCCAAGGATACCAACAAAAAGGATAAGCAACAAAGTCCTTCTGCAAAAACGCATTCAAAGAACCAAGAGACCAACAAAAAGAAACACTAAATAAACATTGCGAGCACCAGTAGCACAGAAAATCGACCAGTCAAAGGATACCCTAACAAGCTCCCTTCAATAATGGGGCGTCCTACTCCTGATGTTGGGAATGTTGTAGAATATGGGTTGGCCGATGTCATTGACAGCACTAGTCACCCAAGGCAGCTTCAGTCGGCTATTCTATGTATGTGTGTCTAATGTGTCCGTCCGTATCCAAGGTAAAGGGTGTGCCAGTGGTCCCTCCACAACAGCATCCATAATAAATGAGACGATGGCGATACAGTAATGCGAGATATATTGCATGCATGGTGTTATAATATATCGCACGTAAAAAAAACACTCACAAAAGAGAAGGAGAGCTACATTGTAGCCAAGGACAACTAAAATTAGCCGAGGGTGGTTGATTAGATTAAAAGGAGTTTGATAGAGGATACTGTGATCAGGCGCGTCATTTAAAGGCGTACGTGATGTGCAAAAGGAACCTTGAGCAATCTGAGACATGGTTCAGTTGAGCGTTCGCTTTAATTGAACGCCATTGAGAGTGCGGTCTGTGGAAGTTAATCCTGGAACTGTTAATTCAGAAAGTGGAATGGATAGAGCCATTCGAGCGAGGATAGTTATGCTCAATGAGGAGGTAGTTTATTTAATGGAACATTCTTGGTTGGTACATTTTTTTTTTTTTTTTGCATTCCACTTAGAGTGTCTTTCGGTTTGTGTAATGAGATAAGAGCTCGATGAATGTCCTTAGAAGGACTGTCAAAAAGTTACTGAAACTGAATAAAATCTTATATCAAGCGAATCCGTAAAAGTCTTAGACAACTTGACAAAGCGAACTTCCATACTTTGATTTAGAATAAAACACATCTTCTTCTTTGTCCAGGTTGAAGAAATCACATGTCGATGGGAGTTTCGGGCGGTGATATAAAGGACTAACATTTCTCCCCTTATTAAAAAATTGCAGTCACCTGCGAAGTTGCAGATCTCAGAAAGGTCTACTCACCGTCCGCGTACAAAAGCGTACCCTTTGTTCAAGAAATGTTGTTCAAAAGGCAATGTTGATTTATTAGAATTTCCTCGATGATAAGCAAAATTAATTTGATTAGAATTAATCATTACCAACTCAAATATCCCTAACAAATTGAAATTAATTTTAATTATATTTTTTCGTCATATCCTCGCAATTTGTGTATAAACTTAAGGATATAGAGATATGCAATTGCGGATTTTTTTTAAAGACCTTTATGAGTTGTAAAAATTTACAATAGAAAGCAATTCAAAATCTGTTACCGCCAAAGCAGCGTTCGGCAAAAAAATACAAACTTAGAAAACAAGTTTTTATAAAGTGAATGAGTTCCTCTTCATATTGTTTTTTTTTTTAATTTGATCGCTCTCAACGGTTAATGACTACCCTTATAATTCATGCATTGAGTGAGCAGAAGGATTAAAACATTTTGCATTGGTGGGTTAGCTGGCTGGGTGGAGTCCAAATAGAGACGAAGAACATGATATCGACTGATATTCACAGTATTTTATTCGTTTTTATTTGAAGGTAATGTCAGCACCATACCAGTGGTAGCGCTTTTAATTTGATCCAAGTGGTGAATATTGACTGACTCGTTCACATATCCTTCAAACAGTCAACGTCGTATCGTCTTTGACAAACAATTACATTTTTTCATTGGGGAGATCGATAAATGATGGCTGCAATCAGGCAAAAGTTTTTCGCATTCTTGGATGCTAAGTAGGTTGATAATGCTGGAGCACTATCTTCGGCGACCTTATCATGTACCCACTGCGATTCACATGTTCATTATTGATGTAACAACTCCAGACTGAACCAAGTGCATTCTTTAATAGCCATGTTTTTTGCAAATCTATGGGCGATAAGTCAAAAGCTTTGTGTATTAAAAATACTCCAAAAATAAATCGCGTATACGGGACGATAATTGTTTTTCTTATAGCAAAAGAGAATTATGGTCGAGGGAGGAAACGCTGGAGCTGCTTGAATGCTATGCTGCAAGGGAGGACGAATTCCAGCAAAGCCGCAAAAAAAATTTGCATATTCAAATATTCTGGCAGAATCACCAAGAATCAATGAGTTGTTGCTTAATATGTCCGCATAATTGTTTTGTACTTTTGCGAACAGATTTGACCTATGACGGACCCTACTGTCGTGCAATGATCCAGATTCAGCGCAAGTAAACCTTTTTTCTGCATCCACTACTGCATGCAAAACAATGTTGTTATTTTGTTTTCTGCATTCATTGACAACTTTTGAAGCTCTGATGACTGTATGCGTACAATTTGTAGCGCCAATGATACCGCGAATCTTATTTTTTTGTTCAAACTTTCTTTTGTTATATTCTGCAGTCGCCCCGCGTGGCCAATTCACATATTCATGACGTATCGAAATAAGCTACCAAGAAACACGGCGAACAGCATGCCAACCAGAAGATTTGGCTACTCCAAACCAATTTGCCAGCTGCCGAAAAGTATTTAATACATACAAATTTCATGTCTGCAGCCAATCCTTTGGCTTCGTCCATAGCTTTTTACTGCGGCAAATGTTTACTGAGACAACTGAAAAGGAAACAAAATAAATTTATATGATATTTGTCGTCTCTTGAATAAATTTCAATCTCATGTAAGACTTGAATTCGATTTCATTGAAGTCATCGAATACCTTTATGAAATCGTTATGCCCAATTCACAAAGTCGCTTTGACTGCGTTGCGTTGACAATTCTTCAGGCGCTTTGACATACGTTTTGGCAGTCAGCTGTTTGCAAAAATACGAAAACAAATATCATTCTATTTTCGTGGTTTAGTGCACAAGTCGCAAGGGGTTACTGAGGTTTCAAAAAGTATAAATAAAAATTATTCCTAATACGAAATTGAATTTCTTAATAAAGAGTCTTTAAACAGATAAAAATGAGCCGCCGTTGTCTTTGCCTTGTTGATTATGAACTCTTCGTTAATTTTTTAGGGAGCCCCCGGAATTTTTAGGTTATCCAGGAACGTGGAGAAATACAAATCGCGCTCCCTCTTCGTTGACCTAGGCGCTTGCTGATCACCCGGCTTTGCGGAGGTGAATACTCCTCGTTAGAATTATTCAGAATACCGTCTTCGGCTTCTGTGAAATTCCCAGTTTGTTCCTCCATGACTGCAGCCGCATTTCCAGAGGGTTGTTCGCGAATTTTTTTTTCTCTCATGTACCGGCGGCTCTCCTACTGAGGCAAGAAGCAATACGCAACTTTTATTTCAACATATTCTCACATTAAAACAACAGTGTTACCAGAAATTCCTAGCTGTCATGTCATCCGACGACTCCGATGATATGACTTTCTTAATGTGGTGGAATTTAAGAAACAAGAGACAAACTAAAAGGAAATATTGGGCGCACCCTGCATTTACTAATTTGATAAACCACGGTGGAAATATTTGCGCAAGGGAACTCAGAGCACACCCTACCCAATTTCAACATTATTATAAAATGAGCCCCGAAACTTTTGAAACTCTTTTAAATCTTGTAGAGCCATTGATTGTAAAAAAAGACACTAATTGCAGGGAGTGTATCAGTTCTACGGAAAGATTATTGATAACACTAAGGTAAGAAATTCATTTTTATTACAAAATTATATTTATTAATACACTGATACATTATTTAAAACTATACTAATATTCCAAAGTATTAGTTGCATTATCAGGAAGTTGAGCCTTGATAAGATTTGCGGAGCATCACACAAAATAAGGTCAATGGTGTCTAATGTACGTTTTTTAAATGGACGTAGTTGGAAGTCGAACATTTTATCCAAATTAGGAAGTAAGCTTCTTAGAAAATCTAGTTTGGGGCATTTGACATTTATCAACTTCATTTGTTGTAAGAAATAATCGTTTTTTAACATTTTGGTTTGGTGTTTTGGTAGTTTTAGAAGGAGGGAGAACTAATTTTTGGACATTTTCAATTTCGTCTACAGATGATGGATCAGCTGAGTGAGATGTCGAAGAAGCATTAGGACAATCCTAGGGTTAAGGTACCTCTGGTTCTTAAGTCTTGTTACTGTTGCCAGTTGGAAGCTCTGTCTCTGTCATTTCTTCTTCGCATATTAAAAATGTCACTTTGAGGATTTGTCTTGACGAAGTGCAAAACAAATTGCATAACATCCTTCAAATAGTTTGTTTTATTAGTTGCCCTACTTCCACAACGTGGTGCTTTTATGCTGCGAGAAAAAGCTGTGCGCATTCCAAGACATTTTTTTAATGGATTCTGATTTGGTTTTATTTAATGCGTCTTTTATATCCACAAAGGCTGCCAAAGCGAATCCTTTGTAGTAAAGACTATTTTCAATGATGCAAGCAACCTCGTGCAGTACCCTCTCCATGAATTTAGCCTTAAGGAACACTTGATGTATGTCGCAAAGATTTTTCTCACATTTAAGTCGAGTTGTCTTTAACCTCATTAAACATAAAAGTAGAAATAAATAACACTGTCACCTTTGTCCAGCCTAAGGCTACGTATCTGCATTTTGCACAGCAAAAATTATAAACCATAAATTCATATCCTTATCAAATTAAAAAGCTTCCTTTGTATGAATCCCAGCCGGAGGACCCAACAAACACAATCTAACCAACTAAATTATAAGAAGATTACATGGTAAACATCCTTAATTGAAGTTGACCCTTGTCACACTGTACACAATTTTTGAACAAACTATGCCTTATCTGTTTTTGTGTGTGTTTTGTGTTACTAACCGAAGCACTACTGTAATTATGCTCCATTCATATCTCATTTAACAACTGCTTCCCTGGAAGGCATTTCTTGTTTCATTGTTCAAAGTGAACTCTTATATTGCTCTAGGCAATTCTGGCAGAAACCTGAAAGTCACGTCCTTCTGACGGCTGGTCAACTTTTTTTGTTTCACCAAAAATCTAATTACGATATTTTGGGCTACCTAGCCGGATGAATTCATTCATTGCATCGAGGCATCCAGAAACAAATGGAAATGCGGTTTGTTTGGGCGCCTCCTGTCGTATCCTTGCGAACTCATGTCGAGTTCAGTTAAATGGAACTCAAATTAGAGCCAACTAAAAAGGAATACGATTGTAATTGGTTGGAAACGGCATGACTGCGTGTAGTGCAGTCAACACTCAATTAACACGATCCTTCCTTCGTTTAGCCCACATTGTTTGCTATTGTTGCAGAGATGAGTTTGTTTTTTTTTACACGAAATTGTCTTCCGATTTTGTCCTCGTGTGAAAATGGGGATACAAAGCCGAATTTTGCACACCATAATTGTAGTAATTCGAAGGAGTTGATTTTAAGGATAAGCGGATATTTTTAGTGGTCTTAAGGAATATTCATTTTAATACTTATTTTTCGACCATTATTATGAAATTGGAGAAATCAGAGTTGGCCTCAAGTATCGCGGCCTGAAACAAAAGGCAACAACATTATAGGACCCTGTTACTCCATCCATAACCAACAGTTGTACGGCGGTAATATGAGTTGAAACTAGGCAAAATATCTGCGGAGGGCTAGCTTTGTAGGAAAGGACGATAATTTCTGTTCCACAGAGTGGAACGTGTAAAAAAAAGTCGAATAACTAATTTCAGCTGACCGTAGAGAGAGCTGATTTCACGGGGATATCATTTTGCAGTATTCAGATGATCCTTCATGATCAATTTCGCAAAACAAATTGTCGACCCTTTAAATAACCAGTCCATTTATTCAGTTTTTTTTTATTTTAACAAGTTTCAAGTAGTTGTTTAAATTTAAATATAAAAATTGGTTTGGGTGCGAGTAGAACTGCCCATACCATGAACTTCCCATCTCATGATAAAAAAAAACATTAAGGTGCTATTTAATTTGCTCCCAACATCAACTTTAAGATACTCACTTTTTTAGCTCCCCGTAAGTTTATATTTGTTTTCGCATCTTTGAATCATATAAAATACGATTTGCGTCTAAAGTATAGATTAAAGGGTATACTTATTATGTACATGCTAACACAGTAAGAAATACTTATAAATCCGTGAAAGATTCGCGATATAAAGAACACATTGGTCAAATTGAATTAAAAAATATCAGACTAATAAATTAAAAATATAAATATAAAGATTTAAACTAAATTAAAACAAATTCATGATGAAATATTAGGTATGAGATAATAATAATTGAGTTGAATCATTAACAAATTTATCTAGTTCAGTTAAAATTCTATAAAATTAAAATCACATTTATTACTTGAAATGGGGATAAGTAAGGGAATGGCAAGCTGCTATGAAGGTAAAGTTGAGTATTCAACGTTCATTTTAAATTCAACATTTCGGTAATTACTTACTTACGAAAGTATTCTTTTAAGTGATCAGGACAATAATTTGGAAATAATCGTTTTTGATTTAGTTACATTTATCTAATGTTGTGCACAAGATTGAAAAGTTTGATAGATTAACATATTTCAATTTGGAGATACTTTTTATCTGATTGAGTTGCCTTTCTATGATACTAAAAGAAAATTAGATTTTTAGTTTGACTGCAGACATAATTTAATTTTTACCGTTTTTTTAAACATGTTAGCTGGTTGGACTTTTTTTGCCATTAATCATTTAATTATTAACTTGAGGTGGCGTTACAGTCCACGTAGGATTGGTATTGTATCCTTTTGGCTAAGTCAATTGGTTGTTGAATCTTCTCCTCCACTCACCGTCAATGCAGATGGGACAAAAGATCACACTTTTCTCTCGAAACAACGGGGCCTTCATCCGCTTTTGAAAGTATCCATGCTTCTACACCATATAGTAGGACGGGGATGATATTGGTCTCATAGAGCCACACTTCAGTTCTTCGAAAGACGGCTTAGCTTTAATAGCTACAGGTACTCTTCGTTTGATCTCAGCGCTGATGTTATTATCTGTATTTATAGCGGAGCCAAGACAGACAAAGCCCCAACTACCTCAAAGTTATAGCTGTTATAGCTGATCAGGGTTTGGTCTTTCTTTATGACAGCATATGCCTCTTTTTGCCTTCTGGCGTTGACAAGGTTCTTTTGCACTATTGTCCCAATTATGATGTTGAAGAAATCGCATGACAGTGCATTACCTTGTCTCAAATGTTGTTTGACATCAAGCGGGTCTCTGACGTCTTTGCCGACCTCAATGGAGCAGCTTGATTTCTCCATCGCCATCCTGCACAAAAGTACGAGCTTGGCAGGGATGCCAAACCTAGACATGACTACATAAATCTCGTCTCTGTGGACGAAACAGACACCAAAACCTTGAAATTGATGAAAAGGTGGTGCGTACTGACTTGGCGCCCCTGGGTTTTTTCCAAGATCTGCCGTTATGTTAATATTTGGTTTATGGTGGACTTTTCTAGTCGAAAATCACATTAATACGGACCTATCAGGATGTTGACGAACTGCTTCAGACGTTCACATCATGGGCGAAAAAGATGTTAAAGGCAATTTTGAGGAGATTGATACCTCTATAATTGGCTTCCTTCCTTCAGGATTGGGCAACCAATACTGAGATTCCATTCATCTCGCATGCTTTCTTCTGACCATGTATTTCAGATGAGTTGGTGCATACTCCACACTAAGTCATCGCCGCCGCTTTAAGAAGTTCTATCTTGCTATCTGTACTTCGTCTAGGTCAGGAAGATGGCATTGTTGGTTCTTCCAAGTCCACAGCATTGACTGCAATTTTACTATAATATTTCCATTTCGAATTTTGCAGGCTTCGGTTTGGGGTTGTTAACCTTGAGATAATTGTTTTTGCTGGCTGGCTGTCCATGGCTTGCATTAAACGACTCAATGGAAGCATTTTCGATTGCAATATAGGACCAACGACCAAAAATCTTAGCCAGTCATCCCTCTAAGAGTATCCAACTCAAAGTGAAGATATGATATAGTATTTTAAATTTAGAGTCGCGAAAGTCGATTTCATAACAACAACTTTAACATTGGAAGTTTATTTGTATTTGCTTTTTGCATTTGTTTTTCAACTTCTTCAATAAAGTGTTATAAATCAGACAGCCAGAATTATCAAATATTATATAGCTTAGTTTCAAAAGTATTACATTTTGTAAGAACTCTGTTTTAAGGGATTCATATTTTAAGAGTTTGAGGACCAACTACTTTTCTCAACTTCATGTATTTTTGGAATTATTTTTAATCAATCAAATTTGTTTGATTGCTTTTCGAGCTGGTAACTGCTCAGCAAAGGAACTTTTTCTGTCTGGTAAATATATGACTTAAAGTGGATCACATTCAGTCCAGTTTTCTTTGCAGATTTTGATAGGCTTTTCCACGCCGATTCCGAGAGATTTTTTTATCTCTGTGTCATTTTCTGGAAAGACCTCTAGGATTCGGTTCATGATTTAAAACCACAACAGTGGAAAACAAACTAAATCGGATGTTATGGTCTTCCTTGCAATATACGAGTAATGCAGTTTTATCCATGTATTTTAACTTTCTCATTTAGGTTTCTCTCGATGCTTTCGCTTTAAATTCAATTGCCTCATGTAATTTGCGCCATGAGCTTGTTTTTGCTAATATATTCTACCGATAAAAAAGCGTCAAGCTACAGCCGAGCAGGTTTTGAACAAAAAAACTGGTGGCTACATAATTTTCTAAGTATGTTTTCATGTGTCAGTGTTGCAGACGTCACTCTGAGTCTTGAAAAATGGGAAAGACCAACAGGATTCACATTTCTGAAACAATTTTCAAAGAACTTCCGTGGAAATTTGGATGAGGAAATAGAGAAAGGGGCATATCAATGTATGAAATGGCCTCAACTAAAAACTTTTTTAGTCTTTTTGGTAGTCTCTATAGTTAGTAACTTACTTAGTTTAGTCAATTGGCTAAATAAACATAATATTGATGAAACGTTTGGCATTGAAATTGAACAAAAAAAAAATATATATGAATTTGTCCGGAAACTTTTGAACGGCAGTGTATATATTTATGCATATTTTTTTATCTGATAAGGTAGCTATAAACTATAAATTTAATTAATTTTGAACTTTTTTTATTGGAAAACTAAATTGATTTTAATTGAAGAAGTCAAATGTCCCTGACATTTCTGCAATTTGTTAGGTTTAGCTTAGAGCGCCCGCAGAGGGACAGTAAGTTATTTCTTAATTAGTTAAGTTATTTACACTAGCCTTAATCGTTTTTGTCTAGCATGAAGATAAGCGTGATATGCCTTAAGTGAAATGAAAAATAATGAATGAAAAAAACTAGCCGACCTTTGAAGAACAAATCGACGCGGGTAGAACAATACTTGGATCCATGACTTTGATCATGACACTAAAGAACAGCCTATCACATGAAAAATAAATACTATCTTCAGCGACGCCAAATAAATTCAAGGTCGGAAAAAGATATTCGTATTTTGGGGTGCCGAAAAGATTGTAACGCTTCACTCCGTGAAATGAACAAGCGTGCAAAGCTGAAACCGCAATAGGTTGCCATTTGAGAAAAAAATAACCCTATTTTCCTAATTCGAAGCCAACGAATTCTATCTCTTTTTTCGGCTCAGAGGGAAGACATTTTAGGGCATCACATTTCGCAAGAGACAGAGAACGGACCACTAAAAAAGCATAATGGCGTGTGATACGAAGAATTCCAGTGGTGAGATTAACATGGAACCTCCTGGAGAACTTACATCTTATGCTCCTGACTGTTTTCCATCATGGTGGATGGTCTTCTTGGCCGCCAGGCAAAAGGTCCTCCAATGTGTATAGGATTTTTTTTGCACGTATAAGGTTGGTTTTTAATAGCAAAGGCTGTCAAGTTTTATTCTCAGTCCGATCTAAACTGTGGTTTCCTTTTGCCTTAAATGCGTAATCAATACACACAATGTCATTCAATGTTAACATTTTTCTTTATTTTTCAATCCTCTGTTTAAAGTGATTTATTGAACGGCTGGGACAATCATAACTCAAACACACATCAAAATCACATTAAATACTTTTTTTAATAATTCATTTTAAGAAAATGACATTGTAGTTAAATTTTTCGGATTGAGAAGAATGCATCCACGAAAGCAAAGCACGTATACATGGATGTGAAACTTCCTTTTTGTTGAATAGAAAACTATACAACATTCCATTCGCACCGACAACACTTCATTTTGACACGTTTTCTTATTGGAATTCGAGCTTTTTCAATAAAATGATTGCATACTTTAAAAAGTTGTTAAGTTGCTCCGCGACTCATTGTCTACTGTTGGATGTTAATTCTAATTGCGATTCAATGAAACACTTTCTTTCAATGGTGACCCCCATTTTAATAATTTTTTATTTTTTGTTGTTGTCCGACTGTTTGCTGTGTGACATTTGGACGGACGGACAGCGGAGACTTAGTAATAGGGTTCCTTTGGACCCTTTGTAAACGGCACCTTTAAAAGAAGAAGAAGAGATTATTAACATTCATTACGATAAATTGTATTGGCTCATTAGAATATACTCATGCCTGTCAGCATTAAGCATATTATTACTTTCTAGACAAGAGCTTACCAATCTGGACCTATGGTCTAAAGCTGTGGGGATGCACCAATCTAACAATTTAGCAAAAGACTCAAGTGTTTCAAAATAAAGTGCTCCGCAATATTGCAAATGCGTCATGTTCGTAGCTCTGATCTACACAGAGATCTTTTAAAATTGCGATGGTGGCTGACGAAGTCAAAAAAGTTGCCCGGCATCGATCAAACATAGACTGCCATTTCAGCAAACACGCTTGCAAGCAGCTATGTGTGCAATATGACACACTTGGAGGGCCACAGGTAGTGAAGGTTCCCAAGGTGTTTTTCAATCATTGTTTGGAGGTTTCATGTTGTTGCCCAGGGAAGAAGAAATTATTCATTTACTTAACAATAATAACATAGTCAGAAGACTAAGAAGAATAAAACCATTCGAATTAGTAACCTTATAACTACGATATCAATCGTATGAAAATTCTATGAAAAAGATGATGATGGTGGAAAAACTAACCGACATACTGTTCATTATAATTACACTCACGCTTGTATCAACTGACGAAAGGCTGTCCATGGTTTGCTCAGCGGACACTTGAAACCTTCTGGTGATTACGATAAAAATACAAATAATTTTTTGTCGGGGCGGTATTTTGCCGATTAGGTCATTAGTGTTTTGAAATGTGTTACCAGCATTTAATCGAATACTGCTTTAAGTACACCCTGTGCACATAAACTATCAGTACCTTAAGTAAACCAGCCTCGACTTGTTTCGATTTTAGTTAGGCCGTTGAGCCGTTCTTTCCGATAGCCAAAAGCTGGTACCATAAATACCCAAGAGAAGCATGGGTTTGAAGTACAATTTTCTTTTCGGGGTCGAAAGTGTGAAGAATAGAATACTACTGTGTAGTGATGTCCACTGAAATACATCGTCGCGAATGGGAGCATTAATTTCAGAAAACTGGGGTATGAATGCACGAAGGTAGTTGAGCTTTCCCATGTATTTTCATTAAGTCTAACGTGCTCTTCATTAAGATTCACATTCAGTCCACTGGGATCTAGGCATAACTTCAAAGAACCATCCGATTACTCAACAATTACCGGTTGATGTGATGTAATTAAAGCGTGATTCTCCATTAACTTACGAGCAGTTTTAACTTTTTTTCGAATGCCAATTAGGATCCTACGTGAAGGCTTATTAAGGAAGGCAATGAAGGAATACTATGGATCTAGTCTGGAAGGCAAAAATCTTTTGGCTATAATGGCTCGGCTACACCATAATCCAAAATTTCCAGTTTGAAAATCTGGTGCAAGGATGAAGTAATCACGGATGCTCCAAAAAACTGGAAGCAGCGTCCCCAATGGTGTTAAGAATAGGAGGCAGCTACATTTCAGGCTCAGATCCTCAGAACTCTCGGTAAAAGCGGACATGCAGAGAGTTTGGCTGAATCAGTACCTCGACAAGAAAAAGCAGAGCACTTGTTTCTTACTCCAATTTTTAATTGATCCTTTTAATTCAGTGAGGCACAAGTTAAACTGTCTTTTTTGTCCTCCGACCGATTGATCGCCTTCGCGATTCAATTCGTAAAACTTTCATTTATATCGGAAACATATATTTAAGCCAGCTTAAAAATTCAAAGGACTTCGCCCATAAGCCGCGCTCTGTTTTTTTTTAACGTTATTTAAATTATTACAAACTTGTCACAGTACGGCTTTGCATGGGCTTGTGCGCCCGTATTTCGCAACAAACAATCCGCTTCCAGTTATCCTTTCAGAGTTGGCCAAAGCCATTTCAGATACAAATTTACATGAATTCCGATTCATTCGATTAATCCAATTAGTTGTGTGGCACGTGAGCCAGAAACGTAGACCGGTGTGCTGCACCAGAAAATACAATATTTTAAATGAATCCCTTTTTTTCTGTTTACACATGCAAACGTGCGCATCATAGTATAGGAATATGTTTGGTGATTTCGATTTTGTTTTTCCGATAAATTCGTCCAGAACCGTTCTATGAAACACACAGTAAAAAATCCAAACAAGGATACGGGGAAATCGCCTTTACTATCAATTGGCCTGTTATAAAATGTTTTTAAGCTTCCGGGAAGAGCAACAACTAAAAAGCCATTGCTAGATCCGAAAATGAATTTTCAATTCCTCCCGGCTGATTTAGCACAGGGTGCTTTGTTTGGTTTTTGGCCATTTTGTCTGCGGGCGAATTGGTTTGTTATCATGCATCTCTTCGGTTTGTAGTGCTATTTTATTATTGTGGCGCGGAATATACACTGGGAAGGCCGCCATTGTATTTGCTATTCATGCGGTTTGCTTTCGTTCCATTTAACAGAGTTTTGCCAACCAAAGCACCTGGCGTATGTAAACAAAGAAATAAATGAAAATTTCATTAAAATATTTTGTAAAAAGATTAAAAATAGAGCCGTGAGCTGAAATCGATAATAATGATTATGGGAGTGTTTGTTTGGTTTATCGGGATGAAAAAGTGACGATCGAAAGGACGCATCACAATAAATTGATTCATCGAATCACAAACAACAAAGTAGGCATTTTTTGTTGACTACGTACTTATTTAACTTCAATCAGCTTTTTTACGGGAGGGCTGATTAAGTACTTGAAAATGAGAAACACAATTTTCTTCCTTAAACCAGAACTTTAAGAGACCCCTTACAGGAGGTTGATAGTGAAAGCGTACTGCTCGAAAGTAAAGCTGATTCAACGTATCAAATGCTATTGATGAAGAAGATGTTTCACTTCGATTTATAAAACAAATTTTCTCTCATGTTTTTAGTGTTCAAATTCCGAGGCCTTTACTGATATTCGAAAGGTAGTTTAGGTGATGCCGGTGGCAAATAAGCAGAACACTGCAGAAGCTGCACATTATCATCCAACAAGCATCATACACCAAGCGTGTCAAAAGTCTTAGAACAGATACATGTCAATCAGATTGACCCCACTTAAATTTGGCTTAAGACTCCAGCCAAGCGGCTATGGTAAAAAGTTCTAGACGACATATATTGGACTTAATATAACTTTTGGATTTTTCTAAGGCTTTTGAAAAGGTTAATCACGATGTCATGTGTAAAAAACTTCTTTTTTGTTTTGGGATAAGCAGATGGACACTTAGCTTATAGCAAGCTACCTTAAAAATGAGTTTAGCGAGTTTATTGCAGGAAAAATATTCGGAAATAAAGTTTTGCAGGGTTCAATTCTAGTCCAAGTTTGATGTCAAAGCATCTTGCTCTTATAGAAGATCACTTTCTTAAGCTCAATGAAGACCTCGCTGAATTATTACAGACTTCCTTCCTTCTTTCCAATGAAAGTCAGAATGTCTTAAGCATTGGATTGGATCTTCTGTCCAATGGGGAGCACATCTCTTTGAGAAAGATACGCCTTCTACGCCGCTGGTTGTACTGAGCCCTATGATGTGATTAGATGTGATCTCAAGCGGCAATGTTCTGCTTGTTGAGTTAAACGATTTCTCTGTAAGAGAAGGGATTCATTAGTAATTTAGATTGCCTAAGTCCCGGTAGATTTCTCCAGGGAGCAATGCGTAGCTCGTTTTCCTACTTGTTGGTCAGACCTGTGGCCGTAGTCCAGCTTACGCCACAGAATGGTTCTGGACCAATGAAAGCGGTTTTGGAACCAGCCCTGGCTAGTTCGCCTTCGATTCAAGGCGTCATAGCAGCTTTTAACACCTTTGGATTCCATTAGATTGGATGACAGTGCCTTAAGCGCTGATTGGCTGTCTGAATATATAACGTTTCTAGCCTCTTTTGACCTTTCGCAAGGTTTTCTGTGGCGCAAGATTCGATGGCTTGTACCTTAGCCTGTACTAAACACTTCGATGTTTTCCCTTGGTTGTACAAATTTTAGTGTTGGGTCCGCAAGCACCGGCACTAACTCCTTTTGCCGTTTTCGAGCTATCAGAATACCAAATTAAGTTTCTGGGGTCGGGGGCAGGTGTGCTGCTCGACCATTGATCGCGGTTAGGATTATCGACCTTAAAGAGACGCCCAAAGCAGTATGTTGCATTCATTAGCAGTTACATCTTGAGGGCATTTCTGGCAGCTCTTTTTTTAGTCAAAATGTAAAGAGGAGACAGAGCAATGACAGCTTCTAGTGCTACCGTAGGGCAGGTTCTCATGGCACCAGTGATGCCCAAACAAGCTATACGTTGGACTTTTTCGAGCTTTTAAACAGTTGTTACTTCCAAAATTTTTGGACCACCAAATTATGGCCGCGAAAGAAAGAATAGGTCTTACCATCATGATTTACAACCAGTAAGGCATCTTAGGTATGAGACCCCGAATCCTACCGCTTACTTGCCCACATGTCCTTGGTTGTGCGTTCTGTGATGAACTTGATATGGGCAGTCCAATTAAGTTTCTTTAACAAGATAACACCGAGGTACTTGACTTCATTGTAGTATACCAAATGAATTGGAGACAGAGTCATTGTAAAGGGAAGCACAACGGTTTTACTAGAATTAACCAATGACCAGAGGAGAGGCGACAGAATACCTCCCTGGGACTGACTTTGACACGCTTCCAAGTGAGGAAGTTATTACTATTATTAGTCGAGTCGTCAATACCTTTACTCCGTAATGCGTTCATAATGAAGTTGTAACTGGTACTGTCAAAAGCACCCTCAATATCCTTAGAATGAAACGCTTTTTCAACAAGGATGACCAGAAGTGTCCCCTCAGTTAGCTTTCCCTTCCTGTATGCATATTGGTTAGGGTTCAGGGGAGAGTGAGTTTCCAAGTGTCCCCTGATATGGAGGTCTATGTCTATGAATTTCGCGTCGTAATTTGGGAGTGCACCAGTACAAAATGCAACTGACCTACGAACTGAAGGTAAACGACCATAGACAATGACGTGTTTTTGCTGAATGCGCTCTGGAGCAGTTGGAAACTGACCCTTATTTTTATCGAAAAATCATGCTCAGCAATGAGGCCCATTTCTGAATGAAAAGATACGTCAACAAACAAAATTGCATAATTTGGTACGACACCAATCCACATGAGATCCCAGAGCGTCCAATGCATCCCAAAAATGTAATTCACATGGCACATTTCGCTGAAACATTAATCCATTCAATGTGTTACTGTGGCAAAAAAGCAAGCACCTCTTCTAATATAATACATATGGAATAAAGAATCAAATTTCCTGATCACGACTGGATAATCGCTGATCCGCACAAATTAATTCCATCAGTTTATTAAAATCACTTTTAGTATGCTACGACAAAACACAAGCCGTTGGATATTCTGGACCAACATATAGTACATCTACTGGTTATACTCATACATAGGATATCGAGATGTACTCGAACTTCAAGAATTTCAAGCATTATCAAGCATTGGTAAAACCAGTGGTTATGATGATAAAGATAAAAATCCGCGGTATCGAAAAACACTGGCAGAAGTGCATATAACAGAATAGAGCGCAAAGTGGAGACTGGCTGGTTTGATATTGCCTCGTGACCCTTTTGAGCCTCACTTGGATGAACGTGGCTTCACAATGAATGAACATTAAGAAAGATCCAATTTCGAATTTCAATGGAAATTGATGGCTATTACGGTACTGTGGATCTCCCTGATTTGCCAGACATTAAATGGTATTCAGAATATGTGCGCGAAAGACTTGCTTCAAATTGCAAACTGTAGAAACATAGAACTTTTTCGTCCAAGAAGTGGCAAGAACAGGTTTCTTGCACTAGAATTAAAACTGCTGCGCATGAATCAATAAAACAAAAACAGAAAACATTAAAAGAAAAATGTATGTAAGAAACGTTTTTGTAAGTATAGAAAAAGGTAACAGCTTAACTTACTTTTGCTGACAAGGTGGACGGGGTAGTAAATAGTTTAATAAATCTGCTTACGTAATACTTGAACGGCCCACACTTGCCGGCAATAAGTTCTTTTTACTTGCCTTTTATATAACAAAATTTGGATAAATTTAAAATATTCAGCTACAGCGCTGCACACTATTTCGATGTTTTTTTTTTAATTTAAGCTTTAGAGGAAAAACTTACATGAGAACTCATATTCAAAAAAATTTACAACTGCGTCCTCTTAGTGCTTTACATATTCACCGGTTCCAGTTAAAAATTCAGATCAGAAAATCTGACAAAATGTTATCCTATTGACACTGACAACGAAATATTGAAAAATTATAAGAGAATATTTTTGCACAGTAAACTTGCTACGATTACATGACAAAGGGACAATAATACATGATATTTAATTTATGGTTATTTCAAAAAGGCGCACGTTTGCCTGTATGTTACATAATCATTATTTTACACACATGGGACACAAAACCTGCCGAAAGATACCTTTTCTTATTACCCTGATCCTTATTTTAACTCTGTTGTCACACTTCCTGTGATCGAACGATCCTTTGGTTTAATTCTAGTCACTATCACCATTCGCATTCGAAGAAAATCCCATGTGCCTTTACACGATTTAATTTTATAATAAAAAAAAAAACACTGTAAATATGCTTGATGCCACCTCATCATAAATTTCGTTTCAATCATTCGCCGAAGGTCGTAATTGCTTTGTTGTCGCTCCACTTTTTCGGGTTTGCTTAAGCTTTTAAAAAACTTCGCAGTCAGATTCGAACCTAGAACCGTCAAACTGTAACAATGCAAAATAAAATGGAATTAGTCTATTGAAAATCTATAGTGTTCTTCCTGTTGAAATTTGTAGTTTGTTCACAGAAATTTTTCTTTTTGAATTGCAACTCCATTTTATTCCAAGATTAGAAATTTACAATTAGAAAAATAAAATGTTTAGAACGGAACTCCGCACTTGGAATTTCAGACATCAATTCAAAAATATTTTTAAGTCTTACATCGAAACTTGTAAATGAATTTTTGGTTTCTTCAAAAGAGGTATAGCCCTCCACCTTTTTTTTACCCACATTATGACTGCAGTTTGTTGTATAGGTATGTTTACATTATTACACGAGAAAGGTCGAATGCTATATGTTGACAATAAAGTTAACTTAAGAATTCAAAATAATGTGCTCGATTTAGAGCAGCAAAATAAGAGTTCTTAGAAAACTGATATTAGAGTCCAACAAAGTTGCTTAAAAACACCAGGATATACGGCTGATTGCTTGAGGTCATAATTCATATGACATACTAAGGATTATTAGATCGTACATCTCCGTCTTCCTAGTTGGCCAGGTCTGCTTATAATCGTAGAGGAAATTTCTCTACTATTATAAGCAGATGTCAATGTTATGTTTACTCAAAAACAAAGAAAGAGATTTAATTTTCAAACGAATTGGGAAATACAAAACTTAACAAGGAGAATAGCCAACATAGTTAGCTTAGTTCTAGCAAAACACTGAAATGATGACACTTCACTTGTCACATCGCCATCGGAATAATAAACGTTGTCGGCCAATTGGTTTGATGACATAAACTCTTGTTGATTGGCATGCGTCGATTGAAACAACGCCATTTGATAGCCGATCGAATCTTAATCCACTATCGACTCCTGTTGACCAAGACCACTTGGTTGTGATGGATTAAGGCCATAGTTCGCCACAACTAACACTTGATAATCCACTTAACGATTCAGTTGACAGGACACTCGAGGGAAACAGAATGTACTCCTTAAAAGAATTCCACTAGTGACAACAATTCCCCTCAGGCGGAATATGTATGGCCTCCTCTTTGGGGCACTTACATGAGAGAGGAGTCACTTATCACAAAATACGATTACCGTCTCCTCCTGCTGATGTTGATGGCTTCGGATCAACATCAGCACTCGAACAATTTTCCACCAACAAACCGGTCAAAGGACAACACTCTGCTTGAGATTGGGACTCATCCGAAAAAAGGAATGTGATATCATAATAATCCGTAGTTCAAGTGACAGCACGGACGACGAGAACAACTACTACTGTCCCGATGGGCATGCTGTTGGTCGAAATAATAAACATTTATTTGCCTGCGTTGATCCTGTGACAGTTATTAATGGAGCGTCGGAATGACGGTGAGAATTTTTTCCTAGGTATATAAGAGCCTCAGGAAAATGCAGTATCATATCGAGCTACGAAATGTCATTGCCATAATTTTAATATAGGTATAGTCATGGGTTCCAATTGTTGTACGTGTAAAAGGGTTCATGGAATACTACTAAGGATTATTCCGAACGTCTGCATGGCATTCACTTGGGACAACGTTCGACCAGCAGCACATGACAAGGACTTTGTTAAAGGATAAGAATTGAATGCAAATGAAGCTCACAATAAATCTTATCAGTCCTCTGATATGGAGTCTATTTGAGTAAAATTGTTTAGAACCATTACGATGGTATATCTGATGTTGTCGGACTACTGACGGAGAAACCATTCAACTTCCTGGAAGAGGAGATTGCTCCAATTGATCTTTGTGTGTCGGATTTTATTCAATCTGGCACATTTTAACAAGAAATCCACTCAATATTTGTTGTTTGTCATTAATTCTGGGAAATGAAATTTCGTTAGAAAGGAAGCTCTCTTAAATTGAGATTTGACATCAGGCTACAGGTGCATCATTGAAGCAATATTTAACGAACTCAAATCAGAGTCAATACAGAAGGTTCTGGCAGAAATTTAAACAGTATCAACACGCGGTTCATTGATTCATTCATAAGAAAAGTGACGAACTCACAAACAAGTGAGCTTAGTGCCAATCCTAAGAAGGTACGATATTTGAAAATTTATCATTTTTCTATTACAAGTTAAAAAAATCAACCTGAAAGTTGAGGACTACGACCGAATGCAATCCATTGATCTAAAATACAGTATTACGTTCCATTTTAGCCTATGGCTCTTTTCCATTGTGAGAAGCAGCAGAGCAAGTCAACAGTTGCCAAGAAGCAAAGGCAACCTTGCGGATTTATAACAGGAGAAATGAAAATAATAGAAAAAAAATTAAATTCGATAAAGATAGAAAGATATAAGAGTTTGGTTAACATAAACAAAAGGAAATAGCGTAAAGAGAAGAAATTCCATTATATTGTTTTTGTCCTAGCTTCCATCAGGATGACATCTTCCTGCTCCTGCTGTGTGCTTGCCGAAAAAGTCGCTGCTTGATTTCGCCCAGCGATAGTGATGAGAGTGATTTCGTTTAGCAGTGCTTAACTAAATTAGACAGCTCATTCACATATATGCAGAACAAGATAGGCCCGAGTATAGAACCCTGCGGAACAGCACTAGTCATTAGAAGAAAATTCTATTTACGTCCTTTTACTACAACCGATTGCTGTCTTCCAGTTAAATATGAGTAAATGAGCCTGACTGACTGATTCAAAAATATAAAATTTCTTTAAGAGCTTACGACAAAGGATAATAAACGGTGTCTAAGGCTTTCGAAAAGTCAAGCAACGTCAAAAACGTTAGCTCTCCCTTATCTAAACGTTGCCATATTTCATCCACAAATTTTTCCCGAAATCCTAATTGGAAGGATGTTCATCGTTGAGATGTTTCCTTATTTGTACAAAAATTGCCTTGGATAAAAGGGTAATATCGCGATAGGCCTGCATTCCGAAAAACCACAATTTGCTTTTTTAGGTAGTGAAATGATTTTCGCCTTTTTTTATTCATCGGGGAAAACGGAAGTGGCCACAATAGTATTGAAAATGTGTGTAATGTAGGGGAGAAAGACCTGTAGTGTCAATTTTATGAATTTTGGATTTACTTGACCGAGTCCAATTGCAGTCGACTTAATTGATAGCAGCGCCTCTAAAACATCTTCATCGATCAATCTCCGGAATTGTAGGGCACCAGAATTGTTCGAATCGGTTGTGAATTAAAAGGGCTCAATAGTCAGAGACTTACAAGAAAGAGGAGAGCAGAAAATGGCATTGAGAGCATCACAGTCAATGTCGTCTCGGGGCTTTAGCTGTTGCTTGTTTATTCCGATCCGTCAAGATTTCGATCGTAAAACTTAGCCTTAATTGCTTTGTTTCAGTGAATGATATGAAGATTTACCGATGATACGCAATGTCTCTTTCCATCATAAGCTTCAACATATTTTTGTTGAACCAAGAGGGTGATGCTCTTCTCACGGGAACATGTCTTTCGAAAAGCAATTTTTAATTCTGGTTAAATAAAGCTACCTGGTCATTCACAGATGATAAATAAAACAGTCTGTTCCTGTCACAGTTTCGCAAGGCATGAAGAAGATGCTCACATCGTCGACATTTTTAAAATCTCTAATTTGAAAAATTGTGTTTTCTGATTGCTTTTGAAAATGCAGACTTAGATAAAGTAGGTCATGCTTAGAAAAGCCTGGAGCTAACGACTGGTCATAAAGAAAAGATCCAGGAGCGTGCTTTTTTCAGAGGAATGGTGTGTATCAGTTGAAATACTTATTGTGGTTAAGATAAAGGATATCATATCATTTAGAAGTTTAGCAGATTTCTGTTTATTAAGCAGATTGCAGTTCAGATCTCCACATAACACGGCATGTTATGATTGGCATGACAACTCCTCAAGCACATGGACAACTGGCTCAATATTTATTTCAAGTTTGGTCTTGATGCTATCCCGAGAAAAATTTCATCTATGGAGAACAAAAGTTTAAGGAAAATATAATCGATGGAACAATCAAGATCTGAATTTAGCAAAACTCTACGGCTTAGTTCGTTGCGCACATAAACCAACTCCACCCCCTATACGATCATCTCTATCAGCCCGATAAATTTGAAAATCGTCAAGAGCATACATATGTTATTGCAGAACTTAGGTATAAACCAAGTTTATGAAACGCAGACAACATCAACATTAGAGTTAATGAAAACATACCGAAACACGCCGATTTTGAGCTACAGACTTTGTGCATTAATTCAAAATTCTCATTATATTTTGCAACGTTCCATTCATGCTTACGCCCGAAGAACTAATCCCATTAAATGATCCACAGAGTATGTATCATTTGTAAAACAGATCGTAATAAGTGTGAAAAAGGAAGATCCACCAATACACACATCAAAACATAATAAAAGGAAGTTGAATAGAGCCAAAGATTAGATAGATTAAGGATAATAAAGTTAAGAAGTTGAATAAATAAGAAATAGGAATCCAGTAAATTTTATATATAAATATGAAAATCAAATCAGAAAGTAAGATAAGATAAAATATGAGTACAATAATTACAATTACTTATTTTTTTATAACAATTCTTCTCCTTATTTCATCTCATTTAGAAGCATTTTTATTTATTAATTTTATAACCTAACATGCTAGACAAAAGCTAGCATAATTAACTTAACTATTTATAAACTAGTTTATTGGCCCTATGTGGGCGCTCTTAACTAAACCCGACAATTTAAAATATGTCTTTCGACGGAATACTAATTATTATATTTAAAATTATACTAACTTAATACAAAACTATGAAAAAAATTGACTGTTCATACGAAAAGCTTAGTATATGAACTTTTTAACTTCCTTTCAGGAAGTTCTTGTAATCGGTCCGATTTTCGATATTCAAAATTTTTACATTTCTCCACGTTTGGCGGTCCCAGTAGTCGGATTCTATTATTTTAAGAAAGATGTCTGTGTGTGTGTGTGTACGTACATGTGTACGTAAATTTGGCGGATTCTTCCGTACAGCCTAACTCGAGAACAAATAAAGCTATCGAAGCCATATTGGTGTCGAAGCGTGTGTGCATAAAGATCACCTGAAAAGCTTTTGGTTAAATTTCACAGGCTGGTTTGAATTTTATGAAGAAAAAACTGTCAAAAAAAGGGACATTTTCACTTCTTCAATTAAAACGAATTTAGTTTTCCAATAAAAAAAGTTCAAAATTAATTAAATTTATAGTTTACAGCTACCTTATCAGATAAAAAAATATGCATAAATATATACACTTGCCGTTCATAAGTTTCCGGACAAATTCATATAGAATTTTTTTTTGTTCAATTTTAATGCCAAAAGTTTCATCAATGTTATGTTTATTTAGCCAATTGACTAAACTAAGTAAGTTACTATAGAGACTACCAAAAAGACTAAAATAGTATTTAGTTGAGGCCATTTCACATTGATGTGCCCCTTTCTCTATTTCCTGATCCAAATTTCCACGGAAGTTCTTTGAAAATTGTTTCTGAAATGTGAATCCTGTAAGTCTTTCACATTTTTTTATCTTGAGATGCGAAGTTGTTGGTATGGCCACGCCTACTCGCACCCAAACAAATTTTTAAATTTTGTTGTTTTGTCGATGTTGCCTTTGGGCATCAGCTCTGTCGCGGTCTGATACCACCCTACTAAACCTGAGGGACCCCAGTGATCTACTTGCGACGTCTTGGTCGTAGTTGACTCGCCCGTCCACATCTTTTCGACCAACGTGGAAGATTAAGGGCACCGCTAATCTATCCTGGACCAGACCTTTTCTATCAAGATAGAGGAAAGCTTCCGGGCGAATAAGGCCGTTGAGGCGCACAATCTCGTGGTGCATATCATTGGGGTAAAAAGTGGAGATAAGCCCGAAGACATCGTCTCTCGAAAGCTTGTTCCGACGTTGAACCAAACGGGACATCCATAGGTAAGAACAGGCAGAATGAGGGCCGTGTAGCAGATTACCTTTACCTTGGCATCGAGTGAACTGCTGTGAAACAGTCTCTTTGTCAAGGCAAAGGCCGCTTTGGCTCTGGTCAAAGCAGTATTTATATGTTTGTTACAATTCTTCTCCTCCTTCACTATAACGTAGCCTATTCTCGTGGAAACAGAAGAAAACTGCCTACGATATTTGAGACGCGTGGCGGTTTCTCATGGTAAAGCTTTCGTTTATACATAGATCAGTGTTGATGATTCCAAACCGACGTCATTAAGGCAGAGTTTTCTTTTCTCTTTTTTCCATGGAGTTGCACAGATGATGAAAAGTGAATTTAAGGTTTTCGTCAGCCAGCTGTGGTATACCAAAGACTATACCGACAGCAGCTATTTATCTTCTAACTCAGCGAGGAAATTTGGTACTTTGATAGGTTCGGCTTCTAATTGGGTGGATGGGATGTCTGGGAAACCCGTTGTTGTATCATAGATTGTTAACATTAAATTTACTAGAATTGCTCTGAGAAGTTCTTCTCGATATGGAGCATTGGCCAGAACTGCACAGAAGGTAAAGTAGCTTCAGCTTGCCATCGTTTTGTCTTGATGATTTGACATGCAAAATTGAAATATGTTTTCAATCCATTGTCCTCTTAGATTAACGTGTGTTTCTGTTAAGGTAAAACATATTCTGTTTTGTTTATTAGGTTTAAGATAAAACCTTTTTCTATTAGCTTCAGCTAGTACACAGGTCGATTTCATTAAATGAAAAAACTCGTGAAAATTTTACTACTTGCTAATAAGACTGATGATATGTAAGGAAAAATTATAAGGGGATAATCGACTCATTTAATAATTGGCTTAAAAGTTCAAGATTAGAAAAAAACCCAATTTATAATTTTTCCAACACTAAGACACCTGTTGGCAGCAAGTTTATTGGATTTGACTAATAATTAATAAGTGCATACAATAGTTGAAAAAAAAATGTTTCGAAAATTCTTTATTAAAACCACTAAGAGAAACATAAAATTAAAGAACAAAATCTTGGCTCTAAAAAAGCTTCATCATTATATCGTGTATGCATTTGTTGGTTTTTAATAATTTTTTTTATTATTTAGCGTTTTTTTTTTTAAAGTTTACCCTCCCGCCTTAACGGAAGGAGAAAGAACCCTCTTCTATACGATTTTTTTCTCGTCATGACCTAGCAAACCTGCTCTAGCCTTTTGTTGCTTTTATACAAATCGCCTTGAATATGAATTAAGGACCTGACTTAAATTCGGGCAACAACTGAGACTATACAAGAAGGCGGATTGAAAAGAACAAAGGAATGGGATCACATCAAGTGATTCTGTATCTCTATCTATTCAGCTAGAACATGAAATTTTTTCCGTAAGGTTTAAATTGGACTAGATTTCTTACCTGTGGACTCGAATTGAATGCAGCAAGTTTGCTTACTGGGAAAATCTGAAAAATCATCAGTAGAACACCCTGTACCGTGTTTCATTAATACTCTCAATCATATTGCACGTCAATGGCGGTGGCTGCATTCCCACCGAGAGCTGATTTCCCTGATGAGCTAGTTCGATGGCTTTTGAAAGAGGGCAATGCAGCCACGAGTGCAGACACTGAAAAACTGAACTTAGAATGATTGAAAATTGTTTTTCCACTCGGTTGTAGAATTCTTCCAATTTCTTGTTGTATGTACATGTTGTACGGAAATATCCATATATCCTTTTCCCAGCTTCGGTGTGTGGCTGTTGCATCACAATTGTAAGCATTTTCATTGTTTTGTTATTTCGCTGTCATTCTTTAGTGCCCGTCTTCTGATTTTATTGTTTCTCTTGTCGAGTTGGTTGCTTTTTTACTGGCCACAGTGAGAAGGATACATCCAATCGATGGAAAAGGAAGGAAAGGAATTAATTTTCGAGAAAGGACATACGAATGGCATTTGTTTAGTTGAGCGGTAATGGTGAATGTTACTATTGCAGTTGTTGGAGCTTTTGGTAAACACAATATTCTCGAGAAGTCAGATTGCTCGTTAAAGGAGCAGTAACGCAGGACCACTCTCTAATGGTTTGAGTATTTTCATATACGAGTGTGTATCGTGGATAGGCATGATTTAATTGCACATTTTGTTGAGCGTGTCCGAATACGAGCTTCGGCGTGACTAGAAAAGGGAGTCCTCGAATTAACTTTAAGAGCGAGTGGTATTTTATGTGACAAACATTCAAATGAACTTTGGCGGAGATAAACAACACTTTATTCCAGGAATTGATTTGTTTGTTGAAGGGAATGAGCAAATTGAAATCTCAGGTTTTAGTGGACAATTTGCAATTTTGTAAACAGTTTATATAAGGATAAGACCATCACATATCATGCGTTCCCATATAAGTTACAATAAAGAGGATGTTTTTGGCAAAGTCTTGCGCAAGCGAATGAGGTGGTTATGGGAACGCCATGCTTAGCAAAAGACGCCGACACCGCTAGCATTTCTACTGCTGCTCTTCCTATACCAATGGACAAAACGAGTGAGGATGTCCTTCAAACATAAGTTAAATGTTAAATGTAATTCGAAACTGTGTTCGAAACCAATCCACCTGATCTATCTAGCAGCCATTTGGATCAATTTTTGCTCTGGAGAGTTTTAATGAAGATGAAGCATTGCAATATTTCCTTCAGACAAAATTAAAGAGGAATTGCGCTTATGTACTTCGTGTATCAAGGCAATAGATGCCCAAGGACAACCCAACACTGTTGGGGTAAAACTGAATTCGATATCCTCAAAAGCCAGACGCACTGTCGCCGCTATTCTATTAATTTTTATTTATCCAATGGTTTTTGTTTTGTATTGAAATTTTCAAAATTAAGTCAGTTTTTCAATTCAATCTTTAAAACTTAAAGCGACTCGTTGACATTGACTTTTTAGGTAAAACCAACGGTTGTGTGCCTCGATAAAGTCTTACTTATTAAAACAATCAAACAACTTCTTCGGCTGTCCTGACAGTGGGGTATTCTGTCAACCCAATGTTTGGCCAACATTTTACTTGAGTAGGTGAATTGTTCGACCCCGCTAGCCCGATCTTGTTGAACATAAGGCATGCTCACATCCAAGTTCGTATTAACTGGCCATACAAAATTGGTTGGCCTACCCCGGAGGGGCTTTTCGAAGAAAGGAATATAAGTTTCAGAGTTGTCTTGGAAGCATAATCAGCCAATAAAAGGATCACTCAAAAAATCACACTATTTCACGCTTTGCAATGGATACATTGCCTACCTTCAGATTTTCTGAGCCGCCAAGATGGCAATGCACCTAATCCATGTTTTTGAGCAACATTTTCGTCAATTTCGATCTGTTCTAATAAGAACTATCCAGTTAAGCGAAAAGGACGGGCAAAGACATTTTGCTTCAAATCCTGAATCAATTGGACCTTCTAAGAACATGCTCCTTAATTTATACGCAAAACTTTGGCCAGGCTTGTTCGTCTGATGTTCTGTAGCTAAGGTCTTTGGCGCGTTAAGCGTCCAATTTTGAAGTTACTTTGGAATAGTTACCGATTATTTTGAGGCAGCAGGCTCACTCGTTACTACGGAATTATTATGTGTGAAAATGTAAGAGGATACAAAAATACACCCACAATTGATTCAGTCTGTTGGGCAATCATAAAATTATTTCTTTTTCTGTTGGGCCAAAAAAAAACTAAGAGGTCGTTAGTTTTTCAGTAATATTTTTCAAAAGCCATATGCCATGAAAAACTTGAATTTAATTTTTAATAAGTGGGGTATTACTAGTAGAAATAATATTGCACTTAACTGAAGAAAGACAAGAGTAGGAAAAAAAACTAATAAGTTTTCATGACAAACAGCATTTTCACAATAGAATATTTTCCAGAAGAGTGATTTGACAAACAAATTATCCGACAAGTACTAGAGTAGAAAATAAGATTGTTGCAGTAATGAGGCTGTATTCCTTTTAGATTACAAATCATAAAGTTTGTTTTTACATTAATAAGAAGTTCGTGTTAAGCAAACCATTCCCATAGAATTTGCAAATCATTTTGTAGGTCAAATATCGATTCAAATAATGATCTGTTTATGTAATTGAATGCATAACATCAGATCAAATGCAGAGATTTTGCCTTTGAACTTTTGCTAAAAAATATAATTAAGATAAATTAAACAAAATAGGACCTAAAACCGAACCTTGGGATACACCCATAAGAAGCTCAAGTTCATCACTGAAAATACGTTAGGTATGAAGCAAACCAAATATAAAATATACCTTCTAAGTCAACCTTGTGGAGTTTGTCCATAAGTATTGTGTGGTTGACCATGTCAAACGCTTTAATCAAATCAATAAACAAGGCTTAGGTACATTTGCTGTTGTTAAAATCTTCGCAAACTTCTAAACTTAGTTTCATGATGGCGTTTTCAGTGGACCTTCCTCTTTTATATTTTTTACTTGAACATATTTTATCAAGGAACAATACACGTTTGTAGATTTCCCGAGAAGTGAAAGGCTCAAAAACAAAACTGTTGGATTGAAATTCATCGGCGACTAGATGAAGATGTAAATGATAATTATAGTCCATTCGAGGTGAGTTCTTCACTACTGAAGCAAAATATTTCTTGAAAATTTTTGCAATACTCTTAAGATCTGTTAGTATTTTGTTATCGATTTCAATTTCAAGAATAGAATCTTATATTAAGTATATTTAGTGCTCTATCTATCTCTATCTATCAACAACCCGCCATTCATCTTTTACGTTACCACTAAATCTCTCCGTTAGTATAATTATAAGTATAAGTATAAGTATAATGTCTGTCTTTGCTTTGTACAATTTGCTTTTTAACTTTCTGACTTAGCTTATTGTCTCATTATCGTATTCAAAAGCCAGTTAACATGAAAATGTCACCTATCTTATTACCGATATGAAAAAAAACAATTAACACACTATATATAATATAACTAATTATAATTAATAGCCAATATATATAAATTCAAAGAATGTTTATTCAAAAAACGTATAACAAAACGTCATATCTTTGCCGTAGTTGGTAGATTTGTCCAGCGTACCCGTATTATATGAGGTTCCGCAAGAATCAATGTTCAGACCATCGTTATTTATCTGTTTTTACAGATTTACAAAACGTTCTATAGAAATGTTGGGTCATAGCCAAAATTAAAGTAGATCTTACTTCGATGCAATCGGTTGAATTTTAGTCCGTGTTAGCGAAAACTGTTTTACTAAGTAATTATACACATATACTGACCCAAGCAGCAATAAAACCGAGTTTGTTAAAAAAGCTAAAAGTGTCGGTTTTTATTCTAAAAAAATAATTGCGTTAATCATATAAATAGTTTAGTTGGTAAATTAATGAAATCCTTCTTGGTTTTCACCCATCAGCACGATATAAACCAATAGCTTCCACATCACTTGTCTTCCACATCCACATCTTCAATTCAAGGCATACAAAATTCGATTAAACTTTGGCTTTAGCCATTGATGGTGATGGTTACATCTTTCATCATTTTATAAAGAAAAATGGACCAATGACACCACGTGCACAATTTTAATTTATGCAGTGGTCCTTTTTAATTTAAGTGATACCAACCAAAACTAACGTTACACAAGTATCGTAACCGCAAGGACACCTTGCACATTGCAACATTCTCACTTTCTGATGCATTATTTTGCAGATGTTTGTGCATAGGTCTTACCCTTGTTGTGTTTGACACATTTGTCAGAATTATTTGTTTGTTCAAATCTTTCTTCGTTTCAAGTGCCTTGAGTGCTTCGCAAAGGCGTGTTTTTCTAAGAAAACCAAGAAAGCTTTAGTAAGAACCCATAAATACACCTTCACTCGTTCAATTTCCAACCCATCCATTGCCGCGGCGCACGAGGAGGAGACAATGATGACAACGATGATTCGTTGTGCTACTGATTATCGAAACCGACAACAATTATGACGGGCGAGGGTGCAAAAAAGTTTCCCATCTTTTGGCGCAAGTGAACGTCAACATAAGTTTCCCGTTTGTATTTTTCTGGGCGCTTTTCTTCTTTTCTTGTAAAAATTTTAAATTGTGAAAATTTTCTTTTGTCTGTTTGTGAATTTGTGGCAGTTTTTGGAACTCGGGCGAACGGGGACTTCGAGGGTAATTTTTAAAATTGTGTCCTTTTTCACTTCCTGTTCCGAAGAAAATTTATTTAATTAAAGAAGGTCATAGCTCTTTGAAATTCGATGAAATAGAGGTAACGCGATTAGAGAGCTTCCAATTGGGTTTATTGATGGAAAAAGTTTGACACACATTTTTCTTGAAAACAGTGTTTACTTTAGGTAGATAGGGGTACACTCACGAAAGCTTTCTATGGAAAAATTTGAACACTTTCAGAAAGAATGCAAAGTGGCAAAGTAAAATTGGTTTGCTGAGAAACTTAAACTACTGCGTTGGAATGTTTTTTAACACGTTTTCGAATCTAAATGAAATTGTTTTATCAAGTTGTTTTAAACGACAATCGCTCCCGATTATTTGTAAACAACTTTTGAACTGCGACTCCAAGCTCAATAACGAAGTCATTACTTCCACGTTAGGAAATACTTCTTTGTCGGAATTTGCAGCGTTCGTTAGATATTTGGCACTCTTCAAGAAATCTTATTCAGCTCCAATATTACCATCGAGTGTCTTGATATCTTCAGGACGGCTGATCAAGAATCTGTGATTTTCTTAAGATCATCGAGATTCTGTTCGTAGACCTTGGAGTCTGCATCAGCACCATCTTCGTACAACTCAGCGAGGCTCAAACATTCGCTTAGAATGGTTTTAGCCTCGCTCATCGTATTAAGCTTTTGTTGGGTCTCAATGACATGGGATTCAAGAGCATTAAAGGAAGATTCAAATCAAACTCGTGCAATTTTATGGGGTATGTATCAGAAGCCAAAGCAGAGATGTAACCTTCTTAGAGTCAGATTGCGTTAATCAGGTAATTGATCGTGAAATTAATAAATCGAATCCTTTTATTTTGGAATATCCCGAAGATAACAAATCAAGCGATTCAGTTGATGAATTTGAGTTGGTCCAAAACGTCGAACACCGCTAGAAATTAACTTGAATTCAAGGGATGCCAAAGGCAAAATTACACCAACTTGGCATTCGCGTTTTTGCGTACGTATGGGAATTGGTCGTACTTCCATTTGTTAGCTGTATGTTGTAACCAATTTCCTTCATGGCAAACTAGACGAAGAAATATTTATGTCGCAGCCTAAATGTTTTGGTGACGGAATCGATGGTTATTGTAAATTGATTAAGTCACTTTTCAGACTCAAGCAATCGAGTCTCATTTTGAATTGTATATTGAACCAAGTGATCTTGGACTTCAGGTTGAAGTGGTCATTGACAGATCAATGCGTGTATCATTCAATTTAGATCAGTGTAATTCATTAAGCGCGTTCTATCTTTTAATTTAAATAAAACAAAGTGTTTGTGAGATATCACCGAAATTTTGTATTCATTTAAATAGCCTATCGATGCCATTTTGTATGGAATATGACATCGTTCTAACGTCCGCCGCGGCTTCTCTGGATTGCGCGCATCCCAAATATCAAATTTTCCAAGGCTGTGGCGCAAAATAAGCTCAATTTGATCGACGGCAGCGGTTATGCTGGCTTTAAGGGCCTCCACGTGAGATGACCATGCCTTCGAAATGTTCGTGCAGAAGTTCGAATACCGCGTGAGCTGGGTGACACGGAGCGCCATCCTATTGCAACCACATATCGTTTGAATCCATTTGATCCAATATAGGCCAAAAAAAGTTGATAATCATCGACTAACAGCTCTCGCCGTTGACGGTGATGGCCTAGCCAACGTCGTTTTCTAAGATATATGGACCGATGACACCAAACAGTGACTTTTTCGGGATGCGTTAAACGCTCTTGGATCTCATGTAGATTGGTGTCGTCCCAAATTCATCCAGAAATTGGCCTCATCGCCTTAAATAATTTTTCGATGAAAATTAGGGTCAGTTTCGAATTGCTCCAGCGCCCATTCAGTGAGCTCACGTCATTGTCTTGTGCCGTTTACCTTCAGCTCTTAGGTCAGCTAAATTTTATACGGATGCAGGCCCAAACCTTGACGTTAAGTTCACCAAGTTGTGATCTGCGAAAGGCCCAGTCCTTGAGAATGGAGCAAAATCGACTATCCCGGATTCTCCTGCACATAAATTAAATGGGTAAAACGCTCAATTTGTTTTTTTCCCAAGCTATGCAATACTTTTCCATGGCAGTCAACAATTTTGCCCCAATTTTCAGACTTAAAACCTCACGGATATTCTATATACTTTCAAACTCTCAATTTCCTGTTTTGGCAGGATTAACAACGAAGGTAACCATCTCTTAAACAAATTCATAACATGCTAATCATGCAATCGAATAAAACAAAATAAATTTTCCAGTGACTGCGCCTTGCACTATACTTTATTTCTTCATTCACCATTATGACACAAAACAATTGTTTCCCATCAATAAACCCAATGGGAATAGGTCATAAAATCGAACCCATAACTTTTACGAAATACAATTCCGAACATTTTTAGCCTACTCCACATATACAAAGCCGCCGCCCCATTTGCCACATTTACATGAGCTTATCCATCATATTTTCCATCCTTGCTGTCAGTTAAGCTCCCTATTACCAGCACCACTACGCCCTCAACATTATCGAGTAAAACCGGGAAATTACAACCCTTCGCGGTTCGCACAGTATGCCTAGGCTACAGAGACTAAACCAATAAAATTTGATGGAGTAATCACAGTGAAAAATTGAGTAGGTCTGCCCTCCAGCCGTGTCATTAAATTATTTCGATAGGTTCCACAAATTCCAATAGCCAATTGGGGCGTATAAACAATTCCATTTGTTACATCAATATCAGTTGACACATTCACCCGGCTCGAAAGCAATAAAAAAATATACAGATACAATCCGTAGCGATAGGCTAATAACATGGTTTGCTTCACGAGACCACTTATGGCACACGCAAGGCACAGGATATACCACTTTGGTGGGAACTTTTATACATAATAGATTTTTTGACGCGTTCCATAAGTCCTGCTCCACCCGATAGTGTACTGTTGACAACCTCGGACAAAAGTGGCAGCAGAACTATTTGGCCAATTACACAGTGGTTACAAATATTTCATCAGGAAAGTCACTTTTCATATCCGCGATGAGCTCATTTAACATGCCCAAACATGGATGTTATGGTAACGGGCTTTTGTTCTTGAACGTTGAGTGGACCTAATTCAGGGAACTATTCCGACAGAGTTAGTGGCGAGAGAGTGGGTTACAAGTGAATACGTCAACTTACTTATGGACTCAACTTCACATGATGTATTCTTGATGCACGGGGGAAACTTTCTTGCGGAGACTAGCTCTCGGCTCATTCCGATTTCATTCACCGAACAAGGACGGCGCAAATTCTGCCAACGTACTGCGACTTAGGATCCAGTATAAATAAGTGGATGTGCAAAGTGCACTCATTTCATTCATTTCATTCATTTCATTCATTTCATTCATTTCATTCATTTCATTCATTTCATTCATTTCATTCATTTCATTCATTTCATTCATTTCATTCATTTCATTCATTTCATTCATTTCATTCATTTCATTCATTTCATTCATTTCATTCATTTCATTCATTTCATTCATTTCATTCATTTCATTCATTTCATTCATTTCATTCATTTCATTCATTCCATTCATTTCATTCATTTCATTCATTTCATTCATTCCATTCATTTCATTCATTTCATTCATTTCATTCATTTCATTCATTTCATTCATTTCATTCATTTCATTCATTTCATTCATTTCATTCATTTCATTCATTTCATTCATTTCATTCATTTCATTTATTTCATTCATTTCATTCATTGCCGAGAATTTTCTGTTGCAAGGCATTTAGTGCGACCTGAAATCATAGAAGACGTAGTTTAGTATTCTTTTAGTCAGCAAATATGAAAGCTTTCGTAAAAATATTAAATTCGTAGATCCTTTAAGGAAACACAAAAACATTTTCTTGGAAATAATAAAAAGAAAAATGAAAATATCCTTTACTGTCATTTATCAAAGTGACAGAGAGAAAAACCAGCCAATCAGATTCAGGTCGTCATTCTTGAGTATGAAAACTGGATAAAGCACCATCATTTATTTAAGGCAATCACACAAGAGACTACTTGATTAATCAGTCGCATTCGGGAAGATTCTAAAGAATCGTTTGTTGTGTGTTATTTGTTCCGACTAAGGAACTCAACGCCTTATTGTCTCCATAGATGGGCTACCTTTTTTTTGTGTTTTTTTCTTTCGTCCCGACAACTTAAATTAATTACGTTCAACTTGTCAATAAACGAAAGAGAGCCCTAGCACAAACAAAGAGATAATGAGATAGGCTGTCGAAAGGGAATCCAACCGAAGCGGGTGCGTTGTCCTTTGAGTGGCATTTAATATTACCGAGACGACAGGTTTAATTAAATGTAGTGGCTCCGTTGCCCTTTAACGCGGTGGCGTCCTTCGGAGTGTTTCCTTCGTGTAACCTCATAACATGCACAATTCGGTTATGGCCGAATTGGTTGGACAGACGAAAGAAAGCCAAAAAAAAAATAAATAACCAAGTTTGACAATTAAATCGTGTCCTTCACGTATCGGTGCGGTGAAATTACTTCCTGCTGGTGTTTACATTTTCCGTCTGTACCTGAGTTAATTAAGGACTGCGTTACCGATTTTCGCTTAATTAATTCGCGCTCCACTTGGTACACATCGTCGTGACGGCGCGGCGTTCAGCTCGAACATGGCGGGGTTGCAAAATAATATCAAGTTTATTGATGACATTCGTGGTGCGTGTGAAATTGGATCGTTCTGTGACGCCAAGGAAGTGGGAAGGGAACATTGATTTCTTTAGGGAATGAAAATCCGTAGTTCGATTTATTTTTCGCAGTTTCTCAAAAATCAACCAAAATCAAAGGATCAACGCTCTTCTCATTCTTCAGATGATTAGCCAGAATTTGTTTGATATAATTGAGGTCTGGCATCTGAGTTGGCTAAATTCCGTCACTTTACTGCAGGATTGTAATCACATGTTATTCATGTCTGTTTTATACAATGATTTTTAACATATTAGAGACTTTCGCTCAGATGTTCTCTCAAGGCTCTGGCAATTTCGACCCCAAAAAAATTATAAGCATTTAAATAATATTCAGATGAACTTTTATGTTTCAGACATCATTGAAAAATGAAATCCGTCCAACGTGAAACTTTTTTAAGTGACTCCTTTGTTAAAACAAAATGAAAATTAACAGCGCGCCTTCATATAATGACCAAAAAAGCTCAAAGGAAATAACAAAGTACCAAACCCCTAGCCAACGACGCTCACAATAAGAACCCCTCGGAGTGCTGATCCCGCAGGCTTGCGCACCTTCTTACATCAACGGTTAGCCATCCATAAACCTCGATGTCACAAAATGAGAAACGGAGTATTTAAAATGATAGTCCAACCAACTAAGAGTGGCTCTTCCTCAACCCATCCAACCATGCGGCCATAATTGGCAATTTGAAGATGACTAGATGGACGCTGAAATCAACTTCTAACAAAAACAATAAGCCATCTTAAATAAACACTACTGAACCTCACACATCTTCCCTTAACCGGCAAAATTACCGAAGCAAACGCCCGACCAAAATGAAGATGGACGATACGTACCATCACGCCTGTGACATCATCGCGTCTTATCTAAGAAAACGAGCGCCTTATGCTCGCCTATCTGCACGACCAACCCGATTCATGGCAGAACAAGAACAAGCGTTATGGTCTGTATTCAAAAAAAGCTTTCGCTCCGAAATTTCATGATATTTTTGAACTCTCACAAACTACTTACGATATTTTTGCTCTAACTGAAACCAATCTCTGCGAGAGTATATTGAACCAAGAACTGTTCCCTTCAAATATAAATGTCTATCATGCCTAGCAGGTAATAATTCTGGTCAAGAGTTTCTACTTCCGTCGATACTTCAATTGTTAAAACAACCTGTAATTCATTCTTCGAGTTAATTTGTGTCAAAATAAAACTCTTCCCTACGCTATATTTATATTCTCTGCTGCCATATCCGCCCTTCACAACCTGTCAATACATATCAACTGGGATGTTGATGCCATTAACGAAATCGCAGATCCAAATGACGAATTTATAGTTATTGGAGACTTAAACCACTTACTACTCCATTGGACTTCTTCTGATGATAAATTATCCTTCCTTTCTTCTAACCCTAACCGGAGAAGGAAATTCCCTTAACGAGCAATTCCCTTGACTCCGGTCTTTTTCAAATTAATGATATTACTAACAATCGGGGGCAGACAACTCGTTCATATATTTTCTACCGGCCCGAAAAACTCGATCGTTACTGCAAGCACCCACCTTCTTTCAAAATTATACCGTTTTCATCATCCTTTTTGTTTAAAATTATCATGACGTCGTTAGTACGCAATCAGTATCGGAGGGCACCTATCATTTCAACTTTATAGACTTACTTATAACCCAAATAGACTCAAACCATTCCTTAGTTAACAACTCGAATGCAACTATCGACAATGCTGTGGCATTTTTTTACACCGACATTTTTAAAATATTTACCCAATTGGTCCCGTGTGAACCTTAAAATGCAGCCAAATAAGAGTTGACTCTCACACGAAGGGTCCCGCGTCTATACAAGACATTGTTTACTTAATTTTAGTTTTATTATAGCATTGCCTACAAATATGCAAGATTAAGCTAGACAAAGTAAAAACTCGACATCGGTTTACTTGTAATATCAATAAGAACAAGAAATTCCCGATAGGAAATCAAAAAGTTCAAACAAATAAGGATTTAAAACGATCACAAGATTAAAAGATAATTTGATGCAAACTTACTAAAGAAATGTGTGAATCTATGATTCTGAATTTGTTGATGAACGTCAAATCGTAGTGGTGTAAGTGCGAACCTCATTTTCCCACCCTAATGCGTGTCACATTCATGTACCTCTTTCGCTATCGAAGCTAAAGCTATTGGCTCAAAATTCATTGTCAGCCAATTATTAGTGCTTGTAGTCGACTTTAGTTTTAAGCCAGCTCTAAATCAAAAAGCCGGCTCGAACCTTTCGTTATTCGTAGACACATTTTTGCCTATGTATCAAAATATTTCACAAAAAATCTAGTACATTTTGATGTTTTTGCTTAAATCAATATGATTCGGAGAAAAAAAGCTGCCTGGGACTAAATTTCCGAGAGGATAAGTGCTGCTGGTTACCAAAGGAGTGTCGACAAGTAAAAGCAGCAGAGGGTGCGTATGAAAATGTTCGCTTGAAAGTCCGCTGCCGCTGTAAAAAGAGCTACGGGTTACGGGAAATCGCGTTCCGGTTACAGTTGTCAACACTTCTAATGCCTTTGTCCAAGCTATGATAGCTGATGACTTGGAAGATAATACCATCCTCATGGACAGCAACACCATACTGGATCTTCCGTCGACATCTGCCGATTCAATCGCTTTTCGTTCTGCTGTCGTTCCCTTTGAATCACTGTGTTCGATGGACGAAATGATTGCATACTTCTAAAGGTTGTTAAATTGCTCCATAAAACTCATTGGCTACTCTTAGGCGCTGAGTTGAGGTCCGATTTCATGCAACACTTTCTTTGTATGTTGTATGAAAATTGCAAGTGTCGCCCTATAACGACTAAAGAGATACAACTCTGTGATAGACAGATGGACGGACAAACAGCGGAGCCTTAGTAATAGGGTTCCTTTGGACCCTTTGCGAACGGAAATCTAAAAAAAAAACAATCTTTCAATGTCTCTTTGGTTCAATAAAAAACTATACTTCTGTGTAGTAACGCTTCAGTTTATAAACCATTCCTCAAATCCATGAGCTCCTAAAAACATTGACAAATCCAATAGAGATGAATCTAGCGCCTTATTATGAAATCGAAAAACAGATAGAAAAAAAAGCAAAGAAAGGCTGATAACTTATTTCACAATCGCACAACCACTGAAAGAACGTCCAATAATTTGTTTCTTATCAAATGACGAAAACTTAGCCGAGGAAATTGGTTCTGATGAAGTGATGTGCCTTTATGTCACCTTTGTCCGACCACTTCTCGAATATGCCGCCGATATATAGTATGTTACTCTTCATACATCAGTTTTCAGAGGGAACAATTGGTCCCCCTTCATTGTTACAAATAATCCTTTTTAACTCCAATCCACATAACCTTAGGTCCTCCTCACTCTCGAGTGGCTCTCCACCACACAAACTACGACGGCTATGCAAGCCAATAACTCCTTTGACTTCCATGTCTCTTAAGCCTCTCTCAAAAGCTCTTTCTACAAGTTTTAATTTAAAGTGTTTTTTGCTTAAATTAAAGGACACCGCCCTTTGAGTAAAGAAAGGATGTTAACTTTCTAAGCCGTAATACGAAAGCTCTTCGAAAAAGAAAATCATCTGAAGACCTCAAGAATAATCAAAAGGATCTTTGAAAGTATAAAAAGACTGGCCATGAAACCTTCGTCCTTAATGACGTTGCACATAACTTACGGTCACGAAATGTTACATTTACGCACACGTTTATATATATAAACAAAACTCTTTCAGTTCCATGTGCACTTAGTTAGAGAGTATGACTAAAAACAAAACATAATTCCCTGCATAACTTCAAAGATTAAGGAATCTCCCTGAATGGGGAAAACTATACCATTCAGGATACTTACGTTTGTATACTCACTCATACATTCAGCTCATAACATATTTTGTTCGCTTTTAGTTTCAATGTGCATTAATTAGGCTTCGTGTAATACACGACTTTGGCTAGTTTATCCTAGTCTTAGTTTGTAACATGGTACTTCACTGGAAAGAGCTCCTTCCACCTGTGACCAAAGTTTATCCTTTAGCCAAGTCTAGTTTGGAATATTTGCCTTTATTCAAGATACTCGTATGTTAACAAGCTTTTGTAGGGATGCATTGCATGTTAGGTAGTTAGTTAGCCACTTGAATTGTTAATACTTCTTAAGTGGACGAAGGAGTTAGATAAATTTTACTCACATACTGGCATCTGACGAACGAACACAATTAAGAAAGTATCTTACTTGCAGTGCAGTAGTAAGAAAATATTTTCAAAGGTTTGCCATGGTTTATTATTTCTTGAAATTGATGGAAAACCACTTGACTTGGCTCATCCATTTGTTCACTTAACAAGCTTAACACATATGCAATCAAAGTTTTTTTTTGTGTTTCAAAAGGATATAATTTTTGATGCGTCCATGAAGCATTCTGTGTTGGAATGTGAAACACTATTGAAATAGAAAGATCCTTAATGAAGTGATGGGGTATTGAAAATCGATACCCAAATGCAATTGTTTACACAATTGACACAAGGAATGTATAAATCTAGTGAGTCCTCTTTTACTGCACTGCTGATTGAACTGCAACTTTGAGGGTTGGAAAAAGTAGAAAGGCAAGTTTTAACGAGGGTGTGTGATGAGTGCGCCTTATAATTTCCTCTCGAAATGCTGTGTGGCCAATGGGAATTTTTGCAGAAAAATTAACCTAAAGCCGGTCATTTTTTCGAACAAGTTCCTGAACTAGTTGATCTTGTGCATAAATGCGTCACTTAAAAACAATGTCAAAATAGTTGTCGGATAATCTTATCAGCGTTGCTATTTCTGTCATATGTCTGAGACAAAAAGGCTAATTTTTCTGTTATAGTGTTCATACAATATCACTGTAACTTCAAGGATGCTTATAAGTCCTTCTTCTGAGTACAGTGGCCAGAAAATTAAATTTCAAGAGAGCAATTTGATTCAGAGATACAAATCGTCAGTCAAAATATGTGATAATCATTTACCAGATTTTTGATATGCTGAAGTTCTGGATTTTGTGGAATTGCATTTGGAATCGAAAACAGAGATGAGATATCTTCTCCTTTGGGGGTGATTTTTTTCCATTTTTATATATTAAGACAGCGCAATTCCATTGTTTAACATTTCTTCAAGCTTATCTTTGACATTTTCAAACGATCCCACTATTTCGTGCAAGACTCCTTTTTCTGTCCCTTCTTTGCTCATCAATGACTACTTGGATGATCTCGTTTTGTGCGATTTTAACAAAGAATCTCTTCGACAGCATGTACAGCAGTACAAATTACTATTGAAGATGCTCACCTGTCTAACTTCATTTAAAGTCAATATTCACCAAAATCTGTAATTGTGTTTAAAATTGTTGCCCAACAAGAGCAGCCAGTTTAGAAGAAGTAAATGTTTATTTAAATCTAAAATATATAAAAAAATTTATATATAAAATTCAGTGTAACAATAATCTTATTTCAAAAAGTTTCTTTTAATTCCAAGGCTTATAACAATATTAATATTCAAGCCATGCACATTAATAACATTTTTAATCTATTCTTTGGATTAATAACAAAAAAAATAAATTAATAAAAAAATCTTCGCATTGTGTCTGTTTTAATGTTAATAGGCAAAGATTTTAATTCAAGCCTCAGATTTAAAAAATATATTTTGGCCCCTTGTCTGCCCTTGGTGATCAATTCTAAAATTATTATCATTACGCAGCTGGTATGGCTGTGTATCTTGCACTCTCCTGATTACACCATTAATAAGATTTGACAGTTTTTGGACATTTAGTTCCAATTTTTGCCGAATATTCAATCATTTCAAAGCATCCAGCAACGAATCTAATTGGCGTGTATCTATAGTATTTTAGAATGCCTCTATTCTGTAGTTTTGTAGTCATTCTATGTGTCCCTTGTTGCACCATGCATATGAAATTGTAGAGCAGTATTCAAAATGTGTGTTTTTTTTATTGTTTTTAATATAATTCCAGCTGTAAGGTTATCTCAAAAACTCCTTATGTGTTTGAAAACCCCTTTTTTACGAATTTTTTATAGGTGGTATCAATGTACTCACTAAAATGTAATTAATTATCCATAACCAGGCCCATATATTTAATGCTTCTTACATCGCCCTAAATTTTTCATTTTATTTCCATGACCACCCCAATATTTGAACGTATTTCCAATAATTTTATTTTTTATACATTCAATTTTATCAATCATTCCATGTCACTCTTCAGGTTATTTACACATTCTTTTTTAGGCATATATCAATTTACATTTTAATAAATTTTTGATAAAAAGTTTAGTGCCAAGAATTGACCCTTGTTTCACCCCTATAACAATTAAAGCCGCCTCAGATATTTTACCATTCACTTTTGATCTTTGGATTTAATTTGAAACGTCTCTTATGCCAAAGTTATACAATTTTTTAAATACTACTACATTCATTTTACCTCTTCCTTTCCATTAGTTTACCACATAATTTGCTGGACCAATGTTGACTTCATGCATTCTATATAATCAACTCGAAGCTGAACCGAATTTTATTTGTCAAATTATCTTCAGTGATTATATTAATTTTGGCTTTATGGGTATGTTACATACTTCCATACTTTAAAGTTCGAGGTGGACCAGGATCTCAACCAATAAGCTTCTTCAGCCAGCTCAGTCCCCAGTCTACGCCAAGTTGTTTAAGGCTTCTTTCCACATGAATGCGCTATCTGAGTCGCGGTTTTCCTCTACTTCACCAACCCTCGGGGGTGGATTAGAAGTCTTTCCGGGCCTAGCCGTTCCAGCCGTTTGACTTTTACCCTTCTGGCCAAGTCGATGTCTCTGTACAACCCGTGCAGTTCATTGTTGAATCGTCACCTCCACTCCTCGCGTATGCAGACGGGACCATAGATCACAAGGGTAATATGTTAACCAACATAAATTTCTGGCTTTAGAGTAAGCTCTCAAAACCATACATGTCCAAAAAAAGTTACTGTTTGTTGCGGTTTCATGCGCTATTTTTTAAAAATCTAGGGCGAGAAACAGAATTACAGTCAGCCCTATATTCGAATTTTTCGCGATTTCTTGATCGCATGCCATTACATGGAACATATATTTGATGAGCGAATCATTTCTTTGGATTATTTTTTTAAGAGAATATCAAGTCACTCATGTACGTATGCGTATAAGCCACGTCCAGTTGAAGCTTTGGAAACCAAAAAGCGGCACGTTTTTACCAAAATACGTGAGGTCTAAAAAAGTGGTGCAAATTGAACATTACATAAAAACGTTGTTTTCATACACTTAATGTCATAAAACATTTACGAGCTTATAAAGCCAACATATTGATAGCTTCTATAAAAAATTATTGAATTTCAAAAAACAGCTGTCCGTTTTTTTTGCCTCCAATGTTTCTATTTATCTCCTGATTCTCAGATGCCATCCACAACGACAGCAAATCTTCTCTTCGAGATTTTCATTTTGGAGCACATAACCAAATGATAATTAAAAGCAGATGCGGATCTGATCACGCGACTCGGAAGCAGTCGGCACAAGAGATTGTTCGGGTCGTAAGTGAAGCCGATCGTTGTTGCTTTCGTGCTTGAGTGTATTTTAATTATTTGTGTCTTCATTTCAAAGCAAATATTGTTTTATATGGAGTGAAACACAACAAACTCAAAAGATAAGATTATCATCTTCTTTTGGAGCAATTTATGGCTTGTAAGATTCAATTAAGAAGATTCATTCCCAAAAAGATCCGCGACGTTTGTGCATACCGCATTCAATCCCGTCGCTTAAAAAATGCCTCACGATTTTCGAACAGAACCTTTGGATAATCTCTTCAGTACGGAGTCAACGACATCGTTCAAGGTCTACGCAAATAGTAATAAAGATTTGCCTCTAGAAATAGAATGTGCAAATAGATACGCAATCTTCTACACAGCTGGCGAGCAATTTCTGGAACGTATTAAGAATTTTGCGGTACGACATGACGATGTTTGGGTCATAACGTTGCCCAAATGCGGTACAACATGGATGCTGGAGCTTGTGTGGCTCTTACAAAACAATCTGGATTATGCAACCGCTTTAAAAGTGGAACAAGAAGATCGATGTCCGTTTTTAGAGTGAGTAATTTAAATCTAGATTGACATAATTTTAATTAACATAAACTACATATATTCTTAGGTATTGTGCAATATTTCCATCTTTAACACCACAATCGATAGATGTAGCTGAAAGACTTCCTTCGCCGCGGGTAATTAAGTCACATTTACCGGTACATATGCTTCCAAGGGCCTTGTGGACAGTAAAACCAAAGGTGAGTTTCGACGAATCACAATGCATTTTGGATATTTTCTGACGCATTCAGAGCACAAGCCAGATTTAATTTATGGAAATATGGATATGGGTGTCCGAAACCTGTGACTACCCTTAAAATATTTTTTCCATAGAACGAGTAAAAGAACATTAAGAAGAATTCAAAGATTGTGTAGAGGTATGAAACTCAGACGCATTTTGGTTACGATCCGGAAATGGACGAATAATTTCCTTTCGACTTTCTTGCATTCACTCAGTTCACAGTATTTTAAACGTGAAAATTACTGTGTTTTTGGTTGATTTCATAATCACTCTGCTATAAGTGTTTTGCCTGCACTGTTTTGCATGCCGGCTGTGTCAAAGCGAACTTGGAACTCATTTCAACACAATGACACCCACTTAGCCTGACTACAATCGCTGGTCGATCACTCCACTTGATCATAGTTTGTATCGCTATGTTCTCATATTTGCGATAGCTTTGACTTCGCCGGGGAATTCGACACAGTTTATGGGAAACTCATTTCGCCCTTATTTAAGAACGGCCCTATTATAGTCCTTATTTAAATTTATCTTCAGTCAAAATTTGATGGACGCTTGCCAATGTTGTGTTAACTTACGACTCGACAGAGCTTTAAATATTAACCATGTCTCAGTTGTTTTAAGGCAAAATTTTGGCATTCACAAATCAATCGTTAGCAAAAAAAAATAATAAGGTATTAAAAGTTTACTCAAAATAACTTGGTAACTTAGTATTTTAATATTTAACATAATTATTTTCCAGATAATCTACGTTGCCAGGGAACCAAAAGACGCAGCAGTCTCGTATTTTCACTTTTTGTCTGCTTTGGGAAAAAACACAGCCACAAAAGAAGAGTTTTTGGAAAGTTTCATTGAAGAAAGGATTAATTTTAGTCCTTATTGGTCACACGTGATTGAATTTTGGAAACTACAGAATGAGTCTTACATTTACTTCACAAGCTTTGAACGAATGAAAAAGGATTTGCGATCCGTAGTCCTGGATGTTGCTGGTTTACTTGGAAAATCAATAAAGGATGAACAGATCGAAAAGCTTTTGGATCATCTTTCGTTTGATAAGATGAAAGGTAATTGCATCAATAAAGTTAACGTTGGCTGTCTAGACTCAATTTAGACTTTAACAGATAATCCTATGTGCAATCATTCAAAGGAAAGTGAGGCAGTTAAGCAGTTTTTCGCAGCCGGAAAAACATCTTTTAAGTAAAATATTATTCACTGTTTTTTTTTAGACTTTTTTTTACCTTTTTGTAGTTTCCTGAGAAAAGGCAAAGTGGGCTCGCATAGAGATGACTTGACGGAAGACATGATAAAGAGGTTTGATGACTGGACAAGGGAGGCATTGAAACCTTTTGAAATAACGAGTGAAGAGATTTTGTATTCCTAGATCAAAAAATCAATCAATAAAAAGATTAAGGATCGTTTGCTTGCATCCATAAAAATCAAATTAAATTCTGAAGCCTATCACTCGTATACGATTATTTTACAGATGCTAGCTGCATATAAATAACTCGCAGCCGACTTTCTTGCGAGCACTTTTTTTCTTTATCCGCATTTTTAGTAGTAAACTCATTTTCCTTACGAGCTTAAACGACTAAACAAAAATTTGTACTAACTTAATGTTAATTTTAATATACTACTGTGTCCAAAAAATAAGGTGACATATGAATTTAAACTGCGCGCGTCAAAGGATTTGGAAATTTTTCTTTCTTTTTAGGTTGGTAGTACTGTCAGTGACATCTATGTAAAATTTCATGTCAAAATAATTCATAGTGTTTGAGATACGCGTCGTTTTGTGAGCTGCTAAAAGTGAGTTTTTCGTTTTTTGCGATGTCGAAATTTATTGAGCAAAGAATTTGCATTAAATTTTGTTTGCGGAATCAATTTTCTGCTGTGGATACGTTGAGGATGGAGCAGAAAGCCTTGAATGATGAGGCTTTGTCTAAAAAAAATGTTTACAAGTGGTATAGTGATTTCCAAGCCGGCCGTGAACGTGTCGAAGACGAAGAGCGTTCTGGGCGACCATCAACCTCAACCGATGAAGCTCACGTCCAACAAATCAAAGATTTGGTGTTGAAAAACCATCGATTAACGATTAGAGACCTTGTTGATGAAGTTGGCTTATCGAAAGGCTCAGTCAATACCATTTTGAAGGATGCTTTGGGCCTCAAGCGCGTCAAATCTCGACTGGTACCGAAAACATTGAATTTTTTGGAAAAAAGGCGTCGCGTTGAAGTGTGTGAAACAATGTTTTCCGACTACCAGGATGTCATGAAACGCATTATAACTGGCGATGAGACTTGCCAAAGGAGAGCCGAGACCAAAAAAACCGCACCAAAGTCGCTCAAAAATCAAGGTCATGTTGACTGTTTTCTTCGATTATCGTGGTGTTGTGCTTTATGAATTCCTTTCAACCGGCCAAACAGTCAACAAGGAATATTATTTGAACGTTATGCGTCGTTTGCGTAACGCTATCCGCCTAAAAAGGCCGGAATTGTGGAAAGACAATTCTTGGTTTTTACACCACGATAATGCACCATCGCATACCGCACTCGTAATTCGTGATCATTTCGCCAAAAACTCAATCCATATCGTTCCGCAACCACCGTATTCACCTGATCTGGCGCCGTGCGACTTCTGGCTGTTCAACAAGCTCAAAAGACCGCTCCGGGGACACCGTTTTGATACGATAGAGGAGATTCAAGCCGCAGCGAAGACGGAACTGAAGGCCATCCCGGAAAGTGACTACAACCAGTGTTTCAAAGATTGGAAAATCCGTTGGCATAAGTGCATTGCATCGGGAGGGGATTACTTTGAAGGGGATGAAATTGATTTAGAAGAATAAATAAAGAATTTTCAAAATAAATACAATGTCACCTTATTTTTTTGACACAGTAGTATATGTAAATTTAAATAACTATTTGTAAAACTAAAAAAAATATTACCTGTTACAAAAGCAAAAAAACAGTGGTTATCACTAAAACCGATTTTGTTTCATCATCATCTCATTTTGGCAGAAAAAGAATGTGTTACACTCACTTCGAAGAATAAGCCTTACGACGTGAAAACATTTAACCTAAAGGAGTTAAACAAACGTAAGTCAGCCACCCGTGAAACACGTACGCATCGACGTCAGATAACTTTGCCTGCCATGGCTACTAGTCTAGAAGGAATTGAAGAATTTAAGTTCCTTCCTCTAAATTTTAACGCCACCAAAATTTTCCGCGCTGGCGTTCGACTTCCTTTAAATCGCGGTAAGAAACTGCCTTACTGAACAACAGAAACTGTTTGCAACGACACGCTCATAGTTAAGTCACTTATGCACAGATCTTCGGATGAGACCTATCGAGTTTAGGTAGAGGAAAGTCTCTGGGGGTATAAAACCATTAACACGCATCCGCTTGTTAAAACGTTTCGTTGGCAATGTAGGCACCGAAGATCAGACTGTTGACAGAGTTCATTATTTTTGCAACGTAATTCCGTGTTAGCTTTATTCGAAATTTTTTAAACTCATGCTGTTGGCTCTGACTGACTATGCATCAAACTTGCATCCATAGACGAGCATATGCCGGGTGAGTGTCATGTAACAGATTACTTTTAACCTGGTATCGAGTTGCTGGCTAAAAAACATTCTGTTTGTTTGGTCAAAATCGGCTCAGGCTAGACCAGCATCATCATTTTGATTGAAATGCAGCATTTAGTCTAGCCAAATACCGAGATATCGGAATACGTTTCGACTCGATAGTGACTGCCAACTGAAAGCTTTCGCCAATTGGTGGCCCCAGACAACGGTTAATCTTTTACTTCCAGTCGTCGCGATATCGCTCAGAGATTCTCGGACCTGATTTGTATGCAATCAAGCAGTCTGCGTACGCTTTGGCAAGGGATGGAATCTTTCTGTTGCTGACCATTTATTAATTTAAATAACCCATTAGAAGTATTATTAAAATTTTCCACAATTAACTCTCTTTTGACTAGCATATTAACAAAGCATATGCCATATAACAGTGGTTTGCAGATGCCCAGCATTGTAAAAGAGCCCTTCTTACCATAACTGTATTGAAAGTCTTTTTCAAGTCCATCAAGCACGCGCCTTCTTACTTTTGTTCCATTGTATATCTGATACCAGTTCAAACGCAGCAGGTGTGCAATCATGCCCCGCCTTGAAAATTGACTATCCGGAATAATATTCTTGTCCTCAACCCACTCAAGCAGGGCTCTATAAATCACTTTCTCCAACACTTTGTTGTCGGATGAAGACTTATGAACCGGAGATTTTTCACACTGAAAAAATCTTAGCCCCGTTTAAGGATGGGTTGCATTTAGCTACAGCGGGCCTCCACGGTGAAGTAGCGAATTATACGGACGATTAGAAATTTAAAGTTTGCGCAGCGTCTAGCTGCGACCGGTACGAGCGTAAATCGAACGACTAAATACTCAACTAAGAGATTGTATTTCAACCATGTTTCTGGGAGGCTTTGCTTTGGAAAACTTTTTTCCAAAAAAAATATGCACCGTAATACCTTTTTGCATGACAAGCACGCGCTCACATAATCCAATATGTTTGTCAAGCTAGCAAAATATCAGATCATTTTGATTATTGTTCGTCAAACAAATTTGATAATGTGAACCCGCCTTATGAAAACTTAACTAAAAATGAACTATCGGTGTCATACTCACAATGAAGGCAACATGAAAAATGACAAAGAGGTCGTATTTGCAGATTGAAGCCTGACCATCAGGTATGTAGCTGAGATCACAGGAATCTCGTACGGCAATGTTCAACGAATCCTTGCGAACGAATCACATATGCAGAAGATCTCTAAGCGTTGGCTGCCGGTCAAATGAAGAAACAAGTCGACATTTTGAGTGTGAATCTTGACAAGTTCCAGGCAGATCAGGAGAATATTTCGTCACGTTTCCTGACCATTTACGCAGTCTGAATCCACCATTTTGATCCAGAGACCAAACAGCAATCGATGGCCTGGAAGCGACCCTCTTTACCGACGCAGAAGGTATTCACAGTGTCGAGTTTGGCAGGGAAGGTTATGGCATCCAGATTTTGGGACGCTGAAGGCATTATAATGGCGCAATATTTGGAAGAGGGACACACTTCATCAGGCTCATACTATGCAGACCAAATAAAAAAATTGCGGGAGGTTATTATGGAAAAACGGGGAAAGAAATTTGAAAATGTGAGCGAAGAGTGGTGGGAGCTGCTGAGGCGTTTCTGCAAAGTCAAGGCAAAGAATTTTTCTCTAAGGGTAGACTTTTTTTTAAGTTTGATCAACTTGTCTCCTCGTATTTAAGGCTGAATAAAACGTTGTAAAATTAAGCTCAATAATCCATTTTTTATTTCTCATCATTCATCACTTTACATGTTCCATTATGTCCTTTGGCCAAATGAATTTACTAGATCTATATTAAGGACTTGCTCAGAAGGAATCGTTGATTGACAGTCAAAATGTTAAAAGTACGAATTGGATTTTTCGACATATACAACGTTATTTAACTTGATTCACATGAGTGTACCTAGAACGTACCTGAAAGAAAGAACCGTCCAAAAATGTATGGACTGCAGTGTATCTTGGAATGTCCTGCAATTGCAAATTATTCTAATATTCTTTTGTTTGGTACATAAATTTTACCCTTTAAGCATTTGTCTTTGGTCAATGTCGAATTTGGATTTTTTAAACACATTAAAGTTCCGACGACTCAGCTTAATGGGTTCGCGACTCCAGGAGTATAAAATCCCCTCAGGATCCCACAGAGAAGCAATACTGTATCCCGACATAATTTAACCTTAACGATGGTTGCTTAAATTGTCTAATTGCATCGCATAGACAGAGGATCCTTGGTCCTGTTTATGTACGAATGGTTGTGTGATGCTAACAGCTTCGGTACAGTTGATGAGGGAGCCTCGAAGCTGAGAGGTTTCATGTTTTTATATTTTTACGACTACGATTGCCTTGGGATTTAATATACGACCCGCAAATGTGGTTTCGGACGATGCTGGTGACGAGGACGACGACGACGACAATGCTAACGATGATGCGACAAAAATGCGTCCAACGGATGTACCTAACGAGCAATTTCGTATTGCTCACTTAACGGCATTACAGCACGGTACAATACGTAAGGATAACGTGCTTAACGTCAATGCACACAATAAACACTGGAGTTTAGCTTTTTACTAAAGGTCTGTGACAATGCGACGAAAGCACTTAAAAGCGGCACAGGAGTGACAGTCCAAGGACTGCCGGCCTGCACGCAGTAATGACATACGGGCGACGAAGTTGACTGGTCAGTCAGCTATTTAATGCGGGTGGTGGTGAATCTTGTTTGTCCTTGTCCTCGGGCAGCTAATAAATGAATCCGGGGCACTCGTATAACATTTTATGCACCTTCCGTTTGTTTCGCAATAATTGCTGAGGAGACTACTCAGTTGGTGGGCACAGGGATGTGCGGCAGTTAATTTCCTTTGAATCCTTACGTCGCTGTGTTAAGCAATAATTAGATTTTATTTAAGACGTTTAGTAAGGCGTCGGTCTTTTGGACATTGCTTTCAGTAGTGTCCCTGGGGCAATGATCGTTTAGTGGGCTTGGCGCCATTGGAAGTAAGTAAAGGCTGCAATATGTCGTTTTGATGATGTCACTTGCTGCCGTTGTCATCTAATGAACTTTATCTTGTAAAAAGCTTCTTCAATATTATGTTTATCTAGCAAAATGGTCAATTTAACTGAACCAAATGAATTCAGGGTGGGGCAGGAGTAGTATCATAAAGTGAATTGCAAGATTTGTGATTAGTTGAAGTAAACGACAGGCTCCAAATGTGATGTTCGGGAGATTTGTGCAAATTATTGCACATTAACATTTTGACCATTTGACCCCGTTTTTGCCCTTTTGGAGGTTCAGGTTATTTTCGAGAAATGCACCTCGAACTTGCACCACTTTGACAATCAATATCTCAATGTCCAAATGACTTGGATCAATTTCAAAACAGGATCTCTTTCAATTTGCCATTACTTGTTGGTTGGACATTGTATTTTAATTTCTCTCATGGTCATCTCAAGGCATCTATCATCTAAAAGTGACTTGTGCAATGACTTTGAAATTAAGGTAGAGAAATCGTCTTTGCGCAGCTTCGATTCGTAGAATATGAGTGTCGTAATAAGGAGACCAGACTTGGCTGGCGTATTCGAGCACTGGTCGAACGAAAGTGATGTACAGGGCTTTAGAAACATACGGATTGGAAAACTCCTTAGACCAACGTTTGACAACGCCAAGCGCTGAGTTGGCTTTGCTTATTCTAGTGTCGTATTGCAGGTTAAAGTTGATTTCAGAGTCGCATAGAACACTCAGATTGCGTAGTGATGAAACACGGGAAAAAAATTCATTGGAAATGAAATAGTATCGCGACAACGCAGGAATTTGTGTTTGCACCATATCGAGAACCTATTCAGATCGTCTTGTAGGTGCCGAGAGTTTCAATAAAAGGGATGGATGCGGAAGACATGACGAGGACTACATATTGGCGATCTTCGAGGTAGCAAGCGAGTCATTAAATAAAAAGCTTTTAGATTTAAGACAATTATGTCGAAAGCCTTACTAAAATCGGTACCAATCACGTCAACTTCGTTGTCATCTTCCATGGCGCAAACTCGACTTAGTTTGTGGTTGTTGATCTACCCTTCAAGAATCTATGTTGATTTAAGGAAAGTATTGATCTGCAGTGAAAAAACATTTCATTGTAAATAATGCTTTCGAAGAGCCTGTTTAGGGAAGAGCCTGAAGAGGGATGTAGCTGGATATTTCGTTACGTGCTCCTTTTTTATATATGGGAATGGAAAAAATTTACTGTGAACGAAAAATACAAGTAAAACCTTCTTAATATTAAAAAACAATATTTATATAAACAAAGTGATAGATATACCTAGTGATATATGAATCGAGAGTAAAAGAATAATTATTTTGTATACTCAACTATCGTTCAATGACAGGGGGAAGTGTAGACTGACAATTACTTGGTGCAGACTTACTTAACAAAAGGAAATTTTACAAATTCAGAAATAAGGAGCAAAAACGAAAAGAAGTAAATAAATGAATGAAAAAAGAAGTAAATAAATGAATGAAATAAAAATTATTATTACTATAACATAAACATATATCAATAAATATATGATTAAATAATTGAATAATACCTTAGTAATTAATTATGTTGTAATTAAAAAGATAAACAATCAACTCGCAGTTCAAAAGGTATAGCACATTATAGCCTCATCTTAAATTAAATGAAGGTCGGAGGTGGAGCATGCACTTTTCAGATAGTTTAAATATTCTCACGGATACCTTTTCAATTTCAACGATCACATGTTATTCGACCATGGTAGATTTTACATCATTTTTAGAATCGTGTTTTGTGCGATTTGCAATCTATGAATATTTGATTTTTCACAGATGCACACCGAGGCATTTTGTGTTTGACTTCCACTCGGCCTGAATTCCGCTTGTAACTAAACGAATATGTGGCTTAAAATAGGCCACTCTCTTTTCTTATTGATAAAGATAGTCAGTTAGCCTCATTGATTTTGATTTTTCAGTTTTGAAGACCAGAGCATTGATGGACTATGCAATAACTTATAATATTGATAGGTTAATGGCCAAAATTTATCAGGGCGCAAAAATAAGTGACCATGAATTTATAAAAAAAAAAATATTAAGTGCAGTGTAAAAACTAATGAAAAAAAAAATTATAAAATGTTGCTTATAAAACAAACAATAATTTTTTCACAAATTATAGTAATGAAAACCCATATAATCTTAATGATTTATGTGAAAAATGATAAAAGCTGAAGAAATACTGCATAATAACGCAGAGTGGTTTAACCTAGAGCTAAGAGAAACCAAACGTTAAAAAATAATCTTTCAGTGGCAGGCGGTACTTATTGATGATGCTAATATCAAGAGCGAGTATCAGAACTTCATTTTCAACTTTAATTCATTTGGTGAACAACTGTAGAGTGCTTAAGAAGCGAAAAAGGTCCTATCAAAGGAGCTTTAGCACCACTAGCTTAGACAGCGGGGCGGCAACTGGACAACTACGGCGGAAAATTTAGAAACAATTTTGAACATCCATTTTCTCAAATGTCTAACCGAATCAGGAAACCCTACGGAAAGACATAGAAAACAAAGTCGACACATTCTCGCTCTATAAGTCACCAGGAACAGATGGTATACTAACAGCTTTTTGCTTCATGAACATTGTGGATGTCTATACTCCAGAGCAATGGTAACAAGTAAGGGTAGTCTTCCTACCCAAACCGAGAAAAGATTTAACACAAGCAAAAATCTATCGACCTTTTAGTCTAACATTTTTTGTGCTGAGAACACTAGAAAGGATCTGTAACAACGATATACTATATGTAAGAACATTTGCTCACAGGCAAATCTACAGAAACCGCACTATACAAAATAGTATCAAAAATCAAAGATGCATTTAAATACAAAGAATCAGTTGTTTTTAGACATAGAAGGGGTCTGCAACAACATCAAAATATCGAATATGGTAGACGAATCGCATCATCAAAGCCTCCATCTATATATCACCTCTTCTGTGGGTAGTAGTGATGGACAAGCTTCTTAAATGCAAAGCTTATGCGGACGATCTAGCAATTCTGGTTCAAGAAAAACATCTTAACACAGTAGGGGACCTGATGCAGGATATACTGAATTCCATTTAAAAATCGGCGACTGAAAACGGACTTAAAGTTAATCATAGCAAACCTATCCCGGTCCTCTTCACGAAAAAGACCAAAATTAGTAAGTTCCATATCCCTGGGTTGGTGTTACTAAACTTCAAATCAAATACAATATGAAGGAATTGGGATCGATAATCGACAAGAAACTCGACTGGAAGAAAAATCTGGGAGAACGTACAAACAACGCTAAGAGGCATGCTGGATATACAAAATCCTGGGACAGAAACCAAAATAACTGCTAAATGGAACCAAACCAAAGATATATAAATATGTAACCGACAGACTCACTGAAAAGCCGTTGAAAACAATTCCCAACATTTTACCAGTCCAACTGGAAGAAAGGTGTAACGGATAGCGAAAAATCTGACGAATCTGCTAGAAAAGGAGCGGGAAATAGACACCAAATTCCTTTTGGGGAAATAGGGGTCCCTAACAACAACAGAACTATGATAGATAAACCGACTAATGAGGCAGCGAAACAAGCTCTGAACTCCAGCAAAAGTAATCTACTGCGCACACTAACTTAAATTTCCAGTTACATAGACTCGGACTAGCAGAAACCTCAGCATTCCTCTGCCACTGGCCAACAACTGCGCTGCCCCAAAATATTGGGGTCAGCACTGATTCCAGATATTTCGCAATTAAAAGGAATATGGACCGTTGAGATCATGGATTTCACAAAACGAACGAAAAGATTTCAAGCCACTTCATAGAAATACTTTTGACAATCACCCCCTCCCCTCTTTTTTTCACTACAACCTCCCATTTAACCATGATCTTTTCTATACAGGAATTAGGGATATACAACGGGCCCAATCAGAGATCAAGATGAAGAGCAAATAAAGCTCACCCAAACCAACCAACCTCAGCGGGCAGGTAATTAATTGAAATAAATTTCGCAATTAATATTAAAAAGTCTTAGCCTTTTTAAGACTATACCAACAGATGGTCCATGATGTAAATTTAACTTACGTATTATTCCAGCAATCTTTTAAATTACATCCGAATTTGATTAGCAGTTTTGGTAAGCTCGAAAAAGGTTGATTCAAACGTTCGATTTTCAAATTTATAAATTGGAGACAACCTATTTCCGTTCCATAGACATTTATAAGTCGACTAATAAATTTGTACTCGCATAAACTTCACATAAACCTTAACTTCATTTAAATGATTTTCGTGTCGTCTTAATGCCCACGAAACTAAAAATCCATAAAAAAAAATGCTGACAAGGTATTCCGCTTGTCGCTTCGCAACAATTCATTCCTCTGCAATGTAAACGTAAAAATCCAAAGAGTCGGAAAACTTTTAAGAGTAAAAATATATTAGGAAAATTAGTTCGCCTTACTGGGCCGGTACCAATGCCGTTGCCGGGCCCACAGAGAAATAAATTATTTTGCAATCTTTGCGAAAATTCCCCCCCAGCGATAATAAATTCCCATTACTAAGCAATTAATTCCCATTTCAGTTTTCGAAAGAAGTAATAAAATGTCCCACCACCAACATCTTGCCGTTTAAAGGTGCAATGCCAATCCCAAGGCTGCCCAAGAAGCCAGGTACAAACCACTTTTCGCTGTTTACGTTTTGACACAATTATAAAACGGTGAAAAGTGAATAGGAAGGAGCAACCCTCCTGGAACTGTATACTCGGTATGGGCCTAAATATTTGGATGCGGATGTGGATGCGACTTCAGCGACGACGTACGAGAATCCGTATCCGTTGAACTGAACATGATTTATTGTACGAGCAGCCATTAATTTCATTCCGATGGCGATACATTTTGGGCTTAGATACCGAAGGCAGGTACAAGTGTGCGGATACCTTCGTTTTCGGTAGGCGGTAAAGTTATGCTGTCGCCCTCGTTAAGCACGGCTGAAAGAAATCGAACCGAAAGACCAGCGCAGAGCCCCAGAGATACATCAACCTTTGGCCGAAAACTTGAACAAAGTGTCGGGAAGATGCTTTCTTGAGGATGCTACTATGAATAGTTTTTTTTTTATTTTTTCTTCGCAGCTTAGGCTTAGCGAGGGAAAGTTTAGGAGAAAAGTTTTCGAAGGTCGGGCAACAAGGGTCGTGTAAATCGGTCGTATGTTAGGTAGGGTAAATGGATGAGAAACTTATGCTTCAACGACCTGTCTGTCATAAGTGGGTGCATACTTTGGGATTCTGTTTAGTGGGATTTTGGAAGTTTGGGAACGACCTGGCAAAGTGTTGTGTCAAATGGGCATGTAGAGTAAAGCTTGTAATCGGAGTTGGGTGTGGCCCATACTGACAGTTCTTAATGGCAATGTTACATTTGTCATTCAGCGGAACCGTGCACCCTCAGTTTTGGTTTATTTATTTACGCTCATTGATTTTCGTTCTTTAAATGAAAGCGACGCACAGTGGGGCAGCTAATAAAGAAAGTCGGAGCTATTGAGAGGGATGAGTAAACAATGTTATTCCTCATTTACATGTTATCCAATTTTTACAATTTACAATTTAATCTTTATTTATTTATTATAACTAGTGTAAATAAATTTCTGCGAGCGCATAGGCTCTGCGTTGGCCTAAAGACTTAAAATAATTACATTTTTTCTAAAAATAACATTTGTTTTTTTATATATATGTATACATACATATATCTTAACTTAACCCAGTGCTTGAGCAGTGCAGACGGTCTATGATGATGATTTTGAGGATGATGGTTATGATTAGTTCTGGTTTCTAAGTGTCAGCCCCGGTGATAGATGGGATGATTCAGCTTACTCTTGTCGAAGTCATCTTTGGATCCTTCTTCTTGAGCTATTTTATATCCCGGGTCCATCATCTAATGGACGTAGAGAAAGCGGTTGTTTTATTATTTCTTCTATTATAATATTTACATATTAATTTTTTACCCATGGGATGGTTGCCACAAAGAAATAATAGAGACATTTATATATTTTTTTATATGAAAAATAGAGGTTATGCCATTTCATGTCTTTAAAAACTAATTCTTAAATTAAATAGAGGAAGGTGTGGGGTGACCCTTTAAAGACCGAATAATACTATTGAAGGAAAAAGCCTCAACAAAAACCTTCATCAGATTTGAATTGCCCACGGGAAACCAAATGTTGCCAATATCCTCCTCTTCAATTTTTGTGAACAAAAATTCGTTCAACATGGCCCGATAACGATCGCCATTGACTGTAACGGCCACTCCTTGCTCATTTTCGAAGAAAAATGGCCCGATTGTGCCTCTGGACCAAAATCCGCACCAAACAGTGACTCGTTTTGGGTCCATCGGCTTTTCAATGTATGCGTGCGGGTTTTCTGTGCCCCAAATGCGACAATTTTGCTTGATTACATACATAAAAGATGATTTTTTTGGCAAAATCGGCATTTTCTGTAAGTCGATCGCAGGCCCACTTCCCACGCTTCAACTCCTGAACCAATTGGACTTTGTATGGCGTCATACCAAGGTCACAAATTCGTCTCAATGATGCCTCCGAAATGTTCAATTGTTGAGAACGACGGTGAACTGATGTTGATGGCGCTTCACGCACAATTTCTGCCACAGCAACAATATTCTCGGGTAATCCCACTGTTTTTGGCTTTTCACGCTTTGGTTTATCGATGAGGATGACAGTTTCTTTCACTTTTTTCACAAGATAACGAACATACGGAGCTGACGGCGCTTCTCTTCTTCCAAAATCCGTACGCAATTTTCGCACACATTCTGCAACATTACCATGTTTTTCAAAGTAATGTCGCAGTATTTCCCAGCGTTGTTCAAGCGTTTACACAACCATATTCGTTCAGCGGAAGGATAAAACTAATTATCTCTCAAATCAGACATGAACTAAGTTTTACCATTCAGGAAATAAGCACTAGTTGAAAAAAAAAAAACGTTAGATGGCGGACCCTTTATATAGATTCAACGGGCATATTCATAATTGGGCTGATCACCATTTTGCAGGTTATTGGGAGTTCAAAGAATCCAGCTTATTCGGTATAGAATGTTTCCTCGATGCCGATCGAAGTCGTGCGTTTGCTTATCGGCTAGAAAGCTTAAACCATCTTTGTCAGCCATTCTTTTCCGTTCATAGTTCTCGACCCTATAAAACGTAGTTCTTGGATCACAGTTACATCCGCCTTACCCGCCCGTGCCATCTTAGCTTTTGAAGTCCAATGCTTTCTGGAGCAGCATGTAGCACCTATGTACTTTAAAATCTTGAGGAATTCGAAATGACACTCCTACCAATCGTTGTCATGCAAATTCGTTCTTAATTGAAACTTTCATTTTGTACCAAATAGCAATCGCTTATCTAGAAAACCATCGGATTAGTAACGAGCAAGACTTGACTCGGGCTCAAAACTCGACCGCAAACAGTTTTTTACCAATTCTGTTTAAGATTTTTCTTACCTCAAAATGGGACACCTTGTCAAGTAAATAGATTAGCATATAATTTACTGGACCTCATTTCAATAAATTGTGAAAATCCTCTTTAACATTCGCAGAGAGAAGGAAGGCACATCCCAAACGATTCATGAACCACATAAATTGAGTTAACAAGACGTCAAGTGAAAGCCTGTGCCGCCCCCAAGTTGCGCACACAACAAGACATCAACGTCAAGACCGACGGCACATTATGACATCAAACAGACGTTTGCCATAATCATACCAAAAGACCATTACGTTGTCTTATTTCCGTTGCCACACCATCCTTTTTATGTTGTTATTATTTTGGTCTTGCCTGTCGTCAACTTGTCCTCTTTTGTTTTTGTTTTTCCTAAAAACTCATCGGTCACAAGGAGGCATAACTTGTTCAACAAAACTGCCACAAAACAGGGGACGAAAATGAATGAAAAAATTATTCCAGTAATGTCGGCATTGATTAACAATTGACACACGACTAGTTGTTAAAGTTGCATTCAACGAAAAGTTCAGAAGATGCATCTGTCAATCGAATTGCTCACCAAGAACACGTCAAACTGACGTAACGAACGATTGGACGCACTGTCATGGGACTGCTGTTTTTTCCTCCTTTGCCTTTGTTGCTTCTTGCTGTCTTAAAGTTTTTAGAATGAAAATTCACAGAACTAGATTAGAATTTTCTTTGCTGGAAATTGGATATCCCTTATCCTTTTTGATGGCAGTAAAAGTGTCACACTGACTGTTACTTGTCATCGCGGTTTTGATTGATAGCCACACAAGACAAGAGCACTGCTATTCTCTTGTTAACGAAGTCCACTGAACTGGCGCAAAATGTGCCAGCAGTAGTTGTTATGTCGACATGAAAACCTAATCCCCAATTGGAAGCCTCACATAGCAATAACGTCAGGCTACAGAGAGCAAATGTCCAATGTAATTGGCGTGGAAATAAATGTATCTTGTGCTATCCATGGATGCTGGGATTATGATGGAGGATTGAAGACCATAAATTGTCGTTCAATCATGTGTTAGCATTACATATTGGTTCATTATAACCCGCTGGGATTTGCTGGTCTGGTCAGTGGTCATGTCATAGCACTGCTGCCCGAGTCCAGAGCAAAGATAAACAAAGACAAAGAACACATCATGATGGATATGCAAATGGATGTTGATAGTGTTGCGGGGCAATTCATCTTACATACGGAACAGAAAGTTGAAGGAGGATATTGTGCTGATGTCACGCTTAGCATCAGGATAATGTGGCGTGTGTACTTGATTGTTTGCTTATATTTAATATGTGTAGTCGACTGTGGCTAACCTGCCGACAGTAATCGCAGTCATTAATCCTCCATGATAGGAAGCTTGTTTAATTTGTGTTTGTGTGATATCATGGTATGTGAATTGATGCTTACTGAATGGTTAAAGATATGATTGCTTGTTTCCTGTTTTGCAACAAATCGGAAATCGAAAAACAATAATTTAATTTTGAGTTGCGAGAATATGAAGGGTTTTTTTTAAACTATGGAAATTAACTTACCTTCATTCATATTCCTTTCCTTTGGCATGGAAGAGCTGAAAGAGGTTGGAAGACTGATTGCTTACAAATTGACACATCGCTGATTGGTTGACGTATGTATGCAAGGAAGCAACCAGCGATTACTGCGATACAGGAAAGCAGCTGGATAGGATCGGGAACAGATTTAAATGACAAGCTCCGAAAAGAGAATTTCTCTGGCAGGTGGATTGGTCCGAAGTGCAGAATTCATTAATAAGTAGCACAAGATTTCCCTAAAAAACGATTGGACTACCATCCAGACGGACCACGGACGGACGTACCAGCCGTCAAAATGTTTGGATGTGCGAACGTTCAGAGGGGCTAGCTAGTATAGCTTTATATAGAGTCCGACTGACCAATGCCAAAATGCTGAACAAGGCAACAGCAAGTAGAGTCAACATTGAACGTCTTAGCACAAGGGAAAAGTCCCCATGGGTGGCCATGGTGCGGTAATAACCGATCATGCTGGAGTTCCATCTTCGCGTCCACATTAGCACACATATCAGTTCTTTAATAAAATAGTAAGATAGTAGTTCTCTCAACCTCCTGGAAGTTTACCGAATGAGCAGCTTTTTATTGCTTCTGGGTTAATTTACGATCTTTTAAGGAACCGACTCTCTGGTGATAAGGCTGCAAAATTGCTGTTTGTTAGGTATATTTCATTTTTGCTCAATTTTGACAATTAAAGCAATAATTGAATGGAGGACAAGTAAATGCTTTGCAACAGCTTCATTACAAAAAATTGTTTACTTCGGAGAAAGTAGTTGATTCTTATTTTCTTTTGGTAAACGAAGCATGTAGTATTTGAAAGAACAGTGCAAAGCGTAAATATCGCAACCCTTTACATCACCTAAAGATTATGTAACAATAATATCTCGTTGTCTTGTGCTTATTCAATTAAAACTTAAAAATGCAAGCGACATCAAAGTATACCCGATCGATCTTCTGCAATAAAATTCAATCCGCCTCTCCCCGCTCATCTTCCTTGTCACCGCAAGCCAAAGCCTTCGAGAAAAAGTCTGCCAAAGAAACTGCGAAAAATTCGGACAAACAGCTTACTAAGCAAAGTGAGTAAATAATTAATATACTATCGTCTAAGTTGTTAAAGTCCGAGAAAAGAATACTTAACTTAAACGAATAAATGAATTTCAGGACAATAAAGATACTCTTTTATACAAAGTTCCAGACTCCCTCGGTAAAAATTTAAAACCAATGTTCCACCATCTCTCGCACGCACGCGAAAAAAGCAACAATTTGAGTCAAATGCAATAGTCATGATTAAATTTACTTCAGCATAGGACAAAAACTTTCTGATAAAACCGATCGCATCATCAAGCAAGTTTAATTTGCAGCTATTTAAGTGACAGGAAACAGAAAGTGGTTGTCGGTAGTACATTTTCGACTTTTAAATATATTAGGCAAGGAGAACGGCATTGCTTAATTCTTGGCCAATTCTGTTTCATGTTTTTATCATTGTCCTGCCATTATGTCAATGTTCTCTTAGATGCTGATGACGTCCAATTGTACTTTTCTTGGCCTTTGAGCAACTTAAATGAGCTGCAGTGTAAATTTAATGAGGATTTCTCATCTATTTATAAATGGGCTCTTGCAAATGGGCTTGTCTTAAGCCCAGCTTCAATATTCTGCCGGACATTTTTATTTCGTCCTCACAAATTTAATATGTTGAGTCAATTTCAAGTCTTGGTTTTCGATTGAATACAAAATTGTCATGCATTGACCATTTCTATGGTGTTATTGGGCGTATCTACGGATGTCTGAGAAAACTATGGTTGAGATTGGTTAAAGTCTTAATCATCCTCATTATAACATACGCTGAAATAGACAAAAGCAATTTGGACTCTCTATTCCAGCGCAAACTTGAAGTTATGAAGGAATGTTTACGGATTAAGAAGGTATGATCATATTTCTCGACAGGCTACATTTTTTAAAGAGCTGTACTCTGAAGCAGTTCTTAAAAGCGCGTAATTGTATCCACTTACATGTAATTATCCGGACTAGAACACCACCATATATACATGAAAAATTGTCCTTCTCGCGATCTCTAAGAACTTTTAACATCAATATACCTTCTTTTAAATACCTGAGCTCTTCCCGATTGTTTTTATTCTCACACTGTGAGACTCTGGACTTTGTGTTATAAAAGACCAGGTCTTGTTGTACATCCTCAAATGTACAATAAATTTACTTAATAAACTGAAACTGAAACTGCTATTTAAATCACATTCACATTGAACTCTAAAAACATATTGAATAAGATAATAGAAACAATAATGTTTAGTTTGTTAATTATATTAAAATAATTTTTTGCATTCTAAAAAGTATAACACTTAAATACATTTATAATTAAATCTTATGCAATAATTACATAAAATGCTTATTGTTTTTTGTTTCTATGATATGGTACCAAATTATAACCTATAAATTAAGTCAAATCATAACCTTTTCGTATTTTAGTTTTAAAATTCGTTAAAAAATTAAATAACCTTAATTATCCATAATAGTTCATATTCGTAAGAATATCTGAAACCGGTATACTATTATTCATTCATCTATCCATGTCGATATCAATATCCGTGATTTCATTTCCACAACATCCCTCCTCAATATTCCGGGAATAAGCTTTTTTTTCGTAAATATTTTAATTAAGGTTAAAGTTAAATTTTTGTTTAATCGAATAGGAGTCGCAGTCGGAGCTCTTCCGTCTTCTCCCATTAGAAATTGTAGTTATTCTATCCTTTATATAGTACTTTTATTCACTGTGAAATGCTAATCAGTTCCACTATTGATGGTGAAATTGTTCTGCAAATAAACTGACGACTCAGACACTATCTTAATGTAACTACATAACACATCCAGAGGGAACCCGATCCTGATTGCGAGTACATTGTTGTTTCAACCAACGCCAGCGTCAGTGAAAATAAAGAAACAAAGGGTTTTCGCTACTTCAAAATACACATACCGCCGGAATCTGCATAGTGTAACGCCTTTTCCATTTCCGGGGTTGCAGTCTTTCTCGAAACGTTATTACCCTCCATCACGCTATATACTCAACTCCACTGAGATCGAACCTTTACAACTGTGAAATTGGAATGCAAAATGGAAAAAAAGCCATCCCCCAATCCCCTGCGAAGCTACACAATAACGAAAGGGTTGTGACATGAAAACAATTAAAAACGCACAACAACCGTGAAAAATATGCAAATTGTTGGCTGCCTTTGTCTGGAGACCTCACATTGTAAAAACAGCATGCCAGCTATGGTGCCAATCCAATTTATGTCTATAAATCGAATAAAAGAAAAGGTTTATCCGATAAATGGTTCTTGGTTTTTCACCGATGGAAATTGGCCATATCAAGTTGGCCCATAAGGAAAATAAATGGATTTAAAGGACATGTTGCATACATTTTGCAAGACTCATTTGGACAGTGATGGCTCATTTCGTGGAACACAAATTAATTGACCTTTGATAAGAAGTGATCAGGTAAGGTAAAGTTATTTATTTTTTCAACCAGGGCTTAAATACTTTCGAAAAATTTCAAAAACTTATTTCGAAAGCAGAGAAGTGTTTTTTTTTTTAAATTGACTTTTGGTGACTCGGTTCAGCATTCAACATTTGTTGTGCAACTTGAGCTATAAAGAAGCAAACAGTAGGAGAGATATTTATACTCTGAGGAATCCTGAAAAAAGTACAAGCAAATGAGAAATTATTGCCCTGCTGTATTCCGTCACTTCAATGTCTAAAGTGAAGTAAGAATTTTTTGTTCGTTGATTGATATTGTGAAACCTATAACGGTTTAGGGGACACAGCACTGTGACGGACGGACGGACGGATACTAGGCTTAGTAATAGGGTTCCTTTGGACCTCTTGGAAACGGAAACCTAGAAAAATGTATTTATCTCCCTTCGCAAGTCTTATATACAACGAAATTCCAGCTATCATTTCTGTGGACAAAACAAATCCTTTCGAAGCCCACCAAGATTATAGTTTGACTCCATAGAGGGGATCTAACTTTGCACTCGTACCAGAGTTATAAAAGAATGCAATCATTTTGGATTGCAATCATTGAAGCCACAAGGAAATTTTGTTTTGACTTCAATCATAGAACTAATTATTATTATTATAATTCTATTAATATAAAATCAATTAACATATTATTACTTATTTCTACAGCACTGGTTACCAGGGCTTTGGGCTATTTCACTACTCTTCGACATTATTGAATTTTAAGTCTGCGAAGGCTCTTTTCTTCCTACGCATGATCGTCTTCCATTTCCTTCGCCCTTTATTCAGAGTTGTAACAAAGAAATTCCGAACTACACGAAAGGAACGAGTGACTTGGATGCCTCAACAATAGAAGGTATTCGAAGTCGCGAGGAACCGCCATGTGGAAGTCAGAATTCCATTAAAATCTAATCTAATGATTAAAGTTTCACATTAAACTTCAAGCACATGTAACTTCGAATCCATTTTTCACACAAAATGTGACATCTTAAAGGTATCCTGCATACCAAGACCGAGTCCAATTCACCTGTCCATCTTCCAGACGCCTTTGGAATTCCTTTTGATGCCTTCTTGAAAAATGAGTACATGGCACTTTCGTGAGCACGCCAACAGAAAGTATCTTTCATTTTGAAGATTGATTAAACTTGATGTAAGGCCATGGCAAGACCATTTGCAAACAAACGGGGTTAAAAGCTGGACTTTTCAAGAGCGAGTCCTTTCTTTTCAAAGAGCAACACACATACGCCCAAGCTGAGTTCACTTCCATTGAATAGGATCCGAGGCATGCTTTTACGTTGTAACATTCTGTGAATAGATGCTGGACCATAAAAGGGTTTCTCCGCTTCCGCCCTCGTGCCGGCATACTTTGGGTTTGATTGATGGTTCATTTTGTTGAAAGTGAGTGGATCACATACTCAGTTTATACTTATATTGGTAAACTTTGCTCACTTCTAGACGAATGTCAATTGCAAACGGTATTTAAGAGGATATTTATCCTTCGAGTGGTTTCGAAAAAAGTATTGTTAAGGAACGAATCCTTCATCAAAAGAGGACGTAATGGAGTCGGTCAAATGGAGCTTCTAACTGGTATGATGCTCTCTTGATTTTTCGATTTCGTCAAATATGAATCTGGTCTGCATGATGGATGTGTCTCAAAGGGAAACTGTCAGAAAAACGGGCCCAATTTAATGTACCTTTTGTTCAAAGTCATGGCTATCATTGCTTGTTAGCAGTAAAAATATTGTGCTTATGCTTTACAAAAAGCCTTTGGCAGAAATCTGTTTGATTTTATTGATTTTATATGACAAAACCGTGAATTTTGTCTTCTTTTCCCTTGTAGTCCTGAAACATGTTCGCGAACAATTGAACGTTTGGCTGAGTGTCTCGTGTAAACGAGGTCCACTTTAGTTGTCGGATGAAGTTGTAAGGCGCGTTCGGCCGAATATATCACTTTTCTGGCTGAGGACGTCCGAGGGAGTCCACATCGACGAAACAACGATGCACATGATTTGGCATCAGCACACGTTCCTTGCCTCAAATTTGATGAACAAACTGAAGATGTTTACTAACTCTCATGATCTCTTAAGCCTGATGCCAGGCATTTTCTTTGAACATGGCAATACCAACTAAGTCGGTCTCTCTTGGGTCTTATATCGAGCTGAGTTGTTTGGCGCGAAAGCTTCCGCGAAACTTTGAGCTTCTTTATCGATCAAGATCATTATGTTAGCCACCACCACTTTGTTTTAAAACTTTTTTTACATTGTTCAAATTTGTGATTTTACTCTTGGACTTAAAAGGCCTTCAAAATTTCAATTGCTTATGAACTATGGCTTAGTAATCACCTGAGCATACTTCCTGGTTAGTATAAGCAGCTTTAAAAGATGTTTAATCCAAGTCCGTATAAAGGGCCTGCATAGAGGCTCTTTGACCAAGATTGCCGTTTTCTTTCCTTCCGTCACTTTCTGGCTTCATCTGTCATTTGACATTCTGGTGGTGATAATATATTTCTACATCATTCATGATGTGATAGGGATAGTGCTTAACATTTATCGTTGTGCAATTGATTTTTTAAGCCACCTCTGTTTGCTTATAATATTTCCTCACATGCATGCGTACCTCTCGCTGCTCTCTCAGGATCACTATTTACACATTCATTCATTCATTGCAGTTCATGCAACTGGCTGCCAGATATAAGACAATCTGTGTCATATTTCCCCTACTGTTATAATAAAAAAAAACTTACTGCTTATTTAACTTACAAATGTAGAGGACGACTTCGCCACAATCGTATCCTCCTTTGAAGTACTTGAAGTCTTCATTTCTAGACACGTCCGTTCAAATATCCCTCAACAAACAAAAATCATTCCCTTTGGATTAACTCGATGAAATTTTAAAATATCTAGCCATTTGTCTTTTTTTTCTCTCTGCTCACATCTGACTTCCGGAACAGATTCACTGTCAAATTTCCTTATCTAACTATGGATTGCAATCTTGAGAAACAACAAACTGTCAAAACATTGGTCTCCACGGGACCGATGTGTGTGCATTACTTTTCAAGTGATAAAACGCTATTGGAACAATTTGCGGGCACTGACGCTATTTCAAATGGGAGCGGGCAATTCTTGAGATTGCTTGTGATTTCGCGGCACTGTTACTATTAAAATAAATGTAAGAAGGCACATGTAATGACTGAGTGCAAAATATGGACTTTGTCGACGAACCATTCAAAAATTTTATATTATTTGCACTCGGGTCCCTCGTTGGGCGCCAGTTGATTAAAAAATATTCCTTTACTGAATCAGAGTGCATTAAAATCCTTTCTGATACTGGCTTAGTTGCATAACATCAGGAAGCATTGAATTTTCCAATACGTATGAACGGTATTTCCAAAAGTGGTATTCGGCTTCGTATTCAGTGGGAAAAAAAAATCTGTTCGAATTGAGTTGTCCCATAATGTCCCGTTAATATTATATCAGGAACTGACTCGAGATGAAAAAGTTAAAAATATTTAGTTTCGTCGAATTGCGTTTAAAATAGTATGCTCTCATTAAACCATCGTGCGAAGAAAGTTTGGATCCACTGGATAGGGCAACAAGCTCAGAGTGAAAGCGCAAGACAACCTAAAAGACGGACAATGACTGATAAAGAACGACCATGAGTGCTGTCCGTATCAGAGCAGAACTTCATAAAATTTATCACGGTGACCTTAGGGTCGAAATGAAAGCCGACAAGCGAAAAAGCCTCTTTTAAATACAAAAATGATAACAGCTCGTTTGGCCTGCGCGGAAAAGTGTCAAGATTAGATACAGGATGGTTGGCGATGTTTAATATGGTTCGACGAAACTAAATGTTGTGTGCCGACAATTTGCCATACGTACGACGGTCAGCAGGTGAAAAGTTTAATGACGAGTGCATTGCCAAGACAATAAGGTTTGGGCAAAGCCTCATGGTTTAACAATGTTTTTCTGCGCCGGTAGAAAACAAGTATTAAAAGACTTTTTGGGTACCAGTCATTGAACAGCATCATTCGTATACCTACAAGATTCTGCTCCCTTTCTTCAATCAAACAGTCTTTTAATCTTTTTTAGCTCAATGCAACATTTGTGACCTCGGAGTTTCCACACAAGATTGACCAGCGAATTCATCCGATTTCAACCCAATCAACTAGAAAAAAAAGTAGTAAAAAAAGGCTAAATGAAGTTCTGGAATATAATGGAAATACTAGAATCTTACGGGATATTATTGAACTTGGTGTAAGCTCAATGCCTACTAGAATAAAAGTTAAAAAAGAATTTCTTAAAATTTTATATATATACATATTGATTTAGTTTTTCTCGTTTGATTTTGTTTACTAATATAGTACTTATAAATTTTCAAAAACTAGAAAATGAGTGGATCTCTAGTGAAATTCTTTAAGCCCTTCGCTGCACGAATGGCGGATGCGCTCTCTACTTGTCAAGTGTCAGATTTCAACTGAATTTACTGTTTTCCCATTTTCATAGAAATACATCGGAACCATTAAAAAAATTCCCCTTTACATAATTTGCTTTTGCCAAAAGCGGAAACTTGTCGAAACGAAAAGTAACTAAACAATGGGCGTCATTTTGTCAAAACAAAACTGTGTCCTTTTCAGCGACATTTCAGGACGAAATGAGTCACTTTTCCAATGGCATTCAGAGATATCCAGGGTTCGCTGGTCTTGTGTATGAACCAAGATATCTTCGTGCATATCGCCTTGATCCTTCCCAACTATTCGCACTGTCCTCATTCTGTTTCTTGCTGTCAGTCGCATTTCCTTGTAATATGATTGTTTGCGACGCTTTTCCTCTTCTTCCCATCTTTTTTGTGTTCTTTATTTCCTCTTTTTCATTCCCTTAATTTTCCACTCTCGTTTAAGATAATTCGTCCTACCATTATTAGCTCGATTGTATTTTTTTACTTCTGCGTCCTCCCATTGTTTCACCACCTCTCAGTCCATTTCCGCTTTCAAGATAATGCGACGATTAAACAACAAGGATTTATAACTTCTTATGATGAATAAGGGAAAAGGAAAAAACAAAACAATAGGAAAGGAAAGAAATGAAAAAAAAAACAGGACACATTCTCTTCTCATTACTCCCATTTTGAATTGCAATTCTCTTGAGGTAGGCACGGCAGCTTCCCTAGCAGCACCCCATCCGAAAGGAGCAAGATTTTTTCTGCGTTGTGGATTTGTAGGACAGGATAAAAAATGTTTGGGTATTCATTACTTTATGTCCTAGTGAAATGGTTTCTTTGTTGTCCTGATTGATTCAGGAGGAAGTGCAAGAAGAAAAAAAAACAGAGATCTGTAAGTAGTACAGGGGCAACTGCGGAACTGTCATTATTTTGATAAAGTTGCTCAGTTTGTTTTAATGGAACCGCTTAAAGTAAAACGACAGCATTTACAATGTAAATCAACGCTAATGGCCGCTCCAAGTAGCCATGAAATTAAATAGAGTGATAGAAGGTCGGACTTGAAGCAGCAAACGGCCAAGCAAGCTAAGTGAGGAAAATGGGATGAGTTATGAAAAAAATTACAAAAACGCTTTATGATTAAAAAACAATCTAAACCAGACCAAACCAAGAGGAAATCTTGGAAAAACTACTAACTGCCTGATTGAATTAAAAATATAGTTTTGCAGAGTCATTGAATTGTTTAACTCTTTCGATAACCACGTTCGATAAAAACGACAGCAAGCGGCTTCGAATTGACGTTTGTTTTAAGAACTGTAAGACCGATCACTTGAAGTACATGAAATTGCTGAGCTTTCATTTGTAGCAAGACGATTGAATGTACAATATTTAAAAACATCGTTTGAATATGAATAGTAACTTGTACAGCCACTCCTCGAGCTTGGAGGCTTCCTTCCTATGCAAAGCACTGGAAAAAATATTTATTTTCCATTTTTCGGCTCCTTATTTAATTCTCTTTAGCATAGTGTTGAGTCAGATGAATTGCAGGATTCAACTCATTGTGTCCACCGAGCTGAAGCCAGTCACGATTCATGCCTCTGACGAACAAAGTCAGAACAACGATATACGAGCGGAGCTCATCGATTTCAAGACAGTAAGCCGGCTGTGATCCTAGAGATGTGAAGCACAGATACTTTTTATAGCAGTGATTTGGATACTAGCGGTGATAGGAACGAATCTCAAATGCCATGTTAAAATCAGGTGATTCAGGATATTCACAAGAGCCCAGGCTGATCCTTATAGATCAACAGAGGTGGGAGCAGGGATGAAACTTTCAATTCAGGGCATTCAAAAGCAATGCATTGAACTTTTTAAGGCGCGGTTTCGGTGCTGGTCGAAAATGCACGCAACTCGTGAGATGTTGTGCGGCCCTCCATTATATGCGTATTTTGAATGGTGTTCCGTATGGTGAAGATACCTTTATTGCTGACAAAAGCTTGTCTGAAAAAAGAAGTTAGGGACATAAGGGAAAATTTTCAGAACTCCATTTGCTAGTGAAATAAATATTTTTTTGTTTACTTGCTTAAAATTGTTGTCATTATTTCTAGTTTTTGTCAACAGATCGCATTTTTGTATAATGAGGAATAATGATAAACCTTTTTCCAGCCACTATTATCTCCATCCATCTCCATTAAGACCCTTTCTCAGTACCTCGCCAATTATTTTTTTGATAAGTTTGATAAAACAAGTCAACATTGATTTTATAATTCATCTTTTGGTTCATCAACAACTCGAATGCTCTTTCATTACTGTTCCATTTCTCATTTTGTAAGAGTGATTTTCGTCTTGAAAAATAGGCCTACTCACTTGATCCTCGATTAAGTGGTTCTCGAATTCGAATTCTTAAATTTCTTAATGATGTGAGACATGTTCACAAATATAACAAATAACTGCTAAGCAAATTGACAACATTCTTGTTGTCTTTACGTCCAGATGGGCCAATGTCGACTCTCACTTTCTTCTAGTAGCAATTCGAGTAAGAGTTCAACCTTCTTATGCTAGAAACTGTACCAAGCAAAAATAAGGCAGTTCAATCTAAGATACCTCAGCACATCGTAAAAATTAAAAGTCAGTGTCAACCATAATCGTCAAAAAAATGTGACCACGATGCCATATAATATTTCAGGGAACAGCTGGTCCCACTTTAGGCAACCAACCATTCCCCATAACAATTGTGATTCGTGATGACCGAGTTATCTGCCTGAAGCTTACGGCTCTCGGTTTTCCCCCATCATTCATTCGCTGAATAAAGTCTTACCTCGAACAACGTCAGTAAAGGGTCCGCTTTAGATCCCTTCTATCCAACCAAATAATTAATACCTCTGGTGTATCCCCCAAGGTAGTCATTTAGGACCCATTCTAACAATTAACGTTGTAGAATTGTTAATTGACTCTGATCTCTCTATGTACGCTTATGATATTGAGAATCAGCAAACGCATCGCATCCCCTATAGATCTCATCACTCTGCATAATGATTTGAATAGGTTCTACACTTGGTGTACCAAAAACCACATAGAGCCAAGCGTTGTAAAATGCAAAGCTATGACTTTCTGCCGAAAACGCCTTCCATCCGCCCACCGAACATAGTTTTTAGATGGTATTCGTATTCCCTCAGAGCTCAATTTTCGTTCGCACATTAATAATGTTATTAAGAAAGCCATTCTTTAATCTGTATGTCATAAAATCCCTGTACATCACATTTGGCAGACCGATTCTCGAATATGCTACCAAAGATTGGTCTCCCTCCTATGAAAACTAATAAACTTGCAATCCCTTAAAAGGCAGCGCGAGGTTGCTTATAAACTCTATACACATCAATTGCTCTGCGGTTCAACCGACTCACCGTCTCTCCTCTAAATGATTTCTATCTATACAAACCCCTGTAATCTAAGGTCAGCATCCCTCTTCCGACTCCCTCATCATCGCACTTACTACGGTCTCTTTGAACCAATGTCCCGTATGCTTCGCTCTGCTAATATATAGTACATCTTGACTTCCACCTTTGCAAATCCTACCTCAGAAACCATCTTTACACTCCAAATATCATGCACCAAAGAGCACAAGCTTACAAACTCTGCTCGCTCCGTAATAAAGTCGTAACAAAGATTCGCCGGGCTAAATCACTAATTGTCTTGGATCAACTGAATCCTTAAACCTGCGGAATATGGGATTCGTGAAAAGTGTTTCCTTGATCTTGACTGCAACGCTATCAATAAAAACTTTTAAGCTCTTACAAAACACCACACGTTAAACAACACATGCATCTCAGCCTAACTTCTTGATAGCCTCATAGGAGTTCCCAGCTTTGGTTTAAGAGCATTTGTCGTCTACTTTCCATTAAATCGCATGTGATTGGATTGTAGCAAATACATCTAATGTTTCTGAAAATAATTTTCAACAAAGCTCTTAACCACGTTAGGCACACAGTCCTAACCCTGTTCTGCCTATTTTTTCCAAGGTATTCGAAAGAAAGGAAATGGGTGCATTCATTGAAATGAATCATCGTCTAACAACTTTCTCAATCGGGCTTTCGAAATAATTACAACTGTATAACATTTTTAAAAGTTTTAAGCCTTCATCACTATTAATCATGCCAAGCTTCTTCTCCAACTCTTAAATTTTCCGCATGATGCCGTAAAGCTGAAATCATCATCCTCAACGAAAGGGAAACTGATGATCATTTATCCAATTTACTTCCCACAGTAACGAGTATTCCACAGGGGTCGATATTAGGCCCTCTTCTATACTCTTTTTATGTAAACGATCTTCCAAGCATCACAATACAATGTTCGATACTCATGTATGCTGATGACGTTCAAATGTATGTTAGCTGTCCTCCCGGCCTCACCTAAAATTGAAAATTCTAGAAAGTTCGAAATATGGCTGAATGTAACATTTGGCTGTTTGCAACAAAAGGCCTTCCAACTTCCCTCCAAATTACTACAGATTCTAGAATTCAAAACCTCTCTTAACTCCTTCTTTCAATTTCGTTGCTTGTTAATTAACCCTTCCGGAGAACAGACAAAATGAATCATAATTCAAACATTTCCATCCAAACAGCAAAAGGCGTCTCTCAACCATGCTTACAAATTACACGCATCATTTCCCCATTGATGGGGTTTCAAGGAGCCCATTTCAGCCCTTCTTCATTTGACTCCTTAATTGAATTTCTCATATTCTGGACTCATTTTCCGGCCAGCGCACATGCACATTAATTTCTTGTTAATTTCACAAATTTATGCAATAGCCTCGGGCCACACCAGGTGGAGCACCAGCTTGCTAACATTCCGACTTACTTAATACCATCCTGGTCCCATTTGCCATCAGAATTTATGCCGATAATTACTGTGCGCTGGCCAACGGGAACAAGGACTACAGCCCAGCCGCAGGCATACTCAAACAATCTGCAGCTATAAAATCAATACAAATTAACATTATTAACTCACTGAGCCACATATAATCAGGAAATTATTATTCTTAGCTTCATACTTCCTTGGAGCGGGCGGTGTTCCATTGTCGCCATCATTAGCGCCAAATGCGCACAAATGAAAGTGAAACTTGAATCAAGCAAATGTATGTTTGCAGTGACAACCCCGATGACAGCTTGAATGGATTTGATCTTATTTAACTAGCGATTACGCGATTGTCCAAATTGGAAGTAGGCGTTTCCTCTTACCAGTTCAAAGGACTGCTCGCTGGCAAGCAACAATTGGGAATAATAAAGGCGCCAGCCATAATCTTGGGCATGATAATGACGCGGTGAACAGCGCAGCTGGGTGCTATGATCCGAACTGTCTGATTTGTGTTTTTTTGCTGATATTAATCTTAATCGTGAGCTGTCAGTTAACAGGGTCTGTCGGAAGTTGTCAAACGGCTGTTTAAATTCCCAAGTGCAAATACATATCTAGGCACAATTGTGCACCTTTTAGTGGATTGTCCTTCTGATATATTAGTATATGCAATTGTAGGCAGTTGACTAAAGATCAAGCGGGCTGCAGATACTTGACTGAAGTGCATTCAGTAAGTTATATCTTGGCAAATGGTAATGTTGTTAACAGAAAAGGACATATTCTCGCGTCCACAAAGGCGAACCATTTTAAAACAAGTCCCAACCAAAGCTTAACATCGGAATGACTGGTAGGAAGAGACGGCTAAATACAACTGCAGAGTATCTTTCGCCAATTTAGCGGTAGGTCGGGCAAGTTCGACAGCTATACCGCTAGATACACGATCTGGCTATAACCAAGAAAATGGATCGTATCTTCAACTGAGTTGTTGAAAAGATCCGAGATTTTTTAAGTGTCTTCACTAATATTTTTATTTTATTATTAAGACCCAGGGTACATCCTGGAATTTTTATTCAGCTTGATTCAAGCGCAAAACACTCAAAACTAACACAAGAGGAGAGAGGCTTTAGAGAAATGGATGTCAAAGTTGACGTAGGCTCATAGTAGCCGTAGTTAATTCGGTGGATTATGACACGGAAGAGTGAGCAAGACCCAAGGTTACATGGATTGGACAATTTGAATCAGGGAAGGGGAGTCAATTGCTCTGGCTACAATTGATGTATGAAGATTATATCGGCAACTTCTCGTCGTTTTACAAGGGTTTGTCAATTGAATAATTTGAGCCGATTTTTGTTCGGAAGCAAGTTGTATCTGTAAGCTCAGGGTAGGACGTGAAAGGAATCCTTCGATTCTTAGGGAATGTGCGTCATAAAAAGGAGACCAAACTTGACTGGCATATTTGAGAAATGGTCGGACAAAGGTGACAAAAAGCGACTTAGAGACATTGGGACTGAAAAACTCTTTAAATCATCGTTTTATAAAATCAAGGTTGGAACTCGATCAACAAATGAATTGATCGATATGTCACACATCGAATCAACTGAGGAAAAAGCAGTTCCTTTGAAGGAGTATGTTAGGGAAAATTGAGAAAAAACGCTTGCAAGAATTTGTAAGTAATATGTAAATGAATGCACTCAATACCGTTGATAGTGAGAATAAAGATAATGGGTTCTAAATGACTGCCATGAGGTACTCCAAAGGACAGGACTATAGGCTCGGTCACTGAGGTGGAACCTTATACAGATGATTTTCTTAATAGAATTTTAACCAGGAGATGTAGGATATAGAAAGCCCAAGAGCAGGCGCTGGTTTGAGCCGATATGTGAGAGCTCACATTGTCATGGTGAACATTGATTCGTCTTCTCTTGTTCGTTTTTCGAATTTCTCCGAAGACTTAAGGCAAACAAATTGTGGTGTACCACTCAGAATTGACCGTCCTACGTTGCTCAAGCGGAACAGTCGCCACATGACCAGTTTTGCCGAAGAAACAGGCGACCATTTGCTTCGAAGTGCTTCTTCCACGAACAACTTTTGTTGGATTTGTCTCGTCTTCGAAGACCCACACGGTCGATTGTTGTTTTGTTTCGGGCTCATACGCATAGATCCATGATTCGTCACCTGTGACAATCTTATAAACGTCTTTTGAAGCGCCGCGATCGTATAATTTTAACATTTCTTTGCACCAATCGACACGAGCCTTTTTTGAGCGATTGTCAAATTGTGAGGGATCCAACGAGAACAAACCTTTTTGTATGGCCTGTACGGCTGGTGAGGAAATGCCCAGCGATGCCTCTATCTCACGGTATGTCACATGACGATCTTGCATTATCAGGTCACGCACGGCATCAATGTTCTCTGGCACAACGGCCGTTTTTGGACGACCTTCACGGAATTCGTCTTTGAGCGAGCGTCGGCCTTGACTGAATTCATTAAACCAGTTTTGCACAGTGCTATAGGATGGTGCTTCATCGCCAAACAAATATTAAGTTCATCTTCACTCTTGTCGTGATAATCCACGTCGAAAGTTGTGGAAAATGATCGCACGAAAGTGTTCACGAGTTAATTCCGTTTTTTTGCCGAGATGAATTTTTCAAGTCTCTGTAAATAAAACAATTCACGATTAAATGACAACACGTTCTGAGTGATGTTATGAAATGTCAAATTGCACCTGGCAACATTTAGTGTTGCCTAGGCCAGAAATATATCTAGCAGTCTACGAGAAATTCGGTACAAATTTTAACAAGGCTCCACCAGTTCCATTTTTCCCAAGGGTATTGGCATATTCTCCTGGGCTTTTCCTTTCGTCTGTCGCTGTATTAAAAATAAAGAAATATCCATCGGCAGTCCAGTTGGGTAAGCGATCAACTCTTTTTAATGTAAAGACTGTTAGTCTATTGTTAAAGATGAATATTGAACTAATAAATGAAGTGAAATAAGTAAATGAAAAAAGTGTGAAGAAGTCTAAAAATTCCTCCCTCAAGCCCCAAGCTTGTTATCGCTCTCTTCCCCTACAACCGAGTTACCAATTGTGGCCAGATGTACCTCATTACCCGAAGAGACTCAACCCAAAATAAGGCATATTGTAACGTACCCCTTACATTTGACATCAACTGTCGACAGTCGAAAAAGGCGTACCATCTGGATCTAAACCGGAAGACAAGAATGTGTCATTTTTTGATATTCCCGCAGTTAGTTTTAAGGTAAATTTCTAGACATCCGGCCAGGACGAAACTCCAAATTACAGGACAACTCACCATTAAGTGAGCGTAGTTGTATCCAAACGAAAATTGAAATTGCACGAGTCCGTTCTTACCATAACAATAATAATAATAACTAAATTCGAGGAGTTATTTAAGTGTAGCTGTTGAGATTGTTTGTTTGCTTTGAAACAGTGCCAATTTTGTAGAGGTACAGCCACTATTTGGCTGTGAATTCAATTAAGCTTTTGTAAACAGAGAACTGACGCCAATAATTGCAGCTCATTGATGATGTACGTGTTTTTAGGCGACAAATGAGCAGAATTACGTTTATGTTTATTTACCACAGATTTGGGCGGGGGATTTAAATTATTTGTCACACTAAATATGCAACTTGTTAATCAGCGTTCATTTTAAATCAGTTGGTTTTAATTATTCAATTTAGTTGATTGAATTTATTTGCTTTTTGATAATTTAAATATTTATTTTCTCCATTTGTTTGCTTATGTAAAGTTTTGCGGCGGAAGAATGTAGTAATAGAATGAATAACTACTCAGGCTTATGGCGCGAAATTAAATATTACTAATTCATTTCACAAAATAGTGACATTTTAAACAGTGCCGGAACTTGATTACTGATCAGGCATCAACCTTTGTAGGCCTGTTGTCAAAGGGGCCCTTAAAGACGGCTTAAGTCAGCCAGTTTCTGTCACGCAAAGAGCTGAAGTCTGTGGTGATGTGTTGAATCTCCGGATTCAGGTGGTTATTTAATCTTTGGATGATTTTACGGTTCAGTTGTAGCATGTGCCACACAATTCGGTTTCATTTAACATGCTATTAGAGTGATAACTATACTTAATGTGCTGCCTGTTTACTAGTAATTCCGCTTGTTTTGGTACACCATTTATTTTCAATTTAAGTCTAAGAATTCAAAATTTTTTTTGTTGCAATTGAATCCAAAAAAGACTGCGAATTAAAAAGAATGGAATCACCATTCTTTTAAAGTGCATTAAACTTTAGGGAATCATAGAATTGAAATCATTTTCGGAAATCAAATGAATTCACGTAGTCCTTAAAGTTATTCATGAATTCTCTTTTATTCGATTGAAGTGAGTGAATTCAATTTTAATTGTTTGAATTAATTTAAAGTTAATTTAACTTCAACATCATGTGTTTTTTTAAGAAGAATCTTCTCTCTGATTTTATCGGCAAGGTCGTGATTGGCACGATAGAAATCCCAGCCTTTACACTATACTGCATCCCTACTGGTCCGCCTATTGTGCTCGCTGGCTTGCCGGCCTTGCAATAAGTATAGCTCGGGAAATATAAAGATTGTGAGTGATATTCCTTGTGAAACATTAAAAAGCCTATTCCCATGGACGTCTTTTATTTTATACGTGTTTAGCAAAAATTTAAATCACCAAACCATACCATACTTTTCAGCGCCAGTCATTGCGAAATTTTTGAATATAGCTTTATTCGCAACACTTGACTTGCGAAGAAATTTATATCGGCTAGTCTGAGCTGCACACTTAGCTCGGCTCATTTTGTTCGAATTATCATCAGCCCACTAACAAAAATTGTGCTACATTATTTCCCTACTGTTCAAAAGAATTCAAATTTGAATTCAGTGACTTCAATTGATTTTGTGTGAATTCACTATGGATTTCAACTAATATCAAGTGAATTCGTGTATATAATTGAAAAAATCAATCATTCTAAAAATTCATTAAAATTGAATTCGATAATTAGTTGTTCTCAATCACAGTCTTTTCTAGAAAAATTACTTCAATTCGTTGTGGATAAAATCAATCTAAATTTCATCGCCAAAGATTTAATTCTTTTACAGCAAGTGGTACAACCTTGAAGCAGCTGGGTTTGATTCACAAGGTGAAATGTTTATTCCGGTCAAAAGGGTGATGTTGATGTTACACAAACTGCATCTTCCTCTTCCTGCAGTTGTAGGTATCCTTAGACTTACTGACTCTTTTTTGCTGCTGTTAAGTTTGAATTCCGATTGAAGCAATGTAGATTTCCTTTGTTAGCCATCTGAATATTACAACATCTTCGTTTGTGTAAAATATTCGTTAGTTAATCACATGTACATATGTATGATGAATAGTACTGGTGGAGTTATTCCTCATTGTCTAACTCCGCTTAGTATTGGCTTCTTTGATGAGATTTGTATAAGAAAAAGGGTTTTTCAATGTTTCTTATATCTTTGTTAAGTTCAATGGCGATATCGCAGAATCCATATTAGATTCAGGATTTATTTATTTATTGAATTTTTTTTCCGAAACAATGTTTGTCATGTTAATTTTTCTAAAACATTGGAGAAATTTCTGTTATTTTTCATGGGGTGGAAAAAGTTTTGTTATATTCGGCTACATTATAAAACAAATAATTGGAAATGCGATTTGGTCCCAGAATTGTTCGAGCTCCCACTAAAAATTTTGGCAGAAATTTAGTGCAAACGTTTTCTTGTAGCTGCTTCGTTAAGTTTTGTGGTAAATTGGTTTGCCTGTCTTTGCTGGTTGTGTGCTTCTTTTGAGAGTTAGAAATCGTCTCCAAGGTGTCAATTTTTTAACCAAAAAGTTTCTTTCATCATCTCCCAAATAAATTGACGCAAATATTTCAAAATGTTTCCTTTGAAGAGTTTTTACGTGTGGATGAACAAATGTGCTCAACAAAAGCGAGAAACTATAGGAAGTAATATTTTCCAGTGAAACCTCACAAATAAGGCTACAAGTTTTTTGTTTTGTGGGGTGCATCTGGGTATGCTTATTATTTTGAGCTCTACATTGGACAGGAACATGATGATCGCTTTCGCTTGCCCACTGAAACTAACTTAGGCTTTAGTTCCAACGTTGAAGACCGAATTGGGTAAGCAAATAGAAGCAAAAAGATAAGAGCAACTGTAGCATCTGTTCCGTCCAAAAAGTAAGTCTTGATAATCTTAATCATTTACCTCTTTGGATGCCTCAACGCTTAACGCGCCAGCTGCCTTCTGTGGAAAATTTACATTTGCCAAATGCACAAAAGCAGCGCTTTGTTTCAACAAAAAAAGAAATTGCTTTCTAGATTTCCATACCAAATAAGTTATTTTCGCTTGAAAAACTATAATTTTATTTTATTACTAAAATATAGATAATTTGTTAATATATTTTTTCGACAACTTGTAATCTGAAGTTTTTTTTTTCCTTTTATTTTCTTTTAATTTTGTTGCAGGCGTATCTTATAGTTTAAGCCAGTGAAAAAATAACAATTTTGAAACACAAAAAAAAAATATCAATATCTCAAAAACGGTTCGAAATTTGAATAATTCATTTCGATTTTCGTAATAAAGTCGATATAATACATAACTTCATATTTTTATTCTTGAAAAAATCGTGTTGTAAAGGGTTAAAAAGAATATGAATAATATTTAAAAACTTTAAAAACAGAAAGTTTAGTAAGTAAGTATCCCGTGCGGCAAGAACTATTTTACAATTGTTAAAAAGAACTTCACCTTGAAATAAAAAAAAAATAGTTTTCAGTAAGGTAGGTAATTGGGTGCCCTAAGAGCTTTGTGGCCGTACCTCACTTGTTCCTGCCAGTGTTTTTGATCCGGTAAAGAACTTTATTTGAAATAAGTACATTCCATATTTTGTGGAAAATTTCTTAAACCTTTTTAAGTTAGTTTAGAACTGAAGTTTGTACGATGGAAGCTTTCGCTGAATATGTAAAATTATGTGAATCAAGGGAAGGGACGTATGCTCTCTTCCGTGTTTTGCTAATTATATTTTGTTTTTTTAAATATTTATTTTAAATTAGATTTTTTTAGCTCATTGCAATTTTCTGCACAATTAATATTTCTTTAACTACAGCGTTTTTGTTGTTTTTTTTTAATATTTTGTCCGAGCCTAAAATTATTTTTCTTTGATGTGAACCCTCTATAATTTTAATTTTCAAGTAACTTGTGCGACTAACTCTGGGCATTGCAACGTTAATTAATGCCAGCCTTTTCAAATGTTTGCACTTGTGACCTGATTGAATTTCATACCCCATACTTGATCTTGAGGCAAAAGTAGTGAATAAACCATTGGATCTAAATTTTGGTAAAAAATATGAATTATTTTCAATTTGTCTCTGATTTGGGTTATTTCGATCAGATCTGCAATGAACAGAAAAAAATATTTTCAACTGGTTGTTCACTTTCAACGTTTTGTAAAACAACAGCTACTTCATTAACCATTGGTGCGTTATAGCGTCTTAAATCAGTATTAAGTCATGAAAAGTTTTATTCTCACACCAGTGAAGGATCGCAACTACTCGTTTAAACTCATTCCCTGATCGGCAGCTGGAGCAGGAACGAGAATTAACAACTGTGCAAACATTTTTCGTCAATTGCTCAATCAAAGGCGATATTCTTACTCGTTGGAGTTGTACTTTTCCCTTTTGACAACATTGTGTGAATTTTTTTCTCTCGTAGTTTTCTCTCTGAAGTTTTTGGCTTGACAATATTCACAGATTTCATTAAATATACCACATTCATTCATTTTATTGAAATGTTCAATTTACTTAAACTGAACTGAATGCCTTTGCACGTTAAACTGTGTTGCTCTAATATTTTCAACTCTATTTATTACGGTTAGCCTCAAGTTCTATGGCACTTTTTGCTAATGTCCGCCAGCTTATAGTACTGTAACTTTTTCTTGAGCCCATTTTCGATCTTAAACCATCTATTGTTGTGAACGATATGCTCTCAAATTTGCAATTCTATTGCGATCGCTTTCAGGCTCTTTGGTATTCAGGACCGCTTAATACAACCGCTTGTTAGTTTTTTTAAAAATTTGTTTTGAAATATTGCAAGTATGATGGTTAAAAATCTATAAATAAATTACAGCACAAACGCACGTCCATTCGGCAGAATCACCATTTAGAAATTGACCCTCAAAATATTTGCCAGAACTCTCCAATCACTCTTCTTAACCCACTATGTATGTGCCATCATCTCAACAAAACAAAAACTACCTGCTTCCAAATATTTCAAGGGTGATGGAATTTGGATTAAAATTTTCAGTCGAACACTCTAAATGTAGTTTTGGCCAAACTTCTCCACATCAGATTACTCTTAATTTTAACATTCCTATACTAATAAAAATTATCTGCGTTTTGTTTCTTAATTTTTCCTAAAAGCAGTAGTATGCCGTGTCCGAGCATGAATTTGGATGAATTTAAAATGTTCAGCCACAGCGCTGCACTTTATTTTAAAGTATTTTTGGACTCCGATTTGTGAATTTGAAACAGAATGAACCAATTACGTTAGAGATTTTTAGTGTGACGCAGCCTGACCCTTGTATACGGCTGCCGTGAACCATTCTTTCATCAACGATCTTATTAGTTCGACAAATACTACGATCAATAGAAGAGGTGAAAGAACTTCTCCTTATTATGTCCCTCTGTTCGTCTTCCTACTGCTGCATAGAACACCTAGAGATATCTTGATCAATCGTGATCGCAGCATCAGTCCGATCGAATCGCAGAGCTCTGTATCCACTCCTGCTTTGGACAAATTTTTTTGGAAAAAAATATTCTCCAACTTCAATAGACGCACCCAGACGCCTACAGAGTTCGAATAATGTCGTTTCAATTATTCATTCATTCATTTTTCAAATTGAGCCTTTTACATTTTTTTAAATAAATAAATAAAGTTCTTTTTTATTTTATTTTTTTAGCATTTTAGCATTTCTTTTGTTTATATAGTTTGCTATAGAAAATCGTAATTCACTTTATGTCGTTTCAATTAGAGTTGCGTTTTTTTTCGGGTCGTATTCACGATGAAAAAAAGGTGGTAAAGATAAGGTTATGGTTCGAATACCCCAGGAAAGGCAGCTGAGAATATTGCGTAAGCCAATTAGTAATGAGGTATTACTAATGAGCGGGACAGTTCACATTTGCCAAGAACATCTTGAAAACATTGAAAACATCTTGAAGAAACATTCAACAGATTAAGATTGAAATCACCACAAATAACTAAAAACAAACTAAAACTAAAAACCTAGGAGGTGTAATGTCTGGAGGCCAATGTTTAAGGCCAAATACACATTTATTATTTCCACTTAGAACTTCAACCAAATGTAATGAAATGAATCAGTGGGTTCCGAGCGCATCAAAAATGAAGCTTTTAACCTTTTCTTGATATGAACTGCATCATCAGGGCTGCAATTCAAGTATTCTGTGACAAGACTTCCTTCTAAATTAAGTATAACATTTCGAATCCGGTCGCTCGTTTTTACCTGTGTTTATCTCCCTTTCACCTAACATATATGTGCATGTTTTTACATTCGCAAAGTTCTCCATTTTACATATACATATTTATTTTATTTTCAAACTAAACAAAATAATATTTACATCCTTTTTTGGGGGAAAGAAAAACAAAAAGCTAAGACAGTAACACTAATAATAATTACAATTTTGGGTGAACTGTTCCTCCAAAATAAGGGCTTTAATACTTCTCCAACATCTAAATTTGATAAAAATTTAATTTAATGGATTCAAAGTGTGCGTGTGTTTGGATTAAACTGATGACTGATTCAAAATTGCACACAAGCGCACAAAACAACGAATAAGCGACGCTTAGTTGTCCTTCTTCATTCTGGTTGAAGTCATTCTGTAGATGATGGAATCCCTGCCAGGATCCATTGAACCAATGGCGTAGCAGATGGCCAAGAGAGACAAGCCAAAGATCACCATGAACCACAGGATGATGTTGAAAATTACTGGATAGTCTTCGTTGTAATAAGTGGCGAGGTTCAACGCTTTAGCCTGGAAGAGAATAGAATTGAAAACAAAATCTTGTATTCGTTCATGGAAAATGAATACTAACAGCGTCTCCTTCGACGACATCACGTTTAGCACGAGTAAGTTCGGCGTTCTCGGCAATGACGATCAACAAGTTTTCCCCATTGGAGGCTGTCTTCAAAGACTCAGACAGATCCTCCAAAATGTTCGACACCAACTTTTGAGCTTCAGCCTTCGCTGCAGACTTGTCCCCATGTGCCTTGCCGATGGCCGTTAATGACAAACTCATCGTCAGCAAAGTTGGGTGTTGTGTGGCTGCAGCGTACTTTTCGGCGACTTCATTCATGTAAGCGATCTGAGTGAGGAACTCCTTATCTTCGGAGTGCAAGTCGGGCTTCAAAGTGTTGGTGGCTTTAAGTGGTGCCACCTGCGATGGAGCCTCCCCGAAAACATCGGCAAATGTTACGAGAGCATCATTCAATTGGCTAAAGTCCAAATTAGCCACGAGTAAATTGGCCGACTCCAATTCAGAGCTCACAGCGTTTAGGGACTCCTCCGATGAGCTGCCACTCATTGGATACGTCTTTGCTTTTGTGTTTAGATTAATGTGATCTACGCCCTTAATGAGCACAACTACAGCACTCTTTGGTGTGTTGAATGGATCATTGACGTAGAGACCGCTCCATTTGGTGCCATCATCTACCCAGTAGCCCAAGGAAGCGGACACCACATCGCCTACACTTTCGCTCTCTAACTTTTCGTTGCCCTTAAAATCCAAGGAATCCGGTGAATTCAAGATTGAGAACTCACCAGAAGCGTTAACTGAAATAGAAAAAAAAACACAGAAAATCGTAAACTCTTGAAAGACAACAGATAAAAGCGAAGAAATCGATATGAAAAGCAATTCGAAGAAATTCTTCTCGATTCCCTGATTACTCTTCACTTTGGAAACATATTATTTACATTTAATTATAAAGTTTTACTTACTTGCAACTAAGCAAAGAGAAAAGATCACCAAATTGCGGAACATTTTGAGGAAAATTAAGTTTTAAGAAAAATTTTTGATCATATGACAAAACGACGATTGCCCACTTCCCAACAAGTCGATGAAAATTTCCAAATGTCAATTTCAGTTTCATGTGATTCCATTGGAAGCAGGCAGATGTCACGTGATGTCAATTTCGATAACGCAAGTGGTGCCAGTCCTCGATTTGCATGTCACGAGATTGCGCTTATATCTAGAGTAAATATGAGCCGCGGTGCTCGGGATGTTATTGTATCGTATCTATTTTTAATATCGTACAGAGAAGACAATACTACATTGTTTGTGAATGCTCTGCAATTTTCATGCGCTTTTTAAGCCCGTTGTTTGTCTGCCCCATTGGGTTAAACTGATGCTAAAAGAATCAATATATCAAGAGAGATGAGATAAAAAATGACACATCAATCAATTGCGCTGGTTTCTAGTGCATTGCATTTTATAGTGCAAACTTGAACAGCTTAATCAATTCTGTAATGGTGACGTTTTGGAATAAACTTCACAACGGGGCAGTCACTAATTTTTTTATTAAAAATATGACAGTTTATGCATAACAAAGACAGAACGGAACTAGTCTCAAAAAAACACTTCATAGAAACCTGAATTAATTCAAACGAATTTGCGTAATGCAAATATCAAATTACTGATTCTTAAGGACATCCTTATATAATGCTCGCAAACAACATATTTTAATTTCAGCGACATCTTCTGACTTACACCATCCCTGGTATTGTCAGTAGTTCGTTTACCAGAATCACTTTTTCAATTGAACTACACGATGTAAACGCACTTTTCATTGTTGACAGTTCGCTTCATTGAAAATAACTCGCGTTGTCAACAAATTCTTTATTATTTTCAGTTTTTCTTTAATTTTCCAAAAAATAGCGCCATTAATTACAGAAACTTAAGTTTAATATATACTTTAGAAAGTTCTTTATGTGATTTATATATGTTAAATAACAGATCTTAAGTGGAAAGATCTCAATTGTGTTTTCAATAACTCCGCACCAACAATGGACTCGGATAGTGATGATGAGGGCTCCGGCAGCCCGGGTTTTGACATGACCGGCATTCTTTTTGGCAACATAGATTCCGATGGTAAACTTGTGGATGATGTTGGCAACGCATTCGATCCGGAAACAAAAAAGCATCTTGCTTCCTTATCAAAGTGAGAACAAGTCTAAAGAAACCGCCTTCAATGGAGTCATTATGGTCAACTTTTTCAGGTTTGGATTGAATTCTCTGCTCCATGAGGTGATTGAAAATGGAGAAAAAGAAGAAGATGAGAGATCAGATGACGAAGATATAGAAAAAGATGAAAATGCCGTGGATTATTCAGACATCACAGAATTGTCCGAAGATTGTCCGCATTCTCCTCCAAAGGTAACTGCCACATTTAACATTCATTCTTTTAAAACAAACTGTGTCTTGTTTTAGATGGACTTGGACGAGGCTATACCAGCAACCAAACTCACTGCAGATGGTACTTCAGCAATCAAACTACAAACTAAAAATATTTTTATTATTTTTCACTTGTATTAGGCCTAAAAGTTGATGATAAGGAACTTATGCCACCTCCAAGTCTTCCTGTTCGCAGTACGTCTATTTCTGAAGGCACAAAACCAGCTGACAGTCCTGAGGCTGAAAAAAAGGAAGAGAAGCGTAAATAGTTCGAAAATTTGCAATCTCCAGCTAATTTTGGTATTTTTTCCTAGCTTCAGAGAAAAAACTGGATACCCCACTGGCAGCGATGCTTCCCTCGAAATACGCCAACATCGATGTAAGGGAATTATTTCCAGATTTCCGTCCGGACAAAGTGCTTCGCTTTTCCCGTCTATTCGGTCCCGGAAAACCATCTAGCCTGCCGCAGATCTGGCGAAGTGTAAAGAAGAGGAGAAGAAAACGGAAACAATCTAGAGACCAAAAGGTAAGACGCAACCTTTTAACCGAAGTCTATTTACATTAAATAATTTTAGAATCCAAATGCTGGATCGGATTCGACCAGTGACTCAGAGGAGCCGAAGAAAAAAGGCTTTGGTTTTCATTATGCGCCGCCACCCAGCAAAGAAGCATGCATGTCGGACGATGAGGATAAACTACTGCGAGTCTCGAACAGTGAGGATGTCAGGCATGAGGGCACTGACAGTGGCGACAATAACGAGAATAAGCCAAAGGTGGCCGATTGGAGATATGGACCCGCTCAGATCTGGTACGATATGCTAGAGGTTCCCGACTCTGGCGATGGTTTCAACTATGGATTCAAAGTGCGCGATAAAAATGCCAAAGTGGAGCCACAGGAGGAGGATATAAAGGGCGAGCCAATTGCAGAGGATGCTTTTCTTATGGTGTCCCAATTGCACTGGGAAGACGACGTGGTTTGGGATGGCAACGATATCAAAGCAAAAGTGTTGCAGAAACTTAATTCGAAAACAAATGCCGCCGGCTGGTTACCATCGAGTGGATCGAGGATCTTTCAACCTGGTAAAACGATGCCTGTAACTGGGGGAACACCGGGAAAGATGCCACTTCCGAACACACCGTTGCAAGGGAAGCAAAAAAATTCAATGTAAGTAAAGATTTAAGTACGAAAATTTTCTTCACAGTATAGAGATTTGAAGTACAAGAAACACATCCAATAAAAGAAAAATCGGCAGTTAAGGACAACGCCATCGACTAGAATGAAAGTGGCTTGTTGATCTAACAAGCCCCACGACAAAGAAGTAATATATTAGCTTAATATTTTATATGCTTAATTCATCTAAGCTCAGCTACATATGTCCTCAAAAGTATTGTGGGGAAATCTGCGGGAAATTGGTGTCAGGAATATGCATTCATTCATCTTTATGCGGACGACGAGCAGCACTATTTATCCCTGCCACATAAAAATCTAGTTGAATAAGTTTCACACTTAAATGATGACCCATGCGCAATCAGTAACTGGGCGACTAAAAACGGACTAGTCCTGAACCCGGAAAAATGTCAATTCATCCCCAGATCGTATGATATTGTGCCTGATAATTGGCTTTCTGGCGCTAGCATACAACTAGTTGAGGTTGTTTCATACTTAGGTGGAACCATTAATAGAAAAATCTCTGAATAAAGTTATATACGTCGTCATTGGTCGCGTGTATGGGTGCTTGCCAATGTTCTGGATTTCAGCGAGCTACACATCTTTAAACACTCGTCGAAGGCAGCTATTGTCTACAGCAATCTGAACTCAATACCTTCCCGCAAACCTCAAGTTACCCATAACGATGCGGTAAGATATGTTTTCGCAAAGTGGAGATTGGATAAAACCTCGGATTTTATATTCAGTTTCCTAGGTTGCACTCTACGACAATACTTTTTTGTCTGCGTATTTCTGCTCTTGATCTCTCATAAGATCTTCCCAAACATTTTTATTCACTTCTTTTTGAACAAACGTAATTCCTCTTTAATCTTTACAGTTCCTTGCAAAATAAGCAAGAAATCATCGACGACACGTGGTACAGTATATTTCCGGTTGAAAACGAGGAACTTATCTATAGCAAATGGGAGGATGAAATAATCTGGGATGCTGAAGAAATGAACAAGGTTCCGAAGCCAAAAGTCCTTACCTTAGATCCAAACGACGAGAACATTATTCTTGGCATACCCGATGACATCGATCCTTCCAAGATCAACAAAAATACAGGACCACCACCGAAAATCAAAATTCCCCATCCGCATGTTAAAAAGTCGAAAATCCTACTCGGCAAAGCTGGAGTCATCAATGTTTTGGCAGAAGATACGCCACCTCCTCCCCCAAAGAGTCCCGATCGAGATCCATTCAATATTTCAAATGATTCGTAAGCTATTTTTAAAAATGTTCATTTAATTCGTTAAAACGATTCTTTTCCACTTTTCAGTTACTATATGCCGAAGACTGAGCCGACATTACGATTAAAAGTCGGCGGTGGCAATCTTATTCAACATTCGACGCCGGTCGTGGAACTGCGTGCACCATTTGTTCCCACTCATATGGGACCAATGAAACTGCGAGCATTCCATAGGCCTGCTTTGAAAAAGTATTCCCACGGGACTTTGGCAACGCCGGGGCCACATCCAGTGGCGCCACTTCTCAAGCACATCGCAAAGAAAGCGAAGCAACGCGAACTCGAACGTATCGCATCTGGTGGTGGTGATGTTTTCTTTATGCGGAATCCAGAGGACTTGAGCGGCAAGGATGGCGACATTATTCTGGCTGAATTCTGTGAGGAACATCCGCCATTGATGAATCAAGTGGGAATGTGTTCAAAGATAAAGAACTATTACAAACGTAAAGCGGCCAAAGATTCCGGTCCGCAGGAGTTCAAATATGGTGAAGTTGCCTATGCACATACCAGTCCGTTCCTTGGCATTCTGCATCCGGGGCATTGTATTCAGGCCTTGGAGAATAACATGTACAGAGCGCCCATCTATCCGCACAACATAAATATAACAGATTTTCTTATTATACGAACGCGCAACAATTATTGGATACGTGAGATAAATGCTCTGTTTACGGTGGGACAAGAGTGTCCGCTGTATGAGGTTCCCGGGCCAAATTCAAAGAGAGCGAACAACTTCACAAGGGATTTCCTGCAGGTAAGTTAAAAATAAAGTGAGTTCTGTTCATTGTGATTTTGAGAGTGAAAGATCCGAAGTATAACACCAGAAAAGAGAAAAAGTAAACCAAACCTTGAAGAATTGGAACATTAATATTAAACTCATATACACTCAATTCTCTTTTAATGGGGTAGACTGACCAAAAAAAAATCCCACAAAAAAGACACTATTTGTTTCATAAAATAGGTAAATGTTGCAACATTTTCGAAAAGCTCATAAGACCAAAAATTGCAAAAAATTAGTTTATTTTTAATTAATTTAATATTTATTTCACTTTTATTTATTTAGAAATTGAATGAAAATTGTACATATTTAGACATTATCTTCGCTTTATGGCAACACTCCCTCACTTCTTCTAGAACATTGGCCTTGAGCTATTGAGTGGTTCTTGACATACACCTTGAAAAGAATCTGGTGCCGTTAAATCGGACGAACGCAGTGGCCAGTTAAAATCAGCAAAACGCGAAAATATTTCCACAGGAGAACCATTGTTGGAACCACATTTCTGAATTGCTCGCTACCTCTTGCCTAAAAAAAATTTCAATCATTGCCCGATATTGAAAGCCATCCACATTTACCGCAACTTGTTTGTAGTTTTCGAAAAAATATGGTCCAATGATTTTTTCTGAGGTTATTCCACATCATACTGTGCATCTATGTCGGAACATTTGACGTTCAATAGTTATTTTTGGATTTTCGATGTCCCATATTTTGCATTTTCGTGTATTAATATAACATTGCTCATTATGAGTTTGTGAATAAACTCGTTGTTCTCTTGGAACATGTCTTAAACGCCGAGCATACTGAATGCGTATTTGTGGATCATATGTTTTCAACTCATGAACCTTTTTCATCGTAAAGGTTATCATGTGCCAAAGCAAAATTTACAGTAGAAGCTGTCAATGTTTGATGAGTTGCATTGGCCTTTGTAACGCTTCCAGGCAGGACGCTTGTTGAGTGGATGTTCTAAAAGCGGATAAGAAGGAGCATTATCAGTTATTAATAAAACTTTTAAATCAAGCGATTTCTGCTTCGTATAAACTTCTCCTTTTGGAAAAAAAGCGCTGATTAAATCAGTCAGTGAAAGCAGCAGATGTTACCCAAGCCTTTTTATTGGCGATCCAATTTTTTCCTGTTAATATCCGTGGTCTAAGAGATCGAGAGGGCTTAAGCATTCGATCAATTGGTACATTTCTACAAAGTAGCAAAGTTACTTTACCCTTGGCTGGTATAAAAACCACTTACCTTTTGCGGCATCCGATATAGGCATTTTTTTTTCAAAATAGTCCAGTTTCGTTGAAAACTTGATCGGGGCAGCATTACCGTCTTCAATAAGTTTAATAGACTAGACAGGAAAATGCTTAGCAGCTTCTTCATCTGCTGATGCAACCTCTCCGGAAATCTTCACATTGTGAAGATGTGTGTTTCTTTTTAGATAACGTGTCAGCCATCCTGTGTTCACTGAAAATTCTGTATCAGATTGACTGGTAGAAGTAGATGGTTCCAATTGCATGCAAAGAGCTCCTTTTTTAAAAGTTCTTCAATCCAAACAACCAGAGCTTTTCCGGTTTTTTCTTATTCAAACACTTTCCAGTGTATGAAGAAAATTTCGAACATAAATCTGTAAAATGGATTTTATTGTTGATTCTACGTAGCCAAAATACTTACCAACATCAGTAAATCCCACACAAAATGCAGAAGCAAAAATAAATCGCGTAGACAGAGAATTGAGTTCACTTCCGTTTGCACCTATAAATATAGAATTTGCACAACCTTTTTGGCTCTCTTCTAGGTGTTCATTTATCGTCTTTTCTGGAAAAGCAGAGACAATCCCCGAAGAATCCGCATGGACGACATCAAGAAAGCGTTTCCAGCGCATTCAGAAAGCAGCATTCGCAAACGCTTAAAACAATGTGCAGACTTTAAGCGTACGGGTATGGACTCGAATTGGTGGGTAATCAAGCCAGAATTTCGACTACCTTCAGAGGAAGAAATTCGTGCTATGGTTTCGCCTGAACAATGTTGCGCGTACTTTAGTATGATTGCGGCTGAACAGCGTTTGAAGGTAAGTTGGAGTAGGTCATTGATAGATTTTTATCTTTATCGTTTTCATTTTTAGGACGCAGGATATGGTGAGAAATTCATATTTGCTCCGCAAGAAGACGACGACGAAGAGACCCAACTCAAAATGGACGATGAGGTGAAGGTAGCTCCATGGAACACAACAAGGTAATATCGTAGAAACAAGTCCCAAGTCTGAGCGAAGTTTAATTTTTTGTTTGTTTTTAAATAGAGCGTATATTCAGGCCATGCGCGGCAAGTGTTTACTTCAGTTGACTGGTCCTGCGGATCCTACAGGGTGCGGCGAAGGTTTCTCATATGTTCGCGTTCCCAACAAACCGACTGTATGCTTGTCGACCTTAATCTGTTTATAAATACATAACAATGTTCTTTCTGCATTACAGCAAACGAAGGAAGAGCAGGAGTCGCAGCCCAAGCGAACTGTCACTGGTACCGATGCCGATCTGCGTCGTTTGCCTCTGAATAAGGCCAAAGAACTCCTACGTAAATTCAAAGTCCCTGAAGAGGAAATCAAAAAGCTCTCGCGTTGGGAAGTCATCGATGTGGTGCGAACTTTATCGACAGAAAAAGCCAAAGCAGGCGAACAGGGAATGGACAAATTCTCGCGTGGTAATCGTTTCTCAATTGCCGAACACCAGGAGCGCTACAAAGAGGAATGCCAACGTATCTTTGATTTACAAAATCGAGTGCTGGCCAGTTCTGAAGTCCTATCCACCGATGAGGACGAGTCATCCGCTTCGGAGGAATCCGATTTGGAAGAGTTGGGCAAAAATCTTGAAAACATGCTGTCCAACAAGAAGACGTCGACTCAATTGTCAATGGAACGAGAAGAACAGGAGCGCCAAGAATTGCTCAAGAAGATAATGGAAGAGCGTGAAGGATCGAACACCAAAAATTCCAAAGACGATAAGGACAAAAATCAATCCCAAGGAATGGGTAACTCCAATCAGGGACGCATTTTAAAAATAACACGCACATTCAAGAATGCCGAAGGACGTGAGTTTACTCGAGTTGAAATTGTCCGTCGTCAGCCTGTAATTGATGCGTATGTCAAAATACGAACAACCAAGGATGAAGCGTTCATCAAGCAATTCGCAACACTCGACGAGCAGCAGAAGGAAGAGATGAAACGAGAAAAACGCCGAATCCAAGAGCAACTGCGTCGTATCAAACGAAATCAGGAGCGCGAACGCCTGGCGCAGTTGGCTCAGAATCAAAAACTCCAACCGGGTGGTATGCCCACTAGCTTGGGTGACCCGAAGAGCTCTGGTGGCTCCGGACCCTCAGGTCACTCGAGCAGTAAAGATATAAGCCCTTCGCGAAAGAAATTCAAGCTGAAACCAGATTTGAAGCTAAAATGCGGTGCGTGTGGACAAGTTGGACATATGCGAACAAACAAGGCTTGTCCATTATATACAGGAACTCCTGGTCCAACTCCATCAATGAATGTCGCAATCACCGAAGAGCAAGAGGAAGAGATTGAAAAGGAGTTGAACTGCGATGATGAGGATTTGGTGAACGTGGACGGTACAAAAGTCACACTAAGTGGTAAACTATTGAAACGCCACGAGGATGTGAAGAGACGCACTCTGTTGCTTAAGGTGCCCAAGGAAGCCGTGGGCAAAAAACGCCGGAGAATGGGCAGTGAAATGCATTGTGATTACTTGCAAAGGCATAATAAGACTGCTAATAGGCGCCGAACTGACCCTCTTGTGGTGCTCTCATCCATATTGGAGGAGATCCTGAATGAACTGCGCGACCTACCCGATGTACATCCTTTCATGTTTCCAGTCAACGCCAAGGTAATTTGGTGGCCCTTCATAGCTCAACTATTTTTAACTTTGTGTTTTAGCTCGTTCCAGACTACTACCGCATCGTAACCAAGCCAATGGATCTTCAAACTATGCGGGAAAACATTCGCCAAAAGCGTTATCACAATCGTGAGGAGTTCCTCGCTGATATCAATCGAATAGTTGAGAACTCAACTTTATACAATGGCTCGCGAAGCTCATTCACTGCGGCAGCTCAGAGAATGCTAAGCACCTGCTTTGAACAACTCGCCGCTAAGGAAGACAAGCTCATGAGATTAGAAAAGGCTATTAATCCTCTGTTGGATGATGATGACCAAGTTGCACTTTCATTCATCTTCGAGAAGCTCCTCAACGGCAAACTCAAACTTATGCCCGAGAGTTGGCCCTTCTTAAAACCCGTTAACAAAAAACAAGTGAAAGATTACTACACCATAATAAAGAAACCAATGGACTTGGAAACTATTTCCAAGAACGTTGAAGGTAAGTGCTTCTTCGGGGGAACATTTCAAATGAATTGACACATTTTTCCTCTAGCCCATCGATATCATTCGAGAGCTGAATTTATTGCAGACGTCGAGTTAATAGCAACAAATTGTGAACAGTACAATGGAGCTGAGTCCACCTTCACCAAAAATGCTAAAATCATCCTGGACTATACTAAGAGTGCCCTAGCAGAGGTACAAATTTCGTTATTGATTTTTTATTGCAGAGTAGCTTTCAATTTTGTTTTTTTTTATAGTTTGGCGAACACTGTGCACAATTGGAGCTGAATATTAGCAAAGTTCAAGAGCAAGCACGTGTCGATGCAGACTTGGATGGAACATGGGATCAAGATGATCAAGATTTTGACTTTCAGCGCATTAGCAGATCAAGTACACCTGAGAATGACTTTGTCGATGTTGAAGGTAATGATCGTCCACAATCTGCTACGTCAATGCTGTCGCAACGAGCAGTTGAACTGCCACCGCCCTCCACGGCAGGTCCGAGTGAGGTGAAACGTGGTCGTGGTCGACCAAGAAAACATCGGGATACAGTTGAAGAAGGTAAGTTTGTGCACGTTCAATCTCATCTACAAACTTGCTATGTACATTTGGACAGCACTGGGGATACAATTCCAATAGAATTTCATATTATGTTCTTGAGACAAACAATTTCACTGTCATCAATTATGTCTTTCATTACTGTGGTCATTTGGCTTTTTACTTGCTTTTGTCATTAACATTTATAAAATGCGGGGTAGTTATTCACCTCTCTTGTATGTTGCATTGTCATTTTGGTCATAAGAAATCGTAGAAATTGCATCAGTTTAGCTGTGTAGTAGTTTTTTTGTTGTCGCTGAACTTGTCTGAGGGCGTTTGTTTGTTTTATATCCTCATTGTGGTTAAGTGTTTCCCTTAATCGTCTCCATTGTTGCTTGATTTGTTGTAATCAATAGCTTCTCCTGTTGACACTGAATGGCGATGTACTTAGTGGACTACAGTACATAGGCAGCATATAAACAGACTGTGGGATCATACCATATCTTTGAGACCCTTAGCTATCGTAGGGTGACAAACGAAATGATTATGAAAAAAGAATAATAATAAAAAAAAGAAAGAAAAAAAGAAGATTAGTTCCCGAATTGACCAAGGACAACATTATCCATTAAACAACTAGCGAAACTTGAAGGAATTGGTACTTAACCATGCAAATAGTTAGGAACTGTATCATTTTGAGGTATTCATACATCGTTTTAACAATTGGTAAAGGTACGATTGCAGTTTTCTGCAATGCAAAACAATAAATAATGTCCGACTGAAACAGGAGTTTCGAATCTTATATAGACGTAGGAGTTTCTATTGTTTACCAAATTAACGGCGAATTTTTGTACATAGATTTTTCCAAGGTTTTTGACATGGTCAACCATTCATTGATGGAAAACTTATAATAACTGATTTTGCAGAAAGGAAACAAGATGCAGTATTAAAAAACAAAGTATCCAAATTTATAAATGTATATACAGGAGTGCCTCAAGGGCAAATCTTAGATTCTTTGTGGTTTTTCATCTTCATTAATGAACTTCCGCTGTCGGTCAAAAATAGTGTTTTGCATGATGATACAATGTTTAAGCTATAAGCTGAGTCAAATTGAAGATCGACCTCATCGACTAAATAAGGACATCAGACAGGGTTTACTTTGGGCAGAAAGAAATTCATTGTCATTCATGTTGGTTTTTCCTAACCATGTTATAGTTTGGCGAACTTATAAAGGGTGTTTTTTAGAGGTAAACAAATTCAATATGGGATAAAAAACTTGAAACTAATTTTAATGTCGATGAAATTAGCTCAATTTAATAGGAAATTTAATGTCATTATTGTTCGAAAATTATTTCGGGTATATACGCGCCACGGCTAGCTCGTAGGAATCGCAATCGTGAAGTTCAATTTTAGAAAATTTCATCGAGCAACTTGGACCGCATATCAGAAATTACACGGTGAATGTTGGCTTCTAATCATCCAACGTCTCTGGTTTATCGGCATAGAATAGTGACTTCACATACCCCCAAAAAAAAAGTTATCTAAAGGTGAGGGATCACCGGATCGGGGAGGCCAATTCACAGGTCGAATTGCACCATCTTGTTGAATCCAAAGATCGGTCATGTCAATGCCATTCAACTGAGGAACGAAGAAGTTAGAAATCATGCTTCTATAGCATGCCATCAGCCCATAAAGCACACCAAACAGTAAATTTGGATGGATGTGAAGGCGTTTCGATAAAGGCATCTAGGTCTACTCCACTCCGAATTCAGCAATTTTGCTTGTTTACATATCCATTTAACCGAAAATAGGCCTCATCGGTGAACAAAATGAGGATCAAGCTGAATCATGTTTTCGGCCAATTCACCGAACCTACAACGCGTATCATGGTAACCGGTTTCAACTCTTTCACAAGCTGGATCTTATAAGCTTTTCAGCAAAGATCGTTCCGTTCCGTAAAATCTTCCATAAAGTGGACGGGCATAGCTCCTGTGCACGATGGCGCATCAACTCTACTCTACTCCTTGGGGATGCATTTTTTCGTGGTGCGATGATGATTCATTGTGTTCCGAATAACTTTCTCAGATGGACGATTATGTCGACCGTGAAATTGACGTAGCTCATAATAAGTTTGGCGAACCGAACCATAGTTTTCAAAATAAGTTTACACTATGTGCACACGGTGTTACAACATCGTAAAATTGTAAAACGTATTTATATACATATTGACAATCTGTAGAAACAGTGTTACCAGTTCCAAAACCAAATACCCTTTGCTTATCTGGTCAATGATTCTGGAAGGATCAGAGCTATAGTTTGATGACAAAGACATAGATGTCTTATGAGAGAGAGATAATTAAGGTAAGGGCTTCCATTTGTTCTGTATTTAAAGTTCAAAGTCATACAGTGCGCGAATCAGTCATAAACATTTGATTGTTGTTCTATTAAATTCATTTCACATTCATATTGGCCTCCTTTTCAAAGTCTTTGTATACTTCTTATTTCGTTTGCATACAGAATTGTTTAGATGAACCTTAGGTGCAGTTTTATTCATTCTTCAACAAGTCACTGATAACTTTTCAGTATACTTCAAAGTGATAATTCAAATGTTACCTCTAGACTTTATTTAAGCTCCCTAAATCTTCTATTGTACTTCTGTTGAGTGTACTCTTGTACATGCATAGTTTGATTGTTGATTTTATTTTTCTCTTTTTGTTAATGTAAATATTTGTAATTTATTAAGAGCATGGGTAAAATGAACTTTATTTTCTAGTCAAAGTAATCAGTGCCGTCAAACGTGGTCGTGGTCGTCCCCGAAAGGACAGCCTTACCTCAAATCAAAGTAATACACAAAATTCTTTACTGGAAGAAGGTAAGACTTTGATAAAGGTGTCTTCGAATTTGTTTTATTATTTTATTAAGAGTACTCTATATATATATATATTATGTTTGCAACAATTGACACACTCATGCATACAATACACGAACACTTCATAGTATATTTAACGCAAAATCATTTTTTTATACAATGCATCCATATTTGGCTTTTTGTACTTTTGTTTTATTATGTTTCATTTTAGCAAAATCGTGTGTTTTTTATTGCTTATACTTTTAACTGTTTTGATTTGTAATATTTGTGTGCAATGTACAAATGTTGAAATGTTGTGCAAATTAATTTTGTTAAATTTGTAGATCTTCAATGTTCGACGGACGATGAAGAATTTGAAGAGGTAATGACTGAAGATGAAACAGGAACTGCTACAGTCTTAGATCAAGGTGAAACCAACCAACCAATTGATATAATTAAGGTTGAAGAAACTGAAGTTGGGTTTGGACAAGCAGAAGAAGGTATGTTATAATTTTTACATTCTTATTTTTGTGTTTTGTCCAAAGTTATCACAAACAAAAAACATGTAGTGAGCGAGACTTTTGGCTAAAGTTTCATTGAACTTCACATCGAAACAGATCATCTAGTGTTAAGAAATTTCATGATTCCTCTCACTAGCGGGTGTAAAATTAGCTTGATTCTTTTTTGTATTGTAATAATGAAGTTTGGTCTCGATCAGAAGATATACGACATTACGCCAATTTTTTTCTGCTGCCTGTTCCCTACTTTCTGTTAAAAAAAAACCGCTTAAATTTCTTAAGTTGTGAATAAATTTAATTAAGAGGCACAGAACCCCCCAATTATAAAAGAACGTAGGAATGGATAAGATTTATTTAACAAATAAGAATCAAACAAATATCGACAGTTTTTCTATCATGATTTAGTGCTACAGACCTGCATAAGATTTGCTTTCATTAACGACTGTTTTTCATTTCGTCTGTCAGCGCATTTTTCTGCGAAACTAAAAAGAAAATGAGCTTACGGCCGACTCTAGCCTGTTGTGCAATTACTGGTCTTAACAAGATTTTGTATAACTGCATGATCACGACCGACATCCTCCACTATTGTGGAACTGAAAATCCTTTAAGTAGGCCAATTTTTTTTTGCAACTGCCGAAAAAAGTGCAAGAAAAATAATCACTAATTTAATTTCTCTCTGAATGGAACTTCATATTCCCCATACTAACAAATATTACCGTTCAGTAAAAAGTCGTTTGACAAAGATTGTGTGTGCTGTCGAGAATAAATATCATGAAACTTACTTACTTAGTTATCGGGCTCCCGACCCGTGAAGAGACTCTTTTCGATCTGCGGCACGCTACTTCCAGTTATCAAGACCAAGCTCTCTGGCACCCGCGATTACTTGATCCTTAAAACGGAGGTTTGGTCTTCCTTATCGTCCTGAACTTTGGGAGCTGTGATTCGAAGATCCTCTTCGCCGGAGCATTATTGTCCATTCACTCGATGTGGCCGATCGAGTAAAGTCGTCGTATTTCGGCTTGTTGGACAACGAGCACATCTTGATACAAATCATAATGTTCGCGGTCATAGTTTCTCCCCCATTCGCCTCCTCGCATATGGGATCAAATATTCGAAGATGAATTTTACTCTCGAAAGTGTTTAAAGTACCCCTACTTTCCTGCTTATCGTCCAGCACTCGGCTCAATATAGCAGAACTGGCAGGATCAAGGTTTTGTAGAGTTTTAAATCCATTTGAACGAATCACCACTAAGGTGTCATTCGTGGAGTTGATATCTTCTCCGAGGTAGGTAGGTTTACGTTTGCCGAAGCTGGTCTCCTTACTGATTTTGGCATTAAGGTCTGCAAGTATGATTTTTACATCATACTCTAGACAGCTCCTCTTTGAAAGAGTTTTCAGCATCGTCGGTAGGGGCATGTGCACATATGACGCTTATGTTTCGGAATGATGCCTTTATGCGAGTCACAGCCAGGTGATCGCTGATGGGCTTAATGTCAATCACCATTGAGCGTGGTAGATTTCCCATAACCCTCAACCTGGAGGACCAGTTTCATTTTCACCACAAATTTTCAAATCGTTAACAAAAGCAAAAAATCAACTTTAATATTGATGAACTACGTCAGCCTTTGGTTAGGCCACACAATATTAAACCATCGGCATATAATGAAGGACCAAATTCCTCCGTGTCAACTCTGCATTATGGCATTTTTTACACATTTATTTTCAAATGCTTAACGAGTCATAGAATTAGAATTCGACCAATAAGAAAACCTTCAAATAGTATTGAAGCAGCTATTGTTAAAGTGAATAGTGTCTCTAGCTGGAAAACTATACGAGTCCAACCAATTCCAAAAAGGAAAAAAATTCGCCACCTAGTCGAGAAATTGCTTAATCAAGAAAATGTTGTTGCAAATGAACAGTGGCGTTGCAAGTTGTATGCCTCGGGCCATTTTCATTTTCCTTCTTGGTATTGATTCCATTTTCATTCCAAAAATATACAAGACCATTGATCAAAATTTATCATTCTCTTCTGTTTCCCATTGGTTTTTGAAATTGAAATAAGCATAAGCCTTAAACAAGAAAAAAAACTCACTCACTGCATGTGCACATTTTATTAACATCAAATCTTAAAAAAAAAAAAACTCTGTGTTATATTTTACATAATTTCGTGTATGTGTAACTAACGAAGGACAACATGGCGAGGATGATAGCCAGCAGGCAGCTGAAGCTATGGTACAGTTGAGTGGAGTCGGCTTCTACACTCAACAGCCACAAGGTTTCATTTGTAACTTTTTTTTGTCTTTTCCCTTGTCCCTTTTCACCTAATCATAAATATTGTTTAGCCTAAACCGCCATCCTCCCTGTCCAAAATTATCAAGCTCCACCACACGGATTGGATCTAATCTGTTATTTTTTGGAAGCACAAACGATCCAAATTAATGCTCAAATGTGATCGGATCCAATCCGTGTGATTTTAAGTCGCTTTTATATTTTTTTCGCTTTCGATGTTTTGTTTTCTCTAGTCTTCATTATAATTTAATATAAAAAAACATCTTCTATTACTCAGATGACTCCATCGACTTGGACCCCAACTATGACCCATCGGACTTCCTCAGCATGGGTAATCGGTTACCCACTGCACAGTCGCAAACGGAGCAGCCACTTTCGCAATTCCTTCCGAATAACGAGCAACAGTTTCCAGCAGATACCGAAAGTGAACAACAACAATCCTTGGCACCACCTTCACAGGTGCCCTTGTTAAGGCCATCGGATATGCCGGATAATGATAATGTTGGCATTGATGAGGATCTTGCAATATCAGAAAGTGACGAGGAAGAAGATCATAAATTTGCAATGCAAGGAATTTTGAATGACGCCTCAGGTCTATCTGCACCAGTTGTACCTCTTGAATCTGTACCACCGCCTTCTTTGCCACCAATTCTTCCTCCAGTCGAAGATGAAGGTGATGCTGAGAACTCTGTCCCCCTTGATATGAAACCACAAGAACAACAAGAAGAAAACGAAGATGATGGATTATGGTTTTAATTACTGAAGAAATAATCCTTTTCGATGTGCAACATGTAAAAAACAATTAAATTATGTTTGTATTTTTAAAACAAAATATATTTTTGTTCTGAAAAAAAACCTTTGGTTATAGGTGTATTTGAAACTTGAAACGAATAATTTTGATTGCATAAATAATGAAAAAAATTACTACGAACATCCTATTTGATATGTACGTTAATACTCAGAACAGACTTATTAATTCGGTTTTCAACGTGCAAAAGTCGACTTACCTTCACGCAATTTTACACATTTCGTTCTTGGGAATCACCTCCACAGGCAAAGAACTCAGGAACTAAACATCACCCTGTGAAGAATTTCACATAAAAATCTGAGAATAAAATACGGCGAATTGACTCAGGAATTGGATGAAGCAAAGTCGCCACATGCTTCGTTTTAGCTTGTCTATTTGGGTTTCTGAGGAGCAGCTTGAAATTCAGGTGAGGCGCATTTCTCGTTTAGAAAATCTCAGGATGCAATGTATCCTGAACTTATGTCTATTTGGTGTGGTTTTCGAAGTCGCGGCATAATTGGCCCATTTTCCTGTTACAAGCGACAATTGAAGAAATTGGGCTTTGCCGAGCTTAAGTTCTATCAAGACCGGGTACCGTAACACACAAGCCATTGCAGTTCAATAATTTTTCAAGCTGAATCAATCCACACATAAATTTCATTAGCCAACTGCTCAGGAAAAGAATAATAAATTCGTCCTTGGGAGGGTCCACTCCCTATATAATAGCTAGAAGGGAAACTCCACAAGTGGTGTCCTCTCTCCCTCTCTATGGAACCTCACCATCAACAAGTTGGTTTCAAGACAATAGCATTAGCTGACGACGTAGCTATCAGGTAATTGTGTCATCCTGGTTTGAGCAAAACGGACTCAACGTTAACACAAACAAAACAGAGCTCGTGCTCGTGCTCTTTACAAGCAGATACAGGTCTAGTTAAATGCCTTGGCTTGATATTGAATACAAAGCTTCTATGCAGTTTATTGCTTTTGTGGGAAAGGGATTAAAACCCAACATAACATCCTGGCTTTACACATCTAAAGCATTGCAAGCTATGCAAGATGGCAAAGAAGTTGACGCTATTACCACCGACTTCAGTAAAGCATTCGATAAAATCTCTCACCGAATTAGATATTAGATATATTTGTACATTATTCTGTTGCTTTAAACATCATACTCGGTAACTTAACTTTATCTTACTCAACAATTTTATTTCTATTTTCAATTTCAACTTAAATCATTTTATTGTAAAAAATCACATTTATTCATAAAAGATTACTCAGAGTCTATTATAAATGTTGTTGTAAAAATCAATCAATAAGTCAAATCAAATCAAATCAAATCTGAAAAAATCTGAATCATCTGCCTTAAATTCAAATCCCTCGGCTTTCCCCCCTCCTTCATTGAATGGATAATATCGTATCTAACTTCTCGACAATACAAGGTCCTCTTTCGTTCTTAACTATCCGACCCGTTTACTGCTACCTCTGGTGTCCCACAAGGCAGTCACTTAGGACTTATCATCTTCATATTAACGATTAATGATGTTGAACGCATTTTCAACCACTCTGATGCTGATGATATGAGAATCAGTAAACTTATATCTTCCCCTGCTGATTACTTACAACTGCAAAACGATCTAAATAGTGTACTAAAAAGCACTTAGAGCTAAATGTTGCCAAATGCAGAACCATCACTTACTCGATTTTGTGTTTGACCTTGGAGTCCTATGTGACAAAGAACTCAATTTCCGTTCCCAAATTGATTCCATAATACGTAAAGCTAACTCTTCCCTTGGCTTTATTAAACGTTGGGCGAAAGAATTCTCAAACCCTTATGTCACTAAGTTTCTTTATATTACGTATGTAAGACCAATTCTTGAATATGCTAGTCAAGTTTGGTCTCCCTTTTACGATACCAATTCACTCAGAATTGAAGCTGTCCAACGTAGGTTTACACGTTTTGCCCTCCGCGGTCTCCAGTGGAATGAAAATCACAACCTGCCACCGTACGTGAACCGGATTAAACTGATTAACCTTCAGATCCTTAAATCACGTCGGGATGCTGCCGATGCTTTATTTGTTCATCAACTTCACTCCGGTGCTATTGATTCCTCGTCTCTCCTTCAATTGATTCACCTTAACACTAATCCCCGCAATCTCAGATCAGTGCCTCTTTTTCGTCTCTCAAATCATCGTACAAACTACGGTTTTTTCGAGCCAATGTCCAGAATGCTTCGCACTGCGAATAATTACCTTGAGTTCCACCTCTCCAAATCATCCCTGAAAAATATACTATCTGAAAATAGTACCTCCCTCAGTCACCGACTAACACTCGTCGAGACAACATCGTTTCTCTGCTTGCGTTCTCCGGCACTTTTCCCAATAGAGTCCCGTTATCTCGATTGATAACAATAATACTTTTTTTCTCCGTGTCATTTCTCTCAGTTACAAAAAAAAAAAAAAAAAAAAAACAAGAAACAAGTGTACAGTGAAAACCATCCCATGGCCTCTGGGCCACGTGTTTCTCCGGGCAACCGGTTTAGCGGGCTCGATATAGACTCGCTAGCCGAACCCAAACAAAATAAAAGAAAAAAACCAAACTACGTCCCAATTAATAATAATGACTCCATAAACAATCTGCTACCAACGCATTCAGTGTCCAATAACCCAAAATTTGTTATTATCTCCTCATCGAATGAAGAAAAACCACTCTCATCCTTTAGCGTCTTTCCACTCAAAAAAGCAATCGACAATCTAAGTACTGGCTATGACAATATTACCCAATTACGCGATGGGAACCTTCTGGTTCTGGCCAAATCACAAAAAATTGCTGACCTATTCCTTAAGCAAAAAACACTATCCAACCTCTGCCCTATCTCGGTATCACTACACACAAATTTAAACTCGTCAAAAGGTACAGTCTACGCACCCTGCCTTATTAACGTGCCCGAAACCGAAATCATTCAGGAGATGAAACCACAAGGTGTGACTGATGCATTTAAATTTAAAAAGACCGTAGAAGGCAACCAACGCGCCACCGGCCTCGTCCTGCTTACTTTCGATCTCTTCCGTCCTCCAACTTCGGTTAATACTGGTTGGTATAATGCAAGAGTCAGGGAATACTTCCCCAACCCTATGCGTTGCCAGAACTGCCAATTGCTGGGACACACTACTAAAAGATGTAAAAACAACCCCACTTGCGGATCTTGCAACCTTCCACCACATAATCCCGAACAATGTACACGTGTTTCATGAGCCAACTGCCAAGAAAACCATCCGTCCTCGTCCAGAACCTGCAAACGCTACCTTCAAGCAAAGGAAGTGTTAAAAATCAAAACCATTAAAAAGTGTAGTATGGCAGAAGCCAAACAAATATTTCGGGACCAAAACCCGGCCCCCATCCTTTCCAAGACCTTTTCTACAGTTGCAAAAAGTGCATTTCAAGGTGAATTGCCTGCTTCTTCTTTAAATAACGGTGGAATCCAAAACAAACCTACCACAACAAACACCCCCCATACATCTAAACTCACCCCGGGTCCCGCAGCCACACCAACAAGTAACTCTCTGGCCAAACCTAACCCAGTCGACGCGTCTCCTACAATCGCTCACAAAGATAACCCGTCTTCTAAAATTCCCCTCAATACTCCCATTAACACCATAAACCAACCCACTGTACTTAACTTTCAATTTCCCTCAACTAACTCAAACCTAATCAATACCCAACACATTTCAACCCACCCCGACATGTCTCAAACGCAAATCTGTCTAGAAACACAACAATCGAATTATGGCACAAATAAACACAACCCAACCAACCCACCAAATACAACATTTGACAACACTACTAAATCAATTGAATCGCCTATATCTAAAATAACACAAACCCTTATCAAAAATAACCAATACTTTTTAAATCCGACCAACTCAATCCAAGATGATGATATACAATAATAACTCCCTAACACAGTCCGACTCTGCTGCTCAGTGGCTGAATCGCTTGAACCCCTTACCAGGTTCGCGCGATGCAACAACTGTGCCGCGGTGTCAATACAATCATCCACAAAACTCATCCCACTCGACCCCTCTGCATCATCAATTGCATTATAATTTACAAGTCCCTCCTCCAACAAGGAAATCACTACTTAAGGTCCTACAATGGAACCTCAACGGTTTTTTTAATAATTGCCACGAGCTGCAATTACTTATTAATGACCTCAACCCTTCCATTATATCCCTACAAGAAACCCATGTTAAATACAATCTCCACCCTGTCCCTCCCAAACAATACTCCGCTTACTTTCATAATCTTAACTCGATCACTTCTTCAAAACAAGGCACCTGCCTCCTCGTCCATAAGTCCATCCCCCACCAGTTCCTCAATATTAACTCACAAATATCAGCAATAGCAGTCGAAATAGTTCTCAAATCAAAGCTCACAGTGATTTCTATATACATACCACCTGATCAAACATTTTCGAGTAGCGATCTCGATGATATCTTGAACAATTTTAACACCCCTGTCATTTTAACCGGAGATTTTAATTAATGGAACCCATCCTGGGGATCAGATTCATATAACAAACGCGGCAAAATAGTCGAACGCTTTATTTTAAATTCTGGACTTGCAATCTTGAATGACGGTCGACCCACCCACTTTTCCACCCATAAGACGTTCTCCCATATTGATCTAACCCTCATATCACCCTGTCTTATCCCAAACTCCACTTGGACTGTTTCTGACTATCTTCATGGTAGCGACCATTTCCCTATTATTACCACTGTAACACTTGGTTCCAACATTACCCCAAGAAAACACCAACAAAAATTCATATTGGACAAAGCTAACTGGGATCTTTTTCAATCCAAAATATCCAAGGAAATTTCTAGGAGACAATCCTCTCCCAATATCAATAAAGAAGCCGCTATCCTACAAAAGATTTTACGATCTGCAGCGAATGAAACAATCCCCCAAACAAAACAAAAAACATACCACAAGTCCGTCCCATGGTGGACCAAAGAAATAAGTGTCCTCCGCCACGAAAAACAAAAAGCTTGGGGACTGTTTAAAAAAGCCCCTACAGACTCCAACCTTGTCCTATATCGCAAAGCCAACGCCAAATTTAGAAAGGCCACAAAGGCACGCAAGATCGTTTGTTTTGAGAAATTTACAAGGGATATTAATCCAAGCTCCACTCCAAAAAAAAATTTGGACCGATATCAAAACACTAACTGGCCAGTACATACCTCCCCTTATAAAAGTTATTAAGACTGACACCGATACGATTACTTGTCCAACACAGATTGCCGAATTTTTCGCAAAATCTTGGGAATCCTCAGGTGATGACTCCAATTTTCACCCCGACTTCATCCGTGAAAAGCACTCAGTACTAACAAATCCATGTCCGCCTTACATTATTGACCCATCTGCTATTCACATTGAATCACCCATTAATTGGATAGAGTTAGAAAGCTGTCTGATATCTGCCAAAGGAAAAACCCCAGGTTTTGATCGTATATCATACGCTATGTTGCAAAACGCCCCTTCAGCCCTAAAGACAAAATTATTGGACTTATATAACCAAATTTTTAAAGAAGGTACGATCCCCCAATCATGGAAAGTGGCAAATATAATTCCCATACCAAAACCCAACAAGGATCACTCCACCATACAAGGGTACCGGCCTATATCTCTCCTTCCCTGCACTGCCAAATTTTGGAAAAGATTATTGCCAGGAGACTCTTCTGGTTTCTCGAGAATAGAAGACTTTTAAACAAGAACCAAGTAGCATTTAAAAAAGGGAGAAGCACTATAGACGCACTTCTGCATCTAGATGAATATATTTCCTCGACCCTCTCAGAAAAGAACCATGCATCAATTCTCAGCATTGATTTTGAAAAAGCCTTCGACCGCATTGGTGTACATGTTATTTTAAAACAACTTGTCCTATGGAAAATTGGGCCAAAAATGCTCAAATATGTTACTTCCTTTCTCACAAATAGACGTTTTCGTATAAAAACCAACTTTGTCTTTTCTGGCACACACCACCTGCGAAACGGCATTCCACAAGGATCTCCTTTATCGGTCGTCCTTTTCATTATCGCCTTTAATGAAATTAGTAACATTATTGTGAGGCACAACATCTGCCATATACTGTATGCAGACGATCTTATTCTATATTCCAAATGCAAAGATTTAACTTTAATGGGTACCATCTTTTCGGACATACTTACTAGCTTGTCAAAATGGGGTGACACATCAGGTTCGAAAATTTCTATAAATAAATGTAGACTATTACACATTTGTAAAAAGATCAACTGTTCAAAATATGTTTCAGTCCATGTAAATAACAATGTAGTAATTAATGTTAATTACACTAAAATACTTGGTCTTATATTTGACTCTAAGTTTAACTTTAGCAATCACTGTACATATATTAAGAAAAGTTTAACTTCCAGAGTAAATATTATTCGATATCTGTCTTCTAAAAATAGCTCATGTAATATAAATACTATCATTAACATTATTAAATCCATTGTATTATCAAAAATTGAGTATGGCCTATCAATCTATGGAAAATGCCCAAAATCCTGCATTCAACTGATCTCTACACCTTTTCATGGAACAGTAAGGTCCAGCATGAGAGCCTTTCCAACAACACCGATAAAAAATCTTCTTACCGAGGCGGGTTTACCCCAAATTACTGAGAAGATTGATTCATTACCCTCGCAAATAATACACAAAATCAACTCTCCATGGATATCTCCTATTAAAAACGATGCCAAAAAAATATTAAAAAGAAAGAAAAAGCCAAAATATATTTCAGCGATAGCGAAGGCAATTTCATCCGCAGAAAACCTGGATATCCCAATAGTTATCCAAAACAACAAAACATCACTTCCACCCTGGTTTCTGGCTGAAAAAAGTATTATCACTGACCTGACAAGATTTCCCAAAAATACAACCAACAACGACATATACAAAGCCATCTTTTTCGAATTAGCTGAGAATTATAAGCGCCTTGGATGGGATCTTTTATTTACTGATGGTTCCAAAACAACAAATGGGACATCATTCGCTATTGCCGACGAACATGGGTTTGTTATCTCCAAGGGTCTCCTACCTATCTTCGCATCAATCTTCTCAGTCGAAGCCTTTGCCATCCTTAAAGCTATTGAGATGGCTAGCAACAAAAAAACCATAATTTTTACAGACAGCCTGTCCACAATCATCGCTATTAAAAACATCAATAACTCTTCCAACATCATCGAAATCATCCGCGACAAACTCACCTCTAGGAGAGGCAATCTAAAACTCGCATGGATCCCCGGACACGCTGGCATTAAGGGCAACGAGTTCGCAGATGCAGCTGCCAAATCAGCATTAATGGAGCCCCTCAAAACTTTCTACATTTACAATAAGAAAGATATAAAAAAGCATATCATCTCAACTGATGAATGTAGAAGAAGAACCTGCTGGACAGAATACCAACACCTCTACAAGGAATTTAACCCCACAGCTGAAAAAACCATTTATCCAAGGAACGTTTCTATTAGGATGCTTAAAACTTTTATAAGACTCAGGATGGGCCACACTAATATCACACATAAACACCTTTTTACCAAAGAATCTCCACCACTTTGCCATTTTTGTGAAGAAAGGCCTAATTTAACTGTAACGCACCTATTGAACTGCAATAAAGTCAACAAAATCTGTCATCAAATATCCGGACAAAATCTCAAACAACTTTTAAGTGCCCCAAACGATAAAAAAAAGCGTTTTCAATCTCATGTTAGAAATCGATCTTGTTAATAAAATCTAACCTCTCTTTTTACCAGCTAGCCGAAGGCCCTAGCAGCCAGTGCTACAAACTTCTGTTATTAATATTTAATTTACTTATCTATTAATAAAGTTATAATAATAATAATAATAATAGTACCTCCCTCCTCTCTGACTAGCCCACCCGCCTATACCTTCTCTCTGCCGATTTACAAGTAACCCCAACTAATACTCCCTTTCCTCCTGACTTGCCCCCATAGATTTAAGTTAGTTTCTAAGTTTTGTTAGTTTCTAAGAGTTGTGTCTTAGTTTTAAGTGATAGCTTGTACTAAGGCTAATAAAGAAGTCCAGGGTGTACGCCGGGCAACAAGCAAATAAAACAAATAAACGTTCCGTTTCCAAACCATACCGCTTTCGACATACATAAACTCTCATTTTGCAATTGCTCTGATAAGGAAAAGACCTTCGTTCCTGGTACTGATACTCATGAACTATACGTGCCAAAACTATGGTGCCTTCAGGTTTTAATCCATTCTCTGTTTACTTTTCTTATTTCTTGTTTGCTATTCGTTTTCAGCTGCGCAAAAAAATATAGCAGCGGTCGCTGCTAAGTTTCGAACCCAACGTGGAAATACACATTCATTCAGCTACCGGGAACAGCTTTTTAAAATTCATACTTGAAATTGTTTGTCCTTTATTAAAAAGAATTAAGCAAAATACTGGGATTTCATTGAATGCAATCCCAGAATAATGCACTCTTTTGCAGCTCTGCCCACTGGTCACTCATCGTGACATTGAAGTACAACACAAATTTAGAGCATGATCATTCTCAGCCTGTTGATATATTTAAACCTTTCCTCTGACCTTAACCTTGCCTTACGTAAAATGTTTACGTTCTCGCTAATGGCACCACTTCTGTCACATTTGACATATGACAAATGGAACTAAATTCATAGCAGATGATTTTTGTTGACCTACGTAATAATATTTTACCTTAAAAGATATGAAGTAATCTTCTCGAATTAAACAAAATATACAAGCGTAGCAAATTATCAGCTCATCAATATAACAAATTAAAAAACATGGCTAGCTTAAAGGATAAGTTATCGTTGTATAACGAGACATTTTGCGAGTACATGCAAAAGGATACGAAAGGAGTTGAGGTGAGAATTGTTTGTTTTGCTTTCTTAAGTAAAACAATTTTGCCATGAATATTTTTTGTTTTGTTTTTTTTTATCATGCTTGTATAAATAGGCAATTACATAATGCGGTAAAATTGTTTTGATTACTTTTAGATCGGAGTCTATGCAGCATCGGGGATTCTCTTCGCATACGCCTGCTACAAAATCCGTCCAGTAAGAATTGCATTTGCTTCGATATTTATTTTCTAATATGATTATTTTTTAGATAACGAAATTCGGAAAAGGTAGAGACATACCGAAACATTTTATTCGTGATAAAATCACTCAATATGGAATTGTTAATGCGGTCGATCCTAGTGCGAAGAGTGGTCCACTTTTGTTAGTAAATCACAAGCCGCCTTTGGATTTTCTGGTGCCATTCAAAAAGCAATTGCCAATAAAGGTAAACATTTAAGAAAGGAGAAAAGATTTCTCAGAATATGAGGCAGCGCAGTCGCCTAAGGGGCATTCTCCCGAAATTCCCGGCCAAGGTGATAGTAAAGGTTACATCAATATAATGCTGAGGTCTTGCCAGAGAGTCCATAAACTTACTGATCCTTGGAAGTTTTGGACCCTGTATTGTGGATTAGAGATGGAATGATGGAGACAAGGTTTAGTAAAGATAAATAAGGACAAGGTTTCGTAAAGATAAATAAGGTTCATCTTTCTATTTAAAGTTTTTATAAGGATAGGATACTTTACAGCAGGTTTCCCTTGAATACCCTTTTACGCTATCTTTCAATTCCTGCCAGAGCACAGATTCCCTTGTTCACTCTATCTCCAATGTTTCTTTTCCACGTAAGCTTCGAGTCCTGTATCACACAAAAATGTTAGACTGCTGATAGGAGGTAGATATTTTCCTATGACGATAATGACCCGTCCTCGGCTTTGGCTTTGAGGGTTGTCAAAATCTTTTTGATCACTTAGATCCAAAGTAAGGGTGGATTAAAACCACCTAGCCGTGTGCCTCTGTTTGTCTTTTTCTTTGCAGTGATCCCTCCCAACTCTGAATTTATTTCTCTACATTCGAGTACATTCGTAATCAACAGCCTAACACTGTTATCTGTTTTGAATTTTTTCTATGGCTGCGTTTCTGACTTCCGGCTATACGTTTTTGAATGCCACTTCTATGTCTAAAAATACTGCCATAGTATATTCCTTGTAGTACAGGGTCTTACAAATTATGCTGATTACTGCTCATCGGAAACGCCACTAACAAAAATGGCGACAAGTCTTTCCATTGTCTTTAAAATGAAAGAGAACCAATAGATAGGTCTATAGGCCCGAACCAGCTCACAACAAATAATTTTTTCAAAATATATTTTAGTTGCCCGGCGTGAGCGTAAACGCTAATGGATTTTCTTGGCTGCAAACCGTAGCGGTTGGGAAAATGGTCGAATTCATACCAATATCTAGGGATGGACGCGACAGCAGCGCGATTTGCCGAGTGCTCTTAGTATGTCCAGAGAATAAACAGGTATTTTATAATTATTGTTTTTTTCTGATTAACCTGCTAATAATGTGCACGATTTAGGGATACATTGATCCATCTGAAGCTCTTCTCAGTTTGGGATTTGGAAAGACCGAAGAAATACCGAACCACATCAACGATCCAGAATGGGAAAAATATTATAAATATCTGCTTAAAGTGGAAAAGAACGCACAGAACAAGAGGCTGGGACTTTGGTCTGCAAGGTAAGTAATATATATCCAAACTAAAATAAAATCCTTTATTTTGTTTTCCTTCCAGTCTTCCTCCAAAACCTTGGCCTGTAAAATACTCGAAAGCAAAACTAGAGTCGCTGATTCTGTCTATTTTGCCAGCGAATCGGCGATTGCCAGAACTCGTCCGATAATTTGTACTTAGTTCCATCGAAAGTTACTTCATTTATAAATCCTGGTGCCTTCAAAAAATGTATTTTTGAATACTTTTAAGGTTTTCTCGTAGAGAAATTGCAAATGCTTTTAATTTTGAGAAAGAAATTATTTCAAATAAATATTCATACATTTTTTAGGAAAATCGTTTTACTGCATTGAGTATGTATATTGTAGCTGCCTTACGGGCATTAATACCCGTCGTTGAGTTGTCTGGTCTTACACCTGTTAAAGTTGAGCAGTGCAGAAAGGAACAGAACAGAACATACTTAAATACTCTCTACCTGATACACGATAGCCTTCTACTCTTGTCGATCCCGGGAACGCTGCTTCTAGTTATCTAGACCAAGCGCTCTGACATCCGCCATTGCAATGAACCTTAAAATGGATTTTCGGTCTTCCTTGTCGTCTCGAACATAGGGGCTGTAATTCGATGATCACAGTGGCCGAGCTAGTGTGCGTCGTATTCTGGATTTTTGGACTACGATCACATATTGGAAGAGCTCAGAGAGTTCGCGGTTAAATTTTCTCCTCCATTCGCCCTCCTCACTTACGGAGTCAAATATTCGACGGAGAATTTTTCTCTCGAAAGCGTTTCAAATCTGCTCTGCTTTCCTGTTTAAAGTCCAACACTCGGCTCCATATAGCAGAACTGGTTGGATCAAAGTTTTGTAGAGTTTTGAACCCATTTGAACGAAATAGCAGCGGTTTGGCGAGTCTTCACCGAATCTCAATGTGCCATTCGTGGAGTTGATACCTTCTTCGATCTCCTTAACCATCCCGAAATTATTGTTTACCAAAAGTGACGTTTTATTCTATGCGGTAGACAGATGTTTCTTTGTTTGTTGACAAAATGAACTTGGTTTTGTCCTCGTTTACTTCAAGCTCAATGGGCGTGAGCTCATATGACTCTGATGTCAGGCGATGGCTGATCGGATTAAGTCAATCACCATTGAGGTTAGCCGATTTCCCACGATTCAAATTTTTGAGCAGCACCAGGAGTGTACAATGCACGTATATACGTTTCAGATGCATACTCTCAATTCGTAGTTCATCAATACTGTGTTTTCTTTACGTGGTAAGAAATAAACCCCGACGGCACTACACGCAGCCTTGAGTACCAGTTGCAGTTTTTTGTCAGACGCTTTGGACGAGGGCCAGTTTAACCCGGTGAAAGTAACTCGCTTCGGAGATGTGAGCGCTGCCGTTAGTCCAAATAAGGACTCATCCGCCACTTTCATTTGCAATAACCTGACTTCGGTGTTGAGGTGCTGTTAACGATGCTATATTTCCTTTCCTTTAATCCATAGGGATTACTATTCAATGGAAAGCAACAACAAAATTATATTGAGATTATTTAAGTGCGACTCATCAAGTGAACCAGACTGTTTGAATGCGTCTCAAAAGAAAATTTTCAGTCTTAAAACAAATTGTTTATTTGGCATCACTCCCATTAAGACAACACACTTGAAAGCTTTTTTTGTGAAAGGAAAGTTAAGTTTACCTCGTCAGAAATCTTTCCCGAACACATCCAATAAAATTTTTCCCACACATTTTGACAGTTCTCTTTTGAACCTGAAATATAGAAGGTGTGCGGAGCTATTTTTCCGTCTATCGGGGTGCAATAAATTTTCTCTCTCCCAGTGTTCAAAGAAAAAAAAAAGTGTTATTCGAGTGCAAATAAAAGAAAGAAAGCATCTTTAAAATACCCGCACATCCCACAGGAAATATCAATTACAGAAAAAAAGAATAAAATACAAATCTCTTCTCCCTAAAAATCCAATTAAAGATTTAAGAAAAAATATAGTTTTTCCATTTGCTTGCAAATCAAGTGCAATTCTGTGTGATATATACTTAAGGAAAAGCCACACCAACACCCCTCGACTGGCGATAGAAAGTGTGACGAGGAATACATTTTTGTCCACAAAACAGATAAAATCAATTACACCAGGATCATTTCTGGAAGGGAGGAGTTCAAGACTTGAGTCGCGGAAAACTAACAACAGAAAACCGTCAGGTAAGCAAATTTCTTGCAGATTTTCCCTTCCAGCAAGTGAAAGATGAAAATTCTGTGACGTCATACATACAAATGAAGGGAGGATACCATGAAGTAGGTGTACCAAATTGCCCATCACCCGATGCCGAGAAGACAAAACCTCCAATTTGGAGACCTCTTCTTAACTTGAAATTCATGATTCATTGTCACAGATCGAAGAATTCGTGACAACAATCGAATACTCATCGTCATTGTCATCATCGATCCTAGTCTGTTTAGGAATGTAGTCCGTATGTAGGTATGTAGGTAGCATGATGGATTAAGAAGATTGATTGCAGCAAGCGCTAGGTAATACTTAAACAAATGGCTCGATTTGCCATGTTACGCGAGACGCAGAGTCATGGAAGGGGCAAGGTTGTGGCCCACTGCAACGCGCTTACTCTCTGCATGGGAGGGGTTTGGGGCATAACAGTGGCGGCGGCGTCATTGCATAAGGGATCCAAATGACAACGTGGCCCACCACAAAGTTGGCATGTCTGCTGCAATTGTAAGAATTCAGGCTGTTGAAGGTTGGACATTGAGGAATCATTGTCGAAAAAGTTAACCGTCTTCTCGATTTCTAGAAACGAGTGGGAAACGCGTTGTATTTGCTTAACACGCATACATGGATACGATCTGGAAAGGTCTTCCGATGCGCAGGCTCGAAACTACTTTCTATGCTCTGGACGAGGATAAGTGTATTCTCTTCTGAAATGTGCTCGGATGTAACTTTGCGCTGTGGAGGACTACGTTTATTAGTTGTTGTTTGTCTTCTGCGTTGGAAATTGGTAGTGTTGCCAATTGGGTCGAGACCACAATCAAAGATGGTATTTAAAGCGGTCGAGGGTGTACATACGAATCCGAATCAAGCAAACAGACATGTGCTCTTGTGCTTTGTCGGCCATCGATTTGTTCTTTCGAATTCAGTTGTTAACAACATGCGAAGTTAGGAACCTTCTTCGTTTCTAAGGGTTAATTCTTTATATCTAAATAGTTCTGAAGTGAACCAAGTCGACACACGTCCACCGTCAAAAAAGCAACTGCCTAAGGCTTGGACAATAATGCAATTCAAACTGATACAAACTAGACACTGTTTTCCTAATCAACATTCATTAGATGAACAATGTTAAATGCCTCATCTTCTATTAAGTCTGATCATTTTTATGTTCGTGAGATTCATCGGCGATTTTTTGACGAATTGGTTGACCAAGAGTTGGAAGGAGTTAGTCATCTTCTTCCTTCAACTCAGACTCTGGTGGCAATTGTCAGTCGCGGCGGACTAATTGGTTCAAAGTTGAAAAATATAAAACCTTGCAATGTATTTTATTAATTTATTTCGCAAGAAAACCTTTGTCCGGCCTTACGACTTGGGGCATAAATACAAGAAGAGCGCTACATGTTTCGAGTTAAAGGTATATTGGCCAAGATGGTCCGTGCGGCTTCAACTAATTCCTTAAAATTCGCAAATTTTAACTTCCGATTCACTCTAAAACATCAACAGAATTCTTTTCGAATCATTGCTTTGTTACCCTCGCCGTATGCTTGGGTCATTATCTTACATGAATCCCAAGTGAGTTGGGTAGTAACCTGATCTTCCTCAATAGGGTAACATGGCATTTTCTTTTATTTGTATGTAATGCTCCGAGCTCATTGTGCCTTCTATTCGATTAAAAGGCCGGTTGCTTTGAATGGCAAACAATCCCAAAGCATCACACTTCCTCCTTCGTGCTTATGAGTAACCGTCGAGTGAATCGGATGAAATGCCTCATTTTTTGGACGCCGGATTAAATTTTATCATTTGATTTCACTTTATTAATTTTTGTTCCATTTCATTCAGAAATAGTCAAATCCTTATATTTTTTGGCAAAGATAAGGTGTGATGTGGATGAATAGCAACAAATGCTAGTCAACCCATCACTTTATTGGACCAGAAATTGGGTGTTTTTTTCGTGGAATACAAATTCAATATGAAATAATATAGTATTTGATAGATCATCTATTTAATAGATCATTTTATGCCATGACTTTAAAAATGATTTCGGGCATATGCGCACCACGGTAAGCTCACGCAATCATGAATTCAAATTTTTGACAATTTTAACAAGCAACTGGGGAGGTATATCTCCAGTTCTATTACACGAAATTTTGCGCTCAGCGAATGTTTCCGTAATGAATTATGAAGTCGCGCGCCGTATGGCATGTTGCGTCATCTGTTGAAACCAAAACTCTGCCACGTTAATGTAATTCAAATGAAGAACTAAAAAATCAGAATTCATATTTCTATAGCGCATTAATATTTTGGCCGGCAAGAAATACGGACCGATGATTCCACCAGCTCATCAAAAAACCATAGTGAGTTTTACACTGTTTTAATGGATGTAAGGGTGTCTTGAAAAAGGCTTCTGAGTTTCTTTTAAGCGAATATGGAACTCATCGGTGAAGAAAATCAGGATCAACCTGAATCATGTTTTGGGCTCATCGACAAAATCTGCGGCGCCTATAATGGTCACTCGGTTTCAACTCTTGGACAAGCTGGAATTTATAAGTTTTTAGACAAGATCGTTCTCAAAGTCGAATTATCTCGACCGTAAAATGGACGTAGCACACGATAAATTTGGCGAACCGAACCATGGTTTTCAAAATAAATTTGTTGTGATCTATTCATCGTAAAATTGTACTGTCAATTTGGCAATCTATAGAAACAGTGCTGCCAGTTTGAAAACCAAACCTAAAAAAACACCATCACTTTATTGGACCAGAAATTGCCATGCCTACATTCGGTGCTTTATTATTGAAATGAGACCGGTTACGTTGGAAAAAAGTGAAGCATCCGCTAGGAACATGTGCACATAATTGTTTCCAAACACAAATTGTTAGCTAATAAAGCCAAAAATCAACTATTTCTTTAATTTTGTTGTGTTTTATTTTCAATAATAGTTTTAAACCATCAAAAAAGTTAGAGTCAAGTTTATGAGACACTTAAGACTTTCGTCTCTATACACTGTTGCTGCAGGGAAATAATTTAATTCACGAGTTCATCGATTTCTATTTGCAGTTGGATTTAACATTAATTTGATAGACCTTAATATATTCCAACCACTTTTAAGAATTCATATCTTTTTTTTTGAGTCTAAGAAGCGCTGTAGTTTCAATAGGTTCTAAATAATCCAGCGTTATCATTTCACTCAGGTATTATACAAAATCTTGTTAGACGATTTTCTCCCTGAAGCCCTTGTTGATAATGAAAAAGGAGATAACATAACAGGTTATATGAAGTCGCGCACTGCTTTCGACAAAATGAATGCCTTTTTAACCGCGCTGGCCTCAGAAATTAAGTCTTGTAAAAAGAAAGCAGAACCCACTTATCGATTATAAAACAAAAGCTTATTGTTTAGGGTCTGCACGTAACAAATATGACTACATCAACCTCAAATTCATAATTGCCTTTCAAGGACGAATATTGTGATCTTAATTTTCTTTTAGAACGAAAGTTTCATTTAGCGTAAGTCCTTGGTTTCAGGTATCCCATTCACTTGTTACAGAGCTCGAGTTATTCGAAACACAGATCCTTGACCAAAAAACATTGGTTTTCTCATTTAAAACACTTTTCAACAGTACACAAGTTAGGCTTCTTTTTTATTTTCGTAGTTGTGCCACATTTACTGTTACAAATATTTGAACCGATATGCATACATTGCGATGCAGGCTTTAAAGCGATACATTCTTAGTTCTACTCACCAGAAAAAACCAGGAATCAGCAATCGAAGAAATGAGAATTTCTATTATTGCGTTGCATAAGGCAGAAAAATAAAGTTCTTACATTTCCAACCCTCTACACGCTCTCGGGATCAATCGAATACATTGAAACTTGTTGTCCACCAAGTGTGAGGACCTGAAATGCCATTCAAGCCGGGGCAGCTTGAATTCGTCGAAATGCCTTACGAAAGCCAAAAAACATGTCGCGAGAACCGCCAAACTGGTATGCTCGAAACTCTCAGAAAGCTTAAGGAAAAATTGACTGACTTCAAAGAGATCACCATCTGAGTATCACAAGTGTCAAAACAAGAGCTAAAAACAACCTTAAAGGCATTTTTGAGAGAGTAGTTAAACCTCTAAACAGTATTGTGTGTTCCAGCGGGACTCAACTCCAGTCCGCAAATCCAAATGAACATAGCTGTGGCTAGAAAAAATGTTTATCAGTGCAAGAAACTGGCCTTTTTAGACCGAGCTAGAGCTTATGGCTTGTCATAGATTATATATAGAAAAATTAAAATTAAGTCTTGTCCGAGCAGTGTTGAATTTTACGGAGGAAAAGAGGCGAGCATGACAAAAGATTGGCTAACGCGACTCAAGGATTGCCACTTTGTGTCTTTAGTGGATTATATAATTTAAAATAATTTATTATATCATGTTTAATACAATTTATAAATATTATGAAACTTATCTTCTTTATTTTGAACAAAACAGTTTTTGTGACACCACTACGTATATGGTAGAGAGCCTTAAGAAAAGACTGCTTAGTTCTTCTTCTCACATCAATCCGCTTGTGAAAACACTGTGAGACACAAATGTAAATCAAAGTGTTTACGATCAGTTCACATTTTAAGCCAATAGGATTTAGTTCAAACGGAAACATAATACCGTAATTCTATGAGAGGGCTTCACTGCCAATCTGAGAGAATAACTGGTGGAACGTTCACCTTGCGTGTTTCGTATACAGAAATAGAAGCAAGTGAAACCAGAATGGTCCAACACTGATATTTAAAATTTAAACCTCTGTATGTTATGTAGATTGATATCTTTTTTGTTACTTTCATACCCGGATGCCTATTTCTGTCATTCATTTTTATTACTCATTTTGTTAGTCGTTAGTTTTAAGTGTCCAATTAGAGCTGTACTGTATAAAAGCATACCTCTAGCAAGTCAGTCCCTTGGACCTTACAAAGAGAGCTCCACAGATTTGGAAAAAAGCGAGATTCAATTTTTACAGTGACGTTCAATAGCTTCGATATCTTTTTAAGAGTGCAAATCATCGTTCTGCAGCCTCCACCTCTTCAGTGATGTCAAATTTTTGTTCAAACCAGACAACAGAAAATAATCTGAAGGAACTGCAGATATTATCAGGAATTGTGCATTGTGTTGCTGACAGAAAATTTTATTATTCACCAACTGATTTCATCAGTCAGACGATTATTCCCGAAGAAAACCGATGAACTTATCCACGGTTATGCTTTATTGGTATGAAACTTCAGCAACTTCTAGTAGATTCGCCAAACGTCAAATCTAAGCATAAAAATGCTGTTGCTTCTTACCATTTCGGTCTTACCAAATAACAATCGCGTTGTTAATTATTTTGTGAGGTGAATGGACTTCTGTGGCCTCCAGATACATCTGCGTTTAATTCTTTAATATTTTGGCCGATCTTACCAATTCAAATGGTTTCTCTGCTCTTAAGTTTCTCTTACGAAATCGATAGCGTCAGTTTAAACTAAAATAGTTCGAACTAAAATCCGTTTTCTTGGGTGTATAACTCAAGGCAGCTATCGTAACCATTCCTGCCGAAAGTGGGCCCTTTTTTCGGGAACTAAGAACAGGCGTCACATTTACGTACGAATAAAAACACTAATTTCCGAAGTAAAAGGTCAAGGATCAATCCTAAAAACAAATTTTTTCTTGTTCTAAATATTTAAGCCTTCAATTTATCCATTCCTATGGAAATATGCAACAGATTTGCGTTTTGTTGTTAGCACGTAATTACTAGGTGTGAAATGTACCTGCATACGTTGTTGACGCTGAATCATTACATAAAATTCAATACCATCGCTCTGGCTAAATACCAATTGGCAAATGCATGACTATTAAACTGGTGCATGAACCTTTGTTTTTCAGTTAGTCGTAGACATGCAAAATCATACGTTTTGTTCCTTGGATTCAGGTAAAATGGTCAATCAAGTTGTTTTCGTGTTTTGCTTTTTAATTCAAAACAGATCTTTAAATTATGCAGTTCGAATTCTACCATTGTGCTTAGTTAAATGATAAAGGCTGCCCCTTTGAATCAACCCCGTCAAATGGCATGATTTGTTTTTCAGTCATTGCAATTTAACTTGTTTTCGAGCTCGAGAGGAGTCTTTGTACTTTACAAATATCATTGATTATACGAATTTTGTGGTGATTTTAGAGTGATATATGTCCTATAAGATTATTTTGTTCCAGAAACCACCAGTTTTTGTTGGTGGCTAAATTCATGTTTAAGACTGGGTTGCATTCCAGACAATGTTGGCTTTATTTGCCGAATCAGATCTCTAAATCAAATGACTGCAGCTTCAGTAAAAAATAGAAACAGTTTGACCACAGTGTAATTTATTTGTGCTGCATGTTTTAAAAGAAGTCACTAGAATAAACTTTTTATATGAAAGCAACAACTAAAAAAATATTGACTAATTTAACCTATTTTGATAATTGTTTATAGAAAATAATTATTCCTGATGACGCAGCTAGCCAGAACATAAGTGATATGACATAAGCACATACTTTCGAAACCCCGTAACAAGGTTAAACTGTCGATGAAAATCTTAAAGGTTTTACACCTTACGTCAGAAAATAAAATTGGAATTCGAAATATATGAAAAGGCTTCGTTTTTGAGGTGTTTAAACAAATAGATCAACAGAAGAAAAATCTATAAAAAAATTAATTTCTCTTCAAAATTTTAGCGATTATAAGCCTGAGAATGTTTCTTAATAAATGCACGACCTGAAGAATTTTAAACTAGTTTCTTGGACAAATACTGAGTGCACCATACAATTTTGGACTAAAGTTTGGACTTAACGCTTGTCATTTTTCAGAATTTGAAAAAATGTCCAAATTCGAATTTAGTTGTTTTATCATTACCATTAAGTAATGCCGAAGTGGAAATAGTATTCAGTGCTATGAATTTACTCACATTTGGTCACACTGCTCACGTCTGTTGTAGAACAAATATGAAGAATTCCGTAAATAATTTTTTTAGAAAATAATAATTTCAACATGCTGCTTTGGCAAATCCTTCACGTTCCAAATAGACTTGAGCTGGAGCAGCTTAAATAGGGTTATTCCTGTGTTCAGTTTTCACCATGATTTCGGAAATATTGCAGTAAGGTTATCAATACCAAATAAGTGAAACCTTTTATTTTTTGCTTTAATTTGCTTGGAATTTGCTATTTGTCCCTAATAACCCGCGACAAGTGGTTGAGACAGGGCATAAATACTATGGAATTTCGAGGACGGATTCCATTCACAGTGTATTCAAGGAAGGAAAAATGTTGAAAGTCGGTTCTGGAAAGATGTTAAACCAAACGGAGATCCAAAACAATAAGAATATGCGCCAAGATGGATTTCTGTTAACGAAATCGCAAAACTTTTGAACCGCAGTCGTACAGTTGTTTTAAATTATTTAAAGGATCCAGAAAACTAAGGGAACAAATACGAACCTGAACGTATCGTAAAAAGATCTTGACACCAGCAGGTCGGAGGTCCCTTATAAGAGAAGCGTCAATTTCTACAGCAGGGATTTCGAATGTGGAGAAAGCGTTTGAAAAGAAAACCCACTCTTCCTCAATGACATCGAAATGCCCGTTTAACCTTTGCCAGAAATCATTTAAGATGGAAGAAGCGTTGGAGAACCGATGAGAAACGCTTTTACCTTGATAGACCTAATGGATTTCGTTATTATTTTTATGATTTGAGGAAGAACAAGCTGTTTTTTAGATGAAGGCCATAGGTTGGGCTTGGAGTCATGATTTGGCTAGAATTATCATACCAACATAAGACCAATATCCGCTTCGTAAACGGCAGAATGAATAGTAACGAATACCTGAAGATCTTACATGAAGAGATCGCGCATCATTACCAAGTAAAACTTGGTGAAATTTCATCCTGCAACAAGATAATGCAGCAATAACAAATTTTCTGAATGGAGGGACTCAAATTCCAGTTTCTTACAAATCTGATAAAAAGTGTACATCGATTTATTTATAACTATAAAATAAAGGGAAATTTTACTATTCATTTGATTGGTTGACCTCTGAAAACGCCTTAGAAAATGGACAGAAGAATTTGTGGAGAATTTAAAAAACTATTTGCGTCTTCCAAAAAAAAAAAAATTAAAGCATCACGAAAATGTAGGTGTCTCTCCAAAAATAGTCTTAACCCGACCCTTGGAAATCGATAAAGACTTCTCAATATAAACAATCGAGTTTGCCGGTGCAATCATAAGACTTGGACCCTCTTTGGAATCTCTTTGGGATACCAAGGCGGTGAGTTACAGATGAACGTTTCTTGATGACTGAATGGAAAATAATACCCGAAATCACAATTTCAAATTAAGTGACTAAATTGTCTTGCAGGTGTTCTGAAATTATCAAAAATATGGTCTCATATACCTTGTGCTTTTATTTTGCACAATGTCATACTAATTGTGTCCATCCATACAATCAGACGACGTCCTGCAAAATTGCTACTGCCCCAAAAACACATTGAAAAAAGTTCATTCCTATGAGTGTCCAGCAGTCAAAGAATTGGGAATCCTCGATGGTCATATTTTACCAAAATGTTACGAATAAGTCTGACGAATATTTATACTGATTTAGGTCTTGATTTCGATCTTCACTTAACGAGATACCTCCCAGAAGGCTGTTATCTAGAAACAAAAAACGAAACCAAATAAACAAATCACCTCCGACAGTTGACATTGAAGATGTTTAAACAAATAATGAGCGAGCTTTCATAGCACAATTTACCCTTAGACGGTGTCAGTATCTGACATCCTTCCAAAACTTGGCTTATCTTTTATTGTGTTTTATTTCTTTATCTCGAAAGATAAGCTTTTTGATAATTTCCATATCATACTGCAGTTCGCATATTTCTCATTTTATAACTTTACTCATACTCAATTGAATGATTGAGGAGTTCACACTTCGTCGAGCTCGCAATTAAATAAGCTCTCATTGTAACCTAAAATTGGTCTTGTTTGAAAATCGTGTCAGCCAAGTTAAAACCGAGACGTGTTGTGCGCGTTTATCCGTAAACCTGGAAGGTCATTTGTTTCGCAAAACTATTAACTTGCACCGGAACTAATGTAAACATTGTGAACCTCATATATTAAATCGTGCTCTGTGGGTCGGTAGGTTGTTCTAAAAATAAACATCAATCGATAAACTCTTTAAACGAACAATTCCAAGTGAAGTGACTGCATCGGTTGGTGGCTTTCATTGACTCATCCAAAAAATCTCTCTTCCGGAATTTGGAATTTAATCATGTACCAGCCGTAAGTTAATCATTACCTAATAAATGTTTACTAGTTTGTAGAACTGGTGACGTTTCACACGCCAATTATATGAATCACGAACGAAATGTTTCGAGTGAGAATTAAGATAAAAAAAAGAAAATACTTTGCAAGCACGTGGGTAGCAAAGCTTTTTTACATGTGAGTGTGTATTGTGTACGTTTATGTCATTGATGGAGTTCAAGTACAAACACTAGAAACGCGATAAGGTTAAAAATACAGTCCGTGTACAGGGTGTGGAGTGTTTTTTTTAATAGTTGTTCTGCTGTAATAAATCAAACGAACAGAAACGAAAAGATTTGTTTATTTTCTAATTGACCGTTAAAGGAACACTCAAAAATAGCTTAGTAACATAGAAGGGATGATGGTAATCAATATAAAACAGAAACCTTATCGCACTAATTCTCAATTTTTGTATTCTTTTTTTGTATTCTTTGGTATAGTTTTCCGTAACCATCTGTTTAAATCTTCGAAGAAAGAGTCTGTTTTTAAAACTTTTCTATATATGGGGGGATGTTCCGATAGGAATCATACACCAGATAATCGGTCAGGTTTTGGAGGACGTGATCAAGTCCGACGATTGGAATATGAGCAAAACAACTCTACATACATGCATATACCTTCTTAACGTTGCTTTTAAGATCCTTTAACCTATATAAGTGTGGTTTGCGGTCCGCAAATTATTAATTCACCAAAATTTCATGCAATTTTTAATTCCGACAATAACAGCACATTATTTAAGGACTCTAAAATGGAGTTTCCATTTTTGGGTTGTGTTCCAATAACAATCTTGGTTGGTATGACCATTTCACCGATATTGGAAAGAATTCTGCAAAATGTCTTAAATCCTTGAAGCGATGCAAGAAATACTTTAATTTATTATTCTCCCCGCGTCGGAATGTAACTCCCACATCTTGGGCGTGCGCTCCAGATAATGGCCTATGCCTTCCGACAGTTCTGACAATATTACAAAATCAATTGACAAGTTTCAACATTGTCGCAACGCGTCTTGTTTTTCCCCATTTTATCCCAGTGCTTCGTGGATATAGCGAGCTGCGGTTTGCCTCATAACTTTTTTTTGCCGTAGTATCAGAGACACCAGGAATCCGAGACACAAGTAAAGGGATTCCTCTGAATACTCACCCCCACATTCATTACGATCTGAGCCAATAAAAAAAATGCGTATCGGTACCTCTTTTAATGCCACCTTATCCCTTAAACTTGTGATATGTTTTTAAACAGTAAAAACTAGGGATATAACGGACATGGTTAGTATTCAGCTTTCCGGCCATTTTTTTTCCTTTCCGGTTGGATGCCGGGTAAAGAACCAGAATTCGGCAAAAACCGGATAGGTAAAATGAAACATAAAAATAAGAAGTACATTGAAAAATATTATGCCTTATTCACAGTACTAAAATAAATTACAAACTAAGTACCTACTTATTTATTTATGGTAGGTTGTGATGAATAAATAAAAGTTTTTCGGCATTAAACCGTAAAAGACGATGCCAGCTTCAGAAAGCAGCCTCTCGATGTATATGCTGCTACTTGGCGATTCAATTAAGATCTTTCGAAATTTTGTTAAAATTGGGTACTGATGATGATAAAGTGACTACATAGCGTAAGGGTCACTTTTTCGGTTATTCCTCACTGTTGTTGAAAAATTTCCAGCTCGGTTGCAGTATAATTTTTTTCGGAAACCTCATTTTCATCTTTCACCACTTTATAAGAATTCCCAAAATAATGCAAATTCATCGCCAGTAAGATTACTTTCGCGTTAATTTTTTTCTTGCTGGGTGGAGAATCCCTTCCACTGCTTAAGGAAACGTCGTCTTAGCTCATTTCTAAAACCTGTAACTGAATTTTCTGCCGGGCTCTCTCGATTTGTTGTACTCAGAAACTTTCCTTCGGATCGAGAAGAGATCGAAAAGAGTTGATACACGGTAGCTTAGATTTTCATCAATGTCAAAACGATGTTTTGATTCAGTAGTTAATGAAATCCTTATGCTCAATAGATAAGGTGTTCTTCGTACGATGAAACAACATGTTGTATAACTTCCGAGATAAAAGATAAAAGTCCAGAATTGGTTATTTTTGTTAAGAAATGGCTAAAAAATACAGATATCTTGGAATAGTTGATGTTGTGGTTCATTCAATTCTTTCGTCAGTTTTTCTTGTGCGACAATCTGTTTTGCAGCAGATATGATTTCCAATATTTCAGGGTGAGCCGTCAACGATTCGTGGCAATTTCAGTCCCGGCGACTCTTCCATCTTTCACCATATTGGCCCCGCTATCATGAATAAGCAAATGTATTTACGAGTGAGGAATATTCCAGCGATCCTGGTCCACAGCTTTTATGATATAGGTTTCAATATAAGCATGCTTTCAATCATATGTACTATATATGTCAGAAACAATTGTGTTAGCAACATAATATCGGCAAGAAATCTTATAACGAGGCAGTGCTTTCTCCACAAGTCCCCTAAAACCAACTCGTTCCACATAAGATAGCCGTTCATTATCCAAATCATTCATATCCACGATCAATTAAAGGTATCCTCGCGATTTCGAATCGTCAATGTCGCAAAGCATTTTTTTCTGAAGTTTCTGCCAATGTAAATTGTTTCTGTTCCTTTTTTAGAGGCAGAAATTGATACACTTGTAGACGGAACGGCATTCATTTCAGAAAGTTTTTCGTATGCGCTCGTACCACCTTTTTTTCCGCACGAGCAAACTTATAGTCATCCAAACGGATTTCAAAATGTTTCCAAATTGGAGATCTTTATTCATTATTTATAATTTACCTTATAAACAAAGAAAAAAAAAAAAGTAAATTTTTGAAAGGACCGCAAGCGTCTTAGTACGTGTGTGCTACTGACTTTTGTAGCGAATGTTTTTTTTTTTTTTTCAAAAATTAAAGCCCGCTTTCCGTGTTTATTAAGTTTCAATTCAATAATGTCTGGGATTTAGGTAAGTGGTATATAAAAAAAATGTAGTCTACGCACGGTCTTCCAATTCGTTCTGCAAGAATGTCGACGTGAAAGAGATTTTGCTGACAATATTGTCTGATTATTTCCGTAGCCTTCATATTGATGTGATTTCGGAAACCCTTTGGAAAACATTTCTTCGTTGGAAATACTACCTCCTTTTTTGAAGTCCTCAATAAATCTTTGCCTTCAATTTATTCTTCAGCGCTGTCAAGTTTGAAGACACTGTGAAGTTTCTTTTGTAAAATCCACTTTTAAAAAACTAAAGTTAAAAGGCTTCTGAAGGTCATTTTCGACTGCCACCGTTTGAAATCCAACAAATTAATTTTCATATTTACATTTTCCAATAATCAGACTTAATGTTTAAAAACATGAAACTCTTGAATAAATTCGCTTAACAAGTCCTTTGCCAGTATCTCGTCTTTTAATTCTGATATTCAGTTTAATTTTACGTTTGCAAGCAATTTGTTTTGCACCTAAACGAGCTGTTTTTTAAGCATCATGCTTTTGCTGTTTTAAAAGAAACATCAATTGTAATGAAGAAGGGTAGAATAAGCGCTCATAATAATTTTAACTTTCGAACGACGATAAAAATAAATAAAGTTTCGTGATGTAGAAAAGAAGTGAATTTTCATTTCGAGGGATTTAGACGTTGAAGGGGGTTTACTATATTGAAGTCATTTTTGGGTGCCTGTCCAAACAGCGGTTAAAATGTGCAGATGTCTTGCTGTGAAAGCGATAAAAGTGTAGATTATTTATAAGGGTTGCGTCCTCGTAAATCCTATCGCCTGAACCTTGACAGCTCAATACGTTTACAAATTCTACAAGGGCTTATTTTGCTAAGTGGAGGTCGTGAGGGAAGGAGCGTTGTAAAAACATAAAAACTTAAGAAATGTAAAATTTAAGAAAAAACGACAAAATTCTTGCTGCAATAAACAGTTTTGTTTTGAAATGTTTTTTATTGGTGTGTCTCCAGTAAGAGTTTTAACTGCAGTAAAATTGATTAAATTTCCGGTCTACTAAATCAAATATATAAAGCTTTATTTTCAAGTTGAATCAGTTTGCATTTAAACATAAAACAAAAATAAGTGAGGCTTAAATTTACAAGTTTTCATTATTCAAATAATTATGTAAAGCACGTAAATATGTCAGGTTTTATAACTCTATAGAGACCCATAAATCACTTTTGTAGAAAGAGTCTTTTGTTAGCTGCGAACCAGGATGGATAGTTCAGAGGTTTTAGTGGAAAAAAAGACAAAAGCTGATAACAAATAAATAATAAGGTTAATAACCATAGCTTGGAATAATGACAATCGTTTTATAAATTTGTTGATGGCATAAATCACCATGTGAGTAATAGATTCTGATTTCTGATAGAGGAGGAAATATACGACCAGAGATGACATAATAACCCCTTCTGTGGATGTCAATTTGCTTTTGGTTAACTTGTTTAACGATATTCCGAGTCGTTCCTGAACTCTTAATTTTTTGCATGTATACTCTAACAATATCAAAAAGCCATTTTAGCCATCTGATTGGAATTTTAAAGGTTCACACATTCATTCGTCTTTTCTTCTCAATCCAAATTATGAATTGAAGTCGATTGACTGTCGAGGGTGCATATGGCTCCTTGTGTATTTTCCATTTTTTTTACGGGCTGGGATGAATAAATTGTTCCGACTTGCGCCTCCCTGAATTTTGTTTAGCTTTTGAACCTGATCTAGTCGCCATTTGCTGTTGGAATCAAATTAATGTCGTTAATAAAATCCTGTGAATTAAATTCTCCATTTCAATTCGTACCCCAACCACTTTCAAATCACTACACCACCACTTTCAATTCTTCTCCGTTGCCTGCCTTCTGCTCGCTCTTTATAAATAAATTTAAGGGCAGTCATTATCCCTTGAGAGTAGTAGATTAAAAAACAAAAAGAAGCGTTGGTTGAACATCTTAAAATGACCTTCAGAATACAACAGAATTGAACATAGTTTGTGTATTGGGCTTAAGACATTTTGGGTAAAGATTTGGGTTTCAGTCGTGTCTCCAAAAAGCTGCGAAAAAATGCACAATTATAAGAGACAAGACTTTGACTTATGAGTACGAAATGCAATGAAGGCATCAGGCTAATGAATTGCGTAAACCGAATGAACCCTGACCAAAAAAGATATAAGCTAAGATATATAAGCAATAGAACGGATTTGATTTATACAACTTTTGGGTTTTTCACCACTATGATGGACTGTCGGTACATTACCATCTTGATTAGTGAGTTTTGACCATCCATCAGCGCTCGCCTTTGCTTGATTTGGCTCTCTGCGATGTCCTTCTGCGAGCAGAAAATATCACACCGGAGAAGACGTTTCAGCACAGACGAGAGGAGAAAATATGAACATCGAAGATGGCTTTCATGGATTGGATCAAACTAAGCTTAGTGAAGAGTACTCGAATGGGACATTTGTCAGATTCAAAAAGGCTGTTCCAATAACAAAATGAATGTTTCATGGCAATCAAGCTCTCATTCGGTCTGTGATGAGATTCATAGGTATGTTTCGAGTTATTCAACGTGGAAGCAAGCTATACGGACGTGCTTTAGGGTTTATCTCGATTAAGACAAATCTGCAGAGTCTTAGTACAAAAAGTCTATCCCAACGGTAAAGCTAATTCACAAGCAAATTGAACCAGCAATTACCTGAGTTAATGTACCATGAGAGACTATGCATTAACAGCTCTGTTCCACCCGAAGACTTCCCCTTTACGATGATTTGGTTCGGGATAAATAAGTGGTGCTGATGTTGTTTCCGAAAAGCTGTAGAGAGGCGACTCAACTATCGGTTTTCAGATCACTGAATAATTAGCGGCTAAAATATGTTCCTGCGGAATTACCAGAGGTTTAATTTTATTCAGATTAAAAAAATTGTCAAAAAAACAAACAGATGTACAACGAAACAAACATTTGCTTCCGTAAACTGTTGTGTGTTTTATGAAGTAACTACGTTCTCAATAAATTGATATTGGAACAAAGATGCAAATGACTTTTTATATTGGAAGCAAAACATGTCATCCGCAAAAGCTGAAGGAGAGACCTTAAATTTTATTTCAAATACCAAATTAACATAACTGAGAAACAAAAGTGGTCCCAAAAGGGAACCTTGGGGCACACCCAAATTTAGTTACCTTAAATCGCGGCTTATCTCTGCTATCTTAATTTTTTGATACATATTTTTCAGGTACGATTTAAGCATTCTATTAGAGGCCAAAACTATGGTGTGGGGGTATGAATCATGAAAAAAAGAATTGTAGCAATGAAGTTCTGTTTCGATTTCAGGTTCATTACTTGTTTTGTTTTGTTTTCCTCAGGTTCAATTTTTATGTTAGTTGTGCTGTTGAAAATGTGCTTCCAAATTGACAGATAGAATGCTAAACTTGCCATGAATTGGTTTAAAATTTTTGTCCTCAAATGCTGGTTTCTCAGAGCTATAAACATACACATTAAAGCTCTTAAATTGCTTTAAACATCGTCTGCTTCGTTTTTGTATTTTGACGAATTGGAATTAATTCAAGGATGTCAGTTTTCATTCATTCAACAAAGTAATGTGACGCTTTTACAATTTGCAACAAAATACTCACGCCCTCTGTATTTTATATCTGTTTTGAAAAAATAAAGTACAGACAGATCTACTTCATTTCCTGCGGACAACAGTTACTTTAAATGTCACGAAACTTTTTCTGATTGATTACCGTGCGACACGAGATTTAATTATAATCAACTCTTGTGTAACTCTGTCCGTGGGATGAATGTCAGCTCGTTAGGTGTAAGTGTAACAGCCTAAGCGTATACACGTCACATGTCCTGGCAACGGATCTTATAAATATATGCAGGCAAGTTAATATCCTTACGTCAGTTCGAGCGTTTGTGAGCACATTATGACTTGAAATTTGTGATGTTTGCAGAACTTACGGAATCAGGATATGAATGTCGTGTGTTTGGACGTTTGCATGTCAGTGGCTAATATTCGTTTCATGTTGTGTAATAGGTTTTAAAATAATTTATCGGGGCAGTTACATTTGCTTAGATGTCTTCGTCCAAGAAGAAAAATTTTCAATTTTCAATTTTCAGCCTTCTTGTTCTTGTTCTTAACATTTTTAGTGAGCCTAACCATAAATAAAAAAACGTGTTTTTGTGTAACTTATGGTAACGCAATAGTGGTGTTTTAATATTTCTACGCTATATCCCTACGCCTTACATCGGCCTTTAAAAAAAATAGAAAAAAGAATGCAAGGTAATTTTTTTTTGACTCTAGAGTTCAACTAAGCAAATCATCCCTACTCCCAATGTCGTGCCACCAAAAAATGTATGTCACTCTGACGCATTTTTATTGCCTTAGTCACATTTCATGAAAAAGTGAGATAGAATGTGAGAGATTTTGTCACTTGTATTTTTGTAAGTGACGCAGAAGAGATATGCAAGTTAGAATCCGAATTTGTTATTGATAGGAATAGAAATTAATTAAGGTGTTCAAGTTTAGGGGTAAAATTACAACGAGGCAACAAGTTGACTGCCTTGTTTCTTTAATGAAGGATCAAGCCAGGTAAAAAATGTATGGAAAAAGGCGGAGGTATAATTGTGCGATTGTTAGGGTTGGTTTAAAATATGGAATGACGTTAAACTAATAGCTAAGAAATAGCAAGGCTCTAATGAATTCTACAGGCGGTGGACACAACAAGCAGTGAGTGTTTTATCCTCTGGAGGAGAATCATTTTGATTATTGGTTTTTTAAAAGCACGTCCAAAATAATAGCAAATGAGATTGACCATATTTCACCCGGCCTTCAGTAAACAGTTTTACAGCCAAGCCAAATTCAGAATCAAAACCAAAACAAAAAAACAATATGAAATACAAACTGAAATCTAAAGAAACTTATGCGACACAATATCACTGAGAAAACAACAGAATAAGAACAATAACGAAAGGGAACGTATGAATTTGGTGAAAAATTTTGAAGCACAAAAAAGAAAAAAAAAACTTCAAACCATCAGTTGAGGAAAATGCAAAGTTCAAACAACAAAAGATAAAAAAACGAATGGAAAATTGAGGCAAAAAAACTTAGTTTTACCAAATACAAATCAAATCAAAACACTCAAGTAAATTCCATCAATTCAAACACTATCAATTATTTGGTTATCTATATTAACATTATAAAGTGGTAATGATTGTAAGTTTGAACGTATGAGGCTTACCCATCTGATTTCAAAAATTCTTTCACCAATACTTGCGACGGACCTTAAGAATGAATATAGGCAAAGTCTCATTTTAAGGTTCTTTTACCTTTTTCTATAGAAGAGTTTTATAACTCAAAATGTTCTATAAAAAGTTCTTAACGTTACATCTCTATTTGTGTAGGTAAAAGCAAAATTAAATAAATACTAAAATTTTGTACGTTTTTTAGTTTGAATTTAAGAGATAACCTTCCGAACTACAATAAAAAAAATCGGAATGAAGAGTTTTGAAGCTGAAAAGCTTTTATAAAAAAGTCCGTGGTGACATATCTCTATATGTTAAGGTTAAGGCACTTATTGTTAAAATAGAACTAAAAAATATATTCAAAATTAATATCAATTTGTTTAGGTCATTTAAAGTAGGCATGATATACTTATATTTTATTTATAAATGGTTTAACTCAAATCAAGTTTTTCAGTTTTGAGACGAGTTAAAATTTATGGTTTATTGTATATGGCTTTTCAGCGGGATTTTTTTTCGCAGCGACCATTGCAAAAACCTTCTTCATTCCATTGTAAGCTCTTGTCGACAAATCTTAAATTTCAAGCTTGACAGGAAGTGCGCTAAATAAATAAATGAAAAAATGAAAATCAATATCATTAACGTAATCACGTTTAAAATCTCGTATCCCCCTTTCCCATGGAATGTCAGGACTTGCAAGTGGAAAGGTTAAAGAATAAATTCGTTAAGTCATAGAAACGGGTTTCATAAGAAATTTCCCATTAGTTGGTCCTAAATCATAACATATGTATAACATACCCGAGAAAATGAGACGTCACAATTTTTTTCCATGAATCGTAGAAAATAGAATGGTAGGAAATAGAGTTCAATTTTTCGAGAATGAAGAAAAAAAGAAAAAAATATTCAAAGCAGTTTATTTAACAATGCCAATAGAGTATCCGTAAGACTTACATAATAACCCATGCAATATGAAGGAAAGTTAAAATTAATTTAACCATTTGGCCAAATTTGTGTATGTTTTCTGTCAGTGACATATTATTTTTCTTTTGACATTTGTAAGCTGTCAGTCTTACTTTGCTTTAGAAGTGAATTCAGCGTATTTTTGTGAAAAGTTATAAGTATGGCGTCAGTTTTAATATGGAGTGCAAAGAGTAGTTTTGGCGTATTTCAGGTTTTTTTTTCCGTAGAGACAAGAGCGCACCGAAAGCTGCCAAAAATTTCTTAAAAGAAAGACAGTGCCGGAATTTGTTTGACAAATTTCGTTCCGGTGATTTTACATTAAATGATGAACAACGATCAGGTCGACTAGGTGAGCTAGATGATGACCAAATTAAAGCCATAATTGAGTCGGATCGTCGTGTAACTGAACGAGATATAGCATATAAGTTAAATATGCCAGAAATAGCGATTGTGAAAAATTAAAAGTGTGCGAAACTTGCTTAATATTTTTGGTTCTACAAGATTTGCAAGAAATTCATTTAACGAAGCATATCAATGCTTGCGATTAGCATTTCAGACGCTTCGAAGTCGACACTTTTTTTTTGAAATAAATAATCAATGGCGATAAGAAATGGTTTGTTAAAAGTAACGCCAATCGAAACATCCCAGTGTTTTCAAGGCCGAACTACAAGCCATCGAAGCCCGTACCATAGTATACTTTGCCAAAATTTTCATATATTCAAAAAGTCAAGCAGCGCTAACGGCATTGTCATCCAATCTTATGGACTCTAAATCTGCTGTTTGATCCCTAGCGCAACGTGACAGAGTAAGGTTAGGATGGGTTCCAGGTCAGCATTAAATCGAAGACACTGAAATTGCAGACGAACTAGTCAGAGTTGGTTCTAAAATTGCGTTCACTCGTCCGAAACCTTTCAGTGACGTAAACTGGGCAACGATCACAGGTCCGATCAATAAGTGAGAAATCTAGCTCTGTAGCGCTAACTGGAAAAATTATCCAAGGCTTAAGCAATCAAAACTATTGGTCAGTTCCTTCTTTTACAGAGAAATTCCCAAACTAAACACTGAATAAGAAAGCTCGTGATCTTCCTCTCAGGCCACTGCCGCTTGAGATCACATCTTACCAAGTAAGGACTTAGCACAGTCACCTATTGCCGACTGTGTTTGGAGGACGACAAAACGGCATTATATATTCTTTGTGAATGTCCAGCTCTTATTTGGTTAAGAAGGCGTATCTTGCTCAAAGAGATATGTTCCCCATTGGACAAAAGTCAGTCCAATGCTTTCGACGTTCTGACCTTCATTAGAGGGGTGGAATGTCTGTTGGTCTAATCTTGCTCCCCATGATATAATAGGTCTTTCCTTTCAGACCGAAGTGTCCGGCATTTGGGCGGGGGAAGATAAATATAAAGAAAAGTATACGTCAGTCGAAAACGATCTTGGTCCGGGCTTGATGAGCCAGCACAATCCACCTCGAAGGCTGTTATCTACTAAAAGAAGATTTGGCTTTCAATTTGGTGGGACTGGAATGGAATTAATGTTACGCCCACCATATAGCCCTGACTTTAATCCATTTAATTCGATCTTTGCAAAACTCTTTGGATGGTAAAACTTTCAATGTCGATGACGCTTTGAAATCGCACTTGATTCAGTTATTCGTCTTTAAATATCAGAAGTTCTACGAACGCGGAATTATGTAGTTGACAGAGAGATGGCAAAAGGTCATCGAACGAAATGGAAAATATATGAATGATTGAAATTAATTCGTTGTATGGAAAAAATGTGTTTTATTTAAACAATTAACAGGTGGGGTGAAAAGTTCAGTTCGGCTTTCTCATCTTTATCGGGGCTAAAATTCTTTCCAGCAAGCTTTCTCTTGGGGTCTGAAAACAGGAAAAAATAGTCGCTGTTGATGGTTTGTACCTTTTTAAGATAGTCGATTAATATTACCAAAATACTGATGCCATAACCGTGCCAGCCGACCGTTGCGTCTTTCCACGCCTTGAAGTCTGATCGTCACGTGCTGTCCACTCGGCTGAGTGTCGATTGAACTCCGGTGTGAAATGATAGAGCAATGTTTCATCCATTGTCCCATTCGATGCAAAAATTCATATCGATGCAAAAATTCGGATTGATTACGATAGAACAGCTTCGAACACTGCTCAGAATCATCAATTCCTTGTTTTTGTTGTCCATTTTGAGCTCGCGCGGCACCTACTTTGAATCGAGCTTTCGCATACCCAATTATTCATTCACGATATGTCCAACACGTTCTTTTGATATCTCAAGGGTCTCAGCTATCTCGATCAAACTTACTTTACGGTTATGCAAAATTATTTTGTAAACGGACGCCTCTTGGGTCGTCCACTGCGTGCATCGTCCTCGGTGCTCATTTTGCCTCGTTAGGAAACAACTTCTCAAGGGTTGATTTTCCTAGAGCCGAGTCCGAACAATGTATATCAAGTCAGGCCCTGGCTTCAACAGTTTTTTCCTCGCACTCAAAATGCTAGTTCTCACAAACTTATTTACAAAAAAAGGCTTCGGTAAAGATTGTATAAAAACATCATTATAGAAGTTTGTTTGATGATTTTTCTGAAACTTAAAGCAAAAAACTTAACTGCGGTAAAGATTCTCATATAATACGTTTTCTTAAGGCTTTAGGCAAACTTAAGTTAATTAATAAATATTTTCCAAACTCAAGAGCTTCCTAATCTTGCACGTACTTAGCGTCTCTCTCTACATTAAAAAGACACTTCAAAGATAAGCACATATTTTGGTCATAACCCAAGATGTCTTTTATCGTTGTTAATGCAATTTTTGTCCTCTTTCGAATAAGTAAACGGGACCTTCATAGTTTGAGTAGTCATTCACGTTACATATGCCTACATACGTATGTCTGCATATGAAGCTCCCTTAAACCATGCGAATTCACTCCAGATTCGTTCCTCAAAACATCAAACGCGCACAGATCTTTATTTAATCAAAAGAGTAGAGTAATCTGTTCCCTTCACATTAACATAAATATTCGTTAAGCCAGCGAAAGACGTCACGCCAAATTAATCAGAGCCTGTGAAGGCAACACTTCTTTAGCTATAGGGGGTCGTTCTTCAAACAGCTCCACGAATCATCCAAAGTTATGAGATACATATACTCGTGTACAGACTCATGCAAAAGGATCCGCAGCCCCTCGACAACAAATGCAATTTCTACATGGAAGAACCGCAAAACTTTGGTAGCTTGAAATGCTCTATTCGAATAGGTTTCTTCAAGACATAGCCACGAGTACCTCTCTCCATATTCCCATCCCTTCAAGCAAAGAGTGTATCTATATATTAAAAATTTATTCCGTTTGTCTAAATGGACTCGAAAGTTCAGAATTACCACACTCCAAAGGGGTGCGTAGCAATCCACGACAACGCAACCCCATCGTCCTCGTTCCTCTGTCATCATAATAAACGTTTACATACGAATGTCAGGCAGAGAGAGGGTGTGTGTGCTCGGCGGCCCCACTGTGCCCCACTAACATTAAGTTTCTATTGTTTTGCTCTTTCTTTGGGTTAGGGGATGGTTGCTTAGGTTGCTTATGCCAACCCTGACTCTGCCCAACACAATCCAAATGGAGCAGCAAAGCAAGAAAGTTCCCGAGTATTTAACGCGCTCAAGAGCACAAAAAAAAAATCAATAGTCGGGGAGGAGGGCCGAGAGCAAGCATTGCCGCTGGTGTGCACACTTTGACTGGAAATGTGGGTAACTAACAACCAGAAGCCTGGAAGCAAATCTGTTATAGACATCAGCCGTCGGTGTTGCCATTGTTGGTCTATTGTGTTCTGTTTTTGATTTAAGTTATTCATTCAGAATTTTCAGTCTTCGAGTTCCGGGGCGTGCTTGAAGGCCATTGAAAGCAGGAGAATCTAAAATTCCCTTCGCTATGTTTTTATGCTCCGTAAATAAACTTAACATGTGTTGCGTGCAGAATTTAATTATGTTTTGAAATTTATAACAGCTCAGTGTACACAAACAATGGAAGAAATGTGACGAGGTACACTGCTCGTATAATAAGGAAAGCAAAGATGTGTTCAAATTCACACGCTTTTTGGATGAAGCAGTGGCACGCCATCGCTCTCGCAGCACTAAGCATAAACTTAAAAGGCTCTTTTTAAATCTCCAAATATACCAGCCTTAATGCAGAGTTTATCTGTTTGACCTTTGTTACCATGCTATTTCCTGTGAAGGTATGACCTAATAACTCTTAAAATAGGTAAGTCCTCCAGAATACGGTTAAAATGAAATCCTTAAAACTAAAATTTCCAACCTGGTAAAAATGGAGAAGTAAATAGTGGCGTTGGAATATGGATAAAGAATTAGATAACGACGTGCTTGAATTCCCTACTAATTCGCAGTAGCTGCTTTAACAGTAGGCGTTATCTTTGGTTTCTGTAAGATAACAGACTTCAGCATGAGAAGGTGATAGGATAACCATAACGCTGCTGACATTTACATAGTGTTACAACTGTCGCTGATCAACCATTGCAGTGATTTTTCAATTCTCCCCCCGACCAAAATAGGCATTGATTACCCTTAATCATTATCCCTTTAGAGCAAGGAATTTATATTCATACTAGCCGTGTACTGCGACTTTGTCCGCGTGGGATTCGTCTACGCAGAAAAGTTGTAGGACTCAAAAAGGTTTACTCGCTGTCCTTTCAGACCACAGCCTACTAATTGTCCGAAAAATGGTACAAAATTTTATGCCTTCTAATTTTAAATATATTTTTGTCCGATTTTTTTAATTTGTGTTTGCGTACTGTTTTATAGAAGTTTCTCAGTTATAAAACCTTTCTTTTCGGATCAAGTATCTAACGTACCGTAACGACAGCGTTCGCAAAAAACTGCAGATTTTTCAACAACTTTACTTAAATAATTGATAGTCACGAAAGACCCTTTTATTTAAATGTGAAAATTTATAGCCTAGGTCCATTGTATGTATTTTTGGAAGTATTTTTGAAATCGGATGGGTCGATTCGAAGATTACCTCAAACATACAAACTTACAAACATTATTTAAATAAATAGAGTCGAAAGATTTAAGAGGAGAAAACGCATTTTATGTGTCACCCTTATGAGACATTATGATAGGAAGGCTCGATGTTATAGCTTCGACAGGTTCTTGAATCCTAGAATCTATTCTTTAGGTTTAAATGCAGCATTTATTGTTTACTGTATTATCTACTGGTTAAGCATCTGATGTAAATTCGGTCAACCGAAAGAGTAAGTCCTAAACTATTATCTTATTTACGAATTTCGTCCAGTCGCTATTTGCGTTGGATGCAATCGAACAGTGCTTTCACGGTCGACTAGCGCTATGCTTACTCGTTTCATGTTCTTGTCATTTGCTCTGCTGTGATGGAATATCACTAAGAGTAGACTCATGATGCAATCTTCCCAATCGCAGAAACTCAATGGCGAATAAAATACTACTAATTAAGCGAATGCAAATAAATCGATATAGAATTTCTTCACCCACGTAGCAATCGAAATCCAGATATATCTGAGATTCGAACCACTTTCGGTTCTTTTTGTATTTATTCTGCGACCTAAAAGCGAGTAAATGATAAAGAAATACTTTAATAAATTTAATACTAGGAACTATTGTTTCGCCTTCAAAGGAACTGTGAGAATCTAGTAATCCATGCGTTTTCCAAATTTCTGAAAATTCTTATTTAAAATTATTCTGAGTGTGAGCAAAATGGATCCATATTTTCATAATCACAAATTCACTCGTGTAATTATTTCCCAATAACATGTGTGTCACGGACCTACAATGCTCGAAACCAAATTTGCAAAGAAGACAAAAGAACCCATTAGCTGAAACAAAATGACCAAATTCGATGGTGATTCGGATGCTACAGAACCAAAGCCATAATCTTTATAGAACCCTTGCAGCTATTAAATGGATCAGTTCCCAATTGAATACTTACCTCTAAACCCCTAATGAAAGGGCTGAATACGGACCCTCAATTGCATTTACGATCAGAAAAGTCTTTTCTGATTGCCAGCTTTTTCAACTATTGGTCGGTTTCATGTGAAAGATTCAGGTTTGCCTGTATTGTTGACTACAGCGGTTCAATGAGGCCGACAAAAAATTTAATTTTTTTCATGCTCTAGTGAACCGAAAGTTATGGTTTTTGTTAAATGGGTGCACAGACAGTGAAAACGATCTGATTTATCGGTAAATTAAGCGCTAATCTGCTGCCACTCATCAAATTGTTAAAAGTGGAGTGGACAACAGGTAATAATGTTTTATCAATTTATGATATGTTAATTTGAGAAATTAAGATACTCTAAAGGACAATGGAACGGGTACTGATCTGTGTTCGATGGCATAACAGTCTGGAGTGCACCAATTATCTCTTCATCAAGTAAGCTCCAATAAGTTGGCAAAGGTCAATATCGTCCGCGTGCGGCATCAAAGGTAAAGTCTTTATTTACCTTTGGTGTAGTTTCGAAAACTCTCCGGGACAGAGCGGTCATGTCCGTGCGCACTTCTTCTACTAGCCAAATTAATTTTTGTTCCAGGAACTTGCTGGCTAGTTCTCTCTGATAAGTGCTTGGAGGAATGTGCGAAATACGGTCGGTAATCATTTGGCTACAGTGATAAAAAATCAATGGCTATGGGAGCGTCCTCCTTATTTTCGAATAACTCATGGACCAATGAAATGAAATGAACTTGGTCGAAAACGTTGTGTGAATATTGGGTTCAGTTGCCTAGCGTGTTAATCTTTTTAACGGTGTGGGTGCAACCTTAGCGCACAAGGTTTCACTAGTCCCAAATTTATAGAATACCGTCGTTGTAAGGGGAATTCAAGTATTACGTAACGCAGAGTTTAGGTGGAGTTGGGGTTCGTTAGACGTTACGATGCTTTACATGGGTGGAAGGGGGAGTTCGAACAATGCGTTATGTAGCAGCTTGCAATCGTTACTTGCATGGCAAGACCGCCCAAGAATGTCGTGAAAGGAGAGTACGGCCACAGCGACTTGCAAACAGAAGGGCAAATGAGCTTCTCTTCATACAACAAATGTTACGGCGCGTAACACGGGGGGAGGGGGGGTCTAAAATCTTAAAAAATTGCGTTACGTAATACTTTAATGCTCCCTAATGAAGATAAAGGGAATACTAGAAGCCTAGTAACAAGTGTTTACACTTTTGTAATTACAATATAATTTTGTGAACAAATCAGCATTGTAATAAAGTTATTATAATGATAGAAAGTAGCCAAGTGAGAGTTGGTTCCGCACCACCTTAGGGTATGTTACACTTATTCAAGAAATTGCTTTCGAGAAGGGATGGGAAAATGGTTAAATTGGAAAATAAAAATGAGAAAAAAATGCAAACATTGAATATCCTTCTGTGCCCCACATTTTTCGCAACTTTCAACCCTTTGTTTTAACAATCATAAATCAAACACAAATTAAAATCACAGGAAATACTTTTTGTAATAATTTATTTTAAGAAAATGTGACACTTCGTTTGGTTGGGTAGAAAACTATATAACATTCAATTCCCACTAACACCTCTACATTTTCACATTCGTTCCACAAGTTGCAAAATGTTTTTTTTTTATTTTTTTTCTCGTTGGAGAAAAAATAAGCGGGGGCTTAGTTATTGGGTCCCTTCGTACCCTTTGGGTATGGAACTCTCAATATTATATGAAGTTTCTTATACCAACTGACAATTGGTAATGTTGTCTCGACTCGACTCTTAGTTAAAATTTAAAACCTGTCCAACACAAAGTAAAATCTCAAAATCCTTCTCCTTTTTGATGGATAAATCAATCCATCTAAATAAATAATAAGACTCCAATTGGTTGCTTCTAAAAATACAACATAATCTATCAATAAACCGGCGAAATTTCTTGATAAGCCATATGAATTATAATTAGTGTTGTTATCAAAAAACTTATCACTCAGAGCCGAAGATAACACACGCTGGTGTTGTGCAACCCAATACGTTTAAATAAAGCTCACTCAACACTGGCATTAATCACCCATCAAGCCGCCCACATCGCAGTGATGACTTAATGATTGGACTTGAATCTGGTGTATCTATAAATTAGAAAGTACTGAGAGAATTCCTATTGCTAGAGATGATTTAATTGACTCGTGGTCAACTGACGGAATCAATAATGCCAGCACCAGCCGTTTCCTTTCATTTGCTGACAGAGAAAAGTTCGTTTTTGGTTCTATGAGTATTTAGATACTTTATCCGATATTTTTGTGTCGATTCACCTGTGACAGCCGTTTGAATGCTAATTTATTAGGTGGAACGCACGCTGTTGCCCGAGAATGGTCATAACTTTCTTTATACCGGTCTTCAGGTCGTTACTCTGGCAAACAATTAAAAGAACATTAAGGTATGTTTATTGTTATGGCGTGAAGTTGATGTTCGGTACAAGCAGGTTGTAGTCTTCTTCCGTAGTAAGGTGAAAATTCCTATCTCCTAAGACGTTGTGTTTGTTTGGGTATGGGATCGGTATTCAATTTGCATTGTCATCTTTATTTATTAAAACTTATCTGGAAAACTGGAATCTTTTATGGAATAACATACCTATCTCTAAGTGCCTTTTAATTCTGTGTCTGCGACGAGCCCACCCACTTGGTCACGCAATTGGCACTGTTCGACCACTCCAGTGATTGAGTCCTCGAATAACTTTAGGAAGTGTAGTCTTCATGAGCATTCAGAATTATTCGCCCATAAAAAGTGACGAAAATTTCAGCATCGTACTTCGCCTAACTTTAATCGCCAATCCGAATTTGGTGGTTGGTTGGTTGGATAATTAAATATTGTCGTATGAAATGTCTTTTGATTTCAATTAAGTTCAACAGAAAACAGCTGACTATTCACACGTTTATGAGGAAACTATATTTGTTTCTAAGGATTAATGTTTATGTGTTTGTCTAGCTATAAAAGGCCTGAGTGTCATTTCTATTCAGCCATCAAGAAAGCAAGACCAAATTTCAATCTCGAACGAAAAGCAAGCAGAATTCATTCCATCAATCGATTAGACTTGAAAGTGTGTGTACCTATATCTGGCCATTGTTGTCATATCGTTCGCATTCCATTATACATTTCGATTTGTTGTCCTTTTCGGGAATCCTTTTAGATTTCTACTTGAAAGAATACTCTAGATACTTATACATACGAGTATATTGATAACAAAACCAACATTTTGGGCCTACAAAAAAAAAAAAAACACATATTTATGGCGTCTCACAGCCTACAAGACGGAGCCGCGATGTCTGGATTCCATTCGCATTATAATAACAGAGAGTCCTTTGAAGAAGAAACATCCCTTCGAAATTCCCAGGTGTTATAGAAAAATCAATAAACATACTTAATGTCTCATAAGTTAGTCATGCTTGAAGGTATATCAAAAGAAAATTATTAAACGCATTTGGCGTGCGTATTATGTATGCGTATGATGCGTGTACGCAATAAATATAATCGCCGTACTGACACGGAAGGATGTGCCACATAAATGTTAAAATGAAAAGACTATTCTCCGCACCGTGCGCGTCCTTAGATTAAAATTTTATGATGTGTACTTGGAATCAGTGTGCTCTTGAGCTTACCTTATCTGCCTCCGGGGAAGGATACATCGATTACGTACGTTCATCAAAAGAAAATGAAAAGAGGAAAAAAATAATGACACATCAGAATTTTGGATGGTTTTGTACGAGTAAATACGTACACACGAGGACAAATACATCTTACATGATACTTTTTTTCTTAACTTAAGTCTGAAAAAGATGTTTGAAGAGGAATTTGTGTATTATGAACTTCAATTTCACGAATATGGAAAAAATTGAACGGGCCTTTTTTTGGACCACATTTTTTGTTGACACTGACGTGGAAAGTTGAAAAACGTGTTTAAATTTATTTCAAAATTACTATTGACAAGCAAATGATATCTCAGTATCATATTTAGTTTGAATAAAAATCTTTGGAAACAAGGAAAAATAGTGCCCATCCCAATACCGGCAATAATAATAATATCGCCCTATCTCTAAACTCACTTTTCCTTCTATAGTTTTTAAGTTCTTTCTAAATCACCAAAGAGCAAATTGAAGCTAATAAAATAATAACACTAAATAAAATGTTAACACCTTAACAATCTGGTTTTCCTAGAGGACACAATTCATTCTTATATGACCTATCGGTCCCAAGCAGTCTTTTTTAATCAAAAGCTTTCCAGTTTATAAAAAGCTCACAGTGATGTACCGCAAGGGTTATTATTGGGTCCACTTTTATTCATACTTTTCATCAACGATTTAATCCTTGTATTGTACGTTCCATATCTATGCTGATGACGTACATCTGTATTTCCATTTCCCGATTGGACTAATGGATGACGTTGTAGTTAAAATCCATGAAGCTCTTAGCTCCATTTTTACTGAAAACTGTTGACTTCTTAATATAAGCAAGACAAAAGCGGCCAAGAGACAAAACTTGTTTCAAAAACCAAGAACCTTGGTATAATAGTGAATAACACACTCACTTGGGACGACTACATAAGCTCAGTGGCCTCTTAAATATACGCTGCACCAAAAAGCTTGCCCGTTTGCAGAAATTATTTACCCAGTCGTTAAACTAAAATTACTTTGATATGGTTTTGTTGTGAGTTATCTGCTGCATCTTATTCGTCATTGCTCCATAAACTTAATGTTGCACTTAACTCTATTACCGGATTTATTTTCAATAAGCTGCAATTCTTAACAACTAGCTTAGTAAACTATCTAAATGACAAGTCCTGCGCAATGCTTTCTAAAATTAATCGCAATCAGCATCCGACATACTTGTGCGAAATAAAACTATTTATACAAGATCAACGCGGGACTCGAACATTAAACCCAAATTTGTACACATGTATGGATTGAGTGAACTCCCTTATTTTTTAAGAGTAAAAACCAAGCACAATTCCCTTTTTTCCTATCATTATCTCCGACTCAAATAATATTTTTTATTTGCTTTTTTCACATTAGAATTTGCTCTTTTAACTGTCGCTTATAGTTTTTTATTATTTATAATATTACATAATGTACTTAAAATTGAAAAAATGCTAAAATATGAAGCACTAATTGTACTTACTTTGAAATACGTTCATATTTTTGTACAGAAAACTTTATATTAAAGAAATGGATGAAATGAAATGAAAAAGCTAAAAGAAAAACCTTCTTAATTAAAATTTCAAAATTATACACCGCCTGGGTAATAAAAATAGAAATGTTTATAAAAATGTAAATAAACAAACAAGGAATAAATATAAAAGTAAATAAATTGATAAACTCATTAATAAATAGATTAGTTAATATATAATAAAATAATAAATATATGAATAAATAAAGCAATTACGGTACAATTAAATAAAAATCTAATGATAAAATAAATTACTATATAAATAATGCTAATTCATTTAGCTCATTTGTCGAAAAATGCCATGATAAGTTCAGAATCATCTTAAGTTTTGAGCTCTCTCCAATCCTGTGATGTGGCAGTAAGCACATTTTCACCATTCAGGTCAAGAGCAAACTATGATAGTATTACATGAAAGATTGCTTTGAAAATAAGGGTTTTATTTTCATTGCTCAGCCTAGATTTCCTATTGATACAATGGTACAAAGTTTTTATTGTAAGCATAACTTTTTGTATTGTTTCCTAAACATGAAGACTAAATATCAGTCGTTTTTGATTTCCAATCCATCTGCGTTCCATTGATAGTTAAACTGTTGCTTGGTAAGAAGCAGGGTTTCTTTTTCTTTGTTTGTTAAAAAGACAGTCCGAGTAATTTTTTCTTCTTTATTTTAATCTGTCATTCATTAAAGTATCTTCTGATTACAATAAGCGAAGACTGCAAGTTTTTCGATATTAAAAGCAATTGCATCTACTGAAAAGATAGATGTATCATCCGCAAACATAGCAGTTCGACAATTATAAACATAGGTGCAGATTTTGTACAGAACTGGTGAAAGTACTGCACCTTGGGGTGTTTCATCAGTTAACAAGGCCTTCATCAAAGATCGATGCTGTGCGAATAATTAAAAGTTTGTTCAGGAACTGAAGTAAATTGGCCAAGCTTTTCCTGAAACAGGCCCCGAAACCATTGAAATGTTTTGAAATATTGGGTTGAGAGAATGTCCTACTACTAAGCTAGCCGAAGCAGTCATTTGGCTGTCACCGCATTTAGTCTGTAAGGTTTTCCGTCGCATTTCAATATATTTTGTCATTTTGCTTCTTCAAATTATTCTGATTGAATTTATTTTAAATGTCATGCTCTCGAAGACATCGGTTCAATATTGCCCAAAAATGCTCTATGGGATTGATGTCTTGACTTTACGAAGGGATTTTGTAAAAAGTGTGCGACATCGTTCAAAATTCACGTTGAGAGATCGTTGTCTCACTTAGTGTTATCTTTTTCCACATTTTGTCATGTTTTCTTTCAGATTTATGAGATGAACTATCTTATTGTCTTTCTATCAATAAGTTCACACATCACCCGAAACACATAGAACTCAAAACCTTCGATCGTCGATCGTCAACATGCTCTACTTTTGGTAAGGCTAAAACAAGCAAATCTGCAATTTCAGTTGATCTTTTTATATATGACATCTACAAAGAAGTTGAACCTTTGTCTTGCAACAACAACCAATAATGCTTAATGTCGCATATAAGATCCTTTCCAGTATATTGTGTGAACGCCTTGTCAAGTTGGGGCCAAATATTTTTAAAAAGAGGGTCACCAAATGTTCAGCGACTTAAGAGCCGAGTATGATAGCTTCCATACCACTGAACTAATACTAACAATATTCAGGAAAAAACTGATCCGGTTAAGTGTCATATTGCTTCAAATCACACAATGTACTGCGCAGTTTTGGCAAAGAACTTTTGAACTATATCAGACTTGTACCGGTTTCCGTGTCGCACCAAAATATTGCCATCATCGCTCGTCATCAAAATAATGACGATAAAAATTATATATAGTTTCAGCTTTGACATTGAAGAGGTTGATGAGTTCAAGACTCTTTCATCACAATTCTATTACTCCTTGCTTTGATCTCTGGTTGAAAAAATCTCACAATTCTTTGAATAGTTTCTCGTCTCCGTCATTTTTCAACTTTATTCGGAAGGAAACAATTCTTTCATTATTTTTGAGCTCATTTTTTCCGGTCGGGGTTCTATCATTTAAAAACTAACAAGCTATATTTTCTGACTCTCAAACTGAACCAAATCACCGACTATGAATACAAAAATTCAACAGAAAAGGACTCGCATACATTTGACTGTATTCAGATTTTTCCAAATCACTGTGTGCTTATTTACATCTCGAGGTACTTTGGTTTAAATGTGGGTATGGCTACGAGTTCAAGCCTATGTGCCAGGCTTGTGTGACATTATTCATTTTCTTTTTTACCAGTTTTTGTGAGGTTTAATGGTGTTTCAAAGATTAGTACTTTTCTGACTACGACGAAGGACATGAGAACTAATTTATGAGTTTTAGTTTTTGGATTAGTATAAATAAATCGAAGAAAACCAGGCCGTATTTCACGATTAGGCGAATTTGCTGTGTCGATGTTATTAATTTTTTATTTTTTTTTGATTGGTTATCATCCATCAAAATGCTTGTTGGGTCAATTAGCCTTTTTCATGAAGGTCACATAATTGCCTGAAATCATGCTGCTTCAAATTAATATTCCGTGGCGCTTTCTTTAGTAATTGCTTGAGAGGATCCTGGAAAATTGAAAAATTAATATTATTTATATTCTGAAGATGGTCTTGGGCTGTTAAAAGTACAATCCTTTTCTGGTTTATGTAGGGCATGAGCTTTAATGAGGCTTTAAAAAGGACAAGTGTTATTATGTTCAGAAGAGTAAACCCCGATTTGTCTTGGAATATTATTTTATTCAAATGGTTGCCTTGTTACCAGGCTCCCATTGAACGAATAGCTTGACCAATATTGTTTTTGAGTTGCTGAATGGTCTCTCTCTAGAATGTTTGCTCTACAAAATTGTCCTTTGAAATCACATTGAAGCTCCATGACGGTCAAGCACTCATCACCAAGACACGATTATTGAACTAAGTCGATTGTTGGACGGCTCGTGTGGCGAGGACATAGCCCCATCTCACTGGAAACATCACTCGCCGATGTTCAAATCCTTAACTTCTGATTCTCTCTTGGCAAAAGTGAAGTTAACACGTTGTTAAAGAGATACAAGTATTTTCACAAAACAGATATAAACCACAATTGAGCCGTTGGGTTCACATGGACAAATTAGTTACAGTGTCACTCACTTCTAATATTGTTTATTTTCCTTGCTTGATATATCATGGCAACCGTTACCGTAGCTTATTACTTAGTTCAGGTTTTTGTGGTAAAAGTAACTCTCCTAAGACATATTACGCTTAAATGCTTCCCAATCGAACGGATTTCTGTTTTTAAGTATTTAGGACTTGAATTTGACAGCTGGGGTACTCAAACTGCCTCCTTAGGAAACGTTTATTAAAACATCGAAAATAATGTTAATATTTTATTCCCCTAAACTACTGGAAACAATATTGTACAATACGGACTGGTTGGCTTGGATAGCACTCACAATAGTTAAACCGAACCTTTACATGTTGTCAAAAACACATTTTTCAAAATATGTATGTGGGGAAAAGGATGTCGGGAAAGTAGCCATAAATATTAAAATTTTTATAAGGTATTAAAAGCCTTTCATTGATGAAGCAGATATGCTGTAAATAGGACAACTATAAACCATGAACATCGTAGCTAAAACAAACTCTTTACAAGTCACTTTTTAAAATTTTTACACTTCGTTGGCGCCAGGACTTTTTAATGTACTACACGTTGAGTTACAATGTGCTTTTGTTTCGCTTGTATCTTCTTAATCAAAAATACTCTTATTTTATTTTCATTTTTTTAAATCATTTTCTGCACTTTTAATTTATAAAAGTTGATTTGTTTGCCCAAACGATGTATTCGACTAAAGTATTCTTTGAAATTTGAAAACTACAGAATGTATCTACTACTCAATAAAATCATAATGGAAAACTCTATTTCTTTTTTAAGCTTGCTTCTTTATATTTTTTCGAACGTATATAATTTGTAAAATGAAGAAATAGCTAGTATTCATTGTGCGCTATTTGTAAAAAGATTGTAAAAAATAAAAGAGAAAAAAATGCTCGAATTTGTTTGCCATACTATTTGCGAGCTAATAATGTCGAAATATATTTTTCATCCGTTGTTTACATTCATTATTTTTTCCTCTAATGTCCTTTTGTGCGATGTGAGACTATTATACTATGCTAAATGATGAATGTCACAGGTTTTATGTTCTTATGCGTTCTTTTATCCTACATTTAAACAAGCAATCTTTGTGTGTTTATTTTTCCTTTTTTTCTTTTTAATGACACGGCGCTAACTTAGTCTCACTCCATGTGCAGCAATTTGGCCAATAAACCAACCAATTAAGCCCAATCACTATGCAATAATTTGATTCGGTCGTTCTTCCAGTTTGGGAAAGTAGCCTTCGTTCTTTTACGTGCGCCGAATTTCAATATTAATGATGATTCTTAGATGTTGTTTTTTTGGTCAATTTGATTGCTCATGGCTGCAGATAAATAAATTTATTGCGGAGAAAATCCTCTCCTTATTTTTTAATTCAAATTATTCTGTTCATCAATTGTCCCAGTTGTCCTTTCCTCATCGATAAACTTGCAAAAACTTAACTTAAACTTAAAACAACCACAACAATCCATTCGAGGAACTGTTGACCTTTATTGATTTTTTGTTTCTGTTCTAAAAATAATCAAACACTTCCTTAATACTCGTAGGCACACCTTTTCAATACCTGTCGTCTGTAGACATGACATAAAATATTAAACAAAAAAGCCGTTAAACAAATAATTACACTAGACAGGAGCTGCCGGCTGCATTCTTTCGATCAACCCGCAGTAGACACGCACAAGCGACGGCTTTATTTTTAGTTGCTACTTCCTGGCCATCCCCTTGCCTGTCAGGCCTATTTATATTCAACCAACTGTGGACAAATTGTTAATGACGAGCTTTAGAGGCTTTTCTCATGACGGGGAGCACCAAAGTCCTCCGGTCTATTAGGGTATTATTGACGAGAAGTTAGACGCCTTCAACTTTTTTGACCCTTAATCAAAATTGGACCCAAACAGAATCCCTTTTGTAGACTTTTGACATGTTGTAATGTGTTCCAAATTTTGACTTGTATGCAACAATCTCATTAAAGTCTTAAGGCAGAGCTTAATGCTGATGTAGGAATGATGTCCTCGCGTGAAAAAAGCAAAAGGCCCAGCTCCTTGAAGACGAAAGCATTTTTATCACTTGTTTCATCAAGTTGTCGACATGCAATCGATGAGAAGCAAAATATCGATTGCGATGAGGGGATGACATGATGGCTTTTGGTAATACTCGTACCTCCTTCTCCACAGACATACAATGGGATTTATTTAAGTGGAACGCTGGCAGTCTTCCAGAAAAAAATTGAATCTTCACGAAGCTGACATGCTCATGTGCAGCAATAAAGGACATTGGGGTGCTTCCGAGAAACGGTTGGAAACTAATTAATAGTTCTGGAGGGAAAAATGTTTCCGAAACGATTTTGGATTTCAAATTAGTTTGGGTTTTGTTCCGGTTAGTTGCATGAGCGTTCCAATGTTATCCTTTTTGCAAACGTTTGCTTAATGCTTAACGCAAACATGTGCGACAGCTTTAAGATGTGGAAATTATCCCAGTGGGCGAAAAAGGCAGATGCTACTTTTTCAGAGTTATTTTTCGGATCATAAGTAAGTAATTGGGTAATGGGACACTTGTTTGAGCTCGATAGTTAGTTAGCTGGAAAGATTCTGCTTGCTTTGTAATGTCAAGTGTGTTCCAAATACAACTAGAACTATCGTGGCAGATGCAGATTTTTCAAGTCATCGAACTCAAGTGCATCGCATCAGATGTCAAGCCTTTACCATCAATTAGTCATTGGAACTGCCCTGAATTAAGTCGAATGTAATATATAAGAATTTAATAACTGGCGCCCGAACAGGGTCCTCCTTTATACATTTTTCAATGACAATATTTTGGAGGCAATAGAAAATACGAGTTATCATCCAATCTATGTGAATTCAAACAAGCTTAAAATAACAATATTTTAAATGGCAGAAATATTGCAATAAATTTTACAAAATGCAAATTGTTTCTGTTGCTCAATTGCAAGTACGTCAGAATGCTGAGTGTGAGGTTCCGCACTCAAATCTTCGACTCAAGAGGAAAACTACCTTAAAAAAGCTTACCGAAGACTGAAATGGTGAAGTTGGGCTCGCCGAGACAATTTATATGGCACTAGGCCAAATCTGGACAAAAGGGGGTCGCAGGGTTTACGTTACCCTATTAAATTTGGATAAATCAGACTTGTTGATGTATTTTGTGTTTCGCAAACCAAAATCTCAATAGTTGAATGTCGTGACACATGTCTGCAAATAGATTTCATGGGCTGTAAGGGAAATTTAAATAAACACAATATCGGACCAAGTATAGAACCCAGAGGAACGCCTAGATTAGAAAGCTTGGCACCGCTATCAAATTTTTAATTTCTGATTTCTATTTTTCGGGTTTAAATGCAAACCCTATTTCTTTTATATCTAAAAGGATGTCATGAATTCCCACTTCAATTCTGCCATCTGAACAAAAAGCTTTTAGGTAGAAGTAGTAGCGTAAATCAAACAAGGCATCAACAGCAAAAGGGCGACCTCCCCTTAACCTTTTTTTTTTTTAACTAATATAAAAGAGTGTTCCGAAATAAGTCATTGTTATAAGTATTTAATGTTTGAATTGAACAATTGAGTCCGCAAGGCTTAGCTCTGATTATTTTTATTAACAAATCCCGTGTTTTGTTTTCAGAATGCCGTCTGCAGAGCCCGAAGAAGCCCCAGCACCAGCAGTGCCTAAAACAGAATTGGAGGAACTGCAATTAAAAGCACAGACTGTCACCGATGACGTACGTTTTTTGAACTTTCCATACTCAGAAACATTTTCCTCTACTTTTTTTCTTATGATTACAGTCGTTGGAAAGTACCCGGCGTATGCTTGCTCTCTGTGAAGAGGTAAGTTTCTTTTTTGTTCCAATCAACAAATTTTTAAAACAAAATAAATAAATAAATATATATTTTCAAAACCAACACAATATCATAGAAATAAAACAAAAAGAATAAAAAAAATTAAAAGAATTTCTTCCGACTTAAATTGAACTTTCAAATAATAATAAAAAAAAAACGAAACAAAATCCCAGGCAATGCTGTTTAAAAAAAAAGAAGCGACGAAAATATAATATAAAAATTTAATTATGTTTCCTTGTGATATTTTAATATTTTCGTTTTAGCTTTTAGTATATTGCTGCTAAAAAAAAAACAAACAAAAAATAAATAAATAATTGCAGCTGTTAACGTTAAACCTTGTGTTTTTGTACCTGATATTTGTCTGTTTAGCTAGATTCAAATAATTAATTTATATTAATTTACTAAATTTTTAAAATTCTCAAATTGCTGTGGACAGTGTAACGCAGTGTAGCAAAGAATAAAAATAAAAACAAAGGATTATATTATTTTATTTTATTTATCATTTTAATTTATTTACTTTTAGAATCTGTGGTTTTAAGTTATATTATTTATTTATATATTCATTAGCTAAATTTAAAATGCAATATTGTTTAAATTGAATTTTAAATTTCATTTGGTTTTTTTATTATTTAATATTGAAACGACTTACGGAAATATTTATCTATTAATATTTTTCGTTCAAAATTTTATTGGAAAATGAAAAAAAAGTATATTAAAAAAATAATATATATATATATGTATATACATATTACTGTTCTCTATCCTCGTTCTAAACATACTTGTATGTGTTTAATTTTCAAAACTTAAAATACATTAAAAAAAAAAAACAAAACAATAGTAATTAAATGAAAATATTTGCAAGAATCTTTCTAGACTATAGAGCGCGCTATATAATTAAAAAAATATATGTATCTGTATTGCATGATTGTAAAACGAGAATTCAGTATAAATTATTAATACACAAAACAATATATTAAATATACATAGTCCAGCCAACAACAAACAAGCAAGCAAAATCCAATTAAAGTAAAATGAACACCAAGCGATACTTTATATTTTTTCGTGCCAAATCCCGAATGTTTGAAATTGCGAAAAAAAAATACAATTTTCTGAATGAAAATAGTCCTTGCATGTTCTGTTTTCACACTTATCCTATCAACATATATATAAACATATCAAGCACGTGCTGCTAAATATTCTAAGTAAACATAAACTATTTTTTTTATTATCTCGACATCATGACAGTGTATGGCATAATAAAACTGAAAACATACGAATAATAAGTTTTTAACCACAATTTAAATTTAAAGACAGACTAAAGCGATGAGTTGAAAACCCAATGGAACTCAGTTTGCATCTTTAAGCGAGTGTATTTGATTTATTCTTCATTTGGTCGTTATTATGTCTTCTAAGTTATCAGACGAGCCTTAAATTATTTGTGTTAGTTTTCAGTGCATAGGGGTAATATTGATATTTTTAATGAACGAAGTTACTTTTGAAATGTTACTATGCCAACAACAAAATCTCCCAATGGCTTTTGATCCAACTTCATATTTCTAAACCTTCATAAACTAGGCAAACATCTGACACACACTTTGCAGCTTGAACGGCTCGGCGTCATAGAAAACAACAATGATGATCACGATGAAAGTTTCTTAAACTGGAATCTCCAGACTTCATCGCCTCAGTTTTTTGCTTGATAACAGTACATCTGGAGTTTAGTCCTTCAGAGCTTTCAATCCTTTTCCACACTTCATGACATTAATATTTCACTGTATTGATTTTTGAATGTCGTCTCCAGCGGTTATACTTTTTTTTCAACCTTGTGTGCTTGAGGGGTTATTATGGTTTTACACAGCACGAGTGAAAGGAGGAACATCTGTCCTCGAATTCTCGTCAACGTCGGCTAGGATGAATTTGGGTTCACAAGCGAATGTGTTCACATGCAAATTAGTCGTGAAGAGAAACACTGAATGAAGAAGCACACAAACCTACAGCACATTCCAGGACTGAGAAGGCAGCATCGGAACCGAGTTTTACGAGCTCTTTAGGTATAATTAAACTTTGGTCTACAGTATAGACGCAAATACTTGGAACCTGAAAGACAGAAGCACAACAAGAAGCAAAACACTCTTCCGATGTGGTTTTGCTTGATCATTAAAATGGAACGACATTTTTTGACCAAAACTGAGCGCTTCCTCGGAGCAGTAAGTCGCGAGGCACTTTTTTCATGCAGATTATCCTACATCAACAGCATCAGCTTGAGTTTATGTGTTAGTGATGTTGAGGATGTTTCAATGAGAGTTGATCTGTATGCACCACACATCACATTCCGACCAGCCTGTAACATTAAATCAACATACTATATCCTTAAATAACCTTTAATCAAAATACATTGCAACAAAATTTGCAAATTAAAGGCGAAGCATATTTTCAAAGCCCCCAACCAATTATCCGCTCCCTTATTATTCATAAAAAATGTTTTAATTTACTAAAAAAAAAGTCTATGAATTGAAGTCGATAACAATTCGTCGTAACCGCAAAAACATTATTATCACATTTTGAAAAGAGTACCTCGTCCTGTTGCTGCTCCCCAATGAAAAATCAACCCAAACTACCTGCTTGCATTGACAAAGGCACGATAGGTTGGAAAAAATAAAGAAAAAACAACCCTTGTGACAATGTCAATGGTTGTTTCTTTTGTTGTTGTCTGACCTTGTTTGTCGGGGTTCAAACGTGACTTTCCGGTCTTTTGGAATCGGCAAAGTGGAATCGAACTAACATGCAATTAAGATTAACCTTCTTTAAAATTGAATGCCGATGAATCGTTTCTAGGACGAAGTGACACTTTTCTAAAATTGAAGTTCAAGTGGACCTTGTTTCAATGCTTTCCCTCATAGTGACTATTTATTGAACTTTAATCAAAATTGTTATCATTTTGCACGTCCTAGGGGTATCTTAAGTTATTCAAACGTTGCAAGGACGAAAATTGCCCTTGACTGGAAATGTAAATATTTTATTAATTTTCTTTGGTCGTGTTGATGGAAAGGTGCATAATTCAATTACCCCGAGGTATGGGGATAATGAACTTGATTCTTGGGCTTTACCTCAGGGATCCAGTCCGGCAAAGGAATTGTGCTATGCTTTGGAAGAACGGATAAAGGTTATTGAAAAAAGAAAAGATACGTGAATAACTATTTCACGTTTTTCCTGTGTCATGAATATTTAGATAACACCGTGTGGGAGTACAAGTTTTTCAAAAAAAATAAAGGGCTTATATCGGGAGTTGGAGGAAATACACAAGCGATTGTGGGTAAGGTGCGACAAAAAACTTGAACAAGGACACGAATATATTTGTTCCTGTTGAAGTTCACATTAAACGAAAAGATCGTGAGTCATCACTGCAATCGACTTAAAAAATTTTGGAGCAGCGTATGTATTATCCATTTGTTGTAAATTTGTTGAACCCATGTTTAAGGGAACTACCACTTTCCTTTATTTACGATTTAATTTAACGAATATTTTTCAAACCCTTCCCTGATCTAAGAAAAACGAATAGCACAAGGAAGGAAAGAATAGCTAAATCTACGTGTTGGAAGCTTAAAAGCTTAAAAAACAATACAAAATTTGTCTATACAAATATTTGTTGGTTTTATTCTAAGAGAAGCAATCATTTTTAGTAATGGGTACAATCTTCTGTTCGCTGAATCACTTCAAGTAGCCTACTGTGTAAAGATTCATAGAACTATTCTCCTCTGTTTCATCATTTTGTCTTCCTCCGTCGTAGACTTTTCTTCCTTGTAAGCCAATCCCACACGTTTTCCATGCTGTTTAGATTGGGTGAATATGGCGGCCATGCAAGAAGAAGGTTAACATTTTGTTTCTGAATCCAGGCTTTTGTTGTCCGTGCGTTATGAAAAGTAAGAAAGTGATTGCCGTCATTTTGGAGCTTTGGAAATCCAACTCCACAGTTCCGTCATAGCTTATTGCACCCCATACAATTTCACCACCTCCTTTGCAGTGCCGCGTGTGAAGATGTATTTCTTATTTTCTCAAGTCATGGAAATAGCAGCTGTATCCATTAGGTCCGTCCAAAATAAGTTTTTTTTTTTTCATCAGTAAAGATGTCGGTATGCCACCCTCGATTCCATCAAGGATATTCTGACACTTTGTTTCCAGTCAAGGATTAAAATTGTGTATGAAATCAACGAGACATTACTCTATATTTATTTGGATAAAATGTTTGCTTTTATTTAAGTGAACCGTAGTATACCTTTCCCTTGTCCATCTTGTACCAGTTGTTTTTTTCTGTCACTTATGTTTCTGGGGTAAATCAGGAGTGGATGGTTTTGCTGACCGATCGCAGAAGTTCACCTTGAATGAACTTTTAAAGTGATCCCAGTTAGGAAGGTCGTCAATAATTTCATAACATTTTCACAGTTAATTTTCCATAAAAACTTATTAGACTCATTCTTTTTTCTGTTTATTCTGGGTATTTGCAAAATTACTAAAAAAACAAACACGTTCATGATAAGAACTGCCAAGGATTATTCAATATCATACTACGGCTCATTTAAAGTGCCTTCTTCACGATAAGTACCACCGATTAATCCCATTATCTCAACCTCTTAAGACTTCCTTAAGTTGATTAAAAGCTGTCGCTACATTGTGATTGATTAGTCTCCCATCAGGACGACCATTTAAGAAGAAATCAAATACACATCGCTTTCATGGTGCGGGTACATCATTATTCATCCACCAACTCGACACTGTTCTTTCTTGCGCCAAAATTAAAAGTTTAATCACGTATACATATATCTGTTTGCAATAATAGGACTACCAAATACAAGTCATACAACAGCAACAACAAGAAACAAAAAATGTATCTTAATATCTAAACGTGTGTGATGCATCTCTCGTTCGATGTTGTATTTATTTGAATTTTATTTATTTATGAATTTTTTTTTTTTAATTTGCTTAAGTTTTTTGGATTAAATAAAAAAAAAAAAAAAACAAATATCGTTGCCTGGAAAATGTCCTTCGGTTCAATGTGTTTTTTTGTTTTTTTTTATTTTCTTTTTGATTCGTTTCCTTTTCTTTCGTCCTTTTTTTCGCAATGGGTCTATGTGTGCTGTTATCGATTTTTATATTTATTTAAATGAACAAAAAAATTTACAAAATTTATGTATCTATATATGTATGTATATGTTATCAATGTTTTGTGATCCTTATTATGTTTCTTTTTCTACATCTATCTGGAAAAGTAAATGTAAATTTTTTTGTGTGTCCTTTTTGTCGTTTTATTGAGGTGATATTGTAAACGATTTTGATAGTGGCTAGAACTTCATAATGACGCCATGTCGTACACTAAATTTAACACATAGTAAAATGCTCGAAGGATAATTGCAAGCAAAATTTAATCATTGCTGTCGGCTATGGCCGAAGGGCAATGAGTACAAGGACACAATTATGGGGCGAGAATGAGCTCGCTCTTGTGTAAGTATCGATTTTTCCAATATAGTCGACGGAGGACAACGGGTGGAAAGAAGATGGCAAATTGTTCTTGTAACTTAGTATGAGGCGAGGGTATAGATGGATAATTGTGACATCGGTACAATGCTTCTAGTTGGCATTCAGGAGTACAAAAATAGATGATATATACGGGGTTGATATTAAGGTACGAAGCCACAACAACCACCGCGTCATGGTTATTGTGGAGGACTTTAGTGGCTTCATAAAGGACATTGTTGGAACGTACCATAATATACACCTTAACGAATGTCTCAGACTGAAGGCAAGTCATTTGCACTTGGTGTTTAAAAAACAAGAAAAAAAAACAGCCGCTTTTGCTTTGAGTGTTAAACAGAAACTTGCATCACAATGATAGGAACTTTACGCATATGTATGTGTGTATTAATTAGTTTTCTTTTTTTTTATTTATCTATTATTTTGATGAATCTTTTGATGAAGATGAATGCATTGCAACTCGGTAGATTCTTTTTTGATGTTATTGTTTTATTTTGTTTAGATTGAAGTGAAACTTATTCTCTTTTGTATATTTGTTTTAAATTCTGTCGATTGAAATTAAAATTCTATCATAATTAATGAAACACCCTGTATGAGCGACAAACAATTTGATAATTTGATAAAGGGATGAACCAGGGGATCTTCAGATCTTATTATCAAAGGGGTAACTATTGCTGTCAGAGGAATATAATTTTTTTATAAAAAATATAACGTTTGAAAGATTGTATGGCACTTAGTGTTTGAATGCGATTTCGGGATTCGATCACTGCAACTGCCTCTAATGAAGGTCTATCAACCTATACAAAGGTGACCAGAGAATAAGAAACCATGTCTTCATATCAGTTTAAGGCAAGATATAATTTTATTAAAAACATATGATATTTTTCAACATTTCAAAAATGTTAAATATAGTTTGAATAAAACATAACTCATAATAATAAATTTTTAGCTAATTTCCGAATTGTTAGCATGGAAATTTGCTTACAAAACTAAAACAAAAAAAAATACTTTTTATTAGAACAGCAGTCAATCTTTTCTGAAGACCCTCAACTAAGGAGCGGCATCTTAATGGCTTCATATTCTTCCACACCTACTCAAGTTTTTGCGAAAGCTCATTAGCATTTTCAGATTTATTGACTTTTAATCCTTTTCCGATGTCGGCCCACAAGTTTTCAACTCGGTTAAGGTCGGGACTTGTACGAGCCGATCCAAAACATTAATTTAGTCCGTAATCCCCTGGTTCATGTTTAAGTATGCTTAGGACTGTTGTCTTGCTTGAAAACGTAAGTCATTGGCATATTTTCGAAACAATAGGCTTCCATTGTATTCTCGAATATGCCTTTGTACATACATGTGTGTTGATCCATTCAAACCTTCATACGCACTAATGGACCAACAACGAACCAACTAAATGCACCCCAGACCTTGACGTTTCCTCATCCATGTTTTAGGGTCTTAACCGTGTACTTTGGATTTAATTCTTCATTTGAAAGACGCCGCACATACATTTTTTTATCGGATTCAACTTGGATTCGATGCTCCAAAAAACGTTTTTCCAAAATAAGAATGGTGTTTGAATTTTCTGCAGACTTTCTTAAAATCGTACTACGACACGAAACAGGTTCATGAAGCTAGAAATAAGTCGCATCATTGAAGATGATTTGATTGTAATAGATCTAGGTTTCTCCCACAATTTGTTCTCAAGTATTGATGCATATCCGAAGTTGGAGTGCCACCAAAAGTACCATTCTTTTACTCAGATAGCACCTTAGATTTGAAAAGACTTACATCACTATTCTATTGAAGTCGACTGAATCGTTCAATTTTAAGCAATCGTAGAATTGAAATCTTTTCTTGATATCAATCAAATTCACACTATTAGAGTTGAAGTCATAAGTGAATTCACTCTCAATCGTTTGAAGTCTGAGAATGTATCCTACATTTTTTGAATTTATTTAAAGAAATTGAATTCACTTCAACATTATGTGGTTCCGAAATAAGTATCTTCTTGATGCTTTAATCGGCAAAGTAGTCATCATCATATACGCATTTATCCATCTGCACTTTAAATGTAAAATGTAATGTAAAATTAAATATACATTATGTAAAGGGTTTTCAAACACATCTGACTGGAGTTCATACAGTGGCGTCAGTGATTACGTAAATGTACATTTTAAAATCAAATAAAATGTCTGCTCATTATGTCAAAGAAAACATCAGCCAACGTAAAAATTAATTGCGTTATATTACTGTACTATACTTTAATTCAACTTGTTTCTGTTGAATTCGCTAACTTTACTTTATTTAATGTGAATTCGCTGCGGTCTTCGGTTAACATAAATTGAATTCAGTAATGTATCTTATTCAAAAGAATAGTGATTTAGTTTTTTTTTTAAATCTCAGTCTATTATTCTGAATCAATTCGATAGAAATATTATCCCTGATGATTAAATTCTTCTACAACTCTGGTACATAAATGTCTTGCGTACCACTGTTTTGTATGACCATTTGTCCGTTGTCTTCTACTTCTTTTTGCATGGAGTGCACTTAACTCTGATTAAGTTTTAGAACGGTTCCTTTGAGCATTGGGATGTTGAAGCTCGTTCTTTTCTTTTTCCTCGTCAAGAGAACCAGATACGATTTTTCAGGACTAGCACTAGGACCGCTTGTTTCTACTCTGAGGGTATTTAAAGAAACTATTTTTTTTCCTCTTCTACAACCCATGCCGCCTTGGCAAAGACACAACGACCTGAAGAGGTCTATTGTATCGAAGGGTTGGAGTGAAACCAGAAGACGTACTTCCTCCCTTATAAAAGATAGTACTCGTGTGTTTTTTGTAGTGGATCTCTTTAGTTATACTGAAGTGAGTATCTCCATGTGGAATATAGGTTTCATTCACATAAAATGTGTGCGGATGTTTCATCCTCTTGCAGGCATAGCCGACATTCCCTATCTCGGTTCATATTGTTAAGCTGGTAATTCAGGCCGAGTTATCTTGTACTTTCCTTGGCAAGGCTGAGGATTTGCTTAAAGGAAACGCTTGGATTGCTTAAAACCTTCCCTATTGGTCTTGTGGTCTAAGCGAAGATTGTTTTCCCATTCGTTATTCAGCGTTGTAGCTGTTGTTCAATTGACATTACAAAATGGTTCTGGACCTATGAAAGCAGTTTTTGAGACAGCCCTAGCGAACTCGTCTGCAGATTTGTTTCCCCTTGTGTCCAGGGACCCACCCAGAATCATTTTGATATGGTTAGCAAGGGATTGTAGTGCATCGTAGCCACATTTGACATTAAAAAACTGCTGGCTGGCTAACTGAAAAGATTTGGATTCTTGCGCTTTAAATACCCATGAGGAGGTTGTCTCTTATGCAGATCTCAGCTTGAAACATAATATAATAGACGTGTTGTGAGCATTCATAAAAACTAAATCTTAACACAAAACGGATAAAAAATCACACTTTGTGTTTCTAGTTGAACTTAAAGCAAGTTATACAGGGAAGACTGATTTAATCTGAACACAAAAACAGAGCGAGTGACTAATGGCTCGGGCAACGTTTCATGCTTTCATGATCTCCTTTGCACAGTATTCAGTTACAAACGATGAGTTTGAAAGATTAACTATTTTTTCCATATAAATTTTGAGCAAAATTGACAGATGCTAACAACTTTCAGCCTTAGGCTTTAAATCCTCCAAAACTCGCATGACTCGCGGACAAAATTGGCTCGTTTTTAAAGCATTTACGGGATCATACTTCAACAGCGTATATTTTCCCTTAGAACATGGCTCCATGAACTTCAGGTCGCCATAATTTTATTTGGATCCATTATTATTCTAGACTTGAGTTCCTGATTTCTTTTTTTAGCATGGCTATCTTAAATGTTGGGTTACCTTAAAAAAATTTTAATTTATATTTCTAAATGTCCAGTAAGATCGCCTGATTTGAGGGCTGATATATTGAAAAGCTTAAGAGCAAAAATTCTTTGCTCCTTTATTATGGAAAGCCATGCAGGAGGGATGCTTAACATTGTTTCCGGTGCTGCTTAAACACACGTTTTTATAACAAAGCTATTTGGCTTTGTTTCGACCTTTTGATCTGTCTTATTTTTGTTCAGAATGCTTGTGTCGCATCGATAACCATCGTGTAAATTGACCAAAAAATGAGTTAAGGTTTACGTTTGTAGATCTTTTGGGAAACTATCGTGGAACCATTTGCTCATCGTTTTTAAGGGCCATCCGGGATGGTGGAATCGCCCTGACCCAACAAATTACCGAATAACCTTGTATACTAAAATCAGAGTTTGAAAACACTATCGACAAAAGAGCGAAAATCTAATCCCTTGCGAGCAGTCTTGCTTGGCCAATAAAATGATCCTCCACACGGAGTTTAGTATGATAAGCAATATCGCATACCAGGAGCTCCTTGAAAATCTATGGAGGCGCATAAAGCCATATTTTTGCTGTTATAGCCTTTTCAATTAGGGTTTTTGAAGTGTGTTTAGTAAATTCAGTACACTTTTAGTCCTGGTACACAAATTGATTTGAATATATTAGTTTTTTTGTGAAGAAACTCTTTCCTAATGATTTGATGAAGGAAAGTTATCAAGGGAAAGTTTCTTGTTTATTTTTCATATATAAATGAAAATTATGCTGCAATTTGAAGAGAAAGTTTGCTTGCTAAAATTTTTTACTATTTTAAAAACCTTTCAATAAAACGGCAAAATGTTAACATAAATTATTCGATGTATATTATTTTATATTATATAATATATTATATCATATTTTTACGTATTTCTTTGTGGTGCTACAAACAAAACACTGATCCACTGCATTTTTTGTGATTTTCGTTGTTTCTCTATTTTCAATTAAAAATTTATTTTTATTAATTTAACATTTGAAGAAAGTTCTTTTTTTTTAATAGTTTTCTTTTATTTGGTTGTAAAGGAAATTTTGTGGAAAAAGAAAATAAATAAATGTAAACTATTAACAATGACAACAAATACAATTTGTCAACAAACTACAAATACGTGCAGCAAAAATATTCAATTTTTTTTTTCAAGTAAAGAAAAATACCAAACAATCCAACATAAAATCAAAGATATAGTTTTTTTTTTATTTATTATTTCACTTTAAGTTGATATTATTTTACTTTTAATCTTATTTTATTTATGCCAAGCAGAATACAAAAACAAATTATAAATCGCCTTCTAACAGTTGCAGCAGATATAAATCAAAATAAAAGCAAACAAAAAAAGAGAAAAATTACAACAAAAGTGATAACTATATATTTTATCCATTCATATACTTTTAGGTAAAAATAAAAATTTCTTACGAAAACGACAGCATATTAAACATATAAAAATTAAATTAACATCATAAGTTTTAAAGAAAAAAAAAATTATTGAATAAAACATTTCTATACATTCTACAGAAAAAAATAAATATTTATCAACAAACATTTCTATTTCACATAACCAATTTAAAAAAATAAAATTCAACCAACATTTGTATAAATTTAATGGATTGCATTTTGAACACAATTTTATTTTTTTGATTTTGAACTCTTTAAAAAAAAATTAGACTACATATTTCTATTTGTTTAATTTTTTAATTTGTTTGTTTGTAAAACTTTTTAAATATACACAAAAATGACACACTTTTACTAATTATTCGTTGTGCCGCATCACAGAGCAAGGAAGCCGGGATTCGCACCCTGGTAGCCCTTGATGATCAGGGAGGTGAGTCACTCTGGACACATTAAAAAAAAAATTACAAAACTTTATACTCATTATAGTTTGATTTGTTTATTTCATTCTATGTTTTTTGTTTGTTTTGTGTTGGTTTAGATTTTCATTTATTATTTCCCTCACTCCCTTGTTCCCCTCTATTGTTGTTTTATTATTTTATTATTTATGTAGAAAAAAAAAACAAGAAATTTATTTTTTGTGTTTATTTATGCGGTCGTAAATTCTGTTTTTTTTTTTATATATATTGTGAGTTAAATTTTTGTTGTGGTTTTTGGCAACGCACTTGATATTTGTAAAATGATGCAAGCATCATTATGCATTGTTTATCGATATTATTTATATATGTACATATATTATTTAATATAAGTCTAAAATTTTGTTATGAAAAAAAGCAAGAAAGATTATATTTCTTCTTCTGAATTCAAAAATCACTTGTAATCATATGATTTTTTTAATGTAGTCGTAGGCTGTGCTGAATGTGGTCCCTTTCTACTTGAGGGCGCCATCAAAAATGCGATCTTCCTATACCAGGCTTTAGATTTGAAGTCCCATCGGGCCGTAAGATTGGTAGGATGCAACCTGATTCGTTGTATCTATTAGGCTTGCGTTTTTTTCAACGATATTCCCGACAGAAAGGATCTTATGTGGAACTTCAGACCATACTATTTAAGAAAGAGTCGTCTTTCTTTCAGTTCGGGCGAACAATATTGAATTTCCATTCGTCAGGAATACTCTCAAGAGCCTTCCACTAGTCAATCGAACTGTATGCTAGTGCACATCCAATAGCTCTCTTTTCAGTTTAAATCTCTGATTTTATCCAATATCTTCTTGCTCTGGTAGAAAGCTATCGTACCTCTTACAATTCCATTCAATAGCGTTCAGATTCGGCAATAAGTAACGATGCCTCTTCTTGTCGAGTTTATAACGCCTTTAGACCCTCCTGTGGAGGCTTCTAAGAAAAACGTCAGATATCGTAGTCTTGAATGATTGTTTCATCATGCATTTTAGATACGCGTTGTGTGGTTTGGATTCTATTCCTTCAATAGCTCTGTAGCAGCTTACTCCTGGAGTTACTCTTAGCTGATTAAAATGACAATCAGAAATAAACTGACTTTCCTTAATAGCTCGCTCTTTGCGCTTCAATACCAGCTTCAGAAGCAGCGATGTTGCTCTATGTGATCTTACATTTAGGCCGATTTGAGAACCAAAATAACTTCAGTGACCTTCCATGGACGTGATTCTCATGGCCGATCAGATGAATGGTTTTCTTAAGCATTCTACCCTTTGAACTTATATCTATTGTTGCCCTTTAAATGGTTCACTTAGAAATTGTACCTTCGATTATTATTATAAAACAAATAAGTAAAAAAAAAAAAAATTTATAACTCTTCAAAATCTGCAAATTTATTGCCTTTAGTCGTCAGAAAGAAAAAAAGTATACTCCCAAAATATCAGTGCGTATGCGAATAAATTTACTTAAAATAAATTTATTTTTATTTTAATTTTTATATTACTTATTATTTTTATTTATCTTTTCAATTCTTTTTTAAAATTAAATCGAATCAAATACAGTACTACCATTGATAATTGTTCCTTCTCATTACCACATCCTGTCACGCACATTTTTATATCAGATAGTTTAACTATTTTATTCCACTCTTATTCACTGCTATATAAAAAATATAAAAATATTTACTCGCTCCACTAGACCACTGATTTAAAATTTTTTCTAAATGCATTACTTTTCTTAATTTATTATTGTTCTATATTTGTTTTATTTTTACGTTACAAATGCTTCTGCTTGAGGCAATAGATTTACAATGCACATTTAAATAATTTTACAGTAGTTGTTTTTTCTATAAAAAATATATATATATTATTTTTGTTAAATAAAAGTTTCTGTTTATTCTTAAGCTACACGTATTTTGTTTGAAAATTCCAGCCTTGTTATGCACGCTTTGTTTCGTTACGATTAGAAACAAAACCAAACGAAAAAATGTTTCATACAGTTTTTTTTTTACTAAGGAATTTTAAGATGTAAAAAGTACATATTTATTATCTTCGGAAAATTAAGGGAAAAAAATAATAATGTTTACACCTTTCTTCTCTTATATGCGATCTCGAATTTTTTTTTTTTGTTTTAGAATTTTTTTTTACGCTTTATTTATGTTTTATTTAACGAAAATCCCGAATATCTTTTAGAGCGAGGAAACAGGTGCCGAAACTTTGAATCAAATTAATTTTCAAGGCGGTAAGAATCTTCGTAACATATTTCTTACATCTTATTATAATTTCATTTTCGTTGACAAAAAACAATAAAACCTTTTGCAACTTTTTGTGTTGCACTGCAAAATTGATAATGCGACTAACATTATATTGCTTCCAAAAAAAAAAACAAAGAAACCTATTTTTTAAGGTTTGCTTCTTACCGAAATTGTAACATCTCACAGATTGAATTTGTGTGAAAGGTGTTGGCGAAGGTTAATTATTTCCATTTTTTTTCCTACTAATCGATTGATTTTTGTTTTGGTTTTTCCGTTTGTTTGTTTTTCATTTTAATTAAACTTTTTTTTTATAACAATATTTATCGCAATCGAGAGTTATTTATATAAAAAAACTGCTACAGCTGCAAAATAGACTCTTAGACTAAAAACTGTGTATGAGAGTATAAGGATATAATAACGAACAAGAAAGCCTAATGAAAAAAAAAATTAAAACAATAACAGAAACCCAAGTATTTCTAACGAACCACAGAAACAAAACAAAACAACAAAAAATTAATAAGATTACAAATAAAATGCTAAGAAATTTGTGATGTTTTTGTTTAGAGTACGGAAGTTGGAATGAGAAGCATCGTTATGCTGGACGAACAAGGAGGTAAGATTGTAAAGAAAAGAACATAACAAAAGAGTATAAATAGATAAATAAATAGATATAAAAAGAAAAAGAAAAAAAAACTTCTTAACAAAATACAAAATATTTGATTTTATTTTCCAAATACAATCAAAACAAAACCAACCATAACTTTAAATGCACTTGAAATAAAAATGTTCCATAATTGTTAATAGTGAATTTGATTTAAACAAAATAAATTATTGTGATGGTATTTCCTTTTTTAAATAGCTCTGTAATATACAATTAAATATTTGAACTTTAACTTCACCGGCACAGGATTATCTCTTGAATACTTAAGTTCTGAAAGTACTCCGGATGGTTTCTGTAGGCTTATTTTTTCTTTTCGAGCGGATTTTCCAAATATTTTCGCTGTTAATTTTTTAAATATTTATTTCTGACGAGCATGCGTCATGGGCGCATTTCTATCTACCTTATTCAGCTTGACGGTAGGTTCTTCTTTTTAAGCAGCTTCTGTTGTAAAAGAGTTCTTCTTCAACCAAATTGTCTTGTTTTGGGCCGCTCGTCCTCGTGTTGTTTTTTTTTTTTTTTTTTTTTAAACAACTTTTGGACTGTAGGGAGGCGAACTTTATACATCGACATTATTTTTCTCGAAGTACTTTTTAACATAAGAAAAAAAAAATGCAAACATTATTTTTAGTCATAAAAGGTCTAGCTTATTTTCAAGCTTAATATTAATCTTTCAAATTAAAAAAAAAAGCAATTGAAAAATGAATCTGCAAGTGTCACCGAGAGGGTTCAAATTCATTTTCCAGACCCGTAGATGAACTTCTGCAGTGACTTTCGATTCTAAGAAAACCATTCTACGGTTTTCTTCTTTTGTTCAGCATCCGTAAGATGCATTTAGAGCTCAGTCTTTCCTTTAGTACTATTCGTGGAAGAATCGTCCCGTCTCCAACATGCAGCTTAAACTTTGATAAGTCGGAAATGATAACATCGTTCGACATCTTGTGTTCAATTAAGATGCTCCTGAGTCCAGCGCAATCGTTTTTATCTGACTCTTATTGGAAAACCCGGTTTCAGTACTGACTTGAATGCTCTAACTCCAGCTTATACGACGCTTTTCCTCATTGCCCTTGCTGAAATTATTTTTCTTTAAGCTCGACACAGATCGTTTTTAAGATCTACCGAAGTCTTGAACCGATGCCGACGTCTTTGGAAGACCACAAAACGATCTTTCACTGGAGTGTTCTTCTTTGGCCTCCCTGAACCTTTCTTTCTGCTGGTTGTTAGATAGTTTTTTAACTTTCATGCAATAGTTTAATTAGCAACATTTAATCTTTAAGAAATTTCACGTGTTGTCAAATTGAGACCTGACAGACATAAAATATTATATTTGCAGTACGAACTGTTTTTTCACAAAATTACTTCGGTTCGTTTCCGACCGCTATCTGCTATCAGGAATCATAAATCCCAAGAACTTTGCGCGAAGAGGGTAATAAAGTTTTTGACCAACATTTTTCGAGCGGCACTGTATATATGCATGTTAATACATTAAATCTCTCTCAATGTCCATTTTCCTTTTTTTTTTGTAATTTAAGCTTACACTAATTCCGTCTCAATCTGAGGGTGAAGCTCAAGGTCTTGTAATAATAAGAATTATTTAAAAATATATTGATCCTGCTTTAAAATTAATTAAGATTTAAGTCTCCTGTTTTCATCTTGCTATTTCTCATTTGAAAAGCTGTTTAATCTGTGCTCCCAGGTGTCTTAGAAATGGAGACCTCAAAATATAGTTATGTCAACATTTTGAATCCAGAAAATCGGACAGAGAACCTCCAAATGGACAAGTTAAAATTACTTTTCAAATAACTTTTATTGGAAAACATATTTTCTTTCAGGTTTATCCACATCTATTCGTTGATACTGATCCATTTTCCCCGCGGAAATTAAATCGTATTCTTCGTTTGCCTTTGAAAAGGCATAAATAAATATTTTGACAAAAAGAAAAACAAAATACCATCACAATGTAAAATAAAAATAATGCTAACTTTCGGCACTTCAAAAAAATATTTTTCTTTGATAAAAATTTGTTAAATAATTTAATAAATCAAAGAAAAGTATTGATTTAACTTTATATACATACCTTATATACACATAAGTCTTGGAATGTCCAATGTAAATAATGCTCTCTCTCTCCCTTAAATGATAAAAGATATAAAATTATAAATACTTAAATTTTTTTTTTAAATATGTATAAGTTAAAGAAACACATCCTTAACATAAAAATAAATAAAATCTATTTATGTATAAATGACTCTTTTCACTCCAACAAATCAACCGATAAAAAGATATCCAAATATATATACATATATGTATACAAGAACAACAACATCAACAGCAAATAAAATATATATTTCCAATATATACCTCAATCAGATATAAAAAATATATATAAACTCAATTAAATGCCAACAGAGTATATAGAAAAATATAAAATACAAAATCCATCGAAAAAATAAAACGAATACTCGAACAATATACTCAACATTCCAAATCGCCCGACAAAATCGACAGTATTACGCCCTATAAACTTATAAGAAAAATACGAAAAACTTACCCAAAAAATATTCAATATATATCTTAAAAAATATATATATATATACAAATCATGCTCGTCTCTCAACCACACTCAGTCCGACATGTGAGTACAACAACGAAGACAAGATATATTTTCTTTTACCTTTTAGTTGGTTTTTTGTTTTGAGTTCCTGTTGAGTTTTTGAAAAAAAAAATACCTTTATACATGTAAACTATAAGAAAAAAACATTTATTTTAGAAAACAAAATAGAAATATTTAGAATTTGAATTTTTCTAACGCTTTTAAAGTTCACCTAAAATATTCTTTTTATGGTTAAAATTATATGTTTTTTGAATTGGTTTTAAAACAATATTTAGTATAGTCGAGTTTACAACAAAATTATCGTAAAAATTTAAAAAAATATCTATAAAAAACAAACACACATTAAATTAGCAAAGTTATACGTTTTTTTATTTATGTAGAATCGAAAAACATTAAATATAAAGTTGAAATCATATGCACGAAGATTGAAGGCATTGTGAAGCTGACACTGGATCATAATTTTTAAGGTTTTAGAAAACTTTTCAAAAAAACAGGTCTTAGTTTTTTATTTGTAGCTTTAAGTTTTCTTATGCTAATTGCTTCCTTTTCAATGGATCGGTGGACTTCTCTTAATCTTTAACAAGGTGATTTGTTTTATGGCAATAAGCCAGATGCCTTATAGACAAGCTTGACCTTTTCGAAAATAGAAAAATGTAATATTCGTCAAATGTTTGACAAATCCTTCTTGCCCGAGAAAAAATATTCAAAAAAATTGTTCGCGTCCAAATGGCCTACACAGTTAAATAATAGTTTTCAAAGACGCGTCCAAGTGAAGAACCCCATAGTTTAAAAAAAACGCAACATTGTCGGAGCTGGCAAGAAAAATAGCAAATACTTCGTTCACGCAGTCACAACAGCTATATATTCGTCGGCTACGAGGGACTCACAATTGGTCTTAAAATAGCCAAACTTGTCCGATCTGATGGGCAGAAACGGCTTTAAAAACCATATCTTTCTACTCTAAGAACAGTCAAAGGTTACCCTTTTTTGTAGAAATCCCTGATGACAGATGTGACTTAAGTTTTCTTGATTTTCGTGACATCACTTTGGCTGTTCGTTTTCAAATGAAAAACGTTTCAAAGGATTTTATTACAATTATACGATTTTTTCCCGTAACGTTTGATGGTATGAGCAATCTATGGATTTTGGCATAAGATACCCTCGCATTTCGTGTACTACCCAAATATACAATTCACAATATTTAAATAGATGTAACAGGGAAAATTTGTTTGACTATGTGGATGGCCATGTTGGAGTCCAAAGTCTGTGGAGATCATGTCATTTGTTCTTTCAATATTCCAACAATTAACACAAAACTGAAATTTTAATAAGCATATTAAGAAAGCCAAATAATGAGCAACAAATTGTAAAAACCCAAACAAGTCGAGAATAAATCCTCTGAATCTATTCGGACTTACAGCGCAATAGAAAGCAACACACATTTGTGTTTCAAACCAATACATAGTTTCTTAATTTTTTCCTCCTAATCCTGTAATCCTAAGCTGTACTAGCAGTTCTTACATAATTTTTCAATTAGAAAAAGTAATTTATAAAGCAAAACTACAAAAATTATCACTGAATTTTTTGGATTGTTAAAATCAATAAAACTTAACATATCCTGAAATTATTAAAAAATTTAAAAGAAATTATTCTTGATAATTGATGTTGCCCCTTTCAAAGGACTCTCCGTTGTCTAAAACGCACTTAGCTCAGTGATTGATTCGGATTCAAAACGGATTTTTTCCATAACATCCTCCCCCGAAGCGCTTTCTTCACTCGATCTAACAGGGTGAAAATACAGGGAGCAAAATCGGGAGAATTCGTCAAAGACTCAGAAAAAAGGATAGCATTGTGTGGCAGTTGTTTGACATCAATGGACCTCAAATCCGCACACCTCTTTTACTACCCAAAAAATAAATCTTTTGGCAAGGATATGATGTACGACAGTCTACCACAGCGTTTTTCATCCTCAATGGCTGATCACACTGGTTTTTAAAAGAGTGTCTTTGCCGAAACACTTTTCCAACATTTCTGAAGTTTCTTTTAAATCCATTTTTAACACAAGCTTTGGTCCCAAATTTCAAGATTCGCGTATTTCTCAAACATACATCTTAATTTGATAGGGAATTCAAATCGCAACTATCCTATATTTCAGAAAATAACTTCTTATTTTCACACTTGTGGTGGTCAGCGCTATGAGCAGCTTATGACTTTTCAGTTTGCTTGTATGAAGGTTTCTTCCCATCTGTGAGACCTCGTCCCATTATCATTGCTTATCAATTTTGAAACCACTTTTTTATCGATTTTCAAAGAAGACCATCACGTTTAAAATGGTTCCAGTATTGGGTAGCACAATGCTAAGGCCAGATAACGTCTTGAAAACTGGAAGGGAGGCATATTCATGACTGATGTTATAGCAAACAATTGCATTCAACTCAATTTTCTTAACGATGTCCTGAAGATTAAAAGGTTTTAAGTCTTATTATATTTTCTTCAATTGGTTTGTTATCCAGCCAAAATAAATAGCCACACTCAAGGAAAACTCTTTGTGAAAACCCTCCATGCTGTTTTGATCAAATCTTCCAACACATTTTCGAACAGTTGGAATTTTGGAGTGTTTAAATTAGGTATTGCCTTTCACATTGTAGATGGATCTCATGGACGGTCAATTTCTTTCAGCATTTTTGAAAATGACGACGAGCTTTGCTAACATTCGTGTTTTCAAGCTCCGGTCATAAAAGATTGATCGTGGTTCGATCCAATTACAGGAACAGCCACTCCGGCTTAATTATGCCTACAAATAGCACATTGCTTTTCGACAGTCATATTTTTAACCGAATGGTTATTAAAACTTTCTTGAGGACCCAAATTCTGGAAATCGCATCAGGCATTTATTCACGCCCTTACCTCCCGTGAGTGATTGATAAAAACAAGAAAACAGTGATTTCACAAGACGCGAGTTTTCGAAAAAAATTCAACAATTTTTGAACGCTGCTCAAGTATAAGTCTGTACTTGGTTATTTTCCAAAGTTTAGTGAACATCATTGTCCAAGAATCGTACCAATGTTCATCCGAAAATCCAAAGCTCTGCAAGACCTCAAAATGATATTTAAAATTTATATTTACTCATATTACAAATAACTATTATAGTCTTTTTTTTTTTGTGACTTAATAAAAAATGTTAAACTTGATTTTTGTACCTTTATTGATTTGCTGGACAAACAGACAGGTTGGATCCTAGTTTAAGATTTTGGTCTAAATGTTGTTATGCTGTCTGTGGTGGATGTTAAGGAACCCTATATATCTTTCTGCTTGCATGTATGTAAATCTGATTCTTGACAAAAAGGTATTTTTCCTTCCTGTGCAGCTTCATATTCTAAGCCTTCTCTTCGTACTCACGCAAACACACAAACGTATGTATTACAAGTATATTTATAAGTAGCCTCCACATTTCAACACATACAATTCCAAGAACTGAAGTTAAAAAAATTGTTTACAAAACAATAAACAACAAACACGCTAAACACACATTAGACGCTTAAACAAACATTAAATATATATATAACTTTAAATTGTTTATATTCTTTTTGTTATCTAATCTTATTTTTGTGTAAACAAGATTTACTTAATTGCAACCCAAAAACCATAACCAATTTTACGAACTTACAGAATTTTTTTTTGTGTTTTTTTGTTTTATTTAAACATAAACAAACCGCATGCAATGATTGCAAGTTCACAAATTAACTATATTTAACAAATTCTAAGAGAATACTTAATTGAAAGTTTCTTTTTATCTTTACACTATTAATTCGTATGATTCCTTAGATAAACCTTACTTAAAAAAAACTATGCTTACTTAATTTCTATCTATCCTCTATCCTTATAAATATATTTAAATAAAAATCAACAACACTTACTCTTTTGAAACCAACTCTTTCCATATTCTCTTGAAACTTTAATTTAAATATTTCAAAAAGTAAAATTAAATATTTTTACAGTAGAATTCACATATTTAAATTAATTTCATATATTTTTTTTTTGATTAAGTTTAAATAGAGCATCACAAATACCCTTAACCCATTTAACCCTCATAAAACTCTCTCTCTTTCTACCTATCTCTCTTTCTCTGTCACCATATTTCGACATCGCTGTATCTTAAGTCATATTCCTTGGTTTAATTTTCAAAAAAAAAAAAAACTTTCTTTTGATGTATTTATTTTGAATATATTTTGAAAAAAAACCCCACTAATTTTGATTTTGTTTATTTTTATCTGATTTATTTTTTCATTGAAATCAAAAAAATAAAACAGAACAACTCGATCGTATCGAGGAGGGTATGGATCAGATTAATGCCGACATGAGAGAGGCCGAGAAGAACTTGAGTGGAATGGAGAAATGTTGTGGCATTTGTGTGTTACCCTGCAATAAGTAAGGCTTTATTCTGGAATTTTTGAAAAAAAAATTATAATGTTTATCTATTCTGTTTTGATAGGAGTCAATCGTTTAAGGAGGACGATGGCACCTGGAAAGGAAATGACGATGGTAAAGTTGTCAATAACCAGCCGCAGCGAGTGATGGACGATCGTAATGGATTGATGCCACAAGCTGGTTACATTGGAAGGTAATATTGTTAGCAGATTTTAAACATCCGACTGCTAAGCTTCTATATTATTGATTCACAATAATATTTTATTGGAATGCCAAAACTTAAGCTCCTTGTCACAAAAATTTTGAACATGACATCACTCGAATGTTTTCAATTATTGTCTTCCACTCTTTCTAGAATATCAGTTTTTTTTTAAAAAAAAAAAAGAAAGAAATCTTTTTTTTTTTTTGGAATATAGTTAACTTTTTTAAAACTTCTGATTAAGAAGTATTCAATATTAAATTATACCAAAAATATTCAAAACTCGCTCCTTCCGAAAATGTTTTTTATGGAAAAAACCCCTTATATCCCAAATCATTGTATTTCGTTTTTTGTATCGAACTTCTGAACGAAGAGTTTTTTTTCGGTTTGGAAAACGTCGAACGTCCCAATTTTAGTTATTTAAAAACAAATTTTCTATCCTTAAATATACCTCTATATGTATGTATCAGGTTTTTCAATAAGAGCGCTACAAAAGTTTTTAACAAAAACGGTTTTGGATATCAATGAAATTCTTTATTCCTGTGAAAAAAAGTTCGATGCCATTATGTGTGGAACTCGATTTCTTTTGCATGGCCACCACGGGCACGCTTGCAGAAGTCCAAACGCTGAATCCAATTTTCGATGGTTTTTAAGCATAAATCGGCCAATACTGCTGCAATTTCACGTTCGATGTTCGTACGAAGTTCATCAATCGTCGCTGGCTTGTTGGCATAGACCATAGACTTGATGTAGCCCCACAGGAAATAGTCTAACGGCGTCAAATCGCACGACCGAGGCGGCCAAGCGACTGGACCATTTCCTGAGATAACACGTTCTCCAAACTTGGTTTCCAATAAATTGATTGTGACATTCGCTGTGTGGCTTGTGGCGCCGTCATGTTGGAACCTCATGTCCTCCAAGTCCATATCATCCAATAGGGACCAGATATATTCGGTTATCATTGAACGGCAGCGATCCCAATTCACAGTAACGTGCTGGTTTTGATCATCACGGAAGAAGTACGGCCCAATGACGCCGCTGGCCCATAATCCACACCAAACCGTAATTTTTTCGGGATGTAATGATGACTCATGGAGTACGTGCCTGACCTGATTGCTGCCTGACCAATACCGCATATTTTGTTTATTGACGGAGCCATTCAGCCAGAAATGAGCCTCATCGCTGAAGATGATTTCTCGATGAAAATCCGAATCATTTTCAAGTTGTTGCTCAGGCCTATTCAGGAACATACGACGCTTCTGGTGGTCAAGCGACTTCAGTTCTTGCGTCAATTTAATCTTGTAAGGATGAAGGCCAAGATCTTTTCGCAAAATTCGCCACAACGACGTCACACAGATGCCCAACTCTTGAGAACGACGTGTGAGAGACACATTTGGGCTTTCTGCAACTGAATTCGACGTAGCGCTTTTAACGTTGAGGCCACTGACTCCGAATTTCGGTTGTAAGTTTTAATAATTTAGACTCGTTGTTGGCTCGTATATCTTTTCATCATGAAATGGCAAACCTTACAGAAGAGAAATGTCAAAAGAGCGGCAAGAAATATGAAAAACCCGTTATATAAAAATTTGTGTGTACAAAATTAAGTTCAAATCTGATGACGGATATTCGTCAAAGATAATGAAAGTGATTTGTGGGTGTCCTTTTATCAATTTAGTGACACTATAAAATCGCCAAAAAGTTTTTCAAGATTTCAAGAGAATAGTGTGACATGCCGTACGTCTTGTTGAAACCACAATTCTAGACTGTTCTTCACCTATGTCCTTAAAAATAATTAAATCATTGCCTAGCATTGAACATCAACTTAATTTACCTCAACTTAATTGTTGTTTCAAAAAACAAAATGGTCGTATTGGCCTTTCCTGATGTTATTCAACACTGTGGACGAAACTGGATGTACAAGATGTTGTTCAAAATGTGTCGAAGGTATTCATCACTCATTATGAACCTGTGATTAAGCTTGTATATAATGCATAGGTGTTAATCATTGTTTTTTTTACTCGTGAAACAAATACTTCTTAATCCTTTTTGAATATTTGATTCAATTGAATTTAATTTCAATTTTAATATATTTATTTCTGGGGTAAAAGTAAGACATAGTCTTTTTTAGTACAAAGAGGATTGTTACACTTAATCAATTATAATTTGTACAATTGAAATGATGAAATATGTTTATGAATGAACATAAATTATAATATCAAAGTAAAAAAAGGTATCATACTTCAAATACTATGAAATGGATAAGAAAGAAAAGGAAAATCAAAAAAGAGGAAAGGGAAATGAACGATTTGCATAAACTTAAACTGCTTATATAATGTTGTCGTAAATGGCTCTCGTCATTTACTTGATGGCTGTGTGCAAAGCATTCCAAAGCCTTGTACAGTGGACAAAGAAAAGGCGTCCGAAATGTAAATAGTTTGATAGTTATTTTATTACATGATCTAGATGACTGCGCGAACTGCAATTTGTGGAACAGATACGTGGAAAAAAGGGTCTGATGATTTTCTACATAAACCTAAAGCATCTTAGATAAAGACAAATTTGACAAAATCATTAAAAGCTGCACTTAACCTTAATTTTACTAATTTTAACTTTTTCGCGTGCGTTTTTTTTTTAAAAACGAGGTTCACTTTATCTACAAATTGAAGTTGCTGTAAGATTAGGAAAATTGTTGGAATTTCTTAAGTGTCATAATTTTTATTTGATACTAGTATCAGATGTCATTTAGTTGGCAGTTACATTCATTCAGAGAAAGACCAGTATTAAGGGACCAATTTACAATTTTCGGTAAATCTTCATTTAATCTTCAGTAGTCAATGGGTCCAAGAGGTCTCGACAAATAAACCTGTGCATCATCTGCGTAGAGGTGCATCGATTCTAAGCTAAGTTTTGAACATAAAATTCTGTGATCTACTATTTGAGTCTTATATCATCAAGGATTTTAACCATTGTCGCAACTGTGAGGTACTCAAAAGGCAGACTGAACTTTTGACAAAATATGATCTAAGTAATGCTATATTTGCGCTGCAAGTTTTTTTACCAATGCTGATTGGTCGAAAGTCCATGGTCTATAGAATTTATATTTTTTTCGGCCCTAGAATAACCTTAGCCGTCTTCCAGCAATCGGATCTCCGACCAATATTTTCATTGGCGATGCCCAATTCAAGTCGTTTTTACGAATGAGCCAGAGTTTCGATTACACAACATTTCTTAATAATTTCCTCAAGATGACATACCATTCTGGATATTTTGACAGCTGGAAGGCATTGACAACTTTGAAAGCAGCTGAAACATAAGTCATGGAAAAATTATCATTGCTATCTGGTCACCCGTTTAATCGAGCCGAGATTCCGTCAATTTTTTTGAGTATATACTATATATTTAGGTCTTAATAACATACAATTCATAAAGAAACAAAAAGATTACCCACCCTATGAAACGGACCTTCTTTCAATCTATTACACCTCAAAAGTACAGGTCAAAAGAATATCTAATGAACTTATACATTTTCTCCGACACAGAATAACAAATGACGCGCGAGAAGACGAGATGGAAGAGAACATGGGACAAGTTAACACAATGATTGGTAATCTCCGCAACATGGCCCTCGACATGGGCTCAGAATTGGAGAACCAGAACAGGCAGATCGACCGAATTAACCGAAAGGTAAGACTTTTATGTTTTCTATGTAAAAAAAACATATAAATCAAATTGACAGTTACTAACCATAAAAAAAAACTAATTAACATGTAAATATTATTATTCTAACTTGTACCATGCTTGCCACTATATCCAGGGCGAATCCAACGAAGCCAGAATAGCAGTGGCAAACCAAAGAGCTCATCAGCTCCTCAAATAAACACATACTCATTATTTTGTTGTCCTAATGTTAAAAAGCAAAACAAAAATATATATAAAGAAATATATATATAATAATTCCAGTCTATTTTTTAGTACATTATGTATTAATATATATGTTTTTGTCGATTTATATTAATAAATATTTATATATAAATAATTATATGATATATCGGTAGGGTTTTTTGGCTCATATTGCTGTGATGAAATAAAAAAAAAAAACAATACAAAATTTCAAATAACAATAAAAAAAACAGCCGAATGAAAGATACTTTAACAAAAACCAAAAAAAAAGCAAACAGCATTCATCACTCAATCGAATTGTTAAAGGTTAGCCAAGTTATACTTTTTTTTATATAAATATTTATTTTGTGTTCAATTGCCTTTTAGAGAATGGAAAAGTTAAACAATTTCGCTTAATACGAAAAGAATTGCAAAGTTAAAATAAAGAAATGAAGGATAATGGTAGAAAAATTTAATAGTCTTAATTGGATACAAGTAAGACGCTTAAGCTTTGAGAAAAGAATGGGCGTTTGAAACCGCCGGGGCACTGTGACAAAAAAAATCGCAATCGTCTTGGACAAGCTTGCCAAGATCTGTAAGCATTACATGTTGAGAAAACCTCTCGTCGAATCCCTTCTTTATCTCCTGAATCAATTATCTTTTATGGTGCACATTCACTTAGAATCGGAAGTGTTCAGTGCACTTTTTTTCTGATCGAAACAACCTGTCTCCTTGCGAGAACCGATCAATTAACAAATCATATTTAGGCTGCCAACGCTGTCTGTCCAAAACTTAGAGGCTTCTGATTTTGAGTAAAAATTATATACAGGACATTGAACTTTTGCTTCAGCGATCGTCAGACTGGGCGTCGCTTCTTATGATACTATGGCAGATCTCAAGCCATAAAAACCTCCTATGTGAATCCTTTATTATATAGCTACGTGTTCGCTACACAGCAAACAAAACACATGGAGAACTCGGAGCACTTGGAAATTTCCAACTACGGAGGAGCTATATGGAATCACAACAGGCTTTTCAGGGCCAGTGATAGCCGATCTTTAAGCAATATCATCCTCTCCTTCCAAACCCAGTCTACTCACTAAGTCAAAAAACAAAACAGCCGGACCGTCAAGAATTGTACTCATCATGACTTTCCCCTTTCTATCCATTGGTCTTCAACTCGCCATGGACATGAAATGTAATGGAGCAACAATCCTAGGCAGAAAAATAGATATAAAGCCTTTTCTAAGTGCATTCCTGGGATAGGTTTTCACCAAAACTGCAATAATTTTGTTGATCACATATTGCCCATTGAGAGAGCTGTGTTATTTCCGAGTTTGACTTGACATTAACATTTGTCCCAAGTACCCAAGGTATACAAAATTCCCCAGTGTTCTTATATCCACACATGTCAAGCCTATTTTTTCAAGCAGCACAAAGCCTTCATCCAAACGCCAATACGAGACAAAAATGAATGTTTCATGCATCCATTGACTGTTTCGTTCGTCTTTCCAAGAAATGGATCGATTCATTCTTGGTGCTCCTAAACATTCTTGGCGTTTTTAAAAGTAGTTTTGCTCAGCATCTCGCAGATTAATATAGAGATCAAATTTAATCGTACAGTTGCAAGTTTTTGGATTTGTATCGGTTTGTTTCAGTCTTCGAAACCCATTCTTTTTCAAGGCTCGAGCGGGAATATCTTAATTTTATTTAAAGATCATTTAACAATTCGTTTTATTAATAAGAAAAACTATTTAATTTTGTTCGCAACTGGAAGTGTAAATTAAAAAAACCAGCAAATTAAAAAAACTTCTTATTATTTTTAAATTTAGAAAAAAAAAAATAATAAAAACTTAATAATTAGGGGAACTTTAATATTTTCTTTTACTTTTTGAAAACAATACGAGCTTCCATTGCACGAAAAATATTATCATTTCTAGTCATTTTATTTATTAAATATTGCTGTAGACTTAACATTTCTTTTCAATTTGAAGATTTTCACAAACTTAAAAAAAAACAATGCATTTTCTTAAAAAAAAACTAAAATTAAATTTTTATCATTAATAAAATATTAAAGAAAAACAAAACATAAAATAAAATCAAACGAGTTGTCTATTAGGAATATTTAAATTAGCGTTTTTGTATAGAATTTTATTCAAGTAGATGAGATTAATATTATATGCACTATAAAGTTTAAGATTTGCTGAAAAGCTATTGAAAAACATTATAGAGAAATTATTAATAAAATAAAATAAAAACACATGGCGAATTATTTTCGGACCAATAGCGTATGCGACGAAGATGATTTATTTTGTTTAGCTATGCATTCCTTTTTTTTTTACTAAAATTTTGTTTTTGTGTTTGCGTTTTAAAGCTACGCACAAGAAAATAATTTTATGTCGGCCTTTGTGTTAGTATGGAAATATTAACAATACATAAACATTTTTCAACTTACGGTCTTTATTCACGGTTTGTTGAGTTTTTTTATTCTTATTTTGTCTGAAGATTTTGTTATTCTAAACTGAAAGAACAAGCAATAACAGTAATGCCTTAAATGTTGTGAATAAATATGCGTAAATACCCGTTTGTTTATTGAAATAACTAACACGGATTAAAAAAAAAAAATGTGTAGCTTTTGAACTAACAAACATTTCCTATTTTAATTTATTTATTTTTTGTCTTGATTTTCTTATTTATTATTTGATTTATTTTATTTGTTTTTTTTTTTTATTTTAAGGGTGACAAGAATACTATACGAATTGAAGGCGCAAACAAACGGGCCAATGAGCTTTTGAAACAATAAAATGAGTTATTTGTTTTTGACTATTATTATAAAAATACTTATAAGTTTCCTAAATAAATTATTAAAGTTAATTTTTTTAAATACTCTATATCGGGGTTTTGTTGTTTTTTTGTTTTAAGTTTTAATTCGAATTTAATTTGAAGTCGCACAATTGAAATAAATTATTTTTTTTTTGTTGATTTAAATATTAATGTTATTGAACCTTTGAATTATTATTTATATAAAGGATTGGTAAAACTGATTGATAAAAATTAATGCAAGGTACGAGGTGTGTTTCGAGCTGTAAGGAATTTATGAATGAACATTTAAATTCATTTTGAAGAATGTCACAGAGATACACAAGTAATGAAATTACTTACCGTTGAATTTTAATTCCAAATTTCAGTGAGTGGCCGTCGTTTGATTGTTAAACTGCAATTATTACTTCATGAAATCTACATACTATATTTACATGTCTTACTATAGATTCCCTTAAAAATGTCTACTCAATTTGGTAAATTTAGAATGATAAACTATGTTTGCCTCTTGTCGAAAGTGCCTTAAAACTGGCTCAATACTCATCCTTTTCTATGGCTAGCTTTGCCTTTAAATTTCTCGGCCCCTTCTATAGATCTATCTTTCGCTCGGACATTTGTGATTTTAAATTAAGTTTAGTTTTTGATGTTACAGAATATCCCCCTTGAGAGGCCGCTGTGATTTTGTTTATGTGGGAAACAATTGGTTTTGATAAACGAAGTAGAATCATTAATATTAATATATTTATATATTATTATATTTTAATATATTAAAATGTATATATATTAATAAGTATCCTTCGGGAACGGGAGAACAAAGATCCTTGAAGGATCTGAGCCTGGGCTAAAAATACTTTCTATACTCTCTTGCACAAAACTTTCGGTGATTTACAACAATTTTCATTTTCTCGTGAACCTGGTGGTTGGGAATCGAAGGTACTGTCAGCTGGAAAATTGTCGTCCATTCAAAGTTGCTTGAAAAATTTAATTTTTTCAAGAATGGTATATCAGCAAGGACTCAACTTATTAACTTTTTAAGATTTCCAAGGCTGCCCACTAAGTTTATGTAAAATATTTGAAAGCTTTACTGCTTGCTCGCCCGTGTGCGTTGCTCTTGTCTCTTTCTTGGAGTTCGAAGTGTGAACTCCAAGTCAGTTTTTTTTCAAAGAGCTCTTTTCCTAAGGACGTAATCACACAATAAGACTTTTTCCAAATTTAAAAATTAGTGTTTTGGGTTTTGAAATTTTGCTGACTCCTACCTCCTCCGACTATCCTGTATTTTTAATCCAAAGTTTAAATAGCAATTTTTCGAGAAAACAATAATAAAAGTGGGGATATCCCGCCTCCCTGACGGCAGTCTAGCATGGCCATCAAAGCTTTGCATGGACTTTCAAAGGAAGAATGATTTACTGCACTCATCCATGGTCATAAGCCAGGTTTAAATAAAAGCAGCAATATGTTTTCTGACCGTCTCTGCTTGAAAAGTTTTGTAAGATGGCTAAACTGATATTACAATTTCACGTATAATTTTCTTGAAAAAAAATTTCTGTGACACTCTTTCCATGCAAACTTAATATTCAATTGTTTTTAGTTTCAAGTATAAATAAATTAAATAATAAAACCTATATATCTCATGCTGAAATATGCAGGACAACTTTTGAATCCATATCAAATAACACAAACAAAATATGTATACATATATAGCAAAATAGAGAAACAAATAAAATATAACAATTTAAGTAAATTTTTAAATAGTTTAAATGCAAAACACATTTAATAATAATAACCAACAAAACAATTGTACAATTCGTACACATTTTGGGAGTAATGAAATATCTTATCCCTTTTTCCATTTAATTGTTTTCCATAAATCCTTAAGAAATATTTATGTTTTTTAATTATGAATTTTTAAATATCTTATTTCTTATGTACTATATTTTATTTTTGGGTTGTAAGAGCAACGCATTCAGGTAAACGAATTAACAAAACAAGCGGTAACATTGTAAATATTAGTTGATGTAATTAAACACTAAAGTAACATATATTTTTAACTTATTTTATTTTTTGCTTGAAATAAACTTCTCACTAAAAAAACAACTAATGTAACAAAAAAAAACTTAACAGATATATTTATATTTACACAAACATGTTACTTACCGGGGTGCATTAAATTGTAGTAAAACAAAGATTAGATTAATAATAAATAAAGAAGAAATGAGTTCTATCAATCAGTATCTAAATGCAACAATTTTTATTCGTATAATGATACAAAACGGAATCAACCATTTGCAATAAACTATAACCACCAACCAGAATACAAAAAACCAAAAATAAAACTATTTTCAAAGTCTTTGTCTCTTTCTATAGAAAAAAAAAACTTGTATGTTCTGCAATGCAAATTGTACATAAACAAAATGTAATTTTATTGCAAAAATAATATTTACTTAGTATAAGACCACACCTGTTATTTAGTAGAGTGGCCCTCGATAATTTATTTATTTACATATATTTCTTCTTTTTTTTTCTAAATCTTGTTCCAAAATTCAAAAAAAAATTAACAGTAATGAAACGATCAATAGGGAATAAAGTGAAAATTATTATTAACTTTTTGGATGTACTTTACTCCTCTTTTTTGCGAAGGCAACTAACTTTAAGGACCTCGTGACATTTGTTACACCTGCAGCAGATATATAGTCTTAAGCATATCAAGTATATGCATTTCTAACCTAAGAAAAGTTTCAAAAAATAAATACGGTATAATGAATTAAATTGCTGCCATTAAAACAGGTCCTTAACCCAACATTATAGACTCCATTTCCTCGATGATGCCAAATCGTTAGATAAATCATTATGTCATAATCTTGGTCCTTTGGTGGTTGAGTCCCTCTTATAACCCCGAACCTGAGACATGTGTTGTTTCTTGAAACGTAAAGGACCCCAAAAATTCTCCAGAACTTAAACATAGAACCTCATGGCACGGTAAGCTTTAGAGCTATGTGGGACATTCAAAGCAGACGACAAGCGATTTGAATTGTTCCTTGGATTTACCTTCGACTCGCCAACATATGAACGTTGATTGGCATTGCCTTCTTCACGGGTTGTTTAACGTAAAGGCTTCATAAAGTCATTAAATTTAATTATTCATATAAACTGTGTTACCCTAGAACCTTTATCTCAACTGCCCTTGAGCTTTTAGTAAATTGTCCAACATTAAGAACCATTTTTGTATATATGAGCGCAACAATGAACATCAGTGGACCTACGATCACGGAATATCTTACTCTTGTTATTGGCCCTCTTACTTGTACGCTTTCTCGTTTTCTCAGTGCAACCCATATTAGATCTCTCGAGTGCTTTTCGATTGATGGATGGATTAATGAAGGGACTGATCTCTTGGAATCCAATTATTCTTGTTAAGAAACCGTTCTCTTCCACCTTCTTTGACTGGTTATTATTACTTCACATGTAGGTAATAATTCGGCGTCACGTTATTCCTTAGTCACGTGGCCGTAGCTTTAATAAAAATAAGTTTCGCTTTTCAACACTCCTAAAGAGTCCAGTCAGCACTTTTTAGAGTAGTCGCAACGGTTTTTTTTAACCTTCAGAGGAGAGCTCTTTAAGTATCATCGTAGAAACGACACGCGTTTCTTCTTAGTTAGCATACTGGGGTCCTGGAAACGGTCCTTTCTTACATTATTTCTGCCCTAATTAGAAAGTCTAAAGTGTCATGAATAATCTTAGCTTTTTCTTTTTCTTAATATCAGGAATAACTTTTCTCGATCGATTATTGTCGGTCTCCTAGCTTTTTAGGTTACATCCATATCTTGATGTAACAAGAGATGGTGGTTTAAATCTTTCCTTGATTTTTCGTCAAGAAAGATGTACTGGTTATTTGATGCTGGTACTTTTATTTCAACTCCAAGGCTCTGGTACTTGCAAAGCGCAGAAAAATACAGCAGAAAGGCTTAATTCATTTCTTGGCATGACACTCTTACTTACTTACGTTTACGGGCAACGAACTAGAAGGTCCTTGAACAGGAGGTTCTAGGAGGCTTGGATTGACTACGGACAGGGATGGTATAATTACGGTTTCCACCTGACGGAAAGCAATTAGAAACTTTACCTTGCAACTTTTAATCGACGGATTTTCTCTTTCCGAACTAGATCGAGTTCGTTGCAAAGGTCCCAAAAACCTTAAAATACGGCAATTTGGCACCATATTGTAAAATTGTCAAGAAAAGTGTTTTGTGGAGTATGGTTATTTCCATTCGAGATAGGAGTTTTTTTTATCCAAGTTGTTTGGACAAGCCGAATAAGCACTGATAGCGTAGGAAAAGTATTCTTCGAATCCCCAGCATGGAATTGCTTGTGAAGTTGAGAAAGATAAACTCCTTCTACTTCTATTATAACTGCCAATTTTTTCTGCCCCCTGTTGGTAACATCTGTTCAAGAATTAGGTTGAAAAAATCGGATGACAGCGTATCCTCTATGTATGTTTCCAAGAGTTCATTGGCAAATGTTGAATATTTATTTTATTGTCGGTTGGAAAATGACTTCATAGAAAGGCTAGAAATTTAAGCTGTTATCTGCTGTGAACGAGGTACCTAGATATCTCCGCTGCTAGGGAATGTTGTTCCAAGCGGCCCTTTGAATGGTATCAGTAAATCAACCAACTTCATCTTCTAATACAAAAAGTGTTCCATTATAACTGACTCCGAAAGATATTTTGTTGGCAATGTAAACCCGTCTCGGGAAGTCTATGAATATCAGGTTTGTGACGGAAAAAGATCAGTCGATTTCGCCTCATCGAAAGGGAGTCAATGCCAAACAGCATTTCGGTTTTGTAAAGTCCTTGAGCTGTTAAGTCATCACTTATGAAAAATATCGATCCAATCGAGTTAAGAAGACGTGTAGAACTGACCTTATTTCGAATTCATTGCACACAAACAACAACTAAAAAAAATAAAATCATCCATAAATTTTTTTTCTATTTTAATTTTTTTTTCTTAAGCTAGAAAACAACCCTTTAAATAAATTCACATCAACGAATAACATTATCAACCCATGGTTATAAAAAAATCGCCTTTAATTAAAAAAAAATATGTTAGCTTAATTTACTTTTTCGTTGTAGAAAAAATTAAATTATCATAAATATTAAATATAAAAGCGTTAAATTAAAAGAAAGACATAAACATTAAATTTATATTATTATTTGTCAAAAAAAAAAATTATAAACGCTGGATAAGAATGCGTTTTAAAATTTGTTTTTAAAAAGGATATGTTCCCAAACCGGACAAGTGACACAATGATGCATTCACGCATGATTTGTGTGCAAAAAAAAAAACGGGATATCTATTTAAATTAAAATAAAAAAAAACTTTACAACCGTTTAAGCAATACGGTTTTGTTTTTACTAAATTCAGCAATACTTATTATATTGAAACATAAAAAAATTAAATAAAATTAATAACTAAACAAAACATGCTTGTTAAATAGTTTTTAAATACATTATATATATAAATATATTAATATTTAGTGGTGTCACTATAATAGTTAGTACCTACTTGCTAGATAATAAGCATAATGTACAAAATAATACAAACACAAAAACATACACGTATATATATAAATAACTTAATTCTATACATATACAGACACACACATAAAATATATATATAGATATATATTAATACGTATACATAATTATATATTTACTGAGGAACTATTAAATAAACAAGCAGAGAAAAACCAACCTCTATATACATACATTAATACATAATAATTAAATTCTACTTACCGAATTCTCTGTGTCTTTTTATTATCTTTTAAATAAAACATTTAAATGCATGTTAATATTGTATCATATTATAAACTTATATTAAATCATAAATTGAAACTCAATAAAGGTTAAGAAAAAATCGTAGCAAAGAAAGCGAGTTAAATACTAAAATAAAACAAAAAAAACAAAAGTTCGTTTCCATTAATGATTAAGTTGTAGCGTAAGTTTTAAATATGAAAAGAATCTGCATTTTGTAACTAAACGGAGAATGAGGAGAAGTTCATTAATTTTCAAGTTTATTTACAGCCACACATACACACACACACACACGAGAAGTAAAACTCAAAGTTTCACATTTCAATTTAAATAAATTATTTTTATTTTGGTTAGAATTTAAGTACAAACAAAAAAAAATAAAAAGCTGTTTGGTGGGATTTTTTTTTAAATTATTTTTTTTTAATAAAAAACAAGCTACAAAAAATTATGTACGGTATATACTATATACATATTTACTTACGTGTATGTTTACATATATGTACATGTTAAGATTTCGGTATAAATCATCATTATTAAATTAATACTTATACATTTGAAGTGATATAAATTATAATTGAATTATATTATAAATAAATAAAGAAAAAAACAAAAATTTTATGTCTTTTTATGAAGGTAAACTACAGATAAGCTAATTCACATGTGAATGAAGGATCATCAGAAATCTATGAAAAGTGTCACTTACTAACGAAAACTTTTTAAATTTTGGCTAGTCAGCTAGCCAGGCATTTTTTTTATCTCTAACACAACAAATAAGGTCTACTTGAAACTGGACTGTCCTTGAGTAGATGACTTTAGGCAAATTTTGCAGAGGAAAAGAAAAACTCGATTAGTTAAAAATGTTATAATACTTGTCCTTTGTTAAGCTTCTTTCTTTGACTGATCTTTTAGTAGTGAATCAGTCTTTTCGGTTTTTCTTCCCTTAAAGCTGCTGGAGGCTTATTTACTTCCAGCTGTTTCCTTAAGGATCAATCACCCTATCCTATTAACCTTGCAGCTAAGTGTCTAGGTCTTAGTATCACGAAAGCTTCAAACTGTTGGGATTTTGGTTGTTGTCCACTATCACCGACAATCCTCTACTTTATCTGAGTGAGTCTAAGAGTGCATCATATCGAATACGGCCATAATGGATTCTTAAATTGGCCAAAAGTGATGACGTTGACCAGGCATGTTGATCTGCCTTCACAGTTGATGGCTTCCATCTCGGGAAGTTGTGTGTCTTCTCGGTCTTATTAGGTTTTCATCTGTCCATCTGTCCCCCAGACATTAGACATTCATAAACGAATTCCGAATGAACTTACACTCGGTTTGAGATGAATTCCTTACATGAATTTGCCAAAAAATAATGTTTGAATCAAAAATTCACATATCATTAACATTAATCTGCATCGAATAATATTTTGATCTTCTGATCCCTTTTAATCCTTATATTTTTAAACTTTTTAATTACCCATCCGGGAGTTTGTGTTCTTATTGGAATAACAAGTAAGTCGATATCGAACTTTTAGTTTTTTAAAATAAAGAAAGATGAAGTGTTTCATTCTCTAGGGAGGTGCGGAACCCTTCGGATGAGACTCCATTCCTCCTTTATTTTAATATTGTTTAAATTTTCCGTCGCGATATGGAAGGGATTTGTGTATCATCCTTGAGGACACTGCGCATAGTTACTCTTCTATGACTAGCAGATTTGAATTTTCTTCATAAGACTTGGACTTATCGTAGAGTTTGAAAAACAAATATGTCACGATGGGACGTATTAGTTAATTGTATAGTAAGAGTTAGATTCTTGTATCTGAACCGTTCCTTTTCCTCATCAACGGAAGTATTATTAATTTTTGATTTAAGAGTTTTATTAGAAGGAAAATTCATGTTTTGATATCTCAAGGACTCTCAAGGTCGAATACTGATTGTGGTACCGTTACCGTTGGGCTGTCGGAACACATTTGTTTCAGAAAACATATTTATATTCTATTGCTGACGATGTTGTTATAAATTAAATAAAAAATAGTTTGATTTGTTGACTATGTTTAATTTTCAGGTCTTATGAATGAAAACTAATTGAAGATTTTCAAAGCACATCTTAGGATCAAAAGCAAAATTAAAAGTTAAAAAATTCAAGAGATTTCTTTATTTATAGAAAGTATGGAACTTATAATATTACAAATATAATGAAGATAATAGGATCAAAATTCAAGATAAAAATTGAAGTGTGCTCATGTGTTTGTATTAAAAATGTATTCCGTGATACAAGGAAAAGCCTTTTTTTTGTTATTGCAACAGAGGTATACATTGCAATGACTGCATTTTGAATATGGCTTCGATTGGATTTTGTTGATGCTGCATTGTTCGCACCTTCCGCGTGACTCAACAAATTTTGGCCAGTAAACTCCCAAGATTCCCAGTCGAACATCCTTTGAAATTGACTCCCTTTTCCCCTTCTTTTTTTGCTGCATTGTGGGGATTCAATAAATGTGTCCTTTTGAGGCTTCGTCTGTCAACAGCCAAACACTTCTGTGATAAAAGTCCTAAAGTTACACGTCTTTTTTATTCGAGAAGTGGTATCTTTTCATGCATTTGGGTGTAAACGATGAACGAATTAACAAATAATATTTCTATCATTCCCCAAAAAAGCCGATGGCACCATTTTTTTGACCTACGTCTAGGCCATATGCGGACCTTAGTTGATCAGCATGATCTACTTCTCCCATAAATGCGTTATAGTCTTAAACAACTGTAGGACAATTGACATCGTGTTGCAATCCTGACTTATCTCTTCTGGAGACAGTTGATGCCTCGTTGACATGGTAGTTTGAAGGCAAAAGCACAGTTTTTGTATCTTTCCATTTGAAAAAATCCCATCCTTCGAAGATCGATAGTCAAAATTGCCTCTATTCATTTTTTTTATCATCTTTTAAGTTCTTCGGATTGCCTTTTCTATTTCCTCTTATTGTTCCACAAGCTAAAGTTTTCTCTGTTTTCAATTTCTCGGGCAGTCTCACCGATGAAAAGTAGTTGTCGAGAAAGATAATTTTTTGTTTTCCTCACTCTTTTTCAGTCATTGATAAGACAATTCTTTCGCCAAGACCATAGTTTTCATATTTGGTTTCAAGCTGCTCATCCTTTCTATGATAAATTGAAAATTTCTTGATATAACCGTGTTGATCAGCTAAGCACCACAGTTTATAGCCCCTTTTAATGTGCTTCATAGGGTTATACTGTTTCATTGGGTTTCTGCCTTTAAAAAGAATCATGGATTCATCAACAGAAAGCTGTCTTGTCCCATGGTAGGAAGAGCTGAATTTCTCATTCAAACAATTGATCATTGGACGAAGCTTGAAGAGTCGATCGTGATTATTGCTTGGTATAAGACTGTTGTTGTTTATGTGAAGGCTGCTCAAAATAACGTCAAATCTATTATAGCTCATAGTTTTTACCACTAACGGAACTCCCAAATCCTCACTTTCACTCTAAAAGTGTCTCCAGCTGGGTAGTTAATGGTATCCCATAAGAAAGTTGATTCCTATAAAAGCCAGGAATTCACCCTTCTTCAAATCCAGCACCTTATTTTTCTGAGAAGCGTAAAGATTAGGTTGATATACATTGTTTTCGACCACACTTTCAAGAAAATTTTGAAAAAAATCGGTTGGACTGGCACAGCTCTCAAACAAATCCTCAACAGGTCCTTCAGGAATAACTGAACTATGATCCTTTGCCTTGCAGTGGCGATTTGGTTCTTCTTCGGGAATGTTTTTCTTCGACACACTGCATTTTGGACGATCATACGAAACATTTCCATCATTGATCAACAACTCGTCAAGCTCCGCTTGAAGCAAAGCTTCATCTGGCTCATGATTCATCTGGGCTGTAATTCCTATTTTTGAACGTATTGTAAGCAAATCGAATTCATCCTCAGATTGAATATTGGTTTGTTCTTAATGAAAATATATGAAAAATGTTTATTACTTCTGGTAATTTCGTGTTTTTTCAATAGTGAAATATGCCAATCAACTAAAAACCGAAAAAAAGTTAGGGAAATTTACCACAGTTCTTTATTATGGCAAAAAACAGAATCAATTAAAATAGATCTCTTCAAAGCCGAACGTGCTGTCGAAAAAATACCGTTAACACTGTAAAAAAGGCCATTCCAGGAAAACATGCAACAAAAAAATTAAGATAATATGGCACTTAAAAGTACCGATGGTCGCAAGTAACAAAATATTTTCGTCGATAGGTTCCATTTGAACTTTAAAATGGTGGTACTTACATATAAGTACCGTCGGACGACAAAGGGTTAAAGTGGATTTCGCATGGGAATTGAACCTGAATTTTTCTTTGAAATGAATTCATAGGTATTTGACTTTTTGTCTTGGTCGAATGAAAAAGTTATCGAGCATGATCAAGGCAATGTTCATGCACTTGACGGCTGAGGCGGTCGTGAAGCAGATTTATTTAGTTTTGGTCGAGTTTATTTTAATCCCCCATTTTTGATACTAGGCCCAGATTTTAAGGACATGTTCCTCAAAATAGCGGAGACCCACAGAGTGCATTCTAAAAGAAGAATATGTGACTGAAGACTTTCTGAAAAAAACTATATTATATTGATGCAATTCGGTTGCTGTTTAAGACGATGGTGCAACTTAAGATACTTGGATGATGATAATGTTTTTTGTTGTAGCTTGACAATAAAAATTTGATTTGAAGAAAAAAGAAAACAACGCGTTTTTAATTTATGGTTTTGTTTTTTTTTTTATTTCATTGCATGAAATCCTCATAACATGTACAAAAGATATAGGTATTTATAATTATATGTATAGTTGATTTTTCATCTTGTTTTTTTTTTGTAGCGACAAATTAATTTGAAAATAAATAAAGAGCATGTAACATAGTAGATGGCGCGAGTTCAACATATAATGCTTAATATAACAAAAAACCAAGTCAAAAGCACAGAAAAACTAAACATTTAAACGATAAACGATTCTGTATATCTTCTGCCGGTGGTGTTCTACGAAATCAGTTCAGTTGTGAGATGAATCTTGTATCTCACTCGTCCTCCAGTCGTATGTGCATACAACAAAGTGGCAGAAAGAAAATCACAAGTAAAATTAGTTTTAAACCCTAATATTGCTTTCACATTCAGTTCATAGGAAAATAAAGAAACAATCTAAACGAGAAAAAAGAATGAGAAAGAACAAAGGAAGATATACATGGGTGGCCAAAGACAAGGGGACGACAACGAGATGCTTCTAATTGGTTTTAGTAGATGATCTGTGTTGTCCTTCCACTGGCTGAAGACGTGATGGCCTCTTCTAAATTGGAATCTAGTTTCCTGTAAGCAGCGGTGTGCTTTCGACGACCACCTCGTCCTTTATCACTGCGTCTTCCTTCCAGGAGAAGAGCGAGAATTTTCAATTTGTTGTGATAACCAACGTACAGGACTATGCAGAGAAACATTCCGATTAAGAAGTATGTGAAGAAATTCGAACCGGATTCCTCGAGGAAGGGATCCGTGACGCGTCCATTGTTCGACAAATAGTTGCCTTCGGTGATTTCTTGGCTGATTTTCTGGTCGGCATCGATATCATCAGGACCGGCAAGTGGCGGGTCTTTGGGTTTGGGTTGATTTAAACCAAATTCGGTATCATCATCATTATCTTCTTGATTAGTGTCATCGTTTGGATCGGCCTCGGAATAAAAGCCATTTGCTAGTTCATCATTTGGTTCATTGGAGAGCTGATCATGTTTTTCTGGACTAGCTGCTGCTGCATGAGTTTTAGAGGGCGATTCACCTTCTTGGGTGTTGATGCTCAAAGTTGGGGACACTAATTCATGGTTCTCTTTGACAACGGTGGTTGACACTTTTTTTTCCTCGTCGACACTAGGAACTACTCCGGGTGCCAGTTCCACAGGTGGACGATTCATATTAGGTTCAACCGAATTGATTTTGGGTTGCAAAATCAGTTCGGTTCTTTCATTTTTATTTAAGCTTTGTCCTGTTTGCTGAACGTCTTTGGTACTAGTTCCCTTTTGGATATTAGTCGTTTCTGGAAAGAGAAACAGAAAGAAAACGGGCTTAGGTTTTTTATTCTTAAATCAGAGTATTAAAAAAGAACATCATTTAATTTCAATCGATTCAATTTCCGATGCAAAGTTATTGAACAGCAAAGCTCGAGTGCTTCTCGATCAGCACAACCTGTGCAACATGCACCACGCATGCCAAAAGGGTTTAACCGTTGAGATTTCGCTGCATTCAGTATGCATTCAGCATCATAAAAAAGCGTCTCTGCTACCAGGAATATACATACTATGGCATATTTATAGACATAGAAGGGTCTTTCAACTATAGCGCTGCCTTGAAGAAAGTCAAAACAGATCTGACTGTGGATTAATATTATTATTCGAATGAAGGCTAATAAATTCATAGATGGGGGAAAACACTGCCAAGAAAAAGACAGCAGAGGCACACTCAAATTCAAAGGCATAAATCCAGTAGCAAACGCCGACGACTTAGTCATTCTCGTCACAGGAGAGTAGTCTTATAGGGGCAGCACTTAAGGAACTCACATTATGGGCAGTGATAGAAGTGAATCTTCTGATTATACAGGATGACGAGAATTCTCGTTTCTGTGATAACGTCGGAAATGAATTTGTTTCAATTAATCTTCAATAGAATATTCGAAAGAAGGTATAAACCGCTAAGATGAAATTAATATTGAAATTCTGAGGAAGCCAGAGACTCTTCGCTGTGCAGTCAATGTTCACTAAAGCCAACACTCCGTGGAACCAGTGTCGCCGCATGATGAAAGAAATAGTCGATATCACCACAGGTTACCAACCGCCACCTAAAAAGAGACCTTGGTATGATGAAGTTTACGCACGTCGGAAAAGGTGTCAAAAAATGCAGCAAATGCGTAGTGGATATCTTTTGTTAGGCTTCATGCAACTTAAGCAATGTTCTAGGTAAGAGCACGTTCAAATAGCAGTCTTAGGGTTTTACATGAAAAGGAACCCTATATTGCGGATGCCAAAGCACTTCGTCGAAGAAAATGGGTTGCGCACAAGTAAAGTAAATAAGTGAGTAGAGTTCATACAGAAATAGATTTCATCAAAAGAATGTGCAGTTGTTTTTATTACAAGAAAGCATGTAAGGACTTTAAATCAAAAGTTCTGTAAAAGATGTCACAGAAACTGCCAACAACAAGAGGCAAATCGCAATAGGCCGTTCCACTCAACCACTTCGAAACTAAAAAAAAAGCATTGTAGGAGCTTCTGTGGATGACTGTCACTGTCAAAGGCGTCTGACTTATCAGAGAAATTTTTAAAGTTCGTCTTCGAAAATTTTGTTCGTATTTTTGTAAAATATACAAAGACATTCGCTGCGATTTTCAAAAACTTATTTTTCTGTCATCAATCAGATTTCTAGAAAAGTTTGCTATCGAAAATGCTGCGATCCATGGCCATTCGCAATCAAGCGATTCTACGTGAATCACTTTCCAAGGCAACTGGAGCAAGGATAGCTCTTCGCCTTTTCAGTATTCAGGTAACGAAAAAGCAGCATGTGTTCAGATTATCGAATTATGAACTGACTAAGCCAATGATGGCTTCTTTCTGGAGTGCAAATTTTGTTCGTGCGTACAGTAGTTTACCGCCGCATGTAAAGGTGAAACTGCCGAACCTTTCGCCGACTATGGAAAATGGAACTATCGCGAAATGGGAAAAGAAAGAAGGTGATAAAGTGAAGGAGGGCGATCTATTGGCTGAAGTCGAAACTGACAAAGCTACAGTGGGCTTCGAAACGTCTGAAGAAGGTTACTTAGCCAAGATTGTTATACCGGCTGGAGTGAAAGATGTTCCTGTTGGCAAAGTTGTTTGTATTATTGTAAAAAAGGAAGCTGATATTGCTGCTTTTAAAAATTACGTTGACGATAGCGCCCCGGAGCCGGCAGCAAAGAAACCCGCTGCTGCTCCAGCTGCTCCACCACCGAAAAGTGTGTCAGCACCTGCACCACCTTCAGCGCCATCCTCGGCTCCCAGAACCGCTTCAGAACAAAGGGGGCCCCGAGCTTATGCCAGTCCCATGGCTAAGAAATTAGCTGAAGCTCAAAATTTAAGACTTGAGGGCCAAGGTAGTGGAATCCATGGTTCAATCAAAAGTACCGACCTTGCAGGAATGAAGGCTGGTGGTGCGTCGGCGGCAGGTCCAGCACCAGGACCTGGTAGCTACAAAGATATCCCGGTAACGAACATTCGCGCCGTTATTGCGAAACGATTGCTTCAATCAAAACAACAGATCCCACATTACTATCTCACTGTCAGAGTAAATGTGGATAAACTGCTTCAATTCCGCGAGAGAGTTAACAAGACATACGCCAAGGAAAAAGTTAGAATATCTGTCAATGATATCATCATCAAGGCAACTGCCATGGCTTGCCATAACGTTCCCGAAAGCAACTCATACTGGATGGATACAGTAATCAGGCAGTTTAGTAGCGTTGATGTCTCAGTGGCTGTGTCAACAGATCGCGGTCTCATTACACCAATCGTGTTCAATGCCGACCGAAAAGGAATTCTCCAAATTTCTAAGGACGTTAAAGATCTTGCCGCCAAGGCACGCAATAACAAATTGAAGCCAGCGGAATACCAGGGTGGCACTGTGTCTGTCTCAAATTTGGGAATGTATGATGTCAGCGAGTTTATGGCTGTGATAAATCCTCCTCAGGCTGCCATCCTTGCTATAGGAGCAACGAAGAAAAAACTTGTCCTCGATCCGAAATCAACAAAAGGTTTCAAAGAAATCAATGAGCTTGCTGTTACACTAAGCGCTGATCATAGGGTTCTTGATGGTGCAGTGGCCGCCAAATGGCTGCAATATTTCAGTGACTACATGGAGGAACCGTCAATGATGCTTTTGTAAACAAAGGAGGAGATCTAGCGTGTTAAGTAATTCTGTTGAAAATCTCAAATTAAATTTACAATTGGCGAACTGATATTTGATTATGTCTTCATTTATTTATGTTGTTATTTTATTTTGCACAACAAACTTGATCAACTTGGGACAAAAACCAGACAAAGAAAATTGTCAAAGTAATTGAATCAATCTTTTCAGGAAACAATGAATAAATTGATTGATATTAATTAGCGAAAGGGTCAAACACTTTTGTTGATTTGTAAAACTGTGTTAATTTGATTGTGCGTAGGAAAAGAAGGAAGAAGAAAACTAAATTGAAGAGGATAATTATACAAAGAGCAAGGAATTGAAAATTGAGAAGTTTGGCATTCCTTTTTTTTTCTTTTCTTTTTTGATAATCAGAGACAACAATGAAAGCCAATCCTCGGTTTGTTTCTCGAAAAGCAACTTCTATCATGCGCTTGTTTCTCTTCATGTTTGAGCGCTGCGTTAATTTTTTTTTGGGTCTACATTCCTGCGGAGAACTGGGCTCCAATCAATTGGTTTTCGAAGCTTCTTTCAATCTGGGCAGAAGGCTTAAGCTTGAAATTATCTTTTTATAATTTTCGATTTAATGCACGATAAGCCGGTTTCTTTTTAACTCTTAAATTATGCGATATTTTCTTAACAAGGAGTTTCTTAAAGGATCTAGGTCCACCAAAGCGATACAAAAAGAGGTAATTGATCTTAAACTCAAAAAGTGAGGCGGTGATGGAAAGCGTTAAAGGACTAAAGAATGTTCATGATGGAATTGAATGTCTTTCTGTCCATTAAACGTTTAATCAACAAAATATAGTAAGTGTTAATTAAATCGTTAGGAAAGTCCATCGCGAAATGGCTTTGTGCGCCCCTGAAAGTGAGCCGGCCCCCAGTGTGAGTACGAAGGTGTTGTGTAACTAAGTTTCAATAAAAAAATGCCGCCGATCTAAATATTTCAATGCCTTGCCTTCTATCAAATGGCTCTACATGTCCAACTTTCGTACCGACACAGATCTTATCGATACAGAGGGTCATCCAATAGAGACTTCCGTACTTTGACAGTTGATAACGGCCATATTGTCGAAGGTACATCTGTAAAATTGGCTGTCATTTATTCAGTCTGTTTTGCAAATCAACATGGATGGATAAAGCGTTCAACAACTCGTGCGTCCTTCCGAGTAGACGTGAAATCCAAGAGCGTACAACTCATTTCGAAAAAGTCACTGTATGGTGTGGAATATGGGTTCCCGGCCCATATTTCTTTGAGAATGACGCTGGCCAGGCCATCACCGTCATCGGCGAGAGCTAAAGGTCCACGATTACCAAATTCTTTCGTCTTCAATTTGATCATATGAACACGTGCTACGTGCCACACAGCACACGCCACATTGGAAATTCTGCAGCGATTCGAGAACATGGTAATCTTACGCGAAGGTAATGTGAACTGTTATACTTTTTCTTGTGGGGTTTTCTGAAGTAGCAGGTCTAAGCCTAGAAGCCAAACGCCAGAGCGACCCTCAAAGCCAACAGAGTCATGGAAAATTGGATATTTCGGATGGACTTTTGAACGATGTTGTATTCCATACATAATACCATCGAACGAGCCTTTCAAACGAACAAAAAAATTGCAATGATATCTCACACTTTGTTTAATTTAAATTTATAGATAGGAAGTGCTTAGTGAAAGAACATTTATAGAACTATAACTCTTTCTTATGGTAATTCTTCTTCTGTTGAATGGTGTAAGAATCAAATCACACCTTTTGAGAACTCAAAATTTATTTTTTTCTGGATAACGCTGTGGCTGGATTGCTTGGACAACTGAACATGGGAACGAACAATCCTTACATTTAAGAAAGGTGCAAATTCGTGATCGTTTGAAAACCTCGTGTGACCGTACGAGAGAAGGTAACGAAAATAGACAACCAACACTTGTGTCAACACAGTTTGTCTACCTCCAATCTTAGCAGTCATACTTTGCGTTTTTTTTTTTTTTTGTATTTGTGTATTTTTGAATTTTTAATCGACTTAATTTACCCCGGGGCAACCACTTAGCAGCTCCACAACTGATGTGGCTGCTGACTCGGCATAAAAAAAACTTCACAGCGGCACTACAACATTCTATCGGCTATAGACGCACAGAGCACAACACGAGTCTTGGCCCTTGTCCAAGGAATTATTAATCAAGGCTTTGACGGATGCAAAAATCGATTCTGTACGGTCTTAACTTAAGCCTGTGAAATTGTTTCCAATATCTGTGCTACATCACAAGTCTTCTTGACTTACCTGGTTTTGGGACAAGAGAGTCCGAAGCGGTCGGTTTTCCTTGGCCCAGCGATGTTGTCACATTATTTGTCGCCGTTTCTATCGCTGAGTTTGTTTTACTGGGTTGGCTCGCGCTAATAAATGCTGAAAGAGGAACTGCCTGAACCGCAGATCTACTATGATTTTTCAATTCATCACCCATCCACGCAAGGAAGGTACAAATTGGTTTCGGCACAAATGCAGTGCTGTAATCTTTTGTACACAAATATCCACATACAACAAGATCACTGAAGTTCTTCGGAGCAACTGGATAATACTTTATATCCGGAAAGTTATGCTTTTTCTTGCAAAAGTTCTCATCCAGATTGGGTTCCTTGACAAGTTTCTCCACCTCGGGATATGACACTATGTAATCGGTGCTGTTCAGTTGTAATAATCCATCGAAGTACAACGAACAGGGGTCACTTGTGTTCGTTGCCGGCTTGTTGTAACAGTCTTCAAGAAACGTAAGCAAGGTTTGATTGAGCAGAGTGCTCTGGAAGCGTGCTAGCGATTTGTCGTTTTTCAAGTTTATCCATGGTGGCGTTGTGACTCCTGGCATTGGTGCGGCATAAACAACAGTTAGAAATAAAATTGGCAAAACTAGTGTAAACATTTTAATTAAGTGACTGGGCTGATTTGGTTCTGATATTCCTTTAATTTTGTTTTCCACTGACTTCCACTTCAGACGTAGGTTGAAACGTTTTTTTTTCGGTATGTTTGTCCGTTCTTTTTATTTCAGATGACAGTTGTTTGACACTGACAGTGGAGATTCCATTTAGATGACATTTCTGTTGGAGAGATTTTCGGAAAGGTTGTGTTCATCAGTCATAAACAATTAAGTTAACAATACGGGATATACAGATAAAATATGGCAGGGGGGTTTAACGAATCCTGGAATTATGAAAGCTGTTTGCACTGCTCTTCTGGAGTCATTTCTCATATCAGATGGGGTTCAGTTTCCTCAAGCAAATCAACACATTGAGCATCACATGCCTTTGTCCTTAAATAATTATACAAAACGCAAGTTACTTGCAGAACTTTAAAGACTGTTTCTACTTTTACTTCCAAAAGTTTGTAGAAAACACGCCACTTTTGGGCTAATATATCAATATATCAATAAGGCTTGGGCGGAAATACCTCGGAATGCCTCCATCACTGTTTATCCCAAAGGCACCTTCATATATCCGCAAAAAGAAAAGAAAAATCAGCTCCAACAATTGCCATGACTATGACCATGTACCGCAGACAACTTTTTCAAATGACAGGAATGTTGTGAACCTGTGTTATCAGGACATTTGATGGTTACCCATCTATGCTTGGAAACTGACACATATTGTTGATTTTCAGCGGATTAATTCCAAATTTGTTCAGTGGGTTCAGGAATATAAATATATTGGTTGCATATTTAACCAAATTGCTTCGTAAACCTCTGACACAATAGTGCTAACAGTGCTCAATCCAATCCTAAAGCTATGTCCAATATTTCTGTAGCTGTATTTCTGAGATCCGAATTCAAAGATTTGATCATATATAAACACAAACTACTATTTCAGGTGACGCCGTACGGAAAAAATGGAAAAATCGGAGGGATTCATCAAGCTCCGAAATTTTCTTAATATTTTTATTTTTTTTTAATACAATTAAAATTTTGACCAAGCCAAAAAACGATGAGTACCCGAAGGTGGCGGCTAAATTAAAGAAAAAAAAAAAAAAATAAATACAAATGTAAATTCAAGTTTATTGATGCAATCCCTAACACGCCGCATCCCCTGAAGGCTTTCAGGAACATGGTAAGAATACTAGCTTCGTAATTGGCCATTTGTATGCAGCATTATTGGTACGAACTGAGACCACTCGTACATGACAATCTGCGCCGGGATGGACAGAGTCTGTTCGTCCAAGTGACAACATAGCCTTTCAGCTCTCGGTTTTTTTGTTTTCGTTTTGGACATTGTTGTAGTGAAGTTATATAATTCGTGTGCCATCGTTGCCGAAATCCTCGAGACGGATTTTGCACCAACTCCCATCGGCCCAGTCGCTTCAATGGAACTTCCATATAAGAAGGTTCCGCGATAGCCGTATAAGGTCGACCTTTAGAGAAATGAGAGGGTGTTAAAGGATTTAAGTCTGTATCCGAAATAAAACAAAGGGGCCTAGAGCTTGGCAAAGCTTCGATTTGCGGAAGCAAAGGTAGATATTTCTTCGAAGTTTAAAACACCAATAACGCGACAGAGGTGTTGCTTAACGCATTTGATTCCGGCCTCCCAAAGACTTCCGAAATGTGGGCTAGGGGGCGGAATGAATTCCCATCTTATGTTATCTTTAGCTAAAATGTTAGAAATCCTTTCGTTATGCTTCCTGGACTGCGCCAGCTGAAAGCATTCAGAGAGAATCCGCGAAGCTCCTTGAAATTTGTTCCAATGAATTTTTGAATGAAGAACACGACATTTGCCTTCTAGCGATGAATCTCCTTAGAGCAGCTATGAAAGCATCCGTAGACAAGTCACTTACTAACTCTTTGTGAGGACGATATATCCTTTTCCCAACTTGGGGTTCTTGCCCTTGCTTGATCGAAGTGTGATCGGACCGGCATAGTCAGTGTTCTCAAAAGCAAACGATGTATCGAGTCTCAAAGATGGCAAATTTCCCATAAGTTGTTCTGATGTACCCTTGCGCAAGCGAAAACATTCCATGCATGCATTAGATTTCTGCTACCGAGTATTCAAAATTCTTGACGTACCAAGATGAGATACTCCGGCTTGCAAGAATTTGAGACGAGTCAATGTATGGTCTTTAGGTTGTATAATTGGATGCTTTATGTTATAAGAAATACCAACTGCAATAAACTGTGATAAAGATGTTAATTTTGAATTGTTTGAAACAGACCCATTGGATTTTACCGCGGTAATTTCCTTTTGAAACGCCCTGTGAACGAATTGAAGGTTTTCTTGGAAAAAGTTATTGTAGTTCAGAAGAAGACAAAAAGACCTTTTTATGAAACGGAGTATGAATGCAACTATCCGAATCAGTCTTGTCAATGAGGAAATCTTGCTTATTTAGAAGTCGAGGAAGCATTTTTACCACCAAAGCAAACAGTGTTAGTAACGTAAGCTGCGGTAAAATCCATGTCAGTAATGATACCAGCGATATCAGAGAAAATCCAAAAAGTTCAAATGGACATTTTCAGTGGGAAAAAATCGAAGTAGCAAATTATAAGCACAGTCAAAATGAAATTTGTTAAGATTCTGAAGAGTTTGAAAAGTCATCTTCTGAATCTAATCGCAAATTTCGAGCCCAAAGTCCGAGTTGATTACGATGCAACAGAATTAATATTGTTGGTTTATGCAAAAACAATGAAATCATCTTCACTGGAACGACAGGCACAAACTTTAATGCAGCAAGAAATGGAATATATACGAGAGCAAGCATAAATAACTTCAGCTGCTAAAACACCGATCCAAAACCCGAATTTTTGCGAAAAGGATTCTTATTCACAGTCAAATTGCGTAATTTTCGAGTTGGAGCATTATCTCATTGTGGAAGATCAGTCATCCGCAGAAAATACATTGGCCCCATTTTTTTATCGTTTTGACTGCGATTTGTAATATTTTTACAATGTTCTTTATTCAAAGAAAAAAGTTTATTATTCGTACCTTAAAGCGATTGCTAAACATTCCTCGTGAGGAACCTCGTGAAGAACCTCGTGGGGAGCAGCTCTGGCGAGTAAGCTCCTTAACTGGTAAACCGGCTCCGATCGGTCGAGGGCACAGGACTTTACAATTTCTTCTTCAACTGCGATAATAATAAAACGTTTACGCATTACGTTTTCTAGTTGGCGTTCATGCAATCCAATTGATGCTGAATTTGTCTAAATTCATGATTGGGACTGTATATCCTTTAAAGCAAATAGCAAAAGTTGAGCTTCAGATTTGGAAAAAAGGTCTTTCTTAGCAGATACAGTGGCGAATAAAAGTACAAATCCTCAAAATCAGCTGTAATTTATATTTTTATTTTGTTATAGTTTTTTTTTCTTGATGTCGTCCTTTATTCCAGATCCTTAGGAATAAAGGAACAAAAAAATGCAATTCAAATAATAAAACAAGACGTAAACAAAAGTTAGTTAAGTGCTCACATTCGTCCACTATTTCACGTTTTATTTGTGGCTCCAAGAATGCATAAATATAGAATAGAATCCCGATTATCCGATCAAAGAAAATCAGGGGTATTCCGCTTAGTTGAAAACCCGGATAATCGATACCAATCGATACATTTTAATAATTTTTTGATTATATAAGGGGTTCTACATACGTCATTTAAAATATTTAGGAGCTTTAAAGATAAAAATATTGGTTGGAAATAATTTGTTATTTATCTTTGACGCTATGAATCACATCTTTTCGTTGCAGTCAAGTCCCTGATTCGCGCTTCAGTTGTAATAACTGTATGGGATTCGATCGTCCTGTCCTTCAAACAATATAAAAGCAACATCTAGAGCTTCTAAAGCTTCTGTGTGGGATGCTACTTTATATACATCACCAGTTTCAGTCTCTTCTACATCTTCTTTCTCACTATTGTTCAAATCGTTGATGATTTTTTAGTGTGTAAAAGACTCACGCTATTATGAGCACGCGCGGCCGGTCGTCATAGTGCCTATGAAGGTTGTAACCTACCCACGGAAAAAAACAAAAAAGTTAAAATTTGGAGCCCAGATTCTTCACTATCTTAGTTCAGTCACTTCTTGATATTCTCTTCATTACACCTTTCATCAATGCTTAAGATTTTCATTGCCTCTGTTATTTCTTTAAAATCGTCGGGAAGTTTAATACAAGAATTGGATGGAGTCTTAAATAATTTATTCCATGCCCTTTTTTATGCTTGCGATTGACGTTGTTCCACTCTCCTACCAGCATGTAGCAATAATCTTTAAAATCAAAATTCAACATCGTTTCTGTTTCACAGTAGCTGATTACTGTATAAACGCTTTAAAGCGTGATGACACTTTGGTCCATAGGTTTCAATATCGATGCTACGTAAGGAGGCAAAAACTTAAGTGTAAGATTTCCATTTTCTCGACTTAGTGTTTCAGCGGAAGGGTGCTTCGGCGCATTATCTAACAACAACAACAATTCGCACTCTTTTCCCACGTCCTCTTGAAATTTCTTCACTGCAGGAATTAATGTATTTTCATTCCATGTAGGAAAAATATCTGTGTTCATCCATGCTTTCTGTTGGTTAGCATAAGTTCAGAGGATTTTAATATTTTTGAAACGGCGCGTTCGCGCAACCCATAACCCAAACTCTGTCCTTGCTCACATGATGCTAATGATCTGCTCGGTCTTCCAATTAAGACCTGTTCTGTTCGCATTGTATACAAAATCTAAATCATTTTCCTTTTCATCTTGAAATGTTTTTATTTCGCCTTCAAATAAGTTGGCTGAGGGAACGTTAGCAGACAGTATTTCTTCAATCTCCAATTTGCGAATTCATTGACTAGACTTGTATTTTTTCAACCATCCACACCTCGCCTTGAAGATGTATCACCACCAAGCTTTTGATTTAAATCCAATGCTTTCTCACATAAGGTGAGGTGTTCTTTTGTTGTTTCCAATTTCTTTATTTATAGTAGCAGTAAATATACAGTCGTATTTTATAAATTATTGCACATTGATTTGGTATAACGCTACCTTACAACTGAAAAAAGTTTAGATTTTTAATAAGTTTATCACAGTTCAAGAAAAGAGATGGAAGGAAAAGCTACTAGCAAAAACCTTCATGAGTTTTGATTAGAGAGAAGAGGAGGTAGCAGTACTAACACAATCAGACCGACTTTACAAATGTGGACTAATAACATTTGAATATACAAATAATTAAACACAATGTTAATAAATAAACATATAAATAAATAACAAGAAAAAATAAATAAATAAAAAGTTAAATAATAAATAAATATATAAATAAATAAATAAGTAAATAAATAAATAAATAAATAAATAAATAAATAAATAGAAATAAATATATAAATATATAAATAAATAAATAAATAAATAGAAATAAATATATAAATATATAAATAAATAAATAAATAAATAAGTAAATATATAAATAATAAATAAATAAATAAATAAATAAGCAGTAAAATAAGGACAATGTTTATAAACATATATGTATATAAATAAATAAATAAACTTTTAAGTCAATAATAATGAAAATAATTCAAATAGCCAGATCTGATATCAACTGGTTTTCAGAAGTACTGCAGGCCAGGTTATATCGTTCGAATAATTTCTGAAGTCTAATTTGGACAGTTTCAATATTTGCCAATCTGTGTAGCTCGTTGGTCGAGAAATGCCAAGGAAGATTGAATATCATTTTGAGCAGTTTATTTTGAGAAACTTGTAACTTGCGGATATGGCTGTAAGCACAGTTTCCCCAGACTGGAGAGCCGTAGAACATAATGGCTTGGAAGATCATTTTAAAAATTACTAATTTATTTTCCTCACTCATTTTTGATTTGCGATTGATAAATGGGTACAACGTTTTAATTGTAACATTGATTTTGTTTATAACTTCGCTAATGTGTAGAGAGTAAGTTAGAGTTTTGTCCAGGTGTACCCCAAGATACTTAGCCTTTGACCCCCAATTGATCTGTTCACCATTTATTTGCAATGTGTTACTTGGCAAGAAACAAGCCTTCCTTTTCCGTGTAAAAAGGATAGCCTGAGTCTTGGACGCATTTAATTTAATTTTCCAATTATTAAAATATGACTCAATGGCGTTGATAGCAGATTGCAGGTTGATTTCAATGTTGGAACCAACCGAATCTGAGGAGAAGATGCAGGTGTCATCGGCAAATATAGCAGATTCACAGTTCGTGAGGCGTGGAAAATCTGACGTGTATATATTGTACAGGACAGGACTTGTTACTGCTCCTTGGGGTATCGGTGTTCTTTTGTAAGGTCCAGATAAAAACTGCGTTCTCCGGACTGCATTATGAGACATTTTCATGGCTTTACGGTGCAAGCTTCTAACTTCGTTCTCAAATGCAAGGGTGAATTTCAATACGGTATCAGAATTCTGATATCGTAGAAGTTGCTACACCATACATTTGCGCCAATTTACCGCCAGATTCACAATTTTTTAAACTCTCAATTTTCTGCACTTTGTTTTTAAGTTGGACATTGTAGATTTCAAACACAAAACGTAAACACAAACAAAAGACAACCTTTCAGTTGAACGCTCTGAATTAAAATGAAATAAAGTGAAACACTATAATATAACATGTCTCGTTGCGCCGTCAAATCATTTCTAAATCGGTAGTCCGGAAATTCGGATATTCGGATAATCGATGTTCGGATAATCGAGATTCCACTGTATATTTGTTCTGCTCTTTCTGTGCTTCTCTTCTACTATTGAACTTATTCAATTTTATTTTCATTAATCCAATTTGCAGGTAATACTTGTGTTCCAGAGAATAATTTCAAATATCACATTAAATATGATACAGAAAGATCAAAATAGCTTGAAAAAAGATATTGCAGTCCTAATAGTTACCCTGCAGTGCTAGTGATAAAGAAAAACAGTAGCCAAGTGAGAGTTGACTCTCGCCCGAGGGGTTCTGCGCTTCCTAAGAATATGCAGCACTATGTTTTTTCGCCTACTTATATGCAAGATTAAGCAAGACAAAGTAAAAGCCCGACATTGGATAACTTGTAAATCAAGAACTTCAAGATGGGAAATTAAAAGTTGACATTTTTATTTGATGCAGACTTTCTGTACAAAGGTATGAATGATTCTGAAACTTTTTTTTGGCAAATTCATGGAAGGAATTCATCTAAAACCGAGTGGAAATATGTTCGGAATTTAGTAGTGCAAACATCGATTTCCCACCTTAACGCCTGTCACAACCGTGTACGTGTTTTGTAATCGCAACTAAAGATATTGATTAAAATATTATTTTCTTGAAATTAACAATTAAACACAAGTGTATCATGTGATTTTGGAGCGAGTTTAAGTTATATTTGTCAACGTATTGCAGAAACTGCTCTAAGGAATGGATTACAAAATATTGAAAAATTAGAAAACATGTATCTTAACATTGAATACCTTTGTGTGCCTTAAATGCGTCATCAACAAACACACCGTCATTTGATGTTTACGTTTTTCTTTATTTTACAACCCTCTCTTCTCTTCAAACACATATAAAAATCATACGAAATCCTAATTTTAATATTTTATTTTCTAAAAGTGACATAGTAATTAATTTTTTCGGATTGAGAAAAATGCCTCCACGAAAGCAAAACACGCATGCGTGCATGTTTTGATATTTGTTCCACAAGTGGTAAATTGTTTTTTTTCCTTATTATGTACTTACATTGTGTTGGATGGAAGAAATGATTGCATACTTTTAAAAGTTGTTTAGTTGCTCCATGAAAATAATTGTCTACTGTTAGGTGCTAAGTTGAGTTTCGATTTCATGAAACACTTTCTTTGTATGGTGACCTCCATTTATTTTTAACCTTATTTCATTTTTATTATTTGGTTTTGTAGCATTTCATAGCAGTTTGAAAATTTCAAGTGTCAGAAGGACGGACAGCCGAAGTTTAGTGATAGGGTTCCTATGGACCTTTGGAAACGGACACCTAAAAATTAATCTTTGGCATATCCTTCAAGTAGCTTGTAGATCATTAACATTGCAGACTGACGTTCAAAGAGGCAATAAAACGGTGGAATGACCAAGAATTTGGTTAGAATGCCCCTGACCGAATGTATAAGTCCGATGCACAGCAGTGTAAGCCGTTTGTTGCAGCTTAGAGATGGCTATAAATAGGTGTTGGATGTGATAGCGACGTTTTTCAAGGAATACTTCTCCATCCAGTTAGAGTAAACATGCATTCAACTGGACAACAACTTGCTCTTCCAACTGGTTGCAACTCTATACCACACCCAGTAAAAAGTTCTTTCCACTCATGACTCGTCGTCGTAGCCTCCATTTTTCCTTCATATTGCTTACAAAGCTGTTTTTTCCAGTAATGTGTTGTCGGGCTTATTGTGTGCATTGAGCAAAGAGTCAAAATGTAGTTTTGATGTTCCGTGCGAATGGACCACTCCAACGCTTAGAGTGTGGTCGAACCCCAACAACCAAGTTCAAGAAACAATTAGAAACTGAACCAGTTCTTATAAATAAGTAAGTAAAACATCCTTGACTTAAGATATTCTCTTGTATGACAAACAAATACAATTGAATAGTTTTTGTTCTGTTTTTCAACATTATCATTTATTTGGTAAAAAAGAAAAAGCAAAAAACTTAAGTATCCCTTAATTAATCAACATATACCAATTTACATGTTACATCTTTACTTAATCCACAACACATTGTTTTTGTAAAGTTTACTTAAACTAAAAGCCAAAAAAAATATACATTTCCAGTTAAGTTCTGATTTAACAAGGCTCTTAAAACACTAATCACCATCCACACATTTTATTTTGTTTTTATGGAGAAATTAAGGCCGCACAACTCAGGTTCTGATTGAAACCGTCTAGGGTCCGGGTCCAGGTTCGGGTCCGAGTCCAGGATCGGGTCGGCTTCCTCCCTCATTCTTGGACAATTTTTTATTTGTCTTAAAAATATTTTTACGCTCACTTAAAATGTAAAACCTTAAACATATACTTTTTGGAATAAGTCTTATGCACACGAAAAAATAAAAAATAAAAAAATAAAAAAAATAATAATAAAACATCTAATTTACATCTAGTCAAGTGTTAAATTAATTTACGGTTCTCTTTCGATGGTTGTGCCCCTTGAACTCAAATATTTAACGCTTGCTTATCTTTGGTGGTTATGCTCGGACTCGTGCTCTTGGTCAGGTCGTTGATATTCAACTTCGCCTTGAGGCAACTTTCATTGTTGTTATTATTGTTGTTATTTAAATCGTCACCTTTGACCTGCTTGAGTTTCTCCAACTCGTCAATCATAAGCTTATTGATGCGATTCTTTTCGACAATGTATTTCCTAAGGCCATTACTGTCGATTGCAGCGCCCTCATCGACATCACCATTCTCCTTGGCAGCCAACGCTTCAGTTCCGTAAATGGGATGGGTTCCGTCACCGGTGCGCAAGACGCGACTACGCAAGACTGTTGGACTGACAGTTTTGCGATCGTAGACGGCACCCTTCTCGGCGAGGAAATCAATGATTTTGGTTGTAAGATTGTAGGGCATTCCCAACTCGGCGGTACGGTAGTCCCATGGGAAAGTGTGATGGTAGTTGTGCCATCCTTCGCCACCGGCAACGATTGAAACGAGAGTTGACTCAGCTGAGAGGATATTCCTGGAAAAGATAGGATTTAGATAAGAGGAGAATTGCATGTCGAAGATGGGCTTACTTGTCGTAAGGTTTGTTGCCAAACATATGGGCGGCACTGTTCACTGACCATGTGAAGTTCAGCTGCACAATATAGCGAGCGAAGAATGTTGCAAAGAATGATACAAGTAGACTTTCATTCCACAGCCAGCATGGCAAAGCGGTCGGAAGGATCAGTGTGAAGATGACGTAGAGTACTTTATAGTGGCTAAAAAATAAAAAGAAAATTATTATTTTTTTAATTTTAAGCATCCAGCGCTGGAACTATAAATCTAAACTAAAAATATGCAAGTGCATATTCCTCCTAAAAAAACGTTGCTATGAAGGTATCAAGTTTTATCGAAAATGGATGAACCGTTTGACACCAACTTGTGTCAAACATACAAGTTAAGAAGTTAAATCAAAACAACTCACATCTTGAGCTTCTTTATCTAATTTTTACTAAATCTAAAGATCAGCCTTGATATGACTCAAGAGACAAACGTGAAATATGCAACCTTGTTGTTGAGGACACAATCTTCTTCTTACAAGTTGCGTCTTAGAATTGGTTTACATTTTCGGAACTTGAATTTCCAGCTTTTACGATTTTTTATTTGATGCTTGATGGTAGGTTGGCAAGTGCAGCATCGTAAGGGGCGCAAATGCACCACCGTAGTACCACAGCTCACGTGTTCTAGAAGTGTTGTTGGATGTCCGGTTCGAGGCTTATGAACTTTATTTAAAACCAGGCTGTGGATTATTGATTTTCTTTGATAGTATTCTTTCATCAGATAGCCTCTTCGGAATGTCGGCAAATGTTATGCCTAAAGCCTTTTTCAGAATATAATCAGAAAAAAATGACTATGAGCTTCTTCTTTAGTCTGAAGGGGAGTGAGTTTTGTTTTATGACCTCAGAAGTTTCCATAATTTAAGCAAAATCTCACTGATCCATAGATAAGAAATTTGTGAATTTTTGGAGTGCAAAGTGTGCTCAGAGCATACCGACTTTGCATCACAAAATTGCATTTTACAGGTTGGAATCGATTGATATTAGGTATAGAGCGAATTGGTGAGGCAGGGACTTCTTTGCAACACCCCATTGCACTATAAATCGCATGCTTTTGAAAATAGTGCGACTTAACTGGATCACTTTTTTTTGTATAAGTTCAGTACAATGAATCCTTATCCAATCGATCACTCTTGGTCATTATAGCTAAGCAGGTGTTGGAAATGCTGCTCAAGAGCACGGCTTCTCATTGATCAATGCCTTCAATTTAGCTTCTTCAAAGGATTTTGCCCTTCCTTCACGCTGACGGTCGTCAGCATCGAAATCAGCGCACGTTGTTTAACTTAGAAAAATATCTCCGTAAACTTTTTGGAGCTCTCGATGAGCTTCAGCCGCCGTTTTCTTCGAATGAAGGAGGAAAATCAGCACTTCCCCGCAAATGACGATTATTTAGCGTAAAATCAGATGTTGGGTCTGCAACCTTTTGTGACAGCTATAAAATTCGAGTATGCCACATTCCTTCCTCTTCAGTGATCCCGATCCTATCCAGCGTACTTCTTTTATCACAATTATATCAGCCTTATACTGCGTGAAGAGGCCCTATGATCTAGGGTACAACATACTCAATCATTTCCGTCAGCTTTCTTTCGCCATTGGGTTAATATATGCAACGTCTAGCACAAAGTCTGACTACGTCTACAAACAGGGAAGCCCTTAAATCTTCGAGCTCATATCACACATTCCTGACACCTCTGTATATGTTTTTTATAATGTTGATCACCTCTAAGCCATCTAACATCTGGGCTTACATATCTAAGCCTTCTTTATGGCAAATTGTTTAATCGAACGTGTTAAAAAAAAGAAACATAAAAAGCCTTGGCCAAGCCCCCTACACTTTGATTACTAGGGCGAAGCAAGCATACTGAAAAAAAATTCAAAATCTTAAACACATCCCTATGTGAAGTTCCCATCTGTTGGGATCATTCCCATAAGAAAAAACAAATTAAAAACTCATAGCCCAAAGCTTCGCGGCTTTTTCTCATCTAACCTTGGAATAGCAAAAGAATGGAAATACGTTTCCCAAAACTTGTTTCAAATGTCAAAGTAAAGGTCAGTGTCTTTTTTAATTCAATGCTTGATTTACAAATTTTCAAGCTGATACTTCTTCGCACTCATGAATATTTAAAACACCATCAGCATTCGTCTTTCCCTGGCTCATAGGCCGAGAGTTTCATTGGGGGGGAAACAAAACCTCAAACTCTTAGATGACCAGTTTTTGCCATTAATATTGGCACGCTTTAAAACACACTTCCGGTTGATAACAACAAACCACAAAAAATAATAAATAAAAACACTAGAAACAATTCATGAAACAAAACCTACAACTTCTTTCACTGGCGAGATGTAGCTAAAGCTTCTGTCTATTTTTGTGGTTTAACGATGCTCCACGACGCTGACCTCATGCGCCAATGAGCAACAAAGAAACTAGATTTGTGCATTAAGTTTGAATTTAAAATAAAAAAAAAAACCAAAATAACACCTCAAAGCAACAAAACTAATATCCATAGATCTGAAAGCGAAAAGGAACTCTCAAGCCATCGATGGCAAGAGTGTTAGATGGTCTATCTGTGGTCTACGCTGACCCAATGACCATGACGTTTCGCACAGTCGCTCTGTCCGAGTCGCTAAATAGGAAGTGATTTTTTTTGTATATAATTTTTGTTTAAGATATTCACTGGCATGTTTTCAATCAGTCATTTGTATATTCCTTGCATAACTCTAAAAGACTCAACATGCGGTGGATTAGTTTGAATAAATTTCGAGAAACAACATATACAAAGAAGCATCAAACGTGCTTGCATAAAACTTCTATAATTATCGTTTTTGGTTCTTGGTGAGTACTCTGCGGTTGCGAATGAGCTTTTGGTAAAAGAATGTCATTTGACATGAAGATGAGGCTTGATTTTAACACTAATAAGATTGATTCTATGCTTAGACTTGAAAGTAACAATTTTGTATCTTAATGGAAGAAAAGCATGCATTCAAGAATTCTCTTCCCAGTGGCCTTTTTTTTGGTTGACGAAGAAAAATAACAACGCGGAAGATTGAGATAATCTCGAGACTTTTAAAGACGTTATTTTGGGCTTTTTTGTGAGCTTTATGCAGGGTGGGCCATGATATGTTATTTTACCACTGACAGCGCTCTTATCTTAAAAAAAAATTGACAGAAATACGTTTGGAAATATTGCATTTCTGTAGCTAGCGCTGTTCTCGGTCGGTCGAAATAACGCGCTCACTTCAGCGTGTATGCAATTTCGTAAGACTGGTTTTCCGATTGATAACCAAACATATTGCCGTGTTTGTCCTGTGAGCTCAACTGAGGGAATATTGCAGCTATAACCGAAAGTTTGTTTGCATTTTACAAAAAAATCTGAGATTATTGACTTGACTCGGAAACTGAAACCAGCTTCTGCTTGCGCGTCAGGGAAGTTTGAAGTTGACAATAATTTTGGGCAACAAAATCGGACTCGGAAAACCACACGTTATCATAAGGATCAATAAGTTACTGATACTTATAGTTTGTAGAGTGGTGGAATTGTTCCTATTTTTTTCTTCCAATACGACTGTCAATGGAACAAACTTTACAGTCAATAAAAAGTGCTATCGAGACATGATTTATGGCTAGAAATTCAGGATCTGGACCCGAACGAGCTATAGTTTGATTAATTGCACACTAGGTTCACTAACCATGTTATCAGTCGTTTTGATGATGCTTTTTAGCTACCACGTAGCTACGATTTGATACTGGAAGGATTCGGGAGCTTCACGAGGTTTCCTCTTTTCAATAAATCACTAACCATTTGAAGATATTTTACAGGTATTTTTATAAGCTTTTTAAACAAACGGTACACTTCTTAATTAGTTGGCAGGATATTTGCCTGATATCTGTTCACTTTAAAGACGTTTCCCGTATTTTAGTTTGCTCGAAAGTCTTTTAAATAACGAAGATCTTTAAGACCTACTCGGATGAAGAATATTTCACTATTGACGATCCACGTACATGAAAAAAGGGCAATGAACATCAAGAATATCGCAAAGAGGTGTTGTGTTTTGAAGGCGATCTCAACTTTCACAAGGAGGAGCAAAATTTGGAAGTTACAGCCATGGTTTGGATAAGGATTTTCTGGACTCTTACTTTCAAACTTGAAGGCATTGATGTGAGTGATATTTGTTTCCAATAGGCAGTTATCCAAGTCGCAAGACCTAAACCTTTTTTTTTAATATTTTCCTGACCCAAATAATATCGGAATGAAAACCAGACATAACAACTGTGACAAAAATAAATTGAAATTCTTGGCGGTCTGTTGTAAGTCAGGGACTTGCGTCATCATTATTTGTATACACTTGTTATACTCCAACATAAATGGCGGCGATTGGACCTTGAGTTTAAATTTCAAATAGTCCAAAGGCCCACAAAAAAGTTTTCTCATGGTAGTTGTACTCATTTTTCCAACCAGAGCCTCTTGAGCGAATGGAAACACGACAAGACACCCCGGATATATACAGACCGGGGCAGGGATTTATTGCCCAAGCCGAACGATCGAAATTTCAAAACTTCTGAAACCAATCGTAACGGTTTTCCAAGCAAAAGTTTTCGCAATACTAACTGGAGCAGAAAAGTTCACCGACCAAATACAAATACTCATCTGCTCCGATGGTTCTGCAGGACACTGGTATAGGAGTGCTAACAAACTTACAACAAATTATACAAATTAACAACATTAAGCGACGCCATTCTAACATGAGTACCGGGGCAAGAAGGTGCAACGGGAAATGAACAAGTTGACGAACTGACTAACATTTCCCCCACTCTCTTTTTCACTTCATCCCCCCTTTTTCAATAAAATCTTTTCCACACAGGAAAAAGAGGAACACAACGGGCCCAATCAGAGGTCTAAAAGCTTATAAAGCTCACCCTTACCAACCAACCAGTTGTTCTCGTCGGAGAATTTTAAATAACTCGCGATAGATGGAGCCATATAAGAACACAAGGGCTTCCTTCCCGGGTATATTAAGCCACGTAGACCACCGAGATCATTAGTTGACATACGAAATCGTGATCAAAGAGTTTTTGAGAATAAGGACTGAATAATATATGGCGATAATTCAGATTACGAAGGATGTGTTTTCGAGTTGCCTCGAGTCGTTTTGACATTTTGGCCAGGCAAGATCGCCTTATTTTTCTCTTTAGGCTTTTGTATCCACAAGAGAACAAGCCATATACACTGGAAGGTTTCTCGTTCGAGGATACCATAAAAGCTTGGCATTACTAACTTGTAGTAGCGTGCCCGGTATTATCAAGGATGAAAAACAGCTTAAGCTCATGCTCACATCCAACAAAGATCGAAGGCCTGTTAAAAAATGAACTCGAATGCCTCTTAAAATCGTGTTTTTCTTGATTTTAGGCCTACTAGCTTTGGATTTTTAAGATTTTTTTCCCATTTTTGAAAAATTTCAAACTTATATAGTAAATAATGAAAGCCGCTAATAAATCAAAATATTAAATTAGAAGAAACTTGCAAATTGTTTGAAAGCATCGTCATCGATTCGTGTTGTACGTGTGCTTGTAAACGTTCTATTCTGAGTTCCGCGCGGCCTCACACAAGGTGTTTATTTAAATATCTTATTTAATAGCCTTGGCCAAACTCAAGCTTTTGGTTGCATAACTCTGGTGTGCCTGCATATCGATCTATTCTAAACTGTCATCGGGCTTATTTTAGTCTTGTTACCTTGAACACAGACCAATAACCCAATCCATGCCATCGATTAGCATATTTTTTTTTTTTAAGCTTAACCACTTTCGATTCCTTTATTTTTTTCTCTCTCTGCTCCAAGACTCTTCAAAACGAACCATTTGAAGAAGCTTTCGTTTTCTAACTTAAAATTGCAAATGTTTCAACGACCGACCTTATCCAAATTTGCAATCAAATTGTTTATCTCGAATTGAAATCATATAATTAATCACTCTTCGCATAGAATCAATCGAAAAAGGAGATCTCTCCTACAGTCGCCTCGTCTAGAGGTTAGCATTGCCCCCGCAAAGGGATGTCGTAAACTATCTGTCTATATTTAGTGTCATGTACGTGCGGCAAATCATTCACTCCGCGCCAATGATGATCATGATCATCGTAATTTAATTTTAAATGCGTAAACGTGTGTGACTCAACAATAGGGTGCCTCTGGCTAGGAGATGATAGGTGCGAGAGCGCGCGCTATCGCACGCTGCTCATCAGCAATTCCAATTAGGCTTCAAAGCCAGCTCGGCTAGGTTTGAAGAATGAAATGAATTATAAAATATTCTATCGACGAAGTGCCTTGAACTAACTAGTTTGGATCTGAAGAACATAATTTGAAATTCATCACATCAGAGACAGAGAGGAAAAGAATCTGGCAAGCTTTACACAGAGGCTTGCATAAGCTTCCAAAACGGGTCTTGAGGAACTCTATCGAGCACGTGTTGCGTTGCCTTTAATGCATTTAGTTTAGGAAGTAAATACTTTAATACGTACTTTTTTTGGAACATAACCCAATAGTCATTGTCCATATCGGTCATGTCGATCTTCTTGCCATATTCGATAACCTGTTGAGGGTTAAAAGAGTTTAAGTTCAAATTTCTAATCAATGTCTTTTTATTTTTTTTTGTACCTTTGGATGTTTCTTGGACATAAGCCAACCGACATGGGAGAAGAAAAATCCCCGAGTAGCATTGTGTGGATCGGCATCTGTGTCGGAATATTTGTGATGTTGTCTGTGATCTCGCACCCAAACATAAAGGCAGTTCTATAAAAAAAAACATGTGCGTTATCCTGCTATGCAAATCTGCCTAGTGTCAAACTTACCTGGCCAGCCATTGTGTGCATCACCAAAAGGGCCACCCTAAGCCATGTCTTCGCTTTGTAGGCACGATGGGAGAACAGCCGATGAGCGCCCATTGTGATTCCCATTCCACTAAGGAATGTCAATAGTATAACTGAAACGAGTCAACAAAAAAACGTGCATAAGTTAAAATGTTAAAAAAAAATCAGGCGATAGTTTCTTGTTTATTGTTTATGTCTTAGGGCAGAAGATAAACTGGTTTAAAGCTTCGAAGGGCTTTGAAAGTTAGTCATAAACAAGATCGTGTGTGGCGGAGACTAAGATTCTTAGAAGTGGAAAACCTTGGTGCCAGACTGGCACTGGTAAAGAGTTTATTTTTTTTTCTTTAGAAAATAATTTTTCAAAAATCTATTTAATTTAACATTAATAATCATGAGTCTTTGATTGACTAAAATTTAAAAATTTACACTCGTGTATTTAACACAAAAAAAAAACTTTGTGTGGAGTGTGCGAAGTGGTTTTAGACGGATCTTACTTGTTTAAAGTGTTTTCTTGTGTTGATTTTTTGTTTTTGAAAAAATGAGATGCAAAGACAGAGTTAAAAAAGAAAGGCTAGGACAAAGGCATGTGTTCCGAAAACTACTGAAGACCAAAAACTCACTTATATTCTCTCTTCAGCTCCTTAAGAAGTTAATTGTTCATGAGCACTATAAAAGAATTATAAAACTCGAAAATCAATTCGGGCTTGAGAAAAACGGGTACACCAACCGTTTACTTCATAAAAACCGTTTTATTTTATTATTTATTTTTGACACCTTAACTCAAAAGCAAGTCTTAAAGAAGTTGGTACTAATTTGTTTGAGTGGCGTGGCTTGAAAGCTGCCTAGCAATGGAATTTTCAAAGTCATATTGGGAGAACACGATAGGGACGATGAGAAAATCGGAGTCCCACAGGCATCGAAATTGGGTCCATTGCTCTTTATTATTTACGTAAACGACATGCTATAAGTGCTTAAATATATTACTGGATCGGCGTTAAACTTCGATGTTATTACAGCTTAGTGTCACGGCCATGGATTAATGCACATTCGCCGGGCTGACAACCCGAAAAACTTAGTTAAAGTTCTAGATGCACGAAATAAATTGATTGCACAGATATGGATGTTTAACTTATAAATAAGACAGATTGGGAACGTATCCTCAAATGTACAAATATTTGGAGTGCTAAAACATAGTTGTTCGGTTTAGCAAAGTCGCATTTGAGATATGGCGTAATAGCGTGAGAACGAGCGTCACAATTATGACCTGCAAGAGCTTCAGACATGTCTACAGAGACGAATAGGATGCTGCAGTTGTCTGAGTACTTAATTCGAAATTCTCCTTTGGTTTTGACGCGTTGATGTTGAGGCTGGAAAATTCTTTAGAACCTAAGATCCAAGTAGATCCCAAAGAGTATTTGTTTTATTTGGTTATCATCATTCCTTTTGGCATGTCGTTGGTTGTTCGGGTTGCCTTCGTATTTGAAGAGCCACTTCATCCAACAAAGTTCCAATCCGAAGAGCTTGCGAAGACCTAACCTTGTTTTTCACACACAATTAGAAAATGGTGTTAGCTAGCTAAGGTCTGAGAGATTTGTGGTTTGAGACTGAGACCATTGTGGTATGAAGGTACAATGAAGTAAATATGCAAAAGCTCCAAGGCATGTTTTTTGCACAGAATGTGATGTTATAGGACACTGCATGAATTGATGTTATTTCGAATGACTTCTGAGGAGCTGAATGTGCTGACAGGACATTTCCAATCGGATCTTAATTATTTGAAAATTTTAATGACGAAGCATGGATAAATGTCAGGTTCTTTAGCAACTTTATAAAAAAAATGAAAAGGTGTCTATTTATTGAATTAAAAAATATATTCCTAACTGGTATCCCAATGCACTTGAGCTAATCAAATTATACTGGTAAGTGCTTCTATGGATTCCTCGAAAGATATGTAAAGGGCAAGTCTCATAAAGAAGAGTCATAGATCTTGTCTTAGTTGCATTTTGAGGGACCTTTATACCAAAGCTCACAGAAACAAGGTGAAGGTGCTTTGGGAACCCAGAATGTTCTCATTCTAAACGAATTTAATAATCAAGAGCATAACATATGTTGAGAAATGGCAAGCCGACGCGGATCGACTTTTAGGTGATTTGTGACCATGGGCAAGACCTGGATTTACTCTGATCCTGAGACGAAACAACTGACTATGAGTTGGAATAAACCTTTTTTCTGAAATTGAAGAAATTCAAAGCTGCGAGCTCGGCCGAAAAGGTCCGTATTTGGGATGCCTGGGGGGAATTGCATGCTTTTACTACAGCGTCCCGTTCTGTCTGAATGAGAAGTTGGACACAAAACTTTAATGCTTCACTGGCCATGCTTTAGAGCAATACTATATATCATGACAGAACCGGCAAACATTGATTAGTATTATATTTGGTTGAAGGAAACCTTTTCCAAAGTAGATAAGCGATCATGGTCCATGTTGAGCTCAGAAAATTTAAGCGATTACGAATGGCCGGGGTCAAACTATGTATCGGGGGTGTGGTTTAGCAGCAATGTTCATTTTGGTTAATCAGTCTCTCGAAAAGAATTGCGTAAATTCTATGAATATAATTTGAAATTTTGTCTATTTTCCAATTCAATTACAAAGATCTTTATGTTATGTTGTTCCAGCATCAAAGCCGTTTAATTTAAACAGAAGTGCAACCTTAATGACCATTTGATCTGCTTACGGAAATCAAGTTATCAAGTTATATTGGGTGGCAATGTTTGTCTTAAATTGCTTCAACTTTACACATGTGCCTGTCATGCACTTTGTATAATTCAAATTTCGCTTCACTTACTAATTTAATTTGCAATAAAATTGTTTACAATGAAGTAAGCAAAAATGTACTTGGTTTATATATGCATTTTTATTTCACAGTTAAGAAATTAATGCACGAATTAATTGCACCATATTCCATGCAAAATATTTTACCGAGTTGCTGAACTTTCGTTTTACTCAAAGTTCTTGAATGCTTCCTTGATACCAAATATTCCAGGCTCTCTAGTAGTTTTCTAAAAGAACCGGTCTACTAGGGCAGCTGTTAATATTAAGATCTTTGTTTCGGCTGATCATTTTAGAAGACTTTGTATGCAACTTTAATTGAGCGAAAAATAGGCTAGGGTCCCCCAACTCAATTAATCTTCTTAAAAGGTCCATTAGTTTGCCAAAACCTCATCTGTCGTATCCGGAACTCAAAATATTGAACTTGAAAATATTGCCACCTTTCGAACAGGGAAATCGACTGTATTCAAGAAATCTGCTATGACTACCCTTCCAATACATTTGAATAGGAGGTTTTCGCTAAAAAAAAATAAATAAATAAAAAAAAACAGTGTTTTATCTGCAATTTGGCGTGGTGCCCGTTATACCCCGAACATACCTAAGGATTCGGTGGGTTATAAAGAAGGTGAAAAGAAACAACACTTTTAGGGGCGGATCGGTTTAGGTGGAAATTCAAAATGTTCTGCGTGGCATTTGCCTTACGCAACATTCTTGACAAATGTAGGTTCATGAAAACCGTAGTTGGTGCGGTTTGGATCTAGGCAGAGACAGATCTGAGGTAATGGGGGTTGGTCCAAAATGAATTTTTAGTCCCTCATTGATATTGTCAAATATTGGACCTCGTTCCTTAAAGTCCTTAAGACGAGTAGAAAAGATCACAGTTAAGAGAAGTGAAAATGTTGAGAACTGTTAGGTCAAAGAAAAACCTCATCGGGAAGTCTTTTCTTGACTTGAGACTTTGCTGAAAAAGAAGAAGAAGATGGAAGAATTCCAATGAAGTGTGGTGCGTCTCAAAATTAGAAAAATTGGACGATTGATAAAAATGATATTTGCGCGAAATTATTGGAGTGGTAAAGTTTTGTATTTTTGCTTTTCTATCTCGTCGAGTACCTGCAATGAGGTGTTTGATGCACATGGGGCAGAAATTCTTTCATTAGCGAGGTTTTTCCATCCTATTGTGAAATTTTCATACAACGCTATGCCGGATTTTTTTATCGGTTGTAGGACAGTGTAAAGTGCTGTGGTTTGTTAGCATTAAAGCATCGCTCGTTTGGATTCAATGAGTTTAACACGGGTTACCACATATTTCAACATTCGAAGAATTGTGATGTTTTCAAGAAACGAATATGAATAGCCAAGTGTACTGCCATTAGTATTCCTTCGGTATTGGACGAGATAAGTCAGACAAATGGTCATTGATAAAAAACTGAAAATAAAAGTGTTGATGATAAAACTGCAACCTGTTGCATATCAGGGTTTATATAATTTGATCAAATCAGCATGGTTGGAATAATTCAAAGGGTAGTTCGGACCATAAACTGTCAAATGTCTTTAATTAGAGTGCGAAATTATGTGGTTTTATTTTTCGGCTAGGTAAGTTGATTATCAGATCAACAGTGGGAACTTTGCCATGCTATTTTGAAGGTTAAGTTTAAGCTAAGATTGAAAATATTTCATAAGCTGTTGGTTTATCAGCGTTTTCATGTCACAATAGAAGCAATTTTTGTGAAATTGGTCGGTAGCTGGAAGCTTAACAAAACTGTTTTCCAGCTACTCAGAAGAAGACTGAAACTGGTGGACAACAGAAGCTATGCCAGAGCAGAATAACACAGGTTTGGAACTGCAGATGTATGTTAAGGCTCGGAAGTAGACCTGAAAGAGATAAAGCTCAATCTCGGATCTAGAAAGCGTAGAGGTGTCAGAAAAGTCAACTAACAGCTGACAGATGTTGGGTGAGCAAAAGTATATGCTACACTTCTGGCACTCTTTATCTTCAAATTCTGGTTTAATGTACATTTATTGCTGCATAACATCGAGTGAAGGATAATTTTATTGGATTGTCAAAAATCCCAAAATTTGCCGCACAAAATTATCGGCCTTAACTATGAGAACTCATTTGTATCTACAAATGTATCTGAAAAACAATCTAAATAAAGTTTAAAAAAGTACTTACAGTATATCACTGTTATGTGTTTTGCCATTCCCATTCCCATCATAACAAGTCCAATAACACCGGCTAAATGAAGGAAGAAAAATCCGATTGCATTAAACCAGACAACTTGTCTCTTAAAGTTCGGATCAGTTCCAATGTCCTGATGTGCATTATCATGGTGGGCCTCATCCTTGGCAACAATTTGATCAATAAATCCATTTAACTGGGCAGGTTGCTGAAGGACACTGTCATCAAGGACATTGCCATTTGACAGATTCTCACAATTGTTCTTCTTCTCCTTTGGATACTTTGTCGATGTGCAATTCGTTTCCAAATTCTCAATTGTCTTATTACGATGCACAAGAATAGTTTCAGTTTCAGGACTCATCTTGATGGTTTTTATCTAAAAAATAAATTAAAAAAAAATTTGATTACATTCGATTGCAATTAATTTTGAAGGCGTTGATTTTTTGAGGCAACCTCGTGTTGCTTTCATAGTTGCAAAAAGATGCAAGCTTGTAATCAGAAAGAACCCCATTAGGTGTGTGGTAATTAAATGGCATTGCAACAATATGATGATGATGCGTCAATTGTTACATGTCATTAAAGACAGTCGTTAAAAAGCAACACAAAAAAAAAAAACAAACAAACAAATCATAGGTGATAGAGTGACACATGTGCTCGTAGGTATTACCATCCTAATGAGATCGTGACCTTAGGTTCGTTTAAAAACGAAAAAAAAAACACAAATCTATGTTTGTGGTTGATAAACATTGGATTTTCTCAGCCCTGACCACCATGAACTGTGTCGCTTTACTTATCACGCGCGAAAGGTAAACGGGAAACCATTAGCGACCCAAAAAGGCCAAGAACTAAGACCGGCAAATATTTCACAAGAAGATCTTTTTTATTGGTTTCCTATTATTTGCCAACCGATAATGAGGTAATCTATAGCTAAGTAAACAAAAGGTGGGGATCACTGCAAATGGATCAGTTGAAGGTTAGCTAGTACCCACGAGTCGTCGAAGCTCAGAGGTGTTGTTTGGTTGGCGTAATTTGCCCGAATAATTAATTTAAAAACATTTGCAGCATCATTGAGCTCAGGGATTAAGAATTACTCATGTAACCTGACATCAATTCGCTTTCCATAGTGCCCTTTTGACTATGAAGTTGTGTTGGAAAATTTTAGTAGCTTAAGCATTTTCCCTCTGGGGGCCGTTGGCTGATCTTTTGACACATATTTTGACTAACTTGCGGTTAGAATAGTATTTAAAGTTTTAGTGCAAAACGAAATTGTTTGCCTTGGGATTGATTTCTGTTTGCTGTATAGAGTTAAGAGACCACAAATATTTAAGGTGGTACAGCGGGCCATGGGTTGAACGATTAAAATTGATTGGCTGTCGCGTTTTATGGCTCATGATGCAATGAAATTTGATGAAAAAATGCCTTCATAATTCCCATGAAGCTTTAAAATATGAGTGGTTGGCTTGAACTGACGTCCCACTGAATGTTTCTCGTGAAATGCAGAATGTTGGCTTTCGTGTTTTTCTACGTTGGCTTAGGCTATAACTTCCTGAGCTTAATGGTGTTGTTGACAGCTCGACGGATTTATGGATTACTCATATGGAATTAACTCAAGCAATAACCGACGCAGCAGTCAGAAACTATAGAGATGAGGCTTTAGCGCGAAAAATTACGGAAAATATTTTTGCAGTTCTTATGCACCTGCTGGTGCTCATCGAACATAATTATACTCAAAGTTATTGAGCCATTTAGAGTTGTCCAGAACTCATAACGTTTGACCTTAACGTCTTTATGTTTTCGTTGGGGGAAAAAAAAACTGTGAGGTTGCATCAACGGAGTGTGCGCAAAAAGAAGGCTGAAGTGTTTTAGTCTTATTCTCAGACGTAGTGCCAGACACTTTTCATTGTGTCACCTTTCGTGAGACATTGACAATCTTCCTTGGGCATGACTGTCAAAAGAAAACTTTTGGGTTGGTAACAAAATATGTGTCAACTTTCAATTTTCATTAGCGTTGCGCAACAATTTGTTTGCTTGGATTTTAAGGAACACATAGAATCAGTCAGCATTTTATTGAGCCATTCTCAGCCGAGTTAGATCAGGTCCCAAATTGGTGTACTGGAAATCGACTTTCATCTCAAAAACTTACAATGTACAGAAGTTTAACACCACATAAAAGAGATCACTTCTTCTTGACCTCTTGGGACATCAGAATGAATCAGCAAATTCTTTTTGTACATCTCTTCGATATTTGCCATCAGTCTGGATCTGCCTTAGGCTTAACATTGAAAGATGACGCACTTTTTCACATCAGTCGCTTTCTTGGCTCATGAGAATATGTAAAACGAAGTAAATAGAATCTTTGCCTTGTCTCTACTCGGGCGCCAATTAAACACTATATATGTTTTATCAAAATTCCTCGTGGGTGAAAATAAGCATAGAAATAAAAGAATAAAAGTCTCAAATTTAAACTACTAATATTATGAGAATTAGGCAACGATAAGCCACGCACCATTTCTATGTTATATAAAAAAATATTAAAAAAAACCTTCAAAATTTTAAGATGACATTCACTTTTACAGCTCAAAGCACATTCATCTTGACACACTTGCGACGTTTACTCGCCAACGTTACTTTCATGCATAAATACAATTGTGACGAATTGTGTACCAACATAAGGCCGGGTTTTTGTATTTACTTATTTCAGTCATGTCTTATGAAAAATGTATCATAGGCTATTGAACCCACCTGTCAACGTCAGACTTTAAATTACAAATTCAACATCCGTCGTTAGCATTCGTCAAACAAATAAAAAAGCCGGTATGAGTCTATAAAATTTATCAGGCGCACTTCTTACTGAAACTTTGAACGATATATAACGAGAAATAAGCTTACATTGTAGTTTTGTAAAATTTGCCACCACAGTCGCTCGTAACCCTTGCGATGTGTGCACAGTAAGTCGATAGCTTAATAAAGGTGTGTTTGTAATACCTATCTGGCTTCTAGTTTGAATCACCTGAATGGTCATTTTGAAACCACTAGCATTTACAGATCGATCCACGAGTATGTAGATTGATGTCAATTATATCAGCCTGCTTATATTTTCTACGCCTACGGGCGGTACAGCACATCTCCATTTACACCTCTCCCGGGAAGAGCAATCGATTGATCCTAAATCGATCTCAGCAGTTGATTTTACCGACCTTGGCCACTTGAGCCTCTAGTCTCGACTGACAGTTCGAATAGTAGTAAAGAAGTAATAATAATGAGGAAAAGCTCGTAATAATGAAGACAGAGTGAGCCATGAATATAAGTTGCGTTATAAAGATGAAATTTTATAAGGTCAGCGGCCAGTAGTGAAATCCCCCAGATGAGAGCAAGTTTTGATGGTGGCAATATTTTTGCATTATTAAGTGATTGGTTAAATGTCAGAAGACGCATGTGAAAGTAATGACGCTATTGGAAATGAAAGCTCAAATTGGAAGAAGATCTTGAAAATGATTAATGAGTATGGAAAAAAAGAACCTTATTGCCAGCAGCTGTATTTTTGGTATTCCATCGGAATTCTTTTCACATTTTCACATAGAAATTGAAAATTGAACAACTTTGCACAGTTTATTAAAAAGTGGATACTATGATGCCGAAACGCGAACCTTGTCGAATCCCTAAACATAAAAACCTTATTCCGATTCAAGTGTTTTCTTTCTCAACTTTCGCATTCTATTAACAAAATAAAGGGTTATTCGGTTCGAGTTGCGATTTTGACATCCGAGTCAAACCGAACTGTTTTCTGATACTGTTTAAAATTAGTCAAAGTTTTGCCATTTTACTCAGAGCTTATTTATTTTCAGAAAGCTTACTATCAAATTAAGCAAAATTGTAGTAGGTGCGTTTCGTACGAGGTGATTATGGACTGAGCATTCTGTAAGTAAAATTCGAAGAGACTGGCACTGGACTGGCTTATCTTTCATCGAAGTGCACCACGCTCTACAGAAAATATATGGCTCCTTTTAGCGAAAATATTGGATCTTCACCCTTAAAAGTTCAACTCAAGAATTGCAGCCATCTGACTACGGAATGTGTGCGTTAAGATGAACTTTTTTCACAGAACATTTTCTTCAGCCATGAGTTCTTCCTTAACTCGGAGGGCAACCGTCGAGACATCCACAGAAGCTCACAGTATGAAATTCAATTCGGTCTGGTGGTGTCATTATGAAGCTGTAAACGTCAGTCTCAATTCAAATCATTATAGCCAAATTTTAAATTTCATTTGCGCACTAAAGTTTTACAGGCAAGAATTCTGAAAAATACTTTCGTTGAAAATGTTTGCTAGGACATACTTGACAAAGAAAGCAAAGGAATTGAAAGGAAGGAATTCTAAGGGCGCACAATGGCTTTTACTACCCCGAAAGCTATAAATGGCTCGAAACCAAAACTATTGAGTTGTTCATACAAGCATCCTTAGGTAAGTCGAAATAGTGGGTAGAAATAAGTTTGCTTCTAGGTTTGCCATAAGCTACTAGAGATACACGTAGAATGGCATTTAACTCTTCGGCAAGTAGATTTTTTCGCTTCCTTCACTGTCGAAAATACTTATAGCAGAAAAATAGTGTAAAGGAGAATGTTTCTTGATTATTGAATACACAAAAGGGTGTGTACATAAAAGCTTAGAACGTATCCTTTAGTATAAGTTTAATTTTTATATTCAATTACCTCCTTTCTCATTTATATTTTAAAGATTGTTTAAGTCTACAATAAATGATGTTGAAATCAAAATAAATAAATAAACCTAGCTCTGTCCCATCACGGTTGTTGTCCTCGATAAAATGTAATTTTGTTGTACATTAAACTCTTCGATGAATGAATTTTTTATTAACTCTTAAATCAACAAAATCTGTTTGGGATCATTAACCTTCCACTAACCTTGCAATCACGAAAAACATGCCAGTTTAAGCCGAAGATGATGCACCAAAAAACCAAGTCTTAGTATCACGACAAAGAATTTTCATATTCAGGGTCTGTGGTCAAGTTTCATCTTACATTAGATATTCAGTCTTGTGCTCATTAACTGTTCAAAAAAGCCCCTTTCAAATACAATGACAAATGTACATACAGATAAGATATATATATGTACGTGCGTGCGTGCACAGACTATCAAGCCCAAACTCAATTCATAACCATCATCCAGCTATTGACAGACTCACCTTTGAGTCGAAAAATTCATATAACTTCTAAAAGAAGCATTAAATTATGGGATACCACTTTTATGGTTTGGTTATAAATTCATTGTCAAGCTATTCGTTGATCCGGCATCTACTTGCTATGCACAAGACGTTCGTTTTCATTCATTCAAAATTTAGCTTAAGTCTCCCTTATGGATGCATTAGACACAGACTCTATAGGCCGAAACTATACTCACAACTAACCAGGAATCCCGCATATGGTTTCAAAAAAACTTTGCTTTGAAAATGCGGAAATAGTACATAAAGCCAAAAGAGTTGTGGTCTAACGACCGAGGCGACGCTCTCCCATAATATGATTAACTATTCGCTTTGGTTAAGATATCGATTTTGAATTTTAAGAACCTTTTTTTTTGACTAGCTGATTAGTTCTTTTTTGAGTCATCGGCATTTTTAGGTATCTCAAGGTCTGGCTGATGTGATTTATGTGTGGATCAACACGGGTACTACTGTCATCGTCATTTGAAGCGTGTGTGCTTTTAAATTTGAATTTTTTTTTGCAAGATCCAAAAGATACTACGTACGAGTAATTGTAATTCGACAAAAGTTGAACAGGTAAAAAAGCATAAAACCAGGATAACCACGAATCATTGTGTCCAGCTTTTTTTTTTTTTTTGTAAGGCTAATAATGATTTGTAATTCAGCACTTACACTCAATTGACGTCATTTGCGGTAGAATGCTTGCATGCTTCGCTTTCAAAAAAACCTTTTTAAGAATTTTTAGCACGTTTCAAAGTTCTTTGAATTTCACCTTTGCAAAAATTAAAAAAAAAAAAATTCAAATAATAATAAAAATTTAACATCTCATCACTCAATTGTAATAAAAGATGGTGAACGCCTTGTGACCGCCAACCGCTTAATTCTTTGCATATTAATGGAAAAGCCCATCGGCCCGACAGAAGTTCAAAACCCAACGCAAAAAAAAAATCTGTCTCTTTTTATTTTTGGTGATCTTGTGGCTGGCGGGTTTGGCTTTTTGGGTGAGTTAAAGGTTTTTGGTTATTTAAAAATAATACTCTAGCAACAAGTTTTGATGGCAGAATTGAATAATTAAGGTTCGAGACCGGTATGTTTTACATACACATGGTCTGCAAGAGTTGCTTTTTTACATATCTACATATATACGACGAGCATGTGACCGAAGTGACCATGGAAGATCAACTTATGAACTCACCAGAGAATCTTGGGAACGCAAAAATGTTAAAACTTTGATGTTTTTTTTTTTGTTTTTGTTAAGTTTAAGGAAATCAATAGGGAGTCTCAGTTTTGATGAAAAACTGTTGAAAATTCAAATTGAAAATCAAAAAAGATACACTGTAAGTATTTTTAGAACAATAGAATCTGCTCGACACGAGCTTGAATACTAAATTTGCAAGTGGACTTTGAGGTTAATAATTAAAATGGAAAAGATATTTGAATATACATATTTTATTTCGAAGTGAGTCTTCTTCGGGCAAAGGAAGTGATTGTATCTAATTGGTTTCTAGGTTATCTGTCGTGCAAAACAACTAAGAGAGTTATGTGCTGAGCTGTGAGATACGAATACATTAACACAGGTTTTATAACATTTTACACGAAAATTATGAAGGGGTAGGTTTTACCTCTTCTGCTGTAAATTTTGTAAAAGCAAACCTTTATATGCTCAGTAGCTAAACGAAGTCACTTTAATGCTTGACACAGTAGCATGTCTCAAATCCGGCACAAAAATATAACGTGTGGTTTTAAAGCACGTTCGGTTTAATAATGTTTAAGGTTTGGTTTGGGTTCTGGTTAAGAATAGAATTTTTTTTTAACTCAAGCCCACACCGGTGAATGTTAATAGCATAGTGTTTAGCATTTAGAAAGAAGGTAAACAGAGAGAAGGTAAAAATTTCATCGCAGTCTTTTGTTCATAGATAGAGTTAACAACAGCGCTGCGATAAGGGAAAAAAATGTATTTGGTTCATTAGTTGCAGTTTTGTTAAGGTTAAGGCATAAGTAAGACATCATAATCAATGGCATAATTTTTTAGTACTCCATTGCTACTCACTACCCCTATAAGCATCGCAGAAGAAACCAACTTGATTGAGAAACATTAAAAAATTGTTTATAGTCATTTCTGATGCACCTCTCTTCCTCTTCAGGTAGACTTATTGTAATATGCTTTTAGGTCCAGGCATCGAGTTTTTTGTACGAATGCCAGACTTTTTTTCTGGTGTTACAGTGGTGAGAGAAGTGGTATGCACCCTGAGAGTAAAATCACGTGTCCGTGGATCAAAGAATATTTGCTGAGAATAGTGGGCGTCAAAAAGAGGTCTTACTTTCGCGCTTAACCGTATACCGCATCAAGTTGCGTTTCGAGTTCACAGCCTTCAAGTTTCAAGTTCGCATCTTAACTTTATTGTTTTTGAATGCAAATGAGTGTAAAATTTATCAATTCAAGGGCGTAAGTAAAAATTCTAACTGCTTAAGTACATTTCATCCATTACCATGAAGCTCTTTTTGTCCAGCTGTCCAGCCTTTTAAATTATTATCTGAGCCATTTCTGTGGTAAAGGAAGCTGGAATAACTATCATACAAATTCTTGAGGCAACACCTAATTTGGCATAACTTCACTATATGTGTTTTTGGTTCTATCTTTCATGTAAATGTAATTTCAATTTCTTGTGAGAGGTTCGACCGTGGATACCAGTTGTCATTACTCATCGCACGCTCGGCAATCCTTCAATTTAATTTTTTCTCTGAGTTAACACTTTAATCATTTTACTTGAATGAAGAAAGATAAAAGACCTGAGAGCAGCACATTATTTATTAAGATCTCATGGGAACATGGTAAAATATGGGAACTAAGGAAACAAATCATCCTCAAATAGAAGCTGAAGTAACCGTTTTTCCTGAAGAAAGGAAAGATTTGATTCTTAACTGCTTCTTTAATAGCAAAGATCTTCAAGCTTTGAAAGTAATTTTTAAACTCGTAGGCAATTCTATTTACCCCAATTCGAGGGATACATATCAAGAGACAGAGAATTGTTTTTTTTTTAATTTGCTGATTTGATTTGAAGATGAGGAGAAGAATTTAAAAGTAATGTAGTGGTTTGAATCTCAGGTGAATTTTCTTTTCTTATGCTCCATGGGTGGAATCCAAATGCCTGACCAGCATGACCAGCGTGGATCAACAGTCTGGATTTGAAAATTAATGTAAGCCAACTGTTCCAGTCGGTCTTCATTAACTCTCTTAATGAAATTTAGCTTAAATTGAAATAAATGTGCGAGTGCTGTGCATTTCTTGGAAGTAACCATTTTTTTTAACGCCTTCATATAGAAGTAAATGTAAATGTTTTTCTGCTTGAGTGATTGCAAAGATACTTCGTTTAAGTAGTTTTTCTTATTTATTTGATGAATTTATAGATTCTCTATAGTTATAATTCGGCATATTTTCGAATCAACTGAGGCAACACGTGAAACACATGAAGATGACATTCTCTCAAAGACCAAAGAAAAAGATATATTTTCTTTAATATTGATATCGATTTACCCACTACAATGGCATTGATATCATGATACGACTAAAGGTTGATCAATTAAGAGTTACAACGCCGACAAATGAGTTTTAAATAGATACTTGCTGTTTCTCTGATGCGCTCGTCAAAATGTGATTAAAATAAAATACAAAGGAATAAACTAAGAATTTAAGTACAAAAGACAAAAAAAAATTCGAAAGTCTCAAAATTACATGCACAATTATTTCTATTCTCATGCAGTTATTTGATTTGTCTATTTTATCACATCATTAAAAACCTCCACTAATTGCTTTTAGCGAACCTCTGAAGTAGTTCAATATAAAAGGCATTATTTATGAATTAAGCCATTCAAGCGTGATGACTTTTAACCATTTTACTCGTGCACCCAAGAGATTAATGTCTGTTGAAAATTCGCTATTTATGGAGTTTGGTTCAGAATTTTCAAGCCTTATGACACGTCTGATTTGTCTCTGCATTGAAACACAAAACAAAAAGAAACTCAAACAATTATCGGCTGTAGACAATGAAAACATTGTCGAAATTGAGAGTGACTTTTCATTTGGAATTTTAGTTGGAATGCCGATTTTGAAATACAACTATTTTTTTTTTTATTTTTCTAAATGCTCATCCAAACGTTAAATCGAATGAGTCGTATTACTAAAATTTATACTGCACTGATATACGAAATTAATTTTTTCCGTCATCATTATCGATGAAAAGGTTAACGTTTATATAAGGAAGCCGACGGAATTGTATGGAACCATTCATTCCTTAAGGACTTCAAAAAATCGTGTTCAATAAATATCTCAGAATCAACTAGTCATTTGATCGTAAGCTTTTCAACGTAGCACAGTCATAGAGTCCATCATTAACATACAACTTGGTGTAGAAGTGCATGTGCCTGTTACACACAATTGAAGTATTGTTTTTTTGTTGAAGTTTTTTTTTCTTGGAGCCAAGATATTTCTTAAATTCGAAAGCATAAAAAGCAGCATTTGCTATTATAGCAACGAAAAATAAAATTCTGCGAATTGAACGAATGCAACAAAAGTCGAAATAAATTTTTGCATCTGTTTTTCCATTGGGAAGCAGTGTGTTACAACTTCAAAATTATGTCGCACCTAAGGGTAGTCACAATGATTTTGGGGCGCGAGCTCCGAAATTATAAGTTGCTGTATCAAATAACACTTTTTGAGACGTTTAACGGGATGGCAGATAATGTTGATTCAAGTTGCGTCGCACTGCCTTATGGGTTGTTTTATCACGGGTTATTATATGTTTAAGCCCATTGATAAAGCTTTCATCAACAATCAAAGTCAACTAGTTGAAATTTTAGCTACAAATACAATTCACATTACGACATAACTATTGACCCCCGTGTTTATTGCATGAACTAAACAAGTTGCATGCATAAGTTTTCGATAAAATGTTCGAAAATGGAATATTGGTACTCTGAATCAGAGCTCTGGCAATCCATGTGTAGTAGTATAGAAAGGAGCCAACGCATCCTCAGCTCTTTGGAGTGGTGGCATTTTTGGCCCATTTTTCTCCAAAGACGATAGTCGAGTTTTTAAAGGCCGGAAATTAATGATTTGCAATACAGGCTTTAAAAGTCGACTTAGAATCGACTTTTTGCACGCTAGGTTCAATTTGGCTTGGTGGTTTGCTTATGTTGCTTAGCCGCGACGAAGCTCCGCTTTGATGCTGGTGGACTTTGTTTTGTGGACTTTTGTTGAAGATCTGTGCTATGCGGACAGGAAGGAGAGTTTATTAGAGCGAAATGTTTAAGGATATGTTAAAATTCGTGAAGGTCCTAAGCATGGGAAGGTGATAAAAGTTTCTGATTTGCGTTAAGATAATTTAATGAGTCGTATGATCAGGGGTAAACAATAAAACGCATTATCTATGAACTTTTAGCTAGTCTTGAAAACTTTTTAAAATTCAAAATGTCGTAGAGTTTTGAACGGGCTTATAAATTTATAAAATATTGAGCTGGTTGATCAGGATACCTTTAGCTTCCGGAACAATTTTCTCTCTCGAAATAGCTCCATGCCATCCTATGCATTCGTTTGTCCAACATGTTTTTTAAGGAGAAAATAAGGGGTATCTATTTTCTTTCAATTTATACATATTTGATGTAATCTTTGGTTCATTCATAAGTCTTTTTTACCATAACTACTCCACAGTTAAAACTTTCGTAGAACGAGTATAATTTAAGGTTGGTTCGAAAATTTTAGATCCTTGTGGAATCTGAACGTCGAACTGAGAAACCCTTTCTTTCAAAAGCAAAATGCGTCAAGATTTATAACTGCAATCAACCTACTTTAAAAAGTCAATTATCTTCCGCAAAGTATGCTTATGTTGAAAGTAAGCTTTTCTCATTACTAAATGCTCAGTAACATATTAAGGACTTTTATTTGCAAGCATACAGACCGCTGAATATTTTGTAAAATCATGTGTACATATCAGCTTAAAATTGTTTTTCCAATAATCTTAAAAGCAATCGATCTAGATGTTTAAAGTTCCACTCTTTTCCTTAAATGGATATGCGCTATGCCAGGGAGGAGGATGATGTCCAAACTGTTGCATCGTTGAGTAAACTCCTTATCCGAGGAAGTCATTTTTAAGGTGTATCGCCCCTTAATGATTAACGAGAATATCTTTCGCGTTTAACAAGCTCTTGGTGTCGGAGAATAGTCTGAGGACATTTAGGTGTTTGAAACTTTCATGGAATGATTGTTTTAGATACAACATTTTATAAAATCAAAGCTTACTCTTACTCACACTGAAATGTGACTCAAAACTTAAGATTGAAAGATAATAAAACTAAATTTATTATTAAGAACACCAAGTCTCCAAGGGGAATTTGCTTTTAAAGATTCAAACAAGCTCAAACACAAGCTTCAAAAAAAAGGCCACACGTTTAAGCTCATTAAACCATAACTACTCGCACAGTTTTTTTTATTTGGAAAAGTTGATGAATAAATTATTCAATTTAATTATGTATAACGCTGGATAAATGATAATAAAACCACTTTTGCCATCAGGGTTGCCCGAAATGTGGAAAAAAATAACAACAACTCATCTCCGACCAAGTCACCAAACACCAAAACATGTTGACAGTCGAGTGAGTGCCTCTAGTAGCTCATTAAACATAAATTTAATTAATTTCTCTTCGACGATATGATGAAATAAGTCAATTGAAATAGACCTCCAAAGTGCTCAAAAAGTCGTTTAACTTCTTTCTGCAAATACCTTAAAAGAATAATTACTGGCGTGCCTACGAATTAATGACCGATAATAGGAGGTACAAGCTCGAGTAATTTGTTAAGTCTTGCGATCTGAATTGACAAAGGTGATGTGTAAAAAAAAGCAACAGAAATTCTAACGACTTCCTATTACAAAAGGAAACTTCAATTAGCACAAGTTTCCGTCAAAAAGGTTCGCAAGAAGTGGTTTTTTAAAGGCAGCACATAATTGCATGTGCCTGCTGCAAGCTCGTTTGTATTTCACAAAAAGTCAAAATGAAGTAATAAATCAATAATTGTGAATTGTTGATGAAGTAACAAGTCACTGACTGCCTTTGCCTGGAGGATCAATTTAAAGATACTTTTTGCAACAAAAGGCCAATTCTGCATGGAGTCTAGACAATTATTTCGAAGTGCAAAGTTGGCACCTTACTGACGAAATATACGAGTAATGAATTGGGTTGGAATTTGTTGCAGGTCTGGTGAAATAATGTCATCGAAGAAGCAATTAGTCCTCTTTGGTGGAAGGGAGCAAGCGAATTTCGCTGCAGGATGTTATTTGCGTATTGATTTTTTTTTGATTATACTATATACCAAAAGGGTCATTAAGATAATGAGCACTAAGCCTTAATGATCTATTGAGCTCCTGCAAAACCATCTAACTTTCCTCGCAGGTGACTAGACGGATGAGTTGTGGGTGCGAAGAGACAAGACTAGGGAATTCAATTTCGAACATCAGGCATGTTTTATTTGTTCAGACTCGGATTTGAGGGCATACTCGATATTAATTAGACTTTAAGTGATTTGTAACCCTTAAAGTAACCTATTCAGGTTCTAGAGTCACGTTTGATCACACCAGTACTCTAGTACTCTAGTTCGATTTTTGGCTCAAACTTCAATTTCTTTTTGCAGACTCCGACCGACCTCAGATCAAGGCAGTTGCATCATTCGGAAGATTCGATGCCTAGCCAGTTTATGAAGCTCTTTAAATGTCTAAAGCTTCACTCCAATGTTCAAAGTGTTCTAGACGTAGCATCCCAGACAATTCAGATCTGTAGAATAGAGCAGCTGGGGTGTGGGCCAACATTAAGTCATACAAACAAGAGATAATCGAAAGGAAAAGTTCATGGCAGCCTCCTTAAGGATAATTGACAAAGAGAGTTATGACAAAAGCCGCATATTCCTTGAAGCTCAGAAAAAAAAACGGGAAAGGTAAATGCTGCCAAGCGTTGAGTAATAAGCCCTACCAGACAAGCATAACCCAAGACCTCTGAGTGCGAAGGAGAAAGTGTAATGAATTTATTGTTATACAGGCTGTACAGTGATATGTGATCTAGCCAGAATGTAGATTGATAGCCGAACGATGTCCATCAACGATCTGACCCGAAGAGTCTACGAATCTCCATAGAAGGGACAAAAAAGAAAATGACTTCAATTTATTGTTCAACTGAAAGCAGCTAGATGAGGATTGACTTAGCTTGAGGGACTTGTTTGTTGAGCCGAGGTCAACGCCATCGAAGGAAGCATGACAGTACGTTACTATTCTCTATTTTCAAGGAAGTTGTTAGACTCACCAAAAGAAGGAGGTAAAAGAGTAGATCCTCGAATAAAAGTACAAGGACAAAAAATAGCTTCTGAAACCTTTAATCGTTTTATATCATCTGTTCGGCGGCATCCTCTATACGACAAATGAAGATTTGCAATAATGTAAGGATTTTTAATAAAGCTTTGAGAATTTTTTAAATGATTAAGATTGAAGAGACAATTATTAAAAGGTTGTGTCGCAATTTGAGAGCACGGAGGTTAACCATACAAAAATAAACACAAATGCACAAACACACAAGAATAAATGTCCGTTGTCCTTCAGGGGATAATCAGATGAAACTTTTATCAATTTTTGGCATTTGTTAGTGGCAGTTATTCAGTTTTCATGACTAACTCTTGACTGGCATTTGAATTGGAATCTTAAACTCTGAAATGGGAACCCACCATAAGATGAATGTGAGATGTGAAATTGACCTATCTGCGCACAGATACATTCATAGAGTTTAAATTGAATTTTACAGGTGAAGAACCGTGAAGCTTTGACTTTAAAGTAGAAATTTGCAAACAATATAAAAAATATTGATTTCCAGGAAGGAAAAGCCTCAATTTATAAAGGAAAATGTTTTTGATATGAATTTCAAAGAACTCGTTTTCCGGAAACAGCTACTCCTTTTTCAAAGTGGACATTACAACGTTTGATTGGCTTTAAGGCAACATAAGGAAAGTTACAGAATACAATTGAAAAATAATAAGGACATTCCTGAAGAGCTCTGAAGAGTAGGCAAAGTCCAAAGAATTAAATCATATTCATTTTCGATAGACATTTTTTTTTATTTTAAGAATATTCATTTTTATGGTAATAAAAATGACAAAAAAATTATTATAAAAAAATATGAATAAAATATTTTTTAATGCTTTTAAACGTTGTCAATTTATGCTTTCGACAAAAACCATCGATTTTTTGACGATAGCCAAATTTATTTCATTAATAAATTGACATACATATTTCAGTTCTCGACATTTCAAAAACACAATAAAAAAACTATATATACTTCCGAAAACAATTCCTAATACGTTACAAATTACTGCCGCATGACATTGTCCATTTAGGGTTTATGCGTCAATATTTACGTTGCGCATTTTGCCTTGTAATTAGACAAATCGCTTCTGACGAGAATTATTAATTTGTTTTTAATTTGCAAATTGATTTTCATATTTTCGAACGAACCAAATGGGGTAGAGAATTTCCTAAGGGATTTTTATTTTTTAACAAATTACACTTTGAAAACAAAAAACTTTAACAAATTGAAAGGATATAGGAAAGGAATTTGTACTCACTTTAAAAATAGTTTTTTTAATCTTTGGAAAAATTACAATTTCTAAACCACACTGACACTTTTTTCAGTTTTCTTTTAAAATTTTCGTTCACTAAAAATTCAATTTAGCCAAACAAATTTGCGTAAAAAAAATTATATAAAAATTGAAATCCTCTTTCGCTGTTGTCCTTTATTTTTAACGTTTAATCCTCCCCTAAGTGGGCTTTTGTATCCTTGTAGATATATATATATATTTTTTTTTTTGATAGATTGTAACACTTTGAAAAAAAGGAATTTACTTCACGAAATTTGTGTTAAATTTTATTTTTTTTTCTTCCTTCGTTGTCGTTTCAACACACGTTATGACACTTGCGAAAGGATATTGGTGTCTTGGACAGTACCATCCACTCGATTTGAACGACGACCGATAACTCAACAGTTTGCAAAAGATCACTTTAGTTTTAAATCCTGATGGATTTGAAATTCAAATTGTTCGGAAGAGACAAATAGCTTAACGGCAGCTAACTATGTCGCCTGCTGAGATATGAGATACTTTTCTTGTCGAACGTTTTGTGTGTTGCGTTGTGTGCTACCCAAAGCCTACTATACAACTAGAAGACACAGAATCGATATTAGTGACAAACCCATATACATACAACTGGTGGAAACGAAGAAAATGTATTCACGATCATCATGGCATCGTCGTGTGTCATGATCGCATCGCGATGTGGTTTCGCTTTCGTGTGTTGGTGTAGTGCTGACCGATCGATGGATAGTTTTTCGTTATAGACCCTCCCCTCCTTCCACCCAATGCGGAAAGAAGAAAAAGATTGAAATTTTTGAGTATTCGTTGTGGTTGTTGTTGTTGGTGCGTGTTGTGTTATCAGTGATGGTTCAAGTTTACAATTAGTTTTTTTTTCTTGTCTTTTGGTAGACCTTCGACCGGATTGGATGTTTAGTCCTCAACCGCGTTTCATTTTCTTCTTGGTGGTTACTGGGTCTTGTCTTTTAGATACAAACATCGTATTAGAGTGCAAATTAAGTATCTGTGTTTGAATCAAGTTCAAATAATGAGTGAACCGGCAAATGGGTTAAAGCTTTTTAAAGAGGTGCTTTTAGCATATGCAGGAAATTGTGCGCGCACGTTGTGTTTGTGTGATGGTGCAGGAAATTGCTGCTGGCAGTTTGCCTTATTATACAGTTGATAATAATTATTGTGGGTTAATGCAACCTAAAAAAAAATATATATGTATATAAAGCTTATTCGATGACGATGATGAAATTTGAATTAATAGTGCGGTGATCTCTGGGAAGCCAATGATGTATGCTTTGTATGGATTTTGCATTTAGATTTCCTATCGGATGGTCGCTGATATTCTGATAAGGCATTTGAATAATGTGAGTTTTATTTTTATTTTTAGGTTTTCTTCCGTAATTTCGACATAGAAGAAGAAGTCATTTACATTTTTAATCAAAATTGATTGTGATGAATATTTTTTTGTGTTGACAATTCGTTCCAGAATCTTATGGAACTGCGATTCATTTCCTTCAAAATTTTTTTAAATGGAAACTTCGACTCGGAAAGGCGTCATTTTCTTCATTATAACTCTTTTGTTTGTGTTGCGATTTTGCACGTGGATAGGTAATAAAAACTCACTAATACTTCGTGGAGTTTAAGCTGTATTGAACACAATGAACAGAGAAACACTAATGTCCCTTTAATTCGGTCAGGCTATACAAAAGGATGCAAATGGGATCTGGCAAATGTCAAGCTTGACGACTGAGCCGTGTTTTATTTACGCTCGTTATTCATTTTTTTCCTGATGGTTTGGTGTAGAGTATGGGCGTTTGTTAGTACCATAAAAATTATTGTCGCTTAGGGTTTTGAATTGTTAGGCTTGGAAAATTGGAGGGTATGAACTTTGAAAACAAAAAAAGTGGAAACAATATTTATTCAGATAAAAAATTCGCGGATTAAATACCAAGGAGTATATTTTGTTTGACAATTGATTTTCTTCCCGCTTTATAAAAATATTGAATCTCAAAGTAATAAAATTACAGTATTTCCAAAGAAACCATAGGCAAAAGGACATCGAATTGACGTCCACATTTGGAAATTAATACTCTACCAACTATAGTTGAAATCATGGAACAGTGTTTGATAGAAACTTTCATCCAATCGGCATCGGATTCGAAGTAAAATCAGATGTATGTAGGGTGGGACATTTGTTTGTTTAATTTTAATAAAGTTATAAAAAAGATGATTCAATATTACAGGGAGCGTTAATTGAGAGGAAAACCGCCTGATTAATAAATGAATCTTATTATTTTATTCAAATGAAGGGTTCATTATATTTCGAGTATTGCGGCTTTATTCTTGAGTGTCTGAATCTTCTCTCTCTCACCCCACAAAATAAAATGAACGCTTCATTTTATCCCGTTTAAATAAAGAAGCAGTGCTTTCTTAAGAAAAGTTGTAGAGCTCAGAAAGTTCTTTAAAAAATTGCGCACAAGTACACAATATTAAAATATAAATATAAAATTTCAAATTTATCTTGCTTATCGTCGAAGATATTTTATGAAGATTGTATGTTCGCTGCGTGGATTTTTTTATCTCGCATTTCTTGAGAACGAATCAAGCTATTGAATACTTGCAAAATGAACACCTCATTAGGTCTGGTGAAATTTGATTTGGTGGTTTTATTTTCATGTTAGAAAAACTGTCAACAAAATAGACAGTTTAACTTGTTCTATTAAAAACAAGTTAGTTTTCGATTTTGTTAGTGTTTTTAAAATTTATAAAAAGAAATAAATAAATAAATTTCCGGGCAATACATTTTGTCAGACAAATTCATATAAAATTCTGTTTTTTCCTTTTCACTTTTAATATCAAAATTTACTACAATACCTTCATCAAAATTTTGCTTATAAAGTCAAATGACTTAATTAAGTTAGCGCAATAACTAAGCCGACTATGGCTCTAAAATATTGTTCGTCCCCATTGTCGTCGAAAATCCATATCAAACTTGCGACAGTTTTGTCGACATTCAATCGATCAACTTTTTAATTTTTTCTAATTGACTTCAAAATTGGATATCAATATGGACTTTTTTCATGAAAAAAAAGTTCAGATAGCAGCTAATACTCTAAAGTCACGATAACTAAATGCATATTCAAAAAAAAATTAATCAAATAAATATTTAAATGATGAAAATATTGAAATTCAAAAATCAAGCTGTTTTGCCAAATTTTGTGGACTATAATCTTGAACTTCATAAAACCTTAAAAATGTAAGGAAAGCTGCTAATACTGACATGAAGCTATGACTGAATGCAAATACAAAAATGCATATTCCTAAATAAATATTTAAATGCCGAAAATATTGAAATTCGAAAATCAAGGTATTTTACCAAATTTTGTGGATTATAATCCTCGTTGGGCATTGTGAAACGAACCTGCCTGTCAAGATCGTCCCGAAACAATATTTATATGAGGCCATTCAAAATTTTGAGGTGCCACTGTCTCTATTTCTTGATCCACATTTTTCCGGTAGAGCTTGGAAAATTATTTCAGTTATATGATTCCGGATGATATCCTTACACGATAATCATATAGCCACTAGTATTTTATTGTTTAATAATATTAGCTTAAAGCAACTCAATCTTTATGAGCCAATTGATTTCGTTAAAAAAAAACTTCATTAAAAAAAGCTATATTTCCATTGTTGTGGTTTCTTATCATGAACCAATTCGTAGATTTCCTTACAGAAAGAAAGTCGCACATGTGGATCGCTCACTCTATCGAAATGCCTCGAAAGAACGAACAAAATCTGCAAACACAACCGGACTGAGTATGATGCCCTCGAAGCTGTGATTGCATCTATTAACCTTAAAGAAATAGATCCCATTCTGAACGCTTCCCCAGCTCGGGAGGAAGATGATCCAACTCATGACTATACTTTTGAACAAATTTGACTCAAAACTTCTTTCAAAATTGGTTTGCTTTAAAGTTGAAGTTAAATTTTGAAAATCAAGTTGATCAGAGTTATTCACCAAACATAGCAAATTCAGCAAAATCTGCGCTCATGAATAAGATTATTCAACATTTGATTACTCAGCAGATTAAAACCCAACAATGCCTTACGTTTTTCGAGTGGGAATGAGATCTTAATTTATGTCACCTAACGATGATAATTTTTTTTTATCATCAATCGGGTAGTTCTTGGGACTGGACACAACGCACACAAACCAATTCTTATATTTTCTTCGTCTAGCTCTGAAGTCTTCCTTTAATGATTCAGATTATATTTTTCGAGGATAGGAGGTTGCTTTAAATTACCAGAAATGTGGACATTTATGAAAGGCAAAGCCACACTTGAAAATTTTCATGCTTAGACGCTCGCTGAGAGACGTTTTTATTTTGGTGTATTTAGACTTCCAATTTGGTTTTTTAGTTTTTTTTTTGTTAAAGCAACAGTACAGAGAACCTTAATAAATGAATTTGTTCCAATTTTTATAAAACAAGTGAAGTCATATAAATCAATCACTAAATTGCTCTCCAAATGTACTGCTTGTACAGTTCTGGAAATCACGAAACGATGTCAAATATTGAATTTTCAATTCGGCAGGTTTAAAAATAGAAATAAAATTGCAGCATTTAGCAAGAGCCTTGGTGAACCCAAGCCTTTCTCTTAATCGAGTCTTATCACTATGCCAATTGCCGATACATACATTTGTTTATTTTATGTATTATCCTTGAAAAGAAAAGGCCAATAAATTTATAAACATTAATTCTTGATTCTTGATTCTTTATTCCACACTTAATATGCGATGAAGCAATTTTGGATGCTGCTTGCCAAAACATACGAACATGCTGCATAAAAATACTCGCAGATTGGGACAAATGAGTCACAATTTCGCAGGTGATTAATTATTTATTAATTCATTGACGAACCACAATGCGGATGCACCTTAGAACGAGCTCATCTGACGCAGAATCAAGTATTTTAGCCCGGGAGCCAAACTAAACGATAATGGGATTATAAATTAGTGTCAAACGAACATAAGAAGCTTCCTTAGCTAGTGCTATGAAAGTTAGTAGACCACTTTGGGGAGCTCAAGTTCAATTTTATATAAATGGTGTTACACAGGAAGTGTTTAGCGAAGTTTAGTAGCTGGCTGACTGGCATGGTGATGGAAATGAACATTAATACTGAATGGAAGAAAAAGTGCCGAATTTAAAACAATGAAATGACAGCTTTTGCCTAAGGCATGGCACAAAATGGAATCAGGAAGCGTCGAATGGTTTTAACAGAGTTTTTTTTTAAATTCTTGCGTGTTGGCTAATTTTAGTGCCGTGAAGTAACGCCAAAGGACATAAAGTCAAATTTGAAAACTTAGATTTTTTCCCCTTTGCAATAATAAAATAAGACCAACGTCCATATGAGAGTTTGGGTTACTTTCAAACGGGTTAGATGATGGACTAGCATGCGATTTGGTTTGCAATCAAAGCATTTACTATACAAAAACTTGAAAATAACTTGCAATCGGGAAATACTGAGTGATCCTGCAAGAAAGAAGCAAGATAGCAAGAAGAGATCGATTTAAATCAAGACCCTCAAATGAATAAGGAAGCATAAAACACTCCATCATTTTAATTAATTTGTTATATGATTGAAAAATAAATGAATCATTTAATAAATAAATGCAAGTCGACACACACCATTTTTTACTCGATTTCAAGGTCGGTTATGACAGCGTGCATAGGGACGAGCTTTATTGCGCAATGTTTAGTTTCGACATCCCTGCTAAGCCCGTAAGTGGATTGTGCAAGATGACGATGGAAAATTCTCGCTGCTTTATCAAGGAACTTAACGAAAGGTCAAAAATGTTTAAGTCTCTGCGAGGCGCTGTCATGTGACTTTTTATACACCGGTCTTGAGAAGATCGTGCAAAATTTACTGGCCAACACTAGAGGCACGATCTTCAAAAACTCCGTTTAACTTCAGGTAACCCTCTTACAACGTGGGTTTCTATAACACGTTTTCGCTCCAATGCGGTTCCCAAAATTCGTCAATTTTCTTACAACGCGAGTTTTTGGAACCATTTTTATATAACGCAATTTTTTGTCAAATATTTACTATTTTTATGTAAAAAGGGGTTTCCTTCCCTAAAAAAAAATTCTTGCTAACATAATATACTATATATGCTATGAAGGACGCACATCACCGATGACTTGGCAGGAGCGTCACAATAGGCAGGTATATTTTTGAGATGGTAAAGGACTTCGTCTTCCTCGGTTACGCAGTGGACTCAGGAAATAACATCAGCGATGAGATTGCTAATCCCTATTGCTTTGGACTCAAGAGGCAATTGAGTAACAGAACCCATTTCTCGAAAAGACCAAGCTAGCTTTGTTCAAAACTCTGATCATCTCAGTCCTGCTTTAAGGCGCAGAGGCACGGACACTCTCAAAAGCCGATGAAGAAACCTTTGGTAGTTTCGAAATAAAAGTTCTGCGTGCGATCTTTGGTGCCATTTTGCGTTGATGGTGAATAAAGGAGAAGGTCTAACCACGAGCTATAAGGGCTGTACAGAGCCATTCTTTATAATAATTCCCGGGGAATTCGTTCCATTTTCCCCTAACTGCTATTTTTTATGAAATTTCCCGGAGAATTTTTTCACTTTTCCTTTTTCCCTTATTTTAAATAAACTTCGAAAAACAGAAAAAAAATCTGCGGGAAAAAGGTAGGCATTGCAGATTCAAGAAGGGGGAGCATTTGAATTCATTTCCCGCGTATTTCTTCCCCAAATATTTGTCCGGGAGTTTATTGAAAAATGTAAGTTTTTTCAATTTCTACAAACCAAAATGAAATTTAAATGAATTTATTCTATAGGTCAAAGACAACAAATAAGTTTCAGCTTCAAATGCACCCAAATTTAATGTAAGAACACCGGGATATTGCGTGTGTTTTCCAAGAGAGGACAAAAGAAGAAATGAAACTGTTTTGGCCAAAAGCTGAGGCTGAACTAAATTCAGCGGGACCACCAAGTAAAAGTATTACCGAGTGGAAAAAAGTTAAATTAATTTCTTAAATTAACTAATTTCAGTTATAGGTGTGGAGTGATAAAAAAATTATATCTAAGGGCAATAGGGGCAATGAACCTCAAAACTAAGAATGAAACCGGAGGTGACCCCAATAAAGAGCAATGATTCTTAGACACAGAGCAGGCAATTTTCAATTTAATTGGGATGAAAAAGGCTGTAAAAGGTGTTGCTGCAATGTCATTTGGTTCGCTTGCAAAAGTTGTGGATTCTTCAACAATACGGGTGGATTTTGGCACTGAAGTGGTTGTGAATCCTCAAACCAATCGACAAGTGACTCCCAAAAATAAATCGGAGTGGTCCAACTCTTATCCGAAAGCAATTGCAAGAAATAGTACAGCCTCTGAAGTTCTTGAAGAGGAACTCATTATTCAAAAGGAATTGTGTAAGGCCGTCAAAGATGTCGTCGGAGACGTGAAAGAGAACATTGTTCAAAAAGAGTTTTGTCAGGGGTTTTGGCGAAGATTTAAAGGAGAATAATCGAAAACAAAAAAACAAAGCCTTAAATTAGAAATGAAGAAGCTTGAAGAAACCAAGCGCACTATACTTTTTACAAAAATATTTGCTTTTATTTATTCCTTATATACAAATTTAATAACTGTTTCCGATATTGTTCCGAGCTCTCTACTCAACTGTGGTATATTCTGAGCTTACTAAAGAAGTTTGGTTTGTATGCTGCCGAATTCATTGTCCTCGGCATTTTCTGAATTGTCTAAAAAAATGAATGCACATATTGTGGAATGTACAGCACACATTTGTTATCTTTGCCGTCTTCGCTGGACTAAAGTGAAAGTCCATCGCGCCAAGAAGACATCTCCACCTATTTTTAAGCACTCCATTCATGCGTTCAATGATGTTGCGAAAGCGCGAGTGGACCTCATTAAACTCGCGGTCGCTTGAAGCAACTGCAGGTGTCCTATGAGGGGTCAAAAGCCACGGTCCCAATGGATATCCAGCAAAATGTTTAAGGATAAACAGCTTAAAATCTGTTTCGAACATTTAAAATTCACTTTCCCGACAATAAAGTCTCATGGGGAATTGGGAATGGGGGAATTTTAATCTGGGGATAAACATCTCCCGGGTAATTTTTTTCCTCGGGAATATTTAGAATTGGGCTGATTGTGTTGAAATTCGCCGGTAATATGTTGTTTTTTTCAGAATAACTTAAATGCTAGCCAAAATGAAACTAGCCTTATTAAAAACAGCGCTCTAAGCTAACCTTAATTATTAACTATGTCTTTCGACGTAATCGAACTAAACATACAAGTAAAAAAACTAAGAAAAGATTGTTAAAGAAAACTCAATAAAACTACGGTTTTGTTTCGAAGTTAAAACTAACCTAAAAATAAAACTTGATCTACCTACTCTGCATGTAAAACTGTAACTAACTAAAACTTAGAAACTTATGCTATGCTATGCTATTGACCAAACTAAACCTAACACTACAGGGGGAAAATATATCTTAAAACTTTGTAAGCTTTGAAGAAATTCTTGGGCCCTTGTTGAGCCATCTCAATGGGAGAAGAAGACCACGATGATGAAACCATTTGCTTTTTCTTTTAACCACCAAAAATGTTGGTGCTGTCCAGTAACATTCTCCTTGTCGCGAACTGATAGCGTCCTACTGAAACGCAGGTTTACCCCTGAGCTACAAGCGTCTCTTTTGTAGGCTAGTCGCCTATCCACACTTTTATGGAAAACGTGGAAGATACTACATGATTATTCCGGATCAGTCCGAAAAGGTCTAAGTAGAGGAAAGCCTCTGGTGTAATAAAGCCGTTAAGCCGCACTGTTTCATTGTACATGAATTTGAGATAGTAACTCCCGGATGTCAGCTTATTGTTCAAGGTCCTTGCTCTCGCAACATGTCTACAAATAAGTTTAATTAGAGAGTCATCCACTCGGATAAGGTTTGCCGCGTAGTACAATACCTCATTAAAATATAGTTTTTTTTGTACAGAGACTCTGGTGTTCTATATAAAGGGAGACAAGCCCTAAGACATCGTCTCTCGAAAACCCGAATTTTTTCCATTAAGCTTGCTCCCATCTAAAACCACGCGATGAATCCAAGCACGTAAGCACAGGCCGAATGAGGGCCGTGTAGCAGATCACCTTAACCATGGCATCGAGTTGGCTACTGTGAAACATTCTCTTTGTCATAGCATAGGCCGCTTTGGCTCTGGCTAGAGCAGCATCTAGATGTTTGTTTAAATAAAGATACTGATCAAACCTTCTCACTAAGCTTTATTCGGTGCTTTTCAAGTAAAGGAAACCTGTAATCTACAAAAGGAGAGTATGTCAGATGCTCCATCAATTTAAATAAAGACAGTCAATCAGCTTTTCGAGACTTTTCAGCAGAAATAAAGCTAGACTGGTAGTCATCAAGCTTTTCGGATTCCCTCTGTCTTCACTGGATAAGTGATTAAGACCGCCTTATTTTCCTTATAAGAGATAACGTCTTATGCTGTTAGTAGCATTACATAAGGTTGTGAACATGCCTATATGACATAAAGTGGCTTGTAATATACGCGTGAAGAACCTTGTCTGTTCTGTCAAGTTTTCGAATTCCATCAAAGTTAGACCAGAAAGTATTGCGTTCACGTTCTTCAGCTCTTTGTAGAAATTTTGCTTAGATAGCTTCTTGGCTTTCTTTTTATGCCTCTTGTTTTCTCATTGCGTATCCACATTCAAAGATCAATTCGCATCCACGTTGAATTTCGTAGCTCAAATAAACAACCCCTCCACTATTCCCTTCAGATGTTGAGAAGGGTCCTGCAGTATTGTGTATATAAATACAATAGTGTGCTTCGTATTCAAAAACTATTTAATTCTAAGCTATGAATTCTTTGTTCAACAAAAAATTGATAACAGTTTTAAACTTTTCTTGCTAGGGGCAAATCGAAATCTTTTCCTCTCCTTGTTGAAGTGACTCTCAATTTTCAACTTTCAAAATTTGGAAAAGGTTTATATCTATTTATTAAATGAAGTATGAATATGTATTGGTAAGTTTTTTTTTCAAAATTATAATCTAATCAAATGTAAGCGCTAGATTCACTTATTAAAAAAACCAAACAAACTCGAATTGTTCTTCGTCTAAGCGAGCTCGGTGTAAAAGAAAATGTTATTGAAGGCACAAAAAATAAAAAAACTGTCTTATTATGAAGAAGTTTAAAAAAAAAAGTTTCTCAGTTTCGCCCAGACCGAGAGGAACATTTGAGAAATATTTTTTAAAAATCAACGTTTCTGAAATGTTTCTCTGCGTGGGATTTAAAGCCTCGTGCTTTATAATCATAAAGGAAACAAAAAATCAGTCAACATTTTTCAAAAGCAGAAAAAATTCAGAAGGCAACAAGGTCTCAAAAGCGGACACAGACATTTCGCCAGGTAGTCATTTTCAGACTGTGAGTTTCTTGTCAACCGGCCATAAGTGTTGAATCATTTTAAGCCATAACTTTTCGATTTCTGGCCACTCCGATGTATTTTTTCTCGTTCATTGCCATGTCGGATTTAGTTTTCAGTAAATTTTTTTTTCTCGTCTTAATTGAACTTGAGCCCTATGAAGCTTTTTTCCACTTTGTTTCTTTCGGAATTGAGTTCTTCGAAAATTTCAAATATAACATTGGAACTCGTGATTTCAATTCAATTATCTTCGTCTTGCTATTACTAAACTATTTCTTTTTCAATGTAATTTAATTAAAGAGATGACAATTTCATCTTAACAAATAACATACTTTAATTCTGCACAGAGAGCTTGCCGCTACGATTGGGAAACATAGAAACATTTCAAAAACGTTTCTGAAGGTTTTCATCTGGCACCATGGGGAAGCATGTGCATGCATATTGCATAACCATTTTACGGTGGGTACTTTTGTTTTCTCGTGTTATCAGTGCAAAAAAAAAATGTTAAGACTTGGATGTGGAACAAAAAGATGTTTTTCATTTTCACCCACTTTTATGTTCAGTCAGTTTTCTTAAGAAGACAGTCCATTTTATGGGGCGTCATTTATACGACTCATTTAATTATTTATTGGTTTTTGATCATTCTTTTTGTACAGGTTTTCCTACGAGTAAATTTTCGCTCTCGACATAGCAGCGATTCGATGATGTTAAGTGTGAATAGAACCAAAATACCTATAGCGGTAGCTCATCAGTTTTAACCTTCATAACTGCAACTAGCTTGTGGAAGTCCCTGAGCAAAAACCAATAAATATGTAATGGCAGAATCTACGTCCATCATTTCTGCCAATATTGCAAAAACAAACCTATTATTCAAAGGAGTGTTTCCTCTTACTTACAGTATACCACTTTAAAGAGTATCTATCTGATGAATTTTGGGTTTTTGGGTATCTTGCCCCACTGTACGATATCCGCACAGTTTCTGAAATGTTTATTTTGGTCATATCTTCACTCTGTTTATTTGTTTGTTTTTGCGACGAATACGTTTAATTTTGCTTCAGACTTAAGTTATTCAAAAATCAACAAATTCGCTATTATTTGGCTTTTAAAATGCCAATTGGAAAACCCAAATTTGCTTTTTAACGTTTTGAAAAACGATATGAAGACGATTCGGCTTTATTTCGGTCTTCATGTGTAAGCAAGGAAGTTTACAAATTGCTCTGCACTCATGAGCAAGGTCTCTCCGAAACCCAATCCTAAAAGATTATATTTATGAAATAAAAACCTGCGTGTCGATTTTCGATTTTCATGATTTCGGAATTTCAGGATGATGAAATTAAGATGAAATTCTTTTTTTTTAGTGTTAAGCAGATCTGAAGATCAGTTTTTCAAAACTTTTTTTGACTTGTTTTCAGTTTTTTTTTCAATAATACTTTAGTTGGATCTTATAAGTCGTACTAAGTACTGCATTAGTTCACATAATACCTATGAAAATAAATTTGATAAATTAATAATTAGTAAAAATGTCATATATGTCTCTCCTAAATTTTGGACGGCGAAGCGTTTTTAATTGATTAAATTTTTCGGTTCAATTCACTTTATTGTGCTTTTCCAAGTGATTCTCAAGTTCTTTGTTTTCTAGTTTTGAAAAGGTGTTTTTCTATTGATGCAAGGAAGTCAGTTTATTTATTGGTAAGTTTGTACAAGAAAACATATTCTTTCACTCAAATTTTACACTTAATTTTTTTTTTTTTTTCAAATGGCATTCTTTAGTTCCATACCATGTAAGTAATAAAATTAGCGTAAAATGCTATAAGGCATTTAAACATTTCAATTATTTATAGCCAAAAAAAAAAATCACATTATTGTTTTATTAATATAAAAAGTTAAAACAAAGATCAAAAAAATATTGTTTTATTAATAGGGTAAATATACAGCAACAACAGTTCAAGATAAATAAAGAATAAATTATTTAGTTAAACGAGAAAGCCAAAAAGAATAGATTTCACGCCAGTGAAATCCACATGAAGTAGACAATTTTTTAAAAGTTTGGAAAAGATTCCTGGAGAACAGATAATCCTATGTTATATAAACGTAAGGATGAAATATTATGAAAATTGTATGACGGAAAAAGTGCCTTACCGTGCAACGAAAATAGCTACTCAAGGCTTCTAGATGATTCGAGATCTGACGTTTTCGATCAGAAAACATCTATCGCTATAATTCAGGCTGTAATGAAAAGAAGAAGTAGACGAACCTGAACCGTCACTAACAACATGCAAGCTTGAATCTTTGGCATTCTAATGCATAATAGTAAATATTTATGTAAAAGTCGGGAACATTCAACAAACATAAAAACATAGCTTAAGTCTTGGAACTAACAACCAAGTTGGGCTTAGAAAACAGAATTCTCAAAAGACTACGGCCGGATAACAAATCAACACGACAATCAGAACCATATAAAAAGCCATCTTTAAAACTGAGTAAAAAAAAAGTAAATTTTTGAACACCATAAATTAATAAACACCAGAATCGGACCAAGGACAGAACCTTGGGGTACCCGGAGGCTCATTCGATCGCTCCTTACATCATCAATCCTAACTCTTTGAGTTAAATTTTTTGTTATCGAGCATTGAAGTAAGATTGATACAAAACTGTAAAAGTGCATCTTAAATTGATTGGCACTTTTGGAAGCCACATTGCGATGCTTTAAAATCATTTATCACTAACCCGTTTTTTTAACAAGCTTTTCAAAGATTTTGCTCTTAACTGGGAAAAGTAATTTTGACTTGTAATTGCATATTTCAAATGAAGAACCTTTTTTAAATAATCATCAACGTGAGCACACTTGAGCTCATCAGGAAAACTCCCTACAAAATGCATCGATTAAAGATAACTGACAATACATCCATTAGATAATAAGGAACTTTTTTAATAAAGATATTTGAGATACCGTGATTACCACATGAATTTGTATTTTTAAGAGTACCGAATACCATTGAAACTTCAAGTGGAAAAATTGGTTCAGCAAAGCAAACAGCTGATGCACAGATAGTGTAGAAAGAACTAAGTTTCAAACTGGAGACTATGTGCGTAAAATAGCAGTAAAATGCATCAGAAATGGCCTGCTTATCAGGTACAACACAGTCATCGACACGAAAAGCAGACGGTTCTTTATAAGTTCAGCATACCGATTTTTGTATATTAATTATTTTTCAGAATAAGATTTCCGGGGTCTACTTTTATTTTTTGCCTTATCCTTCATCAGTAAATTAAAACTAAACACTAAACTAACTAACTTACTAACACTGTGTCGCTTAAGATGTAATGTTTTTATAATGATAACAAATTGTTGGCAGATAGTGTAATTCTAATAAATTAATTTTTTATTCATCGCTATGAATTCTTTGCTCAGCCAAAAATTGATAACAATTTTGATCTCTTCTTGCTCGTGGCACCTCAAATCGCTTTTTTGTTTAATTCTAAGTGATTTTCAAGTTTCAAGATTCAATTTGAAAACAAATCATTTTAAAGTTTCTAAAAGTGTTTTTCGGTTTCTGCAATGAAATCAGTATATTTTTTGGTGAGTGTGCACCTGAAAATTTGTTTTCTTCAAAGAAGATTCTTTCATTTTGCAACAAACAAAAAAAATTAATTTTGCTCTGATTACACAAATTCTACTTCGGAAAGTTTATGTATGTTTATTTTAAGACAACAAACATTATCATTGCCATTTGCCTGTGAATTTCCAAATTGATTGGTCTTTTCGGCTTCCAGCTATATAATCTAAACTTCTACAATCGCTTGATGCTTGAACCGTAGGCAATTGTTGTAAGGGTGTACTGCATAGGGATGCAAACGATATATCGATGCTTCAAAAAATCGATGTTTCGTTCATAAAAATAGATGTCATCGATGTTCATCTTTCGAAACTTTCGAAACATCGATAAATCATTTCTTGACGGAACCAAAATAATTCGTGCTTCGCTCACACAGTGAATTTAGTTGTAAGTCGTTCATTGCACAAAGCTGAAACATAGTCCGAAATTATGAGCAAAGGCAGTGTCAATGACAGTGATGAATTTCGTAAACAACAACGGCACTTTGGTTTGAAGGGAGGTCTTGAAGATCTTTGATGTTCGCCCCCGTTGGAATTCAACGTATACGATTCGTGCAATATTGTTAATGAAATTTTCACTGTTCGTTTGTATCCACGCTTCAAACTTATCAATTTTAGAAACGCGGTTGCTTTAAGTTTTATAAGTAAGAAAAGATTTAATTCACTAAGTCTTCTGACGAATCTGAAAAGGACGAAAACACAGTACGAGACATACTATACATATTTACCACAAGAAATAAATAATAAAATAAAACAATAGATAAGACAAAAGAACAAACGGAACTTCAAATGTTTGTGTCTTCTTTTATTCCTATAAAAGGAAATCCAATTAAAATATGATACGCCTTTAAAGCTATATATCCATTTAAAATTTAAACTGTGCATTCAATACATACCGATGGGGACAACTTCAGTATCCAGGGAGAGGTTGTTCTTGAAGCTTATTCTACTATAGCTCCAGAACGGAACCCCTTATTGGGCATCAGATTGTCAAAATTATTGTTTAGAAATTCAGTTATGAAAAATAAATAAAACACTAATTTTTTTGATTCGTAAATTCTGCTTTTGGTTTAAAAAAAATAAATTAATCCTTTTTGTTTTTTAATTCTGTAATCTAAATTTGTTCAAAATGTTTCCTGAATTATTGCTGCAGAATTGCTGGTAGGGAAGAAAGCATTTTTATGTGAATAAGTAGACAAGATGATTTTTTGAAAGCTTATATTTTGACCTTTTCAATATAATTTCACCTTATCTACCATTCACTTTTGTCTGCTGTTTTCCAGATGTTTTCTTTAATTTTTATTGTTTTGAAATCCCTAATAATTGCTCTAACTTCACACTCCAGACTCTATATGTTCTTTTGATTTCTCTTTAATATATGAAATAACTCCCAATTTTTACTTAAGTGCGAGTGTTCATACCAAGCAAGCTGATTTTTCAGAATTCGACTTGGATGAGGGCACCTGTCGGAGTTTATATCAATGATTCCCTGACCTGTTTTTTCCATACAAATCTACAGACTAAAGCAGAATAGACTAGCACATCTGCTTGTCTCCATTAGACCAGGATGTGGTCGAATACAAAGCAAGATTTTTAATCTTTTATAAAATGGTGTAAGGGCACTGCTCTGTCTGTTTAAGTCATGAGCTTAGCTTGCGAGTATGGAAGTTTGAAAAGAGGAATGGTGCTTCCTAGGATTCGATTGTTTATATGCGTGTGGATTGGATGTTTTTGGATTGGACCTAGAAGCTCGATGGGCCGAACCATCGATCCAAATTTCTTATCAAGACCTTTTTTTTGCGTGTCTGGAGTGTCGTTTTAAAATTTTCTCTTTTCAAAAAAGAACTAGGCTTCGATGAAATGAGTTTTAACACACTCACGAATAATTATTATTTATTTTTAGTGTCTTTTCGCAGTTTTAACATCGGTGCAAGCTTTTGCCATTCCGAAGAAAAATGGTGACGGAAGTGGTCCGGAAAGGTTTGAAAAATAATGGAATTTAAAAATTAAAAAAAATATGATGAAATAAATTTCTTTTTAAACAGCGTTGGAGATGTAGATTTTAATGAAGGATTATCGCCGGGACATCGAAGGGGAGGCTATGGTCGAAATCATCACCACTGGCCTTCTCACAGATGGCATCGTCGTCATGGGCATCATCCTCATCATAAGCATCATGGACATCATGGACACCATCCACCACCACCGCCGCCACCATTTATGCCGGAACAACCGCGGCCACACATGCCGGGTCCACCACCGCCATTGACATTTTTGCGACCACCACTGCCGCCACCATTCCTGCCGGGACCACCACCGCCATTCATTCCAGGAGCACACCCTCCATTTATGCCACCACCACCGCTACCACCAAACCTATCCGGACCATCACCGCTATTGCCATTTTCACCGCAACCGCAACCGCAACCGCAACCACAGCCCCATCCGCAACCCCAAGCCCAACCTCAAGCGCAACCGCAACCACAACCACAACCGCAACCGCACCCGCACCTGCACCTATACCTTCCAACCACATTTCCAAAAACAACGACAGAAGCTTATAGACCTCAGATAGACATTAGGTTCGGACAAGACAAAAGTTGAGTGCAGGAATACGTAGCTAGTTTTCTTGTTTTAAATAAAGTTTTTAACAAAAGTCTAAGCCTACGCTGGAGAAGGGTACTCTTTGTCCCTAGAAGTTTCGAAAAGAACCAAAAATAACAATTGATCTGCACGACTTATGCCGAGCTCTCGCCGATAAAGATTTTCAAGAAAAATCCAATTTACTTACAGATCTGCGATAATGACTCGGAACGCCCACGGTCTTTTGTAGAACGTTTTTACACTCCTGATAGTACTCAAAAACACTTGAATCAGTCCTGACGCGGCATTAGGCACTACCGCTTGATCGAACTGCTGTCTACTGTACATCCACTTAATCATCAGCAGGTATTGTAAGATGAAGTCATGCATCTTCGAGGAAAAGTTTCCTAAGATCATAAAAACTACCGAGGTAAGGATCCTATCCAACGTACTGTGTGACAGCCTTAAGCCTGAAGTGTTGTTTTCGGCATAGCAGATCCATGCCTCGCCAAATTTTCACACAAAGGCAAGTCTTGAAGAAGACGGTAGCATTTGAAGTCTAGAATAAGCAATTTTTCATCTTCATTAATGCTCCAGAAGGCGATAACCGATTTCGGAATCATCGTCAAAAACTGATCCAGCTCTCACGCGTTCGCACCATTAATAGCTCATAGTCCGCCGACTCAGAGGCTATTAAGGAACAGGCAAAGTGAGTTGCCATTGAATTGAACGAGGAAAAACCAACAGCATCCATCGTCTAGGACAGAACGCCACTTTTGATTACAATATCTTGAAGTAGTTAAGGAGTCCATTTAACGAAGGAGACTTTATAGGAAAATCTGCGAAGACTTATCCTTGGAAACCTTTGCTTCCTCGATTGGGCGAAACAAATTGGTTCAAATAACATTGATCTGCCAGTTCTGCTTTACTGAGCTGAGTTCTGTAGAAAAGGCGGGAAAGTATAGCAGATTCTGAGTACTGTCGTCAAATATTTGGTCCCGAAAACGAGGTGAAGATGCTTCCTCGAACTCTCTTGACAAAACACATCGACTACATTTTAACTGTTACGTGGTGATATTGTATCAGCGCCTGCCTTTTATTTGCATCAACTTATAGATTCCTGGTTCGAATTTTCAGCAGCACAAGAGTGATCGACAAGTGCTAGTAGTCTGACCTGTGGCTTGTCAGTCTTAAGCGACAATTTTGTACAGATCCTGAAGATGAGGATGAGTTGTCATTGGCATAGTGGTAAGGCAACCTTTAAATAAAAACACCAAAAATTGCACTTGCAGGTAAAGCAACTAAAAATACTGCGAATTCAGTGAATGAAAATTAGCCGATATCTAATTCTCGTATTTGGACTCCACTCATGAAACCAGAATACATCTAAGTTTCAAACCACTTGATGAATTTCTTCTCATTATCCTTCATAAGGGCAGAAAAGAGTCGACGTACTTTGTTATTTTCTTCTCTCACTGCGAAATGTATTCTAAGGGTTGTCATAATCCCTTGAATCGGAGAGTAAGATAAAGCAAGCTTTGTTGGATGACAGAAAACTTGCTCTAGACAACTCGAAGCAGAGTGTCCACATTCAAGCAGAATGGAAGGCTGCTGTGTCACAGGCGGAGGAATTAAAGTAAGTAAAGATCATGAGTCTCCTAAAAGTCGACTGTTTTTGCCCCGTTGTTCTGTGCTATGATGTGGCGATGCCGAAACTTGAAGCCACACTAAGCGCCAATAATTGTGCGCAATCTAGGGCTAAATTTCCTCGAGTGTTGTATAACTACTGAAGGAACCATACTTCGCCGAATGTTTGTTCGTGCATGCGAATAAAGGAAACGCACATCGCCGAAAGTTAATATATTTCACGGACACAAACTTCGCTTCATACACCAGATCATGAAATACCCTAATGACAGTTTTACAAAAGCAACAAGCCTCAAAGCAATCGCATGTTATTTATGTATAAGTGTTTCAATTAACCTAGGCAACTCGGTACGAGCCATTAAGTTCAAACAAAGTCACCTACAGCATTATTTAACGCACGACTTATCACCAGCCACTCAAAACAAGTCACAATATTGCACTAAAGTAACGCAAAGTGCGCCAGCAATTTAGTGGAACTAACTCGAGTGCCCCTACAGTTGGCGTGAACAATTCCAACTCAAGTTGATGAAGAAAACACCATTCACTTCCCCGTCCAATCTTATTCTAAGATGACTCACCATCCATCTCTATTGCGCAATCATTCAAATGAAATCAAAGTCAAAAGTCTTCTCCCCAGCCAATTGCGTCACAATAAATCATCTGAAATCAGCTTTAATGTCCACGTCATCCCCAACAACACCAAAGCCGGAATCCGATTTCGATGGCACGAACACGCTATCAAGGTAAAGTTCATGGTTGTTCTCATTTTTCATTTTTTTTTTCCAGCGATGGTTTGAATGCCGATAGCCAATCTGGCCACAAGCCAGTTCCATCCAAAAAGAAGCGCATAATTATGTGCATAATTATTGAGAGCGACACCCACGAGAATGAGCTTTAATTCAAGCCTCAAAAATATACACAGATACATGAACAAGCCTTGGAATGAAAACGAGAGCGAGCGGTCGACGACTGACTCGGTCCAGCTTCACACACATGAGGTGCAATTGGTTACCTTGCGGTTAGCGGGGAAAAGGGAGTACCTTCTCTCTTTCCATGGAAATACGACCGACCTCAGTAGGTGCTTTCGTATGAAGCTTTTCGCCTCAGGTGCCGGATTCCAGGCCAGAGTGAAGATATACCTCCCCCGAAGTCGGAGTAGCAACGGTGTTTTACATATTTTTTGCTAAAGCGAATACCGGCCGCCTTGACCTAGCCCAATGCTCTAGGGCAAGACTCAGGAAGCTACATTTGTGCGCGCTCTCTCGGTCACTCACTGGTTTACTTTCGTCGCGTCGTCGGAGCAACCGGAAGAACGGATCTGTGACACATAAGCACGTCGCATGCATTTGTTGTGGGGATATTGTGTCAAGTTTAGGAAATGTTAATAAGCGTAGATTAATATTTATTTTTTTTCTTTACTTTTATTTTTGCTGGTCTTTAAACAAAAATTCAGGTGATGGTGTTGAACTTTAGCTGAAGTACGAGTTGCTGTCACGCATGACACAAGCCGCCGCAGTAAATGTTGTTTAACCCAGAAGATGAAGGATGCACGAAGAAGAAGCGAACGTCAATGATCTAGATATTAACCCAATTTCGTTTCGATAATTGGAACTTTAAACTTGTATCTATGTCAAGCGCTTGCAGCTCTTTTGGTGTTTGTAAAAAGTTCAGGTGAAGGCCCTTTTTTAATGGTTAGCTGATGTTTTTGTTATAGCACTGAAAAAGCGCCTGTATACGACCATCAGAAAATAAAACAGACATGGTTTAGTGTTTTTCGCTTACAACCAGGCGGAAGTCAGTCAGGATTCTTGTCCCTGTGGAGTTCAAGTGGACATACAGCATACGCGTGGTGCCCCTCGATAAGCTCTTGGCAACTGCTTAAATATCCAATTGGGCGTCGTCGGGTAAAACATCCTTTGTTTTTTTAGAGCAAATTACAAACGTACCGATAAAATGAAGACGTGTTAAACAAACGGTATGCGAGTGAGGAACACACACAGAGAGAGGAAGCTCTACGAGAAAAATAGAAAGATTGTGTAGTGGTTGGAAACTGAGATGATGCTTGGATTTAATTGCTCCATTCGCCCATCACTCAATTCGCAGTATTTTGTTCGAAGTAGGTCTATCGACCTGCAAATGCATTTTTAATTTTTTTTTTTGAAAATTCTATCGTTTCTATGCTGTCAGTGTTGGGTCTCACAGAAGAGCTAATGACAGATCACATACATACATCATTACTGTTTAGCACGAACACGAACTAAAAATACCACCAGCCAATGCACAAACCACAAAAGCAAGAGCACCCACCAGTCAGAATGCTATCGCTGGTTAACCACTTCAGAGATAGCGCCATTTATTTGATCCCAATAGTAAATTGGGGTGTAGACACGCCTTCGCACAGAAGATTGCACATGATGGGATGCGGATTTTGCGCGGGAAAAATCCTGAGCTGATAAGTGCTAGCCTCACCGTGACTCCCTTTGAACGAAAAAGTTAAAAAAGTGCAGAGGGGTATTCTACAAAATCGGCTTCAAACGACGGTGTTAATGCAGCAAATATTTCACAAAGGAACATGGCTTTCGCTAGATGCTTGAACTGTCAACCGCATCGACCACGTGCTGATTGACATTCGGCAAACATTTTGGATGAGCGAATGTACAGGAGGAGTAATCTCGCCTCTGACCACCTTTCTTTTTAGGAAGGCCTTAATTCGTCGACTACAATGGCTGCGCCAATGGCGAATGGTTGAAAAACGCATCTCAGCCACCAAGCTCGAACTTGGAATCTAAGAAGCTTGGTCTAACCAAATAGGAACAATACCAAGGATGATAACTTAAAAATCAAAGTACCAATATGGAAGCCAGCTACGTGTCTGCCTATAGCAATTTACCTAAGTAAGCAGTAAATGATTATTTGACGAACAAAGGGATAACCATGAAGTAACTTTGAGAAGGGAGGTCTTTACCTATAATCCCGACTTAGCGTATCTTTCGAACGTTCTCTACTTCATGAATTGATACCACCTTTACTGAAATAGGATCGGTCTAAGGCGACTCGTGTGACATCCCTATTGTATGTTAGATACCCATCTCCACTAGTGTCCATTCAACTAGTCTCTTCAGGGCCTAACACCAATTAATGACTTTGCGGAGATGATGGCATAAAAACACGCCTTCTCAGGGTATCATTCAGCTTTCTTTGTGTAATGTTAGAACAGAATGTTGTAATAAGCGGAAAATTTCTTAAGCAAGGAGGTAATGATTGCTATTGTTCTTGAATCGCTTGATTAGATAATATCGAGCCTTAAGGAGAAAAAATGCTTTCATGATACTTTTCTAACCGTCAGCTCTTGCTGAAATAGTTTGACTGCAGGGTTAATCCTACGCCTTGTCTCTTTAACTATAGTGTCCCCCTTTTTTGATGAGGATACTTAGTGAACTAAAGCTTAGGTTGAGCATTTTTGGTTCGTTGAAAATTTCAGAGAGCTTGGGCTAAGCAGTTTTTTGGGTATTTAAAGACTTTTTAGTTATTAAAGGCATTCCTCGAGAAGCTGAAAAGAAGTATTTATGTACATGGTCAAGGGTTTGATAAATCTTAGCTTGCTTGAAAATTATATAGCTTGCATATTTCCCAATTTTGAACTCAATTTCATCATTGATTTAGTCGGAAGATATCAAGATAAATCCCACTCTTCCTACGGAGGAATGGACTTCGTGACCAAGCAATCCATATCAGAAGTAGAAGGGAAACCTTTAATGAACTGATGATTTTGTTTTACCAAAGACAACGTTCTACAAGAAAGTTTGTTTAACAATAAAAAAATTACAAAATCAACTTGAAGTAAGACAAGCATTGTGAAGAATTAAGTCAGCAAGTAGAAAAGTCTGTCGTATAACAGGAAGAATGTCACACTCCTTAATGTTATCAATTTTATTTATTTATGGTAAATACCTTAAACATAATAAACGTTTAAAATTATATGCATGTCATTAATATGAAAAATTATATACTTCTATGTGCTTACTATTATATTGTTTTATTTAGTATTTTTTTATAATAAATATTTATTATATTAACCTGAAGCTATTTTTCCTTGATGTGGACTCTTTATCATTTAAATTTTCAAGTCACTTGCCCGACAAACTCTGGACATTGGTTCTGGAAACTAAACCTTTTCAAATGATTGTGTTTGTGACGAATCGATTGTCATAGCAAATGCTTATTCAATTTATTAATAACATTTATTTTAAATTTATTTTTTACGTAAGGATGAAGTATTGGATAAACCATTGGATCTTAATTTGGATCAAGAACTTTTATCCTTTCAGCTGCAGTGCACTAATAAGTCTCTCTCAAGTGGCTGTTCACCATCAGCGTTTTGTTAAACAATTCTAATTCTTGGTGTGTCTTAGTGCGTCTCTTCCATGCATTTGTGCATCTCTTTTGTTATGCTTTCCTTCACGCAGCAATTTAAATGCGCTATCAAATTGACTGGTGTTTGTCATTTAACAGCTTAATTCTCGCACAGAACACAAAGAGTTCCTATACGATGATTAATGTTTCCGTGACTTCTGAAAGAGGAGGGCCCATATCTAGGTGGTGCGCAATATTTGCACCCAACGAAGCGCAATCGAATGTTAATAGAACTGATGTTTTTTTTTTTAATTTTTGAAATTCTATTTCATCAATTGTTCCATCAGAATCGATGCTCTTGCTACTGAAAGGTAAACATTTCCTCTTTGAAAACTTTGTGTTTTTTTTCTGTAACTTGGTCTTTCATCTTTAAAGTTTTTGGCTTGAAAGAATTGGCAGATTTCATTGAATGGACCACAACTATGTTCATCAATATTTAAGCTCTTCAATGATGTTTTACTGACTAACGCCGTTGTGCGATTGATGACATTGCTCTAATATTTGCATTTCCTTTGCCTTTCCTTTCAAGTTCTACATCATTTTCCGCTAAATTCCGGGCAGCTCTTTTATCTGCAGCTTGCTTATGAGTGCTTTATCCATATTGAACAAACTCTTCTTACGAACGCTGTGCCCCAAATTAGCTCTATAGTTTTTCGGAACCGCTTAATACAATCGTTTGTTAATTATGTTTTTTTAAAAATGTTAAGTAATATTACAAGTATAACGCGCATCCATTCAGCACAGTATTTTTATTTTCAAGAGCTCTCCAATTAGGTCATAACTGTTTTTAACCAACTACCTGCAAAACCAACTTCCATCATATTTATTAAACATAATAAAAAGCAAAAAAAAAATTGCTTTTAATTACCTGCTTCTAAGTTTTTCAAAGTTGATGGGACTAGGACTTAAGTTTTCAGTCGAATGCGTTCTTATTTTTGCCAAACTTATCCTAATCAGGTACTTGAGATTACCCTAATTTTCATTTTATTTTATAGTTTTGAAAACTAGCAGCGGTTTCTGCTTTAATTTCCCCTTAAAACTGTTCACCGCCTGCCTGGTAAACAGTTTTTTTATTTGCCTATTGTGTAACACAATTTGCATAAATTTAAAATATTTAGTCACAGCGATGCACCTTAATTCAAATAAATTTTACCTAACAACAACAACATAAGATCTCCGATCTGTGAGTTGAATCACAACTATCAGGAAATCACTTACATTAGAACATTTAATTTGTGATCATTTCATAAAGACAGACGCTTTATTACCCTGATCCTTTTTTTTTACTTTTGGTTTGGTGATATTTCGAATCGCATACAGAGAAAATCTCGTGTGCTATAAAACGATCATATAATATAATCACCAGAAAAAAAATCACAGATTAAATATCCATTTATAATTACTTGGGATCCTTTGTTGCATTGTAATCATGAAGCTCGATTCATGCCACCCTATCATTGATCTCAGTTTGTTGTTGTTCCTCTTTTTCAGACTTAAAAAAAATATTCCGGCGTGATTTGAACATTCAAACGCTCACGAACCCTAAAAATTTCAGAATTTTTACTCACTCAACATTCGCTATTGGTGCGACATACATGCTTACATACTTACATACTTACATACTTACATACTTTCAAACTTACATACTTACATACTTATATACTTATATACTTACATACTTACATACTTACATACTTATATACTTACAAACTAACATACTTACATACTTACAAACTTACATACTTACATACTTACATACTTACATACTTACATACTTATATACTTACAAACTAACATACTTACATACTTACAAACTTACATACCTTCAAACTTACATACTTACATACTTATATACTTACATACTTACATACTTACATACTTACATACTTACATTCTTACATACTTACATACTTACATACTTACATACTTACATACTTACATACTTACATACTTACATACTTACATACTTACATACTTACATACTTACATACTTACATACTTACATACTTACATACTTACATACTTACATACTTACATACTTACATACTTACATACTTACATAGTTACATAATTACATCAATACATACTTACATACTTACATACTTACATACTTACATACTTACATACTTACATACATACATACTTACATACTTATATACTTACATACTTACATACTTACATACTTATATACTTACAAATTAACATACTTACATACTTACAAACTTACATACCTTCAAACTTACATACTTACATACTTACATACTTACATACTTACATACTTACATACTTACATACTTACATACTTACATACTTACATACTTACATACTTACATACTTACATACTTACATACTTACATACTTACATACTTACATACTTACATACTTACATACTTACATACTTACATACTTACATACTTACATACTTACATACTTACATACTTACATACTTACATACTTACATACTTACATACTTACATACTTACATACTTACATACTTACATACTTACATACTTACATACTTACATAGTTACATAATTACATCAATACATACTTACATACTTACATACTTACATACTTACAACTTACATACTTACATACATACATACTTACATACTTATATACTTATATACTTACATACTTACATACTTACATACATACATACATACATACTTACATTCTTATATACTTACATACTTACATACTTACATACTTACATACTTACATACTTACATACTTACATACCTTCAAACTTACATACTTACATACTTACATACTTACATACTTACATACTTACATACTTACATACTTACATACTTACATACTTACATACTTACATACTTACATTCTTACATACTTACATACTTACATACTTACATACTTACATACTTACATACTTACATACTTACATACTTACATACTTACATACTTACATACTTACATACTTACATACTTACATACTTACATACTTACATACTTACATACTTACATACTTACATACTTACATACTTACATACATACATACTTACATACTTATATACTTACATACTTACATACTTACATACTTATATACTTACAAACTAACATACTTACATACTTACAAACTTACATACCTTCAAACTTACATACCTTCAAACTTACATACTTACATACTTATATACTTACATACCTACATACTTACATACTTACATACTTACATACTTACATACTTACATACTTACATACTTACATACTTACATACTTACAAGGTTACATAATTACATCAATACATACTTACATACATACATACTTACATACTTATATACTTACATATTTACATACTTACATACTTATATACTTACAAACTAACATACTTACATACTTACAAACTTACATACCTTCAAACTTACATACTTACATACTTATATACTTACATACTTACATACTTACATACTTACATACTTACATACTTACATACTTACATACTTACATACTTACATACTTACATACTTACATACTTACATACTTACATACTTACATACTTACATACTTACATACTTACATACTTACATACTTACATACTTACATACTTACATACTTACATACTTACATACTTACATACTTACATACTTACATACTTACATACTTACATACTTACATACTTACATACTTACATACTTACATACTTACATACTTACATACTTACATACTTACATACTTACATACTTACATACTTACATACTTACATACTTACATACTTACATACTTACATAGTTACCTAATTACATCAATACATACTTACATACTTACATACTTACATACATACATACTTACATACTTATATACTTACATACTTACATACTTACATACATACATACTTACATACTTATATACTTACATACTTACATACTTACATACTTATATACTTACAAACTAACATACTTAGATACTTAGATACTTACATACTTACATACTTACATACTTACATACTTACATACCTACATACTTACATACTTACATACTTACATACTTACATAGTTACATAATTACATCAATACATACTTACATACATACTTACATACATACTTACATACATACATACTTACATACTTATATACTTACATACTTACATACTTACATACTTACATACTTACATACTTATATACTTACAAACTAACATACTTACATACTTACAAACTTACATACCTTCAAACTTACATACTTACATACTTACATACTTACATACTTACATACTTACATACTTACATACTTACATACTTACATACTTACATACTTACATACATACATAGTTACATACTTACATACTTACATACTTACATACTTACATACTTACATACTTACATACTTACATACTTACATACTTACATACTTACATACTTACATACTTACATACTTACATACTTACATACTTACATACTTACATACTTACATACTTACATACTTACATACTTACTTACTTACATACTTACATACTTACATACTTACATACTTACTTACTTACATACTTACATACTTACATACTTACATACTTACATACTTACATACTTACATACTTACATACTTACATACTTACATACTTACATACTTACATGCTTACATACTTACATACTTAAATACTTACATACTTAAATACTTACATACTTGCATACTAACATACTTAGATACCTACAACTTACAGACTTACATACTTACATACTTACATACTTACATACTAAAATACTTACATACTTACATACCTACAAACTTACATACTTACATTCTTACATACATATTAGGAGTCTTTTCTCATCAGGATTTGGCTCTTGATACATATTTATATACGATTTTATTTGGACTTATTTTTCCTTGAAATTTCACAAGCTGTATTCATATGACCGCTTAGAGATATGTTGCGTGGATAAGTGTTTTCCAACAGCGCAAAGACATATTTATTCAAATGGGGAGCGTGGCCTGAATGACCATTTGATCTGTTTATGGAGATCAAGGCTAATAAGGTGCATTGGACAAGCCACGCATTTCTTATAATTAAAAGGGACTAGATGATCTTATTTATTTTTCAAAATAGCAAGTCATTACACATAACGAGAACTATTAAGGAACGTGCCTTGTTTTAACTTAAATACAAGTTAATGACACATATTGCAAAGTATTGACACTATTAATTACAACGTTCATGATAAGGCTTATTGCGAAATTGATCGATTCAATTGCTTATACTTGACTTCTGGATCAAACATGATCTAAGTGTGTAATCTACTCAAGTTAAATATCAAAAAGCTTCAACTAGGGCGCCATTTGTTCTCATAACGAGTTTAAATCGCTATCCTCAATCGCTATCGCTCAAGTATTACATTTTCAACGAAATAACAATGTGGTACGACACTTCTATTTTGTGGCTTTGTTAAGAACAGGATAACCGATGTTGGGGCAACAAAAAGCCTCAGTTCATACACCAAGGACTACAACATCCTCATAGACCTCATTTCTTTGAGCTTGCTAGAGGCTATGCTGTACCAGCTACTGGTGACTCCTTCAAAGCCATGTTACCCAAATCGGATCAGTAAGGCTCATAGCTGGTTCCAACAAGACACAGCTTCTTTTTTACTTGAAGGAAAAGTCTAGTCCAACAAACCAAAAACAACCTTGATGCTTAACGCCAATGGTAGAAACGAATTCACCGAAAAATCGTACATGCCAACATTAAATCTCAGTTAACTTCTTGTAAGTTATAAAATTATATTGTGACAAAAGTTATTGAATGAAAACGTTATGCCTGTAACATAAAAAAACATCCTGCAGATTTTGGACCATTTAATCTAAGTCTGCAATTCGCGAAAGAATAACTCCTGGGTGTTTTGTCTTCCGTTCTCTTTATTCTCAATATTCATTCATAAATGATCTCTTGTTGGCTGCATCTAATTCAGTTTGCTCTCAATCCTGAGAGCAGCTCTTGGAGAGTTCACAGAAAACTCCATAGAGTCGGACTTTCTGAGAGTTTCTCGCGTGAACCACTCTCAGACAGTTACTCTCATAAACCAACATTGTTCGTACCACAGTGGAATATAATATTTCACTTGCGGAATGTTTATGGGCTGCAGAGAATATATTTTTTCCTAAAAATATTCGCGTATAAAATTGGAATATTTTGTTTTCCAAAAAGAAAATTTAGATAAAAATATATTCGCCATAAATAAAAATGATATCCCTTGCCTTAGTTCATTTTAATACTTCTAAATTGAAAAATTTGCCATGATTTATATTAACGAAAAATCATACACACCTATTCGTTTTATTTCTAAGCCATATTTAAGGATATTATGATGTTTCAAAAATCTTTATTTTTTGGTAAATCTCTGAAGCTTCTCAGACTATAAGTGACATGACATCAGCAGAGCACATATTTTCGAAACCACGGATGATATAGGTGTCACCCCTGTCAAAAAATATAAATGCATGAAACATGTTCTTAACCCAAAAACGAAAAATGAAATGGTACACCTAGTTATCGAGTATGAGCCTGAAAACATTCGGGGAAATTATGCGTGAGAATTTAAAACAAGCATCTTGGACAAAACTGAGTTTATCATACACTTTTGGACCGAGTTTCCATTGCGTGTCATTTTCCACCGTTTGAAAATTTGTCCAAATTCGTATTTAGTCTTTTGTTATTATCATTTCGTAATGCCGAAGGGAAAAGAGTATTCAGCTCTATGAATTAACTCAAGACAAAAATTAGAAACAGAATGAAATCATCAATGCCCAATAGTCTGGACTATAAAAATAAACTTTTGAATAGTATGTTATTTATTCATTTGGTATAACATCATTATAAAAACTTTTTGTTGTTGTTGTTTGTTGTTCTTAATTGCTTATTTGAGCTTCGAAATAACTAAACTAAATACGAACTTGGTCAAATTTTCAAATACTGGAAGGAACTCCAGTACACAAATTTTCCATCAAACAATTTTCGAATTCTCCAGTCAACTTTTGAAATGTTCTCAAAATCATGAGTGTTAGCTTATTTCATTTTTGAAAATATATTCAACCAAACAGCAACACATTTCAACGCAAAAATTTCGGTATTGAGCTGTTCAGAGTTTTCCCTGTCTACAGAGTTCTTTGTGAAATTTACGATTTAGAAATTTCTTCACTTAAATTTTTTTAGCTTATAAACTTACGTAATTCTTAAATTTTAAAATTTTAAACGAGAGTAAAACGTTGTGTTCAAAATTAATGTTTAATGTTCTCTTTTCCATATTTTTCAGTTTTATTAGATGGATTAAAAGTGAAAATAATTGAAGTGGACTATTCATATATAATATATAAATATTCCACTTTGGAATGTTTCTGAGAGAAGAATCTCTCGGCGGGATTGGACATGCGACGAGACCATGAAATAAAAAAAAAATTTATTGATAAAGGAATTCGCATAAAAATCTTCATGCACTGAAAATTAAATTAAAAGATTGATAATTTGAGAAACCAGGTAAGAGAGTTATAATTTTATTAATGAAAATTATTCGTTTATTAAATGTTTTCAAGTGATGCAAATGGTCATATTTTAAGGCCTGGAAGCTGATAGTTATTTTCGAATTCATCCCTTACATCCTTCTGCGAGGCATTGTAGTTGTGCATTGTTCCAGCCTAAAGAGAAATATATGAATTTTCCAAATTGTTCTCGCAACGCCAACTTCCTTTTACCATGAACGATCGTACCCATGTTGAAATAATTATCTTGACTGCAAAAAAAAAAATGTTAAGGGCACAGGTAGTCATTACTACATCTCTTACACGAACGGGATTAAGATGCATTGGTTTTCTTAGAACTCGAAAACGGTTTGCTAAGATACCAAAAGCATTTTCAGCTAGTCTTCATGCTCTACTCAAACGGTATTTGAAAATGCGATTTGACGTTGGTTGATTACAAAATGGCTAAGGCTTTAATATAAAAGGACTCGTGGAAAGAACGTCATCACATACAAAACAGTGACGGACTGGCATATTTCTACTGAGAAGTGGTTCTGGATCAGGTAAATGAATAGTGTTTTGTACAAGGCTTGCATCCAAGGTCGATGTAAATGAATCTGTAATTCGTGTCAAAAACTGCCATTAAAATAAAACTATGTGATCCTTTATGCTTGTTATAATGGCTTCCGCTATTATTTGGAGCTTGCATTACAATATACTTTTCGTCCAAGCTTTCATAACAATGAGGGAAATTCCAACGACTTCCATATTCTTTGGCAACCTCCTGCCAATCTTTTTCAGTTTTTGGAAACTTAAATGAAAATAAATTTTAAATCACTTACATGCGAGTATTTTTCTATAAAATTGGACATTTTTTTATTTTAATGTCAAAGAACAAAATTTTCAAGACTGATGTTTCAAGTTTGATGATTTCAAGAAAATGTTTATGGATCTAGTTCTTGTGATGAAACACCAAACAGCATTTATGCAGAGACACCAAATTGAAGGAAAGGCGAAAGAAAAGGAGAAAAGGAGAAAAGGAGAAAAAGGAGGACTCTCTTAAAGCCGCTCTGCAAATTTTAGCCAAGGAACCGGATGAGTATGACAAATTTGTAGAGTATGTTGCTCAGGAACTACGGGCGTTTTGATATGATTTATGCAAGCGAAACCTCAAAAATGAGATTCGCAAGTCTATTGTCGGCATTGCCGACAAAATTGATTCCTATTTACTATCAAGTATAGGCTTTTCTCCGTCGGCAATGAATGCTTCAACAACATTTTCTTCAGAGCAGTTCCAATTTCAGAAATCAAATTGACGCAAGAGCCATCAATTGAATTGAACTGACTTGAAACTTTGAATGTGAAAATGTATAAAAACTCCATTCGGTTAATTTCATGTAACATTTTGTTTTATTAATAAAAGCGAAAGAAAGTTTGTTCAGTTTCGCTTTACCTTCAGTTATTTGATTTTTAAATTGTTGGAAATTGCTTGACGAACTTCTTTTACAATTCTTCCGATATAACATACTGGAATGCAGGAATAAAGGTACTGCAGGCTACCATGTAAGTCACCTGCAAAGATGAAAACTAAAAAAAACATATTTTATATTTGTCCTCAAATATGGAAATCTTACTTATCAGATGCCAGAAATCTCGGTGTTAGGAAAATATGTTCACGCTCTTCGTAATTTGGTGTCTGTCTTGAAAATGGTGGCACCAACTTCTTTTCAGCCGGCAAAACTCCGTGAATTGGTGAATATTTTCAATTTTCAATTTTCTTGTTAAAGTTGATCTCGCACCGAATTTGCTAGTTTCTGTCCTATAGTATGATCATAAATTACGCAGTCTATGTAATAGACGGAATAAGACATGGAAAAAGAGCCTTTCAAGTAAGGACCATGATTGCTACTTTTCCATTCCTATGGAATTTCAGTTAATTTCAACTCGTCTTTATGATAATCATATTGAAAGAATGCGTTTATCTCTTCTAAACGGCTCAAAATTGTTTTGGAAATTTATCAACTGCAAGAGAAAATCTGATGGTTATCATTTCACTCTTTCATACTTGAATTGTTCTAGTAAATAGCCAGATGATATTTTTTCATCTTTTTTAAATTCAGCATATAATTCTGAAAATTTTATACCCGACCCAAATGCTTTTGCCCCAGTTCTATGAGTCTAATATCAATAACTCCCAGTGACGTGGACTTCCATCTTGCTCGACTTGCAAAGGACACCACTTGCGGACCTGATGGAATACCTTCAATTATTTTAAAGAACTACGGCGGTACTTTGTCAGGGCCCCTTGCTTTCATATTCCAGGCATCCATTCAGAAAAGAGTTTTCCCAAAGTTATGGAAAAATGGTTTCATAATTCCGGTACATAAAAAAGGTTGCTGGGATGATGTAACTAATTATAGACCTACAGCTAAGCTATCTTGTTTGCCTTAACTCTTTGAGGCTATAATTTTTTGACAGTTTTAACTTTAGTTGCAAGCCTTTCCTCACTGACAAACAGCACGGTTTTGTAAAAAAGAGATCCACTGTCACTAACTTCCTGGAGTTTACTTCTTCTACTAATAAAGCATTAGAAAAAGGGGGTCAAGTCGACTGCATTAACACCGACTTCAGTAAGGCATTTGAAAATCTTTTCCATAAGCTAATAGCTTTTAAAATGAAATCCCTTGGTTTCCCTTTATCTACCGTGGAGTGGATATGCTCGTATCTTTACAGAAGAACGTATCAAGTTTTGTTAAGGGGATCAACCTCTAACACAATTAACGCTACCTCAGGTGTGCTTCAAGGTAGCCACCTTGGTCCTTTGTTATTCATTCTAGCCATTTACAATGTTGTTAGTGTGCCCAAGAACGTTCTAATTTATGCCGGCAATATAAAAATATTTAAGTGTATCCACAATTTATCCGCCTGCAGCGCTCTACAGGGTGACCTACATTCTTTTGCAAAAAGGTGGTTCAATAATTGTTTATCATTGAATGCATGTCTAAATGTTTTAACATGTCCTTTTCGAGAAGCCTTAATCCTCTCTCCTCTGTGTACACCTCCACGGCTTCATCAAACGGTGGAGTAAAGAATTTTCATGTTCATTAATCACAAATACCCTGTACACTACATTTGTCAGGTACGCATCCAATGTGTGGTCACCGTGTTACTTACTCTATGAGTAACACTGACACTTACAATGCTTGTTTTACATATAAGCAGTACTGATTTTGCATCGAATTCATTTCTACGGTCCACCCATGGACCACTCAACACATTTTTTCCCTTTTATATTCTACTTTTTTGAATGATGCTAACCACAATAGCTACTGAAACTTTCTGCTTGTATGACGTCATAATGTCATTCTGACAATTGCTAATCGGTCACCGACACAAAAATTAACGAAGTGGTCAAGGGTCTGAGAATTTTCACCGAGAGTTTATTTGCATAATACTCGCAAAATTCACAGGAGAGTAAACCCACACAAAACTTCTTCGCGAATGGACAGACCCCTGAGAGCTGCTCTCGAGGAGATTACCAGCGATATACCTTAACCTCCCCATCCAAAATTTTTTCAAAGTACACAATAGGATGTACTTAATTAAAAAAAAGAATATTGGTCCTTGGTCCTTGATAAATTGACGCACGTATGCTCACCGAAGTAGTGACGGTGCGCATTGCCATCTGAATTGAACACCGCCTATCAATCACAACGATATCTGAAAAACTATTCAGCATTTCTCTGTTCAAATACCATAGATCGTGGTAGTGTGGGCAGGGCAAACCGATTTTCTTCAATTATGAGCCCCACGATGCTCGTTAATTTTGTTTGAATTTAAAATTTTTGTAAGTCGTTACACTTTCTAAAGCTTTGCGCCTAAATGCATGCAAAAGCTTTTTTCTTATAAGCTCTTGTACAGTAATAATCAAAATTTTAGATAAGGTAGTTCGAAATTGATGCGTCATGATTTTTGAATTATAACGTTTGCTTCTTTTTTCGTTTTGTTTTTTGTTTGGAAAGGAGACGGTAAGAAATTTTAAAAAAATTGGTTTGGGTGCGAGTAGAACTGCCCATACCATGAACTTCCCATCTCATGATAAAAAAAAAAACATTAAGGTGCTATTTAATTTGCTCCCAACATCAACTTTAAGATACTCACTTTTTTAGCTCCCCGTAAGTTTATATTTGTTTTCGCATCTTTGAATCATATAAAATACGATTTGCGTCTAAAGTATAGATTAAAGGGTATACTTATTATGTACATGCTAACACAGTAAGAAATACTTATAAATCCGTGAAAGATTCGCAATATAAAGACATTGGTCAAATTGAATTAAAAAATATCAGACTAATAAATTAAAAATATAAATATAAAGATTTAAACTAAATTAAAACAAATTCATGATGAAATATTAGGTATGAGATAATAATAATTGAGTTGAATCATTAACAAATTTATCTAGTTCAGTTAAAATTCTATAAAATTAAAATCACATTTATTACTTGAAATGGGGATAAGTAAGGGAATGGCAAGCTGCTATGAAGGTAAAGTTGAGTATTCAACGTTCATTTTAAATTCAACATTTCGGTAATTACTTACTTACGAAAGTATTCTTTTAAGTGATCAGGACAATAATTTGGAAATAATCGTTTTTGATTTAGTTACATTTATCTAATGTTGTGCACAACATTGAAAAGTTTGATAGATTAACATATTTCAATTTGGAGATACTTTTTATCTGATTGAGTTGCCTTTCTATGATACTAAAAGAAAATTAGATTTTTAGTTTGACTGCAGACATAATTTAATTTTTACCGTTTTTTTAAACATGTTAGCTGGTTGGACTTTTTTTGCCATTAATCATTTAATTATTAACTTGAGGTGGCGTTACAGTCCACGTAGGATTGGTATTGTATCCTTTTGGCTAAGTCAATTGGTTGTTGAATCTTCTCCTCCACTCACCGTCAATGCAGATGGGACAAAAGATCACACTTTTCTCTCGAAACAACGGGGCCTTCATCCGCTTTTGAAAGTATCCATGCTTCTACACCATATATGTAGTAGGACGGGGATGATATTGGTCTCATAGTGCAACACTTCAGTTCTTCGAAAGAGGGCTTAGCTTTAATAGCTACAGGTACCCTTCGTTTGATCTCAGCGCTGATGTTATTATCTGTATTTATAGCGGTGCCAAGATAGACAAAGCCCCAACTACCTCAAAGTTATAGCTGTTATAGCTGATCAGGGTTTGGTCTTTCTTTATGACAGCATATGCCTCTTTTTGCCTTCTGGCGTTGACAAGGTTCTTTTGCACTATTGTCCCAATTATGATGTTGAAGAAATCGCATGACAGTGCATTACCTTGTCTCAAATGTTGTTTGACATCAAGCGGGTCTCTGACGTCTTTGCCGACCTCAATGGAGCAGCTTGATTTCTCCATCGCCATCCTGCACAAAAGTACGAGCTTGGCAGGGATGCCAAACCTAGACATGACTACATAAATCTCGTCTCTGTGGACGAAACAGACACCAAAACCTTGAAATTGATGAAAAGGTGGTGCGTACTGACTTGGCGCCCCTGGGTTTTTTCCAAGATCTGCCGTTATGTTAATATTTGGTTTATGGTGGACTTTTCTAGTCGAAAACCACATTAATACGTACGTATCAGGATGGTGACGAACTGTTTCAGACGTTCACATCATACGGCGGAAAAGAAGTTAAAGGCAATTTTGAGGAAATTGATACCTCTATAATTGGCTTCCTTCCTTCAGGATTGGGCAACCAATACTGAGATTCCATTCATCTCGTATGCTTTCTTCTGACCATGTATTGCAGATGAGATGGTGCATACTCTCAACTAAGTCATCGCCGCCGCTTTAAGAAGTTCTATCTTGCTATCTGTACTTCGTCTAGGTCAGGAAGATGGCATTGTTGGTTCTTCCAAGTCCACAGCATTGACTGCAATTTTACTATAATATTTCCATTTCGAATTTTGCAGGCTTCGGTTTGGGGTGTGTAACCTTGAGATAATTGTTTTTGCTGGGTGGCTATCCATGGCTTGCATTAAACGACTCAAGGAAAGCATTTTCGACTGTAATATAGGACCAACGACCCAAAGTCTTAGCCAGTCATCCCTCTTAGAGTATCCAACTCAACGTGAAGATAAGATATTTTAAATTAAGAGTTACGAAAATCGATTTCATGACAACAACATTAACATTGAAAGTTGAATTTGTATTCTTCTTCAATAAAGTTTTATAAATCAGACAGCCAGAATTATGATATATTATATAGCTTAGTTTCAAAAGTATTACATTTTGTAAGAACTCTGTATAGGGATCATATATTGTATAGGGATTCATATTTTAAAAGTTTGAGGACCAACTGCTTATCTCAACTTCATGTATTTTTGAAATTATTTTTAATCAATCAAATTTGTTTGATTGCTTTTCTTTGGAAGATATTTACCACTCGGAATATTAAAGATTAACTTTATGTCCTTTTTGAAAGGGTTCAAAAGTACATAGTTTCAATCCAGAGATTTCCACCACCTCTTCCTTCCGAGCTGGTAACTGCTCAGCAAAGGATCTTTTTCTGTCTGGTAAATATATGGCTTAAAGAGGATCACATTCAATCCAGTTTTCTTTGCAGATTTTGATAGGATCTTCCACGCCGATTCCGAGAGATTTTTTCATCTCTGTGTCATTTTATGGAAAGACTTCTTGGATTGGGTTCATGATTTAAAACCACAACTGTGGAAAACAAACTAAATCGGATGTTATGGTCTTCCTTGCAATAAACGAGTAATGCAGTTTTATCCATGTATTTTAACTTTGTTATTTAGGTTACTCCCGATACTTTTGCTTTAAATTCAATTGCCTCATGTAATTTGAGCCATGAGCTTCTTTTTGCTAATATATTACAACAATAAAAAGCGTCAAAATACAGCCGAGCAGGTTTTGAACAAAAAAACTGGTGGCCCCATAATTTTCTAAGGATGTTTTCATGCGTCAGTGTTCCAGACGTCACTCTGAGTCTTGAAAATGGGAAAGACTTACAGGATTCACATTTCTGAAACAATTTTCAAAGAAATTCCGTGGAAATTTGGATCAGGAAATAGAGAAAGGGGCACATCAATGTATGATATGGCCTCAACGAAATACTGTTTTAGTCTTTTTGGTAGCCTCTATAGCTAGTAACTTACTTAGTTTAGTCAATTGGCTAAATAAACATAATATTGATGAAACTTTGGCATAAGAATTGAACAAAAAAAAAAATTTATATGAATTTGTCCGGAAACTTATGAACGGCAGTGTAAATATTTATGCATATTTTTTTATATGATAAGGTAGCTATAAACTATGAATTTAATTAATTTTGTACTTTTTTTATTGGAAAACTAAATTGATTTTAATTGAAGAAGTAAAAATGTCCCTTTTTTTGACAGTTTTTTCGTCATAAAATTCAAACCACCCTTTGAAATTAAACCAAAAGCTTTTCAGGTGATCTATATGCACACACGCTTCGAATGAAACCGATTTGGCTTCGATAGCTTGATTTGTTCTCGAGTAAGGCTGTACGAAAGAATCCGCACAAACGTACGTACGTACGTACGTACACACACACACACAGACATCTTTCTAAAAATCATGGAATCCGACTACTGGGACCGCCAAACGTGGAGAAATGTAAAAATTTTGAATTTCGAAAATCGGACCGATTACAAGAACTTCCTGATGGGAAGTTAATAAGCATTCATTTAAAAAATTCAGATGTTTAAATTTCAATAGAGACTGCAGACATAAAGGTTATGTATGAAGTACAATATTCGAAAAATGACAGTTTCGATGCCATTTTGGAATAATGCCGGCTCAATAAACGTAAATAATGCGTTGAATATATTTTTTCAGTTCGGGAATTGTTCCAATATTTCGAAAAATTCACAATGAAAAATAACGAATAGCATCAAACATTGCTGACGCGCTAGGTAGCTCATCCCTTAAATTGCGTCATTTTCAATTCCATGTGTGGAAGCCTGGAGCCTTCTCAAGCACATATCTTCGGGATGCATTTAGGCAATATGGAAAAGGAAGAAGCCGTCAATCAAGTGACTGTAATGTATGATGAGTCATTCTTGGATTTTTAGATCCCAAATAAGCAAATTTTATTTGATGAAATTTGATGAACGTCTGGCGCTTTCCATTAAAATTGGAATTGGACGTTTGGAACCAGTAAAGTAACGAAAGAAACTCTGTCAAGTAGAGTGAAAACTTGAAGAAAATCAATTGCTGCAGTATTCCTCATTGGACTGGCAAAGTTTGCAGAAAGCCACGGCTAAAGAAGCAAGGTTGGTGACGAGCAAATTTACACTTGGTGTTCCAGAAGGCTCAATCACGGGCGCCTTACTTTTCGTCAACTTTTAGATGGGCTGAAAATCACGGAATTTTTTGGCACCACTAAAAAATGATCATGACTCAATACAAGAGGCTCATCTGTTACTAGTTTTTATAAGAAGCTTCATGACTTTTCGTCCATTCGATTGCAAGCTGCAGTCGTTTGAGTGACGCTTCTTTCGCCGTAGTAAAAATATTGGATAAACAGGAATCTCGCATTTTGATCAACCATTGTTTTTTGAAGGGAAAAACTTTCGAATAATTGCAAAAAATTTTCCCACATCTTATCTGATGAAAACAACAGTTTTTCGGCGGCTAACGAAATTTCAAAAAGATCGTACAAGTACCGAAGACGCACCTCGCTCTGGAAGGCCAAAAGAGACAACGAATGCGGGAATCTTCAAGCAAGTGCATCGAATCGTTTTGAGTGACCGAGAAGTGAAGTTGCATCTGTTAGTTGAGGCCGTGGGTATCTCAAATGAATGGGCAAAGATGAAAAGGCATCGAAAATTGGAAACTTGGTATGCCACGTAAAAATATATTGAGGAGTATATACAACTTTGCCTGATAAACGTTTGCTTTCCCAGACTTTTTAGCTCAAGTAAATAGTATATCGGATCTACAAAAAAGGCGATCATTTATTTGCTAGTGTTGTTTGGACGTCTAAAGCTTTTATGGCGCCAAATCCTGGAAAAGCCCAACGAACCAACGTCCATACTTACGATTGATTTCGAAGCTGGAAATAACAGCATTCATCGTACTGAAATGTTGACCTAATTCAGGATCCCGGAAAAACGTTCGACAGGAAATCGATCCGTCGAACATAACCTGTGTCCAAAACATCAAAATCGACTGCTAAAACAGGGTGTCCCTATCTCGTGATATATACAAAGAGGGGCAAAAGTAATGAGGCGAGATATCAAAAAACTTCAAGGGATCTGGCGAACTGGTTATCTTTTCGTATATCGACTTCAGAAATGACACATTGGTAGAATGGTAGAAATCTGAATGATTGCGTGGGATTACACATAACATCATGATCCCTCCATTTCTTTAGAGGCTATCTTACTGCCAACAAAGATACGAGGCTCCGTTTCTGTGACTTCCGAAAAGTTTCAAATTTTTATACTTAAGGAGCTTTTGATGCACCGGTTCTCGCATAAGACCGCAACTCATACACTAGATGATGCCTTGTATCCATCAGATTAGAAGCATCCTGTGGTACCCTCATCTAACTGCACCTCACTTCACATATCTCTGTATCATACTTGCAGTTTTGATGCTTAGTTCCTGTCGAACATGTTTTTGGTCTTGCATTACTCACTAAAGGGGGCGCTACAGTCCGGGTTAGATCAGAGCCTCAAGCAACAAGCTTCTCCAGCTAGTCCGATCGCTGGATAGCTGTCTCCAGTTGTATAGCCCAAGTTGGTTGAGGTCACCTTCCGCTTTTGGGCGCCACCTGAGTATCGGTCGTCCTCTAGTGCGCCATTCCTCGTGGGCCATTCACTCTTCATGACCTAGACGTAACCAGCATGTACCATAAACTCCTCCTAAGAGGAATCCGTATCTCGAACCCTCTGTGCCTAGGAAGAAGGTAAAAAAGTCGATGTTGTAGCCACTGACTTCAGCAAGGCTTTTAACAAAATCTCCCACAATATCATACTCCTCAAACTTAAGGCTCTTGGCTTTCCAGCAGGCTTAATCACGTGGATCAAATCCTATATCATGACGTCGTCCTTTTCAGATCTTCCAAATTCAATCTATTTAAGGGTTTTTCAGGGGTCGCTCAAGGTAGTCATGTTGGCCCAATGATTTTTATCTTACCAATAAATGATGCCGATGTGAATATATCTGCAAACGCTGATGATATGTAAATATTTATGAACAATACATCCCCCATGACTCCTGCAAGACGATCTAACCAGGTTCTCAATGTGGTGCAAAAAAAAGACATGTGGCTTAATATCAGCAAATGCCACGCCATATACACGTAGTCGTATACCACAACCTCCCAGAGCCTACTTAATCTGCAACGAACCTGTTCTTTCAGGCTCCTCCTTACGCTATCTGGGTGTCATCTGCGGCTATACTGACCTTATTTTGTGCTCTCACATCGATAACATTATTAGTAGAGCCAACTCTGCGCTTGGCTATGTCAAGCGATGGTCCAAGGAATTCTGGAACCCCTATATCACAAAATCCCTTTACAACACCTTTCTTAGACCTTTCTTAGACCCCTCCTTGAAATATTGACTGCCCCGCACTGCTTCAATAAATTTCTCTCAATACAAATCTCACAACACCAACTATGGCACCAACGAGCCTATGTCCAGAATCCTTTTAATTTCCACTTCAACAGATACACCCTTAAAAATGCCCTTCTCCTGTATCTACTCCTTAACCAGTCATCTTCACCCACTTGTTATACAAAGCATTAAGTTAAGTACTGTATTGTATAGTTTAAGGATTGCTTGTATTAACTTATTAATAATAAATAAATAATTATTAAAAAAAAAAGTTAAACAAATTCAAGACAATATTTTTTGACACCAAAAAATAGTTCAATCATCATTCTTTTAAGAATGCTATCATTTTCTTTAATTCAATTGAATGCAATTGAGTTTTTATAAACCGTACGTTCCGCTGTGGATACATTTCCTCTCAGCAATTAAGACCACTCGGAGCCATATCTCACTTTGCTTGACGTTTTTAGTGAAGATTCTTCAATCAGTTCACCTACTTTAAGTGTCAATTCAATCTTAATGAATGAATGCTTTGGAATGCAGAAGAATGCATTCTTAAATGGTTGTATTCAATTGAATATTGGAAAACTGAGTGCAATTCTTTCGCTGCGGAAAGAATGCTGATTGCAATCATCTCAAGATGAAGTCAATGAAATCAATCATAAAATTCATTCACTTCAAAATGAATGCATCCTTCTGCTGTCAAAATAATAGTATTGACAACTTGAAATTATGCGTGACTCGATGTTCAATTAAAAACAACAATCTTATCATTGAACGCAAAACCTCTGACAAAAATCCAAGTGGGAAAGCAATTCAATCATGCCCTCAATTCGATGAAGTTATCAAAGTTGGCCACATAAGCACACGTGAGACCCTTCTCCCATGACATCACGTTATTAAGTCGTTGTGTGAAATCCCATTGCAAACAATAGGACGTGCGAGAGAGCTACTTCCTAACTGTTCAGTAATCCAGAACCAGAACCAGAACCAGAATCTTTCTTTAAATGCAATTAACCGCATACCTTGTGCGCCAGTTCCAATATGTTTTGTGTGATACTCCCAGGGATGCGGCGGCGCGTTCGCGTGGCCAACACTTCCGTGTCACAGCATAGCTATTGAGATTCATTACATTTGATGCGCATACCTCGCGTCATCTTCTTCCACAGATTTGTCCACTAAGGGCTTTCTAGTTCGCATGGATTCCTCCATTCATTCAGAGCGGCAACTTGGGATTTCCATATTCGGAGCCATCTGGTTGTACTGGAACGGTAGAGCTCCTCTATTGCTGTTCGCTTGCGAATGCTACAAATCTTGTTAGTCAACTTTGAAGAAAGAACTGACGCACCTAATAGGTCGCAATCTGTGGTAACTTGGTAACGCATTGTTGCTCCTTCGGCACATTCCTGTATTCCCCTGTGGTTCGCTAGGGAATTATCGTTGCTGTTATATAGGGACCATGGGAGATGCGATTATTATGGAGGCTTCTGTTCAAACAGGTTGAGGTTAGCGCATGTATTACATCATAACTTGTGGCATGTTGAAGAGTTGTTTGGACTCTGCAGTTGGTAGCATATTCCTTTCTGAGTACGAAAAGTATGTTACTAACGGAAATGTTATGCAACCATGGAAGTTAAGGTCTTTGACAATTGTTTGAAATTGAAATTGTCAGATTTAAGGACAGATCACTTGAGGCTTTTCCATTCTAGAGATTGTTTCTAGTGATAAGACGTGCTGTAGCTATTTTTCAAGTATTTCCATTTCACTAGAGGAAGAACTAATTGCTGTTGCTTTAGATGAATATCAAATGTAGGCTTCTAAATCGCAACGTTTGATAAGGACGTTTGAGTGTAAGACAATAGCGAAACGGATCACGAAGCAGTGAAGCTGTACCAAAGTGCGGCATTGAAAAACGCTTTTGGTGTTCCATAGGGCTCGGACTTGAGGCCAATTTTATTTATAGGTCTGCGACTGGTTTTTGAAGCCATTAAACGGTTCCTTCTGTTCTTCCATAAAAAGGTGATTAAAAGAACGAATAGCTAAGAATTAAGTTTTATGAAAAGGCCCTATTAGCAAATTTAGGTTCAAACTTATAGGTGCATTGAAGGTTGACAATTGACGTACAGAAGCAGATTAACTAAATTTTGCTCCAATTTCATATAAAATGTGGACTATTAGCTTCGTGAAGTGCATCTTTATCGTCCAAAGATAAGCTTACTTAGCTTCAGAGGGCAGCACCCGACCTACACAACAAATTACATAAAAGAAAGTCTTTGCGGGACACTATTGACGGGGGTTTGACTTTCAGTTCAATGCTGTCTCAGACTAGCCAAAGATTCTTTAACTTGAGAGTTGTATTCTCTGAACTTGAAAAAGATAAAAATAAGATAAAATAATAATAAGATAAATATTGACCCTTCAGATTATTATTGCGAATGCTTTATTTCGACTCCGACTCAATGCCAGGCAGCTATACTGAGCATTGGATGTCCCAGCACAACTGAAATAGCCAGAGCATACAGACAACATCCAAGCAAAACAATTGCCTGCTACTACCGCCTATAATATGTAGGCGCAAAACCCCGAACAATAATTCAGAGAATAGGCTTTTCCTTAACAAAGAGTCTGCAACTGGTAATCTTTCAAAATAGTCAAATGACTTGTTGCATGCTTCAAAACAGGCCCCCGGTCCTTCTGTAAAGTCTAACTTCTCAACAAAACGAAGCTAAAGTATTTGGGTATGAAAAAAGAACAAGAAGTATTTTCCTATCCACTTTCGAAGAAGTCAGTAAGACTATTAAAAAGCCTTCAAAAAGACAAAATTGTGGATTAGAATAGTTTACGAGCTGAACTTTTTAGATAATGTGGAGAAGTTCTGGTTAGGGCCACCAGACTATATGCTTAGATTGGGAGGACGAAAGCATGCTTGAGGACTAAAATATCAGCTCTATCTTTTCAATCGATTATGTATCCGTACTTAATAAGATCCAACCAAGTAAATTGTGTGCCCGCCTGAAGCCTTTTTGGAAGACACAAATCAGCCAAAGCCAGTGTTGCTTCGGGCCCGACAAATAAACAAAGAACCTGAGTTGTTTTTAACATGGAATCTGCTGGCTTGATCCATACTTTCGTTGAACTTCCTCCTCATCCTGAGGATATCGGGAAGAATGCTTGACTACTTCGCAATTATGTCTTTCTACCGTAACGAAGTCTTCTTTCAATTATGTCAATGTCGTTTGCAGACGCAAGTCGTTGAAAAGTTTTCTGTAAGTTTGTGCCTCTGGTGTGTTCGAACGATAATGGTAGCAACGCGTCACCTTGTCTAAGACCTGTTATATCATCGTCACCGACCTTAAAGTTGCAGCTATCATAGTCCATTGTGGCTCGTCGCCGGTTTGACATCTATGAAAACACAAAGTCTGCCAATTAAGAGATCGTCTCTATGAATTTTGTCGGTTAAGAGGGGTATCGGTTTTATGTGATTTGGCAAAGCATACTTTGGTGATAAGTTCCCTGTTATATACAACCGGAGATAACGTTATAGCTGCTTTGAAAAGTTGGGCCTGTACAAAGCCCTTTTTTTGTAAGCTTCCTGTTTACTCCTCCTTGGTTCAACCATCGGTTTCGTTGTATTGGGGCATCTCTGTTTGATTTTTTTTTATATTGTCAATGGCGACATAGGATCTTTTAAGCCGATTTAGAATACTCGATCAGATGGTGATTCATTTTTTATATTACTTGAAATCCGGAAAATCCTCGTTCGAACTTCTGCAACCAAGCTTAGCAACGGTCTGAGCAGATTTCAGCCTCTAGGGACATCCTGGTTCCTTGAATACTTGAAGGAAAAGTGTACCTGCCTCTAACAGATCTTATCCCTAGTCCATTACCGGAGGTGTATCTAAAGGATAAAGGCTATTTTTTCGAATTGCTCTACAAAAGATTGAGATAAAATGTTCATTCACCTTGTCACATAACTCTTTGCATAGGTCTTCCGCTGATCTATAAAATCATCTTTGTCAAAGGCTTGTTACTATCTTGTTAATAATCGTATCTCTTAACGTGTTCGGAGTCACCTCGCTCTGTGGATAACTTGCTGACGGCAGAGGCGTTTTTTTGAACAGTCTACTGCCTTATATTCAAAGGTCCATACCGTGTTTCACTTACCTATTTCAGACTGCAGCGAAAGGTACAATATAAAGTACAGTTCAATCATGCACCTCTGATCGTTGAATGAGGTGAATGAATTTTTATAGCAGGAACTGCGGCCGCGAACTCCTTTCTTCTCCCTTCCGCAAAAACAGATGGCATCGTTAAAATTTTGGCAAAGATGGTTCGATCAAATAGCCACTAGCTTGACGAGGAACTAAACTTCTCATATGGGTCCGTCCACTGAGCTTCAAGTGACGAAATTCATCTGCCAATTTGCATGGAATTGAGTTGTCTTCAGGTGTAGACAGGCGACTCGACTACAATCGAGACATTATACACAGTTCCGAGGACTGTTTCCGCTTCAGCAGGGCGGAATCAACTCGCGATATAGCAAATGCGCAAAAGCAACACCGGCAATTTTGGTGGCTGTCAGAAAACTTGTAGGGGGCTCTGTCATCCATACCCTTATTAGTTAACTCACCCTTTGGGGCAAAGTCGGCCTCTTTTTCTTTATTACAAAGCCGTGGCCGTCTTGCATAGACTAAGCTTATGAATAGGTTGAGAATATATACTATATACAACTTATATATATACTAGAGTACACATATACTATACTTATGTTATATATATTTTCATAGATTTTAGGGTATACATATTATATATATAGTATATATATACATAGTTCTAAGAAGATATAAGTATGTATTTAAGTTATTTTAATGTAGATTTAACCCTTAGATATAGAATAAAATACGTCCAGACACTAAGTTTTGCTTAAAAAAATATTTTTCTTAGTTTAAAATTTGTTAACCTTAAAATATTATTAAAATAGTTAGATTAGGTCGAAAGACATATTATTAAATACTAGCAATAGCTTCGAGCGTCCGCATAGGGCCAGTAAGTTAGTGAAGCAATTCAATTTATATAAACTAGTTTAAGCGTTTTTGTCGAGTGTATAAGAAGTTCTAATAAGTTAATAAAAAATGCATTTAAAACTAAACTTAACTCTTAAGGTAGTTCCGAATTTCATGACCTGAATTTTAACTGGAGATGAAAGTCGGGTACCAAACAAGTGGTTCCCCCTGCCCTTAAAAGTCAAGTCATCCTAAGTTGAACGTCAAAGTTCTTCATTTTTATTGAGGGTGCCATCAGGGGGTATGACTGTGAAGTCTAAATATCACAAACCGTGCTTAAAGGAAAGCATTTTAGAATCATTACCGTCATTAAAACACACGTCAGAGCAACAAATGGTCCTTCCGAAAAAGGATTTCCAAAAATACTTCCAATAATGGAATCAACGTTGGGATGAATACATCGCTCGCCATGCAGAGTTCTGTGAATAACTGATTTTTTCTCCGTTCAAAAATCAAAATTTTGTTCATTTTGAGTTCGGTACAAAAAGGTTTCGTGTTTTTTATTTTATTTTTCGCTAAGAACTAAAAAAATTTACAGTGAATCTTGGTAAATATATTTTTTTCTTTTTTTTAAAATTATGTCCTTAACTTAAGAGTAACTACTACACACAGTTAGCTTACTTCTACTACTACTATTGAAGTAACGATTTTAACTAGAATCACTTAAAAAAAAAATAAAGGAAGAAAAACTTAATCATAGACTTGGCCAGCACCAACCATCCTGTGTCATTCGATGCAGAAGCATCCGTCTTTTGAGTTCTCTGTAATCCATTTTAAGTACTTCGTTACCCTTGTATACACGCCCGGATAATGGGGTCGAGCACATCCGTTGCCCCACGACACAATGCCAATTTGCTCGTAACGCTTGTCCGGACGTAACGCCACCAATGGTCCACCTGAATCACCCTACAAGAATCGAACACAAACAATTCAAATACTTAGTTAATTGGATATCGAGTGGGACTGGAGCTCACCTGGCATGAGTCTCGCTTTCCGACTCCTGGATAACCAGCGCACATCATATTCTGTGTGATCATCTTTTGTGTGTAGTTCGTTTCCTGCACACAGATGTCGTTGGCAATTACCGGCACTTCGACTTCCTGCAACAGACATGACGGCTTGCCGTCCTCCTTCAGGGTACCCCAACCGGTGGCAACTGCCTTTCTTCCAATATACGTATCGTCTAATGAAAGGAGCAACAACAATTTATCTTTACTCTTGTATAATAGCTCTTGGGCAGCACACTTACCCGTGACGGTGGGAAGACAGATCGGCCGGATGAAGCTGGTTATAGGGACACGATCGTTGAGACGGAGCAGCGCTATATCGTTGTCGAAGTTCGAGAAGCTGAACTTTTGACTGAAGGCACGCAGCACGAAGCGCGTCTCGGGCCGTATTGCGTCGCTGCAGCGATCGTGCTCCCCGAACGTGACCTTGATCATGAACCACATGAACCTGCGAAGTAAACAGAATAAATTTTAAAGATAATGCCAATCATTTTAAATTTTGCTTTTATGAGATTGATGAGGGCGCTGGCACTGGCTGGTCGTTTCGCCGGCGCAAAACGTGTTTTGCATTCGCAGCGATTTGGTAGCGGAAACCTGTTCGCTTTGGGGTCATTAACTGGCGAGTTCCGATCGGTTCCTTATGATGACGGGAGTCGTTTAAGATTTGTTTGTTATTTGAAAAATTCGGACTTAATTGACCTGAAATGGAATCTTAAATCTAAATAAATGCTTTCCTTTAATTAAGTTGTTGCAGTAGTCAGTTGTTTGTATCTTTTGGATACATAACTAGATTCTGAATTTGTATCGAGGCGAAAATGAGAGAAGTGTTCCATACAGAAAATGCTAGTCATGCATTTACTTGCTGCAGCCTCTGATGAACTAGGTCCTTACCTATGAGAACAACGCGATGCTGCAGTAATGGAAGGAGCAATGAAGATCAGCTGCTTCAAGGGGAAAAGAAAAACATATTAAGAGCCTGAACGAATGCGACGAGCATTGACAGGAATGAAGTTGGAATGAATGAGGAAGTTACCAACAAATAAAGCGAAATCTGCGACGAATAAAACCAGCATAGTTCGTCCTAAAGAAATGATAACATTTGAACTGCGCCAACTACTGAGTGATAAGTCCTCTCAAAATCTACCATTAAATTTTTTCTGGCACCCTTATTGCCTGTGATACTTTACCAGAAGCCAGATTGGTCCATTACAGTACGGTTTAAGATCAGGATTGCTTATTTGATTGACTTTCTAGTGGGAAATATAAACATAAGTTTGTCCAAAGCACTCACAGACAAGTGCAAAATATTCTTGTATTCTTAGCGAACGTCAGAAAATGGACGAAAGATGGAGAGTGCTCCAAATCCAAAAAAGGCAGTCTCATTCTTTCAAAAGCCGAACAATGGTACAGTAAGTATCCCGTACTTAGTCCTTCTATTGTTCTACAATCTTACCTACTCAAATTGAGAAGAAATTTTGTGATACGATGCGATGAGGACCTTTGACAAAGCATTTGTTGAATTTGGAAGATGATAAGTCTTCACGCATGGGATTCATGCACTTGGTTTCATCATCCAAACCATCAGTACTCCCTTGTCCAGTCCATTTGATGTACAATGGATGCCTGTGTAGGAAAATTAACAATACTCTTAAGGAATATCGTTTGGGTTTTCTCATTTGACCCTCTAAGGAAGCGCATTCTATATTCTCTGTCCAATAGGAAGACCGGGTTAATTTTATCGATCGGAATCCCACGGAAATCTTAGAAAAAAATTCCTCCTTGTCGAAAACCATCACCCTCGTATCCGACTGCATTTTTCCTGAGACGTCACATCGCTTACATTGTCTCCATCTGAATACTTAAGTCCAGTGGCAGCAAGTTGAGCACAGCGTCAAGAGTGTCGCCAGCGGTGATTTACAAGACACAAGTGATTCCAGGTCCAACTATTCTCTGAAGTCTGGTTAGGACAACGCAAGCAGACTTCAGTGTCGTCTTTTGTCATCAAACTGCAGAAGCATTTGTAAAAATTGGTCTTACAATTGCTGTGTGCACTTCAGTAGGCTTCAGTACGCTTCAGACCTCATGTTTTATCAAACGCTCTTCGACATAGCCAGAAACTTTGAAGAGTACGAGTCGATTTAAGGATTATGCATACATTCAAGAGTTACACCCTCCAATGTTGGAAGTAAAAGGCCGTCAGAGTTCCTCTTACGAGTAAATAATACTGGTGTTGTTTTATTCGGTTTAACGGACAGCCCACTCCGGTTGCACCAGTCATTGATCTTACTCTTATAAGCTCGTTACATTGTGCAGGATAAAGAAAGAGATTGATCGCTGCTACGTTAAGCTTATTCCCAATTTATACCAAACAATCGGCTTTTCTTTGAACTGCCCAATCCTTTCGATTTCAAAGCTGTGTTGGAGGCAGAAATTATCCGGCATATCTGCACCCTTAAGCCTCTTTTTATGTTTAAATTGTCTTACCCATACAATTTACTTAAGCATGACTTCCAGGATTGTTGGAAAATGGCCAAAGTTATTCCAGTACCAAAGAAATCAAACTCTTTGTTCATCACTGATTTTCGTCAAATCAACATTTTGCCAAGCTTATCCAAGGCTTTTGAAAAAATTCTTGCGGGACAGTTTTTAAATAACCTGGACCAAGAAGCCCTTTGTTTATAGCTTAGTCTGTTGTTGGACCACATCATAGTTGTCATACGGCCTTGACGACATATGACTGATCTGTCCCTTGTATCTTGTCGACTTTTTCAAAGCTTCTTACACTATAGATCACGGAATGGAATGAGCGACAGATCGGTGCGTCGGGTGTTAAGTCCTTGTTATCTAAGAAATTATAGACGGAAGTACGACAATGATCTTGACAATGATTTCCTGGCCACTCCTTTTTTGGTTTGCTCTGATGTATTGATGCACCTTTATGAAGACGATGCGCATGTCTATCTTTCGAGACCTATGGGGCTTGAGGAGGCTCTTTTCTTTGGATTAAATGGGAATTAATCTAAAATAATAAATTGGTCAAATTCACCAGAACTTCAGTTTGTGAAATAAATTTTCAACTTTTCCTTCCTATTATCCATTAAGAAATATTTTATAAAAAGACTGAGGCTTCCTTGTACCCCATGAGTTAAATAAATTTGAAAATTCGAAAGTTGAACATCATTTTCTTAAGAATCGTTCGAAACTCAAACGGCAACAGCTATTCGATCATTTGAAATCTGTCCAAGCAATTTGATTGCATTGGTATTGAAAGAATCAAAAAGCATTCAATCGAAAACGAAGAAGCATAGATGGAAGTCAAACCGATTGAAGGTAGAACGAAGTATTTAATGTCAATAAAAAAACAGCCAGAAACTATGACAAAAACATCACAATAGTCGGATGTGATTGTAACATCGTTGTAGTTAAGGACTTTGTTTACCTAGGATCCGCATTCAATTCGAGTAACGTCACCGGAGCAGATGTCAAACGAAGAATAACTCAGTTAAGTTACAAAGTAGCGCAAGAGCATGATCCTTATCAGAGGCGGGTTCTAGGTCACTTCAAATCCTTCAAAATAATTTTGGCGCCCTTGGGACCATTTAGAATGGAGGAGAAGGTTATAACTACGAAGAGCTTAAGGGCCTGTATAGAGATATGGATTAAGCCAGATGTTTTTGAGTGAAAAACACAGGTCGATAGTACAAACTGAACGAACGGACATCAATAGTCCAAAAAGTCTTCGAATCTACATCAGAGGGGCAACTCGACACCATCTACGATGGCGCGCACACAATCGGAAGAGTACAACAGGACCGGTACGCATCAAAGAAAGCATTGTTATCGGTCCAACGTATTGTCATAATCGGAATGTGTCATTGACATTGTTCAGTGCACTTTTGCAAATGAATATCCAACGACCGACCAGACGGAACAACGTAAAGCAATCATAGAATTTTTTCTCGAAAATTAGTTTTGCATGCGGCAGCCTTAAAGTGCATCTTCAGAATTATCTATTCGAATAGCTTAAATGCAATTTTATGAATCGATATATTTCTGCGTCATTGAGGAACCAGATTTATCGATTTTGAGCAAAGATCTTGGTCTTCACCCGAACTAAAGGACCGTCGTGTCGGATACTGATAGATCCGTTGGAGTCCAGAATAAAGAAGCTTTAAAAGTCGTAGGTTGCCCTATGTCGGAAATTTGAGAGCTGATAAAGCCAAAATTTTGGTCATCTTAGTAATTTTACTGTTCTCAGCTAAATAAATAAATTTTCCTTTATAAAAACGACCATTTCCGTGGTTACTGCATCGGACTGCTAAGCGTGTGGTTACGGTTTCAAATCTGGAGTTCAACAACTTGCGAGTGATTGAGAATCCTTCTTATAAAATTTCGGCAAAGTGCGAGTCGGACTCGCGCAACGATGTAAATAATTCGCCATCACGAAAATCGAGTCTCGGGGATTTTTCGCGCAGTTGTTTGCTTGATACCTACACGAGTTCCAAAGAGAAAGTATGGTGACGCGCAGACGGACAACGTTGCCTGTAGTGATCCTTTAAGGATTCCGTTTTTCCTTTTGAGGAACGGAACCTTAAAAAGCGTCTGAATTTATTGGGAGTCGACAATAAACAAGTGGTGCAGTTAGTAACTTTACCAAAACAACTATTATTCCTAAAATTTGCATTTATATTTATAGAAGTTTCCGATTGGGTAATCGGAAGATACTATAATTTTTGCAAATGGTGGCAAAATTTTTTTTTTTAGAAATAGATGTAGAATATAAAATACATCGCCGGAAAGTCTAATGTCTCATGTCTCTCTTGATTTCGGCACTCTAGACCAGTTTCAAGATCAAAAGCCACAAACTCTGGAAGTTCTCAAAGCGAATGTCTAACAAAAGTATGAGAATGGAAGGCCCATTCAGAACGATTGAAAATGCTGTTAGAAGGCAGCAAAAACAGATTACGCAAAAACCTTGAACATACAACAAAGACCAAATGCACGCACACGAAGTGTTCCGTACCATAACACAATTCCAAGCTTTAAATTTAACGAATACTTTTTGACGTTCAAATGAGTTGGAAGTTTAAAAAATAAAATACTTTTTTTTTTTTTTGATAAATAACTCCTTTTTATATTTAATTTGAAATTATTTTTATTATTTTTTGCCACAGCGGTTCAGAAGATACAGACGGATGGAGATATGGGTTTTCATTTTCACACTTTACGTATGGAACCCTTAAAATGTATTTGGAATGCTGTTTCATATAAAAAATCAAGCAAAGATTGGTTAGTAGCCCGCATCGGTCAAAAATACTTTCATCAAATTGATTGGCCTAAGTTCCAAAACTCCATATGAAATTAGTTCCGACTTAAATTGTTTAGTATGCACTCGCACGTGTGGTCCAAAATTTCCTACATCCGCGATACCTTTTGTAAAACATCATCAACGCTTTCGGTACCCCTTTAATTTTTACGCCAAAATGCAAGATTGTATGAATAAGCTTGAATATAAAAATTAATGTTCAAATTATGCGGATTCTCCTGTCTGCATTTCATTAGGGCATTCACATCGCACATGACAACATTTTAAGTTGAAAAGAAAAATTAATGTTGTCTCCAAGACTAAAGTGAAATGCAACGAGCGACAGTCTGGCGATTTCCGTCGTTTGCGACAACCAGTTTGCATTCTTACTAATTCGTCAGCTAGTCTTGTCAAAAAAAAAACCAAACATTTACATGTTAAACTTTTTAAAGAAAAAGTGTCCAACTAATTAAATGACAGACTTGCAAAATGTTAATACTTGTGGCAACTTTCATTGAAACGAATCCATCATCCGTGCGGCCCGTGTACATACATATTTACTAGAACTCACGTGCGCATTTATTGTTTTTTTATTTTTAATTGTTCAACAAATTTTAGTTTCACCGCAAAAGGGTATCTGCCTGCTCATCAAAAAAATAAAAACGAAAGTCCAATAAATTACTAGCATGGAAATCGGTCTAAACTTACTGCTTGCCGCCTCTATTAATTGAGATACATTCATCAAGTGTGAGTTTATCGTTTCACTGCCAGAGTAAACCACTGCGGATTGCGATAAACTCAATCAACAAGCTCTGGCCCCATTGACTTTCGAGGGCTCTAATTGTTTGCAATACAATCTGCGGCATCTTCCAAGCTATCACTCTCTGTCCTGGTAAATAAACTCGTATACCTTGTCTGCCCTGCCAAGTGGTTCTCGGTATTGTGTATCGCAACCTCCCTTGGGCGAAAATATTTACTTTCAGTTTATAGCCAATCCATTGGCCGTGTTTATTGACTCTGCCATTTATAAACTATTAAACAGCAATTAAGAAAGCCGGGACTGTGGCATCGGAGAGACTTTACGTGCGAGTATTTGTCACCGTCACGTTTTGCATTGCGAGGCAGACCCTCGATTGAATACGAATTGGCTCGATGAGGTGTGAGCCTAAATGTATTTCTAGTTTAATAAGATTGATGCTCGTACTTACCCTTTGACGCAATGGGCTGCAGTGAGGACGTATCGGTCATTGATCAGAGTGCCGCCGCAGTAGAATCGATTGAAGTAGCTGAGACGTGCCATCCATGGGAATTCGTTGGTGCCGCTGTTTGAGCCACCTACAATACGTGTCTCGTCATTTGGTTCGCCACACCCTGTGTAGGTAAATAATTTGATAAATAATTAATTGAAAATATGCGCCAGATAACATATTACTGTAAGGCTTTGCTTAAAAAGACCGAAATGGATTACGGATTTGGATGCCAAAAGTGATGTGATTTATGGCGGGAAATTATTGATTGGGATCTGGTTAAAGTCTCTAGAAATTTTTCGAAAGATGTCAAGATTCGCACTGTCAACAATTTGATAGTAGACACTTTTGTGGGATGATATATCTGCATTTCCCTACCTACTTCCAGTGAAAAGAGTGTCATGCGTTGAGAGTGTTTGTCGGGTGTATAAAATGCTTAAGTTCTGAAATGTGCTCAATATATTTTTTTTTAAAAGGCAATTCCGCAAATCTTCACATTCAAAAAATGACCTTTTTCAATAAACTCTTAATTTCGCTGAATTTGCTCCTCATTGTGTTTGAAAAGTTGTGAAGGAAGGCAATGCGCTCGACTTCGACAAGAGATTCTCAATGGATAAAGGTATGAAACTACTGTCAGGATTTAAGATGCTATAAAATTATCCCTGCAGCTTTAACATCAAGTTCAACAGCGGTTTATTTTTGTGTTTGTTATTGTTTTGGGTTGTTTAATTAGTGATTCAAAACAGTTTACAAAATAAATTCAATATTACATAATTCGGGTTCAAGAATCTTAGCATCAATTAATTTAAATAAATTTAATGTAAAATTCAAGTATTTTTCATAAGTGAATAAATAACTAGATACATATTTTTGTTCGATAAACTTGTTTGAATAAACCAGCAAAACATAATATGGTATATTTTAATACTGTGGTTGAGTGGATTCGAGTTTGATTTGGATATGTTTGAGTGTGTCGCTATAAAGTTATCTTAAAAAGATCATTTATCTTATTATGGTTAAAGGTAAATAGACGTCTTTCTGATCTTTTTAGTGAAACAATATCCTTAAGTATAACTTAAGAAAAGGTGTGTTTTGTGTAGAGAAACAGAAACAAGAATCGTTACTGAGCTGCGAAGACCATAGGTATTTGGATCGTGATTTAAAGAGTACCTTCTTCTTAAACAAAAATTTCAGAACTTTAAATAAATAGAAGTGTATTTGAGGTAAGATGGACTACTTCTTGAAGAGTGGAAAACTATGTGTTCATAGTTCATTTTTATACTGTAAACTGCATTAAATGAATAATAAAATAAATACAATACAAAACAATAATTTTTTTTCCAGATTGTTCGAAGAATTTGTTTTTGTGTTACCAGCAAAGGTTGAATTATATTTTTCAGTCAGACCGTACAGCAATTTGGATGAGACCAAACCATAATAAATCTTTCCTTGCGGTATAATCGCAAATGTTATAGTAATTTTGTTGTTTTTTTTAAAGAAATTTTCTTAAGAAAGAAGAATGAGAGCTTCAGTTTAACTTCCTGTCGTTTTCGAATCCCAGGTACTTATTAACACTTGCATTACCCAGCAGAAACAGTTGGGTGATCATTTTAAGTACTTACTTTGAGATAGCATTAAGAATTATGAAAAATGAAATCTGGTAATTGTAAGTTTAAAGACGATTTAAAAAGATTGTTTTAGTGTTGTCACTTATGACTAATTTGTGCAGACGGAGCCAATGTCTTTGAATTTCTAAGTCGTTAATTATATCGTCTGACAGATCTAAGAGAGAACTGCTGGAGTATGAGCACGCTAAATCATCAGCGATCCCTGTAAGCTTATCTTTCATCTCTAGTTGAAGAATAGAATTATCAAATACTAAGAATAACACTGGCTCTAGCCCTGAACTCTGTGGAACACCAATTTTAATTTAACCGCAGTTGCCTCATTCGCCTCATATCCTTACCCTTCGTTCTCTTTTCGTCAGATATAAATCTCCTTGCACCAGTTTTTTCTAATTTATCCAACAAGATGGCATGATCAACAGTATCGAAAGCTTTGGCAACGTAGAGAAAAAGAGCAGTAATTTGCTTGTTTGCTTTGGAAGATAGGAGACTATTCTTTTTTCAATTACTGTGAGAAGAGGTATGAGCCTATAATTATTAAGTATTTTTTGTCCACTTTTTTGAAGGAATGTATGCCTTCAGCTTTTTAGAGCTTTTCAGCAAATACACCACAAAACTTTTTGTTTAAAATATGAGCCAAAACATCTACAATATTAAGGAGTATGCTCTTAACAAAAGCATTCGAGTATGAACCATGATTATAGGAATTCGAGTTGCTGAATGGCGTAATACTTCAAATGAAGAAATAGGTTCATAGAGTAAGCTGTGTTCCAATGTTATTTCCCTGTTTATATACTCAATCTTATACATTTCCGGCAACACTGGTGAAATAGGAGTTGAAGGTCTTAGCTATTTCATGATAATTTTCTATTTCTTGATTATTAGGTTTTATGGAAGATAGTATTCTCACAGGAACTTCTCTATTGAAAAGTTTAACGGTTCCATAATCTCTCTTTGCGTTTCTTTTAAAACAATTCGATAACAACTTCTCGACACTTATTTAATTTTTGCATTTATTTTCTTTAGCAATTAGCTGGATATCCAAGCTTTGAGTTTTTTTTATTATTGAAGGATGTTAGAAAATAGCTTAAGGCCCGCGTTTGAATCACTAACCGTCAATATATCTGAACAGTTTTCCTGTTGAAGTAGAGTTTCAAGTTATAATACCGATTTGAATACTTATCATCTTAAACTTGTCTGTTTGGAAGAATAAATACATCATGAAATGATCTAGCGCCAAGAATCCAATTGTAAGATGGGTCATGGGAAATCACAATAGACGTGTTAGGGTCCTGTGTTAACCTATCATTTTGGACAGAACATAAATTCCAATCTTATAGGATGTAACCTGCCCTGCCGACAGTCTAGTCTGATGGTCTAAACATCTAGTCTACATTTCACAAGTTCGAAGTTTTGAGGCTTGTTTATTGGCTTGAGGAAGGATTTCTTTCTCATGGAAATTTTTGGCTTTTTATTTATTTGTTCTTAGAGCCTTCCATTTCCTTGAGCTGGATGACTGAGCAAGCTTTAACTTCTCTCCAATGGCTCATTTCTTCTTTGCAGCGTCGTCTTATGTTATAACCCTGAAAAAGTTTATGGGCACGGGTCAGTCGTGCAGAACCGCAGCAAGAACTTTGTACAATGTATGTAAGGGGGATATAACACGATACTTGGAGTGATCAGAAGAAAAAGCCTGTTGTGAAAAGGCTTCCTTCAGCCGTTCCATAATTTTCAAATAAAGAAGAAACCATCTCAATCAACTTGCTGCTTTTTTTTCTTGGTTTGTGAAATTTTTTTGTTTGGTAAATCGTCCTGAAACTCCGTATTACATTGTGCAAGCTTAAACTATTAAAAAAACATGTACAGGAAAATTGACTTTGTTAATCAAACTTCAAGTCCAAACCATTACCTACCGCAATTTAACCCAATTCAAATTCACTAACTTGACCAGTTGAATGGAACAAACTTTTTTGCAAGTTCAATTCGAGCCTCCTCAACCGCAGATATAGTACAACCGTTTCGGCCGTTTTGCATGATTTCCTCGCAGCCGACCCCATTAGCCTAAAATTTGAATTTACATTTGTATCTTTTGTGAAAATTTCCAAAACCAATTGGGAAAGGTTATGCCAAATCGCGTGGCCACGTTGTCTCTCATAGAAAAATGTATCTCAACTGTGGTTCAACTAAGGCAGCGGTATCTGAGGTTTGGAGAAACCTCAAGCGTGAAATTGGCACTTTGGATAGATATTGCGTGTCGTGAGATGTAAATTAGGAATGGCATTCAAATGTAAAATGGAATATTTGTTTTCGGATCGCTCATTTTTATCGTTTCTGCAGAAGCTGTTCGGTTCGGTATTGGCTTCTGGTGGGCGCCGAAGGCACTTAAATTTAAGGTCTAAGAAATCGAGCATTTAAATTAATCGCTTGTAAAGATTTAAGTGGATAAGGGTTTATTTTTATTTTGTGTTTATTATTTGCATTCATTTGATACGATGAGCTAAGCTGAAGAAAGCGGTTCCTATGGAAAAGCATCTTGAAAAAGAGTTGGAAAAGGCGAACACAATAATTAATTATTCATTTATCTTATTTTATTATTTATTTATCTTTGCAGGATCTGTGCCTAAAATAAAGCTGTTTTTCATCCTTTATGGTCCTATTATTCGCGGTTTCTTGAACCCTGAACCTGAGGTCCGGTCTTTAAACTTTTGATGGAATACTGGTGGTTGGGATTCAAAAACGGTCTATGCTTCAGTATTCCTGTCCATTAGCTTGGTGAGGTCGCGGTTGAAGCATTTATTTGCTTTTCCCGCATGTCGAAAAGCATGTTTATCATCCAACATTCGGATACATAAAAGAGAACTGGCACACCGAAAGTTTTAGAAAACATAACTTTAAAGCAGCATCGATTACCCACGATGAGTCTTCGTCGGATGTCCACCAAGATGTCGTTTGTGGAGCAAGATAGACTGGTAAGTTTTGTCTCACGAGTTTAACCTCACTTTTTTGATTGCCACCGCGAAAGCTTGATTGAAGAATATCGCCTGCGTATCGTAACACTTGGGCGGATTTACAAAAGATTTTGATCTTCATGTTGACACCTGCCCGTCCCAATATCTGTTCTGGAAGAATTCACAAACCAGAGCATTTCCGCTGCGAAGTAATCCGGTGTCAGTTCGAAAAAGTTTGGCGAAAGCGTTGTACCGTCAAATGCCACGTTGAAGTCGATTAGTATGTCGACTCCTTCCAATTATTGGTAGTATGGTCAATGCACATGAAATCATATTAAAATTTCAGAAAGAAAGGGGTAACATGAGCGAAGAAAGGCTAGTCAATTTTTTTTATTATTGGCTCGCTCTTCAAGAGGATATGAAGACTCTTTAAATACGTGAAGAACAGAGTAAGCAGAAGAATTAGGAGAAGAATGAAAGTTTATGAAGTGGTTTGGGAAACTCAGATGTATTTGGTTTCAGCACACTTCCGTGGGTGGGGCCCGAAACGGGACGGAAGATTTTTATATCGACGTATGGCTTTCGCCTAATTAGCAGGATTTTATTGGCTGCCGCGATCACATAGACAGCGGACGTTCAAATGACTGCAAATTATTTAGTAAGATAGAAAGAAGTATATGGTACTGTTAATTAATCACAATATATAGTATTAAGCAGCAATTTTTACATTTAAGAGCGTTTTTAACAAACATCACATTCTTTGTTTGTTTGATTTTTACATTTACTGAAAGAAAGCTCTCGCCTTTTTCGATTAGTTGAAAAAGATCGAGAAGTCACACATGAAGTTTAGACCTGGAATGTTCTTCATAGATTTCAGGTTTTCTATAAAGTGCACTAACTTACTTGAGTGTAAATTTCCTCCGTCTTTTATAAAACTAAGAGTCCCGAAAAACGTTTTCCGGTTCGAATACTGACTTAAGCAAACAGTTTTTCGATATCCGCTTTTCGATAAGCTTTACAGACATTAACACAATATCCTGAATGTCATTGCCCGTCGAAATGATTCCAAGTTTCATCCGCCGAACCTACGATTTGTTTTTAAATTTTAGACTTAACGGCGCACAAAACATTCTCAATTACATTGAGATCAGGACTCTGAGTTGGGCGTTTTAACATAACCTTCGATTTTTCCGACAAAAATTTTGTTTGCATAAATTCTATCTTGTATTGATTGGTGCATAACCATATTGAAAAATAAAGTTGAAATAATGTAATTTGGAAAAAAAATCGAAATAATGTAATTGAGTCAATACTGTTGTATGTTTGGTACACCTTTACAAATATTTTGCCACCGTGAGAATGTAGAATAAAAGAATGATTCATCAAACCAAAAACATAGCACTTTAGGTCAAAACAAAGTGTACATTTGTACTAATTTAAAAAAAAAAACAGCGCACACTTTGAGCATATTTTTGAATTATTCTCCGAAGGTTAATTTTTAACTTTTCAAAAGGTTTCATTTTTTATTATTAATTAAAAAACACTTGTAAGTAAATCTTGGTCATCCAGGAACCCCCTCAAACGCACACAAAATATTTCATCCAAGTCGGTTAAGTTTGCAAAAATCTGATTTTAATCCTTTGGTTTTGAATAAAGTCAAACACATTATTTTGGCATACATTGGAATTTGGCGTCATTCCTTGTTCATGGTACCAATTATGGTATACCGAACAAAATTTATCGGTATTAAGGGTGTTTTTGAGCGAGGTTTTAGAGATGTGGAAATTATGTTAACTATAGGCGGAGTGCAAATTCTCGACATAGGCTCATAAAAGTCGCAGATTGTGCTATTGAGAACCGAATGGAAAAGTGAGGATATTCAAAGGTTTCGCGGATTGGTGTGAAGAAAGGCCATAAGCATGTAAGCAATTATATGTATGAAAAGTTTTTCGGTAACACAACGACGTTTAACAAGGGTTTGTAAAATGATCAATTTGAGCAGGTTTTCGTAAGGAGGCAGGTTGTTACGGTAAAATCAAGGTAGGCCGCGTAAATGAAAATTTTTGAGCCTGCATTGGACTACTTTGATTCGAAGTGGATATTGGGGAAAAGTGTGAACAAAGTTGACTCTTACGACCATCGTTAAATATGTTCTAGGAAAGAGTTCGCAGTTATTAATAATGGATCAATGTGCAATCGCAAATGGCACCAAGATCGCACATCGCACCATGCGAAGAATCCATTCAAGCCGTTTTGCAGTAAACATTAATCGATAGGGGAAGAGATGTGTTCAGAGATTCTGGATTCAGAGTCATAAAGGACGCACTCAACGCCATTAATAGTAAGAACAGAAATAAGAGGTCGTAAGAAGCTTTCTTGAAGACAATAGATTGGACTATTTGGACCTAAAAAGAACTTGATACTGTCTTAGTAAGATTCCCACCAAGCGATTAAGGACGAAGAAAATCCTAGAGACCTAAGTTTCATGTAAATAACTTGATGTGAAACTTTATCAAAGGTCAGTCAGTCAGTTGTTATCGCACCAACTTGTTTGTCCTGTTATAGATATGAATTTGGCGAGATTGGTTTTAGTGAATCTACCTTTTACAAGTCGTAAACAATATTTTCGAAGAGTTTGGCGATGTGAAGGTTATTTGATATGTCATCTTCATGGCCTTTTTTATGGACAGGGATGATAATTGCGTCCTTTTATAATTAAGGGAAGATAAAATATGTTGGAGATAACTGAAATAAGGTTCTAAGTGTGCACCTTTTTAGAGCTAATGCCGGAATACAAGTGAAAAGTCGTCTTTAGGCAATCAAATTTATCAATCACTACAGCAGTCTGAATATTGATTGAAGCTAAGGATTTCTGTGAGCAGTTGTTCGTGCATTTCAGTGCGTTTTGAAAACAAATTTTTTGCCAAAATAATGGAGGTAAAGAACTATCTATAAGAAGGAGTACAGCAGAGTCATCTTCGTCATCTTTACCTGTGTATGGAAAGCCATTGAGCACATATTTGGAAGATTCAACAACACAAAGCTAACATTTTCTACCAAATTTATCGTCTATTGCCGAGTAAACATGATCATGCTCATGAGCGGTACTGACAATCAATCTGTGAACCCTACCACAACGACCATGACCACGATTGCAAATATTGCTGACATGCGAACCTGAACCTCTCTGTCATGTTCTGCGCTGTTCAGAGCTTGAAATTACTGCACTTAACTGAAAATTATCATCACTGTCAATTTGTGTACTTCCAGTTTCATTTTCTGGTAGGTTTTCAGTATTGACTTTGAAGACATTGAGGCGTTTTTAACTTATTTGCTCAAAATGTTCTAAACTAGCCGTGTCCTGCGACTTTGATCGCGTACGTCTCGTGTAGGAAGGAAAGTTGAAAGACTCAAAAAGGTTTATACACGCGCAACACAAACTGAGAAATCCTTGTAATTAAACAGTTTTAAGCGTCTATTTCAAATAATTAAATCACAAATTATGAGAAAGTTTGGTACAAAAGTTTTGAAATAAATAAACTTCCAAGCTAAAAATCTGGTCAAATGAGCAACAGCTCGAAATATGTTTGAGCAACAAAGCCATGACTCATCGAGGGCTTAAACGACTTACATACAAAGAAAAGCTGGGATCTGAACATTTTACAACTGCGTTTTAAAGTTTTTCGACGATGGCCTTTTTGCATTGGAGTAGTTTTAAACAATTTTTCACAAAACTTGATCTGTTTCTAGTTTCGAAATGAAGGAATCAATTAAAAAAAGCCCACTACTTTTGGATGTGGAGAATTTGCAGAAAATCTCCTCCCATTTTAAGTGGAGGCTTATAAAACGCGGATTGTTGTAAGCTGGCAGAATTTTTTGTTCGCAGCAGTTAATTGCGGGTCCAAACGCCACCATTTGTGTGAAAAACATGAAAAGTATTCACAGAAGTGAAGTTAAATTTGAAAAATAGAGTAAAAAAAAATTTTCAATTTGCACAACTTCCTCGTTGAAATTGGATGATTGTAGATGGCATGCAACAGTGGCCCAATTAACGTTCATCATCTTATTTCAATGACTGCTTTACAGACTTCCATTTCGAATAGATTGTTATTGCATTTTAGATTGAAAATGATATTACATTGGCTATTATCATTGCTCCTACTAGTCTCTATTAATTCGTTTAAGGTATGTTTACTCGGAAATCAGAACAAGTTAAGGAAAGCATTTTATTTAAGGATTCTGATCGTGTCGTCCGAAGCTTAAATGTGTTTACCCTGAGGAAGCACACAGAGAACTGCCAATCCTGCTGTAAGTTGAAGAACACTAAATGAATTACTAAATGAAATTTGATCTATTTACAAAAAGCTTGTGGCTTGTCGAACTCAAGTCGGATTATAGGTGGTGAGAACACGAATATCAGCAAGTATCCCTGGATGGCAATGATCATCCTCAATGGACGCTTTATCTGTGGTGGTTCCCTGATCAACAATAAATACGTGATGACAGCTGGACACTGCGCGAATCCCTTGCAGGTTTTGAGCTATGAAGTGCACTTGTTACAGAATCAGCTAAAGAGACAATCGTCGGACAGAATCACACGAAAAGTAGGTAGGTAATATGCTCGAAAGTTGAAATCATTCTCCGCTTCTTTTAAGATCATCCAAGTCACAGTTCACCCAAATTACAATCGTAACACACTCGCGAATGATATTGCCTTATTCAAACTTCGAGAAGCTGTTCAATTTGACGAAAGAATACGTCCAGTGTGTTTGCCAAAAGGATATACTGCTTCGTACAGTGGAAAGGATGTAAGTTGCCACTTTTTTACAATTTCAAAGTTCAAATTATTATAAGCTTTTAACAGGGAATTGTCGTTGGATGGGGTGCTCTTCGGGAGGACGGACCTCTGCCCACACAATTGCAGGAGGTAACTTTGCCAATCATAACCAATAAACAGTGCCGCGATTATGGACTTCAAGTGACAGATAATATGTTGTGTGCTGGCCTTCGTATGGGTGGAAAGGATTCTTGTCAGGTACATTCAAATAAATAAACAGATGAATAAATTTGGGCATTTACAAATCCATCCTCTTGTTAAATAGGGCGACAGTGGTGGACCAATGCACGTGCTTAGTGGTTCAGAACAAATTCAAGTCGGTAGGCTTAGAGATCTCTGCTTGTCCATGGATTTGATTAAAAAAGTTTAAATTTTAGGAATTGTATCGTGGGGTATTGGATGCGGTGCTGCAAAACTTCCTGGAGTCTATACAAAAGTATCGAGCTACTTGCCATGGATACGAATGCACACCACTGACTCGTGCTACTGTTGAAGAGAATAATAACAAAATTGAATTAAATTGATTATTCGAATTTCTGTTTTCTGTTTTCAGGTTCGCCTCCCATTAGACCCACCTAATTTGATTTGTTATGTCAAAACAAAACAAAATTGAAATGTTCCCAAACTATAGAAAACTTCAATCCTAGCGTCTTAAGACCTAAAAAAAAATACTGTGAATTTTGACTGAATGCAAACAAGCCGTCCTCAGTTGGGCGCTATTTAAAGCAATAAATCTTTAATTTTCAGAGCCATCCTTATTGTTGGAAAATTGGAACCTAAGCTATCGCGATAACTGACGTGAACCCGGTAGCTATGATTCAAGGACATTTTTACCTGGAGCACTGCTGTTCATTCGCTTAATGTGATCGAGCCATTTTAGTCGATGAATTATGAACTTACGATCTAGGTTCACATCATTATTGCTTTTTGGTCACCATCCGTCCTTGCAGACAGGCGCAACATTTTTTTTCTAAAGGCTCATTAAGTAGCATAATTGTTCCAACTGCTCATTGAATTAGAAGAAGTTTTCGTGATATTGATTTAACTCTTTACTTTTTGGAATCGAAGAAATTACATCTCTTACCCCAATTATATATTATATTGCGCCTTGTCGCATCATTTTTAATAGACCCAGAAATAATTGAATAACAAATTCGATGCCGAGTTTTGATCAAAGGCTATGTCTTTCCGTGTCATTTTGTAGTCTTTATAATTAAGATTTATATTCAGATAGATTTTTTTTAAATTAATTTAACAAAAACACAAAATACTATATAATAATTCAAAATAAAAATAATATAAAATAATAATCTAATTACAAATAGTTAAATGAACAACACAAATAATTTAAGTTTTTAACTCAAATTGTAAAATTAAAAATGTACATATAAACATATGTTTACAAATTTTCAAAATTTACTACAGCTACAAAATTCTAACAATTCATAAAAGCTCGAGTTTTCCAAATTAAAAATTCAAAAGTTTCAATCAATTCAAAATATAAGCCATGGTTCGATATTTTTAGTTTGGATCAAATAAAAAAATAGAACTTTGACTTATTTCAGCAATTTGGGCAAATCATTATTCAAGACCAATAATGAGTGACCGAGAATCGACCGTTATGTAAATGGTGCGCCAATTTTCAAAACGATAACTCCATCCACAGACACAGCCTGACTTCTTCCAGTCAGATACCTTTCGATCAGTTTAAGTGCGGTATTTTCGAACTTAAAAAATTGCTTTTTAACTCGAATGTTTTAACAGCTGAATATTTTCTCAAACACCTTGGATAAACATGGCAAAATCGATATTAGACGATACTTATTCACGTTTGATGTGGTGCTCTTTAAGAACGGTAAAATAATAGATTTTTTCCAGAGATTGGGATTGAGCCATAAGAATGCTGTTGAAAACATTCATGGGAAAACATTCATTCATCAAATCCAATTTAGTCCAATTTTATTGCAAACACACTTTGCTAACTTCGAGGGCGTTAACCCTTTAAAAAAAAGCCGGTTGTGGAATGAAGAGGCCTATAGGGAAAAGTCATGATCGAACCCGTCGATCCGTCGATGTTGGTGCTCCACAAGGTTCTGTTTCTAGTCCCGTTCTGTATGTTCTATATAATCAGATATTTAAATTGCCTATGCTCATGAAATTGCTCACTCCATTAGGACTAAATTATTGGTTAGGCGATTAGAGAATTAGCATTAATATATGTTTACATTCAGAAAGACGAGGCCTAAGAAGGGTGGGTGGGTCAAAACTCTCGTTCGTATATTTGTAAAAATGTTGAATTCCGAAAATCAGACCCATTATTAATAAAATATTAAAGTCAACTCAGTTTTGCCAAAGTCATTGAATACTTAAAATCCATTTTAAAAAACTGAAATATCCACATTTAAGACCGAATTTATGGTACAACTCCTTGTTTAAGGATATTACAATTGGAGGTCCTCAAGGAAGAATTATTCTATTGTGGTATTTTTTGTACCTGCGAGATATCCCTCGCAAAGTTATTATTAATTAGTATATTTTATCAATCATGCAGAAATACAGAAACTATTGTAATGAATTTTGAAGAAACAAAATGATCTTAATCTAAAAAAACAAAAATCCTAATACAAATGCACGGCGTATCATTCTTTTTCAGGCTAAGTCAACACGTATAGTATTTAAAAGTAAATAAGCGGCCATTTGCGAGTCAACGTACACGAAGGTTCCCGCATAGCCGTTCATACATACATAGCCTACTTTTTGTCGGTACGATTTTAAGAAAACATTTTTTTTTGGGTTAAATTAATTAATTTGATTGTTCCCTGTTATAGGAGATAAAAAAGTACACATTTTATCAAAATTGCAAGTAGAAACAGCCCTGTGTCAGACAGACGCACGACGCAAACTTTGTATAGGATTTCGCTGACATCCTTTTGGTACGGAACCCTTAAATGATCGAATAAGGATTTTTATAAATTAAGTATCTTTTATTTTTATTCCGTTTATGAGGACCGACCTCGAGTGCCGTGATCGTTGAGACGAGCACGAAGCTTTTGCGCAAGGGTACTACCTTCGAGCATTTACGATTGCTTTTTTTGTTTTGTTTTGAAATTTTTGTATTATTGATCTTTGTCTTTTTTTGACACAACCCCATAATAGTATACCGTACGTTCAATTAGGTTTTAGCACTTGTTTGTGTTAAAGCAGTTTGCTATATAAGCTTAGTTTTGAATATGCCCCGACAAGCAAAGCATTGTAATATTGTATACGTTTCTGCACATTAAATTAACAAGTGTTAGGTTGATTCGGTCTTATTTAGAAAAATTCACAAAGCCTTCGTCCTTTCACATATTTTTTCTAAAGCTCGCTGAAGTTTTCGCGTTGACGATTCGACTGTATCATACACTTCGAGGACATACGTGTCGTTCGCGAACGTTGCTTCGAATGTCTCATCATCTTGGGGCACGTCTCTCGTATAAAGCAAGAACAGAATCGGACCAAAAACACTTCCTTGGGGAACACCGGCGTTAATTTCTTTGAATTCTGAGTTTTCAGTCCGGGATCTTTTACGGAAAAGTCTGTTTGCAACTTTGTAGAAGGCTTGCGAAAATAGACCTGCATAATTTTTTGTCGATTGGACTTTTTCCCGGTTTCGGAACGACTATGACTTCTACGACTTTCCATTGCCATGGGACGTATAAAATTCTCAACAAGGATTTATATTATCACGTAGCTTTGTTATTTCCTTATGATCTGTAAGAGTATCAAGTATCAAGGACTAAATTCAGATGCTTCGCAACGCGATGTGTTCCAGACAAGCCAATCGACCCAAACAACGAGCTTTAATGCAAAAAAGTGTTTAAAGCTTCATGGACTTATAACGTACAACGATTTTTCGAAAATGAAGTTTTATGAACTATGAAAATTTGCATATTTGCAACAAAGACTTTCTTAGGAATTAAGAAATAGAAACTTTGCTCGCAAGCTTTGCACTCATCTACATGCTCATTGCAACAGCTCTGTTCTCATAATTTTTGACGGGACGAACTTTGCGCGCAGACTTAAGTGAACATTACCCTTCCCTCTCTAAGTAAGGGAAAGTAAGTTTTAAATTCATTCATTCTCAGCCATCTCCCACTCAGATTCATAAAACAAACGAGGCCCCATTAATTAACGATGCAACACGTCGTGTTGCACTATTTACAACCATGTTGCAAGCCATTTATCGGACACTATCATTTTAAACCTCTCATAAAAGATATTCCAACAATCAAAGTAATAAAATTATAAAATACTTAAAAAAGTATCTCTATCCTCCTCTTTCTCCCTTAATTGTTGAAATTAAATAAATATATATTTTCTCCTCACGACAAGACGCGACGCGACGCAATGCTTTTAGCCTCATATAGGTGCGTGTGTTTATAGCTCACACCGACCGGCGGCGCGGCGACCATGGATGGATTCGCGGCGGCCTAAATGCTAAAGAAGCGTCAAAAGATAAGGAATTGGTTGACAGAGCGATAGGCGCGCGTTGGACATGAAATCCCAAAATTCTAGATTTACAGGTTCTACTTGAAATGCCTTTCACATTTGTCTTTCAAAATATTGATACAGAATTTTACCAGTTTTCTAAAAATAACTTGCTCCCCTCACCTCGTCACAATAGTGTAGAAAGGGTGCTTAAGTAATAAGCCTGTTGTTTCAGATCATTACAAATGCACAGGTGTAGTTTTACGAATGTGTCATAAAAATGACAGTGTCTTTAATTGCAGTGGTAATCATAAAGGAAAGTGGCCGAATGTCTCTAAAAGACCGGTTGAATACATGACGCACTGATTAGAGATTCTAGTCGCACATTCTAGTACACGATGTGCGATACGTGAGATGTTTTTTGCTATTTGGACTCACGAGCTTTCGTACAGATTTTCGCACAAACGTGGCCAATCTTTTGTAGTCACGTTTTTTGGATTAAATCGACAAGTCAAAGTGTGCCTTGTTTATTATCGACTTCATCAAGAGGTTTGGCTGTTTTTTTGGAGAAGGTGAGAACTGCTTGGGTTGCAGATGTGCCTTCTTGATGACGAGTTGACGACACTAGCTTTTTAAACCGACTTTGAATGAGATACTTTGAATTCTCTGCGAAAGCGAAAGTGCTTTAGTTTCACAACTTCCTGTTTTCACTGATAATGACGAGAAGATGGCTTGCGCCGTAACGTGAAGGAATTTATTCAGCTCATGGACAATCATCTTGTGTATTCAGTTAAGATAAAACTTAAATTCCTTTTAATTTCATACAACCGTTTACCACTATGAAGTTAAATCATGATTATGATTGCCTTTCTTTTCGATGAATTTATGGGAAAACTCACTTTATTCACTCGTCTTGAATGGGGAACTTGACTTTATTTTATATTATATTGCAAGCAGCTTCTTAATTTTAAAGACAACTCACTTTTTGTCTACATTTGATCCCCATGCAACCACGCTACTCTTTCTCTCATTTTTTCATTGATTCTGACTAATTTATTACCTCCTGACCAGGGTGCTTCCAAAAGCAGGCATACATTTTGCTGGAAGGATGATGATGTTTAAAATATCGAAGCGAATAGTGAACCATACAATATGTCCATGGTTCTCAAGACAGCAAGACCAAAATTAACAAAAAAAAATCTAGTCACTATTTGCCATTGCGATCAAATGGCCCTATCAATGGAGGGATCGACGAGGAATAGTATTCTTACAAAATGGGTGATATTTGTTTATCAAGTAATAGCGAAAAAAATACTGTGAATCAAGTGAATGGAAATATGTTGATTTTTAAGTTGCCGTCACTATTTGTACTTTACCTACGGCGTAATCGATAACAGAAATAAGTCTGAGTTTCAAACCATTTTACAGTCATTAAATTCCTCTCTTAAAAACCATTATAAGGGTAGGTCCAATTCGCTGAATATGAACCAAATTGAGAAAAAGAAATAGAAAATAATGGTTGTCAAAATTCAGGTGGTCCAATCCGAAATTTCGACAAAATAGGAGCATAAACGTTTGGCGGTCACCCGAGCAAAAAAACCTTGCTTGGAAATGTTTTTTTCAGGCGATTTTGGAGACCTTAACCGTATTGATGAAGTCGGAAGTTAAAGAAGAACACACCTTACTTTTTGGTTGACGATTTATAAGCTCTGAATTCGGAATTCGGGAACATTGTGCCAAGCTTGGCGACGCTGCAAAATATAACGTGTCAAATCACCCGACGCGACGTCAACCCAATAGCGCCTCTTTGACGTTCTTCATTCTCAATATCAGGTCTTTCCGTCCTACAGAAAAAAGAGTGATCCTATTGCTTGCAACAACTATCCTCGCTCAAAGCCGCTTACAAGTTCTTGAAGCATTTTTACAACATTTAAGCACTGTATTTATCTTGGGACATGTATCAACTCTACAAAGGAAACCACCTTCGTAGAGATCTGACGAAGCATGGCCATAGGCAGTCGATGCTTCTTCAGTTTATCCAAAATCAAACGTCAAAAATCATGCTCTATAAAAAACTCAGCTTTTCAGGTTTGCTAAATGGATGCTCAGCAAGATAGTAGAATATATTTGAGGAATCTTCGTAAAGTCTTTGAGAAGGGCAAATGGAGAAAAGGTTCTACCGTGAACACAACGTGATGTTCAAAGATGTGAATATAGTCCGGAAAGTGTTATCTGTCGATTACAATGGTTAGGCCACATTCACGTAGAAAAAGACTAAATCTTCGCTTCAAGCATCAAGTAGTCGCGGATACTAGAATGATTAGTCTAATTAACTGAGAGCAGCATGCCCAAGACAATGATCAAAACAAACAAAAAAAGCAGCTTAAGATCGGCCTCAGATCTTTCAAGGATCGTCTTTCAAACCATGAGCAGCGGTAATATTTTGAAAAGACAAGTGCATTTAGTTTCATCCAAATTTTACTGACTAATTTTATGTTGATGATCAGTTTCTCGTTGAGTTCCGTTGAGAAAAGTTACAGGACTTTTTTTAAAAAGCTATTCTTTGTCCTACGTAGAAAAGTAATTTAATTAATTTGTTAAGAATTTATAATTTTATACTTAAATTACCCTTGAAAGATTGAAATTAATTGAAAATATTGTTTTTGGTCATCTTTTAACATTTTTGTATTAATATCTTGATATTTGTGTAGTAATCTTAACATATGTCAGCGCGGACTTTTTTATGGAACTTTTTCAGTTCTAAAACTTTTTTAATGAAAGCAATAAAATATCTCTTGGCGTTAAGGTAGCGATTGTAAAAAACGCATTCGCTCGACCATTTTGCCATCGCCTTAATAATTGTTTTTAATTGGTTTGAACGAAAGGTCCTTTAATGAAAACCAAATAATAACTAGCCTTTGTTTATCAGAATTTTTAAAATCGGATGAGTAGTTTAGCTCAAAATTTTCAAACAACACCTTTAATTTTATAAGAGAGTAGAGCAGATATTGACTATTTTTTGTGCTAACTAAATTAACAGATTATGATTTTAATTATTAAATATTAATCTAAAATGAGAATAAATCATCGTGTGAATAATGCGGATAGTTTTTAAAAGCTTTCGTTTTTTTAAAAATGATAAAGAATTATATAATTTTTCCTCTGCATTGCAACCTACAGTAATTTAAGACCAATGTGCACCGCTACCTTCTTTCTCTCCCTTCTAACATTCCTTCTGCTCGTGCTGTGTAAACTCCCTATAAGGGTCCAACCAATCCCTAGAGCATGAGCATTATTTAAAAAAAAGGACCCCCCAAAAGCGTCAACACTTTTTGTCAGCTTATTTGAAAACATAAATAAAAATATTTTTTTTAAATTAAATGTTATTCTTACTTGACCCGGGAAAAAGGAATTTAAATAATTGCAGGTCCAACTCACTTCTAATATTGTCAGAAACATTTTTTGAAAAATTTCTTAAAATAAGAATTTTGAGACTTTGAGTATTGTCCAATTTGCATCCCAGAAAAGATAGTATACAGTATACAGTGAAAAGCTTTTGACAAAGTCAAATTGCTATTAAAATTTTTTATTCTGAACTTTTATTCGGAACTTTTGAAAACGGAATTTGTCATTCAAGACTTCAATATTCGCCTGCCTTTCAATAGATTCAATTGATAGGTCGCAGGTTCGATTCCTAGATTGGTATAGTTTTTCGAATCTGGTCCAGTCACCATTTGCCATTGGGATAGAGTTAATGGCACTATCACTGGATTGGTCGACCAGCGAAAGTAGTCTGAATAATGGTTGGCGTTATTGTATCTGCTTAATTGCTAGTTCGTGTTCTCAAAATAGTGGTTTGTGTAAATTGTATGTGTTTAGTTAAAATCTTCCAAACTTTCAAAAGCACTTATATCAAACTAATGTCGAATAAAATCATGCGAATTGGGTAAAAGCTAATAGGTCGATATATAAATCCTCCGTCCCGTTTCGGGCTCTACCCACGGAAGTGAGTTGAAACCAAACACACCTGAGTTTCTCAAACCACCACTTAATTTTTCATTCTTCTCCTAATTCTTCGGCTCGCTATGTGATTCACGCATTATAAGAGCATTTATGTATATCCTCTTGAAAAGCGAGCCAATTCTGATACATATAAAAAAAGGTGGAAAATATTACAATGAAGTTCAGCCTGCTTTGATCCTATGAAACATAAAGAGAATGTGTCGGAAACCTCGCCTACACTACAGTTTTCCTCTATTCCTCTTTTTGAAAACTCTTGCAAAAATGTTTTTCCACAGATCAGGAAAGGTTAATTAAAGACATCAACAATTGTAGTTTACATGGAAATGTGGCAAATCTTGTATCTGTTCCAAATTTTCGCACTACTGCGTATCGTTATTTCTATGCTGCTACATCGCTATTGTTCGATAAAGTACTGAATCTTTGATAGTCTGGATGATGAAAAAGTTATCTACTTTAAATGTAATCGTGGCTCAGTGTTTACTTTCCTTATTGCCTTCAGCATTTATATATTATATGTGTATATAATGGCATTAAAACTGTTTTTTAGTATAAAAATTTAATGCCAATTTTATGAACTAATAAATAAAATTATAAATAATTCCTGATTTAACATTTGAACTACGGCAGCGGGGAGTGTGTCAATTTACGAAAAGAATATTGCTGTAGGCGAGTTTTATGAGATCTTCACGTGTACGTTCAAACTCAAACGAAGTGGTTCTTTATCAGGAGGGGTGAGTTCAGGGCATCAATTGGTATATGTGAAGTTTGGCTTTTAGAATGAATTCAAACTTGGACAAAGGGTCAAGTTGGAGGATAAATTCGATTTATTAATAATTAGTAAATAGTTTTTGGATTTTGGAAGATTTTGGTTAAATTTCTCGAACCAATATTTACATTTGCAAAAAATAAGCCATCGCAGACGTTGTGCAAGTGTCCATTCTAAGAAGCATTCACTGGCGATCCTGGCTATTGGAACCTGTACTTCGTGTATCTGGTATAATCATCTGAAGTTTTCATGTTGTGAACACACACCTTTTTCTGTGAAGTTCCTCTTAGAGTTGTGAACCGTAGTTTTTTTACACGCACTGCCAAAGATTTTATTGTATAATCATTGGGAGGAACATGTGGAAAAGGGCTTTTGCAGTTTACTTGAAAATCAGAAATGGGTTTTTGCTTTTTTCTTAGAACGATAACCCTTTGGGCTTCCATTCTCCAATTGCTTTTTCTTAAAGTAAAAGTTCGTTCCTTAATACCTAGCCTCAGAGTTATCAACAATATGTGAGAAGAAGCGGCCAGGTACGAGTTCAGCACAAACACGAAAGGTTCCGTGCTACCGTATGATAAGCAACTCTTCACATTTTTCTAATTTTAAATTTCTCACAACCTTCTTCTTGGCTTAAAATTCAAGCAGGACCGCAGGACCGCTTGAATTTTAAGCTTTATACTATTCTAACTATTTGTTTTTATTGCGGCCATAGTAAGAATTTTTCTGTGAAATAACAAGAGTCGACCGACCTTCAGTAGAAACATCCCCGTGACCGACGCACGAACGGACAGCGAAGTTGTAGTAAAAGGATTTCTAGTTCTTGTCCGCCTTGATCGAATTTGGAAGAGGACTAATTTTTTATAATATTTACTTGCGAACAAAAACAGCGATTTACACTTGTCATTTGGACCGAAGAACAAAGATGAGCATCAAGTGGAAATTCCGTCACTCATACGATAGCTTCTAGACTAGGCATCACTTCAACAAATTTTAAAAGGTCTGTTAGGATTAAAAATGAAGAGAACAATCTATCTGCAGGTTCCTAAATAAAGCATCTCCACTACTTGGGAATAGTATGCCCTCATGTACTTTTACATATGGACGCATTCTCTCACTTTATTCTTAACTTAACGATCACACACTATTGTGACCTATCTTCAGCTGAAATACACAAAGCTTAGCCCAAAACTTATGTCATAAATTGGGGCAACCTTCGACCTAAATAATTCGCCCACAAATTAATTTTTACGAAAATCATTTCACAATTGTAAGCCATGTGTTGAGAACACAGTAATTCCACCAAACCCATGTTCGACCTTCACTCATGTAAACGAACTTCTTATCCCACTCAAGGCCTAATTCCGACGGCCATGCCAATCATCGGATTATTTAAATTCACTTTATGACTCGCAGTCTACTACAGTAAACAAACAAACCCACACAAATTTTAACCGCAACCAATCTTTTTGCATTACGATCCGTAATCCTTTTCAAAAATTGCAAATCAAAACTAGACTTATTTCATCACTTACTGCATTGGCAGCCTTTAGCTTGCAATTCACTTGCTGGTGGTTTGTTTGAATTCCGATTAAATACTCCAAAGAAATTCTTTATCGGCTTCGGCATTTTGGCCAGCTCTAATCCCTTCTCCTGCTGAAACGATTCAAATTTTCCCGAAACATTCCTCGTCAACGATTCACTCAGGCCAATTCCAACAAAGGCTGACAAAAGCAAAAATTTATAAAAACACTGACACATGACGACACAACACTGATTTAGCAACACTTTTTAAAATGAATTCAAAACCAAAATCAGGCTCCCGATCATTCCCAACAACAAAAGAAGGCGAAAATTTATGCGCCTCAGCCAAACTAACTATCTCGTCGATGGCAATTAATTGCTTTAACAAAAAAATCGCAAGCTAACGACCGATGTATCAAAACAATCCACGTGATCGCTTTATTGATTACCACCGCGGATTTAAATCGAAATTTAAATTAATCACAAACTGACTATCCGCGCCACCACCGATCCACGTACTAAATGCTTCGATCTTGTTCTTTTAGCTAGTCTAAAGGCCGCGGCAGTAGGAACTCAACATCACCAGGGAATGCTTTATACACCACTGAACTGGACTCGCACTTGATCTTGAACCGAACCGTATGGCTAGACTAAAAGTTGCCACTGAGCCATCGCACCGACCAACTACCCAACTCAACACTCAACACACTGTCAACCTCTTGTGTCACAGCGCGTTCGGTTATTACGTTTACGTCTACACGGCCCTCGCCCGCCAAGCGAAAATCCAATCCATTCACAATGAAGACACTCGTACACAAAACAAACAAAGAGAGGAAGACACAACAAAGCAAAAGCAAAAAAAAGCAAGCCTCTACGTGGAACGTAACGTAAGCAATGCAGAACAGGAATAAGTATCTTAAGTTGCATGCACATGGCCAAAGCTGTCCTCGAATTCACCACGCATGCGCGGATGCGCTGAACCTGCAAAACGCCGCCGCGCTGTCTTATCGGTCAGATCATGTTGGTGGAGAGCTTGGCTGAAATGGGGTCCAATTGATTGCAGACAGATACTGGACGGGCCGCCGCTGTGAAGGGGAGTGGTTGTGTCGCTTACAAAAAAGTTAATTATTTGAAAGAAATGCCAGTGTCATTAGCTGACGCGATGCGTCAGTGAGATCGCCATGATTTGACACTACTTTTGCTTGAACTTGTGGCACTGCATTTTTACTCTGTCAACGGATAATGACGGCTATCGGACAATTAGCACACATGTCGAGTTTGTTGATGTTGCACATCTGGGCTTCAATTATAATTGAAAACTTTCTTTACTTACACTTTGGCAGGCTATAAGGGAAACAATCTTATTGGTCATACACATGCCGTACAGTCTTGTTGAGAAGTATAAGTTTTCCCTGAAACTGCATCAAGAAAATGACGTCGTTAAGAACAAACCAATTTTCATAGCTTTTTTGAGGTTGTAAAATATATAGTATAGTGTGGGTTCAAACGAATTTTTCACCCAAGGTGGTCCCAAATGGAAAGTATCTTTAATTAAACTTTTTTCGAGTCTTGTTTGTTTTGTTATACGCAGAAAGCTATGAAGAGAACGACTCAAGTGGCTAGCCCGTAGAGTGGTCGAATCTACTCCAGAGGAGAACTACCAGGCCTCAACCAACTTAGCGTAAGCAATGGAAAGCTGTTCGCTAAGGAACAAGATTACTGAAATGATTCTTTGGTTGAGGCTCAGATTCCCTCTGGACAGATTCACTCTGGACATTGAGCTCGGAATTTTGTTTTCATTTGTCCATCTCATCTTCAAAAAAAAAAACGATCGAGACACATCTCTGCTTAACCCTTGTGCAATCTGTTGTGAGATCTTCTGAAGCCTGTTTGCATCACACAAATCGGTTGATACCGGTGTGTCTCCTGTGCCGGCTTATTGACAATACTCGAAGACCAAACTGGAAAACGAATTGTAAGTCGATTCGTCACCGCATAAGACATCATCCCTTGATCAAATCTATAGAAAGAAGTTTGGACAAAGAATCTTCGAATTAGTCTAGACTTGCACCGGATTCTGACAAAAAGATGCGCTTTAGTGTGATTCCTTCTTTTTCTTAAACAGATATTTTTTTATAATTTGTGTGCGTTAAAAAGGATTAGAACTATCCTTTAGAGAGCGAGCAGAATGATTAAAAAACATTTAAGATTTTTGTTGGTTTGAAACTCAGGTGTATTTTGGTTTCAATTGCTCAATGGTTCAAGCTCGAATATGATTGAAAATTTTGATATTGAATTATTTTCATTCGTTTTTTATTTGGCATTGAGACACACCAAGTAGTGAGAGAGAAGAAGTGTGTCAAGCTTATTCCTTTCTCCACAAAAAATGTACATGATCTCAAGAATAGACTTACATATAAACAGATTAAACATAAATTCAAGGTTTATCGGAAGAGTAAACAACATAATCGTTAACTCTTACAATTAAAAAGACTCGATACGAAAAACCACAATTTAAAACAGCCGGGCAAAGCAGAATAATATCAATATCTTTATTGCTTCTCAAATGTAACAACATTGTCTTGGTCATCGCAAGATGATTCATATGAAAATGCACCGCTATCAAAATGGGTGATCACAGTCGAACTTCGAGTTATTCATTGAAAGTTGATCTGGTTCTTTTCACTTGAAACCACGTTTCACCATATCAAAGCTCAGAAACACGACTGCCAACAGTCAGACAGAATGCAGAAGCGTATTATTCGATATCTTTATAAATAATTCTCCTCAGGCTAGCGCTGTTGCCGAGTTACTGAGCTTTTTTTCACGTTGAGTTTCTTGAGTTAAGGCTCACTCTCTCGACAACATCTGCAATGCAGGCAAATGTTTGGTTATCAACCAGCAACCAGTCAGTGATTTAGGTGCAACCTGAATTTCGTCGCATATTCCCCGGTCGTCCTACGTCAATTGGTCTGACCATAAGGACTTAAGCTTATCGCTTCGAAAAGACTGAAAAGACATTTGCTGGAAGAGGTGCTCGAAGGCCTTGTTGCATCGTTTTAGAACCGTCAACGTCAAACAGACAACGTGCAACGCGCTGCCCCATTATACGTAAAACATATTTTCAAGAAACAAGTCTACCAAGTTCAGCTTGGTCTTTCAGCTTGAACCGGCGAGGCGTGTTTTAATAGGGACGGACAAAGCTTTGAACAGAATATCTGACAAGCATTGTAAAAACTTAGTAATTTGAAATGCAGTAAAATGAGAATGATATATGCGATGATTAGTGTAAAAAAAGAACATAAAGATCCAAGCTGTGAATAATAAATAATTTTTGAATCAAGAATACCGCGCCGTCACATTTCTATTATTGACGTTAATCCAATAAGTGCCATTCTCACAGATATTATCATCTAGTTAATCCATGTTAACAGAGCCCGCCCAAAGGTGATCCCAACATCAGCTTCATTAGACCCTAACGATGTAGAGCCACCCAATAACAACACAGTGTTGATTATTATTACCCGATAACGAGGCCGAAGCGAACATATCTCAAAAGCCGCTTGAAATTTCATTCCATAACCGAGTTTAATGAAATTCAATCGGCTGTCATCTGCAGATACAATTTACAGATGCCACTTGGTTTGGAATTCGGTTGTCCCGTTTAATGACCACAACCTACAACCTAAAATCTACTGACCTACTCGAGTTCTATTCGCGTTAACCAAAATGGAAAAAAACTCAACTCGTCATCTTTTGTTTTATAAAAAGTGAAAAGCCTTCGATGCGGAAAAACGTCGCTCGAATTCATGAATATTATTAGAGACTCATTTCCAGGGCCGGGTGATCTATAAAAGTCACGTGAGAGAGATATGCTAAATATGCGTCAGATTGATCTCGGCTGCACCTTTTCCTAAATCAAAAACAGGAACCAGTTTAGGAAGTCATCTAGAGTCTGGATCTTTTGTAGAAAGCCGATAAATTGCATAATTTACTGGGTTCATGTGAAAGCTTTGATGTGTACTCTTATCTTGGAATTGAGATTGCTCTTCTAGAGATTTATTTGCCAATTGAATTCTAAAAGCTTAAAAAACAATGATGGGCTAACTTTTGATTTCGAATTTTCAAAGAATTCTTTGAATGATGCAGAGGTCCAGAGTCATCGAATCCGAATCCGTACAGAGTGTTAGGTGGTGCTTTATCATGACTTCACAGCAAGTATCTAGGTTAATGGAAGAGAGTTACAGAATAAATATCATGCCATGTGGAATGGGAGACTATTTCACGGCTCATAGCATGCATTTGAATTATGCAATGTCAAAGAGCTAAACATTTAGGTCAACTTAATAAGAACAGTCGTAATGTGGTGATTTCAATATCTGACAGTGGATTTTTTTTCATTATTTAGTTGGTTTAAATTTTTGTCATGCAATGTTTTTGATGCATCGATTCATTTACTTTTTCTTATTTGAAGACGAATGTTATGATCCAAACTTAAGAGACTTTTTAATGCGATGCTCTTACGTTTGGTTCTCCTGAGAAATCCTGATGGAGTCCCTCACTACTTCAAGCAGATTATTAAGGATAACAATAAATAGCAAAGAACTGAGTACACTCTCCTGGTGTATACCAGCCTTTATAGGGAATTGTTATCTGAAATCTTACATGTCTTAAATCATTTAAACGAAGGTTTCTGGAGCTCATTGTTCAATCCTTTAATGAATTACGATGTTCTTTAATTATGATCTGTATGATTTGGATTCGTTATCATGTAGCTGTATTACTTTCCGAAGCCATGTCGTTTAGTTCGTTTCAAATGAGTGTGCAGTAAGTACGGGCATGTTTTCTCTTTTCCAGTCATTCCACACAAAACAGAAGAAAAAATCGCATATACCTTTTTGTTGTAATTGCGGATTTCAGTCAAAGATGGCTTTAGTTAAATTTTTAGGTTTGCTGACGTAATCGAAAGGTCAAACACATTTTGTTATTTGATAGTTGGTACTTCTACTTCAGTAAAAAAAATTATTTGATCGGTTTTGTAGTTTTTGTTTGGCGTCCGTTGAAAAATGGAAAATCATGGAAAGGAAGCAAGCTCACAAAAAGTTATGTGCTGTTTATGGTGACGACGCTTTAAAAGAACGGCAGTGTCAAAATTTGTTTGCCAAATTTCGTTCTGGTGATTCTTCACTCAAAGCTGAAAAACGCTCTGGTCGTTGAAGTTGATGACGACCAATTCAAAGCAATAATCGATTCGGATCGTCATAGTAAAACACGTGAGATTGCAGAGAAGATTCATGTTTCACATAGATAGGTTGAAAACGACAACTCGACAGCTCGATATATGGGTTCCTCATGAACTGAATGAAAATCATTTAACACAACGCATTAATATCTGCGATTTGTTAAAGAAACGTAATGAAAATGATTCATTTTAAAAACGATTGATAATTGATGATGAAAAATGGGTTGTTTACGACAATGTCAATCGGAAAATATGGTGGAGCAAGCCAGGTGAACCAGTTCAAACAACATCAAAAGCTGATATTCATTAAAAGAAAGTTATTCCATGTTGTTGTTGTTGTTGTTGTTTTCCATGATGATAATGCAAGGCCACACACATCTATGGTCACTCGGCAGAAATTATTGGAGCTTGGTTGGGATGTTTTGCCACATCCACCATATAGTCCTGAGCTTGCACCATCTGATTACTTTTTATTTCGATCTTTGAAAAACTCCTTGAATGGTAAAAATTTCAATAATAATGATGATGCCAAATCGTACCAGGTTCATAATTTAGCTTATAAAAACCAGAAGTTTTATGAACATGGAATTATGATGCTGCCTGAAAAATGGCAAAAGGTCATTGCTCAAAATGGGAAATTTAAGCAGATGTTTTTTTCATTTGTAAGATTGTCTTATAATGCAATTGCACAAAATCATCGCCGGTATCATCATCATCGTTCTCGCTGTATCTTTCTATTTCATTTTATAAGTCTTCGCCGGGTCTAATGGCAATTCTTTTGGTGACGGTATCCTAATTCTTTCATATAACAAATAATTGTTTTCCGTCCTTATGGCTTTATCGCAGGTATTTTTCCAATCCTCGACCGAAATTTTTGCAAATTCTTCTGCTAATTTCTTGACGGCGCCTAGATTAAACGTAGTTTTCTTCTTGCCACTTTTGATTTTACAATACTCCACATGCTCTCAATAGGGTTTAAGTCCGGATGGTTTTTTAGTAGCCTCAGTACTTCATGGCATGCTGATCTTATCAAGTAGTCTATTTCACGTTGCGGACCCGTCTTGTTTCATTTAACTATGTGATATGGTTCAACTTTAAGCATTGAAGAGCTGTGTGCAATAGTATTTTCTATCAGCCAATTAGTTAACTCAAATTTTGTTACTGATGAAGTTGGCGCACGGTTTTAAAATAACCGACTCTTAGTCCAGAATCTGTGAGAAATTTTCAAAGTTGATCTCGTCATGGTAGTCACAAGACTTTGACCCAGATTTGAATATGAGAAGGGCGCCATCAGCAAATCCATTTGATCCAAAATCAATTAAATTTGTAGTTTACAAATTATCTATATACACTGCCGTTCATAAGTTTCCGGACAAATTCATATTATTTGTTTTTTGTTCCATTTTAATTCCAAATGTTTCATCATTATGTCAATTGACTTATTTAAATTAGATATGAACTATAACGACTTACCAAAAGACTTAAACGATGTTAAATTGAGTCCATTTGAAATTTTGAAATTACTTCATCCACGTTCCCATGGAAATGCTTGAAAAATTAAGATGAGGCAATTGATTTCGTAATTAAAAGTTTCAATAGATAAAGCTAAATGACAAAGTAAAATCACATGGACAAAATTGCATTACTAGTATATCAAAAGCAATAGCAAGGAAGATCGTAACATCCGGAGATTTAGTTTGTTTACCACTGTTGTGGTTTCCTATCGTGAACCAAAGTCTAGAGATCTTTCCAAAAAATGATATAAAGACAAACAATCTCTCGAAATCGGCCTGGAAACAGCTATCGAAATCTCCAAAAAAAAAACTGGACTGAATATGGTATGAACCTTTTAAAGCTATATAGAAAAGAAAGAAAAAGATTTTATGCTGAGCAGTTCCCAGCTCGCAAGGTAGAGGTGGTGGAAAGCTCTCGACTGAAACTATGTACTTTTGAACCCTTTCTTATGAAATTAATATGGAAATAATTTCGAAAATAAGTTTGACAAGCAGTTGGCATAAAATGTCTTTCACAATTTATATATCGAAATAACTATTTAAATTCTGCAAAAAATAAGCAAGTTTCTCTTTAACTTATTTCAAAACTTTTTTTACAAAACCATCACCAGCAATAGTAATTATTTGTGAGTGATGTTTCAGTAATAGCTCAGCACAAATTTTAATGAAAAAAGGGAAAGTTTGCAAAGAAATTCCAGAGTTCAAGCGAATCAGACAAATTTTAATTCAAAAGACAATCCAGTTTTCAGTTATGATGTTCTTGGAAGAAATTATCAATGAAAAATGGAGAAATTCAGCGGAATTGTAAATATCATTTTCCAGGCATCAAAGGCGTGGCTCTCTTTCTGTGCAGTTTTCCAACTTTATAGTGATTTAAAACGATCTAAAGATTCGTTCCTCTGTATTCTATTTTTTTGAAAACGGGGTTGGTCATAATTCTGTTTCTAATAATTCTTATTTATTTAAGCCTCTCAAAAATACTATGTTATTGAAATTCTGTTTTTTCAAATTTCTGGAAATGAGTAGTTCTCTAAATTAATACAAAATTCTATATTCAATTCATTGCAATTTCTGTAATGAAGAAAGTTTAAAAAAATTATTGTTGAAAAATCCGATGGCAGGTTTCCATGCTACTTTGGTACACCTACCGAAATTCAGGTGAATATTTTGGCGGGGTCTTGTTGCCATGAATTTAACAAATTTCAAACCAAGCTGCAAGCTGAATAGATGTTGAAGTTCTGCCAAAATCTACCGTAGCTTAAAGGTTTTACCTATTGTGAACTTTTGGCTACAAAACGACTTTGATAGTAAAAATGAGTTAAACTCCTTTTGCTTCGAAAATTCCACCACGTACTTAAATTGCCCGTCAATTAAAACTTCCTTTCGAGATAAACTTACATAGTTTCCATTGTTTAAGATCTACCAGCTATTTGAACCGCTATTCGATATTGGACACCATTTTAGACCCTCATTGTGAACTTCGCCTCTACATAGCTTTATTGGACTGAAACAGACTGATTGGGTTGATCTTTAGTTCAGATTTGGCAATAATTCTTTTTTTTTTCTTCATGACCCACGTATCCTTTCAAGGTTTGAGAGAGTGCTTCACATTATTTTCTTGCGTTAATATGAATCAACACGGAACGCTAATAATAATGTCGAAATTCAAACCCAACTTCTTCAACACTTACACTGAACTGAAACACTAAATTTGTATTAAGTTCTCAAAACTTTAACACGTTTAACGATGGTTTGTTGTAAAAGCAAACCAAATACAAAATATATATTAGTTTCGAATCGCAATTCAGTCTCACAAACACCTCATCTTAGTGATAAGATGAGGAAAAAGTTTTGCATCCATTTTTTGTGCCAGTAAGGAAAGGTTATTACGGCCTTTGAATAAGGCCACATGTAAAATCTCATTTAAAGAGGAAAAAATTAGAGCGATATTTCATTTTGTCCGCTGATAATGATTATACCTAGTCAAATGAAATCTCGTCCCATGCATCACGAATAGTTTTGATTGATTGATTTTTGTCTTCAAATTGTCTAAAAACTTCAGAGTAAACTTATAGAGTATCCATGGCCAAACGTTCTCGATGATCCTTAACGCGGGTAAATATGGTGTCACTGGCAAAAGCTTAAAATTTTTTAAGTAAATCAAGCTTCCGGCAACCTTGATAGTGTAGATGGGGCCTTGTTTTGTTGGAAAATCCAAGGCACAGGTGCAAAAAAATTCTTCATCTTTAGGAATGAAAGCTAAAAGCAGAAATTTGTAGCTGTTTCCGGTCATTCTTGTAGAAACATTGTGATAATTCCCCACACCATACCGTGACACTTTATAAATATCTGCAATGCCTCTCTCTCTCATTCTCTTTTCTTAAATCATGGAATCCTTACATTTGGGGTCATCAATTGATTCGAAGCTATTCATGCACTTCCTTGTTGTCTTGCTGGCAGATATGATTTCAGACAGGATCTAATCTAAGTCGCTTGTTTAGTGGAAATATATACTAGGCACAGAATTAAGCGATTTTCCCCGTATGTTGTTGTATCAGCTGTGAGTCCGTTTTTTCCCCATAGTTTTGGGATAGTTGCTTTCAACAGTCTTACTTCTATACCGACTCCATTCTTGGCCTGTGAGTCTGAAATCCCTGAAAGCATATATTTTGCCCTGTTTTGTCGCTGTCAACATCTTTCCGAAACTAATTTGTGTTTCAAATTCGAAGGAATTGGTAGCTTATGGGGTTCCATAACCAACGGGCGCTAACGGAGTCCGATTACTAAGCCTCCGTTGTCCGCCCATCCGTTTTTTTTTATACAGGACTTTATCTTCTAAGCCGTGAAAGGTAGATACCGATAAATCGAGAAAACTACTACTAGGTGTCGCCCCGCAGCTGCAGGCTGCTATTTTTTTGTCGGGCTGAGGGCGCATGTCAAACGTCTGCGACGCATATTTTTGCAATCAGGTTGATCTGCTCCATTATGTTAAAAAAAGGGTAAAAGCTATAAAAAACTGAAGGCCGGGAATATGCAGGTTCCTAGGTTAATATTACTAACCTTGGCGACAACAAAATCCTGTAAGATTTTCAATTGTAACATCACCTGGTTTAGTACTCAACATTCATAAAAAAATTTTTTGGTTAGATCATCACACCAAAATTATGCTATGGGCTCTTGGTCCATTATATGAGAATTTGTCCAAACGAAAAATTTCAATGCGTCTGGCAAAGAGATACTACCATGTGAATCATTTGGAACCGAAACACTTATATTCAAACCGTTCTGTTATTTCATATCATACTAAATTCAAATATTTCATGTTAATATCCATGTGCCAATTTTTTGGTTATATATAACACCAAAAAATTGCTGTGGGCTCTATGACTATGTGAGAAGTCTTAAATTAAAGAAATTAAAATTGTTGCATTCTCAAAAGAGCCGCTGGACCCTTCGTATGAGAGTTAAAAGAGATAGAGTCAAACTTTTTTTCGCCGCTTTATTTTGTAACATAGTCGCGCAACACAATATTCGGATGGCTTCATCCAAGTTGCGCAACTTTTTACCCTTTTTCAGAAGTTCATTATTTGATTTTAGAAAATTCAAATGAACTAATTAGACCTTAAATTTTATGCCTTCCTTATTTTGGGTAAATTGCGCAACCTACTCACAGGAAGAAAATGGTTCTGGGTACACAAAACTTAAAGTCACGAAAATCGATCGCAAAACGTTTTGGCTCATTCTAGTGATTCGCAGTGTATGTGATTGAAACAGGAATGTTAAATTTAGAAAACAAATTTAATGACACTTGAATTGCGCCTTTTTTGTATAGAAAAAGTGAAATATTATTGGTTGAATTGGATGCACGAATCCGACATTCTTTGTGTCCAATCAAAGTACCCTCAACCGCTTAATGGAAGAAGAAACGAAAAACCCACTTGATACAATTTCTCTTCGACTGACAGGTCTCATTGATTTATATCTCTGTCCTTTTTAAATTACATTTATATTGACACCATAGCTGTCAACTGACACCTGACAAGTAATAAATAATTTCAAATGGTCGCTTTCAACAGTCATCCAAGCTTAGCCCCCATTCGCATTCGCAATCCAATATATCTATGCTTGTACTCAATTAAATGGATTTCAGGCTCTACAACACCACACAGTTCGACAGCGAGCCCATGAATATAGTGAAGCCTGTCAATTGGCGACGCCACGACTAAATTTCATAGTCCACCATCTGCCACTTCCTGGTTGGAAGAAACAGCCAACGTCTTGATGATGCGATCCTATTCATCCGCTGAGGGCATAAATCGATCGCAAAAATGTTTACTGAACGCTTAGCGGATAAAAGATACTGACTTGCACCTAAATCCATCGCGAATCTGTGCGGCGCGTATCCAAACAGTTCGACATGCTCTCCGGCCTCCTAATGGAAATAAAAATGAATCGTTTGCGCTTCTCATTTCAACACACTTGGGCCGGTCGGTCGGTCGGTCGATCCATCTGCTGAGCTCACTGCACCCATTTTCACGCAGATCGTCGAAAACCAGGTGCATGTGCGCAGGCGCCCATTCTCCACTCCAGATTCACCGTGGCAATACCTCACGTCGGTTGTCATGTGCAAGTTCAATGGCGCGCTTTTCGCATTCGGGACGGAAACTATATATTCTCGTTAACCGTTAGCCGGGTAAGTTATTCCCATTCCCTGCGTACAGACAGGCACGATCGCATACCAATTGATCCGCCAATGTACACAGGCTCAGAATGTGACCACAGAGCCTGATGATGGAGCTGGTGGTAGCTGGTGGTGGGCTTGGGGTCTTATTTATTGCATAACAAGCGCCAACGTTCCAGGCTAACCTAATCGCGGTCTCAGGCATTTTTCTTCGCCTTGGGTTCTCGGCTTCTCGGGTTCTCGAATGAAAGGAGGCAAGGCGGGGCACTTGGCTTGGCTTTATTATGACATGCAAGGCGGCACTCAAGCTGAGCATTAGTGCAAGCAAATGCGATGCAATTGGTGGCTATTATGCGCCTCGGAATGAGATTGCTGTGGTTCGTTTTTGTTGTCGTTATTTTGAATTGGATGGACTAATCCATGTGCTGCCTGTGTGGTGAGATCGTTTAGTGTAATTAAATTTGCATAGCTAGTGCTTAAACAGTTGTGCAGTCTGTGTTTACAAATTAAGTAGAAGACGAGAATTGGACAAATTACGCGGAAGTGGTGTTGTTCCCGCTTAATGGACACCTCTGTGCATGTACACGTCATCGCGATAGATATGTTTGGCTTTTTAATGGAATATCCACAAAGACCGTAGAGTTTGAGTTTTATGAAAACGTTTAATAAGCGACACTCACGATTGTCCTGCTATTCACCGTAGCCCTATTTTATACAGATACTGAAAATAAAAATTCTTTTGGACAGCTCTTTTGGGAGCCTGGGTGGATTCTTTTTTATTTCGCTGAATCCACTTTCAATTCACTGTTGACTCCGAAGGGACCCAGAAGCTTTATTTTGACAGTTGTATTCCTTGGAGGATTGGAAATCACTGCAGATGCGAGATTTTTCGGATTTCCAGAGGGGACTTGACGTTCCGCGGCCGACGCATTGAGCCACGGACATCCACATATTCTTAAGTGGGTTAAAAAAATGATGTCAACGGCTATTAAAGGACAGTTTTCATTGAGCGATTGATAAAGCCACGAGAAGATAGGTGACTAAGGGAACTTCAGCTTCAAGTGTAAAATGATTGACAAGGACAGTTGATTTCCTCGAACGAAATTTTAGGCAGGACCGACTTGGCTTGCCAACATTTAACCAAGTTTTAAGCCCTATACAATGGTAATGGTAATGGTCTTATCCAAGACCTGACAGTTGTCAGTTTCGATTTGATATTTGTGAAGCACACAGATGCAAACTATAAGTCGCCAAGCCTCGGCACCGGAAGGCTTCATATTGCTCCTTCCGATGAGAATACCGCCGATGTGGTGTACCGTATGATCCGTCAACATCGACCAGACGACACCTTGTTGGGCAGGAGCGGAAAACAATCCTCAAAATTGAAGTTGTAAATTTTCCAAGTGTTACAGCAGATTTATGTTTTTCAGAAGTTTGGCTCTAATCTTAGCAAAAATATGCATGATAAAGTGTTTTTACTTATTTTATTTTAGAATTTAAATACGGGCTGTTATTTCTTCTAAAAACAAAACTCTAAACCATTTCTCTGCAGTTTTTCACTAAATTCTGAGATATTTAATTTTAAGCTTAAACTTTTTTTTATGCCATCCAAATATCCTACCAAGCCAGAAGGTTGCCATATGCATTGATAGCCAAGCAGCTATCAAAGCGATTACCTCATTTACTTCACATTCAAAATTAGTACAGGACAGAAGCTGAAATTGCTTTGTTAGAAGGTCAGCTCATTTCCTTTATATGAATTCCCATTCACAGTGACATCCCAGGTAATGAGATGGCCGATGAACTTGCTAGGCAGGGATCTACCCTTCAGCACTTGCCTGAAGAGAATGTTTTCGTCTCAATACATGCAGTTAAGCCTTTTATATCCTCATACTTCCTTGAAGCAGCAAACATAAGATGGGCAAGTCTTACGAACTGTCAATCCAAAACAAAAGATCTCCTTCGGCGACCCGTCATGATATTGCTAGACTAGTGGCGGTCTGCACAGGACACTGGCCGATTGGAGATCATGCAACAATTCATACTGTCGCAGCTGGAAAAACACCGCTGAGAGTGAAACCCTTACACACTTCCTTTGCGCCTGTCCAGCGCTTGCTAGAGCAAGACAGCGAGCGCGAGCGAAATTTCTGCTAAGGGCATTTTGGCACCTAATGTCCTTCTTAAATACCTCAGGCTGGACTTAGAGATTTCTCAGAAGTGTGGCATTAAAACGGTTTATGCGACAAGAGAAAACCCGATTCGAAAGTGAAATAAAAGAGCTGTATTAGACTTCAACTCCAAGCATTCTGTTTCAGTAAGACAATGACTTTATTTAGATGGAAAAGTGGCCTAGACTGTTACCAATGAAGCTTTTTCAGGCGATTGCATCATTTGTGGAGCTTGACCTTGGGAGATGAGTGCCCTATCCAAGTTGCATGCTAAGAGTCTATATGAGGAAGCTCTTAAACAAAGAATGTCAGCAATGCGCTTATAGAATAAATATTGCAGCTATAAGAGGAGAAGAAAAAAAAACCATTTCAAACGGAATTCATTAAAAAAGTAGGAATTAAAATCGACATAGGGAAACAAAGAAGTGGAACAACGAATGATGGCAAAACTTCATGAAGGTTTTTCTTTGACAGACGAGATCACCAAAATTGTTTTAAGATAGATTAGAAAGCTTGCACGAAGATTGGAAGTGATTTGCAGAAATATTTCAATTTCGGGCTTACTCATAAGTCACAGCCTGCAATTGTTCACAAAATTTATCTTCATGCAGCAGGAGTCATAGAAAAAGCAGCCTTGCTCGTTGGATTGCTTTCAGTAGGAAAACTCCGGACAGCAGAAATGAGGACTCTTAAGAGTATAAGAAACATCACACCAACAAGTGTTCCTGATAATCAACAAATAAGGATGTATTCAACGTGATCATGGTATCATCTGACCCATTGTTAACCCACTTGAGAGCTGAAACAAAGAAGAAGAGTCAGCCTTTAAGTGCAGATGCTGTATTTATTAATGTATATAATTTTTTTACAGTCTACATTTATAGATTTATTCAATTTATTTATAAAAACATTGTAACAAAATAAAGCAATCTCAATCAAAATTAATAAAACCTAAATTATAACTATCTCTTCATATTATTTTCTTAAAATCAATTTTGTCGAAACGTGATAAAGCCCAATCCTGCTTCTATCGTCCTTTTAACGGCTAAGCAAAACAAAAATCTGAAAGTCGCAAGTAAGCATTTCACACATTTTTTTTGAAGTTATATCGGATTTGAGTTTTTTTGGCCAGCCTGTATCTTACTACTTATTTTGCAACTCTTACTATCCGGACTTTTTTTAGTCATAAAAATCTTCAAATGACACTTTTTAACAACATAAAAAAAACTGACTACAGTTAATAAATGCTTTAGTAATGTTAAAATAAGGTTTAAAGAGGATTGTGGTGAGTACTTATCTCATTTCCATACGAAAAACGTGAATGAATGAAATCGTTCACTTTCATCAAAAAGTTTGTAAAACAGTTGCCGATCATCATGAATTGAAGGCTCTTGTATTGTGCGCCTGTGACAAATTTTTATTTATTTATTTTAATTTTTTTTTATTTATTAGCGCAGCTTCTGAAGATATCGTTGTGCATGATTTTTAACAACCAGTTTAAAGTACCAATAGCTAAGAGCTCTGTTATGGCCTCAATAAACGTGACAATGGAAATTTAACAAGGGTCAAAGAATGTTTATTTTTTTTTACTATGTTTCACCTTAAACAGCTTTGTACGGAATATTTGACGGTATGTTAAGTCGGATACTACTACGTAGTTGGAAAGGACACTGTGGAAGTAAAGTCATTGCAATTCACATCCACAAGAAGTTTTTCTGAGTTACCATTTTGAAGATGTTTGTAACCTCGTTCAAATTGTTTTGCCGCAGTTCCTTGTAAAAAAAACAACTTTTGAAAAATTACAACAACGCAATCACTTGTTCAATCGTTCTTCATTTCTTCATCACCATAAATAGAAAACATTAAATAAAATTGCATAAATAACATTCGTATCATCGCTATGTACATAGGCAGGTGTCGTCCAGGTTCGCCTTGATCCATGGAATGAATTTGCTGACTCGCGTGTAAACGCCTGGATACCCTTCGCGTCCACATCCAACACCCCACGACACGATCCCCACAATATAGAATTTGACTCCATTCGACAACAAAAGTGGTCCACCACTGTCACCCTGACAGGAGTCCATCTTTGGTTTGCCCGCACACAGCATGCTCGATGTAATTCGACTACTTTTGTACTTTTGGTTTCGACATTCGGTTATCGTAAGGATCGGTACTTTAACCTGATTTACGATCGCTGGTAGATCACCACCCTCTGAGGTTCGTCCCCAGCCGACGACAGTTCCAATTCGCCCTGAAACAAAAAAACAGAAGTTCAAGGTCACAAAATCTTGCTTTGTGGATCAGTTTTAAAAAAAATCATCACCGGCTGGATCGTAGTTATGCCTCGGCAAACAGATCGGTTTCATGATCTTTGAGAAAACAATGGGCTTCCTGAGTCGCAGTAATGCAATGTCGTTGTTGTATGTGTCCGGGTCAAAGCTTCGGTGTTTAACAATTGCAGTGACAGCTCGCTGTATCGCCTTCGACTCGGATGTTATGTGCTGATCGTGATCGCCGAAGATCACTCGGATCTTTGATCGACGCAGCTTTTTCACGCAATGTGCCGCTGTAATGACGTAGTCCTTGGTAAGTAGGGAACCGCCGCAATGAAATTTACCATCGTACACTATGCGCGCCATCCACGGGTATTGATTGACGCCTGTTGGCTTACCGCCCACAATTCGTATCTCCTCGTTCGAAAAGCCGCAATCTGAGAACAAAAGAAGAGATTTATTTTTTCATAACTGCCCAAAAGTATGCAAGAAGAATTATAATTTGAGTGGAAATTTCGAGTGCGAGTTGAATGAATGATTTGAGCATTTTTAAAAAGTGTTGCCATAGCGGCACACATATTCTTGTTTGAAAACTTTATAATAAAATTATTACTGTAAGTTCTTATATAAATTTGAAATTCGTTCCACTTTGCATATGCGCAAAAATTAGTTGTTTGTTATCAAAATTGTAAAGGTACACCAGGCTTCCGTAGATTATATAATTCCAGTTTCCTCTTTGGTTATCGAAGCAGCGTAGTTTTTAAAGAGCGAAATAGAATTCTGTTACGATTACGTTATTCAGTTAAGCTTGGCATTTTCGATGGGCTTTGGGCCATGACAAAATCAGTAAAGTCTAGAATTAGTTCATTCCATTATTGCATGGTGCACTGTCCTCTGTTGTCTCTTATAATTGACAAAACCGCGAATTATTTGCTTGTAGCGCTCTGATTCACTATAAAGGAATGAAATAGGGTATCGAGAGTCTCTTGAGGATTGTGTTAATTTAAAAAAATTAATTTTGTCAGTTTACATACGAATAAAGCTAGAAAGAAGCCTCATCACCGAAGATGATTTGAAGGAAAGAATTCAGTATGGCTTCCAGTTGATTTTAAGTGCAATGGCTTCAGATGCTTCACCAGTAAGATCTTGTACGGAACAAGGTCAGTACAATCATCCACTTAGTGAGCAGCCAGAGAGTGAATTGCAGAGAATGGCGTCAAATCGACAATTTGTATATTTGATTTTTTTCACTCTACAGAGGCGACGAGTTCTTTGGTAGGCCCAGTATGAGCTCATCTTATTATAACCAGATATGTAGCGTCATTGCTCTAAAAAGTTGACGCCAAGAACACGATTTTCAAAAACAATCCACTGTCTTTGGCATGGCTAAGGTGTAGATCTAAACATGGTAGTGCATCAAATTATACTGAGCGTGCATAGTTTGATAGCTGGTTCGACAGGTGACCCTATCGAAAGTCGTCCTTAATGATAAAGCCATTCGACGACATTTATTCAGAAAGGAAACATAATTCATATAAGAATAAAGCAGTCCAAGGACTAACTATAAAAGGATTCGAAGAAATCGTCAAATGGTTACTGAGTTAAGAAAAGATTATAACGAGGACTCGATGTGAATAGGGGGTTGGAGAGGGAAGCATTCCAAACAATTTTTTCAGCGACTACATATTTTTTGAAATTGTTTGAAACAAAAGTATTTCACTTTCCCAAAGTGTGTTGGTTTATTGAAGCGCTGACCTTATGATATGGGGATTCGGCAGTATTGAAAAAAGACTCGATTGATTTGAATCATTAGCTGATGGGCTTTGATAAGTTGGGTACAACATAAGCTTTTTAAATGTAAATGCCTGCGAAGAGACGAGTTTCGGTAAAAGCAAACATGCCCAACGAATGTTTTTTAAATCAAATGTTACGATTTAAAAGCGAAAATTTATCGCCACAGCCCTCCGCAGGTCTTATCCAATTAGGCATGTTGCACATTCTGTTCATGTGCTTATCTTGTGATTATAAAAAACTAAATCCATATAGCATCCTGGTGACTATGAAAATATAGAAGCATGTTAAATTTTAGAAGTAAAAAATAAGAAATAATCAATTTTTTGTCTTAGACTGATTATTTAAATTTATATATTGCAATATGCGTGAATTAAAAAACACCTGCGAAAAACGAGGCAGAATTTTGCAATTGTTGTAAACAAAATTCTTTCCTGAAAAAACATATTTTTTGATGTCTTCGCCTCATTTTCTCGTCAACCGCTTATAAGAATTCATTCATTTTCTCAACACAAAAGAGTTAATTGACTGTTGATCATGAAATTTAAAAAACCCAGTACCGAACTGTAGGCTGTAATGTTTGGTATGGTATGGTATGGCGGTTTTTTTTGTAAAATATTTCTATGAAATCGCATTTTTATCAAAGAACAACTTAATGAATCTATGATAAAAAAATAAACTGATATAATAATCTGTTTGACAGGAAAAGGCTTTCAAAAATGCACACCTACCGCCCAGTATGAAAAAACTATCCAAATTCATGAATGAATCTTGAAAATTTTAAATGCATTCCACTCATTCTTGGTGAATAGATGACAGACTTGTTTCTCAGGGAGATACATAAAGAACTTTTTGTGAAAAAAATCTGTGAATTGAGCGAATGCAAAACAAAAAGATGGAAAAAGTTTTCCCATCCTCTATTCGAAAGCAATACAACTAATATATATAACTAAAATGATCATCACACCATCTTTCAACTCATCTCCTGGAATGAACTTTTAGGGTATTCCTTAAAGGCAGTCTTTTACCCTTATAAAGAAACAAATCTCAGAAGAAGCGAGGTAAAGCTGGGCAGACCAAAGTCAAATTTGTGTAGGGTCATGATCATCTTGTATAAAAATTTCGACTGTCTTTTTTAAAAACGTTTTCATGAAATATGTATGCTGATACTTATGGCGATAGAAGAAAGATATACTTGGTGGAATGCACAATACTTGTCGTTCGCGTTTCAAGCCTTTTTGTTCGTTTTTCTTTGTTGCAATAGGTTAATGTAGACACTCAAGTTAAATTGCCTTCATTTGTTTTATGTCTATGCCAACACTGTTTTCTTTTTGCTTTAAATGAATTATTGTTCATTTAAATGTACTCGCTACATAAACACATGTGTAATGTCTGGCTTACGCAGAAAAACATATTCGCTTCTTTGGCAGAGTTTGTTTCGTTTAAGGCATAATTTTCCACAATAAAAGAATTAATGTTATGTCGAACTGGTTTTTATTCTGTTTGATGTTAAAGCAATCAACGTACGGAAACAAGACTACCATTAAAAAAAAGAGCTTAACAAGATTGCGGGTGATGTTAATGAGGAAATGTTATTGCTGCACAACTGTCTAACTTAAGCTCTTAATGGCCATAAAGATTTTTACAGTCGGCTTACTTATGTACATAAAAATTATTACGTGCGAAACAATAAAGCTAGGACCTGGCTTCCGTTTTTTTTTCTCGCTATGAAATTTCATAAATCCACTCGAGCTAATATATTTTTACTAGTTCGACTGCCTTGAGGTATTCCAGAGATGGTGGCAAAAGCTAAATAATTCATGAGAGACTCTATCAACTGTCTTGTAAAAGTCAAGGGTTCTAGCATAAGAATTCTTGGTTTGCGAATCCTTGCTACTTTGTAGAAGGATTATTGACAGTCAAAATGTAATCTATTTTATTTCAATATTTGAAGTATATACGAGTTCGTTTGAAGTAATATCCTTACGGTTTCTTTTGTTGAAAGAACATGGAGAATAATAGCCCAGATGGCATGCATACATCGTTCAATAGGTAAGTGAACGAAACATAAATTCCTCAAAGCCATTAATAGATAGCAAAACGAAAAGCTTTAAAAATTAATAACATCAGCCCACGTAAAGCATAAAGGCTTTTAGATTATTCACCAAAAATATGTTGACTAAAACTCACATCTTAGTCAGTCTTAAGAAAAGAAGATTGTTTTATGCTTAACTGAAGAGAATAAACCGATTTATTAAAGAGTAGTATTTTGTTTAAATGAGTGCCTTGACTGACTTTTTAATAGGCCATTTGATTATCGAAGTTTTCGACCCCTTATCATTCCTGGATTCTTCGCATAGCAATGATATCCAATGGAGATCCACAAAAAAATCCAACAGCCTCAAAACGCTGCTGCGTAATGCCCAAGCAACATCATCGTTACCGGATGACGTATATTGAACGTTGGCCAATTCTTCCTTGCCCTCTAGCTTGCCCATGTCGAAATACTCATTTTCTGTCCATTCACAAGCGACTGTCTTGGAAGAAAAAAGAGCAAATTATGCCGCCACTCTAAGAACCACACCAAACAGTTACGAGCTCACTATGCATTTGGTCCTTTATTACTACGCCTCGAACGTAAAAACGATATTTTGTGAAAAAATATCATCAGTATCGAGCTTCTCTAAGAGAGAAGCGAAAACGGAGCGGTTGCAAATTTTACTTTAACTTCTGAGTCAACTGGCTCATGTCGGCAGATAACCTGATGCTATGCTAAATTCTCCTTAGGCTAACGTGATTGATATTCAGTTCCTCAGATCTTTGGTGGCTTCATTGGGCCATATTTCTTGGAGGATACTCGAGGCAGTTCCTGGTTACATCTTTGGGAAATGCGCTCAAATTGCTTCAGCCAGACCAACATATTTTACGGTCTTCTTCTTCCCAGCTGAATAAAGTGAAAAATACTTGTATCAACTGATTTGAGCGCTCTAGAATTTTCATGAGGATTCTTTATGGAAAAAGCAGTACTAAATTAATCCAATTACAAAACTGGTGTTGAAGAGCAGCATTCGATAAAAAATTGGTGAGGTAACACCAGTTATGAAAAATGCGCTTAAAAGACATCGTTTTTGTACCGTGGCTAGAAAAGTCAATTTGACCGACAAGCAACGTCTGTGTTCCATTACTTCACTTAAATAATGGCAAATACTTAGGCTCAGAACCTTCATGGAGCAATAACAATATTTAAACTATGCAAAACGTAACGCATATCTGACAAAAAACATGTATAACCAGCTACTTGTACAGTGACAGTTTCTAATTGCTTACGCTATCTCAGTCAGCAGTAAGAATAAAAACGGTGGACACAATAATATAACACCTGACACCTGCTACACTAATTGATCAAATTGGCATTTGACCCAATTCCATGTGAAGATTAAATCAACTCAACTTTCTGTAGTTACCACTTACCACAATCACATGTCTTGACATGACTCTCAGCGGCTGCAGTCTCATCTCCATCCTCATATCCAAATGCACTGCTTAATCCAGATCCTATGCCAAAAAGTGCATCAAACAAGAATCTTCCGGATCTATTTGACTGCAGTCCGCTAGCATTATAAGCCAGCTCAAAGGTTTCATTAAGCCCCGATATCACAGAGCTCTCACAAAGCACTAAAAAAGCAATGAGCAAACAACACCACTTTCCACTGCCACCAATAGTCCTCTGCATTTTTTCTTAATTTTCCAAAATAGAATTCTTTTTGTTTTGTTTTGGTTTTTAATTTTGTCAAACCAGATTCCGGATAAAAGAAAGACGCACAAAATTGAATGTCATACGACGAAATCAACTAAAGTAATTGATAGCCACTTGACATTCACATTGAATAGATGCATTACACCTCACGTAATGCTCACACACAAGTGCATCTTCATTCAATTTAAATTATAAAACGGACGCAATATAAACACACAACAACTCATTTTTTATTAACAATCATAAATAGATGGTCACTACATAACCATTACACAAAGGCCACTCATCCAAGAGGCACAAAATGATAAATAACAATGTGCCAGCTTAACCGAAACCGAATTCTCACAACAACAGCAACAGCGGCCAATTAAACTCACATACACACGTTGTCCGAATGTTTCGATTGCTACTACCGAACTGGATATCTTGGCAAGCAAAATACACGCTAACCTAAGTGTTCACTATTACTTTCGTCGCGCCGGACCAAACGCGATCATAAAGGTGGTTTCGCTTATGAATATGGTGACTTAAAGTTTGGTAGCTAACCGCAAAACCGCACTTTATAAAATGCGCAATCTTTTTAATTTCACTTTCGTTTACCGGCAACAATTTGCCTTGTCTTCGTCGTCGTCGTCGTCGCTCAACAGTGTTAAAGTGTATGTCGGCTGTGAGTTTTCGTATCCATAATAGCCCCACACTCTTAGTTGCCTTCTATATTTTTATTTAGTTTTTGTTGAGTAATCCTTCTTCAGCTTCTTTTCACTTTTCAATTTGTGCAGCACCACTGATTGTAGTAATTAAATATAAAAATCCTATGTTGCACTACAAAGTTCATTCAACCAAATCAGGTGCGGTTTTTAAGGGGGAAGTAAATTCACTGTGCACAAAAATCAAAAGAGTTGAGCAACGAACTTGATGCTATTAAATCGGACACTTCTGTTCTATTTGATTTTTTTCTCCTTTTTTTTTATTTGTTTAAATTTTGTCATGAATTGGAATGATTTACTTAAAAGCACACACAATTTCTCTTTCTCCTTCAAAGTTCGAAATGCAAATAACACAAAATTACAAGAGGAAATTTTCACTTTTATTTCATGACGTCAACTCGCGGTGCGTTAAAAAAACGAGTTATGTGCTTTTCTTGTGCTTTACTTCAAAAAAAAAAAAACAACAACTGCGGAAGATTATATCAGAGAATGGTAATGACTTCCTAGTATAAAGTACTAATAGACACGATATACAGTTTCACAGCTCTTACAGTAACAAATGTCCAAATGTCTATGTCGACGGGTAAAATATATTTTGGACCTTGACCATGGTCTTTGCTGGACAAGCTCTGCTCTTTGTTTTTGTTTGATTTCAACTAGCAGTGATGGTGAAAGAGAAGAAAAAAAAAGTTAAAGTATTCCAAATGAGTTAATAGCAACACTCTCCAAATTCGGTGTTGGGGAAGAAAAAAAAAACCCATATAAACGATCGTCGTCGACCGCATTTGGCAAGATTCTCGAATCTTGTTTCTTTAAACTCACGAAAGATCTTCGTTTTGTTGGTGAGACAGTTATTTTCGTGTCAAATATTTCTTTATTTTCTTTCTTAAATATTTAACATATTCATTAGCGAAACGACCAGTTAAAGAAAACGAAAAAAAATAAATAAAAATTTCTTTCTCACTCACACTACCATTAAATGGGAAGGTAGCGAAATATGTCAACATTTTGCCCATTTTTAATTGTACTTCTGTGATTGACAATGCATCCTACTCGTGTTGGCCCAAATATGGGCAACAGAAACAATGGTATGGCGAAAAAATAATAATAGGTACACATGCGAAGAAACAAACAAAAACACGAAAAAAAAAACTTTCGCTTGCTCACTACTCATATGGTGGACATGGGCCGTGTTATCAAGTGAAAGTAAATTGGCTGGTTAGCTTCTTAAAGCGTCCAACCAAGCACACATACCACACGGAGACGCAGAATAATTTGTTGTAGTGTGACTCGCACGAATGTCTTTAATAAAAGCAACAACGTTGCTGTCTCTTTGGCATTGAAGGGAGAATTGATGAATTGTCTTCTACTCATTGTTTATTCATTTCAATTTGGTTAAACCTACGATACTGTGACTGTCTGCCTTTCTCAGATAAATTTATCAGGTGACTGCTTGTTCAAAAGCAAACGAAAAGAACTCCTAATTGGGAGAACTGTTTTGAATAATCAATCGAGTAAAAAACAATACTATTCAATATGAACCAAATACCAGAGAGATTCTCAGAAGTTTTATTTTAAAGCATCTGAAGCTTACTGATCTCATGTAGTCTGTTTCTTGTTCAAAAAATAAATCAATTATTTTAAGAAGAAATTTCGAGCATTCATCATAAATCAAAAATGTAATAATCAGCAATGCAGGATGTCCATTTGTCCATGAGCTTAGATCAACCTAAGAGAGTTACATCATCCAAGTAAGTTGACGCCCTTCTTCTCAAAAACTTTGCAGCTGGCACAACTCTCTGTTTGGTTGCAAAAGTTAGTCCAACGTGTTGAGCTCAAGAGAATACATCGAATTGAAAGTCATCAGTGTAATGGACATAATTTCCTTGCTAAAAGCCAATAATCTCTAAGCTGTTCCTTTCCGTTGGGTCAATAAACTCCGATGATCTTCAGAACCTATTCCATTGAACTGACGTTAACGCCATTTATCGAAGCTTCAATTCAGCTAAAAGAGGTGTATTTATTTTTTTTATTTGGGGCCCAAGAAAATTACTCCGGAGTATCAATCTTCAAAATACTTTTAAATTTGTTAATATAGTATGTGCTCGGGGTGACTGATTAGATAGTCCATTTTTTAGGGTGAGTTTGGTATGGTGGAAATAAAACATGTTTTGGGTAGCATTGGCTTTTTTCAACATTCTAAACATTGGTGCATACGAGCCATTATTTGTTGCGGTGAGAGTTTAATCGTGAGAGTAAGACTGATCTTAGGTTACGTTATGGAGGTAGATTGTTGTCGTAAGAGACCACGTTAATCAAAACAAAGAAAACGTTACTGAAAGGCATCAATCCGTTGAATATGGATTTCGTTGTCAAGAGACTTGTGAAGCAAATTCAAGGATGAGTCAAACGAGAGTATAATAAAGAGAATTGGTAACAAAGGACTCCTTGGACCATTGTCTAACATCGCCGATGCAGGAGTTGTCTCTGTTGATAATACAGTCAGTGTGTGAGCGAAAATTGAAATAAATACGATAAATCTCGAATCGTTAAGCGAAGAGACTGAAGGAAGGTGTTCATTTCAGTTCTGGAGGGTTATGGTAGACACTTACGAGTGTATATGATGGAGGAGGCTAAGAGTAAGTGGGGGATGATATAGGCTATTTTGATGTCATCGTCGTGAATAAATATATATGAGTCGTGGACGATGAAGTCAACAGTATTGAATGTTAAGATGAAGACCATTGGGCCAACATTGCTACAATGGGCAAAACCTGAAGTCGCTGTTAAGGGTATTAAGGTATTCTAGTCTAGGAATTTAAAAAAAAAACGGTTTTTTTATTTTCGAAGTTCAAGAATATATCTACAAGAGGATTTTTCGAAAATTCAAATTATTTTCGGTGATATCGGTATTTTGCTGACCCAGCATACAAACTGGTTCGGCCGGAAATAACCGAACAAAAGACATTAGGGATTCTCCGTCTACCTGAATCCAAAAATTGTTTTTTTTTCAGGCAGTCGCGATTTTGTGAAGAAAAATCTTTCCAATCTTTTTTTTGGTTTCAGATTGCCAGGGGGGTTGAAATCATGGGTATGGTTAGGTGCCAATTTTTTGAGACCCCAACTTCATCAAGTGCTAATTTTTGAAATTTTCAACTTTTTGTGTTAATTGCCTTTTTTTATGACACTTCAAAAATTACATGAAATTCATGCCTCCAGACTAGAATAACCCCTTAATGGTTCGCATTTGTAGGATCTACCGATTTTCGAGATAGGATCTGATCTAGGCGATAAGTCCCACAAGGAAACCAAGAGCTTTGAGCTTAAGAAGGATGTTTTTAAGACCATTTTCATGAGTCAAAATAATGATTATAAAGTATGACCAGCTGTAAGCCCTGAATAATTTGTATTAACATTGTAAATTTATTTAACATTTTAATTAAATAATAATAATAATAATAAAGTTTGAATGGTACCGTTAGGGGTTAGAAGAGAGAGTTGGTACATTTTTTGAGCATTGCGGCAGACAACCCGTCCTCGCCAGAGGGGTTACCACTTCAGGTGTTACATGTATTTACATTCTCAGTGGAATGGGTGACGTAAGTGACTATGTTCAAGCATCTGAAGCAATCTTGGCCAGATTCCTGATTATGGAACATTGAATATTATAGTCTGCTGAAGTTGAGTTGGTATACAAGTCTGTTACTACCCGTGCTGCTTTTATTTATTCGAGAAACTCCTTCTTTTGACTCTCGAAATTCCATCTGTGCTAGAAAATCGATATCGGCTTAGATCTTTTGAGTAGCTGCAGAAAATGCTGAAGACGTGAACAACGCCTCGCTAAAACGATGGTTGTAATTTTTGGAAGCATTGTGCATGTACGTGTACGTCATCATGAAAAAGAAAAGAGAGAATGGCACAGGGGTTAAGATTAAGGTCCCTGAACTGCCCCACAGTCAGTCTTTCGTACAATATGGCCGACAGTACCCCACCCCTTGCCGTAAGTGATTACAGTTCCGAATCATATGATTTTCTCCGACATCTTAATACCGTAGCTTAGTGATAAGTTCGTCGACTGTTCCAATTTGAGGAGGATTGATTGACAATTCCGAGATTGCAATTGTCGAGATAACGCTTCTAGGGCCATTCAGAGTTAGCAGAAAACTGTAGGTCAGGTCGCAGAGCCTGGCTCTCTTAAGTCGCCTTTTGGCGAGGATCTTTTTTCTTAGTATTGAGATTACCTCGCTGTTTGGTTAAGTTTCTATATCTGTGATGTCTTCTACTAATGTATGTTTGTGGTTTCGTCTTTTACCAATAAATTTTTTAAGTCCGCATTTATGATGGTCCATAAGATAGTTTGTTGTTGTCTTTGATGTCCTCAATGTTAAACGATGATTTCTTTCTAAAGTAGAATCTTGTTACTAATTGATAAATTTTTGTTTTGTTTATAATTTGAAGAGGGGAAGAATACTTTTTTTGTGGTTCCTTAATTCCTTACGTTCCTTAATTTGTATATCCCATTTGTCATACCATTGCGCTATCCTATCCAAGAATAGTTCGACTTACGTTACTGCCGTATTAAAGTTTTCGTTGGAAGTTGGAAGTATAGTATCCGCAGCAAACATGGCTATCATTGATTTCGCGAAAATGTTGGAATGTATAAAAATATGCCCAGTTTTGAACCTTGGCTTTTTCCTGCAAACAAAAAAAAATATAAAACGGGAATTTTTTAATATCACCATCATTCGAATGGAAAGTTTGTGTGATCGATTCGAAAAGTTAATGCCTGATTGCACCAGGACCTCAAATGTTTTCACACAACTTGTGAACTTATTTCTTTTTTCTTGCACCTAATTACTGTCCAAGATTTTTTCTTCTCCGATTTTAACTGAAAGCCTTGTTGCTAGTTTCTTTGTCGTTTTTGTAAGGCTTAAGGTCTGAGAACTTTTTCGTGCGATTTCCAAGGTCGCGATTCAAATCGCGAACAACCTGCACCGCCTCGACCGAGCGAAAAATAATACGCTGTCCGACTATCAGTTTGCTATGAAATGCATTTGTTTGGGGAACCACAACTTAGCTGATGATTCCCATTGAAACCGGCTAACTCGTAAATACGTCCAACGCCACAATGTCCACGATTGCAGTTCATCTTTCTTGTCCTTATCCCGGTCTATTGTTCCAATCATTGTGATCGAGTCTAGTTACTTTAAGACATACTGATGACACTGATCAGAAACACATGCTCGATGGGGTAAAAGAAGTCGATGATGTCATCTTCGTAAGCAATTCGAATGACAATTTATGTGCGATTGAGTCATCTTCAAAAATGCGACTTAATTGCGGTGCTTGTGTCACTTTCGAAGTAGTGGCTATGAACTTTCTTCACAGCCAGCTTGTGGTTCCCCATTAGTCAGTAATGACTTTAGTGAAAAAGCCAAATAAAATTTCCAACTTCATAAATAAAACTGCCAGACACTGCTTTCGTATTCCTCAGAGGCATACTATCCCCAAAATCTTCGTCTTAGACAACATAATTAAAAAAAAGGACAATTGTAGTTTTTAGAAAAAATGTAATTATTTTAAAGCTGAGCCATATATGCTAACAGAAATTTTTTTATGCTACTCAAAGTTAAAAGTCAAAATTTATAGAAAAATCGTAAATTTAAAACTATATATCTGAGCAGTAAAGATTAAATTGTAAATTGTTAAACCTTATTAAAGTTACAGTGCAAAATAATGACTTCTATCTTTGGAATTTATTTGTACGCAACAAAGACGCCTGCGTACGCGTAGTCATGTTGAAGACCTCTTATTTACTATGACGTACAAACTGAAGTAATATTCATCATATTGAACCAGTTCAAAGAAAATTGGTATTACAAGACCCCTGTAACATCCCTCCTTATTCATATTGCCTTAAACTGATGGCTGTCTATCTGTCGGTAATCAAATCTTAGAACTGATTTTTAAACCATATTCTTCGAACAGATTTTGCTGAAATGGTCTATTCTCGATAAGTATTGCTGACAATTCAATATGCAGTACTTTATATTGTAGTATTACCCGCCGACAAAAGATGGCGGATGGTGTATATTTTATCAACTCTGTGAATATGAGTAGCAAATGAGAGAGCTTAAAGAGAAGGAAACGTAATTTCGAAATGTCCGCTTCTACAGATAACATTTTCTTTCCAACCCCCTTTGACATCCTCAACGTATGACAGCACAATCACGATTCAATTAAAAAAAAGGCGTGTTAATCCCATCGAGTTAGGACTTCTCTGATCCGTCTAGGCATGTATTCGCTGGCTCTTGTGTCAGAAGATTAAGTCTGTTCGACTAAGTAAAAAAAAATTGGTTTGGGTGCGAGTAGGTCTGTCCATACCATGACCTTCCCATCTGAAGATACAAAAAAAAATGTAGGTGCATTTTTACTTTCCGTCACCATCAAATTCCATTTGGGTAATTTAAACATCATTCATTCAGTAAACAAATGCATTGCAATCAAAAAAAGAAAATACATACTTTTTTCAGGTTTGAGTGATATAAATAAGTAAAAAATTGGTTTGGATGCGAGTAGACCTGCCCATACAATGAACTTCCCATCTCATGATAAAAAAAAAACCATTAACGTGCTATTTAATTTGCTCCCAACATCAACTTTAAGATACTCACTTTTTCAGCTCCCCGTAAGTTTATATTTGTTTTCGCATCTTTGAATCATATAAAATAAATACGATTTGTGTCTGAAGTATAGATTAAAGGTTATACTTATTATGTACATACTAACACAGCAAGAAATACTTATAAATCTGTGAAAGATTAGCGATATAAGGAGCACATGGGTTTAATTGAATTAAAACATATAAGACTAAAAAATTAAATACATAAATATAAAGATTAAAACTAAATTAAAACAAATTCATGTTGAAATATAAGGTATGAGATTATAATAATTGAGTTGAATCATTAGCAAATTTATCTAGTTCAGTTAAAATTCTATAAAATTAAAATCACATTTATTACTTGAAATGGGGATAAGTAGGGGAATGGTAAGCTGCTATGAAGGTAAAGTTGAGTATTCAACATTAATTTTAATACAACATTTCGGTAATTACTTACTTACGAAAGTATTCTTTTAAGTGATCAGGACAACAATTTGGAAATAATCGTTTTTGATTTAGTAACATTTATCTAATGTTGTGCACAAGATTGAAAAGTTTGGTAGCTAAACATATTTCAATTTAGAAATACTTTTTTTCTGATTGAGTTACCTTTCTATGATACTAAAGGAAAATTAGATTTTTAGTTTGACTGCAGAAATAATTTACTATTACCGTTCTTTTTAACATGTTACCTGGTTGGACTGTTTTGTCATTAATCATTTAATTATTAACTTGAGGTGGCGCTACAGTCCACGTAGGATTGGCATTGTATCCTTTTGGCTAAGTCAATTGGCTGTTGAATCTCCTCCTCCACTCACCGTCAATGCAGTTGGGACAAAAGATCACACTTTTCTCTCGAAACAACGGGGCCTTCATCCGCTTTTGAAAGTATCCATGCTTCTACACCATATAGTAGGACGGGGATGATATTGGTCTCATAGAGCTGATAGAGTTTGATCTCAGCGCTGATGTTATTATCTGTATTTATAGCAGAGCCAAGATAGACAAAGCCCCAACTACCTCAAAGTTATAGCTGTTTATGGTAACGTTCTGATCAGGGTTTGGTCTTTCTTTATGACAGCATATGCCTCTTTTTGCCTTCTGGCATTGACAAGGTTCTTTTGCACTATTGCCCCAAGTATGATGTTGAAGAAGTCGCATGACAGTGCATCACCTTGTCTAAAATGTTGTTTGACATCAAGTGGGTCGCTGACGTCTTTGCCGACCTCAATGGAGCAGCTTGATATCTCCATCGCCATCCTGCACAAAAGTACGAGCTTGGCAGGGATGCCAAACCTAGAGACCTGTTTCGTCTTTGTGGATGAACCAACCAACCAAAACCAACCTTGAAATTGATGAAAAGGTGGTGCGTACTGGCTTGGCGCTCCTGGGTTTTTTCCAAGATCTGCCGTTATGTTAATATTTGGTTTATGGTGGACTTATCTGGTCGAAAACCACATTAATACGGACCTATCAGGATGTTGACGAACTGCTTCAGACGTTCACATCATTCGGCGGAAAAGATGATAAAGGCAATTTTGAGGAGATTGATACCTCTATAATTGGCTTCCTTACTTCAGGATTGGGCAACCAATACTGAGATTCCATTCATCTCGCATGCTTTCTTCTGACCATGTATTTCAGATGAGTTAGTGCATACTCCCAACTAAGTCATCACCGCCGCTTTTAGAAGTACTATCTTGCTATCTGTACTTCGTCTAGGTCAGGAAGATGGCATTGTTAGTTCTTCCATGTCCTCAGCATTGACTGCAATTCTACTATGATATTTCCATTTCGAATTTTGCAGGCTTTGGTTTGGGGTGTATAACCTTGAGATAATTGTTTTTGCTGGCTGGCTGTCCATGGTTTGCATTAAATGACTCAATGGAAGCATTTTCGACTGTAATATAAGACCAACGACTCAACGTGAAGATAAGATATTTTAAATTTAGAGTTGCGAAAATCGATTGCATAACAACAACTCTAACATTGGAAGAGTTGAATTTGTATTTGGCTTTTGGCAGTTGTTTTTCAACTTCTTCAATAAAGTGTTATAAATAAGGCAGTCAGAATTATCGAATATTATAAAGCTGAGTTTCAAAAGTATTACATTTTGTAAGAACTCTGTTTATAGGGATTCATATTTTAAAAGTGCGAGGACCAACTGCTTATGTCAACTTCATGTAAATTTGTTTGATTGCTTTTCTTTGGAAGACATTAACCACTGCTCGGAATATTAAGGCGTGATGTCCTTTTTGAAAGGGTTCAAAAGTGCATAGTTTCAATCCAGAGATTTCGACCACCTCTTCCTTCCGAGCTGGTAACTGCTCAGCAAAGGATCTTTTTCTGTCTGGTAAATATATAGCTTAAATAGGATCACATTCAGTCCAGTTTCCTTTGCGGATTTCGATAGGATTTTCCACGCCGATTCCGAGAGATTTTTTTTTATCTCTGTGCCATTTTCTGCAAAGGCTTCTAGGATTGAGTTCATGATAAGAAACCACAACGGTGGAAAACAAACTAGATCGGATGTTATGGTCTTTCTTGCAATGTATGAGTAATGCAGTTTTTGCCATGTGTTTTCACTTTGTCAATTAGCTTTCTTTGAATTCAATTGCTTCATGTAAGTTGCGCCATGAGCTTCTTTTTGCTTAAATATTATAACTATAAAAGAGTGTCAAGCTACAGCCGAGCAGTTTTTGAACAAAAAAACTGTTGGCTTCATAATTTTCTAAGGATGTTTGCATGTGTCAGTGTTGCAGACGTCATTCTGAGTCATGAAAAATGGGAAAGACCTACAGGATTCACATTTCTGAAACAATTTTCAAAGAATTTCCGTGGAAATTTGGATCAGGAAATAGAGAAAGGGGCATATCAATGTATGAAATGGCCTCAACTAAAAACTCTTTTAGTCTTTTTGGTAGTCTCTATAGTTAGTAACTTACTTAGTTTAGTCAATTGGCTAAATAAACATAATATTGATGAAACTTTTGGCATTAAAATTGAACAAAAAAAAAATTTTATATGAATTTGTCAGGAAACTTATGAACGGCAGTGTATTTATTTATCCATATTTTTTTATCTGATAAGGTATTTTATCTGATAAACTATAAATTTAATTAATTTTGAACTTTTTTTATTGGAAAACTAAATTGATTTTAATTGAAGAAGTCAAATTGTCCCTTTTTTTGACAGTTTTTTCGTCATAAAATTCAAACCACCCCGTGAAATTTAACCAAACGCTTTTCAGGTGATCTTTATTCACACAATGAAACCAATTTGATTTCGATAGCTTGATTTGTTCTCGAGTTAGGCTGTACGAAAGAATCCGCACACACACACACAGACATCTTTCTAAAAATCATAGAATCCGACTACTGGGACCGCCAAACGTGGAGAAATGTAAAAATTTTGCATTTCGAAAATCGGACCGATTACAAGAACTTCCTGATGGGAAGTTAATAAAATGATTTGTGAATTCAATATTTATTTTTCACACTTTCCTCTCGAAACTACCTAAGCCGCCTTCATCCGCTTTTGAAAGTGTCCACGGGGAAGATAGAGGTCTTATAGAGCGACACTAAAGTTTTTCGAGAAAGAGCTTTAAATAATTCCTTTTTAGCCACAGGTATTCTTCGTTTGATGTTTGATAAACATCAAGCTACGTTCCCTAGTTATATCAATTTCTTAGGAGTATGCGAGTTATTGAACAGACCTTTGAAAAGTGCCTCTGGTGTTCACACAGGACCTTTGCCCTATTGTTTCAAGCATAATATTGAAGAAACCGCATGACAGTGCATCACCTTGCCTTATACGTTGTTTGACATCAAATGGGCTGGTGACGTGTTTGCCGACCTAATGGAGGAGTTTGAGTGCTCCATTGTCATCCTGCACAAAAGGACGAGTTTGGATGGAATGCCAAACCTGTGGACGTCTCTGGTCGAAAGCCACATTGATATGGACCTATCAGATTGTTGACGAACGGTTTCAAACGTTCACATAATACGGTGGGAAAGACGATATAGGCAATATTGAAAAGATTGATACCTCTTTTATTGGCACAGCTAAGATGGTTTTGGTTTCCTTTCTTCAAGATTGGGGTTTGCCCAATGATGAGATTCCATTTATCTTTGATGCTTTATTGTATCATAGCCGTAAAATTGAAAATTTCGACAGCTAAAGTGGCTTTATAAGATTAAACTTTATATATGTTTTTGCTATCTTAACTTCGTCTAGGTCGGATAGACGCTGTTGGCCTGCGTCGTCTTCATCGAATTTTTATTCTTCGTTGCCTTAATACAGTCTGCACAAGTGGTTCTTCCATGTCCTCAGCATTGACTGCAATTCTGCTATGATTTTTCCATATTGAACAATGCAGACTTTGGTTTGGGTTCTGTAACCCTGAGATAATTGTTTTATCTGTTGGCAAAATTCTCGAACCTCTTTCCTATGTCTTGATCAACATCCTCGATCGCGCGCCTCTGGTGTTCTTTGATAGACGTTGGAACAGCTTGAGAATGTTGTGCACGAGAATGGAAATTGTGCAATAATTGTGAGAGAACGCTCATGTAAACTTCTTGTCCGATTTTTTCTACGACCTTAAACGATGCACTTGTTGTGTCGTTTAAGTTTAAAAAAATACATAGTTTCAGTCGAGATATTCACCATCTCTTCCTTCCGAGCTGGGGAAATGTTCAGCAAAGGATCTCTTTCTTTCTCGTAAACACGGACTCCACGAGGACAACATTCACTCCAATTTTCTTCGGATATTTTGATTTCGAGAGATTGATTTTCTCTGTCATTTTCTCGAAAGACTTTTACATTTTCATTCATGATAAGAAACCATAACAGAGGGAAACAAACTAAAACTTCGGATATTATCATCTTCCTTGCAACGCTTTTAAATAAACGAATATTTCATGTTTTCGTCATAGTGAAGAAGTGATATTGTCCCTTTCTTTGACAGCTTTCTCGTCATAAAATTTAAACCACCCTGTGGAATTTAACCAAAAGCTTTTAGGTGATCTCTATGCACACACGCTTCGAATGAAACTGATTGCTTGATTAGTTCTCCAGTTATCCTGTACGAAAGAATCCGCACAAACGTACGTACGTACGCACGTGTCTACCCACACACACAGACATCTTTCTAAAAACAATGGAATCCGACAACTGGGACCGCGAAACGTGAAGAAATGTAAAAACTTTGAATTTCGAAAAACGGACCGATTACAAGAACTTCCTGATTGCAAATTAATAAATAAACGAAATCAACAATTTTTTTTAATAACTTTATTAGTTGCTTACAAAAAAGACCCATAAAGTTAAACATTACTTTTAATTTATATCAAAAAAGTGTTTTACATTTAAGCAGCAATAAATTTATAAATAAATAATTATTTTAATAAATTTATACGTTTTTTTAACTTTTCAGCTAATTTTCATCTCATTTCAAATTATTTGCAATAAAATTAAAATATTTTCATTAAATGCTAATAAACTTTTAATTCATCTGGTTTTAATGAATGATTAATCTCCTTGAAAACCAAATGCCAGAAGTAACCTAGATAGGAAAAGTGATCAATCATTCATCGGCGTCGCGGCGCCCATCATCATTTCAAAAATTTAATTTCCAAACCAAAATCAATAGTCAACTCAAATAAGGAAATCGATTTCAAACAACTGACAGACCTTATTACATTAAGCCAAATATTTACCGCGATTAAACATTTGCCGCGACAGGCTTCCAAGTTACAGACACATGCATATACTTAACGGCACCGCAATTGTAGGTTGGGCCCCCCAGTCTTAATTTAGCTTGAACTAAAACCAGTTTAGTCGCTTTCGTATTCAAAGTCTTCCGCAAAAATAAAAAAGCGTGAAACAAAAAATCTCAATATGCAAATGGCGGCTCATATTTGGGTCGAACTTATCAAGCAAACTACCGCAAAGCACACAAGGTCATGGATGTTTTCCTTTTTTCGGATTCACATGCTGCGGCGCAGTTTCAAACTCGCAGATACATTTACATAAAATGGATTTTATCAAACATCGACCACATTTCGGAAGTAGCCATGACAATGAAAGTTCGTCAGTGTGCGGAGTAAGCTTTGATGAAGACCGTGAATGCGCTAGAACCGGGAATAATAGCACCCTTGATTTCATGGGCTCGCATATAGGGGTTGCCCAAATATGTTTTTTTTTGTGTTTTAAGCAGATACTTCCCGTTTCGATGTTTGAACATTGAATTTTTTTTCTTCTTTATTGGGTAACCTTCTGCGATGCGAGAGAAAAAAAAAGTGATGCCATTTGAGTAACCTAGATGGTCGGCCTGTGTAGCCCCTCGTTCGTCTAATTCTAATGTACAGTGAACAGGTGAACGATAGGTGCTGGGTGCCCAAATTCCAACGAACGACGCAAAAATTTTACGACCCGTTTGACACGTGCATGTAGAGCATTGCTATCGGTGTTTGACAGGTTGACTTGATAAGCACGCCTGGGCTTGCGGGAGAAAAGAGTTAGTGGTTTTATAGCAATAGCAGCCTTGAGATGGTATTTGCAAAGTGTGGAATTTCGCGTTATGCTATTGTGAGTAAATATATTAGTTGACTTTGCAATTAAAGTTCGACAAACTTTCAATGATTTTTTTAACGTTTGGCTTGAAGGATTGACCCTGTAAAGAACGAACTCATAATCTAAATGTGACTAAACTCATATAACCATGATAAGTTGGGTTGCAATTAAATCAAGAGTCACCAAAAGTTTATATGGATTTACTATCAGGGCAACTTACTGCAATGAAATTCACGAAGCCTTTTTTCTTAGGCTCCCAATTGTATGAATTTTTATTCGACATTGAGAGTGTACGCGAGTCTTGAGAATCTGGTGTAGTGAGGAATCTTGAGTTTAAAGCTTAAAAATTCACAACGTTTGAGGCAATCATGGCCCAAAAATAAAGATTACTAAAACGACTCTAAAAAAGTAATATTCTTCAATTTTTATAATTTTATAGACGAATCATGAACAGAAAATATCTTACAGACGACAAAAGTCGACTGATCATACCATGGGTGGATATACAAACTTGTAGGTATGTAAATAGTCCTTCCATCGCGAATATCTGGTCTCAACGAGTTTTCCCGCTTTCATTTTTATGAAGTACCTTTTGAGTTTTGCGTCCCTTGCGAATATCAAAATATGCAGCTGAGAAAAAAAGTGGCGACAGACAGACAGACAAACATACAACAAAGTGACCCCGTAATGGTTCCGTTTTTCCTTTTGAGGAACGGAACCTTAAAAATGATTTCATGTATATACTTACGTAACCAGGTCATTCGCAACCATTCTTAAATTCGATCGTCTCAAAAGTTCGGAGTGATGAGCCTCGTTTATGGCTTAGTTGGCATCCTTGACAAGTAACAGCTCACTAGATTCTCCAGACCCAATTGTATCCCTTGTAGGCTCTCTTCGCCAAGCCATAGCGTGTGCAGATGACTTAATCGCTTGCAGGTCGAGATAATCGTAAGACTTTTGCAACGTGACTTCGATAAGATTTTGTAATATTGCGACAGTTGGATCAATTTTCAAAACGGCGAAAGCATTTTGTTCGAAGACTCCGTTTACTCAGACCTCTAGAGCTACACTCTGCGACAAGTGGTTGGAATTTTAAATACAGATTCCATTCGCAGTGTGAGTTGTTGTTCAATGTTAGTGATTTGATGTTAATGAAAGTATTGAAAAACGTTTTAGAAGTAAAAAAAAGAGTTAAAAATGTGATCTGGAAAGATGTTAAACCAAAATGAGATTCAAAACATTCAAAAAATGCTCCAAAATGGATGTTCTGGCAACAAAATAACGACTTTTGAGCCGATACGGGAAAAGATACGCACCTGGACGAGAAAATAACTTGAGACCAGCAGCTCGGCGGTTCCCTACTAAAAGAAGTATCAAATTGTACATCAACAACAAGTTAGATCGCTCTATCAGCAGGAGTTTCAAATCTGAAAAGAAAATTAAGAACTTGCCACTGTGTATTACTTTAAGCGGAACATCTTCAAAAAAAGCGTTTGAAAAGAAAACCCGCTCTACTTCAACACCATCGAGTTGCCTGATGAAGTTTTGACAGAAATCATTGAAGAAAGAAAAAGCGACAGTCACAACTTCACCGATGAAAAGCACTGTTGCCTTGATGGATCGATGGATTTCGTCATTATTTGAGGAAGGAAAAATTGTTTTTTTAAGAACAAGGTGAAGCTGGAGTCATGATTTGGGCACGAGTATCATACCAAAATAAAAAAACACCAATATCTCCTTCGTTAATGGCATGATGAATAGTGACGACTACCCTGCCTCATAACCAAGAAAATGAAGAAAAAAAGAATGTGCAGCAATCCATCCAGCCCGGAAGGTACAAGAGTACTTCGAACGTAGTCAGTTCTTGAATGGCCAGCATTGTTTTCAGGCCTCAAAATAATTGAGAATGTGTGGGAACGTTTCTCTCCAAAGCAGTATACCATGGCGGAACAGGATGTCTAAGGAATTGTTATATAGAACTCCAGAGTCTGAGTACAAAAAACGTTATAGTCATGAGGTCCTGCACATCGGGGCAAACCTGATCAGAGTGGATAACTTCCTGATAAAACTTATTCGAAGTCACATTTCAAGAGCATATTATTAATGCTACATGAGACTGGGCGACTGAAGCTGATTCCCCTTCAAGCGTTCCTCTATCTCGATAAAAAAGGAAAAAGTTAATCCCTCACTTTGCCCGAAAAGCTCTAGACAGGCCAGCCAACTAAGACGAAGATGTCGCGTTGCAAGATTCTCAACGGAGACTTCGGTACAGTAAGCGGTATCAGACCGCGCGGGTGTCGGCTCGACGAAGAATGAGCTCTGTCGCATATTATTTATGTTGGATGCTCTTAAGGCAATTTGGAAAGTATGTCCTATCAGCATGGCCGACTTACATAAGTTAAAGGTCGAATAAGTAGATTGTTAGTTGTCTTTTATATTATTTTAAGACAGGTAAAGTTCTTGTGGCTTAAGGTTGGTTGGCATATTTATTTAGAAAAATAAAGTCTATTTACTTAGTTTCTTGTTTGAAAAATATATTTATTTTAATTTATAAACATTTGCCTTCCCTATTTGGAATATGTACTTTGTTTTTAGATGGAATGTCAGTGTTTATTGACTTCACCCCCTTCTCTCAGACCAAAAGCCATAGAGTTCAACATTAATATTTTGCTATAAATATATATATATTTTTTTTTTGTAGCTTTTCCTTCAATAAAAAGTATATTCCTGTAATAATACTTGTATAAATATAGTAATAATTTAAAGTAGTAAGGTAACCGGTACCGTGTCTCTAAAATGTGCAATATAAACAGAACTAAAATTGTTATGTTAATATTTCGCTACAATAAAATGAAATGAAAAAAAAAATGTTTTTTTCTTAGTTTTTGTCTAGAATGTAAATTAAATTTTTGAATAAAAATGCAATTAAAGATAAAAAATACGCCAGTATTTCCCTGAAATAGTCACTGTTTAGTTCGGGTAGCATGCTGGGGACATATAATTTTTTTAATCTGAGCCAAAAAAAACCTCAAATTCCGAGCGCATTATGTAAGTGAATAAACTCAAAAATGAGACCTGGGGCCTGGAGTAAGATAAGTCATTCGTGTTTGCCGATGAACCAGCGACAGTTGACGGTGCAAATCGGACCGCAAAGATGGTTTTCATGTTATCATGATATTTAATATACAAATACATTATATATTATATTAGAATTATTTAATAGATACTTTTAAGTCATTGCTGTTTAAAAAGAGAATTGAGGCTTATGCGCGCAGCGGCTAGCTCCAATGAAACGCCATTGTGAAGTAAAATTTTCCAGCAACAATTTTATCGAGCAACAAAGGCCGTTTATCCGCAATAAGATGGCGAATCTTGATTCCCAAATCGTTCAAAGTCTCTGGTTTATCAGCGTATACTAGTGACTAAACATATCCCCGATTAAAATAATCTTAATGTGTGAGATAACAGGATCTTTGAGGCCAGTTCACAGGTCTATTACGCAAAATTATGCGGTCAGCAAATGTTTCCCGCAATAAATTGATAGTGTCGCGTGCCGCATCAATGTCATTCAACTGAGAAATGAAGAGGTCAGAAATCATGTAACAAAAGCGCTCTCCATTGATGGTAACATTTGTCCCAGAATTGTCCTTAAAGCACACCATACAGTTTAAGCAGGCGTGTCGATAAAGGCTTCAGGGTTTTCTTCACTCCGAATTCAGAAATTTTGCCAGCTGAATTCAATGCTGGTTAAGCTGAATTCATCCTTTCGGCCCATTAACCAAACAAACGATGCGTGTAATGGTCATTACATTACATTACGATTTCAACTCCTGCACAAGCTGGACATTATAAGCTTTTGAACCAAGAGCGTTCCGTAAAATCTTACACAAAGGGGATGAGCGTAGCTCCAATTGCTGTGCACGATGGTGAATCAAGTCATTCGGCTTTTCCTAAATACTGGTGTCCACAATGTGATTTTAACGACCGTAAAATGGACGTAGCCATACAATCTGACTAAACATCTTAAAAAAAATCACACCACAGAAAATGTATATCTTGTCTAGCTGAAATTCTCAAGTCAAAACAACTCAGTTTTCTAGAAAATTAATTTCGGGTTTGGCGCAGATAGCCCAATCACAAACATGTGCGATCCAAAGAATCCTGGTTATAATGGAAAATCGTAATTCCTTGAAGGAATTGGTTCGACAAAGCAATTGAAAGGCAATAGAAAGACCTAAAACGGGTGTCACTTAGATGATAATTTACATGCAAAGCCTTAAGTAAGATGCCCCTTGGGGAGTTATCGTAAAATTGCCTATCTTCGATATCGTCTTTAACCAAAGGCTCTACACTACAGCTATACATCCGAGGCTCGCATATGAGTCACAATATTGAACGTGGTACAAAACTTACTAGAGCAAATTAATGACAACTTCGCATGACAGCAAGGTAAAAAAGCTTGATTGAAAAATATTCGAGGACTCCTTTACGTCGAATGGCCCATCTCTGTAGAAATTGATCATGAGAATCCAAGAAGCTTGTCGACATTTTTAAGGCAAGACAGGCGGATCAGTAGGGATGTCGCAAAGTGGGATGGTAATGACGGAAGAGGACGAGCATTATAGTACGTTATCGTACGTTATCTATTTAAAAAAATCTACAACACTAACTTCAAGTCTATTTCCGAGATGCATTGTCGCGCTGATGTGTGTGTCATATTTATGAACCTTGACCCAGTGATGATGCTTGTAACTTGGCTATTGATCTGCAGAATGCGAGTTATAAGAATTGCTAGCCGTCAACACCTTAAGAATGTGTTGGTGGTAGAAATACATACCAAAACCACTACATCAAAAGATTCCAAGAACTGTATTTAAACCACACCTTCTGTCCCATTTCCCAGTATCGCTCTCAATGCATAAATTAATTAAAATCTACGCCCGCCGTCGTCGCGTCATTCTCTAACTTAAGCTCTTCATAATTAAGAAAAAAAAAACAGCGTGGAAACACTGCCGCGCAGAACTATGTCACAGACGCAGGGCTTGATGGCCTACCGACTGCAGACTAACTAAATTAGCAAAGGCGCCCAAACATCTGTTCCAAAAACAGCTTAAACTCGAAATCGTGACACGCTTTAGCTTCACTTTATCATGTAAATTTTTGCCGACGACATTCATCTGCAATGTCAAGCGATGACATCTATCATCTATGCTAATAAATGTCATGAGATTAGTTTTCACTTCCTGTATACATAGTATTCCACCATGGGTCAGCATCTGCCTTAAATGGAACCCACAACAAATAAGGAGTGCCACTAAAACGCTCAACAGTTCTCCATTTGGACACGGTTGGTTTGTGCTGATTAATTGGTTTGAAGCTTTCGAACTTCTAGTTCAAACTAAAGTGGAAAAGTAAAGTGATGAAAATTTCTGCAAAATGACAGTTTGAATGTCACTCAGAATGCTATTGTTATTTGCATAAAAATTACATCATTCACGTGCGCCGAGAACGTTGCATGGTGGCATTGTGTTCATGGCGGCGCGGTGGCGGTGGCGTCCCGAGGAGAGTTGAATTAAAATGATTAATATGATTGGTAAGTAGGTAATAATAATCTGCAATGTTATATTTAAAGGTTAAACAAAGAATAAAAATATGAAATCGGTTTTTGTACGCCAAAGGGAAATGGGTACGATTGCTTTTTTTATGTATAGGGGCGATTTGGGGGGAATAAAAACTGGGTACCCTACATTCTACACTGCTCTCGGAAATATTAGTGAATTGTGCGATGAAGTTGTTATTCTGATACAAGGGAAATTCCAATCCACACTCATTGAAAAACTCAACGATAGAATTAGAATTGCATCTTCTATACCAGATTTAATACAGTCCCAAAGTAGACTAAAGTTTATTAATTCATTTTGGAACAGCTCTTTCAACACACTGCCACCTCTAGCAATTTACTCTGCGTTAAGCCAAAATCCACTATGTTCAGAAACTTTAGTTTGTTTAATATTTCAGCTCAAAGATTTAATTTTGAAGAGGTCTCAAAGTTCTTGACATTCACAATAACGCTGGTAAAAGTGTGCTTTTGGATGGTCAGCTTACGGGATTTAGTGCAAAGGATTTAATGGTAAGTTAAGCCTCATGTGTTATGGTAAGAAACGTTTCTGGATGGATTGAGGTCTGCAAAATACAACACAAATGCTGGTTAACCGGATGGTTGCATTTTTGCTCCTACTATCTTTTAAATCTTCATAAATAATGACTTTGCTAACATCCCTTGTTCAATGCAATCCTTCGCAGAGTCTCGGTTTTCTTATATTCGTTCTTAGATTCAAGTCCTTTATTGTCCTTGCTTGAGTTTATGGCTTTGGAGCTCGAAGTGAATTGAAGAATACAACAATTTTGAAACTCGTTATGTCCACTGTCTCGAAAACGATACCTTAATCCTGAGCCTTTATAACTTTCAACGTTCAAGCTGAAACTGACTTTTTATTCTCGGGACTGGCAAATTTAATTTAAAGGTAAGAATGTCGTTATAAAGGATGCCTAAGTTTCTGCGAACTCTTCCGAAAACCTTCGAGCAGTGGTCCAATAATAATGAGAAAAATTGAAATTCAAAAACGCCTCAAAGGTCCGTGTGCATTTGAGAGTACTTTTGCTAGTTTACTCTAGAGAGTAACTGTCGGGTGAAATTTTTCTATCGTGAGATTTCTTCATGAGAGTTTGCTCAAAATTGTATCCACTTGGTATTTTGCTGGTATGTTATCAGAAATCTTAAAGCTGTTTTTTTTCCTATCGGTTTGAAGATCCTCATTTATTCCGAAATGTCGGTCGTTTCATATCTAGTGAACTGGAATATCCAATGATCTCCGATGGGCTCATTATTTTGAAGAAAGGATACTTAAGTAAGAGAACCCATGCCAGTACGTGAGCGTGTATTGGTATCTCTTAGCATTCGTTAAGTCAGTGCATCTGTACACATAATATTTTTATTATACGTTTCTTCGAATGCCACTGTTTTGTTATGTTATCTATCGACAGTTATTCGCAAAATACGAACTGTGTTGCAAGCCTGAAAGCATGTGTCCACTTGCAATTAATGTCGAAACGATAAAATGTCGAGAGTAAAAAATGAACTCTCCGCGAGCTACTCTCAACCTGTGTCCACATGCTACTTTACTCACGACAGCAGCTTAATAGTGTCTCGCAGCTCTTTTCCTCCTTAAGGGACACGCACCTTAATGCTGATAGATATTGTTGTATGACGAGCAAACACGCGCACAACGAAGGAAAATTGCAGCATGCTGGATGTTCGGATTTGACAGGAGTCGAATGAGGATTTCCCGGACTCTGAACAACTCGAAAACGCCATGAAGAGAGTGAAAGTCGGTCAAATGCAATTACACGAGGCCACTAAAGACCCACTTAAGATAATTTACAAAACATTGTGCAGAAGATCATTGAGGATCTGCACGAGAGTAATCAGAGCTGACGTTTCTTATGTTCTAGATTTCATCCAAATATCGTAACGAAAAATATGGCTTGCCGGAGAATACAGATTAGAGCAGAAACTGAACAGGCGGCCTCAAAATCGGGAGAGCTACCCGAACAGGAACTCAAAATCAATACTTAGAATTTTAGAAACGGGCTTTAAAGTGCCATGCTTTGTGGACAATGCTCGCTACTACATTTAGGATGTAAGCGATTTTACCAATACATTTGATGCCAAAAAACCAATTGAAGACAAAGCGAAATGCTGCCAAACTATTTTTATCATCAAAGTCGAAAAAATGGCGAGACTCAAATGCCATTTTCGAAGGTTTATGAAGTCAAAAACAAAAAAAAAGGATCAGCCTTGCCCACTGCTGTCTTTGGTCTAATAACAACAAGATGGGACTCCGTTCTCAATCGCCAAACCAGGTAAGTTTGATTCTTCTGCCGAACTCTGCATTGGCGTGGTTTTAAGAATCAACTGCGAATCTAAAGTGAACGAACGTCTTGAATTCCACGGAGTTAGTCGTTCGTCCTTTGAAACCTACTGCCCGATACGCTGAGATCAAGCCTACGCTCTTGTTGACTTCAAATATCTGTGCTGATTAAGGTCTGGGAAAACTCTCCTGTGACTTATTTCTGTCAAAATTTCATAGCTTAAAAACATTTAAAGCCTCTGCGGAGCAGAAAGCATTTTCCAACGTTATTCCCGACAACATGACTTGTTCTTCAGACGTCAAAACTAAGACTGACTCTTTCCAGTGATCTCTGCAAATGCTATTTTATGTGGCTATAAAAGCGATGATGTGCGTATTGTAGATTTTGGATCGAATGAAAGCCTTTCCTGAAAACACCCCAAAAGGAAAAATAAAAGTTGCCAAAAAGGGGGACTCAAAACGTTCCCATAGCGAGGTATTATATGTGTTAATCTCACAAGGATTGCGAAAACGATGGTTGGATTCAACTCATCTGATATACTATAATAGGGTGGATTAGTTTTTTTTTTTTGAGAATGATTTAAAAAAACAATTCTAAAATTTTTGTACGACTTTAACCTTATTAAAAAAAAATTATGGAATATTATGATCATCCCGTCAATCCAATTTTTTTAACATGTTGATGTAAAAGGATCGGCATAAAGTAAGACTTGAGTTAGGCTATCACTTTCTCAAATTTATAATCCGACTTGTGTCATTGTTTCCGGCCATCGAGAGAGTTAAAAGTTATGTTATTCATCATCATCGTGTAAGAGTCTGCAGAGAATGGTCAACATCTGTTGTGTCCAGATGTTGACAGCTTTAATCTATTCAATCTTAAAAGCTTCTCTTTTAGGCTAAATATTTTGCCATGACAGAAAAAGTTCGATGTCAAAAATAAACTTTTGCATAAAAATTATATTTCTTCAATTTAAAAATAACAGTAAATGCTTTTGGCCGTTCATCAAAAGTAAAAAGTATTCCAATGAGGTTTCAAGCAGTGTGCAATGTCTTGGGTCGAGTTTTTCAGATATTTCATTCAAATAGAATCGAATCATATTCCCATGATTGAAAGGTTCACTTCGCTCATTAAAAATTCATTTAATTATATTTTATATAAAATCAGGACTCTGGTTTTGAGGAAATTCCACCAATCGTGTTCTAAAACTGTGCACTAGCTCTTTCTGAGCCGCTTTTTTAAATTTATAATTTTTCTCTTAGGAGTGATGCTTTTCTTCCTAAGGGACAAAAATCATATCTTTGTCTCACAAGAAACTTAATATCAACCGATATGTAAACTCTTGAGCATACTTAAGCTCGTTGCAAGAAATTGCTTATGATAAGTTTATTAAAAGGACACATTTCGACTTTGGCTTTGTCACAGGAAGAACAACTACCAGTAACCTTGCAATCTTTTCAAAATTTGTTCTTAACAATCTCGAAAAAGAAAATCAAAATACTCTATTTTGTAAAACAAACTAGCAATATTTCGTTTTCATTCGAATATGTGGGAATAGTCGATGTCTTATGTTAAAGTTCGTTTACAATTCGTATCAAGTCCAATTATGGTGACATATGGTGTCCCCCAAGGAAGCCATCGTGGCCCCCTTCTATTTCTTATATTTATGAATGACATGCCTGATATTTTCTTAAATTTTGACTAAAAATTTTATCAGATGCATTATATAGTATAGCATTTTGCAGTTTAAAAAATGTTGGTCAAACGATGTTTTTTTTTGCAATAGGTAGCAAAATATCATTCATATAGTGCATAAAAGTCTATATTATTATGAAAAAGAGGTTCATTTACTTGTGATAGCACTTCAAAATGAACCAAAAAAAAAAAATCAGTTCGGAGTGCAACGCTAATGTTTTGTGTCTGTCCCGTCACAATTTGACGACACGTTAAATTTTTGTTGTTCAACTTACTGTGGCATAGATTTTAATTAAATATTGTGAGACCGAAACTACCAGTAGAAAGAAGGGAGGCAAAAAAAAAAGCAACCCCATTTGAAGATCTTTTTTTTGGTGCTCCAAATCCTTCGGCTATAGTTCAAGATTTCAGTGGATCTTAAGAACGTTCTGTTTGATGCTACAGCGAAAGTAATGTCGCCGGGTAAAAGGCTCGCGAACCAAAGGAAAGGCTGAGCTCGCATCTAATGGATGCCCACAAAACTGAAAGTTTGATGATCTGGGGATATAGCTCTGGAGATAAAAAAGTCTTCCTAGAATCGAAAGTTAACGCAGAAGTTTTCCTACGGGCTCTGGAATATGAATTTTGAGCCCTTTGTGCTGGAGTTTTTGTGTGACACCTGCAGGTTCATTTTTCAACATGATTTTGTTTTTTTGTTTATATGAAAAGAACCTAGAACTTTTATGACTAAAAACAATATGTGCATTTCTGTACTTGAAAGAAAATAATGTAGATGTATAAAGTTGACCTCCTTTCAGTCCAGATCTTATTTCAATTGAGAATATTTGGTCTATAGAGAAACTTAAGGTTGCGAAAAATCGTCGAAGTCGATTGAAAACCTAAAACGACCTGGAATAAAATACCTGCATCCACATGGAAAAACCCATCTGAGTCAATGTCTCGGTAACAACTGGTCTAACAACTTTTTGAACGCGCCTGTGTTTTTGAACACTTTAATATAACTTTTGGAGAAAAACGATCTAAGCGTTATTTTGAATCCTTAACTTAATCTTGTTTAGCTGATTGAATTTACGTAAATCGAAAATTAAGGAATTCATTAACCCCTAAATCGTTATTTAGTTCCTATGTTAGGTCTATTTTGGTTTATTATTGGGTGACATGAAACAAATTTTTAGACATTCATTCAAAAAGAACTAATCAAAAAAAAGTTTACAATGTTTGAACACCAACGTAGTCTACAAGATGTCAATGAATATCTGGCTAATGCAATAAGTCATTACCAAAACATCTTAATCACGTTGTCCCACTTTATTTTATAACACTTCCCATCCAAGTACAATACAGAACCTCAAAAACTCTCTTTAATCACTTGAATTCATCTTCCGTGGGAATTGCATAATTTCCGGATTTTCAGATCAATTTCAACCACAATTATTATTCCCATTATGATGACTCGCCATCACCACCGCGTTCTGACGCAATATCCCATTCAACTGGGTCCAGCGCAGCGCATCTGCTGTCATCTTATGAAATCAATTAACAACCTTAATCCGATCATTAAGCCCATATACAAAACGATCTTGCACTTTCACCTATTTATTTCCCGCCACAATGCATTATGCACTCATATCCTTCACACAAAACACTAAAGCTCCTTGATTAAATTTCCCCCTGACCCAGATTCCTACAGCCTCCTTTTGTTTTTTATTTTGTTGAGCAAAATTTTTCTTGCATTCCATACGACCCTGGCAGAAAATGAAGTCAAAGTCACTGGAAATTGCATTTCCCTGAAACGTTTTCCAACCCTCAATGATGGACAAACCTATTAAGCGAAGCAAGCAGCTTTTACATCAATATTATCTCAAGTGTCCTTCAAATGGAAATGCTTATTTCTTCGTTCGGTGTTTTTCTTTTTTTTTTGCGACCGACAAACGCCTACACTAACCTACCCCAAAAGCTGTTGAGTCGTCGTCGCACAAAACACTTAAAAATAAACAAACACAAACTCTGTCATGAGGGAGTAAGGTGACACTTCAAAAAAAAAAAAGTATCTCTATCTGATGAAAAAAAAAACGTAAACAAGATCAACAAATACAAACAAAATGCCAATACTAAACAAAACAAAGTTCACCGCGCATAGTGGGTATGGGCTGCACTGCGGTACGATCATAACTGGCAACTTTGCGTCGGCGGTGCGGCGGCGCGGCATCAGCGGTATAAGACACTCGAACACTAACAAGCCAAGGACACCCCTAACACAATGGAACACTTTTGTAATCAACAATATCTCACTCTCGCACACCTTTGTACTGCACGCCAAGTGGCGGCTGGCGGCCCATTGGTGCGATCAGTGATCGCCGAACTTCACAGATACTCTGCTACCGCAATTAATTCACTTCTGTTGGAGTGTGCGGGAATTGGTGTTGTTTTGTTTTTAGTTTAAATGTTTTAACCGCCAAATTCAGTTGAACATAAGTAGCAATATTTAATCCATATAAAAGTCAATTCGTTTTGTGATTTTAAACAGTGAGGATCTCATTGCACCTCAAACAGATACACGCCTCGTTTGAGTATTGTTGTTCCTATTTGTACCTAACGTGGAGGTCCTTAACAAAATAAAGTGATCCGTGTATCTGTACCGTGGAAAAGTGAAATTTTATATTGATACAGAAAACTACTGTCAAAAAAAAAACCGGTGAAATGTTTTCGATTAGATCGCAAATAGTCTTTGCAATTTTAATCCTTTTTGTTGTCAATGTGCTCTCGTTGCCGTCATCGCGTGCCTCGAATTCCTGCAATTGTGGTACGTTTCCTTGCAATATATTTTATTTTGAAATTAAGAGGAATCAGATAATTTTGAAAAAAAAAACATTTGTTTACGTGTTGCACTATGCAGGCGATTAAAATCTAATTAGATTCGAAAACTGGTGTACATGGTGTGCCAAGTAACTGTCAAATTTGAATGGTTTTTTGAAAGTTAAGTGATGCAAAGACATAATTGGGAAACTCTTGGTTTTCCAATGGAGGAAAATTCAAGTCTTGCAACCTGTTTGCTTTCATAGTTTTCTGGTGCTTCATTAGTATATTCCATAGGCAGTAAATACTACGAAAAACTACATATACGAATATAAGAAGCCGGGTTGCCTAAGGCAAGACATACGCAATTTTGTTAGCGATTCTGTTTCGTTGTATTGACTAAGTTGATTTTAACCTGATTCTGACATAAACCTCAATATTAGTATATAGCATTGGTTGCTTGAGAAAATTTTGCGCCATTCATTACGACACTCAAAAAAGAACTAGTAGATTAAGTTTCTATAATGTTTTCGAAAATTTGGTTATCGAAGTCACAAGCTCTATAAATTTTTTCATTTATATTTCTTCATAGCAGCAACAGAAAAATTGATAAAGGTTCGTGTGCAAAGAGCTAGAGTTTTAAGGCACAAAGTGATGATAGGAATTGAAAAAGACCAAATACATTTATACAAGGTGGCTCAAAAACAATTAAGCGAAGTTATTTTGATTTATATAAAAAATTAAACGATATAATTTAATTATTAAAGACACGTCCATTTTTTCAGTCTATTTGGGTTTTTTTTACCGCATTTTCGATAAGTTCTCATATTCTGCTGCGGATTGATCTTAGAGAATCACCAACAAGGAGCAGGTCAAATCGGGCGATCTTGCCAATCAGTAAAATTCTTTCTTCATGACCAGCGAGATCCATTTCCATCTCAACAGAATTTCCACCTTTGAAGCACTGAGAGTCGCCATTTACGCTAGGGTCTAATTTTTTTGAAAAAGACGATGAATTTTAATCGAAAACCGTCAACCGCGGCGTTGAGGTTCAGGAGAGTGTCACGGTCAACAGGCAGTAAATTATGGAATGTTTGTCCTTGTTTGGCATCTTCGACTCATTCTATACAATTCGCAACAAATGCGAATGTTGAATGGCCAATTGCGTGAGAAAATGTCAACGTCTACCAACCGACGAGACCGGTTGGTAGACGTTGACATTTTCTCCGCGACATCTTGAGCCAAAGACAAGCAGTACCTCTTCTTTGGAGTTGGAGCATCCATTAGACTTATATACGAAAATTTTAATAATCCTTAACAAACAATTTTCCATACATATTTTATTTTATTATTACCGAAGATACGTGATGGCTTTATCGAAAGATGAAGTATAGATCTCTAAAGCAGTGTTAGCCTGTACAAGGCTCCTGTGCATAAATGTGTCTAAGGGAACGTACTGCGGGATAGACAACCACGCAAGGAATGCTTCTTCACAGATCTCATGGCAACTGCTGAGCTGTTGTATTTCAGAATAAAAGTATATTTTTAATTGTCGATGTTCATTCTTTCTATGTCTTAAATACATTAAATGCATAATTCGTAGCGTAGGTTCATGTACTCTGTCAATGTCTTGTTCATCCAGTGTAAATTAAAAAAATACTCAGGAAATTCAAGGAGTTGTTTTCTCATTATTTTCGCATGTTTTAAGAGTAAAAAGCCATTCCAAAATATTTGACATTCGAAAGAACTCTTTGAATCTCGAAATAAGTAGTCTCCTTAAAAACTGTGGTAGAGGGAGAGCTTCATATCATAGCTCTGCAAATCTCGTCATTAAGTCTTACTTTGGACAACTAAAAACTTGGCTTTCTTCTTTGGTCTTCAGCGGGTTCTTTCCATTGCTCTGATTGCACCTTTTGCTAATTCGCAATATTATTCATCTTCTTCATTATCCCATGTGAATAATCCAAACTTCCTTGCAAGGCATCATGCTGTTGTAGGATCGCGTTCAGTTCCTACCACTCTAGACATTGGTCATATGTAGTGATTTTATAACTCATTGCAAGCGTAAAGCTCCTATCGCTCTGGCTATAACTCACACATTACCTCATTTAGGAGCAACGATTGACCTTACCTGTTAATATACTACTAAACCTCATTGCAGGCGTACTTAAATATTTATTTTTATGATCTTTTTTTTTATTTCTTGAGTGGCATAAGCTATTGACACCTTTTCTAACTAACCTTATCGCATTCTCATCACCTAGTCCGTACACTTTATGAAACACAGTCAGACTCTGAGTAAAGAGTACGGTTATTGAACCAGCATTAAAACAATGCACACGTTTAAAAGTGTAAAGCTAATAAACAATGAAGTAAGGTCGAGCGATGCAGTCGAGGCGTTAATAGGTTTTAAATTGTCATATCATTTATGAGAAAGCTCAAAACTAAGATAGAGAATGACAGACATTTTGGTTGGTTTTGAAATAAAAGTTCCTAAGGGTCTGCTTATTCATAGATTTGGTTAAGGAGTAAAGTTTAAGCGCCAAAATGATCCAGAGACGTTCCGAAATTTAAGCCATTTTACGCTTCAATTTAAGAATGAAAACTTTGAAACTGTGTCCTAATTCTCTTCAGTATGTGAGGGTTTGTTGAGGATGGGTTTTGCGGTTTCATCAGTACCTACAAAGGTTTTGAGTGATGGTACTAGATCGGCTGGTTACCCGTTAAGGTTTTTCCCGAAGTTCAAGATTTGTTTTTTTTTTTGTTAGTCTTTTTCATAAGCTCCGGGCGTGAAACGGTCGTTTAAAGAAATCTATCCTTTTTTAGACTTTGTTTCCGAAGTGAAGTGACTTTTTCGAAAAAATTGGGTCTTGGGTCTTTTCAAGGGTTCTGGGCCCTTAAGAACCTGCTATCAATCTTGCAGTGTAGCATTAGAGTAGTCTGTCAATCTACTGTCTGCGTGATTGTTTATCTCCAAAGGCGCTAGTTTCTTACTTTATCCTGGTAGGGATACAGGTGTACAGTAGTTCTTCCAAATATTGAACTGGCTTGAGTTGCATATGACTGAGTAACCATGGAACTTAACTTTACCGGCTAAATTATTCCTGAGTGGCCCGGAATATAATATTGCGAATTGATTACAAACTTGACTTTGGTTGTGGATCAACAGCTGCTGAACTAATTGACACAGAAGATCACACTTTTTTGATCACTTAGATCATAGCCGATGGCGGTATTCTCCGGAACCAATCTTGCGCCGCCTATGAGACAAAAATAGGAACTAGAATGAGTTTCAAATTACTACTACGATATAAAGAGAAAAGATGTCATTGTCTTAAACCCAAAAAGCTATTATGAGCAGAACTCCATGCATGGAATTTTTTAATTTTTAAATACAAGGATGATTGCACGCTTTTATGGGATTATGAATACCCTTAAAATGCAATTTGCACATTGCGAGCAGCAGGATTAGAAGAAGGAGACGCAGTGATTTGAAATTCGGTTCCAACTTCTCGATGAATTTAAATTTATTTGCATTCATTGAATTCGCAGTATTTAATTCGTCAAAAGCTGATTTGCTAGCAAGCTTCTTTACTGCCAAAAGAAGACTTGTCTAATTTTGCACAAATTTTCAATGCATCCAAGTATCTGAAGGGTGTTTTGAGTGTCGCTTGTATTTAAAAAGGACTCAAATTTTGGGCTGATTCATTTCTTATTTTAATGCTTCAATTTTAGAAATCCAAAATTTTGATTCAAGAAACCTGTCAGGTATACCATCACAAAGGATTCACAGAGTTTTGGAAAATCACTTTTGCGATGAGATCGCTGGCAGAATTGACATCTCATTTTACGTTTCATTTTCCATTCACTGATTTCTGATTAGTTTCCGATGAAGCTCACAATAACCCTCGACAACTTTTCATAAGCCTTTTTACCATAAAAGTGCTGCCTCTAAGTATCTGTACCATTCCAATGTAATTTTGCAACTGAATCCAACTTACAACAAAGATCTGGTCATCCAGATACCAACGCTAGATTCGATTTCATTCGAAAATCACTTTCGAAAGTGACAAGATCAATCAAAGCCAGCAGTAGTCGCCAATCGACTTTCGATTCCCTAACATCCGAATTTGATTGATGCCTAGCGGCACAGTTCCCCCATCAATCATACATAACTAAATCATTGCATCTCTAAAGTGTGCCTCACCGAAAATGGACATGGAAATTCCACTTCATGAACTCCATTGAACTCTCAAGATATGAATCCAAAAAAAAAACCGTTCAATAAATATTTCTGAGGTGACATTTTTTAGCATGTGCCAATAGCACTCGTATCACGTAATCGCACTTATCGAATGAAGGGTGATCCCAGCACTGAGTCATGAGCTCAAAACCACTCACTATGCTGCTCTCGAGTGGAGCAGTCAAAGAGTATCTTTTGTCTTGTTTCGCTTATCTTGAATTACAAATTTAACCTTACAGCGTGTGCTCAACACAATGAAATGAAATCGAAATTTTGTTTATCATCGCTACACTCACAGAGCGCCTCTGGTTCGAGTAACAAACAATAGTGGTTCAAACAATCAGTGTTGTGTGTAACCTTGCACTTGACTCTGACAACTGTGACAACTCGTTTGAATAAAGTTGTGTTATTATTTTTTTTTTTTGACAGATACTCGTCATTTGAATAGATACACATTCGAGAGTTAAAGTTTGCAATTTCTATTTTAGTTTGCGGAGTTCGGGGACGTTCGAATCGGATTGTCGGTGGAAAAGTGTCACAACCGAACGAACAGCCTTGGCTGGCCGGACTTTGGCGTCAAGGAAAACTCTATTGTGGCGCAACGTTGATCTCGCGCAGCTTTTTGGTTACGGCAGCTCATTGTGTGTACAGCTTTAGCCCGAACGAGATACGTGTCTACCTTGGAGGACATGAGATCTCTAAGGATTATACAGAGATACGCCGGATTAAGGCCATTCACGATCATGAGTACTTTGATGTTGTGTCATTCAACAATGACATTGCGCTGATCGAGCTGGATCGCCCGGTACAGTTTGGTCCAAAAGTCCAGCCCGTCTGTTTGCCAAGCGGTGGTGAGTAGAAAAGCTGCAGCTGCAGATACATTGGCTCGAAAAAGCGACTTTGTTTTATTTGAAATATTGTGCTCTAGGTGAATCTGATTACACAGGAGTCTTGGGTCTAGTCTCCGGTTGGGGTAAAACTGGAGAAAAGGAGAAGACTTCACATATCTTGCGTTCAGTTTCGGTGCCAATCTGGTCACAGGAGCAATGCAGAGATGCTGGCTATGGCAAGAAACGCATCACCGATAACATGATGTGCGCTGGCTTCCATGACGGCAAATTGGATGCTTGTCAAGTAAATAAAAATTCAAAATTCAATTCAGTATCTTAAGTTACAATTTGTTTTTTTTTTGCATTTTTAGGGCGACAGCGGCGGCTCGATGTTGCGTGATAGTGCATCTGGCAGTACAGAAATCATTGGTGTCGTATCTTGGGGTCGTGGATGTGCTAGGCCAAATTTCCCCGGCATCTATACAAAACTTGTCAACTATCTTCCATGGATGCAGAGAAAATTGTCCGATGAGTGCCTGTGTTCGCAGAAGAACGCACGAAACAACTACGTTGGCTACTTTACCCAGCAATGGGTATAAATTGGCGACGAAAGGAAGTGAAAGAGTTTAGCCAAATCTAGAATTAAGCAGATACAATTGAATTATACAGATTGTATTCTAGTCAAACTATTTAGCGATAAGTAATTTAACATTTTGTTGACAACATTAAATATGTTTATTGATCTCTAACTACATAAAAGTATGTTTTAATGTTGCACTAATATTTTAAACCATCAATATTGTTACATAGTTTTTAAGATTCCTCCTGTAAACTTGACCGCACATTTATGCTAACTTTGAAATTGTTTTCTCAGTCAATTGTTTATGAATAAAGATTAATTTTATTTGTTTAGATGGATTTGAAGTCTTATTGAGGGGGCAGGTTTCTGAGTGTGAATTCAAACACTGACTGAAATTGTTTTTTAAGAAGATCATCAATAAAAAGTTTTGCGAAACAAAAGTGAAGTGAACAAATTGTCGGGCTTGCTAGAATTTCATATGCAATTATGGACTCACATTTTTAGTAAATCAGCTTTAAATCGAAAACGTAAAAGTAAAGATTCGTATTTCAAGCTTCAACTCTTTAGGGGTTATTCTAGTCTAGCGGCATGAATTTCATGTAATTTTTGAAATGTCATAAAAAAAGGCAATTAATGTTTTTAGTATCCATGTTTTTTATTAGTTATTTATTAACATAACAAGAATACAGAAAAAATCAAAAATAAAAAAAGGTGAAAAATTCAAAAATTAGCAGTTGATGAAGTGTGGGTCTCAAAAAATTTCCGCGAAACCATACCCACGATTTCAACCCTCCTAACAATCTGAAACCAAAAAAAAAGATTATTATTCTAGAATAATGTCGCAATGCCTGGAAGTCCGGAAAAGTTGGAATGATTTTTTTTCACAAAATGGCGACTGCCTGAAAAAAAAACAATTTTTGTACCACTTTTTTGACTGTTTCGAATTTCAAATTCGGGGATGGGGATAGTTCCAGCATAGACAAGTCTATAAAGAAGACTCTTTTAAAATTTCAGGTAAATCGGTCTAGTAGAACCTAAGAAATCATGGATATTGTTTTAAAAAAGACAGTTTCGAGAAAAACGCGTTTAAAGTTTCGCGTAAAATTTTTCGCAGTCAAAGTCATGAAATAATATTGTAGACTTACATTTATTCAATGTCATTCCTGTTTCATACATCGGATCTTCCTTGACTTCGAAAAAACTATTTTCCGCGTTTCTCTCTTCATATCGAGCAGTTCTGGCCTCCTTTGTTGCGTTGGATGATCGTATCTCGGAGCGGTCAATGTGGACGTGAATGAGCTTACGGGCCAATTTTCATTCCCATAAGCTCCATCATTTTTAAATAGGAATGAAGCCTTCATAAAAAATACAAACAGCAATAAATGTCGCTATCTCCGTCATCTTAGGTCCGAAATGAATATGTTTTGGATCGAAAGTCCAAATCATAGAATTTAGAGATCCACTATTATTTTGTGCTTCTGAACCTAATAATCGAGTCAATAATTCCTCTTATGATAAACTCTCGTAAATTGGCTTTATAATTTTCAAAACTTCATCACACAGAGCAGTTTTGCTGAGAAATATGGATTCAAATAGACGGAGAATCCCTAATGTCTTTTGTTGGATAAGTTCCGGCCGAACCAGTTTGGATTAGTTAGGGCAGCAAAATACCGATGTCTCCGAAAATAATTTGAATTTTGAAAAATTTTCTTGTAGATATATTCTCAAGTAGTTAAACTTTGAAAATATAAAAAAAACGATTTTTTTAAATTTCAAGACAAGAATACCCCTTTAACTTAACTACAAATCACTTGATATTCATTTCCAAACCCACTCCTCGGCAACATGTCTCCTTATGTAATGCCGAACAAGGTGCATTTCTTTGTCCATTTAAAGGGTTCCTTACCCGAAGGAAACCAAAGGAAACCAATCCAATCAATAAGGGTTCACTATCCGTCCGTCCGTTTGCAACATTACATTTTTAGGGTTCCGTGCCCAAACGGTGCCAACTGAAACCAATCCAGACAAAAGGAGTTCGCTGTCCGTTTGTTACAGAGGTGTATCTTCTGCACACTTGTAGGTAGACACTTGCATTATGAAAATAATATATGTAAGCTTTTTAATAAAAGGGGGCCTACATACAAAAAACCTTTTTTTAAAATTGCAATTTACGCCTAAAGCAGACTTTGAAAAATTAGAGAAAGAAGAATAGCGTATCTAGTATCGAGAGTAGCACCGATGTGGAAATTTTCAGAGAATTTATCTACGTTTTCTCTGCTTCGCAATGAAATCTCTCAAATATCATAAATATTAAATCATGTTTTCAAGCGCGTTGCTGAAATATTTCCTCGTAGCGTGGCCTCATCGAAGTTTAGCAAGGGATGCTTGGAAGAAAATCATTATTCGGTCGTACAGAGCCCTTCATTCGCGTGTCCGATAATTCCTTTTGTCTTTTTTTTGGCTACTTTATAATATTCATATTCTTTATTTAACCATAAGTATCCAGATGACATATTTTCATAATTTGTTTCGAACTATTTATTTAGATCTCTTTGTTTTTGCTTTTCTCTTGAACTCTGTATATGTTCGGTCATACCGTGCTGTTGGGATCGCATGTGTTCCTTCATCAATTTGCTTCAATAGAAACCTTTTATCACGGTTATGTATCGCCCACGTTTGGCGTCCGCAAGAAAATGTAGCCGGATGACATCTCCGAGGCAATTGGTGACTGTTAGCGTATGTAATGGTTTTTCGAAGATCATTCATGGACTCATAAATGTCGATCATGATGAATTTCGATCCACTTGGCGATCTGCGCGTAGCTGATGATGATTACTGCACTTTGTTACTGGACATCTTTTACTCTTTTACATGCAAAGCCTTTTACGTGGCACGTCATCTAGTCGATGTTGAAAGCCCATAGGCGAAACGAGCACTGAAAAGCCTCCTTGGGCCCTTTGCATCGAAGCGATCGTCAAAAAGTCGAAGGATTTGATCAGATTCAGGTACCCTAGGATGGCCAGAAGCTCTTTGCAGAGGTTCACTGACGAAATATGTCGTTAAAAAAATTCTACGGAGTATTCCGAGATCTTGAAAAGGTTCTGCTCTGCTTTGGAGCTGATTACTAAAGAAAAGTTGCTTGCCCTATGGAGCTGACCATCCATAGACTAACAGCTGCACGCCGTCTTTCTTGCTTTCCTGCTACAGTAAATGCTAATTCATGTTGGATTAACGATTGATCCTAATGCCAATGCAGACTTCGATCTCATTGATCCGGTTACCCCAAAGTAACCAAGTCTGTAAATATTCATAGTACTGGCAAGATGGCGATTCCTCTGAACGAAGCCTAGGTTAGAATGCGTTTGAAAATTACAGTGGAGGTCCAATGCACCACTGTAGAAATTATGATTAAGAACCCATTTCTCGCCGAACATCATGTTGTCTTTCCAAATCACTTTAGAGCACCGAATTTCGTCAAGCTATTATGCTTCCCTTCAATACCAGCCAATTGTGCAATACTTGTCGAGAGTGTTCTCAAATAATATTGAAGTCCTCGGGCTTAGGCTCAAAGTTCTTCTAGAATCAGTTGCAATATTTTCCATCAAGCGAACAAGATGAACACGTGAATGTTCGCGGCTATAAATCAACCAACCAGTCTCACGAACTTTCTTCATAAAATTGCGTACACTAAATCGACTCAAATTCCTTTGGCATCTACTTAGGAAGCGATTTTCAACGTTTTCCAAATTCGACCGAGGAAAGTATTTAACAAAGTTTCTGTCAATTTTTAAGGTTCCGTTCCTCAAAAAAAAAAACGGAACCACTTTTCGTTAAGGAACCTCATATTTTGATAAAAAAAAAAGCGAAAAAAATTTCAAGACTCGATGCAAGTTTGTACGGAACCTTAATTGCGCTATTCCGGCGGTTTCTTTTTAACTTAAAAGGGCTGCCAGTGTCAGAATAATGCACAATTAAAAAAGAAACCACTAGATGGCCCACCCTATAGGAGACTCTTTTTCAGCAGTTTCTATCGTTCGCATAAAAATGTGAGCCTCGTCTTCATTAGGAACTAAAGTCTTGTGTGTCGAAATATTTAAATCAGCCTTACCAAAGGGCATGCGACCCGAGAACGTGCCTTGCATTTGACAAGCTCAAAAGTAACTTTCTTATATGTGTTGATATAAAAAGTACCGTAATGAATTTAACATGATTCAACCTCGGACACAAACGTGACTTGCATCCGTCTAAACAAATGCATTGCACTCGTCTTCAAATTTGTTGCATTTCTTCAAACCCCGCTAGCCCCATTAACCATTTCAAGGAATCTAGATCAGTTCTAATTATTGCAGAAATCCAGTCGATAGATTATCTCTCTCGCCTGACGAGTCAATTATCCAATCTATCTGGGTTAACCCATAAGATCACGCCTCACCACCACGGACCTAACCAGCCGACCGACGCGGCGACGACTTTGACTTTGACGTCTGCCCATCTCTTGCTATTTTGCATTCAAACTGCCGATCGTGCGTGAAAGTTGTTCCAAAGGAACAGCTTGCGTTGCGCTTCTCCGACTCCCGTGGAGAGGAAGAAATGCTTCATTTGCATAAAACAACAACAAAACGAAGCGTATAAAACTTTCGCAAAGATTTATTTCATCGGCTCGATGGCTTGAAGCACCTCTTCAGAGTCTTAGTCTTATTCCATCGCGTCAACCTTGGATATTGGATTGTAACTCGGTTGTGCTAAAAAAAAATGGATAATTAAATTACTATTTTTTTTTTTAATTTTTGTAGAATTTTTTCCAATTTTCGGGAATAAGTTTTAAAGTTTGAGAATTTATTTTGATTGTTTTTTCTTGGTAAAAAAATGGTACGAAAAGCGAGCGTGATCGCAGTTTGTGTCGTCATTTTATTTGGATTAACCCACTCCGCAGAGGTATGCTCTTTTCCAGATGAAAGTCAAAGTATTGCAAAAGTTTTGAAAAATTTCGTTTGTGGATGAAAAGTTTGAGGCTTGAGTCGACGCGAGTGCCGCCTACGAGCGGCAGAGGAAGAGAAGTGTGAATGAATAGTTTTAGGCCAAGTGCGAGCATAACTTTTGTGGTCTGTTTTAATTGTGTTTTGTCAAGTAGCTGGGCTTAACCTTGCCAACACGAAATTGCAGATGTCAAATTTTTAAAAAGTGAATGGGGGACGACGCATTTTGGGAAATCCTGGTCGTTGAGTCACGTGCCGTTTGCGGTAATTATGGAGTAGCGAATAAAATTGAAAGTTAATATGATGTGCCACGCCCTTGTTCAATGAAGTGTATTCATTTCTGCATGGGAATTCATTTAAACTTGAATATATACGAGTGCATGATTGTTTCCTAAATTTAAAGGGCAGGTTTTTTATTTTTAAAGAGACGAATGAGAACTGCAAAAATCATTAAAATATTCTTAGGGCACATTCTCGGGCCCGAAAGCTAATCATCTTGTGTCTCCGCAAAGAAAAAACGCTCAAAAGCATCACAATTTTACTTATTTGATTCGAGGTCTTTCGTACTGAAGACTTATATTCTGGAGGCAGTAAAACGTTTTGCCTACCTTCAAAATCGCTTGTGGATGTTTTCAGCGATACTTATCATTCTTTGTCAGAAACGTAGAGTTTTATTTGCATCCCCTTCCCAACTCACACTATCAAATAAGAACCTTTTTCCATGGTAATCTAGATAAAAAGAAGGCTTTGAAGTCATCCAACGCTCATTTCTTTTTTTAATTTGGTGGCTCCAGAGTATCCGGTATACTCTGCTTACAGAAATGTCAAGATTATAAAATTAAAATGGGCAACTTGCCTGTTTTCACTCGTTCACAATTTACAGTATTTTTTGCAAGTCCGATTTTTCGGCATAATTCCATCGTCAATCTGCGTATCTCAATCTCAGATAGATTCTTCCATGTGATGCAGGTATGGTGTTCCAGGTCCAGATTAGTAAGTTTTTGAGTAGAATTTTAATTGTCTCTGGACGCTCTTCTTCAATCTTAAGTTTCAGATTGGCCAAGGCCAGCTTAGCGCGTCGATATTATTTACTTCGTAGCACTTTTAAAATTTATAAAAATATATTAAGTTTAACTTTTTTTAATGCTGTTTAATCTTTCATTTAAAAAAAAAGTTCATGCTTTTTGAAAAATTTAACTGGAAGTGTCATAAAAAAGCTTTAGTGCGCATGGCAAACTGCTGTAGTGACTCTACCAATTTCATCTCCAGAGAAGCATCCTTAGCTCTAAGACTTGTATGCGCGAAAAAAGATTATTTTGAGTTCAACTAAGATGCTCGCGATTGTAAATTAATCGTTCTTTTCTGACTTATTGGAAAATCCGGGTTCAGAACTGCCTTAAGTGCTCTAAGTTGAGCATTTACAAGCCCTTTTCTCACTTTGCTTGCCGAAATTATTTTTCCTGTAACTCGGAAAAGATTATTTTGGATATCTATAGTCAATATGCAAACTTATCTTGAACCGATGATGATAACTGGGATCGTTTTTGTTTTTGCTGGTAGTACCGGTACGACTTTTTGGTTTTCAAATTGAATGCCACAGTTTGTTAAGCAACATTTAACATATTTGACAAAATATTATTTTTTCGAAAAAAAAAATTTTTTGTCTGGCTATAAAGAATCTGTCTTAAGCTGCCGTTACATCTTGTTTTTACTTTTCATTTTACATTCAACCTGTAGCACATTCAATTCTGTAAATCTTGATCTTAAAAGTTAAATCGTTTGTTGATTGTTCAAAAAATTCTAATGAAAGCAATCTTTTGTTGTGGAACATGTATTGATCACGGATTGTTTCAAAAAACCCTCAACCTAAAGCATACAAAAAAAGTTGGATGGTATAGGTTCCAGTGACCGAGGTGTCCAAAGTATACCTCTTTGCTGATTAATTGAGTGAAAAATTACCATTACCAGGTTCCTTTTCTATTGGAGCTTTATATGTATGTGAAAAGGCTCCATCAGAAAACAGCTGTGTGGTTGGTACCAAAAGTTCTTCAACCATTTGGCAATACACGTCAGCATTGACCATCTAAAGGACTTAAAATCCCGAAAGTTTGACACCAATTTTTTTTTTAACAACACAAAAGCTTTTTGTTGGCATTCCGCGCGATTGACGGTACAAGTGGATCTCAAGTTCAATTTTTATAAGCACAACTATTATGTTCACTCTAGGCTGTTTTCGTTGCTCGAAGTCTCTGACTGTTTACCAACTGTCACCGATTATCAATCTCTCGAATAAGACGTAAGTCGGAGATATCAAGACTGGAAAATCTCAAGAAAAGGTTTGATGACCAAATAAACCTTAAAAAAACGCCCTTAAAAAGCAGAAAGTGTTATCCAGCAGAATAATCTTCCTCTTTCAAAGAAAATTATATTGATAGGAAATCGGAACACTATAAAATTGATGAGATCAACATTAAGCTATTTTATACCTGTGCAGGTAGGAGAAGGGTCGGAAATCACACGGACTAGAAGTTCTCGCACTCTCATATTTGAAAGCTTTTAGGGTCTGTCGTCTGTCCTCATGCAAAAATCAACTTCTACGTCGTCGAGGTTGAGAAGAGCGGGAACGTAGTTAAAACGCGTGTTCTCCGATATGTATGACTTAAGCGTTCAGTGTGCTCTGCATCTGTTTTGTTTACAAATAATAAAACTGACAACTACCACCATGTCTGTTTGGATATTCCATTCTCCCTTATTTTCTTCATTGCTTCTATGTATTTTTCAAAAGTTTTGGTTACAATTGATTGAGTGGTTTAAATTTTATTATAAAAAAAAACTTTCAGAAAAAAAATTAATTTCATTTGTTTTATTTAGATCAAATAAGTTTTCTTATCAAATTCAAAATCAATTTAACCTACAGGTCTTAAGTGCCTTATAAAATGCAAAAATTTGTATAAATATATCCGCTGCCGTTCAAAAGTTTATCGAAAATTACATTCTGGCAGCGAAATTAGTACAAAATTCTTTGTTCTTTTTTGATTTTATTGTCAAAATTCTTTGCAAATCAATTTATCAATACATCGTTCACTTAGCCAAATGATTAAATCAAGTAAGCCTGGTTTTGTCAAAGATTTGGCTGAACTCATCGTCAAAAACTCCGCCCATTCCTGCACGAATTTGGTCGTCAATCGAGATAATTAATCGATCAAATTCTTTATGTTTGTCTATCGATAATAGGTCCTATTTTCAGACTTTCGTCAAGTTGGATGAGATCTCCACCGATGAGATCTCCACCAAAAATATCCTTAGACATTTATGAAGCCACATATTTTCTTGTCTGTTTTGACTACGCAACTACGGACCATCTTTACTGCAACAAAACATCAGATTTGAACTCATCTGTGTAAAAGGTTTTATACCAGACTCTTGATATCTGCTGAATTTCGTTTTGAAACAAAAACTGACTAGATGTGATCCCCTCAAAGATCAAACTGCCACTTTTTAACAGTAAGAAAAAGACCAAATGCTGAACCCTTCCTTTTACTCAAAAGCAAAACTTTCCCCATTTCGTTGCTTTAAAATTATTTCTTCTCGAAAGTGCAGAAGGGACGTTGACAAGAGAGCTCAATGTTTTACGAACCTTCCGAAGAGTCTTCGATTACCCGACATTGCAATTTTTCTAAGACAAAAATCATGAAATCAAAAATGTAGCAAGAGTTTTCCACAAAAGTTAAACGTCCCTTTTCAGAGATTATCGTTCTGCAATAACGTCAGGTCACACGTTAAAGCAAAAGTTGTGGGAAAATGCTGAAGTGTCATAATAATATATGTGAAGATGAAGTCAATTTAGCTATTTAGACATAATATATGAAAAAAACAAATGGTATAATGGCAGTTTTAAAATCACACAATTCACTTAAAACATCGATTTCAAATTTGTTTAAAAAACATCATAGAATTGAAGAATATTAAACATCTTATGGTTCTTAATAAATTACCACACGTACTATATGTTCAATAAAGTATCCACGGTGTAGTTTGTCATTTGAAATTTAAAACCATACTCAACGATATCTTAACATTAAAATGAGACTATTTAGCATTTCATTACCCAGCAGAGTAAAGCCAAATGAGACCCTTCTTCGAGTAGAAATAACAACTTACCTTATCGAGCCAAATGGTAGTACTTTTACATGACATCTTCTATATCAATTTTCTAAATCTCCAAAAACTGTTGTTCCACATTTTCGAAAACAGACAAAGCCAAGATTCGACGGGCAATAATTAATATTATAAAAATTAAAAGGCGAGAGTATGATCCAAACCTAAGGTAACATACTGGTCCACCTGTGACTTCGCCTATTAAAAATACTGACAAGTCTCTCAATTTTGGATGACTTCATCCCTGATGCGAACCAAATGTTGTTGTTTCTGCATTTGTGTGATCAAGGTGTTCTTAAGCCTGAGTCTTTTGCATTGTCATTGCCTTTATGATGGCGTTCCTTTGAACACAACAGCGCCAACTGAGTCGATCATGCTTACGTGAAGCTTTCTCGAATCTTTGATTTTTTTTATAGGGAATACGATTTCGGCTCATTTGCAATCGCTAAGTTCGCAGTATTTTATTCTAGATTCCAATTACAAGTTTGCTGGTCGGCATGAGAGCTGCAAAGGCAAGGAAGTCGAAGACTTCCATCTGGAAATTCTTGTGATGAGTCCTATTTTCGGAATTCGAAATTTTTACACAGGTTCGAGGTCCCACGATTCGGGTTAAATTTTTTTTAGAAAAATATATGCGAGTGTGTACGTACGGTTGTGCGAATTTTTCCGTCTCTCATACAACGAGAACAAATCAAGCTATTTTTTTTTTTTTTTAAATAGTGCACACAGGCTCAAGGGATTGGTTGGACCCTTATAGTGCGTTTACACAGCACGAGCAGAAGGAAAGTTAGAAGGGAGAGAAAAAAGAGTCTTAATAGGTTTCATTCGAAGCGAATTAGCTTGTGTTGTTTGAATTGAAAACAAAATACTGTCAAAAAATAGGGGCAATTTTACATATTTTCATCAAAATCCATTAAACTTACAATTTTCAAGCCCCATTTGAGACATAAATATATACATTCCCGTTCATACATTTCCGGATAATTTATTCTGGCCGAATGCAATAGCTTCATTAAAATAGTGTTTTTAAAACCAAATGAGTAAGCCTAATATCAAAAAAGACTTTGGTAATAAAATGTGGGTTGTCCTCATATTCGTTCAAAATGTACCTCAAATATGCACCAATTTGGCCGACATTCAATCTTTCAACTTTGTAATGTTTCCCGTGAAAGATCTCTCTTAGTTTATATCTCGACGTTTGACGCTGTTTAACGAACATTTGTGTCAAGTTCATCCCTAAGCAAGTCGATTGATATAAGCCCAAGTGCTCTTTTCCTGTTTGACGTTTCCACGGCTAGAGAAATCTATTTCCTTTTCCTTATTCATGATTTTGGATGAGGTCTGCAACACCGGCACCTTAGACAATTATGGAGCCATCTGTGGTGCATTTGAACTTCAGCAAGGCGCCGAACGTGAACTTTTACCGTGGTTGCCTGCTGAAACTAAACACTTTTTTAACGAAACTGCAACCATTTAGCCGAAAAGCTCACCTGCTGAGTACTTTCTTAGCTCGGGAAAAAGATTTTTCTCCTCTCGTTTTTTAAACCATCCTAAATCCAAACCTTCATCAAATTATGATAATTCTTCACTTTATAATACAGTAGACAGATTGTAAAAAGGACTCAATACATTTCGTTTGCCTTCGGGAGGACACTTGCAATGTTTATCAGACAAAAATCCATGCAATCGAATAATTGGCAAGAGCTTTCTCAGAAGCATACAATTTTCTTAAGCCTTCAATTTTAAATTAAGAACATCCTTTGTTTCTTGATAAAAATGCCACGCAAATGCTCACTGAAGTAGTAATACTTGCAGCAGCTGTGCTTCTATAAATATGAAGATGAGAATATTCATTTGTTTGGTTACTAGAGTTAAGTCAAATAAGACCTTACATTCTTCCAGTAGAAATGAGATGTGGACACAGCACCCACCCAATGATAGTTATATTACTTACAATCAAATGTTACAATACCGCCTCTGGTCCAGGTCTCGACCCGGGGTCAATAAATTGATCTTTTTGAAAGGCAGGTGCTTGAAGTTTCGCCACTTTGTTCCCTTAACCCAGAATATATCCGCATGCCCTCGAATCATCATCTCTTATTCATCATTCCTAGCTGCCATCAATTATATTATATATGTCCAATGTCCAACGTTCCAACTCGGAGTTGTAGGATCAAGACCACGCATAGCATTGTAGTCCCGGTGGGATTGTGAATTCCTTTTAGCGTTGTTTGCAATGGATACATGTTCCACCGTCATCCGACGGACTCACGTCCGCTCTTAAGACTTAATGTAAGTATGTCGTCGGACTCATCAAATTGCCTAGACGTGATTTCTCTTAAATAGCTTTTTACGACGAGCAAAATTTAAAAAAAAATAAATATATAATTGATAAACATTAATTTCAAAAAAATATCCGTCACCCAAAAAGTCCCTTTATTGGCATATTCCAAAACATTCCCCAATTGGACCATGGGTAATAATTTACCAAAATTTAATCCCACCAAAAACAGTCGAGTCCGCTGAAAAAAAAATTAACTGCATACTTCTTGGGTGATTGCAATTCAGCTTCAGTTGCAAAAAAAAAACCATTGCCTATGTGTAGGTGTTAAGTTAATCTTGACGCAAAGCTTTCAGATGTGCAAACTTCGTTTGACAAAGCCAATTCAAATGTTTCAATAGCGGCATCTGAAGCAAATGCCGATTTAGAAATAGATCCGAATAACATCATTCGTGCCCCTCAGGGACAATTCATTGAATGGGTGCTATCGCTGATAAGTCAACGCCCACCGGGAGCACCAGCAACAACGACAACGACAACAACTGAAGGACCATCAAGCACAACGATTGGGATGACAATATCACCCGAAAGGAACTGCACCGATTGTGGTAAGTTGTCACAGGTCCATGGTGGCAGGAATCCATTCTTCCATCCTTTACAGTGTGCGGATTGGCCAACAAAAAGAAACGCATTGTTGGGGGTCAGGAGACCGAGGTTAACCAGTACCCGTGGATGGCTCTCCTGATGTACAAAACGCGCTTCTATTGCGCGGCGAGTTTAATTAACGATCTTTACGTGATGACAGCTTCCCATTGTATTCATGGCTTCAAGAAGGAACTCATTTCGGTTCGCATACTCGACCACAGTCGAAGCATGAGCCATCCAAATAAAATCGACAGAAAGGTTGCATCGAGACTGACTTTATTATACAAGTCGCCAATTTAATGAGCTTATTCTTGCAGGTGGCTGAAGCCTTTGTCCATCCGAAGTACAATTCACGGAACTTTGACAGCGACATTGCCCTCTTGAAGTTGAGCGAACCAGTCGAGATAAAGGAACGTCTTAGACCAGTTTGTCTGCCGGCGGCAGGAAAGGATTTCGCTGGGGAAACTGTAAGTGCTATGGACAATCAACTTCGGACTGTTTTGAGCTTGTCTCTTTTAGGGCATAGTCACGGGATGGGGTGCTACGGCTGAAGGTGGACCCATTTCCGATACGCTTCAGGAGGTGCACGTACCAATTTTGTCAACGGAAATGTGCAGAAAAAGCAAATATGGGTCCTCAAGGATTTCGGACAATATGCTTTGTGCTGGATACGACGAGGGAAAAAAGGACTCTTGTCAGGTAAGACCACATAAAGAAATTCTGATATAGGAATTCACAAATTCAACTGTACTTTAGGGTGACAGTGGAGGACCGCTGCATGTGGTTGACGGTGAGGAGCATCAGCTGGCCGGTGTGGTCTCTTGGGGTGAGGGCTGTGCCAAGCCAAACTATCCAGGAGTGTATGCTCGAGTAAATCGTTTTTTGTCCTGGGTTAAGAGCAGTACCGAAGACGCTTGCTATTGTCACTCGGAAGTGAAAAAATTCAAATCCTTTTAACCGTTGTGTTCAAAAGTAATTATATAAGTAATTTATTTATTTCAATTATTAAAAAGCCTTTAAACAATTTCGAGAAGATAATTGTTCATAAAAAAAGTTAACAACCCTAAAATCCTAAAGTAGATCATTGTATGCCAACATTTCAATCGTTTCTTTGTGTTTTTTGTGGACTTTAAATCGGCCTATCATGCAGTCCACCAAAAAGTCCTCTTTTGAAGGGCGTCTAGAGGAAAAGCATCAAGTGAGAGCTTTTATATTGTGGGGTAAATGTTCGTGGAATCTTTGTTTGGGGAAGGCAACGCGGTTGAGAAATAATCAGAGGCCAGTGTTTTATTGGTTGGTGCGTACACTCTTAGCCCGATCACGTAACTTGTTTAGTCGTGGTTTAAAAAGCTTTGACGAGAAGCCACTAACCAAATTCATTTGGGACTATTAACGTCAACAGCAACAAACGTCAAAGGTTTCAAACAGTCAAAGTGTCATTGTTCATTTTAAAATTTCGAAGTCAATTTTCAAATTGAACAATTCTTGCTTTGTTTCAACCTCAATTTGCTACTTCGGTAAGCTTGACAGTACAATATTCTGTCAGCCAACTTTTTCGATGGTTTCGGCCCGTATGATGAGTTTTACATATGTGTGCTTTTCCTGAATGCCTAACTTGTGGGTAAATTGATCGTACATCACATTCAACTTCACTTAAACTTAGTGGGTACTAAATCTGCATGTGTGACAGGTAGTCCTACTTTACTGGAACCCTAGCTCGCTAAACTTCAAATCCTCCTCTTCTGGCGATTTCTATTAGCTGAAAACGTTCCTTCGATTGTCGTCACATCAACAGGTCACACGATCAAAAAGCTTGGCTTCTCAATGTACTTTCTAATCCGCAAATGAAGCAATTTTGATGCACCGAAATGGACCGAAATGTACGTCATATTAAGAGATGATCTTTTTGAGCAAAACTATCGTCAATACGAGGTGGTCTTAAAGCCGAAACGATCGCAGATTGTGTGGATGAAATTCAAAACACTTGAATCGTGAAAGATGCGGTAGGACAAATCCTTATTTAAGGACCTTCTCAGGGCTGAATAATAACATCGCATTTGTGAACCCTCCCCGTGAACCAATGAAATAGAAAAAAGACACCCTAGAAGCCAAAAATGTTCGACTCTATAAAAAAAATAGTATCTGGAGGTGAAATTCACCTCTTAACTGAGACAACGCGCCTCGAGTTCATTCCTTATTCCAAATAACGTTTGATATGATAGAGAACAAAAAAAACCCCGCCAAGTCCGAGTCGGCAACGAAGTTTCCGTACAAACTTATAGCACAGGCAAAATTATTAAAGGTAGGAGTAGATTTACTACTGTGTCCAAAAAATAAGGTGACATATGAATTTAAACTGCGCGCGTCGAAGGATTTGGAAATTTTTCTTTCTTTTTAGGTTGGTAGTACTGTCAGTGACATCTATGTGAAATTTTATGTCAAAATATATTCATAGTGTTTGAGATACGCGTCGTTTTGTGAGCTGCTAAAAGTGAGTTTTTCGTTTTTTGCGATGTCGAAATTTATTGAGCAAAGAATTTGCATTAAATTTTGTTTGCGGAATCAATTTTCTGCTGCGGATACGTTGAGGATGGTGCAGAAAGCCTTTGACGATGAGGCTTTGTCTAAAAAAAATGTTTACAAGTGGTATAGTGATTTCCAAGCCGGCCGTGAACGTGTCGAAGACGAAGAGCGTTCTGGGCGACCATCAACCTCAACCGATGAAGCTCACGTCCAACAAATCAAAGATTTGGTGTTGAAAAACCATCGATTAATGATAGAGACCTTGCTGATGAAGTTGGCTTATCGAAAGGCTCAGTCAATACCATTTTGAAGGATGTTTTGGGCCTCAAGCGCGTCAAATCTCGACTGCTACCGAAAACATTGAATTTTTTGGAAAAAAGGCGTCGCGTTGAAGTGTTTGAAACAATGCTTTCCGACTACCAGGATGTCATGAAACTTATTATAACTGGCGATGAGACTTGGATCTATGCTTACGACCCCGAAACAACCGATCAATCGATCGAATATCGTGCCAAAGGAGAGCCGAGACCAAAAAAACCGCGCCAAAGTCGCTCAAAAATCAAGGTCATGTTGACTGTTTTCTTCGATTATCGTGGTGTTGTGCTTTATGAATTCCTTTCAACCGGCCAAACAGTCAACAAGGAATATTATTTGAACGTTATGCGCCGTTTGCGTAACGCTATCCGCCTAAAAAGGCCGGAATTATGGAAAGACAATTCTTGGTTTTTACACCACGATAATGCACCATCCCATACCGCACTCGTAATTCGTGATCATTTCGCCAAAAACTCAACCCATATCGTTCCGCAACCACCGTCTTCACCTGATCTGGCGCCGTGCGACTTCTGGCTGTTCAACAAGCTCAAAAGACCGCTCCGCGGACACCGTTTTGATACGATAGAGGAGATTCAAGCCGCAGCGAAGACGGAACTGATGGCCATCCCGGAAAGTGACTACAACCAGTGTTTCAAAGATTGGAAAATCCATTGGCATAAGTGCATTGCATCGGGAGGGGATTACTTTGAAGGGGATGAAATTGATTTGGAAGAATAAATAAAGAATTTTCAAAATAAATACAATGTCACCTTATTTTTTGGACACAGTAGTATTATCTGTGCGTGTTTGTATTTTAAAAGTTCGTCCATAATAGAAATCTAGTCTCGAAGAGTTTTACCGCTTTTGTTTTTATGAAATGCCCTTTAGGCTTTTATTCCACTTGAGACTGTCAAAACATGTTGCATAAACGGCTGTACTTTTTGACTACGTTGAGTAAGAAGCTTCATTTTTTTAGGGGCCGCAGTCATAAATAATTGGTATAAACTTCAACTTTATACCTCTGCATGTTCCTGAGGGTGGTGACAGACAGATGGACAACAGATGGTATTTCTCATATAATTTTTAATAAAAATTTTCCAGTTTTTAAAAAATCATTTCAAACCTTAGCTTATCGGAAGCATAAATGTATCTTTAAAGATGGCAGATTTGCATTTGAACAGCCGATGCATGGAATGGACACCAAAACGGATTCCAACTGTCAGAAATCCAACCGTTTGAAGGACTTTGTTGTCAGAGACGACTGATTCATTGTAATCACAGCACTGAGGAAGTACTGTTGAAGCATTTCATGCAAGACTCCTTCATGCCAGCCAGTGTCTTATGACTTTCCGATGTCAAGGAAAACCTTACTTGAACTGTTACCTATTGCGAAATTTTCAGCAGCGTATTTTGTGATGCGGTGAATTTAATTGATTGATTATTATCATGAGCCTGGAAACGAAATTTTTCCGAAAAAAGAATGTTTAATCTAATTACTCGAAGAACTCAGCAAACCAAAAGGCCTGACTTTTGAATGAGTATGACCTTTGTTATTATCCAAGCCGCGCGAAAATATCCTTCTTTAAAGCAACTATTTTAGAGAACATGAAGTAATTTAAGATCCATCTTAGGAAGGCATTTTAAGGACATATTTTATCTCATCACATAAACCAGAAGTTGGTGTAGCCGTAAAAAATTTGAAAAGCCACGAAGCTGCGGATTCCAAACTTTTTAAATGTGGCGTGGATGTTCTGGTGCGAAGAATGGACCAAATCATCTGTAATGTTTGGGTTAAATATAAGCTCGTTTAGTACCATCTTCGAAAAAAGGCGGTCCAATGTCTCCTTCCTAAAAATCGCTAACGAGATCCTATTCCGTGTAAGGCGTGAATATCTAAATCCTTTTTGAAACACAAAAATTGGGTACTAAGCTATGACTTCAAATACATACAAAGAATTTGGAATGTCGTCAGAATTATTCGCGATTTGTACCGAATTCCATCAAGTAGATGTGTCGTTATATAATTTACGACCGGCAGGTGTCTCTTGGGTTGCCGTAATTGATGCTGAAAAGCAATCGATCATTCATGAAAATCCGACAAATCCGACTCTTATTTCCCTTGTTCTTCCCTATACTCGCAGAATTTAACTTAAGACACAAAGCAGGACAAAATTTAGACACATTCAAAAGAAAAATTCGTCGGATATTCGATTCCGCTTATAAGAAAATCGAATGGAGAAGTAAGTACAACCCTGGATCTTATTCGAAAGGTGAGAATCGGTCTTATACAATTACGCGGTCACATTAAGTGAGGAAAAACTTTAAATGTGTCTTCGAATACCTGCCACCAGGTTGACGAAAAAAGGGGAAAACCTAACCTCCGCCTCAAACGTCAAACTATTTCGAATGCCAGAAAAGTTTATCTACCCCAGTGATCCTCAGCCACTGTGCTGCGGCACTTTTGTGTACCCCCAAACTTTAAAAATGTAAATGTAAAAATTATAATGCTTGTTTTAAAACGAGTAAAGTTTGAATTAAAGAAAAGAACATGTTTTTATGAAAATGAACAAATTATTTAAACAGGAATAGGTTTTTTTTTATCCGCAAAAAAATCCTTTGTTACGCTTGCGTTCTTATAATTATAAACTGATTTTTAGGCCTCAAGTATACTCATACGTTTCAGGCTGCTCGTCCTTTGAAAACGTTTTCATACGAATTTTTTTCGTCCGAATAGGGCCGTTCACCTACCGCAATAATTCTTGTGTATTTGTGTGTATCAGAAATGTTGTGGCTTCTTTGCTAATCTGACAATAACAATTAAAAATTCTGAAAATGGATAAATGGTTAAAAAGAAGAAAGCTAAACGCTGATAATAATGATTACGTTAGCGATCTCGATGATGAGCCCACGCCCGGTACGAGTAAAAATATTTCTTACTCCAAAAACTAAGCTGCTCATCGGAAATTCAATCAAGATTTTTTCAAATTTGGATTTACATTTATGTACAATGAAAAAAGGGGTGGTTTCGATCAAGCTCAAACGTCACTAACTGACTTATCATCCTTCGGTATCAACAAAAGATAAAAGCTTTCAAAAGTCTTCGTTTTCAAAATACAAGCAATCGAGAAGTACTTGGTAAAAACATATTTGCCATCAGAATTGAAAATAGTTCTGGAACAATTTGTTAAAATGTTTAAGTAGTAATTTATGCCAAGCTATGGAAGTTTAGTATGTATCCTTGTTACTGCAAACGGAAGTAAGTTGGTTGTCTATAGGAAAAGCTTTATCTCGTGAGCTGGAATTAAGACACGAACAAATTCAGTATTTGAATTATTTTTGATAAAGAGGAAGAACAAATTTCGATTTCTATTAATCGTGATTTAAATTTAAAGTATTCGAAAGAATCAATTTATTTATTTTTTTTTTTTAACATTAGGAGCGACGAAGCTATAATAGACAAAAAACTTTCAATATATTATTACAATTTTTTATTTCGTATTCGTGTTAATTTGAATTTTCATTATTAACCAACATAACAACTAAACAAAGATCGAGACTGTTAAATTTACTTAGAAGACGATATTTGAGTAGAACTGCCATCAACAATACTTTAAATTAATTTATCAAAAAACATCAAACTCAGATTTCTCATTAAAAGTATTCTAGTAATAAATCCCTTACTGTTGTTACGGATCTACCTTATTGGATGCTCAGGTTCTAATCATGCAAGGATTTCGTTACTTTTCTGTGCAGCGAAGATCTAAAACAAATCCTTTCCTTTCTTTTTTCCTTCCTACATCCACACACTTCATTCTGGTTTTTGACAAGTAAACATGAAGTTTATTTCTACTCGTTCACATTCCATTTTTATCTGAACCATTTGTCACTGCTTCGCCTTATAAAAACGCACAAGTTTTCAAACGGCATTGCAGAGTTAAGACATTTTAAGATACCGAATAAATAAATTGAATTCACACCAACTGGTTCACGAACTAGTTCGTAAAAGTGAGGGGTTTCAGGTTTCTCTGACTAAAACGATCCGCATATGATCTTATAATATTAATAATGGTTTGATTGGCCTTATGTAGGAGTATGTAGTCTTTAAGCTGAAATTAAATAGTCCGGTGAAAGGCTCGGATCACAAAATTAAATATTTGCAATATAGCAGAGTGGATAAATCTTGACCATTTTCGAAACCTCGTTCTGGCGATTTTCAATACGATCGATGCGACAAACCTAGCCTAGTATTAATTGAAATCTTTTACTTGTTTTTTTTTTAATAAATTTAACAAATTTGCTAAAATGTTTAACACGGAACCTTTTATTTTATTTTATTTAATGTTCTGACCAACGCCCCGCATTTGGTGCCTCGGATTTTAGATCTGAACCCGCGTTCCTAAATCAAAAAACTATGAAACCGAAAAACATTTCTATACACATCTTGCGTTAACAACAGATTCTATTTCACATTTCATTTACTAAATAATACTTTTGACAACTTCCAAGCTCACTCCTGCGTAACATCGTTTTCATCTTGTCACAAGCATACGCTATGCATTCGTGACTCCTGCTCATGTGCGAGTCTAATATATTTTCCTAAATATGTCTATCAAAAAGTTAATCCAGTAAAGTATCTGTAACAATCCTGTGTTTGACTTATGATAAAGAATTCTTACCCTTATTGCATCCTAAAACCATCCCTCCGATCTGTGGGTTCCATCAAATCGACGTATGCAAATTCTTCTTACACGCATAAATCTCGAAAGTACCCACGAATGACGCTGGAATGTTATCGCAGGATAATTTAAATTGAAGGAACTGAATCCGTGCGAATTCGCTTAACAAGCGCAACTCGTAAAGGCTGAAAGTAAGGAGCCATTTAAGGACTAATAAAGAGTACGTCAAATAGGAAAATGCCACTGGCATTGGCACATTTGATGGATTCACGTCGACTGAGCGAGCTCCTTTAACCACCAAAGGATGTGCTTCCCAATGTTTCGGTTTATTCACGCATCCTAACTTTTAATAACGCCGTTACGATTAATTGCTTGTAATGTGTGGTTGAAAAGTTGCAGATACATTAAAATGCGTGTGAAAAAAAGGTTCGAAAATGTAAATAAAATTGATGTCGGGCACACTTCCAAAGGATCAAATTTATTTTCTTGAAATGCATTTGGCGGGTGTCTTTATAGGTTTTGAGGTTTTGAATTCTCAACTTTTTAATAGTCTACATTAAAGCTTAAGGCACACTTCATGGATCACACTTGACCTACAATACTTGTCTCCAGTGACAGACATATTTCGTTGGTCTTTAAAGCAAATTGAGTCTTCTAGGCGCATCAACATCTTTCAGCACTTTATAAAATTATTCATACGCTCGCGTCTGGAACATTGTTTTTTGACATTTAATGACCTTAAATGAATTAATTTACAAACTATTTAATAGCATGGCTTTTTGTCGTAAATTTTTGGGAGGCAATTTGTGACATGTGATTTTATTTCACTTAACATTAATGCTGGTTAAAATCGTTTGTTTAATGACTGCAAAGGTAATTAAGAATCTTTTATTAGTGCAATGATCCAGCGAAATCAATAAAGGGTAATTAAGTTACATTGTAGCGGTTATCTTTTGCAAAGCGATCTGGTCACATTCCTCACAAATTTTAAGGCACACATATGCTTTTGTTACAAAAAAAATGTTAACATTTCAGTCCTTTCGTATGTATTTTAAGAACACTATATCCTCCAAAAATGATCATTCTGACTTGAGTAGATTTTATTGACCAGCAACAAAAGTGTTCCACAGAATAGCCTTGAAATACTAGAGTCGTGTAGCCACAAATATTAAAAAACAAAAATCTCCTATATATTTTTTCTTTTAAACTACACATTATTGGCCGTATAAAAACCTTTCTAACGTTATTAGGCTTACGATCATTGAGTCTGAGTCAAATCATGCTGCTACTAATTGGTAAGACGAAGCTTCGTGGCAACTGCGTTAGCTTGATCTTTGGATCAGAGGCGACTGAAATTTGAAGAAACTTATGCTCAAGCTCGTAAAGTTGGCAGTTCTATCTTCTCTTCCATTCGACCTTCTCGCGGACAGCACCGTACATTCGACTTAGAATTTCCTTTATGAAGGTCCGTGAAGTATGTTCTGCTATCCGGATTATATGGTCTTTCGAACGAGGAAGCTTCGATGCTTATGATGTTTCTTCACATCTTGACCAAGGTATCATTTGCGGAGTTAGTATTTATCTCAAACTGTGGACTCTGTTGTTTTGTCCTTGGGTCTGGAAGATATGTCAATATCGTATGCCTTCCATGTTGACACCTGCCCACGACAATTCCATTTTAAGATTCGATAAGATTGGAGCAATCACATGACTAGGAAAGAAACGATACCATTGATGTATCGATACATGAGATAGTATCGGTTGAAAACTATCAAAGATGAATAAAAGCAGAAAAGATATTAATGCTCCTCAAAATTAGTAACCTTTCTAAGTGTGTGCCCGTTAAAAGATTTCTAGATACATTGACTTAGCCAGCTTTGGAAAACAACCTCTCGCAGTATACAGAGGTACCGGCATGGGTTTTAAGTCCTCCCTTAGGGCGCATACGGGATAAGACAAATACATCGACACTTCATCGATTTTTGAGTTAGCACGCTGCTGCTTTTAGCAAATTGCTAGATGTTTGTGGTTTAACCAATTATCAAAATCAACACCCAGAAATGTTTAAGTTATGTCAAAATTTTAAGTGTCCTTTTCTCTATAATTTCATCCATGTTTCTGCGGCACAGATTGGAGAAAAATATTACGGATATAATAATCCTAAAAGTGTCTTCTTTTCTTCTTATGGAGCCGTCGCCATGCTAAATTGGTTTGCGCAAGACACTATGTTTATTTTACCGGACACATGCAATGTTTTTTTAGATGAAAATGTATGCATTCTTGTATGTTTTCTTGCCTTTTTGATTATTTCTATACTGGCAGGCATTGCAAGCTAAATTAAACGAGTAGAAATTAGATGAACTCATATTTCTTTAACCTTATTTCATCAAGCGTCGGTAGTAAAACAGAAGTCATAGCATATTTTGAACACTTTCGAGAGAAAAATTCTTTGTCAAATATCTGGTCTCGTATTTGGAGGGCGAACAAAGAAGATGATATAACAGCGAACACTGTGAGCTATATCAAGACTGTCTCGGACACATCGAGCGAAAAGACAATAGAGCTTCAGCGAAGAGGACAGAACCATGTAGCTGTTTTACCTTAATTCCTTATTGTATAATTAATTTTAGAAACAACATTCTTTCAAGGCATTGTAGCAGTTCAGCCCTAAACAGAACTGTAAAGCTGACGCGTTTCATAGATCTTAGAAAGGAATTCCGCAGCCGATTGGCATTGATGAAAAACTGATGCTCTGATATCGGATTGGAATGAGTTCATTAGTTCTGATGGAGCAGGGAAAACAAATTTGGTCAAGGAGGCTAGGTAGCTGACGAGTTCCAACAATGCTATCTAGCAAAGTAAAAATTTACAGTCGAAATTGAAGAGCGCAACTAAAAGTAATGCTTCGTTGATGTGTATTTTTGGAATAAACGATTCGTCGAGTAGGCTTAAATGAATACCATTTGCTTTGCGCCGCATATGCATATGCATATGCGACATCATCGGCAGGAACAACAAGGTGGCGGGTTCAGACACATTGCACATTGATTCAAATGTACTAGATCATTTGCCAAGTTTGAGAGCACGAAAGCGTGACCGATGCCTTAAATATCAGCTCTTTCTTTCCCATCTACAAAAAAGGTGATTTTAAGCCCTGCATCAACTATCCAGGCATATCCCTACAAGATCCTATTCTTGTCTTACTCCTATTTCTTCACACGCTCTCACGCTCCGCCAAATACTGCAAAAGATCAACGTGAGATCATGTTGATACCCATCATCCATTCTTCGACTTCAAGGCCGCATATGACAGTGTTGATCGCTCCGAGCTCTACATCGCGATGGCTGAAGTCGAGATCCCGAGAAAACTGATCCAGTTGAGTCGTAAAACTCTCGAAAATGCAGATTGGACTCAAAACCTTTCGAACTATTTCAAACATGCACAGGATTTCATGTGACTTCTTCAATCTCATCTTGGAACAGATAATCCAACGAGCAGGTATCGACACGAAAGGTACTATGTTTTTCAAGTCTTCCCAGCTTCTTAGATATGCAGACGATTTCGACATCATCGCTCATTCCCTGCATGCCGTAGAGGAAGCATTCAAGGCTATTACAGAGCATGCAAAACGGGTGATCATAGAATCAATGAGGACAAGTCAAAATATATGCTGTCAATCGGAAATAGATCCATCGAACATCATCTCGGCCAAACCATAACGATTGAGAGTACCTCGGTACTAATATATCCGCCACAGACGACATCACAGTAGAGAAAAAACGAGGATACCAACTACTTACAAAAGAAAAAAATATTGCTTCACAAGACACTGATTTTCCCAGTTAAATTTTATGGACGTATACAGGACGATAAGTGAAGAAAAAAAACTTCTTCGTCTGATATTTGAAGTCGAAGGCAAAACCGCGAGCTCTACGAGCTGTACAAAAATGTGGAAATAGTCCGAAACGCAAAAATCCGTCGACTTTACTGGTCTGGCTACATCGAGAGAATGGACAAAAACGCTTCAGCCAATTCAATATAAGTTCTGCAAGGTCAGAGCCGTCAAGCCTGGATGGCATCTCTCTATTAAACACTGATCCTTTCAGGACCGTTGGTCGAATAAAAAAGTAAGTAAGACAATCGTCGGCAGACATTTCAATTGCACAGTTCAATGAGCATAGTTGAATGTCATTTATGTAAAAAAAAGGAGAGGTACCCGTCTCGAACCCTGTGGAACACCTTCACTTCATGGAAAGTTCAACAAACATGCAACAAAATTATGTGGTTGACAGTGTAAAATGCCTTTGAGAAATCAATCAAAAATGTCATATCGTCCTTATCCACAGATTCCCGGACATCGACATCAAAATATATTTCGATTTGTTGACAGAAAATATTGAAATTTGTATACTTTTCGAAAAGCGTTTCTAGTACTCTTTTATGGCTCTCCATCAAACTTAAGTAGATGTTGATCCATGATTTTTGATTTTCATATTCAATATTTACAATCCACAGCGGGAGCAACGCATTTCCAATTTATTTATTTTTTTTTACTACCAAAAATATTATGATATATGCGAATAGTTACTTCCTAATTTATGGCCAGTCTTTAAGGGAATTATTGCCACCGATGTACGCGTCTCTTCAAATAATAAAACCAACACTTAATTTCTACCGTTACGGTTTCGTAATTATCACCACATTTATGGTTTAATTTTATTCCCCCTTTCATAGAAAATGGGCTTGATTAAATTTTTCGACAATTTAGCAGCGCATTTATGAGCGTCTCAATAAAGTCGCTTGACGAGTTTCGCATACATTCCGTGGTCGAAAACGAGGCCATCATCGTCAAACATCAGAATCATCTTTATCCGAAATTGCCAATCAAAGAATAAGATACTCTTCGATGATGTGACCCAGATAAATGTATTTAGGCCCACGAAAATTGTATTATTGATGGTTTTTCATACCAGGAAAGAATCAAATAAAGCCAATAACCTGCGCGAATATAAACCGAAAACGAAATATCTGCATCCATTAAATCCAATCCAAACTAATTAGGGAAAAGCTTTGTGTGTTTTTTTGTGAAAGAACCAGACGCTGCGGTGATCTCCAGGTAAAGCTAAATGACGACTAATGTTAAAACGATGCCAATGGGACCGTAAAAAAATTTTAATAAAAATCTCAAACCAAGAAAAAAAAAAACACCAAAAACAACGAGAACAGTGAGAAAATTTAAATTTAAATTTAAATCAATAATAACGACGAGAGATATTCTTAATACAAGCTTGCAGATACAAACTGCGGGCTTTTGTTCCCGATTCGATTTGAGAATAAGTATAGGCCATCTGGGGATTTGTCGCATCAGTAACATTCGGGACATTAGCGACAGCAGTTGAAATCGGGATCGTGAAAGCCTCAAGTCGAGTTAAAGATACTGTATCTGAGAATATGAATCGTGTGATTATTTTGTGCCTTAGCTTTTGTGCTATTTATCAGTGCGTTACTGCAGTAAGCATCAATTGAGTTGAAGTTACAAGAGTTTTTTTTTGTATGGAGGTACTTTTGTTTTTTAGGGTAATGGATACGTGTATCAGAAGCCAGTGAAAAGGACCGAAACACCGGCAGTGGAGAATCAGAGTGACTTCTCTATTAGCGAATTTATAACATCACAAAAGGAGGATATTTTTGAGTCGCTGTCACCGAAACGGCCCGGAGCAAGTGCAAAACGCTGTGCCCAATGCAGTGAGTATTAAGGTCTATGATTAATTCGGGGATCGGTTGATTGGAATGGTGGGTTTCTTTGTGTACTCGTAGCTTGCGGAATTCCGAATAGAAACAGGATTGTCGGTGGAACTGAGGTTAAAAGTAACAAGTATCCGTGGATGGCTCAGCTTTTGGTTAATACCCGCCTGTTTTGTGGAGGTGCTATGATCAGTAATCTCTACGTCCTAACAGCAGCGCATTGTATTCACAATATGTCCTGGAGGCGATTCCAAGTTCGTGTGCTGCAATTTGATCGCAATTCAGCAGCTTCAGCTGCAATTACTCGCGGCGTAAGATGATTTTTGAAAAGAGTATATTTGATTTATTGGAATGTATTTTTTTTTTGTGAAGGTCTCAAATGCTATTGTTCACGAGCAATATAATCCTTCGACAATTGTGAATGATATTGCTCTGTTGCGGATGGATAAGGCAATCGAAATGAACGAACTTATAAGGCCAGTCTGTTTACCAACGCCCAATCAAAACTTTGAATTAATGCAGGTAAGTGAATTGAATTTTTGACTTTATTTGAGATTCCAATAATCGCACTATAAATATAATCAAGTGAAGCTTAAAAAGTAGGCAAGAACCAAACGACAGATAGATTCTAAATAATTGTCAATTGTAAGGGATACAAAAAAGCTTAAATGAGGCTAACGTGTTATAGTTATTGCAAAACCGACAAGCCGGTCACCCCCCACAGGCGAAAGAGTACTGATCCCTGTTGTACCGATGTTCACCTCGCCGATCAAATCAAGAAGAGGATATTAACACCAATCCACTTCATTCAAACAATCTCAGTTGATTTCATTGACTTCAATCAATTGAATTCACTAATGAATTCAAGGAAAGATATGAATTCACTGCTGACTTTATCGAAAATTATGAATTCACTTATGACTTCAACTTTTATTAAGTGAATTCAATTAATTTCCGAAAATGATTTCAATTCTATAATTGCAAAATATTTATCCATTAGCTTCAAAAGAATTTAAGTCTTTTTTCTCCGCCAAAAATAAAATTGGGTTTAAAAAAAATAAAATTGGGTCCTTTTATCAGAGAAATTGCAACTTTCATACATGAATGGGAAACGTCATTGCAACTTGTGTTCAAGTTATTTTCCAATTTCTTTTATTCCACGAAAAAACGAAACTAAAAGCATCCAATCGTCAACATAGATTGTGCTCCCAAATTCTAAACCAAATGGACCTGAGAACTACATCGTTAAATATATCAGCCAGTCGAGGAAGGTTTTTAAAAGGTCTTCTTCAAACAAGACATTCAATATTGTATGGACATGTGTCTTAAAATGTAACGACCTTTTAGCTGATTCAGGTGGCATACTCTCCATCGATCTAAAAAAGCGTATTAGCATAGTATCTAAGCTCTTTACGACTGTCTTTTAACTTTCCTTTATGGAATTTGCCTTTTTAAGGCATTGTAACCGTTAACAAGAAGGGTATTATCTTAAATTATCGCTCTTCTTTGCCGTACAAAAAAGCAAATTTCAGTTTAGTCTTAAGAGCAGCAGGAATCCTTATAGCCCTTCGGAGAAGGAGGAGGCTCAACCATCAACCAGTATCTTATTGGTATCATGATGGCCCAAATTTGATCTCAAACTGAATTTCGATAGCAGGACATAAAAAGCGTGCGTAACTTTTTTGGTGATCTGCAGTCATTAAATCTTATAAGCTGAGTTGAGGGACATAAGGTGCTTTACAGTCAAGTCCAACCGACGAACTCAACCTGCCCGAGCACAAGCTTAACTTAGTATAGAAAGATTTTGCATGCATTTGCAATGGATGTAGGTCACTTTAATTAGCAGCAGTGTAACACCACACGTTGGGCGCCAGTTAATGAATTTTAATAGAGAAACTGCGTAAAGCACCACGATAATGGATAAATTTTTGTTTTCAACGAAGAAACCCCAACAAAAGTTAACTTCAATCAAATAACACTTTTACCTTCGATAAAGGAATAGGAAAATGGAGCAAGGCAAGGAGATCCAGAATATCCAGATAACTAGCACAAAGCACAGATCACTGATCTTTGGATAAGCATTCCGCACAACCTATTCTGTAATACTTGCGAGGACAAATATACGAGTGCTGACAAGAAAGTTGCAATGCAATTCTCCTCAAACATTTTGAGCACAGCTTATCAGAGTTTGCGTCCCATCGAATTCATTCTTATTCTTAACAACAATTCGATACGTGATTTCTTTCTCATTTCATTGATTCCAAACAACATGTTCTGTTATTTGTTTTAATATTGGAGCTTTGAGCTTATATTGTTCGGGCAAGAAAATGTTCTCAATCACTTCTACCTGCCTACCTGAAACAGCCAATTGGGTGTCCCATAAGGCAGTCCCTTTGGTCCTATAGTCTTCATATCCATGATGAAAGATAGAGCATCATTGCACAGCTAAATACACAACCCTTCGGCCATTCTCACGTACAAACCTAAATATACTCGTTCATGACCCCGTACAGATGTCATTTTAGGGTCCCATAAGGCAGTCATTAAGTGCCTTAAATCATCTAAAAATTTTGATCAGTAAGATTCTACTATCGATTTTATAAGACGATAGTCTAAAGAATTCTGAAACCCGCTTACAAGGTCACAAAGTCTCTACACCAAACATATGCCAGACCGGTGACCTTAAAAACCCTTGAAAATTTGGGTTCTATGCGCCAAAAAAGCAATCGCATTAGTTTAGTTTGGCCTACATTCGTGTAAGGTTCAACTGAAATTAATGGACCCTCGTCGGCGTCTTCGCTTCAGTAAATGGTCTGAAGATCGACTGGAAGTTGAACCAAATCGAATCATCTTCAAAAACGGGGCCGATATTTGCATTAATGGTAATGTTAACCAGTAAAATTGATCGATTAAGAATTGTAATCTATAGACTTCTTTTTATAAGAGTTTGACAAGTCATATGTGGCTGCTGATGAACCTCAATATTTGGCGCATTATTACCGACAAAAAATCGACTTTGCTGGTAAAATTGATCGACAAATTGGACCGATAATATCGCCTTCATTAAATGAAGCTGCTTTTAGAGTCAAAAGACTGATCATTTCTTTCTCCTTATACCATATTTTCTATAGCTTTAAATCCTTACCTCTTTTAAAGACCCTAACTGCTCCTTATAAAATGTTGATACTGATAGAGCTCCTTTTTTTTCCTCTTCTAGGGTATTGTTGCTGGTTGGGGACTCAAAAAAGAATATGGATCGGTTTCGCCAACCTTACAAGAAGTCACTGTGCCAATCATTACCAATGTTCAGTGTAGGAAAACTCAATACAAGGACATGATTACCGCGAATATGATCTGTGCTGGAAATGTCGCTGTAGGAGGAAAGGACGCTTGCCAGGTAAGACTTTGTTGTTTATGTTGCATCCTTAATTTTGTCATTTTAACTATTCAATTTTAACAGGGCGACAGTGGCGGTCCATTGGTAATTGGAAACGGAAAGTTCACTATTGGCGGTAAGTAATTTGAATTGATTTTTTTTCTAAGATCACTGAGATTGGTTATTTTTGCAGGAGTTGTATCGTTTGGATACGGATGCGCCAAACCAAATGCGCCCGGTGTTTATACTCGAGTTAGTAAATACGTCGATTGGATCTACAGTAAAACCGGAGACTCGTGCTATTGTGCCAACTGAAAAGATTTTTATAAATATAAATAAAAAAAAACTTGACAAATTATGGTCCTTTTGCAATAAAATTTTACTACTTTACGAAAATGTCTTAATAAGTGAATCGATTTTTTTTAAGGAGACTTCTTTGTGTGCCGGTACTCCACACACTTCTTCCAAGTCTTGAAATGTCTACAGTTGTTTGGTCCGTAAGCTACAGTTGCGGTCTATCTTCGTAAGCTTTGCTGCAGCATTACTGTCGCATGCGAATACTTTCAAATAAGTTACGAAATCGCAAGCAAATCGGCCACAATGCCAGTATTTGACTTCGAGGCGACAGCAAAGTCATCTACTCGTGCATTAGTTTGTGACAAATAAAATACTACGAATTGAGCGAATGCAAAAAAATGTATCTGAAATTCGCCGTGCCTGTTCTGAATCCACCCATGAGTGTCCACCCAATTCACAGTCTTTCCATCATTTTCCTTATTCTTCAGAGTTTATTATAAGCGTGGTCACAATCTCTTGAGATTGAATCAATGGGACATTTATTGACATGACAATATCCTGCGATAAAGCAATGGGCCATAGGTAAATTTAAATGAATGACCTAAATTGGTAGACGAAATACGTGTTCTACTATACACTCCGTCTCACTTGATTAGAAACAGGCAGGTTTTTTCTTTTTTTAATTTAACAATAAATTTCAAACCCTTCGTTAATCTTGGATCAACCAATTGGACAAGGAATGAAGGATATATTATTTTTATTTATTTAAAAACAAATGGGATGAAGTTGATAAATGTAACTTTGATGACGCTTTTCCCAAACAGGTCATAAAATTAACCTGTTTTTTGTCTCAGCTGATTACGAACAGTAGCTGAATCTGAATCTGTTTCCATGTTTTAAATCAACTATAGGTAAAATAAAGACATTAACCAAGGAGGAAATATGCCAAATTCTAGCTTACCGGGAACAAGAAAAACCCATCCATTTCAAAGCCACCACGATTGAAAGAGGCGCCACTGTTGTCGCAGAGAAGTATGAAAGCAACGCAAAGGAAGAATCAGCAAAGCAAAAACATGTCAGGAAGGGCGGGCGATACTGAGAGCTGCTTCAAATTCTAGACTCTCCGTAAATAAAGTTAAAGATAGAAACAGGAGTTACAGCTAGCAGATAAACTGTTCATCGCGTGGTACAAAAGTCAGCTACATCCGCCATAAAAAAATGTAGAGGATATCACAATTGAATCCGGCACAAAAAATCTAGCCGCTTGATTTTGCAACAAGTCTCATCAGGTGGATTCGAGAGTGGCATAACATCGTCTTTTTTGATGAAAAAAAATTAATTTGGACGGACCTGATGGATATAGCTGTTATTTCCATGACCTGAGAAAAGTAGAAATACATCTCTAAAGGCGGCAGAACAAAGGAGGCGGTGTAATGGTATGGATTTCGAAAGCTCCAAAATGATGACAATCACTTACAAATCGACACTGGGAAGAGCAGTTTTCTGAGATTTTTAGCAGACATTGACGGACTTTCCAACAAGACCATGTACCGATACATAACGCAAGGACAATAAAAGCCTGGATTCAGAACCAAAATGTAAATCTTCTTGCATGCCTGCCATATTCACCCAACCTGAACATCATGGAAAACGTATGGGTTTGGCTTTCAAGAAAACTCTACGAAGGACGAAGACATTACATATGATGAAACGGAGGAGATTGTTGAAGCCATAAAACGAACCTGGTGCGAAATTTCGCTAGATTATTTGACAGCACTATATGAAGCTCTACAAAGCAGACTAGCGATTTAGGAGGTAGTACCCATTACAACAAACTATTGCTTCTTGAGGAATAAAACCAACATTTATTCATATATTCATATAAACAAATTTTGCATTGTTTTTTTCCTTTTAAGCTTCTTACAGGTAGATTAAGCCATTGTTCGTAGTGTCCGATCGAAACAGGATTTTCAGCCGAAACCGAAACCGTAACCGAAATTTCGGCCTCGGTTTAAATTTCGGCGGAAACCGAAGCCGAAACCGAACATTTTTTAGACAAATTAAAATTGATTATGCATTTTAATTGTTATTATATAAGTTTAATATATTTTTTCACGTACGAAAAGTTTTCTCGTCCGAAGTCACCTGACGAGAAAATAAACAAATTAAAAAGTACGGCTCACGGACCAAGAACTCACGCGAAGTTAACCGCACTAGTCAAACAATAAAGTTGGTGTTGGTAAGACTCCATGCAATCTTGCCATGCACCAGAGTTGATTTTGATCAGTCCTCGGAGTAGATTTCCCTTCCAACAGTTATAGACTATATACTCTCAAAAACAAATTTTCCGATATCGGCCGGATGGAGCCATCGCGATAACAACCGATGGATCAGAATTCGAACGAAAAGTGGAACTTTATCTTTTTGAGTAATCTTAGTCTAGAACTCCCCTTCCACGTTTTACCACGACCGCAAAATCACTGTTGTATAGTAAAATTTCTGGAAATATTCACTACGACCGACAGCCAAGCTGCCATAAAATTTACATCTAAGCTTGTCAAGGAACGCCGCGTATCCATTAAGGAGAAAGTGGACTTTTTTAAGAAACTGAACCAGACAAATCTGGAACCTTCTTAACAAACAGAGAACCAGAAAGCTACTAAATCTCCTCAATGAATGTCCGGTACTATCAATATCAATACATAGAAAGCTTTGTTTCCATTTCTTCTCAATTTTGCTCCAACTTGCTAGGGCAAACCCTAAAGACCTCGCTTAGTTCATTTGAAAAGCAAACTAAATCTCTCCACCTTCTCCTTCTCCACCGTCCGCGAGGAAAACTTCTCAATACTCACTTACTCCCCAATAAAGCTAGATATGTTAATCCAAATTGCTGTGTGCCTTGTGAAAGCCTGAGAGTATCGACGCCGCCTAAGTTTCGGCCGATTTTTTTGCCGAAACTGTGGCCGAATCTGGCCGAAATTTATACCGAATGTTCGGTTGGTCACATTATATTTCCTGCATTCCTTGTGCAATTGGTTTTTCCCAGATAAGCGAAGGGTGTGAAAAGCATCGTAAAATTAAAAAAAAAACTGCCTAATCGTAATCAAGTGAGACGGAGTGTATATTCTGAGCTGAAGGCTTTGAGGCCCCTGTTAAGTACATTAGTAAGAAAGACCGACCAAAGTGAAGAAGCTATAGTCAAGATATACCGCGATTTCAATCCGAAGGCGAACGTCTTAATTTGTCTAAAAAAAAACAGCGTTACTTAGGTCATACCATTTTTATGAACCTTAAATAGGGGCTCACAAAGGAACTATGCGTTTTGGCAGCATTAAAGACATCTCCTGTGCTTTTTGATGACGTAGATCTACTAATTTTCATCCAAATCCATTCATCCATGTAGACCTTATTAAATAACAAACATACAAAAATATAAATAAAACCGTTTTTAAGCATTTGAAAAGATTAAGTTTTTGAATTGAGATAACTTTGTTTCGTTTATGAAAAAATACATGTAGTGCCGACTCTCAATTAATAACACGAACAAGATCCAGTTGATAGTCGCCTTATCCACGGCAAGTACTTCGTGACACGAGCATAGACACCTGGTTTCTTCGGCCTGGCACAGCCATCTCCCCAGGACACGATACCTAAAATGAATCAACAAACAAATCAAGAATACTGCAATAGAAATACATAAACATCTTACTATACCTGCTAAGAAGTAACGTTTGCTCTCAATGACCATAAGAGGACCACCGCTGTCGCCCTGGCAGGCATCCACGCCACCTGACAGCAAGCGTCCAGCGCATAACATGTTGTCCGTAATGCTCATGCCAACCAATGCGCACTGAGCGTTGCTTAGGATCGGAACTTTTGCTTTACGAAGAATCTTTGAGAGGGTGCCGCTTTCACGTGTTGCACCCCAACCCGCCACGATACCCTGAAGAAGAATGATTCATTTTTAACTGGATTATTAAGACTTGAAATTAACTTACATTAAATCCAACAAAATTTGTGCCAGTAGCTGGAAGGCAGATTGGCCGCACCGTAGTCGTATCGAAGGCAATTGGACTCGAAAGCCTTACCACGGCAATATCGTTGTCAGCAGTACGTGCATTGTAAGCTTCCAGGCTGTAAATGCGAGCGGCCTAGAAAGGCAGGGGATTAAGCCGGCTTGTATTATAAAGTTTCGTGCAAAATTGAAAATGATTGCTTTTACCTTTCTGATAACAACTGTTGTCTCCGAATCGATGGCACGATTGTATTCCAAGAAACGTATCTGGAATTGTTTGCTGTCAAAGCCGCGAACACAATGAGCTGCTGTGAGCACATATCGATCGTTTATTAAGGTGCCACCACATTGAATCGTTCCATTGTAGGCAATAAGAGCCAGCCAGGGGAATTCGTTAACAGCGGCAATTGATCCACCAACGATCCTGCGCGTTGTTGTGACGCCACACTCTAAAATGACAAGTTAAACAAATGCTTGAGAAACAAATCAGCAGACAGGTATTTCCGCTAACCAGGACTTGCAAGAGTAAAGCTAACAAGTTATTAAGGACCCCTCTTAGGCGGCGATGGGTGGTTCATTAAAACTGAAACCATTTCGCCTCAGGTATAGTCTCCTATTGTAGCAAGTTATGGAAAATATAGGGTGAGCCATATATTGGTTTCATTTTGAGTTTACACGTTTGAATCGTTTGGCTACGGGATTGAATCAGGGAAGGGCGACCACGTTGTGGAATGGTTAAATTTTTTTGTAACCTAACTCAAAATAGGCGAGTTCGAACAGATTGTATACAACTAGCTATGCGCCTTGATAATCGATGCGTCCGTGCTAGAAATCTCGAAGGCTGCAAGACTGACGAAGTAAATGGCTGAACCCTGAAGATTTCGGAACCAGTGCAACACCAAATTTGTTAAGTATTTCCGTTTGACTGGAAGCGGACCAACTAAATGACAAACAAGTAGACAACTATATTACGAGAGGACTGAATAAAAAAAATCAAGAGGTTAAGATAACATCCCAAACAACATCCCGACGCGACGGTATTATGCAGCAATATTGTGAAGTATTAAATAATTTGTTAAACATTTGTACCAATAATTCAAAAAGACTCTCACAGCTCTTATTTACTCCAGCAGGATCGATGTGAAGCATTTATAAGAGAGTAAACACAAGCTAAATAAGCTTTCGCACTTAGCGACATCAGCGAAACGAACTCTGAGTTCCGGGAAGAAAAATCTACGATTAATGGCGGGACTGGTAACATGGCACATTAACCTTAATCTTCACTTATCCAGTCTCGGACTAACAGAAACCTCAATATGCGACAACTGTGATGAGGAAAAGAAAGATTTAGAGCTTTTTCTTTGGCACTGTCCAGTAACAGCGAGACTGCGACACAAAAACCTGGTTTCAGATCTGACGCATCTGAAAAGGAAAGGAACCGGTGATATTATGGCCTAACCATAAAGTACCAGCTGAATAAAAAAAAAATCAATTATATTTCCAATATTAAAGGATGGCGATCGAAATATCGCAGCGAACTACAGAGGAGTATCCTTTATGGATACCATGACAAAAAATTTCACTGGTATTCTGACCGCAAGACTATTTCCAAGTAGGCTTTAGAGAAGGGTTCACCACAGTCGATCAAATGTTTTATGTTACGTCAATTGCACAGCAGTAAAACAGGGTTGCCCTATAAGCCCGCTTCTATTTGGCTTTTACCTTGAAGATTAAGTGGATATCTTGCCAGCTGGTGTATGTATTGAATGCTTAAAGTTTTCGGGTTCGTTGGTGTCGTTTGTTGACGCGTTGCGCACGTTTTTTTACATTTCAGGTTCTGGGTTCGAATCTGAATACCATTTCTTCTTAATTTTTTATTTTTGCATGAATACACATTTCATATTACCAATAAATATAAATCGAAATTTGGTGTAGAATTAATATATACATTATGACATTTGCATTAGCAAACCCGTAAAAGAGGAGCGACAAAAAAACACTACAGACCTTTGACGAATGATTACAGTAAGCTCTAAAGATATATGATAGGGTGGCACGAAGCTCGAGGATCACAATCACCAGTGAAGGAAACATCCTAAGTATATTTATACAGGGAAAATTTACCCGTTATTTTTGCCACTGCATTATAAAATTTGATCATGATCCATGATAGCACATGGAATTATCTTCGAATGCCATGGATGATAGTGACAAAAATGAAATCAAAGAATTTTTTTTTCGGAACCACAAAGCCAAAAACACGATCGGGTAATAAAAGAGGTCTTTTTCGGCAGCCATACCTGTATGCGTCTGCAAATACCATAAACCTAATGTGCTCATCGTTTGATAAAAATAATTTTCCAATCACATTATTTATCAAAAACATGCAAACTTTTGTCAAATATCCTGATAATAATTTCCAATATTTCGTTGTCACTATGAATGGGACAACATTTGGAGTGTGGAGGCGGTGAATATGAAAAATGTTGGGTTTGTACAATGAGTCAGTTGTAAAATTTTCTGAGGCAAGTTCTAATGTCCCTCACAGTTGGTTCATTCTAATGTTTCAAGTCAGAGCTCTGATGTTGGAAAATGAAAATAATTTGAAATAAGGTGCAACGCTGTGACTGAATATTTTAAGGATATCCACATTTTTGTTTCAACAAGCTGTTTGCCATCAGGTATCTTGCTCGGACACAACTTACTGGGGTTAAGTTTATTTGTTTTTTTTTTAGAAAATTAAGGAAAAAATCGAAGATAGTTTTTATTACTTTAGGATAATTGAAAACTTGTGTAATCTGATGAAGATAAGCTTGACAGAAAAACATTTAGCCGGTCCGATTGTTAACTTAAACCGAAATAGCATCAACTTTGAAATGCTGACCAAACATTAACTCCTTGGTTTTATTTTTTTTTTTTTGGCATTATATATATGTCTTATGTATGTGTTGGAAGATTGTATTGCAGGTATTTAGTTAAAAAGAGTTATGCGGTAATTGGAGAGTTCTTGAAAATATTTTAACAGTCAGTTTTTAAATGTGACTCTGCCGAATAAACATGCTTTTCTGCTGCAATTTATTTTTTAATTTTTACCATCATACCTGTTATATTTCAGATCATTTTTGAAGAAACAAGCGATTGTATTAAGCGGTCGCAAAAAAATAACGAGCTTGAAAGAAATCACAATAGCATTCACAGGTGTTTAAAGATAGAAAAAAAGACTCAAAAACTAGTTACAGATTTAAGAGCAGCTCGAACTTCAGCAGAAAATGCTGCAGAACTTAAGACTTACTTGAATATTATAACTATACAGTCTAACGTACAAATGCATGCAGTTCAGTTAGTTAGTTAGTTAAAAATTTCAGTGAAGACAATATTAGTAAACATACCTGTGGTCATTCAATGAAGTCTGCGAATTTTGTCCACCCAAAAAACTTTATAGATGAAAGACCAAAAGACAGAAAGCTTACACAATGTTGTCAAAGGGGAAAAATATAACTCCCAGTAGTAAGAGTATCGCCTTTGATCGAAAAATTGATGAAAAATAATCACACGTTTTCAAAAATATTTATAAAGAATATCAGGTCTTTAAACAGCTTTCATTGGCTTTCGTTTCGTTTGGTGCGGCACTAGGTGGATCTGGGTCATACTGTTTCAGGAGCATTTTTCATCGTATTGAAACTCTATATTAAAACATTGGTGAACAAAGAATTTTTGAACAATTGAATATTCTTGTTTTTGCTGTAGCTGCCGATCAAAGAATGATTTAAAATGAAAACAGTAGTTCTGATTCTTCACTGATGTGAGAATAAAGCTTTTTCATAGTCCAGTTAAAATGCTGCATGAAGTTGAACAGGAAAGCATAAGAGATGCACAAATGCATATCACAGAAGCAGCGAATATCACTTTTGCAATTTTACAATATAGAATTTCTGATTTAAAACACTATTCCACCACATGGAATAGACTTAGTATTTCACGGCAGCTGATGGGATAAAATTTCTTGACTCGAATTGAGATTCAATAGTTTATCCTCAACGTTTTCCTTACTGAGATCAATGTTGAGGTATGAAAATTATCAATAGACTAAGTTAAGATTTACAATGACCATCGATAAGTCACAATGTCAAACATTTGAAAAGGCGGGTATTTAAACATGAGCACATCTACGTTACAATGTCCAGAGTTCGCCGCTCAAGTGACCTGAAAATCAAAAATTATACTCCTCATCAAGGAAAAATAATTTCGGGTTCGGACTAAATATTCACAAAAAACTTTGTTTTGTAAGAAATAATTTCTGTGTACGAAATTGCCTTTGATGGTTTATCAAGCACTGCTTTAGGACACCTCCATTAAGATGTGGCAGGAAATTTTTCTATCCTGCAACATGCTGTATAATGCACATTTTCTGGCTGAATAGAAAAACGTGTTGACACAACATATTTCTTAAAAGAATAAGGACACAGCTAATCTAAGGAATCAGCGGTCGACAAGCCTCCTTGGAGGGCATCAGTGAAGCTATCAAAAAGTGGTTTGCGGAGAAAAATTTTATTCCTGATAGTCAATTTATTAAAAGAGTCATGTTGCCATATATGCATACTTTAAGACTCTTAGAAAAAAAAAGTAGCCTCTGGCGAGTTTATGCGAAAACTAGAATATTTGTGCTTCTCTGACCAAACGGCGTTTGCCATGACAAAGTTACTATTTCACAGCCGCCAACACGATGGATATCCCGTGTGATTCAACGTGCGAGCATACTTTATAAAAAAGACTCTAGTTTTCAAGGACTTGGCTCCAATTCTATAGTAGGTCTCAGTACAGAAGATTCAAGTGTTATAAAGTCCTGTACAACGTTGCCAACCTTTTCTGACCGGATAACTTTCTTTTAAATTTATTCGAAGGACAACACCAAAAGGACATCAGTAGAGAAGTAGAAGTTTACGATATCCAAATTATAACCACGTCAACGAAGACCAAGTTGGGAGAATATATGACATTTCCGTGCCAATTTTTTAGTGAAAAGTCTTAACAGGTCCAGGATCCGAAAGTCACACTGGCACGAAAGTAAAAAAAATCAGAATACACTTAAAATAAGTTCCAAGAAACCCAGAACTTAGGTCACATAACTTATAAATGAAAAACTTACGGCACTCCGGACAGTTCGGTGGCTCAAAGAACTGATGGACCGTGTCGAAATTTGGATCGTCGAAAGGCGGCAATTTAACTGGTGGCCTCTTTGGGAAGCGTATCCTTTTCCTTTTATTGTTCTGTCCACCAACGGGTCGTCTATTGCCCTTTTGTGGCTTACGTCTGCGTCTCCTTCGCTTGTTCTGTGGTCTTCCATTTTGCTTCACCGGTCTACGATTACCCTGCGGCCGGGGACGGCGATTTGGTCGCCTAGCTGGTTTTGGTTTGCGATTACCCAGATTGGACGGATTTCCAATTTGTGTAGCATTTAATGGCCACTCACTGCTTGGCCTATGGATTGGATGCACAAATGGAGTCATAACCTTATCTGGAAGATCCACACTAAGGCTGTCTTCACTGTCTGATTCTTGGTCCCCAGGTCCAGCTGAACTCTCAGTGTCTTCATCGATTTCCGGTGCCACTGTGACTGGAACAGCTGTCGAAAGGGTTTCATTCGCTGATTGATCCATATCCATATCAATATCATCCTCCTCATCGTCCAATTTCTCTGCTGTGGCTTCCTCTGCAGGCTTTCCTTCCCCATCATTAGATGCAACATTGTCGGACGCGCTCAGAACTTCGGGCTTCATCGGGGCATATGAATAGTCATACACGTCATCGTTTCCGATTTCCACAAAGCCATTTTCGTAGAAAAAGTCTTCCATGCTGTCAATATTATTGTCCTCGTCGTCGTCATCCACAAAATCGTCGTTTTCTATGTTTGCGCTGCCTTCAGTCGCATTCACTGTAACCGATTGCGGAGCTTCCTCCATAATCTGAATCGTATAGTACTGCCGATCGGACACATTTCCCTTTCCAGCATACAGCGAAAACAGATCATTTAAGTCCTTTGAAGGAAAACGAAAAAATAAACCAAAAAGAACACGAAATCCTTATAAATTACCTGCGGGCTTGCTCCAGCAAAAAGCAGCAGGCTAAACACCAACAAGAACCGAACAATATTCATTTCGCAACACTATTCTAGTTCCGAGTCTTGTGCACGTCTTTACCACCAGAGAATCCAAGCCAAACTACCAGATCCATCGTTGAAAAGTTCTTTCCTGAGTTCGCGTTCTCATACAAATTTGGGGTAAGTCCCTTGGGCAATGGTTGATTGCAAACACTCCAGAGTTCAATGATAGAGTTCATGTTCCACTAACAAGCCAGTCAATGACCGTGCCTTGTACTCCCCAAAAACATTATATCAAAGCCCATTTTGAGGAATGTACTAGGTAACTAGACTTTGCCTTCCTCTTCTTCTCTTTGGTTCTGCGGCTGCGCGGCTATACGAGTGGCCTAACGACAGAACAGAGCCTAAGGCATTTTTTAAATTATGTTTGCCAATTTGAAATTGAATGTTGACTATTTTTTCATGAGAATCATCTTTAAATAGACAGCATAATGAGCCGCTGGCGTTTTCGGTGATGACTAGCAGAATGTTGAGCATAAAATATGTTGTTGAATTTTTGTGGCTTGGACGACATGTACATTTTAAGTCTTTCTTCTGGTTTGAAGTTTCTTTCTCTCTCGCGTGCATTTTTCGGAAACAATAAAGTGATTTAGAAAACACCAAATTATGGCCACAGTAATTTTTATTGTCATTGCGCGAACATGATTACAAGACATTCGTGTGAAACAAGTCTTAAGGCTTGGTGAAGAGTAGAACCCATTATTCCTGGCTAACCCATTATTTTGGCTAAACATTTCCAACGTTGACCGTAGGAGAAAGGGCTGTATCGAAATCATCGCTTCATTATACGGTTCCACCCCTTTTAGTAGCACTCTATTGCTTGGCATCAGGTCATCAGGTATTCCTGAAAGCCCTATTTGCGAAGTTGCAACTCCGTCTATTAATGTTGATAACGAAAGTGTTCCTTCGACATCAGAGCAAGCGAGAGCAAGGTTAACATCGCGCATGGTTAGCGACCGTAAGCAGTCAAAGATGAGCTCTTACATTTCGCGACTCCTCTCAATAAGTCACCAGAAAAAAAAAATAACTAATATTATATTTAATATGATAATCAAGGATCTTCAACCATTTTCTATAGTTGAAGATAAAGGTTTCAACGATTTGATGTCAGAACTCGAGCCATCCTATAAAATACCATCGAGAACCACGTTCAGCAGAAATTTGCTCGAACAGCGATATGACGACCCCCGTTTAGTCCCACTACTATTGCGGAAATTCAGGAAAGTCTCCGTGCAGAATTTTCTGAATTAATCAGAAGATATCCCACAACAGAGCACGTTCTTGCATCCACAAATTTCAGCGCATCTGACAAAGAATGGGAATCAAATCTTTTATGGGAACATTTTTATAGTGAAGTGGGACTGGGCTATGCACTATCTACTCCGTTGTCTGTGGGAATTCTTGAAATGCGGCAATATACAGAGGAACAAGTTATTCCTAGACAATTGGATGCATTAGCTTGATGGAAATCAAGGGGGGAAATTTATCCTTATTTAGCAAAATTAGCTAGAAAATATTTAGGCATCGTAGCAACATCGGTTCCCAGGGAACGGATTTTTTCGATTTTTTTTATTGTAAAATGTATGAATTGGCCAACGTCTCGAGGACGCCTTAATTGTATATTTACGCCTCATTAGATCAGCAATATCTACTCCATATTTCGAGTCATAACAAAATGAGACTGTGTCAGGCTTCTGCTTTTACACAGCTCCTTATATTACGTTAGGGAGCAGATTACTTAGCATTAGGACGTTATTTTTAGGCTTAGCCGGACAGATAGTCAAAGTTGAAACATTTGCTGTCTTTACTCGAACTGGTATGTCTCTGCGAGTTCTTTTACTTGTACCAACGATACAAGTATTTTTAGACTTCAAATATGAAAAAGATGTCAAACATGTCATCAATTTTTGTACCACCCAGTCACCCAGACGCTCAAATTCCTTTCCAAGGTTAGGAAATGCTTTCACCATATATTTTGTATCTTTATCCACGGCCATCAAAAATGTTTGTCCATATTTATTTGGTGTAACATTCATAAATTGAGTGAATCGACAACGACAGTTGTTCGTCGGTCGTTGCATGTATATGGTCCAGGCATATAAGTATGCAATCCTTTCGTCGATCAAACACAGCTTGGATTTCCAAAAAAAAAATAAAAAAAGAAACATTTTTCAACTCGTGGAACGAATGTTTCTACCCAACCAAACGAATTGTCACATCCATGTTTATGTGTTTTGCTTTCGTGGCGAAATTTTTCTCAAACAGAAAAATATTAGTGTCATGTTTAAAAAATAATTTTTTCAAAAAAGGATTTCATGAGATTTTGATGTGTGTTTGAGTAATGATTGTCCCAGCATTTCAACAAATCACTTAAAACAGAGGGTTGAAAAATAAAGAAAAACATAAGCATTGAAAGCCGTTGTGTACGTGCTGATTATGCATTTAAGGCACACAAGTTATTCTATGTTTAGATACATTCTTTCTTATTTTTCAATGTTTCCCATACCCTTTTTTAGAGCAATTTCTTGAATAAGTTGACAACTTAAACTTAAACTCGTTCCAAAATCATATGATACACTTGTCTCTAATTATTTATTTTCAAAAAAATACCACAGTAATCAATATTTTTAATTGCGATAGCAAAACAATTGCCCAGTAGAAGAATTTTGGTTATATCGACTAGAAGCAACGAGCCACGAATAATGGAAAGCAGACTTTAGCTCAGATCCTCCGCCTGGTATGTCAAGAAGGTGACATGATCCTTGAATATTTGAAAAGAAAGACATTTGAATCCACTTGGATTGAGAAAGTGGTTGAGAAAGAGTTGATTAAAATTTAAGGTCACAGTAGAAATATTCACTTAAGATGGACAGGAGGAAGTGGTGAAGGGCTCACTTGTACTATCGAACATTTTGTTCGCCTTTTAAACTATCTGAACCCGCAGACTCTTGTTTTTTTTCTATTCTCATTTGGTCGGTCGCAAAATATCTTTCACCGTTACGGAGTGGTTGGGAACCTGTTTTGAAGGCTGCGTCGTGGCTCTTAACTTAGTTATATTAGAAATTACGTGCTATATTTCTCGTCCTAGACTATCTGGAGCTGTGAGTCTGAGAAGCCTCTTTTTTCTTTTTTCGAACTATTTTTTTCCTTCTCTTAGTCTTGTTTTGAACCCTTATTATTCGAGCCCTTTATAAGTGACTCAATTCTTAGCTTATTTTTGCAGCACGTCCTCGTCCTATTTTGTCGGCTATGGTTGGTAGCCTCATATGAAAGCGACTGCTCAGACTAACGTCATTCGTTAAAATGAAGGCTCTTCCTATTTTCGGCTTACTGAGTCTTCGAACTGCTACAGAACTGGCTGACAGTTCCGCCGTTGTAATAGTAATGACCAGGGCCACTTTCAGGACTTTGTAGAGTTTTTCCTTGATGCCGATTACAGCATAGTAATAGCTTATCAGCTTAAGATTGATGACTTTCGCTCCGAATACCTAACCTTTTTTGAAAGCCCTAATAAACATCGCTTTCTTTCCACTTCATTGTTTCCAATCGCAAAAGTATCCGCCATATGGGATCTAGAGTGTTTTTACATTCCAAGAGCGAACTCGTTCTCCGCTGTCCGTTTCGCGCTGTGTTGTCATCGTTTTTTGTGCCCAAAGCATCTTTCTCTCTCACAAGTCGGAATGTTTTACATGAGGCCTGGGATAGGTTGATTAAGTGCAAACACAAGTTGAACATAACCTTGGTGCTAGCAGTTGACAGTTAAGACTATTCAAATTCTTCAAAGCCATCGGAGGAATAAACTCCTCCAACCTTTCCGAAAGGTGGCGAAAAACAAAGCCTTTTGCCTGATGTTCATCCATCTTCAACAATCATATTAACCTTGGAATGTTTGTCTGCGAAGTACACAATTGGGAACCTCTACTTAGCTTCATTACCTCTCTCTCCTTCTTTGTCTTCCAGCATTTGTTCAAGCTTCTCATAAAGATAAACGACCAATAAACCTACGAAGCCAGAAAAGTGTTCATCCCGTCGAGTTGAAAAAAATAAGCAACCAAATTCAAATGTTTTTTTTTAACATACAAAATCCGCGTGCGCTTTTATTAACATCAGAAATTATTCATAAAACGGTTATGTGCTCTTTCTGGTACAGGACATCCTGGACTGGGGTTTCGCCGGTGGTGGTCCCGACAAAAGCCAAAACGTCTCCATCGTTCCTTTGCCCTGTAAATACACAAACACATCATTCCATAACAGACACGCGACATGCTTTTATGAACTCACTTTGACTTTGACAAATCCTCGAGGCTCTAGAACATATCCATGAGGACGTATTTTATTCGCTGTATAACTTGAAACCTGTATTTTGTAGGGCTCGCCGCTGCTCTCCATGCGCGATGCCGTATTCACAGTGTCGCCAAATAAACAATACCGCGGCACTTTAAGACCAACCACACCAGCTACCACTGGCCCCGAATGGATCCCTTTAATCGAAAAAGATCACAATTAGTTCACTGCACCCGAGATACAAGTGCGGCGGATATCCGCATCTTAATAAAACAATTTAATTCATTTTACCAGTTTTTATGGCAACATCCGGAAGTCCTAATCCCTTAATTTTCGTTGTTATGCTCAAAGCCAAATCGGCAGCATGTTGCGCATGAAGCGGATTAACATCAGGAGCTCCACTGACAGCCATATAAACCTAAGGACCGTTCCAAATCACCACCAAAAAGGTAATAACGTCCCCAAAAAGAATTAGTAATAAAGTCAAAGGAAAGTATCTCATTTAGTAATCTGATGCAATAAAACACGTCCTGCTGGCTTGGATGCCTTACCATTCCCACTGTTTCCACTTTGTACACCAATGGTGAAATGATTTCCTCATCAAATGCAGAGAAGACCGTATTGAGGGTATTTACGGCCGACATTGCATCTTGAATTTTATTCGAATTGGTATAAACATTCTGGAAAATGGCCGATGGCAAATGTCAAATGTTACAATGAAAAAAAGGGTAGTCTAAATTTGTGTGTACGTACCATAACTTCGACAAAGATGACGGATACTTCTTCGAAACTCTGACAGGATGCCATTGGATCGATGCCACGTCGCATGCGTTCCGCAACCGGACGAGGTATCATCGAGTAGAGTAGTTCATCACCTTGACGCTTCCACGAGTCTGCTAGTTCGAGGGACTTTTCTAGCTCGTCCGAGCGTTGTTCTTCTTTTTCGAACATGATTTCTAATTTGGAACAATGCTGCCAACCAGCCATCACCAATTCTCTACTAAGGCCATGTGGGTTAAGGTCATTCAGGTACAATCCGACTCCATGCAATTCATCGAGATTTTCAATGCTAAAAATAGGACAGTAAATATGTAAAATTATTTCGAAGTTTTTAGAAACTATTGTAACATCTTAAATATGTTAATTCATGCCAAAATAGGGCTTCAGAAAGTAGATAGCTCGAAAGTGATGAGACTAAGATTGAAAGACACATATTTCTGTTTATTGGTAATATCTTTTTAAGGGTTTTGTTCCCAAAGGGTCCAAAGGAAAAAATTATTACTAGACCTCCGCTGTCCGTGCGCCCGCTTGTCAAGTGCAATTCCACTGAAGGTGTAGTGCTATTCTTGCTACAACAGCAAAAAGTTAAAAAAAATTGCTTCATGAAATCGCTACTCAACCTTTAGACTAACGTTAGGCAATTAGTTTCATTGAGCAACTTAACAACTTTTTAAAGTATGCAATCATTTATTCCATCCAACACATTGAAAAAGTTCGAATTCCAAAAATTAAAAAACTTGTGGAACGAATGAACGAATGCAACTTGTGGAATGAATGCCAAAATGTTTCTACTCAACCAAACGAAGTGTCACATTCATGAAAACGTGTTTTGCTTTCTTTGCGAAATTTTTCTTAATCCGAAAAAAAAAACAGGGGGTTGCACAGGCGCGGAACCCTTCGTGGGAGAGTCAACTTTCACTTGGCTATTCTGAAAGAATAGACCTTTTATATTTGGGAGTTTGTTAAGGCTAACAGACATTCTATCCTCCTGATGAAAGTCAGAATGTGTTAAGCATTGGATAGTCTAATGTCCAATGGGGAGCATGTCTCTTTGTGGAAGGTACGCCCTCTTAGCCAAATTAGGCATTCACAAAGAATGTGTACAGCTGTTTCGTCGTCTTCCAACCAGAGTTTACTGGTGGTTGTACTGAGCCCTAGTTTGGTTGGATGTGATCTCAAGCTGCAATAGCCTGAGAGGAAGCTCGCGAGCTTTCTAATGTTTTCCAAGTTGAGTTGAGGGATTTCTCTGTAAGGGGAAGGATTGATTAGTAATTTATATTGTCTGAGTCCCGGTAGATTTCTCCAGTGGGCAATGCGTAGCTTGTTTTTCAATTATTGGTCAGACCGGTAGCGGTAGTCCAGCTTACGCAACAAAAAGGTTCCGGACCAGTGAACGCGGTTTTTTAACCAGCTCTGATTGATGAACTACATCCGCAATATCATCCCCTTCGATTCCATTATGACCTGGAATCTATCCTTACCTTAATTTGTAATGTCGGGCTAGGGATTGTAAGGCTTCATAGCAGCTTTTGACACAATAAGATTCCATTAGATTGGATGACAATGCCTTGAGCGCTGCTTGGCTGTCTGAATATATAAGAAATCTGGCACCTTTTTGGCTTTTTGCAAGGCACAGGATTCGATGGCTTGTAGTTCAGCCTGGAAAACACTTGAATGTTTTCCCATGGGTATGGAGATTTTAGTGTTGGATCCCTTGACACCGGAACCTTCTTCATTTGCCATTTTTGAGCCATCGGTATACCAGATAAAGTTTTTTGGGGCCGGGGGCAGATGTGAAATAATAGGTCTAACCATCATGATGTAAAGCATCTTAAATTTGAGACCCCAAGACCTACCGTAGAACCGCTCACAGGTCCACATGGTCTTGGTTGTGCGTTCTTTGATGGACTTGAAATGTGATGTCCAATTTAGTTTTGTATCTTAGTCAAGACCGAGATACTTGACTTCCCTGGAGTGAAGAGGTTCCCTCAATAACAAATGGAGACAGAGTCAGTTCGAACATGAAATGATGCAGCCTTTTTTCAATTTATGGCCGTAAAATCTTCTGCCTATATGATTTTCCTCATTAAATAAACTCTCTTCGTTTGTTGAAGTTTGATTTGAAAACTACTGGTTAGTTTCAAAGTAGTTCAGGAACTTTGAGATCTTTAGAGAATTAGAAAAAACAAAATGGGCACGAAGCTAACAAATCAACTTAAATTTCCGAATAGTTTCGAAAAAATGAGAGCTAAGACTGCCATCAACACAGGAAGAGCTCCGAAGAAATTGCGTATTTTTTTTTGTTGACTAAGCGTTCAAATCAAGACCCAACAGAAAACTTGTTTTCAATTGTTCGGCAGAGAGGCGGCAATAATAAAAAACCTTTCACTTTATGAGTTCAATGTGATTATTGCCAAAATCTAAGACTTAAATATTATTCAATCCAGTTCCGTAGGCAATTGTGAACATGACGATGATTAATAGCGCACTTCGAATAAATTATAAACGATTCATTTCAGTCATCAACTTAGTCAAATCATGATGAGATCAACATGTGTGTGGCTTTGTCAAATGACCAGTTTGACGGTTTTCGTTTGAGTTCAAGAAAATGAGCGTTGAGCTTACTTTTACTGGCGAGCAAGAGGAAAGAAACAGTAAACTAAAATAATTTGAATGTCTCTTCAGGGCACAGAACAATTTGAAATCGATGTGCCTGTGTACCAAAACGTTTTTCTACTTGAACTCTTGCAGGGATCAAACAACAAACAAACCAGTTCTTCTGCATCTGGAATTGGTTTTCAAAATTTAAGCGAATTTGGTGAAATTTTTTTACCTCATGTCAACTAATTCAGGTCGAATAAATTTTCAATACCAATCTTTTTGATGCAGATGCAGTCTTTCCATGCAGTTTATGTAGAGTGTGGCCAAGTATCGAATTGAATCGTGCATTGCTTACTTAACAGAATAACAAAAAAGCGAGCGAGTTTGATTCTCAGATGGAGTTGGTTTCGCACCAACTTACAGTATGCAACATTTTTCCTTACGCATCGCACATATCTACGTTGGTAAACAATTGTCGATTGGTTATGTTGTAATGCAACACGAATTTTCTGGTACAAAGTAAATGCTCATTTAACATGCAATACCAATAAGAAAAAGAATCCAAGTGAGAGTTGACTCTCACACGAAGGGTACCGCGCCTTCTAAGAGTATGCAACACTATATTTCTTTAATGTATAGTAAGATATGTATCTCAAAGCATCGTCAAAAAATATGCAGAGTAAGACAGACAAAGTAAAAGCTCTATATCGGTTTAATTGTAATTCCAACTAGAATAAAATCTTCCAGAAGGGAAATTTTAAAGTTTAAAACAATGAGGATTTAAAACGATGATAGGATTAAAAAAAATGTAGAAATGTATGAATCTATGATTCTGACCTCAAAATGTAGTGGTGGCAATGCGAGCTCAAATTTCCTATCGCAACTTGAGATATTAATAATAATGGTAGTTTCTAGAATATAAATAGTAAAAGACGTGTGCATCATGTGATTCTGGAGCTTGTTAAAATTCTGATTGCCAAAGGACTAGAAAATAAAGAAAAATGAACACATTTAATATCCTTGCGTGTTTTAAATGTGCAAACAGCACACATAACGTCATAGCTCAAAGATACATCAAAATCACACGAAATCCTTCTTTTAATAATTTATTTTGAGAAAATTTATTAATGTTATTAATTTTTCAACATTGTGAAAAATGACGCCACGGACCAAAACGTTTGGTTGCGTTGAAAACTATGCCCTATTCAATTCGCACTAACACCACTACCTTTTTTATATTCGTTCTACAAATTGCAAAATGTTTTTATCACCATTTTTCTTATTGAAACTCTAGCTTTTACAATGTGTTGGATCGACGAAATGATTGCATACTTTGAAAGGTTGTTGAGTTGCTTAGTAATAGGGTTTCTTTGGACCCTTTGGAAACGGAACCCTAATAGACGGACCAGACGACATTACGACAATCCTTCGAACTGCCCTTACTTGCATACTTTTGGTACGAATTAAAATTAAATGAATGCAAAAAATGCAAAGAATTCAAAAGAATGCAAAAAATGCAAAACAATGCCAACAATTTAAATTAAAAAAAACATGTAGATAATAAATATGCGGAAATCAGAGTTATTAGGTTCCTTAATGACTAGATTCACTAGATTGCATTTATTAAAAGGGTGCAAAAATGAATGCAATCTTTTTTAAACCGTAGAGAATTGTGATTGCAGCACTATTTTTGGTGAATTCATATAAATTTCAAATAAAAAAAAGAATGAATTGATTTATAAGAAATTAAAACTCACAGCGGACTGCAAAGGTAAATAAGTGAATCCAAATCTTGAACGTAAAACATCTGTCCCTTCAGTAGGATACTCTTTAGACCCTGGGAGATTTTTCGGTCTCCCGACGGATCGGTATCGTCCTCCTCAGCACCGCGCATATAATTGCATGCCTCATGTAACGACATCTCATCATACATATCCCCTTCAGCACTCATAACAGCCGCCTGCAAGTCCAACGTGTTGCTTCTGCCCGTCCTTATCAGTTCCAGTTCAAACAAAACTGTTGGCATTTGCCGGATATCCTGCCACTCGAACGGTGTACCCTTGGGACGACGACACTTAAAGTGCTTCATAATTTTCGAACCAATGAAACTTTTCGGTGGCTGGCCCGGATTATGAAGGATCCACATTTCAATAACCTGTTTTGCGTGGGCGAAACGAAAATTTAAAATGAAAAACAAATTATTAAAAAAAAAAAGCCAAAACAAAATTTCAGTTACCTTCTCCCCAGCGTGGGTTATCTCCATTTGGGGATTGACGACGAGCGTAAACGGAAACAGCTCGAGGAAAATATTCAAATCAACATGGGGCAGGGATAATTGAGAAGGATGCGCCATCGTGTTTACCCTCGTGGCCATCTGAAATTATTACCATCCGATATGAAATTCAATTCAACAGCAAAAAACTTCCATTCTCCATTTTTCACTCACATAATCGGTGTTGTTAAAATCGAGACGATATTTAACAATCACCGTCTTTGGGCTGTCTGTCAATTTGATGGGTCCTGCTGTGCCGCCCGGAATATCGTTTTGGCTCTCGGTCACGTACGCTTTTATCCTTAGACCGTAGAACTCCTGGGCGACTTCTGTCATCTGACCGATTAGATATTTGGACATGCCAGTCCTTCCGCTGCGATATAAAATAACAGCGCCTTTCTCGTCCATATGAATCAGCTGCATCGAGGGGCTCTTCATCTTCGGATAGGTGAAACGCATTTGAAGATGGATATTGTCAATTGACTGAAGGAAATCACAGAAGAATCGTCCTGTCGCTCGTATCATCTTGTCATAGCTGAAACGAAACATGTGAACCAAGTCTTCCGAGCCAATGTCCAAACAAAACTCACCCGAAATTGCTGAAAAACCTTACGAAACATTTCCCATAGAAATTCATGCAGAAGTCAAAGGACTCGCCGGTACATGCCGAAAGGGCTGCTGCCAAATCTGGCATCAGGTGATCTGGATACAACTGAAATGGAAATCGAACGGCGTTATATGAATTATTTCCATTTGGGACAGATGCGAAGCCCAATATTTGCTCACCTGATGGGTCTTGAAGGAATTGTGTTTACAGTCAGTAATCTGGCATACTTGCTTCCACACATCGATTCCATATTCAGCCTGTGGAATTGAACGAGATATTATTTACGGCGTGTGGGAGGGGGAAGAAAATTCAATTTCGACGACGACAAAAGAGGACATTTTGGGTGGTTGTGGGGGACTCTGGGACTGACGGTGTGGAAACACTCTGCTTAGTCAAGGGAGCAATATATTTTTGCGAAGACCGTGCGTCGTGGGGAGGCAAATTGTACATTTTGTTGTGAATTGACTTTTATTTGGGCGCGCTATGATGTATGGAAAAAGGAGCCACCGGAGGATATGAAATAATTCCTCATGACAAATGTACATAAAGAAAGCATTATTTTACGTTCACACTGTTTAACGAAAAGGATTGAATTTGTGGAATGAACCTTTTCCTGATATGGTTTTATGTGCAGTTTCTTAATGGAACCTAGGTTGAGTAATGGGCTAAAAAAATATAACGGCCAGTGCCTTGACAATTTGACTGCGAAAATTATATACGACTTTGGACTTTGTTCGACTCGACCATCTTCAAGATTACATTTTACAGGTAAAACGCTCAGTTGAATGACTTTCGCTATCAAAATGTAACTCTTCCATTCGAGCCACTTCTCTGCAACTTCGATTAGTTTACGGCCATCAAAATCTATCTACTAAGCAAGTAACTGAAGCCCTAGTAAGCAAATTAAGCAACTCTATTACGCTATTGTTCATCAAGCCACCTATCCGCACTGGTTATGAAAACCAACCTCAAAATGCTCTTTTGTGCGGTTTATGATCCAGCGTAATAAGTGGGCCCCAATTTTTTTTTCAAAGCGGTTAATTGTTGTACCCTCTCTCTCTCTCAATCTTTCTCTATCTCTCCCTCTCTTTCTGTACTAAAACATTGCAGGGGAGTTTGACTCCTCTTGCACAGAGCGCGCTGAAGGAATAGGAGATGACTTGAAACATTGTTTAGTGTGAGGTATATTTTGCTTTCAATTGTCCCATGTGTGGGACGGAAAGTCGACCTTTTTGCATTCGTTTAATTCGCAGTAATTTATCCGACATTAGCAAGTGCACTCGAAAGTATAGTGTTTGGAAGATTAATTCATCAGCCTGCTTTCAGTGGTATGCTTCCGTATCGGACCAGCGAAATGAGGGAAAATCACTTGGAAAAGCACAATTCGTTCTGGAATAAGGTTATATTTGCTGATGAAAGTAAATTCAACATCTTTGGCTCAGATGGTCGTCGTATGGTGGGGAGAAAGCCAAACACTACTTTAAACCATACAAATTTAACACCTACTGTGAAGCACCGCTGCGGAAAGGTTATGGTGTTGGGATGTATGATCTCTTCCGATGCTGGAAATCTTTATTTCATAGCCTACACAATGGATAAATTTGGCTACTTGAATATCCTCAAAGAAAATCTGGGTCTCGACGACAATTTTGTTTTTCAACAGGACAACGACCCCAAGCAATGTACAATGTCCGAACGAACGAGCATCTGTGGGATTACTTGGAGAGTTTATTCGTGAGCATACAATTTCTAACAAAAATGACCTCAAAACCATCTTAATTGAGGAATTGATCAAGATTTCTCCGGACATGACTGTCCTACTAGTCACTAAGTTTACTTTTAAGTTCCTTATTTTATTTAATTTTAAGTTATGTTTTTCTTTCATTCCTAATAGTTTTAAAAAAAAATTATTTATTTTTTATTTGAATATTGTCGAAGTTTATCATAGAACAAACAAAAAATATGCTTGGTGTACGGACACTTATTTGACTATGCTGATCTTGTATTAATTAAAGGAGCTTCGTTAATATTATTCAGACTAAGAAAAAATTCCTGAATCGTAATCGCAGCGACTTATATTACGAACAACAACGTTTCATTTTCTTCTCCAATTCTTCCATATATCTTAAGAAAAAAAAAAACTTTACACGGGAACAAGGTTTTTCGTCCGAGGTTTTGAACAGAACACCTTATTCCTTTGACGTCATAGAGAAAAAGATCAAAAGAATAGAAGAGAGGACCCGGGAACAAATCCGAGTATGAATATCTGGCATCTGGTGAGAAAAGGTGACATAGATCCGGCATTCGAAATCACTGAGGAGGCAGAGGCGATTAAGGCCCAGCATAGACAACAAAATCGGAGCGAGCTTATGTCAACTTTGCCGGACGCTGTACAATTATGCCTTTCAGTTGGCCCAGCATAGGTGTCCCCGCATTGTGCACATCGAGTATAAATATAATCACTTTTGTTTGAAGATGTTTGTTTACCTTAATCTTTTGTTTATATATTTTTTTCAATAGGTGTTCCGGCTAATTTGGCATTTGGCGCTGGCATAAGCCAGAGGCACTGGTAGGCGAACAATACAGAAAACATAACAGCTAAGAGGGTGCAGAACGAGATGCAACAACAGACGGTGTTTTCAATCGTCGGCAATTGTCGGTTTAGGAAGTCTTTCCGAGGGTTTGTTATGAATTTTTTTTTAAATAGTTTAAGGGGTTGACAAATAATTTACAAGAAATCTTTGATTTATAAGAATCAGCGTTAAGAAATCGGTCCTTAAATTTTTTTTAATGAAAATTAAGTTTTTATTCTAAAAACGTTGAAATAAGTATGTAAACACCCCGTTCTGATACTGTAGGTGCATTACTGAATATAAGGTCGAAGGGTGCCAACGGGGCCCTAAAACTTAGATTAAGCTGTCGATCCATCGGTACGTTCGTCTGTTTTTACTGAACCGTAACATGTAGACACTTGAAATATAGGCAGAATGTTCACTTTTACATGAAATAGAGCTTAGGGCGGTCCCCATACAAAAAGCTTGCGCTTAAAATCGCAACATATATTAACGTCAAGAAGCGAATTCTGAGAAATTTAAAAGTTAAAAAATATGTAGTGTTGCATAATGTATTGTGGTACGGCACCCTTCGAATGCGAGGCCGACGCGCACTTGACCACTTTTTGAACTTGACAACGTTCATGGGGAAGCTTCCTTTGAAATTAAGCACATAATGTATATAAAAAAAATTATTCAACACATTACCTGTCATTCTAAAACCTGCGAAATTGACAAATTATATTATAAAAGTTAGACATTTTTTTCGCAAAAAGGTTGCAGTCAAAATTATTCAGAGTATACCCGGATAATCATAAGCCTTTGAAATCAATAAAGAAAGATACAACAGATCACTATAGTCAGCGACGACTTCCTATTGCCTATTTCACCAATCTATAATTTACAACCACAAATTTTTAGCCTCGTTTTTAGTTTCACAACTTTCGAATACATATATAATCCACAAATTTTTGATAAGAATGCAAAAAAGTTGTGGCAAAAAAAATTGGATCTCTGATTGACTTGCAGTCAACATATGTTTTTTTACAAGTTTGCTGAAAGCCATGTTCTGTGTTCTGTTATTCTTGAAGTGATTTCACGGCCGTACCCCTCGCGAGTGACTGATAATCATCCGATGAAAAAATGTCAAGAAAAAGCATTTGGGCCGGTTGGAGTCGGTCATGGCTCTCAAAAGAGCTGTCGCTACACCAATTTTCTTTACACTGGAAGTGTTGCCACAAAAACGGCAATAAGGATATTGGAAATATGAATACGATTTCAGAATCGGTGGTCTTATTGAACTAACTTGGATATGGAACAACATTTTGAAAAGTCAATTAAAAGCTTATGTTGTATGAAGTCAGGAAATAATGCTTTTCGTTACAATCTTTTAGGTATGTAATATCCGGTTCACTCATTAACAAGCATGTGCTGGTGTGGTCATTATCACCTTCGTGACCAAATGAATGTGCTTCACTATAACTATGTATAGTATATCCCTGTGGTGAGAACTACAATGGAAACAACATTTCATGGTTTTTTTAGAGTTAATGTGTACCAACAAGCAAGTTGTTACTGAACAAAGAAAGTACGCTCTTAAAGGTATCTTTTTAATATGATGCAGCTTTCTTTGATTTTAAGATGTGAAGCGAAACCCAATCAGTCGAATACAGTCATTTATGAATGCATGAATTCCTTAACACTCATTTCTATTTTTTTCAAAGTTTTCAATTCGTTCCCCTTTTCTGATTTTTGGTATTTATTTAATTTAAATAAAATTCAAAAGTAACTGATAATACTTTTATCTCCTTCTCAAATTTGAGTCCATATTCCACTAAGTAAGGAAAGTGGCACTTACATAATAAGCCGGGAAGGAATATCAATCAATCTTAACATATGGTTCCGATATCGATTTTGAGTCCAGTGCTCGAACCACTGTGACTTTTAAGCTTCTGGCCTCAGTGTTCGCAATCCGGATGGCTAAATTCTACAAAGGGTATATGAGCAGTTAAGGCCAATTTTCACTCCAGGGCATGCCAAGCCTGTAACGAATTTTTAATTGGTTTTGAAGCTTAAACGTATTTCGATAGAATAATTAAATCTCTGATGAAATTTAAGGACCGATTCTGCTGCTTTCTCACGAACTATAACTGAAATTGAAATGATTGCTTCCAAGTTAGAGATTCAATAGAGCGGAGATGAATTGGGAGCATTTCGAAATCAAAAGTTTATGCGCTGGCCCACTGCGAAAAGTCGAAAACCGCAAATTGATCATCGGAAAGCTAGAAGGAGCTTTAAGCTTTGCTTACAGATCAGCTGAAACTGCAAAGCTTGTGGCGAAAAATCTGAATTTCAGCCACAAAAGGGGCCGCAATCATATTACGCAAAACATGATTTAAGCGGATGAATCAAACTCAAAATTCGTCAAAAGTATTATTAAAAAAGACAAGACGTGGGTGTATTAGTAGAATATTGAATTCAGGCCTTAGGCGAGCGCATGTCATACTATACATCGAATAAGCCAAAACCTGAAACTGATGAATGATGGTGACCGTTTTCAAGGATTCAAACGCTGTTGTGCATCATTTTAATTTGGCAAAAGATCAGAAAGTTAACAAAGTGCATTACTTGGTCTTGAAAAGACGTTTGCCTTGTGCGGTTCGCCAAATCAGGACGGATTTGCGGGCAAACAGAATAACGCCCCGTCATAAGTTTTTGACCATACAACAGCCCCAAATTCGTACAGACTTGGTTCACTGCTTTTTCTTTCAGTTCGATCGACGAAAGAAATCGCCCCGCGGAAGCGTTTTAGGAACCGATAACAGATATCAGAGTCCGATTATTAAAAATGTTTCGAATATTGGATCAAGCTTTGGAACTGAATGAGTTTTAGTCAATGGAGAATCTTTATAAAAGGAGGATATCTATTACGAAAAATAAACTTGTAGTTTAAGCCTTCTGAATTAATTTTAGAAGTAACACGCGAGTGATTACATATTTGTCCTCCAAATTGTTTGAAGGTAAAATGTTTGGAGCCGTTTGAAGTAGGTTAACATCTGTATGTCCTACCCTCCATTGGCGCAAAAAAGTAATGGTGTATCCACAACAAAGAAACATTTCAGGACACATTGTTTGAAAAACGGGTTTGAAATGTTTCACTATTGTTTTAAAAAAAAAACTTTTCAAATACATTTCAGAAATGTTTCTAATTTTTTTTTTTTGTGTGGACGTTTCTGAAATGATTCTTTGTTTCCCTGAATATCCATCCAGTTTTGTACTTGAAGTTTGATTGGATAACTGATAGCAAAGAAATATTTTAAAAATTAGAACTTATTCAGGAGGCTTAAAATTAGAAGAAGAACTCCAAATCGATAGTTTATGTGGATATAAAATAAAATTAGGAGAAGAACTTCAAATCGATAGTTTATGTGGATATATAAATTTGGTTAATATTTAATTTGTTTTTATTTTCAAAATGTTCATCACATGGATCCCACAAAAACTTTTTTCGTTTCAAGAAGTTGAATTGAATTGGAGTCGGCTTAAGACGCAAACACAAAAGTCGAAGGAGCTGTCAACAATTGTTTTTTGTTTTAATAGGTCTTCTGAAAGAAAACTAGACTTGGCAGACATTCGGGAACATCGCACGACATCAAAGTTCATTTACCTCAAAAAAAAATACTTTCGGTTAAGCACTTAAAATTTTATTTCGAATACAAAGTCAAATAAATAAAAAAAAAAAACAAAACCATGTCCACACGCAAATTACATATAATAAATTTATCATAACCCTTCTAAAAATGTTCAATGAAACATTTTTTGGTCTGTCAATATATTTTTTTGATTAATGTGTTCCGATAATTCTAATTGCTTCACTCCAAATAAAATAAGCAACCAAAAATACAACAAAACAATTTCTTTTCAATCAACATAAGCATTGCCAAACAATAATTCTTCATCCCTAAATCGATTACCAGTACTCAAAGTAGGCAAGCAATTCGCATGCTAACTCGCAAAAGACACACTAAAAAAAAAAAAACAACGAAGCCATCCCCTCATCTAAGAATAAAAAACAATTACGCTCTTCATTATTCAAATGCCCCCACACTTTATCACAAGCCCCCCTCCCAAAAAGAAGGCCAAAATGGAAGCACAACCAAAAAAAAATTCTATTAAAAAAAAATATGCACCTTAAAAATTTAGCATAGATACAAAAAAATGAAAAAAATGATAATTAAGAAAACATTTAATTGTCGCGTGCTTACCTGCACATAATGCTGGACACTTTCCAAGAGCATTCCGTACATATTCGTCGTATTGTTCTCTGCTTCGTGTGCCCTTAATTGAGTTCAATTCAAGAATTTAATAGATAGTCTGCTACAATCAGCACGACACCACTCAAGATACGAAAACGAATATCCCTTGGGTTGGTATCCTGCAACGAGAGACATGAGATACTCTTAATTATTGCTAAGCCATTAGCTATTAATTGAACAACCAACCTGGCCAATTAAAACCGAAATTACAATCCAATGTCGAGGCAGACGGCTAACTCTCTTTCAGTCTTACAAGTATCTGAACTTCACTTTGCTAGAGGTGACATTTTCGTGTCACACTGTTTCAGGAACGTGACATAGAAACGGAAAAAAAACGAGAATATAACCAAGTTTTTTTTTTAAGCAATGAAGATAGCAAAAAAAGGTGAAGAGAAAAAAATACATCAAACTAGCAGAAGCACATTTGTATCTACTGGCAACGGCTTAGCATAGATACTTTCTGCAGCAATATATTTACATATTTCCAATCGAATTCGATAGAGACAAAAAGCAAAATGAAACAAGATTAAAAGAGATCTAAAAACTTTTAATTTGATTAAAAATACATTTCATTCGTTAGCAGCTTGCGATACTCACACTCTAATTATAACTTAAGCTCCCTTATAGGAAAGTTTAAAGATAATAAAAAGTAAAAATTTAAATTACACGGGCCACCATATTCGGGCGTTACCTTACCTTAGGCTACGTCAACATTTACGCAAGCAATTCCTTTTGAGTTAATCAAGCAGTAAAAATTCGAGACGAGGAGCCTCTATTCAGTCCGAAGGAACCAAGCCACGTGCTTGTCCTCGCTTGCTGGCCCAACATGGTACGCGGAAACATTAAGGCTCAACTTGTACAGTAAGTCAACTTCGATATAAACATTTTTATTTTTTTATTAATTAAATAAAAAAAATTATCAAAAAAATAGGTTTGATTGACAAGCTGTGGCCCTAAGCCTGCGTTCGCATTGAGAATAAATTGGTTAATAAAGGTCGTGACAATCATGGTCTTGCACAGCTATGATGTATCTATTTATATCCACATGATAAAAGCACCTCCAATTATTGAAGGCATTCGTAAGATTTTTGAATGCAGAAGCGCTAAATTGAGGACTCGTCACTGTATGCTTTTTTTGGTCCTCATTTTTTTTATCTTTTTTGAAGATTTAATTTAAGCTTCATTGAACTAAATTTCACTCCAATTTGTGCAAACTTGGGCCAGTTTAATGACATGAACATCTTTAAAAAATCCAATTATGGAAAATCCCTTGATGACTCAGTAGATTCCTATCTTTACAGAACCTTTTGGAATTTAAAAGTTCAGTTTTTTTTTTGTCATCCACGGTTAAAGCGCAGCTTCCTGGCATACGCGATGGCTTGACGTTTGAGCCGGAGATTTGGTCTTCCCTTTTTTCTGTAACCTGGTAGCTAGAGCATTTAAGTTCATAAGCTTAATGACCGAACAATAGCCAACGATTTTCTTCTTCCAGACTCAATACACAACCTTGCACAGCTCGCAGATGTTCGTCCTCAGCGCTGACAGGACGGTTTATTCCACGGAAAATTATTCTTTCGAAGGTCTCTTAAATGTGTGCTGCAGTCTTGCTTATCGCCCAACTATGTAGAACATGCTTTTGGTTCATCGAGTAGGAAATTTGCTAAGATGAGTTTTAATCAGAACCTCCTTCACTATCTCAATGTAATAGTTGTCTATTGTAATGCTTTGTATCCAAGCTGGAGACCGACGGGTGGACTTTCAGTCGACAGACTATATTCATTTTCATCTTCAGAAATCGTCAGGCCAACTTTTTGGGCCTCTTCTTTCCTCGCTGTTATGGAGACGGTATCGCCTGCGGTTTGAAAAGTCGGACTTCAATATCACAGCATCGTGTGTGATCGGACTTTATGAGACAAAATCGGATCAGTTTTCCGCTCAAGACAAGAGCGATTTACGCTGTCATAAGCGGCTTTGAAGACGATGTAAAGGTGGTGTGAGAATGGACTTGAAATATGTTTTCATGCACCATGACTTTGGGTGTGTTAAAATAATGAACAGAGGTCGACCGCGACTTCATCTGCGTAGATTTCGTGTACGTTGGAAAGTTGCAGAACTCAGAAAAGGTCTATTCGCCGCTTACTGACAACAAAGCGTACTACTTGTCTAAGCAATGTTGTGTTAAAGGCAATTATTATCTTAGTGTTTAAAATTCTTCTGTGCGGGTGTAAGTCACATAACTCCTCCTAAAGGGCTGCACCAATTTTGTAGAAAATGTTTGGGTGTGTTTGAGTGAGTCCCTATATAAGTTTTGTTTCACTAAATAATATTTTGTAATGCATAATTGACCGATAAACCGTAATAATGTTCTTAGTTCGCTCAGATTTTTTTGAAATTTTTAAGTTATAATTTTGAGGAAAAAATTTACAATGTATTTCGAAAAAAAATGCGATTTTTAAAGCGTGATGAGCCGTTTAGATTGCAAAGCTGACAAAATTTTGATGCTTTTTATTTTCAGTATAATTTTTTTACTCCGTGCGACCTAAGGACTGGTCTGCTTCGTTAACTATTATTTTTTATTTATAGTAAAATAGAACTGAACATGTAAAAAATTAATGTAAACAAAAGACAGCAGAGAAAAGAGTTTACAATTATTTTTTTTTCTTTGAAACAGTTTTAAGCATTCATATTGAACTTTTTTATGAATAAGAATATTGAGCTAAGCACAACAATATTTAAAGGACTCACATATTCATATACCTGCAAACTTTCTATAAATACCATTTATGTAAAAAAAACGCAGCTTGGTTTTACTGCGGAAAATTGGGATTTTCTAAATAGTTACATACACCTAGATTTAATATAATATTATTCTTCATCATTGTTCCGGAGGCATTATATTACAGAGTCATAAGTGTGCACCAAAAACAGCGAAAAATTAATCGTACGATACTCTATAATTTTATTATTAATTCTTCTTACACACAAGATTTTGTATTGGCTGTTCAAGTGAACACCTTTCTGAAGAACATGTTCTGAAAGTAGACATTTCTGCAGTTAGTGAAGCGAATGATTTCTTTGAAATTCGGTTTCAGCGTAAAATTCAACTCCACCAGGCAGTTGATAAATATGCGAACGCCCGATTATATACACATGACTCTTTTAGATGAAGGAAAGTAAATCCAACCACATGGCTACAAAACTGACTTTTCCCAATCTTTCGATCGAATCTACATGACTCGTTCATCAAAGTTAACAATAAAGACCCAGTTTCTTGGTCCCGTCACTTTTTAAAGCCCCACCATGACGCTTCAATGGTGGCTAGACCGTTCCTGCGATTTGTCCTTTGCGATTTTTTGTGGCGTTTTCAAATCTTTCGTTTATGTCCAAGAAATTTCAAAGACCGGAAGGCCTTCATTCGGTAGCCCTTTTATAAATTCTTTTTCCTTTAGTTGTTGTACTCATAAACTTAAGTAAAATAAGTAGAAATGAATATCAATTCACCCACTGTCTCAAGAAACTATTTGCATTGACGGCGTTCATATTCCATCTTCAAAAATCATCTACCGATTTAAAATATCTTTGTTTCAATTCAACGTACAGTTTAAATGACGAACCACCAAAGAACACAAATTTCCAACACAATTGCGGTAGGCAATATAATAAAAAACATTTACGAAAACAAATCTTATGTGTCCTTAATGATTGTCAGATAAATTGAAACGGTTTCAATTCCAAAACCTTCCTCTTCTTTGATTTTCCAAACGACTTAAAAAAGGCTTAAATTATACCCTTAACAAGCATCGCTGCTAATTCAACAATTTCCTGCACCCACTTTCAAATAAAGTGTCTCCCTTACCACACACAAAAAAAAAAATTAAAAATACATTTCACCTAGTCCTTACCAAAAAACCAGGACTTTTGAGAAGTCATTTAAAAAAATCGTCACTGTGGTACTTAATGGGCTCATGTTCAACAACCATTAAAAATCCTACCCCCAAAATAATAATTAAACAAAAGAAAACTCTTCACTTCGTGATAATAATAATAAAATACAAAAAAAAACACAACCCTCGTTGTGTCTACTAATCCTTATGTCAATTTCAAAGGATCCCAATTTACAACCCAGAAAAAAAGAAAACAGAACCTGATGAAATTCCTTAGAGCCGCCCGTTTTGTAAATTCCCATTATGAACGAGCAGAAGTGATTATCGTGAAAACAAACAATTTTCATTGAAATTTAATTCTTTGCAAATCCTTTCGGCTTTATTATCCTCACTAAATATGAATGAATGTGTCCTCAAGCCCGGTTTCTGGTTTCCAAGCCATTTAACCCAATTTCGCACTCAACTTGAAGGCACACCAATTTGACTCGTACTCTTAACGCTTGAAAAAAAACAAAAGATTCTCACTCTGTTGAACCTTTATGCAAATTCGTCCTTTCTCATGCTGCTTCTGTCAAGCACAATTTTCTTTTAAAATTATTTTTTTTTCCCGATTTCCCGGAACAAATTCCGAGCAGTTCTGTAGAAAGTTCTGAAAAGCCCGCCCACAGCAGCTGTGTCTCAGTTATTGATTGGCACGCCGCGATACGCCTGCCGAAGCAGCAATAACAAACGTATCCTTATGGCCGCAGGGCATTCCAAAATAACCTGTCTTTCGACACAGAAATGTCTTGAATGCGAGTACACTGTACAGTTGTAGCTCGAGTGTAATTTCCGTGATTTGATTAAATGATAAAGTGTCTACTCGCAACAGATCCTGACGGTTCACGACCTCTCGCTGGCAGCAAAATTTAATAAAGAAAACGCCAACCAAGGAGCACAAGGATACGAGTATTTCAAAATTTTGTTTACACCACAGCGTTATTGGAAAATCATCAACGACTATGTAGACTACCCGAGACCAACGCGAAGGATCCGTTTGGATCCTTATGCTAAGTTCCTTAATCCGGTGGGGCAATACCAAGGAACTCGCACAGTTTCCATACCGAGTGGAACAAATGGCGGCGTGGCAATGAAGCTTGAAATTAACGGATGGAAATATTTTCAATTTCATTGTAAAAGGCGATTTAGTCTTCCAGGACCTGTCGGCAAGGTCGAGGCGAGGATTAATTGATTTATTGTTAACTCGCCTGGAACGCAACAATTGCTCAAAGTTCGAAAGTCACGTTTGCTGGTAGGCTCGAATAATTGCACGTGTGCACGCTGGCGAAGAAAATTAAAATAAAAAACAAAATCAAGTTGCCGCCATAATTTAGCCGGTTTTCGCTTAGTTAAGCAGGATATGCGGGGCCGCCTTTTACGTGAGCGAAATGCTATGAAAATTCCTCGAATTAAGTTAGTGGGTCGCCTTTGTTTTTGTGGGTGGGCGGGTGAGCGGATATGCCCTGCTGTTTTGGGGAGCCAGCACAACACATGTGGTGTGCCTGTGTCGAGCAAGGACGAAAATAGCAAGCACTCCTGGAGACGAGGCTGAGCTGTTTAGTCAGAGATAAAAATCATTTAGATTGCTTTTGATTGTGACTTTCAACGATGTGCTCCTTGAATGATGAGCTTCTAGCAGGAGGCATCACGTGCTTAAAATTACCATATTTCGTTTGCGGATGTTGGGATACTCGAGAAAACAAACAAAAGAATCGTTTTCAATGTCAAAAACTGGTGGGCTGTGTTTTTGAATTGTTTTCAAATTTTTTTTTTACTGCCACATCCCGTTGTTTAGAGATATGAATGCCGTCGGGTTGGCCTTTTAAGGTAAATTAAAACGAGCTTAATGAGGGTAAAAGAAAGCATGTGAAACCAAAATATAGCCGACCAGCATCTCTAACTAAGAGAACAGTAATATACACTGCTGTCCATAAATTTCCGTACAGCTTATTCTGCAAGAGAAATTACTATTAAATACAAAGGCGGCTAAGGGCGTGTGGAGGACGTACACGGAGGGTTCCGTACAACCATGCGATGTGCAACACTATATTTTTAAATATTTATTATTTTGTTTTTGGAAAGCAGCTCCTTAATAATTGGTTTCCGTTGACAGTCTTTGAGTACGGAACCCTTAAAATGGTTGCCAAGTAAAAATGAGTGAAAAAATTTTCCTCGACGAAAATCTATACTTGTTTCTTCTTCTTCTAATGCAAGGATCTCCAAAAACTATATTTTTAGATCATAGACAGTTTTTATGAACCACTGTTAAATTTCTTTCGGTGTTCTTTTTGTTTTTCTCGATTTCGTCTTCAAGACTTTGAAAGACTTTGAAGAATGCTTCGGCTCATTATCTCTCATTAATTTGAATTAGAAGGTTTTGTTTTATTTATGATTCCGTCCATATTCCATCATTTTTATCACAAGCAGTGCTTCAGCATTATTAGCCAGCTGCCATTCTCCCCCTCATCATTTTCACTGTAACAACTACCTCGCTAGGAATAATCATCAGTTCCCCCTTAAGCTTAATTTCGGTCATATAAAGGGATTCGTTTTTAAGACGCACAACTCTGTATTCCTTACTCAGCAATTTGCAGAAGTTCAAAAGCAGTGTGCATCAGTACATGCCTCTGCGTTTTGTGTGGGCATCGTAAGGGTATTTAAAACTTCTTGAATGCGTCTGGTTTATTAAAAAATCGATACGGATGCGGTTGAACCGCTGCCATGCTGTTTGGAAGACATGATAAGCAAAGCAGCTGGGCTTATCGTCCAGCATTTCACCAAAATCAGTATCTTCTAAAGCAATAATTTTGCCCTTCCTACTAGGAGTTTGAATCCTAGTTGATTTAACAAGCCGAAGCAGTAGCGGTTGCCTTGGTTTATTTTCCGTCGAATCCCCCTGTGGTGTCATTTGTGGAGAATATATTTATTGCGAGATGGTTGAACTCCTTCACTGCCTTCGCACTATCCGTTCCAAGACAAGATTGAAGAAGTTACATTACAGTGCATCTCCTTGCCCAAATCCGGTGCACGTTTTTAATGGTTCGGAGGCTTTGGGTCCAAGCTGCGTATCTGTTTTCCAGGGAACCCGAATTAAGCCATCGCTTTGAAGAGCTCCGAGCTATTTATACTATCATGTTCCCGGATTTAGCGAAGTAATAAAATTTGGTGTATCTTTGATTTCCCGGGCTGGATGCCACACTGCATCCGATGTGTGTGGATTAAAAAGGCCTTAGACGTTCAAACAGTACGCTGAATAGGATATTTTAAGCGACCTCGACATATCCTCTAAACAAATCACTATTTCTGAAAACATGAACTAAGAATTCCAGCAGCGGAAGCAATTTTCAATACCCAAAGAGTTCCTTGAGGCATCCCTTGATTCGTTGTTTTTCTTAAAATTACTTTTATTTATAAGTTTCTTTTTTAAGTAGAATACCTGCAAGGGAAAAGAAATTAGAAAAAAAAGGATGATCATGAAAAACTTTAAAACCAAAAACAGTTCTCAGCTATAGGCTGCCAACGGGGCGGTCATGACACATTAGTTTGGGATGAACCTGACCTTAACAAACAAGCATCTCCAGCTAGCAGCCAATTGTGTTAATTGAGTTGGTTGATGTTCATTTCTTCCTGAATGCTGTGCACCACATAAGGTTAAGTCTTCATTTTTGTGAGCGCGTCGGCAGTCCTTAAACCTTTTTTGACATCAAAATGTATCGGTGGCATCGTTATTGATCTAAGTAGCAGCGAGCATTTTCAATTGTCATCCTGCACAGTCGGACGAATTTGGCATGGATATCAAAAGTTGTTTAGGTGCTCTATCCAGTTTATTTCTATCAATGTTAACCGCTGAACGGCTGGACATTTCAAATGCGGATTTCGAGGACTATTAAGCTGTACATGTCAGCATTCGGATGCATTGCTTTAAACACTTGAGGAAACAATATATAGTACTATGACCTGGAAAAGGCCGTCTTCACCGCTCATGAAGTTATGGTGTTCATATTTAAGGATACCGAAGGAAAGGCAATTGTAGATAAACTAAAAAACCGAGCCACTATTACAGGATGATACAACGCAGACCAAACTTCATGCTTGAGTGCTGTTTTACCAAAGGAACACTTGGCATACAAAACCGAAGTTTCTATTGCTGCAATTCTTTAAGCGCTCGAAAATTAAACTTCAATCTTTTTATCCAGCTCGAAGACCATCACTTCAAATATCGCCCGCTGAAAAAGTAAAAAACAAATTCCGGCTCCCGAAAGGCACCTACCCGTTGATCTCCCAAATACGAGCGATCCACCAAGCTTGTTCATGCTATTGTCTATATCTGCTCCAAGGCGATCTTATAAATATCATTCTGATGAAACAGAAACAATTTTCAGTGCTGTGTGCGAATTGGCGATTTTTTGTAAGTGACCCGTCTACGTCTAAGATAAGACTTAACTGGATAACACCACGAAGATAAGGGTCTGACCAAGTAAGGCGCTAACTATCGTGCTGTATGTCATTGAGCTAGAAAACCCAGGACATCAGGTTGTCTAAAAACAATTTCTTCCACGACAAGCAAAAGTAACTTGATAAGAATCTCAAATTTGTGGCTTCACCTTAACATATAGAAATATGTCCTCGCGGACTTTTTTATAGAACTTTTTCAGCTCTAAATCTTTTCTATAGAAAGCAATTAAATATCTTTTACCGTTAAGGGAGCGTTCACAAAAAAAAACATTCGCTCGACCGTTCTTTACTTACATAATTGGTCGCCTAGAAAGGGCCTTTTTATACAAACGGGCCATTGTTAGCCATTGTTCATTTCGAAGTCCTATTGTAAATATTGGTCAACCAAGTTTTGAAATTGGATGAGCAGTTTCGAAGATAACCTCATACATACAAACTTACAAACTTTACCTCTTTATTATATAAGATAAGATTGTTAAGAACAAATAAATAAATAAACAACACTTTTTTTGTGTATGGACGGACGAACTGCGGTTGGTGAAACTTTGGTAAAAGGGTTCCGTTGGTACCCTTTAGTGACGGTACCCTAGAAACCGGAGTGTTCGGAAACATAGGTCTTGACAAGAGCAATGTAGCAGCTGGCTGGCTTTGAATAGAGCGACATCTATATTCTTGTCAAAATGTCGACATTGTTGATGCCTGGTGCTTCGATTTCTAATTAAACATCGATTCACGAACGGCCGACCTTACTTTCTTGTTGATATCCCAAGAGGAACTAAATAATCGAGCCTTAAACAGAAACGTCCGTGGCCTATAAAAAAAAAAAAATTGCCCTTTTCGATTCGAAGGTCGTTGTCCTTGCGTTGGTCATCGACAGTAAAATCATCCTTATTTGAAGTTCCTCATTGGTTCTTAACACTCAAATACTGTTACACTCGTTATGAAAATAGAGTAAAAGTCTGCCTACTTAGACATGAATTAACTCGAGCATCATTGATTGAATGATTGATGATGAAGTAATATTCCTTCAAGCCAAATAAAGACATCAATCAACATTCCAATCGATTGAAATATCATTGAAATACTTTGGGAAGTGCAGGTGCCACTCACGTTTTTCTTTTCTAACAAAACCTTTTGCAGAAACCTCAGCAATGGTCTGAACGGATTAAGGAACTATTTTCCCAAAATATCAATTATCATCCATGATCCCTTTTCCAGGATCTTATTCCGAAGTTATTACTCACACCTAAAGGAACTTTCTAAATGATTGACATCTCATTTATGGAAGAATGAACTCGTATTTATGTATATTAAGGGATGTTTTTATAGGAAAGGACGAGGAGTTATTTTTTTCTATTATTGTTTCCGGATGAAGGGAAAAAAAGCGAGGAATAATGTCGGTCTTTTCCGAAAAGCGGATAAAAGATGTGGAACAACAATAAATTCTGTGACAAATACATGCGAACATTTCACGCCCAATAACGAACAAGTGACATTAAATACAGAATGGCTAAAGGACCTCTTGACGAAAACTGAGGAACACATTTCTGAACGCAATTTTGGGGCAGCAAATTGCTTTCCTTTTGCCTCGCATCTGACGACACGAGAAGAGTCAAACCACTTAGTCATCTTTGAACTTTTTTAACAGATTCTTTTGGGGATTATTGTACAAACTCCCAGGATTAGCATTTAATTTTTTTTTTCTCTCATTTTTTTTATTCGTCCTTGCAACAATACCAGGACTAAAGACCTAAGAATGATGTGTTTTTATTTGTTATTCTTTTTTTTTGCATTACATTTAACGGCGTTGAAAATAAAAAAAAATCCTTCAAAATAAGGCTCGCCTTGTATTCCTTTTTTGGGGTAACCGATACTTTGATTTCTTTTTTTCAATAGACAGTACCTTGTTAGGACTGCGTTTACCGCAGAGAGTATGACAGCAGAGCACTAATTTAATCGGAAAGGCAATAAAAAAAGATTCGTTGTTGAATCTATGGGAATTTCATGGCAAACGATACCTTGCGCAAGGAAGTTCTGGAATGAGAAGTTTAACGTTTAAGTCATATTTGCCTAGAGGCGTTATTTAAGATTTATTTCCTAGCTAGATGAGGAGAAGATGGGAAAACGTTTAAATTGTTTATTTATGTGGAATTCAGAGTTCCTTTATTTTTTTTTCTCTGCAGAAGGAGATTGTGGGTGTGGGTGAAATTACTAAATCCGTTGTGCTTTGTCCGTAAATAATTTATTTTGAGAAAACAGCTCGAAGGCATTCTTATGGTTTTCATTTTCTGTGTAGTTTCTTAAGTTGAAACGAAAATAATTTTTCCGTCTTGCCGTGAGGGGCAGTTGGGGAGAATCCTTAAAGGGATTTAGAAAACACTGAATATTTGAGTGATGTTAGAATTGAAACACAATTTTCGAATTAATTAGGTGAATTGCTTTAAGGCCTAAAGGGGTTGATCATAGCACCGCATTAAAATTTATTGTAGAAGGAGGCTATACTGGAATTGAAGTTGAATTCAATTCTTTGAGAGTGATGTCGGTATATTCGAAAAATATAAAAATTCTGCTTGCAACGAAATGACAAATAAAATACTGTAATTGACCGAATGCAAATAAGTCGATATAAAATTCTCCGATCTCATATGGACTCCATCCATGGAGCAATCTCAATGAATAATATATGAAACAACTGCTCGCACTAAAAAGGGTAATAAAAACCCTTGAAGTGTTAGCAAAAAACATAAAAAAACGGGCATGACGCTGTAAAAATTGTCAAAGATTTTAGCAGAGCATTCATCCTTTCTCGTAAAAACACTAGAAACAATCAATCTCAGGCAGACAGAAGCGAGTGGTCAATTATTGAAAGTTTATCAGAGGCCAAGCAGTTCAAGTTGGCAGCCTTCCTCAATACAGAGGAGCCCTTAATAATATAAACAATTTTACAACAAAGAAAATTCTCATCAATAGCAACTGGGCTAAAGAAATAAGAAACAGCAGCATCTGGAACCAAACTATTGGAAAAGTCTCGGCAAGTAATGCTGCAGATAAAGGTACTCACTAAGATAATACTCTCATCAATGTCACGAACTCTCACTGCCATCTAAATTTAACTCGCCTCTACTGAAAAGGAAATAAAGATGGCTGGATAAGCAACCGTATCGAATCCGTCTGGCCTATTCATCTATTTACTCTCAAGCCCTCGGCTAAGGCTATGCTCCTCCTGTTCATTGTCGGGTTCAAGCTTTCTTGGAAAATTCTAATCCACTGTAACTGCATGTATTAAAAATTGAATGATTTGCAGAGTCCAATTCTTTGGAAAAGTCTAAAAATGCAACTAGTACCTGCATAACTTTGTCGCTACCAGCAAGAATGCCATCACTGGCTTTCAGTAGCGCCGTAATACAATTATGATTACCTGGAAAGCCCGACTTGCTTCCAGTAATTTACTTTTCTTCCTCATGAAAAAGCTTAACTTTACAATGCGATGGCTGGGCTGCACTGTGCTGTGCAGTTTCGGCTTAGAACCTTTTTCCAGACTTTTACCGGAATCCACCCAGGCTATGCGCTGTCATGTAATTTCTTCAACTTTTTTCTTGAACAATATCTTTCAAGTCAGTCTGTTGATGGTATACGAAAACGACATCATCCCAAGCGAGTTGGAATAAGGTTTAGATCCAACGAAGAATCAGATCTTTCAATCGATAGTACGTTGGTCGAAGGACCAAAATCAAGTGACTTCGCATCACAGTCCCCACGACTAAATCTCTTTATTCTAACCGTGATGGTTGGAAAGCAATTTAAGATCAGGATCAACTCGGTTGGCCTGATGAATAAGTTAGTATTTATTAAAAACTGAAAAAATCTTTTGAACAAATAAAACCAGTAAAATCTGCTAAAAAAAGCTACAGCATTTTGTATGCTTTAACACCTTTAAGTCGAAATTTACAAATGTTTCGGTTACCACCTTTCTGACCAGATTTTGAAATAATTGTATGTGTGAGAAATCCCACAAGCATACAATCAAAAGCCAATAACAATCGCTTAATCTTAGTGAACCCATTTCGTGTGAATAGTTCTCCCCAAAGCACAATCAATCAAGGAAGGTGCTTATTTACCCTTCATTGGCTTTCAATTAACAACAACACAAAATAAGAAGAAAAGTGTTTCACCCTCCAAATAAATGTCAACCGACCTTAACCACCCTTAAAGCTCTGACGGATAGTATGTATGTATACATTACCAGATACACGTAAAACCGACCTCCCTAAGTTCACCATCCATCCAAGGACGGTAGACGGTGAAGATCCTTTCAAAGCGGAAGCAACTTGGGGGGAATGGTTTTCTAAAAGATACACTGCGGCTGCGGCGGGCGGTTCATTGGACTGGTAAGTGTGTGATAAGTACAAAAGTGATTTGTGAAATGTTCAATGGGATAAATTTCGCAGAAATATTCCCAAAAAAAAAAAAAAACATAATATCCTGCGACATATTTCTGTTGATGGACTCGGTAGGTTCAGATACATATTCCTACACACGACTACGAGTATATTTCCATGTGTCTCCATTTTTTTTTTCCAGAATGAACATTTTGCTGGGCAAACAGGTGGAGAGAAAATTTTCATTTCGTTTTATAGCTTCACTCTGGAAAGGGAAGCCTGCCATGCAGCAGTTTCTAAATCCAACCGAAATGACAAGAAAAAATGAAAAATATGAAAACTGCTTTGATATCGAATGTGTGATATTCAGTCTTTATAGAAAGGAAGTATTAAATAGAGCTTCATCGAAAACTTAACAGCATTTAAGCAGCCTGAAGTAAACATGTATCGTTTTGTCTTTTCCTACGTGCACGACCTCAAATTAATCAAAACACCACATGATGTAGAATTGAGCAGAATTGAGTTCCTCCACAGGGGAACAAATGAACGTCTGATTGGATTGCACACATTATAAATGGAGCAACTGTGCAACGTTCGTCCTGACACCAACTGCACAGGATATAGCCTTTCGCAGAACTGTCGCAACTGTTAAATGTAATATTACAGAATGGAATATCAAACTTTGTTCCTATTGAATGCGAGCAAGAAGATGGAGACACAGCAGTGAATCCTTTGGGTGTGAAGTTCTGTAAAACGACTCGCAAGCCCATAGAGAGGAAGATCCTTATATTCTCATTCAGGCAGATACTTTTCCCTCGTCGCATGATATATCTACATACATATGTACTCATGTACGAGTCCTCACAAAGAGAATTGTAAATAACATCCTTGGATGGTCTTATTGGATTAACTTCTTCGGGGCAAGTGGCTTAACGTTCCTGTGGAGATGGATAGAATAAATTTAATTCGTACGTTCTTGTTTGGACTTAATTTTTGTATCATACAGAATACATACCCATTTTTTTTCTACGTACATGTGTTTCTGTAGGACGAATCGTCATTGGGATTCAAGGATTTGATGGAATTGCAAGCCGAGCCAATTCCATCAATATTGATCCTTAAACTAAAAGTGTGGATTTCTTACAGTTGCCTTCAAAGTTATAGGAGTGCAGTTTTCATCATAATGCTTATGATGATAATTCGAAAATCAGACAAGGAAATTCAACACATTTTTGGCTGCTCTACAAAAATGATTGCTCATGACAAAAACTATTGCGAAAAAATGAAGGCATTTAATTCAATCTGACATGAGGGTTAAATTTTCAAAATTCTCTTCCTTGGTTTTCCCCGATACCTTATTAAGCATATTCCAAGTTCTCTGAATAAATAATACTTCAAAGTTAATGTAAGAGCCTCCGCCTCTGATTTGCAATATTATAACGCGGGTGCACCTCAAGGCGCAGTAATCAGCCCTGTTCTTTATAATATGTATATGTATACACTTCAGATTTTCCAATGCTACCATCTTGTGAGTCAGCCATCTATGCTGCTGACACGGCAATTGTTTCATCGGTCTTCACATTGAAACTTATCTTCAAAATACAGTAAAAATATTGAATATTACAACCAGTGGAATACATAATTGAATGCTAAAAAATGCAAGTAATATTTTTTACTACAAAAAGTATAACTTGCTTCCCACTAAGCAAACAACAAATTAACAAAGCCATAAAACAGCTTTTTCCATTCCACGCATGACTTGTACAGGTAGGCCGGTGTTGAATTGGTTTCACAAAGAAAGGATGCGCTAACGAAAAGAATTCTAAGAAACTATGATATATCAGATAGTCCCCTAACATACTTTAACTGCTTAAAAATGTTTTTTGTTTTGGTTTTTCTTTTTACATTGATTATGTGTGATCCATATTTATTTATCAATTAAGTTATTTATATAATGCATAACTCATTTATTTACTTATATGTTGATATTTTTCTTATTTATTTATTTATATAATATATATAGAAATGTATAGTTTAAATATCGAAATATCGACAATAAAATATTCATATCTATAACAAAATAAATAAAAAAAACTCCGGCTGCAATGGTAAAACAAATTGTTCAATATTCGCATAACAACTCAGATGCCCCCTTTAGAGATAAAAAAGATTTGACGGTTGGCATTGTATTAATAGAAAACAAGCTAAATGCGGGAAGCCCGATATAAGTTTCATTTAAATATGTCTCACGTTGAGTGGTCGACCGAAAAGTGGAGAAATATCCTCTGGACAGACGAAAGCAAAATTGTATTCTCGGAAATACGTAAGGCGGTCCCCAAATATATAGAAAAATACAATCCCGGTTAAACGAAGAGCGCTTCGAAACATTGGGGTGTAGTAAAATAGTGTGGGCATGCTACTCGTATTACAGTGTAGGGCCAATATTAAGAATAAAAAGACAAATATTTTTTATAATTTCATATCCTTGATCAAATTATGCTTCCTTGTGCTGAGTTTTAAATGCCTACCAAATGGGGTATTCGACAATACAATCACCAAAAGGCCCCGAGTAAAACAGCAAAAAACTGGTTTCAGGCAAAAGGAATTCATGTCATGGATGTCTGCTCAATCCCCAAAACGGAATCCTATCGAAAACCTCTGGGCAGATATTTGGAGCGCAGCATTGCAGCTTACCACTGGAGCGATGTTAGTCTTTACAAATATTATAAGGTGGTAATGTTTGTATGTTTGTTAGTGTGAGATAATCTTCAGCACTACTCTACTGAGTTCAAAAATTCTTTCATTAATACGAACAACGAACCTTCACAATGGACATAGCCTATTTATTATCTCATTAAAATAAAACGGTCCTTCGTTTATGCAACTTTAAAACAGTCAGGCCAATGCGTTTTTTGCGAAAGCTGCTTTAATGGTTATAAATATAAAATTGCTTTTTACGAACAAGTTTTAGAACTAAAAAAGTTTTATAAAAAAAGTCCGCTACGACACATCTCTATATGTTAAAGTTAATACACGAATTGTTAAAATAGGATTAAGAAATATATTTAAAATTAATTTAAATCTGTCAGGGTAATTAAAAGTAGGCTTAAGAAATAAAACACAAATATTTCCGTATTCGTCGTGTGCGGCCAACGTAAAATATTGCAGCCGGTGCCGAAAAGGACGCACAAAGCGAGGACCTCAACGTGCCACAAATCTCAACTCAGGATTAATTCAACTAATTCAGAAGAATTCTATATGAGGAACCAGAATTAAACGTTAACAAGGCACAATTGACTTAAATAAGACCATTTGCTTCTTTGTTGCTATGCTAAGAGCAGCTCTGAATTTAAAATAAATTTCTAAAAATTATCTTTTCAGATGAGAAACTTTTCCACACTCAGTCATAGAATAGCCAATGCATCCTGCCCACGTGACTGGCTGGTGTCGTTTTCGGAGTGGCGGAATTTTTGACCATTTTTCTCTCAAGCCGATAACGAAAACCACGCTGCAGTGAATCGAGAGTACAACAAAGGCATGATAATCATTTTTATTGCGAGCTACAGTTCCACGCAAAGCGCTGCTGAGTTACTTCGGGGAACGTTACATTGGACCTTGCGTTTTTCAGAGAACGCAATTTTATTATTGGGACGTGTAGGGTGGGTCACTAGAAGCTTAACTCCAAGTTTGTGGGGTTGTAACCCTTGTCCCGCGGCCGCCATATTGAAAAAAGGGGTGCAAACGCCTTTTTCTCTATAACTCGCAAACCATACATCGAACAAAAAATTTGTTAGGACTTTATTTGTTATTATTTGTTAGGACACTATTTGTTATTTGTCGTTTCGTCTACAATTTTGTATATGTAACTTTTTTCAATACATTAAAAATAAAGAAGTTATGAAACAAAATGTCAAAAAATTTCGCAAAAAATATCCTTTTTTGTTTTATAACCGCTTTATTTATGATTTCAGGACAAAATATGCTCACACCAATATTATAGAGCATCTCTAAACGAACATTTTTACCTAAAATTTTTTTAGATTTAAATATTTTATGAGGGTTTTAGAGCGCTCTTCTTCTTACTACTCGCAAGAATCCGGTGACAACAATACGTCCACCTTATTTTGCATTTATTTTCTTATTTTTAACACAGATTTTATTTTTTGTTGGTAACATTCAGATATTATTACTAAGTTATACTGACCTTTAATCTTATTATATAACTTAAAATATTTAGGTTTCTTACAATAATTTCTAATGTGAAACAACATTCACATGAATTCTTGGCAGATAGAAAAGGTCCAAGTAACCGTTTGGGGACAAATGAAATTCTGCGTGCTGTTACTGTTTGCTCTTGAATTCTGAGCTGTTTCTTCCTCTTCAATTTAATTTTTCAGTAGAATTTTTCAATTTTTCAATTTTTCCACACCTAAAGACGTATTCTCCAAAAGAATACCAGCTTCAGCTAAATCTACTATAGGGTTAGTTCCTTTTTAATCTTATTCGAAAGGCAAAACAATCGGATTGGGTACAATAAATGTTTCATTAATTGAAAATATGACATCACCGGCCCAGAAGATTGTTCCTCGGCCATGTGACTTAATGTGGCTGTATGGTAAATGGTCTCACGCTTTAAACATCAGCGAATGGAACAGCTTCATGATTGAAAGAGCTTCTGAAAAGCCTTTATGCAGAAAACTGTGTTCAGCACATAATACCTGGACATGCGTATGGTAGGGCTGTGTTGGTGCATTTATCGATCATTAAAATAATTAGATATGGACCCCATTGAATTCACAGAAGAAGAAACAATTTCTTTGATGATGCTGTTACTGATATCGATCAAACAAACGTTTTAGAATCGATAAATAGTCCTTTATTCAAACAAGTATCAACCAAATTTGAAGGAACTTTGATCATGCTGGATAGTAAAGGACCAAAAGCAACTCTATATGTACAATACCACAGATTAGTCGCTCTTTTCTAACATTTTCTCGTAGCAGAATGTTCTGTTCTGGAAATTGGTCACTCCACTTCCAATGCTTCCAATTTTCCATGCAAGCGGACATTTATTGTATGCTTAGTCGAGTCAACTTTACCTGCAAGATATGTTGAATATTGATAAAATAATTACTCCTGATGAACTCGTTTACTACTAAATATTGTTTTACAATTCGACGAACCGATACATTTTGCAGCGGAAGTATGTCTTACTATTGAACAAACTCTCATGAGAACATTTAAATCATCTGAAGGGTTAACTCACGGCTGTGGTATTACTGAAAGTACGCAGGCATCATGGTCTCTTGGAATGATACGCTTACAAGATGTTTGCGAGCAGATAACACAATACTGTAACATTCTGATGGATAGTTTAGAGCAACATGTTGATTACAAAGATTCACGTATCCATGGTGACAACGAAGACCTCGAAAAAATTGATCATTGGCTCTCATCTCATGATTTTACTGTAGATCGCCCTTAACTAATATGTATTGCTAATAGAATAGTTGCTTTCATCTCCGAGATTATCTCACCTAAAAGTTATGATAAGTCCTACCGGGGATACTACATAAAAAAACGCGCCTACAGACGCTACCTAATATATGTAGGGGAAAAAGGTCAGTTATAGCTATGGAATAATATCTGAATGTTACCAACAAAAAATAAAATCTATGTTAAAAATAAGAAAATAAATGCAAAATAAGTTGGACGTATTGTTGTCACCGGATTCTTGCGAGTAGTAAGAAGCTGGTCGACTTAAGAGCGCTCTAAAACCCTATTAAAATATTTAAATCTAAAAAAATTTTAGGTAAAAATATTCGTTTAGAGATGCTCTATAATATTGGTCTGAGCATATTTTGTCCTGAAATCATAAATAAAGCGGTTATATAACAAAAAAGGATATTTTTTGCGAAATTTTTTGACATCTTGTTTCATAACTTCTTTATCTTTTAATGTATTGAAAAAAGTTACATATACAAAATTGTAGACGAAACAACAAATAACAAAAAATGTTCTAACAAATAATAACAAACAAAGTCCTAACAATTTTTTTTGTTCGATGTATGGTTCGCGAGTTATAGAGAAAAAGGCGTTTGCACCCCTTTTTCCAATATGGCGGCCGCGGGACAAGGGTTACAACCCCACAAACTTGGAGTTAAGCTTCTAGTGACTCCCCCTACACGTCCCAACAATAAAATTGCGTCCTCTGAAAAACGCAAGGTTAAGCCAAAAAAATGTAACATTTCAATGGACTAATCGAAGAATCACTCGAGCCAATCGCTTTTTCTTTGGGCTCAGGAGGCACATTATACAAGACCCCAATCATCCTGGCCTTTACTCATGTTGGATCTTGATTTTGATTTGTGGAGGAGAAGGTTCAACGAACAACTGTACAGTGATATGGACTCAGTTTCCAGGTTTCGCGTACAACGATGCAGGTGGCTAAGACCTAACTTAACATGGCGAAAGAAAGACCTAACTTAACTTGGCGTACGCAAGCGAAAAGTGACCTCAGCAACTTAGTGTACGCAAAGTAAGTACGTCATAGGTTAGATACGTATAAATGATCATTTTTAGATTTGCTGCTAACTCTTGATTGAGATCACTTTCGAAGACTGTTTTCGACGAAATGAGCTGGTCAGTACACGAAGAAGACTGTAATTTAATAAAGTCGCAGTTAAGATCACCGAAGATAAAAATGTTTAAAATCGTGCACAAAGTATTTTCTGGAATATTTAAGGGACAGTGAATTATTGTTAATTTATGTATACTTCTGTGAACAGTTTTTGATAGGTCGAATGTCTTCATGAACTTTAAAACCTAAAACTTTGAAACAGCTTGCCTTTCGTTCAGTTGGCTAGGAAGGTCTTGATTTTTAAGTGTTCCTCAACTCAAAAATAAAAACGCTTTTATGAAATAATCACTTCGTTGTTCGTCTGTCCGTCTGAGAGGACCTTTTTCTTGGAATACTCAAATCGATATTAAAACCAAATACTTATGACTTCGGTCCCTAAAAGCTGTTTAAAAAATCAAGCTTCTAAATTGACGCAGCCACATTATTCGATATCCGGTAATCAAAACCTATAGAACTTCCCGTTGTCTTAAAATACCAGCAAAGCAAAAATCTGAAAACACACATCATTTTAATTTTAATGAGATATTTAATATAAGAAAACTGTTTAGTACACTGTACGGTTATACTTTTTTTTAAATAAAACCCATCTAAAAATGTTATAACCTTTTCGAAATTTATGAGCAAAATGTTACAATTGTTTAGCTGTGTTTAGCGAATCATCCTTCCAAGACATTTTTTGCTTATTTTGTTCGGAATTGATTCATGCGTTGCATATGATTCTATCCGATAAGGAATCTAATAAATCCACCATCAATCCGTTCATTGAAAATCTTTTAAGACGGACCATAAAACACCAGGCCATAAATTTGCACACACATTCATGAATGTACGACTATAGTATCCTTTTAAGTCAATTACGTCCCTTACTCGTATGAACATATATTTCTTTTGTAAAGAAATTTCTCAAGGAACATCTTGTCCTTGTTTGCATAATTCAGTAGCAACTTAAATTGTGGGATTATCTCCAGCTCTTGCGAGTTGTGTTTACAATAACGATTATGTCCTCACAGTATTCAGTTTCCCTTTCGAAAACCCTGCGGTGGGGGTCAGTAAACCCTTGCGTTTGGGTTACAATTCCGGATGCCATGTAAATGTTATGTTTATCAGATTGACAATCAAAAATCGAAAGTGAGGTAATAAGCATTGTATGTATCTCAACCGTTTGTTGAGAATCCCTAGAACTTTGGTACGAACAGGATTCAGAGTGGAAGCCAACTTGTATCCTTTTGACTTCGAAGTAGAGGGGCAGTATCGTTTTATGTGGTTGAACTTACGTTTGCTGTTAATTGAATTTGAAAGCGATGGTGATTGGATAGGTCGTTTATGGTGGTTGTTATCTGGGGATTGGAATCATTGGAGCAGTTTAATTAAACTTAAAAAGTTTCATCCTTGTTCGAGATTATCGAAGAGTTAACTATTTGCGGGAGTCTTTATGATGTGAAAATGTTTTTAACCTTGGAAATGAGCTTAAAATTTTAAACCCAAGCATAAAAAACGGGCTAAATTAGAATGTGTGGAAATCGCACGAGCAAAACTTATGTTTAGAGTAAAGTTCTACATTTTTAAAGCTCGTTTTCGAAGATATATACAAAATGTGATTAATATGAGAAAATAATTAAGTGTTGGGCGAAAAAAAATACTGCGAGTTGGATGAATGCAAATAACTCCTAGAGCAATCGGAGAATTCATCGATTGTATCCAATCACAAGCTTCGAGATGCACTGTGCTTTCAAAAAGGACAAGAAAAATTAAGAGAGAATACGAAGAGAAAGTCGCAAATAAATCAACAAATGCGAAATTGTCACACAAAAGTTGGCGAACTTGACTTGATCCATTTAACATTACAGCTTTTTGAAGAGAGAGAGAGAGAGAGAAATGGTTCTTCGAAGTTTTTGAGGAAATGGTAGGTGAAGAAAGGTGGCACCTAAAAATGTTAATTCAAAACTACAGATGATGTACATATTTTAAGTCGCATTGAGGAACCTTCTTTCATTTTTTTCTGCAATACCTCGTATCACAAGATATGTAACCAACAGCAAATGATTTTGGGAATCTGAAAAGCGGGCATGTTAAAATGGCCCACTGAAAGAAACGTTCGGCACAGCTCACTCGAACTAAAAAACTCCATAAACTACAAAAAAAAAACAGCCGAAACGTGGACATGGGGTATTCCGATTGCAATCCCGAATCCAGATCAAATATTTTGGTAAAAATCAAGCGCCTGCCCTTCAACCAAATTATAGGTATCAGGTACGAATCCTAAAGTAAATCTTAAGCTTACATCTAATTTTCAAATCCGGCTGTGTTGTGAGCTTTTTGCTCCTTTTTTTTATTATATTAAATTCATTTTCTTAGGTTAGGGTTAAGTTTAAGATTTTTAATTTCCTTTTTTTTAATTTTTTCTCTGTATTTTAACGAGCAAAAAAAAAAAAAAAAGTGTGGGGTAAATAGAAGAAGTTTTGGTGCATTTACCCACAAAAATTGTTTTTTTTTTGAAGACTTCGCAACATGATGTGCGAGTGAGTTTTTTTTGTTTGAGTGTGTGTGTGTGTGCATTAATGGGAAGGCCGTCCATTTCGTAGACTAGGATATTTCCACAGGACTTCAACGATGACCAAACGGACAGTTATCTTTTGGTTGGACTATGCCGCCTTTGGAAGTTATCTCCCGAAATCTCTGGCCAGGGAGATAACAAAGGCCAAGCTAGAAACACCATCCACTGGCAGATCCATGGAACGGTGCGACCCTGGATGACGGGTCTGTAGTGGAGGGGTAGGGATCAACTTAGCTAGGATTCCTTAGGTAGTATTAAGTTAGTTAAGGTATAGCTTAAGGTTATAATTGTTTTTGGTTATTTAGGTTAGATAGGCTAGTTAGATAAGTAGTTAGAATAGATTTAAGGTAGATTAGGATTAGGATAGTTTTACTATTTTTGTTTTTAGTCTAGCTTAGGGATAGTTTAGGATAGCTAGGGTAAGTTGGTCCCCTGTTCTTTTCATTAGACCCCCATTCAGAAGGTAACCCTGAACACCGCCTTTTCCGCTTTCGCTCTATGACCTTTCTCTCTTCTCTCTCTCCCTCTCTCTTTGGCACGATCTTTTCTTTGCTGTTGAGCAGGAGATGTATGGAAAGGAGGACAAGGACTACCCCGTCCGACGAGCTCAGCCGAGCAACCACAAGCGTGCCGCCGTCCTCCTGACCTACATCAAAGATGCCTCCGTGGCCTTCCTTAGCTCACAACAACCAACCAACTTTACAACCAAGAACATACAAAGAAAACAAAAACAATAACTACAAAGAAGACCACGACAAGACAAAGGACGAACAAAAGCGCATAGAGGAAAAATCCTTAGGCGGTCGGAGAATCCGGGGATGCTGGAAAAAATATTTTTTTTTGATTTTTTTTTGTTGTTGGTTTTCCTTTTTTTTGAATATTTTTTTTTGCATTTTTGAAGTCCTTATAACTAAAGTAGTTTAGTAGATTTAGTTTTAAAGAACTCATGTAAAAGAAAGTGAATTATTGAATTATAGTTTGTAATTAATGTTAAGTGCAGTGACTGTTCCCGAATCGTGCTGCCGGCAGGACATCGAGGGATCCGGATGAAAAGCGTGAGTCACAAAAAATTTTTATTTTTTTTCCTTTTTTTTTGCTCCTTTTTTTTTATTATATTAAATTCATTTTCTTAGGTTAGGGTTAAGTTTAAGATTTTTAATTTCCTTTTTTTTAATTTTTTCTCTGTATTTTAACGAGCAAAAAAAAAAAAAAAGTGTGGGGTAAATAGAAGAAGTTTTGGTGCATTTACCCACAAAAATTGTTTTTTTTTTGAAGACTTCGCAACATGATGTGCGAGTGAGTTTTTTTTGTTTGAGTGTGTGTGTGTGTGCATTAATGGGAAGGCCGTCCATTTCGTAGACTAGGATATTTCCACAGGACTTCAACGATGACCAAACGGACAGTTATCTTTTGGTTGGACTATGCCGCCTTTGGAAGTTATCTCCCGAAATCTCTGGCCAGGGAGATAACAAAGGCCAAGCTAGAAACACCATCCACTGGCAGATCCATGGAACGGTGCGACCCTGGATGACGGGTCTGTAGTGGAGGGGTAGGGATCAACTTAGCTAGGATTCCTTAGGTAGTATTAAGTTAGTTAAGGTATAGCTTAAGGTTATAATTGTTTTTGGTTATTTAGGTTAGATAGGCTAGTTAGATAAGTAGTTAGAATAGATTTAAGGTAGATTAGGATTAGGATAGTTTTACTATTTTTGTTTTTAGTCTAGCTTAGGGATAGTTTAGGATAGCTAGGGTAAGTTGGTCCCCTGTTCTTTTCATTAGACCCCCATTCAGAAGGTAACCCTGAACACCGCCTTTTCCGCTTTCGCTCTATGACCTTTCTCTCTTCTCTCTCTCCCTCTCTCTTTGGCACGATCTTTTCTTTGCTGTTGAGCAGGAGATGTATGGAAAGGAGGACAAGGACTACCCCGTCCGACGAGCTCAGCCGAGCAACCACAAGCGTGCCGCCGTCCTCCTGACCTACATCAAAGATGCCTCCGTGGCCTTCCTTAGCTCACAACAGCTGTTCGGATCAAATAATCAACTGTTTTAGTCGACCAGCGATAGTAGTCTTATCACCAAGTAAGTGCCTAGCTCTAGTGGTTACTGTATCTTCTTTTCATTCTAGACATCCACGTTCGTATCTTAAAAATTATAGTTTTTGTAAACGGCAGAGTGATGAACTAATTTTCCAAAAACACAACCATATAATTTCGGAGAAAATACTGTGAATCAATTGAATACAAAAAAGTCTCAACGCGGACTACAACCAAAGAACACTATAAAATTAAATACATCCGACGCTCTAACCATATGCTCGTTCCGTGCGAAATATATTACAAGGGTACTCGAGAGTACGCAGCTGAATTTTTGTTGCTTCTCTAACGAATAAGTGGATAGTGGAGGAGTCCATCCAAAATCATTTCAATTCTGAATCAAATAGCTTTCCGAACAAACAAAGGCTTGCAATTAAAAATAAAGAACAATAATTAAGTTTTCCCGTTTTGTGTTCACTTTGTCCGGCATGAACTTTACCTCTTTTGGGAACTTATAAGTTCCAAACTACAACTCGTTGTTATACAAATTATAGAACTGTCAATCATGTAAACACAGAATCACTATCAGAGCTTGTTGAAGAAGAAGAATTCCAGTCCACAAAAAGGAAGTACATTTAGTCCAGTGTGGGGGCAAACAGCCAGAGCAAGCCAACGCACAAAATCTTGCTTAATTCCGAATCTGTCATTGTCAATAAGGGTGAATGTCAAGGGAAGGAAACGGCAAAGAATTAAGTATTCTGTTTCACAAGATAAACTAACATGAAACGTCGACTTGAATCAAGCATTCCATAGATTGGCTTATCTCTTGCAAGGTTTTCCTTAAAACGCAAATGGCTATCTCATCATCCAGGATACGTTCCTGGAAATGGAATAATTTGCTTAAAGTATCAGTTTTACATGATTTTCTTTCCTACACAAATCATCTCATTAGTTTCGAAGCCACGTGAGCTGTTTTCGATGGTGAGAGCACATATCCTTTGAAAAAGTTTTACTTTGCTAATGGTGTGTTGCTTTGATTAATGAAGTGAAAAGATAGTATCTCTATAAGCAGTTTACGGCAAGTTTCAAGAAGATATTGTGGTTCCTAAGTCTGCACAAGTTAAAGTTGAACAGTTCTCAACCCTAACGCGCTCATGTGCTCTTCAAAAGTCCTAATCGTTTAATGAAAACTCTGACGTCGCTTACATCTGGAATCATGAGTGATACACTTATATCACAAAACCTTGTTAAACGACACCCTTTAATTCGCAGTCTAAAGCTGCGGATCTATACCATCTTTGGATATGGTTAACAACAAGAATGAGGAGCATTTCTCATGGCAACGTAGGCGTTTCACCTTGTTCCCTCTTCTGGAAAGAAAAATGTCATGGCAGGAAGATGACATATTACTTGTAGAACTACTTTCGTATCCTTTATCCTTTGGATGGTAAATAATTCACCCACAGGAGTTGGTTGATGTGAGTGATTACAGATTAACTGAACCGTTTCATTGGAAGCCTGGACTAACTTCATTCCATGCTGTTGGCTTTATTTTAAATTACTATGAAAAGTTTTTGGAAATTGAGAATTCATCAGAAAACTCTGTGATTTGGGGTCGTGTGACAGCTGTAGACACATTTCATGTGGGTCACCACTCTTTTGGGCTTAAAATTTATCCAAACGAACGAAATCAACCACCCTTGTAGTAGATGATGACCTTGATGAGGGGGAAGGTATGGAATTTATTTTATTTTCGCCAGTTAAACCGTAAAAAAGAAAGTTAAGTATAGACCGATTCATTGTATACTTTAAATAACTGAAGACGTTTTAAGGGGCCTTCTAGAGCCTCATAGAACTTGATTTTGAAGGGTGACAAAGCAAGGAAAAGTGCTTAAGAAACCATGCAAGATCAGCATTAAAAATTGTACGAAGCATTGAAGAGAATCTGAAACGACGGAACCAGATTTGGTTGGATTGAAGAGTTTTTCTTTGAGATTTTTGGATAGTAGACAATACGGTGGCAGCAACCAACTTTCAGCCAGAAATTCGTGGAATGATTGCAGTAATAATTGATTTCAGATGAAACATATAAGAGGACTACGCAAGAGAAAACTAGAATTATTTGGAGAAAAGATAAATGAGTTCAGTCCGATGATTGCATTTAGGAGTTTCGTTATTTGGTGAGCGGCCTGAAAGACCTAGAGGCTAGTCATGATCCGTCTAAAAAAAATAAATAGAAACAGCGCGCTATTGTAAGTGAAGCTATATTTTCCAAAGAAGTGTGCTTATTTTTAATTTTTTAAAAATTGAAGTCTTTAGCTTGTCTTGCCAATTTATCCTTTGCTTCCTTCGCTTGCATACCGCTTGGTTTAAATAGCTTAAGTCAACTGCTTTCATCCCCACTATTGGCAAGATAATATACATATATGTATGGATAGCTCTTGCTACTTTTTCGATTGGATACATTTTCGTCTGAAAAATACTGCATGTGTCCGGTAATCTGATGAACTCAAACCCTCCTATAAAATGCATTGAGTCCTTTTTTCAATTTATCTTCTGCATTATGTATAAAGAGAAGGATTACTTCATTTCCATGAACGTTTTGAGTTAAGATGCTTTCCTTTGAGTAAAACAAAGGGTTCAAATTAGGATCATTTTCTTTCAGCTTTTTAATTTTTTTTTTTGCAGGTTTTTAAAGTTCCTGCCACGCGGATTTCTATTTTCCACTGATCAAAGTATATATGGTATGTACATAAGTTAGCCACCCGCATTTCCGGCTTTCTTAAAATCATTTTCTATAATGACCTATACGATTTGGTTCATAATAAAATTAACCAAAATACCGGTGAAATTACTAAATTTACGGCTGTTGTGCTTGCTTTAACTCTAAACTTTCTAGCAATTTCCTGTCTTGAGGCTACGTTTACCAAAGCAGTGGACTCGTATTTCTTGTGCCATTGTTTTTTTTTGTTATTTGCTCGCTCTTCAAGAGGATATTAACACTCTTTTAAGATTTAGGCGAAGAATGAAAGATTATGTAGCGATTTAAGAAACTCAGGTTTAGTTTCAACTCAATTCCCTGAGTGGAGCCCGAAACTGGAGCGAGGATTTTGATAACGACCTATTTGCTTTAACTTAATTCGCCGAATTTTTTTAGAGATAAATTTCATATATGAACTTTGAAAGTTTGGAAGATTTAGCTTAACACACCGCTGTCACTTTTATGCCTTCACAGCAGAGCCATTTACACATAGTCTACACAAACCACTATTTTGAAAACATGAATTAGAAATTAAGCCGATGCAACAACCACTACAATAACGCCACCAGCAAGCGGAGTCAGACTATTATCGTTGGTCGATCAATCCAGTGATCAATTGACCTATAAATTGAATCAATTGAAAGGCAACCGCTTCTCCAACTTCGCAACCCAGCTGCGTTAGTTTCTTTTCGATAATTTGGTTAGACGTTGAAAAAAAAATCTTAGCAAGCCTTCAAAACGAAATTCAGCGGAAATGAAGGTACTGATTTCAGGCCTTATATACAGATGAGTTAAAATTCGAAGTCTTTCTGCAGTTAAGAAGCTCCACAGCTGTGTAGTCAAGGCAGACAATCAGGGGATGATGTTTCTGGACGTCAGTGTTGCAGAGCTTATCCATATCGGCGAAATTAATCGATGATTTGTCTCGATTGATGGCCAAATTTGTGGACTTTTTTACGACAAAGATTTCGATTTTTCGTTTATTACTTAAGCCTTATTATGAACAAGTCTAGCTTGATTTTGTTATTAAGCTTAGTAAACGTTATATTGATCAAGCTATTTGCAAATACATTTGACAGTTAAACCAAAAAAGAATTTTTCATGAACATCTCTGAGAGAACGTAGATTACGAAAACTTAACGGCAGTGGATATGTTTTTACATATGTTTATGAATTATGAAACACTTAAAATCTGTAATTTAAATTGATTGTGTACTTATTGCATTTTATTTTAACTGAGCAAGTGAAACTGTCCCTTTTTTGACAGTTTTTTTGTTATGAAATTTAAGCCATCCATACAACTTTCAACTTTCCCAATAAAATAATAGCTCTCGCAGTGCTCAAAAACTTCAAAGTGTCTCAGCATCTTCTGAGAAGCTTTCTTAAAAGTACGGGCTATCAGAAATTGTGATGGCAATATTTCCACGAATCCACAGAGAATTACAAATGCATGACAGATTGGGAATAAATGACCTGTTTCCTAGTCGGATTGGTTATTTCGGTAGAAATCTCTATAACTATCGGAAAAGACGTACATATGAAGTTTGGGAGAGCGAAAGTATCCCCGACGGCTGGTTTGTTTATGAACTTTTTGCAACGTGTAAAAGGTCTAAGCTGTTTACCAATACCCAGGTCAGACAGGTTCCAATGGGGCTTTCGGCACAACACTTTGGGGATAGAACAAATCAGTTCGTCTCAGAGGTAATAAGGATAAAATAGACCGACTAGAAATAGATCTGTTGAAAACCATGTTGGCTTCAACCTTACCATCGACAGCCAAAACTTTGAGTAAACTATGAGTTTGGTTTATTTCAAACCCAATCGATTTCTCTCTTTCTCTTTCCGATCTGCTAAAATTTCATGAACAGTAATTAAACAAACCGATGACAAATTCATCCCTATCTGCGGCTTACCTTTCCAAACACAGGTTGCACAAGGAACCTCAAAAATGGGTGTTCTCTCATTTAGATCTTAGGGACAAGCAATTTTAATGAATATTATCCGGCATATACATCCAAAATTAGAAGGTCAAACTAAGTAATGACGAATCAAAATGGACCAGTTAACATTTATATGGTTCTATGCTGCGGTAGCAGCTATTCCCGTTGCAGGGGTCATGACTATCCAATGCGTTTACCCACATAAATATTTTGCAGAATTTTTTGCGACATCGGTTATGTGGTCAATCCAAATGAGGCTTTAACTGAGCAGGTGAAAGGTCGGTGAAAGGTGGCTAAGGATGTATATTATCCTTAAATGAAAATAGACAGCATTTTGTTTCGAGGGACATGAATCTGAGAATGAATATGAAAAACAAACGAACAAAAGTGAGTTGAATGGGATGTTGCACACAAGAGATCATTTAAATAAATGAAAAAAGAGTTGGGTACCAAACCGAGCCCTGTGGAACACCAGCGTTTCTGAGATGCACACTTGATACCATCCAATCGTACCTGATTAGATATTCCAGCGGGATTTTGGCCACAAATGAGAAGTTTTCGAGATTCGAGATTTTTTAGGTACTGGCTGGACAAAATATAAAACCAAACAGAGTATTAAATTGAATTATCCATAATATTTGACATTAGGAAAGAATAATGACACAAAACTATAACGAGGTCGATTCAAGACCGAAGAATCAGATTCAGCACTCAAATTGGTTTTAGAAAATGCGAAAACAGCTGGATATTATTGCCATTTACAGACGCGCACAGCAAAAAATTTCAACAACTGTGGCATGGAGGTTTAAAGTGAGTCAAACCCAAGGCATAGGACCGCACGAGGACCGAATTCAGAACGATTCTCTTTAAGAAGTCGACCAGAGGCACTCGTACATATATGATAAAAGGTTAGAATGAAATTCTTTTTTTTTTATTTGTTTTGCGTAGGAAGGTGGAAATCTTCAAAAGACTCTGATGAGCCCGTACCCATCGGAGTGTGGGATTCTTACCCACTAAAACCACCTCCCATGACTTGGTTGTTTTTGTTGGGACTTTCTCTATTTCCATTAAAATAGAGTTCAAAAGTGCATTGAACTGAGCGGCCGCCACCCTTAAAGTGAAGAAGCAACAATTTATTCGAAACATGAATTCGAAATGGTCCGCATTGTTAAAGATGCAAGACTCTTCATGCATACAATACTTAAGATTCTGTGAAGGACGTCATAAGTCGTCGGAGATCATCGACTGTTTGCATCTATTACGAGGCTAGAAGAAGGTCGAGTGATAAAAGATCTTTGAAAGTCACGACGATCTGAATGAAAAGTGTCTAATTTTCTTATAGCATTACTTAAATTATTTATAATGCTAATCTAATTTTTTTAGCATTACTTAAATTATTTGTTATGCCTTGCAATGCTCCAAATACAGTATTTTTTTCTGAGAAAAATTGTATCAATTCAAAAAAGTTATTTTTCCAAGGCAGATTAATCAAATATTTAGCAAATCGGAAAGAACACCAGTTTGAACCAGAGTTAGTATCTTTTGTTTTACATACCTCTGCAGTTTTATCTGTCAGTCGATTTAAAGAGCTATAAGGTTAAACATGTTCGTTCTAAGGCGATTTTTACCCACTGAGAGAAACAACTACTAATACCCGCCACGAAGGCTTTGTAGCCTTAGTTAACGATGTCGAAAATGCTGCTTGAATTGGATTTCTCCTTTAACGCAGGAAAACATTTAACCATATAGACTCCAATTTGTTTGGAAAATCACTAAACAGTCGGCATTTCCATATAAACTTGGCAAGTTTAGAGCCGTTTTAACTTTACTCGAGTCAAGAAAGCATTTCAAATCGATGGTTCCACAGAAACTGATTCTTTTTGCTGTCATTGATTCAACGAGTCTTCGTTTTGCTATAAAGCTTCGGTAAAGACAAGAAAGCGAAGTGTTTACTCAGGGCTGATGCCATTCCGGGCCGCTCGTGGGATTCTCCGCAGCTCTGCATTTTGTTTAAAAGAGACACTCAAAAAAATTGTATGACATTTCTTATTTCTTACTGCACTTGTATAGAAGATGTGGCAATAAAGTAAAGGCCACTGAAATACGACTGACAATTAGTTATTAGTTGGAATAAGTTGCTCAACAAAAAACATACCTTATAAAAAAACTGCTGCAATCAAAAGTACGAACGACTTTCTTTAGCGTTTACGAGAAATCGACAAATTTTTAAACCTTTGCGGACTTTCACGGAAACGGTAGCAAATTTTCATGAGCTAACATTTTCTGTCAAGCAACTCTTTCTGAAACGTGCACTTAATCCCTGAAAATCGGATCTTTTGCACCTTTCAAGGACTTTTTCAACTCGGACCGATTAAACTGCTTTTAGCAGGCGATTCAAGGAAAAAGAGTGCCAAGAATAAAGTATTGGAACTTCCTTTTCTAAATTTCAATAGATATTGACTATAGAGGTGAATTGAACACCTTAAGCTGGAAGGACGGAAGGTTTAGATGTGCTTCGGCGGCGCAAGATTGTCAGTCGGTTAAGTCCGCTATGGACTAATTCTTCAACAATCTGAAGATCAGCGATTGGTTATGCTGCTAATGTCTGAGACAATCGCAGGTGAAATGGTTTAGTCCGCTATGGACAATTTATTCAACACAGAAAAGAATGAGCTTATGAAAACAGAGACGGGTCCCCTTACCAAATGAAGATCCAACAATAGGACATGCCTCGATCGTACTCGTACCATGTTTCTTCAGTCCGCTATGGACATTTTGTTAAATCTTTAAGGGTGTAAAATCACTTGATACGACTTCTTCGTTGAGAAAATGACACAGAAGGTGTCCAACGACACGTCCAAGTTGAGCGCTGCCAAAGCATACTCGTCGATTTAGTCCGCTAAGGACAATTTGTTAGAAAAGCTCAAAGACGCGGTTGTTGAGTATACTTTTATGACATGCCAAATCCTTTAAACAATAGAATTTTCAAGCAGTTAAAACAAAAACGTTATTTAAAGTTGCATTTTAATTTTACACATTTCCTGAAATCTTCGCTTTCACCGCGAAAAAAGTTGTTTTATTTTCCACACAAATTTTGCATCTGACAATCATTTAAAGTCGACTTTCACATGACATCAGTTTCTAAACTCGATTATACATAAAAGTTGATCCTAAAAAATGCAATAGATGCGCTTTTTTGTTACAAAATTGTTCATGCCCAACTGACCCAGCTTTTAAAGCCATCATTTGTATCACCCTAAAATTCATCTCTTCTAAAGGCATGAAACATAACGACTTTACAATAAAAAAAATTAAGCAACATCGAGACTATCTAGGACAATGTTAAGCAATTTTTTACAGTTTAAAGCCAGACCTAAAGAACTGCATAATGTTCTTTTTAATTCTAAAGCCTAATCTAATATCTTCGACTTAAAAGCTTCTAGGTTTTATAATAAATTTCTACAAATCTCCAAATGAAGTTTTTTTTTAAAGATATTTACATATTTTACAGATTCACATTAATTTCGAGATCTAGAAAATGACTTACCTGTTTCGAAAAGAATTTTAAATGTTTATCACACGACAGTAAATATGTCAGATCTTACAATTAGAAATTTGAGCTGTACAAATTTTTCGATCTTCATGTTGCACTGGAGTCTGTACACTAAAACAGTATGGTACTAAAAATGACTGAGAGAAGGATAAATAGTCGAATATGAGGAACTATGAAAGCTTTTAGAACCCCTGCAAAAGTTTCGTGTATGAATATGAGGCTTTTAAAACTTAGAACCTAGCTTGTCTATGATTTTCAGTTGAACCAATTTTATATCGAATCGACTTGACGTGTCCATTTGGCTGTCACCAATTGCAGCATTAACAATATTCAGCTGGCTGTGGCTTTCGAAAACAGAGGCAAGGTATCGAGCTTAACAAATTGAGGACAAACAGATAATATTCCTCTTTATCGAGAGGGGGCTTGCAATTTTGCAAATGATGCCAACAATTTTAGAATACACGTCGACAACCGAGGCAATGTGTCATTCTTTAAGGTTGTGGAATTCTCATTACTTGTTTTTATGGAATAATTCGTCAGTAATTTCGGTGTAATACGAATGTCGGCCCAGATTTCCCGGCCGTACTACGCCAGCTGCTCAAATATTTGCCCCGAAAGGAGTGCCCCGAAGGAGTGCCCCGAAGGAGTGCCCCGAAGGAGTGCCCCGAAGGAGTGCCGGAAAGCCTTGCAGTGCTTCTAGCATATCGCGGAGGAGACGTCAACATCAAAGAGATGAAATGACGTCCCAAGTAATTCTGACTGTCAGCCTCGCGCATTTTCTTAACAGAGTTTGAAAAGTTTTTTTACAAAGCGTGCATCGGCTTCTGTTTACAAACCGCTAATCGCAAAAAAGCTACACTCATGTTTTCGGTCGTTCCCATCAGACCGGATACATCAAAAAACGGCCGACTGTGTGTTTCACTCCCATACTGGGGGTCCCGCACCACCAACGAATATGCAGCATTTTATGTTACGCGTCGCGACACCTAGGAGTTATTTTCTGACACAAAATAAAACCTCGAATGTAGTCCTAACACGTGTCACCTTCATGTGCGTGTTTTGATAACGCAACTTAAGACATAAATCATAATGGTAGTTTCATGAAAATAAATAATTAAAGACAAGTGTATCATGATATTCTGGAGCTTGCTTAAATTATAGTTGTCAACGTATTCAAGAAATTTCTTAAAAGAATGGATTGGAAAATATTGAAAAAAATGAAAAAATATAAGCATTAAATATCCTTGTATGCCTTAAATGCGTAATCAACACACACAACGTCTTTCAATGTTTACATTTTTCTTAATTTTGAAACCCACTGTTTTAAGTGATTTTATGAAATGCTGAGACAGTCATAACTCAAACTCACATCAAAATCACATCGACATTGAGAGCATGACCAAAAATGCTCCAGCCAAGAGAATCTGCGAATCCAAGCCACAAAAGGTTCAAGAAGAACGGGAAGACCGAACCTCCGGTTCAGTGGTCAAGCTTTTGCGGACGCTAGAAAGCTTGGTCTAACCAACTGAAAGCAGCGAGCTCAGGACCGTCAGGGCTGGAGGGAAGCTCTGTCTAAGGCTCCTTAAAAGTAAGTATCATGTGATTCTTGAGTGTGCTTAACTTGTTATGGTCAACGCATTCAAAAAATGACTTCAGAGAAAGGATTAAGAAATATAGAAAAATTACAAAAAGGTAAACATTAAATAACCTTGTGCGCCTAAAATGTAATCAAACACACACAAAGCCATTCAATGTATACATTATTCTTTATATCATATCATAACTCCAACACACATCAATATCATATGAAATACTTTTTTACGAGCTTTTATTTAGCTTGAACTAGCCTTAAGTTCTGGTGACCACACAGTACGCAATACTCAATATTGTAATAATATTGGTTTTAGAAACACTTCTGAAATGTTTTTGAAAAGTTTTTTTAAACAATCATGAAACATTTCAAAAACGTTTTTTAAAACAATGTGTCCTGAAATGTTTCTTTGGTGTGGATACACCATTACATTTTTGCGCAAATGGAGGGTAAGACTTACAGATTTTAACCGTCTTCAAACGGCTCCAGACATTTTACCTTCAAACAATTGGGAGGACAAATAAAGTTTAACCGTCAGACTTTAACCAATATGGCCGTACGTATCTACGGAACGGCGTAATTTTGTTTATTTCTCTCATTGAAAAGTGAAATTAAGAAACAAATTTCTTGTGTGGGGAACCCCCTTTTTTATTAAATGCATATCATTGTTATTTTATAGCGGCCATAGTAGTATAAATTCTGTGAAAATAGCACGTGTCTATCTATTACGGTTTAGAAGATACAATGCTTTTATGGACGGTCGGACTGACAGCGGAGGCATAGTAATAGGTTTCCGTTGGAACCCTTTGTATGCGAGACCCTAAAAAATTAAATTTGCGCTTTTCGTGTACGGATAATTCCCGGAGAGTCATTTACGACGGATTTCTCATTGGGCCTTATTTTTCCGAGGACGCCGTACGTAACACGTTAACCGCGAAATAATTAACGAACCGTACAATGCAACCACAAACGCAGTCGGCACCACAAAGCACTTTTCGAAAGATACAAATAGTGGTATTTAGATAGTGTTAAAAATCGTAGAAATGCGAGCCAAGGAAGGAACAATAGGAAACAGAAATCCGAGATGCTGCAGAAGTCTTTTTCCACGAATTAACCTTTCCTTGTCGACGACCACCATTCTTGTGTTGACTATACACTTAAATCGATTTAATCAATGTTTGATCGCAAACTCTGTGTTGGCGAACGCGATAACATGCTATGCGCTGAGTTGCTGAGCAAATTCTTGAATGAAATGGAAGCGATCACTTAAGCCATCGATATGAAATCTGTTCAAGTTGAAGTTACACCGACGATCAAAATAAACACGTTCCGAAAGCGAAAGACAATGCAAGGATACAGAAACTTGGTTTCAGATGAATCCCACAATACAAGGGTTCACAAAGGATACAACTATCTCCGAGATGTGATACCCAAACTTCTACTTCACGTTATGCACACGATACGCAAATATGTGAGCACTTTCGCAAACTCAGTTTAACAAAAAAACAGTTTGCAATATTTGAAGAAAATAAATTGGATGACTTAAAAAAAGATTTCGAGAGAATGTAACCCAGCCAAGCAGTAAAAGGACAAGAAGCACGAAACATCACAGTGCAAAATTGAATTCCATACAATGGCGCTCTGTCAAAACTTATCCCCCAAAGAGAAGGAAAAGTGTCTCCTGATATTTACATTCATACGAGTGTAGGTCCTTGTTATGTTACCACAAAACTCTGGAAACAATATGAGATTTGCGAGCTTCGAACGTGCGCACGTTGTCTCCCCCGAAGGAGTTTTCAGTTGCCCTCTATTTCGTGGAACTTCTTAAAGAGTAATTTGAACTTTGTTGCTACTTGTTGACACAAGTACTTCTCGTCGCCGAAGGACGAATTTTTTTGTTATTTTTTTTTAGCGCCCAATTTTGTGCATACTTGTTTTAAATGAGCTGCAATAAGTGGAAGCTATAAATAAGTGGGTTGGAAGGAATGGAAAAAAATATCAATTGGTACTTTCTTTCTTTTTGAAGCTTATAAAAGTGTTAGCTCAAAAAGGAAAGGCTTTTTCTAAAGTGACATCAGAATGCGTTAATCTTACTTTAGTGGAATGGATGACATATCTTCTCTGCACAACTATATGAAAAACGCAGTTGGCTTGCTGCGGTATCAATCTATCTAAGGCAGATATGATGCTTCTTTAAACAAGAAGCTGTAAACCACAAGTATGGTGCCTGTGTTCTGAGGTATTCAGCTTAAATTATTTTAAAGGTGTCTTGTGAACGAAACAACCTCTGTGAACATGCTAGTAAAGACTTTTAAGTGGTCGTCTAATAACTAAGAATAGTTCGATAAAGCAAGCGACAACATTTGCGCGCATTAAAGGAACTCTTACTCCAGCAATGGCTTTTAAGCCTGCAATCCTCATCATCCTCTGAACTCTGAACTCGGGTTGAAATTCAAAGAAACTTTAACAGAGCAGAGTAAAGTTTCTTTTTCGACTGAATAAAGGTGGTCGTTTTGAGCTGCAGTTTCCTTAAGAAGCACGCTAAAAGAATGAACATAAAGGAAGCTGCCAAAACGTCAGTTGTAAGAGTTAAACAAGTCTTAACTCTATTTTTACCCCAAGGGATTACGGCTTCTCAGGCATATAACTTCTGCAGGAGAATGAGCTCATTCGTAGTTAGTCTTGAGATTTAAAATCGCTAAGCTTCAACATCTCCAGTTGGACTGTTCTCAGTTCTTGAGAACTCAGCTTGATATCAAAGGCTTTTGAAGCCATTGAACGACTATTCTAGACCTTTTTATAAATGCTTGCTCCCGAGGGATTATGACCACCCTAAATAACGTATTCTGCGAAAAACAAGGTGAAGAATTGAAACAATGTCTAGTCCCTTTAACTCATTGCTGGCAGATCAGACATAAAAATAAGCTTCAGGCGACGTAAGATGAAAGTGATTGTTACCCGTAGATAGATCAAATAATAAAGAATTTTTAAAACATTCAAAGAAGGGTTGCAATATTTACGTTTTAGTTTGAAGGAGTCTGTCAGAAGTCAGGGCAACCACTTTCTTGGTGCACCCAAATTCAGAGCTCATAAAAAAGCTAATCGTTGCATCAGTCTGCTTGGCAATCACCATCCACAAATGTCTTCAATATGTTGACACATCCATCAAGTTTAATTTAGCGACAGAAACGATCGAATCTATTCTCCAGCCTCTTGCGCAGACTATTTTTAACCTGCACACGTGATGAAGAAGATTTGAGAAGAACTCTTGAGAGTCTGAAATTTAGAATTCAGAGCACAGAATATGGACTATGGCGAACTTATTGTATTTATTCGGTAAGGTTGTTGCCGATCATCAGACATGCAATCAATTTCAAATTCTTTTGGATTCATCCAGACTTCAAAAAGACTGTGACTGAAAACAAAGAACCTCAGTCAATTCTATGATTGCTGAAAATTTAATGCACCATTCATTGACTTCAAAAGACTTCAAGACATCTCTTACAACTCTGCCAATCTTTCTGTGTGAACCTGTAAGAAGACATAAACGACGTGATATTTTACTGTCCCTTTAATTCTTGGACATTGGATCCTCCATCATGGTTATACGGTTCATAGTGAAGAAATGTGAGGTAATTGGATTCACACAAATGATATTGATTGAGTCAAAAAATGACACAGACAAAATTTCAGAAGTCTAAAAAATATTGATAGGGCAAAAACTACCAACCAATCTTATGCCTGGGGTACGAGGGCCATGGAACCTCCAATTTTTTTATTCTACAAAGCCTTCAAACATAACTTTGAGCATCAAGAGTTGTAGCAAAAGGATGCTTAGTCAAACAAGGAAAATGTTTGGTTAAGAACAAGCTTCCGGGCCTGTATAAATAAGCCCGAAACAGTAAACTTGCACTTGTCAGGAGCAATTAGTGTAGTCTATGACTTCATGTCTAAAAAGTTTGATCCAGGCCGTAGGTTGCTAAGTGGAGCTTTGCTGAGGGAGCCAGCCAAGACGTCGAGAACATGATTAGTTGCTGGTAAGGCTAGATTATCATTGGTTTAACTATTATATCCTGAGACTTTAAGCATAAATTGGTTTGGCTTAGAACAGCTTGTCAGCTAATAAATGGATTGACAAATTAGCAGAATCTTATTTAACTTGTAGTCTTAATCTTTGGAGCTATTTTTAACGAAATACTATAACGAACTTATCTATCCCAGCAGCGGAACCAAGCTATACCGAACTTACTACGAGTGCAATTCCGCCAAAAAAATGTGGATTATCTGCTTTGCCAAAATTAAAAGAAGCATTTGTCTCCCGTCTTCTTCCTAATACAACCTGTGAAGATGTCATTGGGAATCTTAAAAATTACTGTATTGACGTGGCCTCTGTAAGATGCCAAAAAATTAACAAATTAAATAGTCCTTTTGCTTCATTCAAACTCACTTCTGAAGCAAACATATTCCCAAAAATTATTAATAATGAGATCTGGCCTGCTGATGCTACAATCCGCGAATTTGTTCCTAAAGCGGGAAAGTTAATCACCCCTTCCAATAAGCTTTCAAAAAACTAGAGCGTTTATCCCTTTACTATCAAAATGTAAGGGGATTACGTACAAAGTCTCGTAGTATGTTTCTATCGTCCCATAACTGTGATCATGACGTCATCGCATTAACTGAAACGTGGCTCAATCCAAGTTTTTTAAATAATGAACTGTTTTCATCGGAGTTTGAAGTGTATCGAAAAGATAGATCTTCAAACATTGCTGACCCCGTCGGAGGTGGTGTTATCATTGGGGTTCGAAATACTCTGGAAAGCTCTATCTTTCCGATTCCTTTTGTTGAAAGCTTGGATGTAATATGTGTTAAAATTAAACTCAAATCTAAAATGCTTTTTCTTATTAATGTCTATGTTCCACCCACAAGCTCCAACAGTGTTTATGAAGGAGTCTCAGCTGCTATCAATTATGTATCTGATAATTGCGATCCTCTTGACGAAATTTTATTATTAGGTGATTTTAACTTACCTCATTTAAAATGGATACCTTCTGACGACGAACTTTATTTTGTTACAGCTGGTAGTGTATCTCGTCATTCGTCAATTTTTCTTGACTCTCTAATCTCGTGTGGATTACAGCAAATGAGCTGTATAAAAAACTGCATGGACAGATTACTTGACCTTGTCTTTTTCACTAATGCAAGTAACTGCATTGTCGAACGCAGTACCCTGCCTATGACAAAAATTGATACATATCATCCTCCTCTTCAACTCATTTTATCTTTTGACAATGGGCTTGAGAATGACGTGGAATACAAAGATCTTGAGTTTGATTTTAAAAATACTGATTTTAATCTTCTTAACGAATTAGTTTCTAAGATAAACTTTAACAGTATCTTCAAAGGAACTGTTGACCAAATGGTTGGCAAATTTTATGTGAACATGTTCGACTGCTTCGTTTCATCTGTTCCCGTCAAACAAACACGATGGGCTCGGTAGCAACTGCCCCATGGTACAATCATGAATTACGAAGTCTACGTAATAGACGGAATAAGGCATGGAAAAAGTACCTTTCAAGTAATAATTCTAAAGACCATGATCGCTACTTTTCCATTCATATGGAATTTCAGTCACTTTCAAGTCGTCTTTATGACAACTATATTGGAAGAATGCGATTATCTCTTCTAAACGACCCAAAATCGTTTTGGAAATTTATCAACTGCAAGAGAAAATCTGATGGTTATCCTTCCACTCTTTCATACTTAAATAACTCAAGTAAAAAACCAGATGATATATGTAATTTCTTTTCCTCTTTTTTCAGTTCCGCCTATGATTCTGATAGTTTTATACCCGACCCAAAAGAATTCGCTCACTTAGAGACCTTTTGCCCTAGTTCAATGGGTCAACTATCAATTACTCCTAGTGACGTGGAATACCATCTTGCTCGCCTTGGAACGGACACCACCTGCGGACCTGATGGGATACCTCCAATAATCTTCAAGAATTGCTGTAGCTCTCTTGCAGCTCCTCTGGCTTTTTTATTTCAAGCCTCTATTAACCAAAAAGTTTTTCCAAAATTTTGGAAAAATGGTTTCATAATCCCGGTGCACAAAAAGGGTTTCCGGGGAGATGTTACTAATTACAGGCCCATAGATAAGCTATCTTGCTTGCCGAAACTTTTTGAGGCTATCATTTTCGACAGCGTTTATTTTAGTTGTAAACCTTTCCTAACTGATAAACAGCATGGCTTTGTTAAAAACAAATCCACAGTTACAAATTTGTTAGAGTTTACTTCATTCACAAATAAAACCCTAGAAGTAGGAAATCAAGTCGACTGCGTGTACACTGACTTCAGTAAGGCCTTTGATAAGCTTTCCCATAAGCTAATTACTTTTAAAATGAAATCCCTTGGTTTCCCTTTATCTTTCGTGGAGTGGATATGCTCGTATCTTGACGGGAGAACGTATCAAGTTTTGTTTAGGGGATCGACCTCCAAAACAATAAACGCTACCTCAGGTGTGCCTCAAGGTAGCCACCTTGGTCCACTTTTATTCATTCTAGCCATTAACGATGTTGTTAGTGTGATCAGGAACTCAAATGTTCTAATTTATGCCGACGATATAAAAATATTTAAGTGTATCCACAATCTATCCGACTGCAGCGCTTTACAGGATGACCTTAATTCTTTTGCAAAATGGTGCTTCAATAATTGCTTATCATTAAACATATCTAAATGTTTTAGCATGTCCTTTTCGAGAAGACTTAATCCTCTCTCCTCTGTGTACACCATAAATAGTTCTCCGCTGGCTAAAGTAAAACTGACAAAGGACTTAGGTGTACAATTCGCTCCAAATCTTGACTTCTCAATTCATATTGAGCAAATAGTCAACAAAAGCAACACCCTTCTAGGCTTCATCAAACGGTGGAGTAAAGAATTTTCATGTCCATTAATCACGAGTGCCCTGTACACTACATTTGTAAGGCCACAGCTTGAGTATGCATCCAATGTGTGGTCACCGTATTACTTAACACAAATTGACCGTATCGAGTCTGTTCAACGCAAATTTGTTCGTTTCGCACTTCGGCATTTATCATGGACTGATCCTCTGCGTCTTCCACCTTATAAGGACCGTCTTCTACTTATCGGACTTGATTCATTACAAAAACGTCGGGAAGTCTGTGATATTGTGTTTTTACATCAGCTTATTGCTGGTAATATTGACGCACCACCACTTCTTAACCAAGTCAACTTTAGTGTAAAGTCTTTCAATTTTAGAAACTTAAACATTTTTGACATAAAATACCACCGTACGAATTACGGATGCAACGAACCTGTTACTCGGATGTCAATAGAAGCGAATGCAAGCTGTCATATGTTCGATTTTGCATCCAGTAAACTGGCACTCAAACAAAAACTTTATGGACGTGTCAACTCTTAATGTGCATGCTACGTATTTCTTCAGTACTCTTGTTTTTATTTGTATTTATTTTATAATTAACAATTGTAATTAAAATATATATTCTTTTTTTAATATTTGTTAAACTTTGTATTTGTGTATGGTGTTAGGCTTTATTTGTTTATGTTTACTAACAACTAACACCACGCTAAATGATGACTGTGACAAGATGGGTATTACTCTCTGAGTAATACTGTCACTTACAATGCTTGTTTTATAAGCAGTACTGATAGCGTTTAAAAGAAAATGATAGCACACTTCATTCTGAAGGAAAAAAAGGTTGCAAAAACAATTTTCCTCTTTATTTTCTTTTTTTTTGTTGAGAAATATTATCAAACGTTTTTGTTTGAAAATTTGCTTCATTTCCGTGTCACATGAAAAACATTTAACGTGAACTGGTTACCAAAAAAAAACGCTTCTCATCTCGGATGTGGTTCATTTTGGAAGCAACTGCACAACAGTTTATGAGCCTTTCAGTAAAATACATTTTTATTTTTTTATTTTTATGTTAAATCGAAATGCAAATGTTTATCTCTTTAAGAAACCTTAGTCAATATTTAAGATATTATTGCTCCATCTTATCTAATTTAAAGTTGCAGCAGTTTGGGAGTCAAAGATTTTACTTAAGCTTTAATTACTGCCTTGTTTACCAATTTCGTTTAATTATCAAGCCAATAGTTTGGAAAGCTATTATAAAAGGCATTCGCCAGAATCGAAATCGAGTACGTGACTAGACTGCACATAAAATTCGGAGTTGGAATTGCCATCAATATTATTATCACTTGAAGTTATAGTGCGTGCTTAGTTGTTTACACTATGAACCATATCTGAGTTTCGTTGGATTCAAGATGGCCTATAGTTACTTACCAAGTTGATCTTGTTTTGGTAAACAGATGTGAATTAACAATATGCGGAATACACATCGGCAAATCATGGAATACTCTTCAAGATCGTGAGATGCTCGCGACTATTTTTACTAGTACGATTTTCGGTCGGAGTTCGTCATGAGTCACAAGTTCCGCCTGAACTGATACGTGAACAAAAAAATGTCCAATTTGGAATAACGCGAATCTACGTATCAGTAAAAAAAAAGGCCATTTCATTCACTCAAAGTCTCAGGGGGTGTCATCGGACCTCATTTTTTCGAGGACATGGCATCCTCTGACTTTTAAGTGGTACAGAACCATGATCGACAACGAGGAAATTTTGTTGCAATACAACAAAGGAGAAGCACACACTGATGCTACTACAATGGACATTTTAGAGAATGCGTTTCAAGTGTTGCCTCGGGACTCGTTTTGACGATTCGCTCTGGCCGGAATATCGCCCAATTAATCACAACAAATATCGTTCTGAGTGGTATTTCCAAGTCTTGGATTTGTGCGAATGAGTCACAGACCCTGAAAATTATCAAAGACAATTTTTGGCAACAGTACGGGATCTTATCCGATTAATCTCGAAATTGAAAATGCAAATTGATAAAAACAATGGAGGCTTCCACTGTAAGAAGAACTTGAAGAGTAAAATTTAAATGTAGCATAACAAAATCAGATAAGTGTTTTTGGGCCATTTGTTATCTAGCATAGCATAAGTACTTACAATATTTGAGATATTATATACAATAACAATAATATTGAGCTTAAATAATTGTAAAGGTAATAATAATAACAATAAAATTAATAATATACTTTCAAGAATAATAATAATTTTGTACAAATGCTCATGCTTGGAACAGTCCAGCTCCCAAATATCAACGAAAGCGAAGCTTTTTGTTGGTCACACCACGTCAGATGATTCATCATTGACACAAGAATATTCAACTATGTGTTTGGCCCGCAATCAATTAAATTGATATCACCAAGGCTGTATGGGCCGCGCAATATTAATGGGCAACATACAAGTAAAATGTGATAAATATAAAAGGGTCAAATGACCTCAGTCAGGGCTATACAAGCTATATGATTAGGTCCACAATTATAGGAACATCTTGGATTCGCCTCTATTTTGGGTGATATCCCGATCGTAATCTGTTTTTTTTTTTTGGTCAACAAGGGAAGGGGAAAGGGAAATCCTATATCTTCTGAAACCTTTTCTGGAACACTGAAATGGTGTGAATCAAGAAAATTGGACTTTACATATCTAGATACCGAGACCTGCCAGCAGACGGAAAGAGATCCAATCTGTTCTTCTTCCCGGAGGAGATACTGAAAATATTTTATGATCGGATATTTATCAATCTGTCAGGCTCATCCTTTTGGTAACAATCTTAAATCAGAGGCGAGCGTTTATTGAAAAGACTTTTCACACTATTTGAGCAGATCTTACACAGATCAATTCTTATAATTTTCAGACTGATCTTAACCAAGCAGCGACTTAGTTTTGCTTGGTAAAGGTGGGCTTAATAGCCTTATAAATACATGGACGTTTTGAGTTCGCGAAAATGTTGAAAACGCAGTCATCACCACGGGGCTGTGGTTAGTTTTAACCCAAAAAGTTATGTGCACCTCTGATAATTAGAGAAACAAAGACGAGGAACTCTTGCTACCCCTAGAATCGAACCAGAGGAGATAAACTAAGTTACGATCATTGGCAGCTGATGCGGTGGTTTCTGGGAAATTTGCAAACCTGGGTCTTGCTGAAACTTACACATAAGTACATCGTAAAGACTGAGCTCTCAGCCCAAAAAATTAGCTGTGTCAAAAGGAGTGGCACAGTTTCACGGTGATGGTGAGGTTGCTGCTCAAAAGTCACAGCCAAATATTAAAGAAGTCAGTTTTGATTAAATTAGACATCATCCATTCCACCAGCAAGTTAAGTTTGCTGCTAAATGTAGACCACATCTGCGTTTAACTTATAACACATCTGCACTCAATGCTATATTTATCTTTGCTTTTTAAAAATATTTGCTTCTTAAAGAAAAAATGAGCACGCTATGAATGCAAAAGGTTTAGACTTCCATGTAAAATAACCAAATAACTTTATTATTTTCAGTTAAGGTTTTGAAGTTATCTGAATGATAAAAAATTAATAAAAATTAAAAAATTGTTAACATTGCAGATTGAATTGAAACTTGTGATTTTGGAATGCATGGTCGAGGATACCATTAATTCTAATCGATTTTGTATTCAGTTTAAACTTATTCCGAATTGAAAAGAAGAAATGTAAAAATGTTTTCATAAAATATGATGACCTCGGTCTGGGAAAACAAAACTCTTTCATAAAAATCTAGTCTTTATAAATATGAGATTCTGCTTTCGTAATCAGCAATCAGCTTAGTGGCAAGAACAAGGTACCCATAACATCAAAATTAATCATCAGGCAGCAATTTTCGAAGAAATCATTGGATACCTTTAATTGTCTTTACTTCTTTTTTCAAATACCTAATATCCCTTAAATCCATATATCTTATAACTTAATAGCACAGTGAAGAAGACACTATAAGGATTTCTAATGGTACCTCGAATATTGTTGTGAGATGCATAATCAGAATGCTAAACCGAGACCATTCTCATTACTCTACAGGTTTGCTTTTCGAGACAGGATCTTAAAAGAAAGCCAATTAAGCTATGACGCAAATTTTTGTTTCCAGACCTTCTTTCTTATGAACATTTTCAAAAGTTTAAGATTTCCGAAAAAAATACAAAGGATTAGAGTTAAGATTTTTTTTTAAATATTAAAAACATTTAAGTTTTACATATCACGAAATTATTTCATATATTTATTTATTTACATATTAATTATTTTTTCGATTTATTTATTTATATACGTATCTGTTTATTGACATTATATACTAACCAGTCGGTTAATAATCTCAAATATAATAAGAGTTATGTTTCAGAAGTATCTCGAGTCATGAGATCCAGAATTGCCTTCTTCTCTCAACCCTGTTGTTTGAGTATACCATTTTTCTAACTATTATTATTATGAAAATAAAGTACTGCGTACTACATTTCTTAATTGTGCAATATAATTAAGACCTCAAAATATACTACTCTGCTACAATAAAGAAGAAAGAAAAACAATATCGGAGCTATTTCAGTTTCACGATTGAATTCATTGACTTCGCTTTGAGACTTTGAAAATTTGAATGCATTCATTTTTCCATAAATCGAATGATAATTGCATTCGAATGCATGCAATTGCTTCCAATCTCTTGCATTGATTTGTAATTTTGCATTTATTTTTCTTTCTCTTGAATTCGTTTTATAAATAAAAAGTTAGATACATAATAATATTCCCTAATAAATATTATATTCTAAAACCTGTTGAACTCAAGAGACGAAAAAGAATGCAATCGAATTAAAGATTTCAATTGAATGATAAATTTAATGAAATTCCTTTTATATTGAATGAATGCTAATTGAATAAACTTTTTAAAGCCACAGAGCAAGGTAAATGAATGCAATCATAAAACTGATTTCATTTCATTTCTTCAGAACTCTGATCATAATTTTAGATTTACATCCAGTTTATTTATTATTATTAAAGTGTGATAATCTAAGGCTAAACTTTGTTCGATCTTAGATTATACCAGGTTAAGTTTATCGTTTCATGAGTACAAAGCCTTTGTGTTCAAAGAGGTCCGTTTTAAGAGGTTTATCGTCGAAATGGCTAAAACTCCATTCAACTAAGCACTACTCACGATTAACAAAAAGAAAAGTGCTAAGTTGTACGGATTGATTATATTCAGAGTTCTCTAACGAACCCTCCTCGATTCGCACACTTCTACCAACGCTGATTTGCAGAATTCCCGCACATACTCGTGGGAATATTTCAACAAAATATTTGCAAATCATCAGCAAAAAAAACAGCTTCCCGATTCAATTTCTTAAGCATACGTTTCATATTTGCTGTTGTTAAAAAGACTCCAACAACGTCGACCCATTTTGAATACAAATCGTTTGCCCATTACCTTAGTATAGTATGTCCAATGAGCAAACGACTCCAACAGATAACACTCGAATATCCTTTTTTTTCGTGTGTGTTTTGCAGGAGAAGAAATATCCCCTGCCCACCAAAAGGAATTATTTAAAATTCCATTCAGCGCCAGGGCACCTAAAAACCAATTCACTGAAACAAAAAACAAAAAAAATACCCAGAAACTTCCCACCTCGGGGGAAGTAATCGCATTTGAAGTTTATTTTTATTGAATCCCTTGACTCGCCATTCAACCAAGAAGGCAAAGGCAAAGGATCAAACAAGTGGGTACGACGACGATGAGATGTTTCCTTTTTCCGTTTTCCTTACCAGAATCACACCTGTTTTAGGTGAATTTTTTGGTTTTATATCCTACTCGCTAAATACATACACAGATGACTTTAAACAACGATGAAACTGGTGATCGCCTCGAGGTATCCTGAAACAAATTAATCCTTCCCTATAAGCACACACACGCCTTGGGACTTAGGTACTGACACTTTTTTTCACTTCCTTTTCCTTTTGAAATATTAGCAACACTCGACACTTTTAATTGTTTTTTTTTTAGCAAAGGCCAAACGCGTAAAAGGAGCAAAAAGGATATTAATGCACAATTAAGACACACCGAAGTATAAACGCACCACTGATTTTAAACTGAGACGAAAAAAAAAGACCACTTTAAGAAGGATTCCGAGTTCCGAAAATATAACAAGATTTTCGAAGGAAAATAACGAATTGACGGAGCAAACGCAAGTGAGAGCGGGAACACTAACTGACTTGACTGATTAGTTCGCGTAGCAGAAGCAAACTGTTTTTTTCGCGGCGCTGCGTGCACTTTTTATTTTTTTACGAGTACGCCGTGGTCTACGGATTCGGATAGACAAACGAATGACGAATGACAATTTAAGGCAATTAAAACACAACACAAATTCACTGTTCACTGCACGCGAGGCAAACACCGATAGAGCGACTGCAGCCCTTGGTATCTCCTTTAAGTACATCGAACACCTGACAGGGACAATCGGCACGCATCCATCTGAGGCACACACAAGAGAATTTCCTGGATGCCAAAGGAATGAAAGCTTTCTGGTGCGTGCACATGTTTAAAGGGGAGCAAAATGGGAGAGCAATCTCACAGCTGAGAGATAAAAATTTTGGGGGGTTGATGTGAATGGTCCAGTAGAGGACCAGTGTTGTCGTTTGGAATTGTTGAGGGAATTATAGCCTGACATTTGGGGAATTACACAAGTCAGGTGTTTTTTTTTATCATATTTAAATCTAAACTACAACGAAAAATGTAGTCATGGCGCTTCGAACGAAGAACTGAAGCTACCAGTCACTGTTCCTGTAGGTTAAAAAGGAGCCTGCAGAATCTTCCCTTAGATAGGTATTGTGTTTCTTGAACGTAGCCCTGCCGAACTCGATTGCCTTAATTGCTAAATCTCTTTGATGGAGACAAGGACGCGTCTGTCTGTTTGAAAGCGCTAATCTGAAACTGTGTTAAACGGACATAATTCGAAATATAACCTTTAGATAGATTGTCTCTTAAGAGAAAGTTTTGGTAAACAATTAATATGGTATTTAATTACTAGTACAACAAGTAAACAAGTTTTTTTTTAATAAACGCTGATCAAAAGGGTAAAAGGGACCAGTCTGTCATAATGAAGCTCTCGTGATTCGCGATAAGCTGAAGATTTATCAGCGTTTCCATGATGTTTTTTTTTAGAGATCACCTGAGTAAATGCTGTTTAGGCATTTTTGAATGTCAAAAATATTGATGCTCAAAAATCAAGCTTTTTTGCCAATTTTCTTGGACTATAGCCTTGGATATCAAACAAGATAATGGTTTCGTCTCTGCATTTAGTGTTTGTTGCAAAACAACACCGATGGCAAAATCCGAGGCATCTACTGCTAAGGAGACTGTAGCATCTTTCGCTGGATGAAGCAGCACCGTTGCCCGCTCGCACAGCGCTGTTTTGTACTCCTCAAAAGCGGTTTTGGCATCGGCTGTCGATGTAATTGGGCGATTGTCAGTCTTCACGTTGCCTTCGATTAAAACTTGCAGACGATGTTGTACGGCAATTGCGTTTGGGATGAATCTTCGGTAGAAATTAATCATCGTTAGGAAGCGTCGTATATCTTTGGCAATTGCTGGTTTCTCGAATCTTTGTATCGCGGCAACCTTCGGCAAGTACTAAATGCCCGACAAATTGGACTTCAGTTTTACCTAGAACGCAAATTGACAGATTAATGATCAGGCCGTTCTCTTGAAGTCGCTCAAAAACAATTCGCAGGGGACGTTCGTGCTCAGTTAACGACTCAGGAGCCACTTAGATATCGTCTATATAGGCCACGGCGAAATCCAAACCTTTGAGAACCTCGTCAATTAACCTTTGGAACGTCTGCGCAGCATTACGAAGCCCGTACGTTGAGGGGGTTTACCCGAAGGGGGTTATAATTGCCGTTTAGGGGAATGTCGCTTGGGTCCAAATGTGAACGAAGTCTTGGATGTGGGGAAACGGGTATTTGTCCGGCACAGTCACTGCATAAAGACGCCTATAGTCGCCGCATGGTCGCCAAGTGGAATCTTTTTTGGGCACCATATGTAGGGTCGAGGACCAGTTGCTTTTAGATGGCCTACAAATACCGAGTGCAAACAGCTCCTGGAATTCTGCCTCTGCTACCGCTAGCTTATCGGGCAGACACTGGGGCACCATTTGTGATGATGCAATGAGTCACATTCGTCTTGACCTGCCGGGTTTTCGTGGGTTGGTCATCGAAAATGTCTTTAAATTCCCTTAAAAGAGAAGACAATCGATTATTTTTATCAACGCATTAGACGAATGAATTTTTCCAGTCTGGGATATTTTCGTTGACATATCGATGAGTTTTCGGTTTCTTAGATCAACTGACAAATTGTAGAAATTCGCGACAATAATGGAGGCCTTAACGTCGGCTAAAGTGAAATGCCAGGGAAATTTCGCCGCAAACCAAACGATGGAATAAATCGTTCTTGTCCATATGCGTATAGTTTCAGACGATTTGATTGGATGATGAAGGAATAGAACGAACTTTGTCCAGTCGCTTCGTTTTAAATAATCAGGCGAGCAGAAGAAGCGCCAAGCTCAGTCGCCCTAGTATGAGCTCGGCTTTCTAGTTTTCCGCCCGAAATGAGCATGGCGGCCGACATTTAGTTGCTTTTTGTCCATACCTACCAAGGTACCATCATTCCTCCTTCAACGAGGTTCGTTGCAGTGAGACAACACTTTGTCTGCTATTTAGTTGATCTTGAAGATGAATGACTATGAATACGTCGACTTCCTGGTTCCAACTGTTGGAAACGTCTACAAAGGTCATCAATTTGCGAAGTCAAACCCTTTAAAACCGACTCTTTTGAAGATCGCGAGCTGCAGACTTGTGATAAATTTGTGGCTGACACGAATTTTGTTTCAACTATGCCGTCGGCCATTTTTGATAGCTTGTCGAGGGACTCATCGCTCCAAGGTGACAACATTTGCTGCAGTGTCATTGGTAAACATCCCCGCCAAAGCGTCGCGAGGAATTTGTCATCGATCGTTTCGCCAGTTAAGTTCCGTATCTCCTCCAGCAATCGCGATGACTTTTTATCGCCTAGTTCCATCTCCGACAGTAATTTTTAAATCCTACATTGACCGCTTGGTGTGAATTCCTGGATGAGCTTCTGCCTAAGAGCCAAGTATTTCCCCGTCGTTGGTGGGTTGCTCCTATTCCTGGCTGTGTACCAAAATAATTTATAAACAAAAGATTTGCGATTACATAAATTCTTCTTATTCTTGAAGAATGGGTGTGCTGCTACAACCCGAAAATGTAGTTTTTACACGAAAGAAAAATGTCCCATGTTAAACCCTTGTTTTCCTTTTCAGATATCCGACTGGGGTTACGTGCTTTTAAACAATCTTGACACAAAATTTTCATGGAAATGGAGTGTTATAAATTGATTTTTCTCTATATTATGCAGAAGAGAGGTTGACAAAAGGGCACAATACTTTTAACTGTCATTTGGGAGAGGCTGCGATTAACCGACACTTCGTTTTAATTAAACCAAAGTCATACAATCAAAACGGATATTTAGACAAAGACAAAGTATTATCCAAGAAAAAGCAGCAAAGGATGAAATGATAGTCTTACAGGCAGACAACTCCTTTAAACTTTCTATTTCACATCAGGTGAAAGGGGTATTCTAGTCTAGAGGCATGAATTTCACGTAATTTTTGAAGGGTCATACATTTTTTTATTAGTTATTTATTAACATAACAAGAATACAGAAAAAAATAAAAAACGTTGAAAATTTCAAAAATAAGCAGTTGATGAAGTGGGGGTCTCAAAAAATTGGCGCGTAACCATACCCACCCAGCAATCTGTTGGAAAGATTTTTTTTCATAAAATCACGACTGCCTAAAAAAAACAATTTTTGTACCACTTTTTTTTACTGTTTTGAATTTAAACAAAAAAAATGTAATAGAAATTTGGGGATGGGGATAGTTCCATACATAAACAATATAATATAAAGAAGACTCTCTTAAAATTTCAGGTAAATCGGTTCAGTAAAACCTTAGAAATCGTGGGTATTGTTTTGAAAAAGTTTTTCACAGTTTTTTCGCGTAAAGTTTTTCACAGTCTAAGTCATGAAATGATATTCTAGACCAACATTTATTCAATCTGCCATTCCTGCTTCATACATCGGACCTTCTTCGACTTCGAAAAAACTATTATCCGCGTTTCTCTCTTCATATGAAGCTGTTCTGGACTCCTTTGATGCAGTCGTAAAGCTGGCGTCTTTATGTGCCGTGAACCTATTGCCGTGGGATCGCCTCTTTGTTTGTCAAGGAATTTTTATGAATTTTATCAAAAAAAAATATTTCACAATATTTTTATTTCGCTCACAGCACATTTGTATGTACGTCCGAGTGGTTTGAGGGTTAGAACTCGACTGTCAGCAGCTGGACGCATGTGAACACTAAGTATGAAGGATACAAGTCACCTTGGGTTCTTGTATTCCAATATATACAAAGAACAAAAGGTTTTACTTAGAAATATGGATTCAGGTAGTCGGAGAATCCCTAATGTCTTTTGTTCGTTTAGTTCCGGCCGAACCAGTTTGGATGCCGGGTCAGCAAAATACCGATATCTCGGGAAATAATTTGAATTTTGAAAAATCCTCTTCAAGATGTATTCTTGTAGAGTTAAACTTTGAAAAAATAAAAAAAAATATTTTATTTGAATTTCTAGACTAGAATACCCCCTTTAAATACACCAAATTACAAAATCGCATACAAACCAATTTTCTTAATTCATGTAATCTAACTAGAATATTAGAATTTAATATTAAATCAGACAAAAATTCCCCATATCTGTTGTCATTCTGAGTACAAAGAACAGTGAAGGGAATTAAAAAAGTGTTCCATACAAAAACATTTGACAGCACTGTTAGGAAGTTTGTATATGTTTTGCTTCTGTACTCAAAATTTGTAAAAATCACTCGTTGAACTACATTACCGACTCGAGAATGAAATCTAAATCACCAAAGCAAAGTTTTTCACTTGTTGCACGTCTTCAGGCGATTGAAGCAGCTCTGCAAGTAGATTGCCGACCAAAAGTAGGGAATGAATTTCAGATGGCTGGGGGAATTTTCAATTTGGTTTGACGGCTTTCGTCACGAAAGGCTTAGGAAGGTGTGAATTTCCGCGGAGGCGATGTAAAGAATGGTTTGGAGGAGGATACGTGCGTGAGATTGAATTTTGAGAACTTCCTTGAAGGATTGAATTTATCTGTAGCGAGATATTTCGAGAGCGAATGTGTGTACGTGCGAATTTGTTTAAAAAAACACGAAGCACACGGAGGATTTTCCAGGCTGAGTGGATTTCAGGAACGTCCTTGGATGCATAATAGCTTTGCGGTGTGTAATTTTTGGTTTTGAATTATTATCCTGAATGATTGACTTAACGCTGGGTTGTGTTGTTGCCCTATGTAAAGTGAAACTTGTGGATACTTTGGAGGTTTGCAAGGAGTATGAAAAAATTAGGGCTTGAAAAGCACCTGGTCTTTATATGAAAATAGTCCCACTCTTATCTCACCAAGTACTCAAATTTTTTGAGAATTTACTCCTTAAAAAAAACCAACATAAAAACTCTCGTACCGGGGTTAGCAATTGACCAGGTGGCCTTCCGATGGAGAAACTTGAAAAAAACTCAAAACTCAATTAGCACTATGTGCCGTTTTGATACCATAGCTCTTTTTTTGTGTATAACTACCTAAGTTATAGCAGTTTTCTTACAACCATCGTGTTGCATTAAGAAAATTGCTTTATGGTTTTATTGGATATTTCACCGAGGAACTCGAAATAGGGTTTGCCTAGCGTTTGCTGTCTGACTCTACCTAGCGCTGGGAAGTTGCACAGAAAATGAGTGCGTCTTCTTTTCTGAAGTGTCGTTACAGCTGTGACAGTGTGTGTTATATGGAATGTTAAGTCTGTTTGCGTGGTATCCTTTCAGCCAGTACCCTGTGATGACCGGTGTTATTCTCGCGATATCACTGCGGGTCTGACTAAAAAGATCATCAGTCCGTGTTAAATCATACAACGGCCATGTTTTCCTGGATTTTACCCAAGCGCTGAGTTGAGACCACCTTAAGTCATAAATTTTCCGGAAATGTTTATCGGTTTTGGCTTATGATGTATGCACATCCTCTTGCGAGCTGTCGAGTGCGAAACTTTGCTTGGCTAGTTGATCAGCTCTTTCTTACCTGGAATGTGACTGCGCTCAGGAACCCAAATAATGGTTACCTTTAATCTTTCTGATATACTAGCAAGCTGTTCGCGGCAGTCTTGAACTCTTTTCGAGGATATGGTGGTCGATACTATAGCTTTAATCGCTGTTTGGCCGTCGACGAGAATAGCTATTCTTTGTATCAAGCCTGTGTGCTCGATTGTTTTGATTAGATGACACGCTTCCTTAATGTCGAAGATTTCTGGCTGAAAGATACTGGCGTCATTCGCTAGTCTCAAGGCTATACATATATTCAGATCTTCTGAAAAGATACCTGCGCCGACTCAGCAATTCATCTTTTAACCGTCTGTGTAGATTCTTTTGTCAGAAGGAATCATAATCATAAAAAGTTGGTGTATAGTCTGTCTAATTTAGTACTAATTCCCTCGTCCTCGTCCGTGTAGTCCCCATGCATGCCATTCTTTGTACTTTGTTGAGTTTTGCAATATTGTGCTTATATTAAGAGCCGGCCATTAAACTACTGATCCGTAAGTGAGGATTGGACGTACTACGGCAGTGTACATCCATTGAACCATTTTAGGTCTTAGGCCCCACTCTTTACCAAAGGTTTTGTTACAAGTATAGAAAGCTCTAAATGCTCTCTTGAGTCGTTTTTTAAGGTTTATCTTCCAGCTGAGTTTATGCATTGGGTGATGGAGACAGTTGTTGACCTTTTAGACGGGGGGTTTTTAACCTTGAAATTAGTTGTTTCTAGGTGAAAAATATCATTTCCGTTTTGCCAGGGTCAATATTTAGCCCATAACTTGTAGCCCAGATGTCAACTTTTTTCTATTTGCGGCAAGTTCCATGATCTCGCTGATCACGGTAGGAAATATCGCAAACACAAGAATCACCAAGTCACCCGCATATGCTACTTCTTTAATCCTCTCTCTATCTAGTTGTAAGAGTATTTTATTCATGACAATAAGCCAGGGAAGAGGTGTGATAACACCTCCCTATGGTGTTCCTTTGCTGGCTATTTTTGATTTAGTACAATTCCCTAACGTGGCCTGTATATTTCTGTGAGCATGGTGATAATCCATTGACTGATATTATTATCTTTGCTAACATTTGTTTCCGTAAATACGTTATTAAAAGCCCCTTCAATATCTAGGAAGGTTGCTAGTATAAACTCTTTATCACAAAGAATGTGAGGCTTATTGGTCTGAAATCCTTCGCATTTTCATGTCCTCATCTTCTTGGCTTCGGTATGAACTCGCACTCGGCGCTATGACATCGGTATGTAATTGCTAAAGATTCGGCTAATGAAAATTGGCTTAAGCCACAAAAATACAACATTCGATAGATTCTGTATCATGATCGGAATAATTCCATGGGGCAAAGCTGTTATCTCCTTTCTGTGCCAATTCTATTCATGATGGTTTTTTTGTAGATTGCGTATTTTAGAGTGTGTTTTAACCATTTCTCAGAAAAAAACGAACCATGTCAAAGGCAGTTTTTTTGTTTAATATAAGTCACTCTAAATTACTAAATTTCTTTCCAAAGAAAAAAAAAACTGGACGATCTCTAAAAGCTTTTGAGAAAACAGAACGCTTAAAAACTGAATCATTACTTGCTTAAAATTCAGCACAAGGGTTTACACACACAATTAGCACAAATGAGTCTTCGAACATCTGGCTTACTTGATGCCACAGATGAAATAAGCTCCCCGAAGCGTACAAAACTGCTTTTCGGTAATACGAGTTTGGGAAAGATACGCGAAGATTGCCAAGAAGAGAACAATTCAATAAAATGAAAAAGAAAGATTTGTTGCGTCAAGACGGTTTTTCTACAATCATGAAAGATCTACAGAAATAACTAAATTATGCGTTGAACTAATCAGAAGGTTAAACGTCCTTCTACAGACCTTAGGGCATCTTATAGATACTGAAAAGCTCCGAAAATATGCTGTGGACACTGCCAAACTATATGTAGAAAACTATTCAAGGTTCCTGATGACACATTATACTCGACAAATAAAAGGAGCATCCAAATCGAGAGATCAGGAACATCAGCCAGCAGACCTTAAAGCCAGCGCTGAGTTACCACAGCCCACGAGCTATACGAGGACAACGTAGATTGCTCCGAGACATCGTTCTACGAAAAAGCAGATCCGATATTACAGAGATTAAGATCCTGTAATAAGTTATAAATTTTATCTTTTTTAAAAATTCTTCGAAAAAATCTTCAAAATTTTTAGAAAATTGTATAGAGTCAGCTTTTAGATTTAGTCGCCACTGTTATACTCTTTTGTTAAAAAAAAAAATATGTCGATCCCTTATCGTTGAGCCGATAAAACCTTACCTTAGTCATACGTCTTATTTTAAGTCATTATTGTAAGTCATGTACCCGATGACACCAAAGGCCCAAGAGGCTAACAACAAATTATTTAAAAAAATTTAAAAAGATTACTCACGAAGAACCTCCCGGTAAAAAACCAATGAAGAAGTTCTTTGTCGTTTGTCGAGCATTCGATAAAGAATTTTTTGTTGTGATAGTGCCTCTAAATGCATATATTCAACTGGAGACTGAGTCGGAGGATTCCGAATCAGATGTATCTTCATAGACTTTGTAACGAAACATCAGCTCTATTCTTCCCATCAATAAAAAAGGTTTGTGTCGTCTTCAACTTCTTCAACAGTCATCCTACTGAATTTTTTAAAGTGTTGACCGAATTCGGGATCCTGATTAAGTTTTTTTGCACAATCCTCAAAACGTAGGTGCAGGCAGCTCGTACAGCATCGAGCTGAATAGAGAGACTTGTTGGTTGGGGCCCAAGTCAATCCCGGACAATTATAATATAAAAGAAACGAAAAACATATGATGTACTTTGGCTCGACGAACTCATTTTTCTCGAATATCAATGAATCTCATGCCAGTTTACGGACATGGCTTCAGCTTCAGATCATCATCAATCAGAATGAATTCACGAACCATCACGCGAGCACATAAGCCTCCACTAAATCATGCAGCTTCGTCCTTCTTCGAATGATAAAAAAGTAACAAAATTCGTATATTCTAATACATTACCAAAAAACCACTGCCTCCTGACATGCTCCTTGATTTATTCAGTTTTGTCGGATTACCTGTCATTAAGTTGATTTATTACCTTTCACATCATCGTACCGCATCACTTTTTGAAATCAAATAAAGGACCCACGAATCAAGATTCCTTAGCATCTATATTCTTATTTACCCCCTTTCGATTGAGACGCCTTCAAGTGTACTTTTAGGTGTGAGGATTTGTTTGTGTGAAACTTGATTTAACCATTTTACCGTTTAAGTGCAATCCTTTAACCAAAGAGTTCCAAGGACAATAGTGAGTCAAAAAAAGGGTTTTTGTTTTGTTTTTTTTTTATTATTTAATACTCAATGTCTTAAATTCTAGGAATACGAAAGTATAACAACTAAAAAGGATACTCGAGGGAGAAATGGATAAACAAGGGAATGTATAAACAGTGCTTATAGATTTGTAGGTATGTATAAAAATATCACAGCTTGCAATGTTCAACGAGTAATGTCGGTAGATCCTTGACAATCGCCAGGGTTTCTTGCAGGATCTTGTTCTCCCCATCATCGTCGCCGTCGTCACCGGGAGCCGATGTGTTCGAGGTATTGATATCTGAATCGAATGCTTTATTATCGATGCCGCCCGATTCCTGAGTCGGTTCATGTGTTGTATTGTCTTCGGGAATAACCGTATTCTCGCCAAGTCGTAGCTTATCGGGGTTGGTTGCTCCTGTAAGGGCGATGCCGTTCATTTTTGTAGCTTCGTCCAATATCGCAAGGGCGATGGTGGTATTTCCGGCCACTAGATTACCATTGGTGTGCTTTGCAAGATCCTGATTACGTTTTTGTTGTTGACTCTCTTTGATGGCGTTGCGTTTACGTTCCTTTCGATGAACATTGTACATCCAGCTAAAAACAGAAACGTATAATTATGAGGTTTTGTAAATGCTTTTAATGAATTAATTGAATAAACTGAAAACAACCTGATTTAAGGAAAATTTATAATTTGGAAAACTATGATAGCACAGACCTATGGCAAACCAAGATTTTGCAGCTACCTTGATCCTTACCTACCCGATTCCGATTGCATGCACTGAGAAAGTTTAGATCCTATTTAATGTATGCACCAATCAACGTCAGTTCTGCATAACCACCTTTACCCTTCGGTAAGGATGATTCCTCAGACCAAAGCAATGATATTTAAAGTCAGCTGTCAAGCCAACTGCGACTGGGCTGGATATGGAAAATAGGGAGGGTTTTCGAGCTGTTCAATGAGATGTCTTGGTGAAACAGAAATACGGTTCCAAATTTATATCCCTTTTTTCTTAGGACTACCGGTGAAAAAATCAATGCTTTATTGAGGAAAAATAGATATAAATTCAATATTCAAAGTACTGCCCATCGCTAGACACACATTTTCTGGCAATTCATGGATACCCGTTCTGAAAAATTCGACCGGTTTGGCCGCAATCCACGAATCGATCCATTTTTTGACATCATCGAAATGACGGAAGTGCTGGTCAGCCAGGCCATGTTGCATCGATCGGAAGAGATAGTTATCGGATGGCGCAAGGTCTGGACTATACGGCGGGTGGGGTAGGACATCCCATTTGAGCGTTTTAAGGTAAGTTTTGACGACATTTGCAACATGTGGCCGAGCATTGTCATGTTGCAAAATAACTTTATCGTGTCTTGCGAACTTTTCCGGCCGTTTTTCCTTCAGTGCTCGGCTCAAACGCATCAATCGAATCACCAGTGACGATTCGATGCAAAAAAGGCTTCTTTTTGTGGCGTTCAAGCAGCATTTCGGACATGCAAAATCGGCGTTCGACGTCTCGTGGCTTCAATTCATACGACACCCAATGTCCTACCTTTCGGATCATTTTCATTGCTTTCAAACGATAGAAAATGGTTTGCTGAGCGACGCCAAGTGATTTTGCAAGTTCTTCTTGCGTTTGTAACGGATCTTGATCGAGCAATGCCTCCAAATCATGATCTTCAAACTTTTTCACCTGGCCGGGGCGTTCTTTGTCTTCGGTGTCGAAATCACCATCTTTGAACCGCTAAACCCACCGTTGACACATTCTAATGTCTATAGTATAACCCGGGTATGCTTCGGTAAGCAATTGATGCGCTTCGGTTGCTTTTTTCTTTAAATGAAAGAAGCATATTTAAACTTCCCGCAAATGTTGTTTTGATGGAACGAATGTAGATATTTTACGGCTTTACAAAAACTTGTGTATTTTCACTAATGACCAATAACCTAGACTGAAATAATTAGACAATGACATGAAGTTTCTGATGTGACAGCTGTCATGGTCAAAATTCACCTCAGAGTAATAGATATGAAGTTCTCTGCAATAACGACATTTTCAACCGGTAGTTCTATTAGCAATCAATACTTGTACATAAATGATATATATTTACAATTAATATTTTTAGTGGTTTTCCTGGTCATAATTCACTGTTAAAGGAAATTAAAATGCTGCCTCTATTCAAGTGAACCGTAGTGTAAGAGCTCAAGACGTACGATTCGAATCTGAGACGTATTTATTGATCCTATTGAAATGCAGTCGTTTGAACGAATGCGCCACCCATCCGTTCTCTTTCAGACGAGAAGAGAACCTACTGCGGTTCAATGACCATGTGACCACAAATACCAAGCCCTTTTGATTACAACGTATCGGAGATCGACAACAATGATCTGTCCTCGCATTGTGAGGTGATGTTCGCATCTCTCTAACAACCAAGCCAATCGGCCCTTTATCTGTATGGGAATATCTTTATAACTTCGGAGAGATGAGTTGTAACAACAGAGCCACTGTTGCCCAAATACGAGGTCAGGAACGATTTAAAAGAAAACGAAGAAACAAATTTCCTTGTTAAAAATGATACCAATCCCCTACTTATCGGAGCTATTGACTTAAATTCAATGGACAAGCGAGTCTTTGCGAGGAGAGTAATCCTTAAAATAAAACTTTTCAAGATCGATTTCTATCTACTCCGCCATAGTGTTGTAGCGACATAGTCTTGTAGTGACTCTGTGAACGGTCGATCGAATATGGATAATAATTCCCTTTTACCTATAAATCTATTCCTATATTCCAAAATAATCCCAGGCAGACCTTTCAAACGCTTGGCCCTTTACATTCGTCTCTACATTTAATAGCTCCATATCACTTAACTCTAAACCACTGCACCTCAGCCTTTGCCGCACAAACAATCACAGATCAAGTTATCCCATAAAAATCTAATAAAAAAACAGAAACACCCACTCTCACATCCTGATATAAATTAAATCTTTACCACAAGATTCGTTTTTATGGGTCGTCCGTTCGACTGACTTCCCATCCATTTGTTATACTTACAAGAAAATTACGACTGCCGGCACTGTAAGTGCTCCTCCAAGCAGGAAGAATGCTCCTGGCATCGTTTTCAGCGTGGCCGCATACAAAGTCGTATACATGGGGGCATAGACGAGCGGCATGAGCGCCTCCGCAACACCAAACAACGAATTCACTTTGCCCAGTTCATCTTTGCTGACCAGTTTTGTAGCAATTGAACGCATGGCTATGAACGATGTCCCATTAAATATCTCCACCACAGCCGCCACATACATGTGCCAGGGATGTAAGGCAAATGCATACACAACGCTGGAAAGGATTTTCGACATACTGGACACAACTCCCACCAGAGCATCATCAACTTTCAGCAAGTGCGAGAGCACGCCGACACAGAAGAGTGTTCCTAAAGAAACGAAACCATTGAAGCTCATCAATTATTAGTTGGCCTAAGCCAAAAGGAAAGTAAGCCTTACCAATGAGACCGGTTACCATTGAGTATGTGGAGAATATGCTGAACTCTACTTCACTCCAGTTGAAGCGGTATCGCGTAAACAAATACGTTACGGCCATTTCACCTAAAAGTAAAAAACAAATATATATAAATATAGATTTGAGTTCCAGGCGAAGTTATTTATGTTTATATTTGAGGCTTGAGCTTGGGCATCACCTACGGAATCCATTAAAAAAAACGAAACGATTTTCCCGGAACAGGCTTATGATTTATTTATTCGAATTTATTTTCTGGCATTTACAGCCCGTTGGAAATATAAATACATCTTGTGCGGAATTTATTCTTGGCTGAGCCAAATCATGTGTAGGGACCAGATTTATTTGAATAACTAAACAAACCTCTGCCAATACAAAATCTGGATATGAAAGCTCGTTGGTATCCAGAACCTATCTGCACTGCCCCAAACTTTAATTTATTTTGAAGGTTCTGTAGTTCAAAAGGAACCACTTCGTTGTCCGCCTGTCTGTCAATAAATCATTAGCTGTATTTTTTTTACTTAAGATCTTTGATTCAATAAATGTTCGTTATGATGGAAAAGCACTTTGTTTATTTGAAGTCTTTATGGTTTTTGACAGCGTCAATCGTCTTTGGAAAACAACATAAAGAATAGAATTTATACTGAGAACACTTTTTGACAGGAAAGAAGTCTGTTAGCTGGAGTACTTCAGGGCTCAATTGGCGTACTTCTTTTTTCGTTCAGAGCAGAGCCTGAGTTGTTTAGCTCAGACATATCAGAGCTCTGAATTCGTTTTCTTTTTCCGTTCGGAGCATGCTTTCTTTTTATGAGCTCAGAATAAATTTACCGAGTATCCAGAGCAATTTGAGCACGGCCATTTTTTTATGTGACAGGAGGGAAAATGAACAATAATCAAATCCAAAACAATTGAAGTGCAATTGTTATATAACTAACAATAAACAATAAACAATTTTATACAATAAAACTTTATTATTTTGACAGCTTAACTTATGATTACTAATCGAATGACAACTAAGCGTTCAACTGTGTTTCAAAAACAGATCAGAGCGCACTGAACACGCTCGTTTCAGAGCACGCTCGATGGGCTCGAGCTCTGTTCAGAGCTCTACTCTTTATTGAATGTTAATTAAAGACCTTTCCAAAGAGTTGGAAGCTTCTCCCATCGCCCAACTTAACGCTGGTGATTAAATTTATATGTCAAAGTCCTTTCTGAAGATTTAGATAGCCATGTCAAAAGGGAGCTTGCAGAGATAAAAACAAGTCCATTGAACAGAAGCCCTATCAACGCATGTCTTCAAACAACTAACAAGAGGTCTTCTGAACTCTTCTTCACCTGGCGTGTAAACTTCAATGATGACACTTAAGATGCGAACGATAATTGCTTTATCGTCTGCGTTTGCCGTCAGCCGGGTGCAGTTCTGAAGTCCATGCATAGACGGTGGGTATGGACTTGAAATTCATTAAACTTTCTCAGCAATAGGCGCATTTTGAAAAATTGATTTTTGTTGACTTGCTAAGCCGGAAACGTCTCCAATATTGGCCGATATGAATGTTGGAAATAGGCTTTAGACGTGAACCCAATTGCATCTTGTACGCGGAGATGATACCCTTTTTTGTAGATGGGGTGGATAAAGGTAATATTCCAATCGTCGGATATGCTTTCATGCTTTCCTCTATAAAAAAAAAAGTCTCTCCCATATCGTGTGTTTTTAGTTTATTATGGCCTCTCCAACTTCTTCATCGGAGGGTGTGAAAACTTCTTCATCGGATGAAATTAGGTACACTTTGTACCCTATAAATCTCTCTTGGTCATTATCGTTAACAAGATTATTCAAATGTGGCTTGAATATATCCTTAATTACCTGAGGATCGATGAAATGTGTCTATTACAATTCTAGAATGACTTGGTGCCAGCAGATGCTTTTTTGTAAAAGTTACGTGTTACAATTGCGTCTCTTCTCTTTTCTTTTATGGCAGGCTCGGCTTATTCCTGAATTTAAGTGCCGCATCGTGCCCACATATTATTGACGAAGGCAATGCCTTATTTGAGAGTCTCTCTGCTCCGATTTTCTGAGCCGTCCAGTTCTGAACCTCTTTAATGTTGCCTCCTACAGATTTTAAGAATAAGACATTCGAATTCAAAATCGATGAGGTATCAGAACATCTGAACATCTAGCACATCTGGCACGTTGTCAATTTGTTTGGCAGCTCGACCATCTGGGGATAACCAATTTGCTGAGTAGATCTTCCATCCATGAGTTTACAGAATTCATATTTCATAGAGAGTCTCCGACTTCTTCGGTGACGGTATATGTGCATATGAATCGGACATTATAGATGCGGACAACAGCCAGACGATCGGTTATCAACTTGAACCCTTTTGAGTTTCTGTGGTGTTCTAACATTCCGGAAGCATACTCTTGTCTATCATTTATCGTCTTCGTGGTCCGTTCTTTCTAGAAAGTGAATTATCAATCAATTTCTCTCCAAGTTCTCTGCTTCTAATCCGCTTGAGCCGCAATGTAAGGCATTAGATTAAATTAAAAATTCTGACTCGCCTGTTAGTGTAGCATTACCATTTTAAAATTCCTTGTCATCAGTCACTTCATGTCCAACTTAATAGATAAGCAAAACGCGTATCTTCTATTATTATTTTTTTTTTAAACTCGTTATGCCGACCATCGGCAAAAAAAAAATTCTAATCACTTTACCTAATTAAATAAACAAATCACAACTCCGACTGCAAACATACGTTTACTCACAAACTCACTCATGCAAATCCAAAAATAGTACAACCGTCAGACCATAAAATCATATAAGCCTTTAAAGCCACACAATAGGAACAAATTGCATGACGACTTTTAGTTCCGACACTAGATTCGTTTTTCAATGTTTAAACGCTTTCGAAGCGGAAGTTCAAGCATTCCATTTTAATTATAATAATTTTCGCTGCAGTCGTCTCGTGTTTATATTTTTTATATTGCCGAAATTATTGGTGAGACAATCAGCCTTCATTAGCACATCTGACCGCAGTAAAAAATGAATATGTAAACAAATATGAATAAAAAAAAATTTTAATTAAAATGATAATAGGAACAGTGGTGTTGATTGTCTCACCAGACAATTAAATGATCAATGACTTTGATCTGTTATCGCTGCCACTGTTCATATGCAATGTCACAAGAAATAAACATTGTTCCGTGCTCGAGATTATTATTTTAATCTCGCGCCAAATATTTTTAATCGGAATACGAGTAGATGAGTATTTTGAATATGCTGATGGTGAATCGAATTTTAACTTTTGCTCGTTGAGTTGCTTCTCGCTTTCTTTGATGTGAGAGTCTAGGCCAGGCGAAGGTTAAGTGCGCGTACCACTATCCTTCGGCTTACGCGATGGATTTAGAATCCTAAATCCAAAAGCGCTCGAAAATACAGAATTCACTGGTTAGGTCCAATTATTTTAACCTTTGCCGTTCTCACCACCACCGAGTCTCGATTATGATGTCCAATGATGCACTCATCACCGCAGCTGCAGATGCCGCGACCTTTGTTGCACTCGGAAGTAGTAGGTAGGTCTAGAAATTGTGGGAATTTCTAAAGCGGGTGGTTGCCCCTTGCAGATTGAAGAAGTTGTCGGATGAGTTGCCACAACTGGTACTGTTTAAAAGACTTGTTTGTTGGGTCGGTTATAGTCCTTAGTCCGCAAAGCTCCCGTGGTTTGGAAACGATGCTCTAAAAATTCCAAAAACTTCTTAAACAAAAAGAGTCGTTGATGTTCAAGCGACATCGTTCGTAAAGTGAATTGGTCTTAAGATCCATCGAACGACAGAAAACGAGCAAATACTTTTGACAGCGGTCATGGATCGGATAAACAAAATATGTGACATCGAATTCTTTGCGATCGATGATCCATAGGAAAAAACTGAGCCTTTAGGTGTATGTTTGGCACTATTTACCCTAACCTAGAAAATTGTGTACTTGAGCACAGTTCTACATTCGATTTGAGTTGGTACAATGGCGGTCGGAGAACACCGGCTTTACCGAGTTCAATGAGGGTTACATATCAAAGAATATCGACGCCGAAGGCTGATCTCCAAGCCATCTTCGAATGAAGAAAAAGAAATCGATGGGGATCGACGGAATATCGATGATATATGCTTCGACACCTTCCACAAGTAGCGATAAATATTTACACCACCCACTTCAACAATGCGCTAAAAAATGCATATTATCCAACGCTGTGGAAGACGGTGGTTGTGCAACCCAGTATCTCCCGATATCTCCGCTCCGGAAAATTTATTGTTCATAAGTCTCCTTCCGAACATGAGCAAATTTTTGGAGAAGGTGGTAAATAGAGCCCTGCTGTGTTTAGGACAAGAATATTATACCGGATAATCAATTTTGGAGGGACCTGATTGCATTCATGCCGCATCTAAACTGGTATCAGATATCCAATGGAACAAAACAAAGAAACAATGCAGTGGTGAAGGCTTTCGCTACCTTATAATTAGAAAGATTCTTTTACAAGTTGAATAGGCTGTTGTACATGCTTGTTAATATGCTACTCAATAGACAGTTCATAGTGAAAAATGACAATGTAACTTTGAACGGCTCATTTATATTAATAAATGGTCTGCAAAAGGGTACCGTCATTTCGCCCATACTCATCAACATATTGACGAGCGCCTGACTCGGACAGATGACGTATTAAATTGTTGGCATCTCCAACAAGGCTCGACTTTAGAAACCGAAAACTGCTGATATTTGAGGATTGTCCCATCGGCATTTTCATCGTAGTTGGTTGGGTTCGTGACATCTGAGTAGAACTAAAAATTCATGTTACTATAGAAATGACACTGTAACCCGTTCCTACATATCGAAGTATTTTTTGACGTTATCTATCAATTCTACTCCAAGTTGCGAAGTTGAATACGATAGAATCGCGCTTTTTGTTGACCCTTTAGGTTCATGTGGAACAGTGTTAGCCTCTCTTTGTCTGTTTCTGAGACATTTCTTACGAATGTCAGATTTTCAGGAGTTAAACCACTTATAAAATGATCTGATACGTTATTCGAACATCTATCTTTAACAAGATGCATATTCTGCTGCGCTTTAATAACATAAGGACTCACGAATTCCACTAACTTTTTTAAAGTGTGTCAAATAGCTGTTATATATTCATAACCCATTACCCATAAAAAACTCATCTTCACCCAAACAAGACGCAGTGAATTGATTTTCTAATAGTTCGTTGATTTACAAACCTCCTGAGGGTTTCGTTCCATTCATAAAACCCAATTTATAAATTAATGGTAAAAGTTCCACTCCTAAATAAATAAACAGAAACACCTTATGATCATCTCGTGTGTGAATTATTTTACATGTCAGTAACAATTATCGAGGTAATTAATTAAACTTTGTCTACAGATGTTTGTCTTGCGATCTAATTGACTAATTAAGTTCCAACATCTTTGGGGAGGGCTAATTAAATATTCCATGACGTGAACAATCCGTGTGGAGACACTGTTTTCAAATGGAATGTGCTTTGCCATGATTGATGGAATGAAGTTAATGAATTCTAACTTTGACAAATTTGAGAGCCTGTCAGACTGAAGTTGACAGAAGAAAATGATGCTTCAATTATGGAAGAACTTATTGAAATGTCAAAATTAATGTGCCTCAGCCTCTAATGACTCTCTTTCAACTCTTTTTCCTAAGACATTGAAGAACAGATTTACTAAATTTTCCTCTGATAGCTGATAGCTCTTCCCATTCGACGAAGGCTCATCGAAGAAAAAGTCACAGATTCAATTATCTATCATTGTTAACAAATTTTGTCTTCATAGCACCACGATTTTAGAAACTACAAATTTATGAAAGCCTAAAAGGTAAAGAAGTCGGCGCTATAACCTCTGACTTTAGCAGAGCTTTTGTTAAAATAGTTCACCGAATCCGCTGTCGAATTTTGTCTGCAGTATCGGCAGAACAGCGTTTTTTTTTGGTCCTATTCCTTACAACAATGAAAAAGATTATATTAAAGTGGTTCTTATTTTTAAACCACGGAGGAGTCAGAGCGAGTCGATCATCTTAAAACTCCGCAAGAAAATAAATACTCGTATTGAGTCAATTTAATGCTCCTTGTCAGGGAAGCGAGTTTTTCCAATTTTAATTAATAACTTTTAAACAAGTCTAAACTAATTCAAAGAAAAATAAAATCTATGTTTGGGTAAAAAGTTAGGTTATTTTGATGCGAAAAAAAGAAGGGGATAAATCGTTTCGCTTCTGTTCGTTCGAGGATTTTAAAAATATTATCTTAATTTGTTTGAAAAATCTACTCATTATGACTAATTCATTAAATATATTTTTTAACATTCTCTTATTAGTTCCCCAAATAGCCTTTTTCTTAAAGTCCTGATCAAGAGTCCACGGTAAAGATATAACTGATGACGCACTGTGCTCCGGGAAGATCAGTGGTTCAAGATCTTTAAACACGAAACCCTCAAGCTATAGTGTCAATATTAAAGAGATTGCTGCTATATATAAATATGTCTTTATCGCTCCAACAGTAATGCACAACTTTGACTTATGAAAAAATATCCAAAGTCGTTTCAGTAAAAGTTTCTTTATGCAGAGAGAATTTCTATATTGATACTATAAGTTAAATAGAGCAAAAGGTAACTCTAAAAAGGATTATTCATTAACTGTTTAATGAGAAATTGTCTTCCGTTGTACCATCATGCATTTTACACAAATCTTCACACTTCAATAGAAATGACGAAATGAGTTTTTCACTAGCATTGCCACTTATGCTTTTTCAAAAGCAGGTTTCAACTCTTCGATTCATAATTCTAGTACAAAACAGTGTTTACCAAACGAAAATGGTTCTTTCTTTGAAACGATCACTTCTTTTGAAGTCGATAAGTGCATCACGTTGTTAAACAACTTAAATTCATTTATACAGAAGTGCTACTCGAATGTTTTTCTAAAACGTATTTTTTTTAATGTTGTAGGCATTTAAGGACATTTGTTGAACAAAAGCTTTTTCTCTGATATTTCTCCTGCTGCTCAGGTTGTCTCAGTCCTCAAAAAAAGAGACAGATTGTATTTGAACAACTTAAGACCAATATTTCTTCTTTCGGCCATTTCGAAAATATTTAAAAATGTTTTAAACGGAGAATTGTTAATTTTTTAAGGGAACGGAAAATTTGGCTAAGATCTGGTGGATCTACTGTAGTTGCAATATTGAATTTTTGCTGTCATATTTATGAAAGTTTTAATCTTAGAAAGTTTTCTGCGGCACTAAACATTGATCTAATGAAGGCTTTTGACACCGTCGGCCATGAATAATTGTTGATCAAATTAAAACAATCTGGCCTAAGAGGCTTTAAGCTTAAATGGTTTGCCCAAAAGAATGCAAAGAGCTTAGCGAATTTCAAGATATTCAAATTGGTGGTCCACTTTTACTTTTTTTTTAGTTTATTTTTTTACTAGTACTTTTTCCTATTTTATAAATATTTTTTAAATTCAATATTTGATTTCAATCTGAAGGGTTTAAAAAATGGTTTTGCGGATGATATCGGATACTTCTACTCCAGTCCTTTTGCACTTGACCTGTCAGCAGATATCAATCATGAACTGGAAATTTTTAGGCATTGGTTTGCGATGCATAAACTCGTTATCATAGCACACACGCTTCCTCTTTAAAACATTGTCTTCTAAATACACACAATCTCAATAATATGCCAAAAGAGGAAGCAATTCCTAACTACTATCCCACATCATATCAATCTGCGCTTTCTCAACTGCACCTAGGCTACCTCTTGAGCTGCGTAGTAGTATATCAAATGAATTAAATAAAAAAAATAAATAAAGTAAATAACTTATGTAGAATTATAATTTAATGAAGAATACAAATTTTCAGCTTCCTTACATATGTTTAGACCTAGTAACTCCAAAGTAAGTTATTTGATTGTTTTTAATTTATGATATGAATTTAAAATGCACCTGACACTAGTTTTCACATATCTTAAGGATTCATTTCAAATTATTCCTCAATTTTATTTCCAATGTATAAAATTTTAGTAATAGTATTGTAAATTATTTGTATGAAATAAAAGAAAATTGAATGTCAGCCATGGTGATAGTTACCTCATGAATCATTGCCTCATAACCCTGTTAACCAAACCTAACCTTGCAAATAAGCCTTTGAAACAATTGTATGTTTATTTTTTGTTTATTCAATAAGGATCAATTTGAAATTATAAAACCATTTGAATTCTTCGTCTCAGTCAATCTTCTAAACTCCTTAACTTATTGGAAACCTCTGCAGAGGACGATGAGGCAGGCAGGATTTGTAGATATCAGAATCAACTGACTCGACGAGGTACGAGTACAACAAACATAACAATTTGTTCAAATTCAATTCAATTCATGTCTGGTACCTTCAAAGGTCGTCCTTGAATTATTTCCACCAAAATGTCAAAAGTTTCTATGTCCTTATATATGCCATAGTCCTTTTTTCATCGTCTCGTCCTTGATAATCTTTACATGCATGAGTAACTTGAGTTATATAAAAAGCAAAACTTCAACACATCGATACCCTCCAAAAGATTGATTTAGTCCCATGAGCCCGAACAATACAATCGAGATAAGGAAAAGGTCAAGTCAAGATTTTTTTTTTTTTGTTTTGTTTAGCTACACTTGATTGGAAAACCGGTTAAGGGTTATTCAACTCGCAACGGATGCTCCTCATTTCCGTGTCCGATAAGAAAAAAAATGTACACAAAAGAGTTTCCGTTCAAAATTCACATCCGGCTAGGCGACTGTTGAGTTTATTTTTTATGACGTCTAATTGAGTTTTTTTTTTGCAGACTTGATATTGTTGTAAAATTGACGGATGGTTACGAAAACTTTAAAAAACTAATTTAATTTATTTTGTCAACAGTACAGTGGATGGGTGAGCCATCTTTTAGAGTCATATATTTATTCGAATCTGGCATCTTTTATTCGCTCAAAAAAATTGTCAGAAACATAAATAAAATATTTTTACGGTCCAAAATGGTTCGATTTAAGCTTGAAAAAATATCGCAAATTTACTTTGGGTATTGATTTGCCGAGACAGCGCGAATAAAAAAAGATAATTGCTCGAAGTACCGCCCCAAACTTTAGCTGGTGAACACAAGATTTTTGTGGAAAGTGCGTGATACTGGTTTCCTGCGTGTTCATTGGTGAATGGTCCTGCTATCTCAACCCGAGAACCACAACATGCACAAGATCTCAGCAATATAAATCGCACTAGCCTGAAATAGTTTAGTCTTCGGAGCCACTCAAAATTGGCAGCAATTTCGCTCAAAAGCTCATATTTTCCATACCGGTAGCTAGAAAAACAAGCAAAATTGTTGCATCTGAGGCTCGCAAAATCACACTGTGGCCGAAACTTCTTTCTCTGGACGACTTAAATATAGGCAAGATAGGATTTAGACGTGCTCAACAAGCCGTCCAACAAAATATTACCTTCAAACTTTGTTCAGCAATCCTGAAATCGGTGCTGCTTTCTTAACGATTACTTGGGCCATACGAGAATTCGGAATTTCAAAACCAATCCATCTGAGGAAAACTGAAAAAGGTACAAATAAGCACGAAATGACGAACTAAAACTGAGAAAAAAAGTGATGGAATATCCCAAGGGTAACAAGAACTTTTTGTCATTCGTGAAAAATGGAAAAAAAATCTGTCACGTCGACTTTCCTAACACACGTTTACAATGACATTCCAGCTGTCAACTCTGGGGACAAAGTTTATCTGCCACTCGCATATATTGCTTTGCCTCCTCTCGTACTCAAGCGCGTCAGCTATACCATGGGTGGAATCGATTCCCACAATCGTACATAGCCAGAGTAATAAAAAATCGGACATCCATTAATCCGCTGGTCCAGATGGCATTCCCTCCATTCGTCTGGAGAGGTGTTTTTCGACGTTTGCAAAACCATTGCATAAAAATAAATCGCAGCTTATGAAATATCTCGAAACACGAAAACTTCTCAAAGACCGGCAGTACAATTTTAGCAACAGGTCAACTGGTGATTTGAAATGGAACCACTCTCTTAATTTTTCTGGTGAAAGTAAAATTGTTGCCCTTTTACAGAGGCTCTTTTGTCGAGAACGCTATTCTTCAATGGATTAGAAACTACCTCTCGGGCCATTCAATTTAAATGGTATTGATCGGCACCAAGTTTGCAATCTACCATATATCATAGATGCTGATGTTCCCTAGAGTTCCGTTTTGTGATCAACTAGGTTTTAAATCTTCACCAACGATCTTCTGTCTGCACGTGTAATCCATTTCAAACATTCGCTGACGATAGTACTCTCAATTTTTCATATTCGTACTCAAATTCACGTCCTTCATCTTCGGCCATGGAAATAGAACGGCAGCTTATGGTTCACTCAATAAATTCCTATATAAACAGCATAGTATCGTGACGCTCTATGAATAGAGTGGAGAGCCTCCAAAACTCAGTGCTGTCACTAAAGCGAATTGTAAACCCTCGGCCATTATCCATGAGTGTTCCTTGCATAGCTGAAGCTGAAAGACTTTTCGATCTAAGAATGTATATTAACAACAATGTTGTTGTTAACTATTTTTTATCACAAACAGTGCTCTAGTGAATAAGCTAGTTGCATTCCCCTTTTCACACCATAAAATCCATCCTGCCCGGAATGCTCATTAGTTCACCCTCAAGACTATCTTCGGCAGTACAGTCAAGTATAGAAATTAGGTTTTTAGCCGTACAACACGAATGTGGAACGCTCAACGCTCTACCACGCTCGGTACTCACAACAATCTGCAGAAATTCTAAAATAAAATGCATCTGTATGTATCTCTACTTCCTCCCTGATCCCTTGCACTTGCGTTGTGTGCACTATGTACAAACATTAAAAGGGTAGTCATAACCCCTTGTTTGCGTGGGAACTTCATAAAAAAAAAAATGTCTCTCTCGACCACTTATATCACGAAGAACAATTTTGTTTATGTGTGCTCAAAAGCCAGCCGACCTTAGCCATAAAGTGTGAGTTATCACACCTCGTTAGCGCTCTCCATTGACTTTTACGTTCCTTACACTTTTGTCTTAGAAGGCTAGTGGGCTAATGCCACAGCCATTTCAAAAACCATACCTCACGTTTCTCTGGGTGCATTATCTTCTCCATGACTACGAGTAAATGTAGATTTTCCGAGCCCTTAATATAGATTTAGCTTGTTGTCGCCGAGGCAAGTTTCGAGAAGATAATTTTGTGAACAAAATTCTCTTAAGAAGGTTCGTAACTTCTTCTTACTTTTCCTACGCTCAAGACAATGAGATTTCTTCAAAATACCCGAAAAAGCATATAAAAAAGAACTAAACAATCAAAACAATAATAATACTGAAGTATGTTAACTGGAGACCCATGACCTAGCTTAATCGGTTAATTGAGACTTCTACAGCTTTTCACTTTAAGCAGCGGTTTCTCCGTATTATTTTACGTAACCTTTACTTTCGCATTCGTTTGCTGGTTTTGACCTTGTGCCATAAATGTTTAGTCATCATCTATTTCTCCAAATTTTATTTAATTAAATTTGTTTTATTTTTGCTAAAATGTGGTATTTAAAAACGTGACGGAACGCCTGTTAACATATTTTTTTTCTTTTGATGATGTCTGATCATACTCTTCTTTAGTCTTTGTCTTCTACAGTATATGAAGAAGTATTGGCACTTGAACTTACGTCGGATTTGACAAATAAAATGGTCAACAAAAGATTTTTAATAACTTCAAATTGCTTTGTCACAAATTTTAGATAAAAATACTACAACCTTCTCCGGAATTACCAATAATTCTTCAGAGGCAGCTGTCACACGCTATTAACCAACTTTGCTGATGTTAGGTACACTACAGTCACAGACTACATCTTCCGCGATGTCACAATCATTTTTGTCATCACGGAACGTGTTCAACACAATCCCAGTATAAAAAGTTCTGACTAATGAAGTGGGGAAGTCCACAACGTTCAGGTCCTTAGAACGTAGTATCCGAATCAAGCCTAACGAGTTCTTTTAGGATCTCATTTTTTTGCGATTCCAATGCCTTTTGAATCTTTAATGAGCGTATTTCTAGATCAAAAAACATCTCATTTTGAAGAACCAGTTTAGTCTAAGAGCTCACATTTAACTTCCATAAAGCTTTGGTTAGATCAATGTTGGCAGATACGAAATACTTCGATTGATCTGGGTTAAGGAAGTTTATGTCACAAATTTTGGTAAGAAGCCTTCTTACGTTCTTCGATGACGATGGGCCTAAAGCAATAAAGTTTTTTAAGCCATATTGGGCAGCCTCCAATTGCGTTCATTTAGTTGATTGCGGTCCTTTTGCACTAATCTGGTACACGCTTTGCATCTTATAGCCACTTGATTATTTATATCCAGACCCTTCTTTCTAGATCTGCAGATCATTTACACACAAGGGATCCCCAAAATTTCGTGCATGTTTTGATAAGTTTAAATCTTCTGCGCCATTAAATAAGACAGCAAAGATCAGAGTCTTCATTCACCTTGACCCTTCCAGACCCTTCTTTCTAGATCTGCAGATCATTTACACACAAGGGATCCCCAAAATTTCGTGCATGTTTTGATAAGTTTAAATCTTCTGCGCCATTAAATAAGACAGCAAAGATCAGAGTCTTCATTCACCTTGAGTTTCTGGCATAGGCGCGTTAAAAATTTGAAATATGTAAAACACATTACCTTTCTTTTCATCCTTTTTCCCATCAAAGGTCTCGGTGCGATCGTTCCCGTCCTTAACAGAGCGATTAGCACTCTCTATCGTTGTCCTGCACAATCGAACTTGATTGGCATGGTTACCAAAATAAAGCATGCCATACTCGTTGAACAGATTGAGATTACCGATTTTGAGGTCCTTTACGTTTTCCAAGGTCTGCCGTTATGTGAAAATTTGATCTTGACCTCAAACACTGAGGACTAAGGTTGTTGAACATTGTTTTAAGCCGCTTCGCAAATGGAAGCAAAAGTTTGTATATCCTTTCACTGTTCCGACTTAGATGAACGACGACTCTAGGCAAAGGACTTTAAACAGTATAGCAGAGATGAGTAAAAAGTTCGAGCTCTTTTATGAACCAGTTAGAAAAATTTCTGATTTCATGTTTCTCCATCTGCACGGATACAGAACGGACCTGAAGCTCTTCAAATGAAACCAAACGTAAATATTTATTTTCGGCACTAAATTTGTTCATCGTCAAATGGGAAAACGAATCACGCAAAAGCCAATTTTCGTATCCATTAGATCGCGTGCTGTTTCTTTTCTTCTAATGTTCATCCATTCTTCTTTTTTCATGTCAAAATGCCAAAATATTATCAATAAACCGGCCAACTGCGAGTCGGACTCGCGCAACGAAGGTTCCCTTTGTAATTTGACTATGGACAGCTTTAAAGGACCGCAGTAAATAAATTTTTAGTATTAACTGTTTAAGCACAAGCATACGGCAACCCTTAATAATCGACATTCCTTTTTCCTTCCATTTATGCCGTGTTTATACTCAGACAGCAATTTGCATTAGATCCCATTACCTTTGCTCCAAATAAATTTTCCCACAAATAAGTCCGATATCCAAATACCTTTCCCACCGAAAATCGCTGACGCACCTGAGAACAAATGCATATGCCCAGACAAGGCGTTGGATTTCGTCTGTGCACTGAAACGGAGATGTGCATTTTCGAAGGTGCATTTCCCACGAAATTTAAAGAAATTTTAGTATATAAGACAAAATTTTTGAATAATAAAGTCACTAGTACCATAACAATCCAGAATCAACATTGGAGTTTTATTTAGGTCAAAATAGACCTAACATTTTGGTGACCCCGACGTGATCTTGCTTCCCCCCACCAGCGGTAAGGGGCAAATCACAAGTACAAGCGTTTACCAGGGCTTCAAACACTGCGGACGGACTCACAAATTGTTCTATCTTGGATATTTACTCAGTCCCCTCTACAAACCTTTGTAGCAAATCGGGTTTCATTTATTCAAGAGGAAACCACTAAGGGACAATGGAAATTTATCAACTCAGAAGTGAACCCAGCTGATCTTCTATCCCGAGGTATGTTTCCTGAGCAACTACTGAACTCAACTGCCTGGTTTAAAGGACCTGAGTTTCTAAGAAATCCGAAAATTCCATGGCCAACGCAACCGCCAATGATAAACGACACAAACATACCAGAAATCAAACGCATGAAGACAGTATTAACCGCCGTAAAACCAAAGCCCCACTTTTTGGAAGATATCAACCATCGAAATTCACTTCATACCCTACAGAGAATAACAGCGTACATCATACGATTCATCAGTAATTTAAAAAGAGCGCGAAATTATAGACTACTGGACAAGATGCTATCTGTGCAAGAGCTAAAGGCAGCAAACACAATCATATTCCAATATGTCCAACAAACTACATTCTCTGATGATATCACAACACTTAAGAAGACGGGCCAGGTATCAGACAAAAGTCGCCTCAGTCTCACCGTTCATGGACGATCGAAATCTTATTAGAGTCGGAGGGCGACTACAAGCATCAGAGCTACCATATGAAGCCAAACATCAAATAATTCTACCCAGTTCACATAGCTTCACTAAAATGCTTATGACGCAATTGCATCAACAGAACTTGCATGCGGGCCCACAGGCACTACTGGCTATAGCATTGGAGTTTTATTTAGGTCAAAATAGACCTAACATTAACCTCAACTTGATACAGCTGCGCATTCCTGTGAAAAGTGTTGGTGACAGAAAGACGAACAACAAAGTGATTTTAAATGGTTCTGTTTTTCCTTTTGAGGTACGGAACCTTAAAAATCATAGAAAAATACAAAGCAAAATTTTTAACGTATTTTCTATAACAATTAGTTTTGTCTTTTAGTCAAAAATGAGTTCTCCTTCACGTTACAATTCAGTTAAAAAAAAAGAGACCAACCACTACTCATACTTGAACTGATAGTCTGCACTAGAAACCATTTGTCAAGCACCCAAACAGAAAAAAAAACAAAAGTGACAATTTATATATGAAGCATAAATTCAAATGTGTGTTCACATCTGTCAATCAAATTCAATTACTCACCGTGCAGCGGTCCAATGACAACCATAACAACAATCATTAGCATAATAACGCGCAAGCGACGTCGGTTTTCACCCTTCTTGAATGCCACTTTGAATGTGTCAACAACGTGCTTCCTATCGAAAAAGTCCACCAACAAATTGCTCTTCGTCGACTTCAATAGCTCCTCTTTGGTCTTCTTCTTCGGTTCCTTTAATATAAAGACGCCATACAGAAACGACAACAAGTACAGCGTAGCCGATATGGAAAAGACACCATAGAATCCAATTTTCCTGCACACAAAAAACAAATTCTCGTCTCCATTTGGGCCAAATCTATTTTAGTGAAAATATGTCAACTCACTTGAGCAGTATTCCGCTGAAGGCCATTCCAATGGGTATACCCAGTGAGAAACAGACATTGAGTATACCAATCCTCAGGGTGCGTTCCTCTTCGGTAGTGATGTCTGCAATATAACTGAAGACTCCCATCAGCATTGTGAACCAGCCACCGCTGAGGCCAGGGAAGAGTGCCTCTGTAATGCCAGCCACCTCCATGGGCACGTTCTCGAAGTATGTGCACAAAATGAGACCGATAGTGCCCATAAATTCACCAATCACCGGTATCAGCATGCATGGCTTTCGTCTGCCATGTCGGTCGCTCCATGAGCCCCAAAACAGTATCAGCAGGCATGGCAGCAAACTCTGTATCACCGTTTTCCATGCCGCCATCCTGGCCACCAATTCCTGGACGGTTGCTTCTTCACTGTAAAGATGTGCGGAAAAAAAAGGGGTAAACATTCGAGATCTGTGCATGGAATATTAATTAGATGTGGGAGTTTGGTGACACCCATAACGAGGTTTGTGAACTTGTGAGCTAACTGTTTGGCTGACCATAAGCTGAAAGCCATGTCGCGGTGACTTGTGAGACTGAATTGTTGTCCATTAACTTTCCATCAATTCGCCGAATGAGTGTTTGGGATAAATGGAAATGAATGGAATAGAGAAGTTCTGGAACCAACAACTAGGTTAAGGAACCCCTTGTTGGCTATTAATCATTTTTATCTGGGTTTAATGCGACTTGACTTTTTTTATGTCTCATAAAAATGGGGTTTCCCTCATGGGGAGACTGTGAAAAGGACATCTGTTGGCAGTGTGACGTTTAGGATAAGATGGATTTTGCTCAAGAAGGGTTGTTAAGGGCCACCTATAAATGCATAAATAAAGGGTAGGCTGTCGGCTTTGTTATCTTTTCTTTACAGACGAACTGTCAGATTGACAAAGGACAAAGGCACGCGTTCAATGTGCAACGGCTTTCTTTTTTTTTATTATTTTTTGGAAGTTATAAAAGCGGCTTTTAGAACGGAAATAGGCTGATCAAAAATATCATGTATCAGGAAACTGATGGAATATCCAAAAGAAAGGAAAGAAGGCTTGCCACAGGGTTTGTCGAAATCAGAGCCGTTGGCTTTAAATTTTTCGCCAAATTCGGCCTCTCTTATCGCCTTAAAAATTGTAACTGTTCGAAAAGTAGCTGGGTCAAGTTAGCTGAGCCTTTCGACAAATACAGAGTCGCTGGTTATCTGGCGCTCGGGAACTATGGCTGAGTCTTAATTGCAGTTGCCAAGCACGAAAAATGGAATTACGTATACATTAAAAATTTGGAAAATGCAACCTAATTCAGTGTGAAAACTGGAAAACTGATTCTGCCAGCTGTGGTTAAGGTAATAGCTAAAATTATCCAGGAGAGAATCAAAGAACTCCTTGGGAGGAAGGCTGTCTGAGAAATTCGAAGTACAAATTGGGATTCCGCAAGGCTGCGTTCTCTCACCAATATTGTTTTTATTGGCGATAAGTGATGTGGTCAATTCTTTTGTTTCGACAAGAAATGGAGGCGATGTATGCTTACTATCTCACAGAATTATGGACCTTCGCCAAATGACAGCTTATGAGGAGAGGGAGGCAGACGCCGTTGGGCTGGAAATTAAATCGACAAAAACCAATATGATTAACCTTCGTGGGTGTGACCGCACCCACCAACTCGAATATGCATTGCAGGACAAACGATTGAGAGAGTAAAGAGTTTGCAATATCTTGGGAGTTTTGTCTCAACTGACGTGGATGCAGCAAGCCGAATAGGCAAAGCAAAGACCGGGCACAATTATGCAAAGGCGAAAGAGGCATTATATTGGTCACCCTCTCCGAGAAGATGACAGGGCGGAAGAATACGCGATGCCCTTAAACAACATGCCGAAGAAAAGAGTTGGGGAGTACTGAGACACATTGGCAGAAACCAAACACGATGACGCGTAGGCGTTGTTGTGGCCAGAAGGGGATATAGAACATGACGATGATGATGACTGCGTGAGGCACACCTGTGACTAGTTCATATATGAAGTTTCATTACATTTCGTCCATTCGTTGGCATTTGCAAGGTACAGTCCTTTAAATGACGCTACTTTCGCGGCAGTAAAAATATTGTAAAAACAGAATAATCGAATCGTGATCAAACACAGTCATGATAATGATTGCTTGGATATTACAGAAAATGCTTCGAAATATTGGAAACTCGGTTTACCAAGTGTATTGCTCTCGAAGGCACTATTTTGAGGAATAATGTTGACAATGGTCATTTGGATTTTTTACCGCAATTCTCGTGATTTTGTCTGACATTTTGTGTCCTTCCCTCGCAGACCTGTGATTTCAAAAAACCAGAATAATATCGAAAATCAAGGTTCTGTATTAATCGCCAGTCACAAACATCGTGTAAATTAGGGCATTCTTGAAAAAACGCGGTTCGATCAAACCTACGCCGTTAAGAGGGCGTTATGACTCGATACGTGGATTCCTAGTGGTAGAAATTCGTATCTGCTCAGATAGAAATAGGTCTCGTCGTTTATAATGAAATGCGACCGAAATGCAGTAGCTGACGGACTGTCTGCACTTTGCATGGAAATATAATTAACACTTTCACTCTTTCGCAATGACGAACGTCTGGCGATATCTTGTTGGAACGAGCACTACAATGCCCTCCGGCGCCTCTTATGCCTTTGTTTTTGATCAGTTGGCGAATGAAAGCCGGGTAATCGGTGCCGAAATTCATGATGCGCCAAAAAATATTGATAAATTATTCCACAAAGAATCGCGAGTATTGCATTCATATACTTTGATATTGACAATTCCCGCCATTTTTAAAAATTATAGCATCGTTCAATAGGGTCATAGGGTGCGCCATTGTATTAGTTTTTAAAGCTGAAACTTTTCCATGCTCGAAAGAAGTAACTATTACAAATCTCAAGATCTGATGCTAAAATACGACTAAAAGCGCAACGCCGTGGTCATTCCTGAAACTCTTCCATGCTCGAAAGAAGTATCAAAATTTGCGTGTGAAGTTAGTTATCGACAAACCTCAAATGTCTTGATCTGCGGTAGTCTAGATACATCAGAGTCGGGGCACACGCTAGTTCGAGTGAGTCCAGATACATCAGAGACGGGGCACACGCTCGTTCGAATGATTATTAACTATGACTTTGCCCGATGGGGGGCAGTCAGTCAATGTAGAATTGTACGACGATAAGCTCTTGCCTTTAAATGTGGAAGAAAACAGACAGCATTTAAAATATTTTCACTTAAACTCACACGACCTCCGTGGTCAAAACAGTAGCCATTATAATTTTCCACAAAACACTCTACCTGTCAGTCAAGTTCCAATCGAAATCAATGCATTCATTACTGACATTATCCGGAACAAACAGACAAAAACAATCAAAAACATCATTGCATGGTGACACTAATGATATAAATAAAAGTTAATATCTTCCTTCGAAAAGACAGCTATGAAGCTTATGATGAGGGTATAGAAAGTGTTCTTTTTATTTATAAAAACAAATGCAAACTTACACTGTGTAGTTTTGTGTTTCACGGCGTATGAGAGCATCACACACCTCATGCCCGTAGGCCATGTTTACTCTGCAGGCTTTGTCCAAATTTAGATTCTGTGTTGCCAAACTTGCCAATACACTTGGCATTATATAACACGCCAGCATCGGTTCCACTGAAATACTGTTCCACAAATGGCAAAGTTTTTCCTTCCAATGCATCTTCTTCCATGGGATTGGCTTCTTGTCCATTGTTTTCTCCATGGTAACCATTTTTAATCTAAAAACAAAAATAATTTTTTTTTTTTAAGTCTTGATAATATCAACAAATTATATAAATTAAGTTGAATTTAACGTCCCCCGACAAATTTAATGATTGCTCAATAATTGTATTATTTTTCTTTAAATTGCAGAAACATATGAAAAAAAAAACAAACAAACATTGACTTTCTTCAGCGACTGGTTCATCTCAATTCAACGAATCAAAGATTATCGAAGACAAACACTATGCGTCGCTGGACTTCTTCATCTGAAGCTGAGTCAGAGTTATTGAAGTGATCCTGCTGACCGCCGACGCTCATTTCACCCTCTCTGACGAAAAACATAGTTAACAAGGAACCATACTTTTTCAGAGCTATTAAGAGAGTGAACGGATATCGATATCGGCGAATGTTGGTCTCAAAGTCTTCTGGTTCCAAAAAGACGAAGTGAAATAACATCAATCGCGCCCAACAATGGACTATTTGAGTCGGAACTTCCCAGCATATGAGGATCTCCAGATTGTATTTAAGTGGATTCAACAAGCCACATACCAAGAGTAGGTCGATTATTCGAACTTTAATTGGAATATTCATCTCACAATGGCATGCTAGCTTAAGCCAACCAAGATGCCTGTCGCTTTTAACACGAAGAAGTCAAGGCGAAAAAAACGTGGATGTTCTAGTATGCTCCTGGAATGATAGAATAGTCTTCACCCCATGATCCATTCCAAAAATTGGAAACTATTTTCACACAGGAAGTACGACAAACAGGAATGGGAACGTTTGTAATGCGACGTCTATAACAGCTGTAATAAATGTTGCGAATTCATTTTAGAAATTCTACAAATTCAAATTCAGCTTCATAAGAGCACATGTGCCCGGGGACGAAGCTGAAGACTCAATGAAAATCCAGAGCCTATCAGAAGTATAAACTCAAAATTGTACTTCAATGCTAGATGCGGTCCTAGGAAGAGACAACTTATAACGTCTTTCGACTCTTAGACCTTACGACAGCTAATTACACACAGCAACCTGGCTATTGACAGACGATAGACCAAAACCAAACCAAATCGACGACTCGCTGATTGACGCTGATGAATGCAACGTTCAGAGGTGCAAATTTCGGCTCTGACCACTTAAAAGAAGTACCTCGGTCTTAAGTCTGAATGTCCAGGGCTAGAAATCTGCACCAGGGGACGAAATGGAGTTTCAATATGGGACGCCTGAGCACGCCTCAAATAGTCAGAGCATACAGAGAGCATCTAAGAGCAACTTTTTCGAATGAGCCTTGCTTACAACAAATGTCATTATGCTGCACAAGAAGTTAGTGTGGTCATATGGTTTGGCAGATTTAGATGATTAAGAAGATGAATGTGAGCAGGCTCCAGATCAACTCTAAGGCTTTGGAGGATAAAAATTGAATAGAAAATGCCGCTCATAGGTCTTGATACCACTATCGAAGCATGTCCATGGTTTACGTCGAATTCGGGATCCCTGCCAAAAGAAACTGATCAGGTTACGTCACCTTTTTTTGCGACAACACGCGATGTATTTTGCAATCAGAAATAAGAAAAGAACCTTTTTATTATTTCAAACTTGCCCCGATTTCTGGAAAAGAGCTGCGTTATCAGGTGAATTTTTTAAACAAATTTTTAAGCAAATATTTCGAAAACCAGGTCTCAACATTGGAAGACAGTATTTGATATTTTTTAAGTCAATCCACCTTCTAGGATATACTTCTTGATGATGCTATGATGAGAACGTCATCACTCTCACGCAACGTGCCGCCATCAAAGTTTTCACCGCGATAAAAGAAGTCGCCCAAAAAGTTGGACTTAAATTTATTAAAGACAAAGCAAAACAAATTCGGCGAACAAACCTGGAACAAAACATCAGCTTAAGGTAATAAGGAGTGAAACTATTTTGGGACCAATATCAACTCCTTAAATGGAAATTCGACGAAAACCCATCCAAGCGTTGCTACTTCGGTTTCAAAATCCTGCTTTGGATCAAGACTCCTAGCTCGAAGGACCAAATGCTCCTCTACAAAACATCCGTCCTTCGTATGAAGCCAAATATTGGATGATAAGCAAGACAACAGAAAAAAATTGAGTGACCGTCGGAAGAAAAATTATCCGTTGACACAGAGAAGGTAGGATCAGGCTCCCGCCTCTTTAGGTAGAGCATCCCAAAGCTGGAGGCTAATGAGGAGCTTGATTCTTTTAAAGTCTTAATGATTAAATAAATGATTCTTTGACAAAATACATCTTAACACAATGGACAGCTAACTTAAATCAGCTTGCCCAAAAGTATATTTGCACAGAGAATTTAATTTCAGGTTGCACGTGCGTGTCATTTAAGCTGTTAAAAATAATTTAGTGCTCCAGCACCATTAAAAAAGCTCAGGTTTTAAATATCAGAAATATAATGAATGAGGTGCTTTGCTTGAAATTAGATTCACAACTTGTTGGCGATTTGTTCAATTGAAAAAAACAATTATTAAAATTCCCCCTACTTTAAAAGAAGACTACACTTGATTGCTATGTTTACTGCCGTTTAATTGTATTTTCCAAAAATTTTATTTATTAAGAGGTTGCTAATATTATTTTAATGATGATGTTCCTACGTATTTAATGTTCTAACTATCGCAAAGTGTTTGGATTTCCAAAATTTCGGCACGATTTTCAGTCAATTTGATGGTTTCGCTTAGTTTAATAATTGTAAATAATAATGTTCATTAAAATAAAATATTTGCGCATGAAGAAATAATAAAACGAGCAGTTTGAAGTGGAAATTCAATGAATTTTTTTCCAAATAAAGTTATCATCTCATTTTATTTTTCTGCGGCTTGTGGAGCACCTCTTTTGTTGGTGTTCACTTGCTTCAGGATTATTGCTACTTCAGGAACGTTGCTAGTTAGTTTTAAATGCTCAATTTGATATGCCAACGTGTTTGATTGTTGGCAATAATAAACTTATGAAGGCAGTTCCATTCTGTTAATGAATAAAAAAAATAAAAAAAAAACTTGTAATGTTTACGACTTAAGGTTAAGAACGTGTCAAAAATATTCGCTACGTGCTACGAAACATTTCAATAATAATAACAAATAAAAGTTATCGATTGATATTTTGATAGTTTTTCTTTGTTTATAGAATTGTGAAGGTTAAAAGGGTCCTTGTTTTATGATCCATAAAAATTCAAGCAGTATTTCACAATATTCAGACGCCATAAAAAAGACACGCGGAATATTATGACCGTTACTATAAGAAAGTGAAAAAACAAACAGGCGTTCCTTGGACCCAAAGATTTATGGGAAAAGAATGTAAACATTACTTGAAAAACGATTTTTTTTTATCGCAGGAAGCCTCATTTGCTCTGAGTATTACCCGTCAAAATGCTTTGAAAATGTCAAACAAAAGAGAAGACAAGTATGATCTAGTCAAGTCAAAGTGTTTATTTTCCTCTCAAATATCACGATCTTGTCGGACTGATAAGAACGCCCTTGGTTCACCTACAGCGAAACGTCGATAAAGAGTTTGAACTTTAAAGGGTTAAGTAAAACAAAAACATGTACCCGTATTATTTTGACTTTGACCTCTGTTGTGACGTTTTGAAGAAGATACCTAACCAGATTCCTACAATTTAATTTTCCCTTCATCCCCGTCATCGTGTATCTCAGCATTGTGAACTTGATAGATGTAAACAGTTATAAGATTAATTCAATTAATTTAAATTGGCGGGATTTTCAAAATTACTTTCTATTTTTATTTATTAATTTAATTATATATTTTATTTTACCTAAGCCTGAGCTGAAGCTTATTTCCAGGCTTCACAAACATTGGCAAGCTGCTTTCAGTTTGTAAGACCAACCTTGCATCCGCGATGTTCGATCTTTGAAGGTTAGAAGTTCCCTTTATTCGTGAACCTACTCGAAAAGACTCTAAGCTGAAGCATTGTTTTCATATAAGACGTCCATAAGTTGCACGCGAGGACATAAATTTATCGCGTGAAAAATAAAAACTGATGAACTCACGAAGCAGAGCGGTCCAATAGGCCACCCAAGCTAACATAGATGCATCGAAAAATCTTCATAAAAATAGTTTTGAACGCAAAAAGATGCTGAAGACGAGTAGACTTATGCACCACAGCTGGATTACTTTGGCCAATTATCGATTGAAAAATACCAAATTTAAACTTTTTGAAAGTTTGTAAATTCGTATAAATAATCTTCAAGACAACTCATCCGAATTCAAAACTATTTTCACCATTATTTAAAACAAAGCAAAATCGAGCGAATGCGTTTTTTGCGAACGCAAATTTTTGAGTCACATTTTGAGGTCAATTAGTAATCGAAAGTTATAGCAATATTTTGATGCAAATAACTACAGGGAAACCTTAAGTACACATCGGATCACTAGGTTATAAAAACTTATTCAAAATGCTATAATCGCAGAGTTAAAGAGCTTACTGAGGATAAGCAGCACGAGAAAGCCAATTGGGAGAATCGAAATGATTTTTAAAAAGATTTAACTGGTCGCTTATCTTCACCGATAGCGAAGTATTCTCCTTTTCACGAAAGCTTTTAGTCCTCATAGCAAATTAATCTAAATACTTGCAAGGCAAGACTTATCCTTTTTTATTTTTTTAGGGATCAAACGATACTTTTGGTTCTTCGATAACCGATACTGATTACTCAATACTTTGGCCCGATACTTTGAGTAGTATCGTCATTTGAGTAATGAGTACTTAAACTGTGCGCATGCTTCCGTGTTAAAGAAGCACCGCAGAGTTGTAAAGTACTGAAGTTCATTTGAACTCCAGTTCTGTAAAGTACCCAGTACCTTGTACTTGTGCTGTAATAATGGCTGGCACATTTTTAAGTACTTCCCATGCTAAAGTTAATTTTCAAATACCAAGTACAAGGTACGGGGGATTTAAAAGTTTACAGGTCCGGCTAGCTGTGATGTATGTATGAGAAAGAGAAGGGTTATTGAGGAGAAGAACCCACGTGGATAAGACTTTCTATAACTCTCTTGACTTTGCACTTATTTTATTTTTTTGATATGATCTTTCAATCCAATGAGGGTACTTATTGTTTGCTTAGCTATTTTCATACAGAACAAAGGTGCAGAAATATGTTAATGCCATGATTGTTGCAAGCAGTCGCAGTTGTTTTCCAAAGTCGGTGCTACAGTTACACAGGCAAGAAATCGTCTCAATTCGATAGTATTAAATCAGTGACATTTTTTAGCAAGTCGCCCTTGAGAAGAATGGTGGTTTATCTGGCTAGCTTAAGTTTTGATTCTTCTTTAATAAAAGTTTGTTTGATTAAGAGATGTATTTGACTGCGCAAAATAATAAGGAAACGTTAAAACGAATTCTCAAACTGTGTTTTAAAAAAGCATTCAAAACTGAAACGGTTCGATATCAGAAAGTACTTGGCATCGATGCCAAAAGTTAAATTCCAAAGAATACCAAATGATGGAATTATTCAACACAGAATGGTCACGAAAAGAATTCGAGGATTGTTTAAAAACATGATTGTAGTTGCGAATAAATATCTCATCACTTGAAATTATCGACAAAGAACCTTTGCGGCTTCTTCGATGTCTTTGCAAAATCTTTTTTTTTCATTTTTGTTTCGAAGACACTCTCCACATGTAACACCAACAAGATCGTGAACTTTGGTCGGGCAACTCACCTGCCTTTGACCCCAGAAACTTAATCTGGTATAATGATGGCTCAAAAACTAACTAACACAAAAATGTCTATACCTAAGTGAGATTATCTAAGCGCTCTTCAGGCCGAACTACAAACCATCGAATCATGCGCTGAAGTACACCTTGCTAAGGCTCAAAAAATGGCCAGAATTCTCTCAGAAAGCCAAGCAGTGCCAAAATAATTGTCATCCGATGTAACGGACCCCAAATTTGTCAAATAATTGGGAAAACCAACTCCGTATCGCCCACTCGACAAATTTACCGGGACTTACGCAATCAAAATTATTGATCAGTCCCTTCTCTAACAGAGAAACTAAACAAGTAGAACAGGTCATTACCGCTTGAGATCACATCTAACCAAGTGAGGACTTCGTACAATCACACAGTGCTGACTCTTTTTGGAAGACTACGTCACGGCTGCACACATTCTTTTTGAATGTCCAGCTCTTATTTTGTAAAAGAGGCGTATGTTCTTCAAAGATGCATGTTACCAATGCTAAGGACATTATGACCTTAATCAGACGTATGGGATGTCTGTGAGCCTAATCTAACTCCCCATGACATCCGCCACTTCGGCAGGGAAAAATGGTGTTCATCGAGAGTCAAACGCCTAGAGATCGCTCATGAAAGCAACTACCCGAAAAAGTAAGCGAATACACCGCAAAAGGACTTATGAATCGTCCAAAGTCAAAGTTTAAAAATAATATTTATTTAACAACTCTTAAATGACAAAAACGTTGATGAACGTCGATATCCGATGAAGATATAAACGTTTACACACGCTTACGATTTTATAGATCTAGATAAGTTTGAATGTGTAATAAAATACAGATTCAAATCTTTTAATGGGATCTTTCAGCGTTTACCAATTTGTTCCACTAAAATTTTGTTGTTTTGCAAAACATGTCGGTTAAAATGAGTTGTTCTTAATAGCGCTAACGACACTCTTAAACGCAGGCTGTCGGAATACAAACCATTCAAAAGTTCAAAATAGTCGTATATAAAGTTCATGTTGGAAAATTGTTTTATGAGTAAAGCCCGCAAAAATAACTTAATTGCAACAAGACACTGATTGTTCCCTTATCGGTGTCTAAAAATATTTATTTTCGAAATCAATCGTAATCGGAGGTCAACATAATTTGAATGAGACATCATACCGGAAGATCAATATTGAAGCCGACTCGAGGCTGATTTCTATATGGAAATAATTGCATCTTATCAACTCTTATCAGCTGACTCTCACTTCCAGACACGTATCATTTGACCCTCACATTGACATTGTCATTCGTCATCATGAAGAAACATCAACAATGCCTGATTCCATAATGCTTTACCTTGTGAACCCTTTGTCATCAAAAAATGAGCAAAGCTTTTCGTGATAGGTTTATTAAGTATTGTTTAACAATCAGTTGATGCCCAAAAGTCAATGATATTAAGGTCATTAAAAGGTCTTTGACTCTGACAGAGCTGTGACAAACCTGGGACATACAGCACGATTGGAATTGTCAATCAGTCGCATAATCTGCGATGTTATTGATGTAAAACAAAATGGCAAAAATGAGTTCAACCAAAAATACTTTTTTTTACGGTTTGGTATTCTATGAGTTGCTTAAATTTAATAAAATCTTTAGAGGCACAACAGTACGTGGGTAAATTTTTTAGGCCTTGGAAGCAGTAAGAAAATGTATGCTGATCTTTTCACGAACCTTCGGTAAAGCTAAGGTTTATGGTTTATATTATGAGTTCTAGGTTTCATAATTCGAAAGGTCATTGAGAAATGTCACCAGAATTCTTTTAGATGAACCACTGTCATCTTAAATTTTAGATAATTTGGTGACTAAGAAAGTATATTTAAGATAAACGTGTTGGTTTTATACTTATATACTTAATTCAAAAAATTAAATTCAAGAATGAATAAAAACTATGCTGTTCAACTTCTAATATTACGAAGCATGTATTTAAGCCTATTTTATGCATTGTTTACAATGCAGGAAACTGTTAAGTCAATATACTATATACTCCAGCTTAAAAATTGTGAAAAAAATTAACAAATATTTTGTATGTAAAACATGTTCACGTTACGAGAAAGAAAATAGGTTTTATTTTAGATATTTTTATTTTGTTACACTCTTTTGTTCTATTACCACTCAGACTAACGAAAACAAATAGTTAAGTGAACGCCTGCACTTTAGATAGAGTTTTCAAATTGTAGACACGTGTAGTCAAGCCATTTTTTATCTCGTGCCCCATTTTGCCATTTTTCCAACCCCATGTAATTTTTTTTCAACTAATACGATGATGAATTTCTTTGGTGATAAACTGAAAAAAAAGACTTCGAAAGATATTGCAACTAATTGATTCTCAATATGATATGGTGAGTTCTACTCGAGAATTGGAGACGTTTGTAAGTAATCTGGTTGGGAGATTTAAAGTCAAATGGGGAAAAAATAAATACTGGCACCCAAGATTTCTGCAACAAAATCAAGATACCTGCAACAACATCAAGATTTGTTGTTAGTCTCGCAAGCTGAGTACAGACTTAGCAAGTACCAGTTATGGACCGGCTGCAAGACCCGCAAGTCAAGCAAAACCATTTGAAGGCTGCAACTTCAAGGTTTTACTGACTTACTTGCACTTGCTTGTGAAATAAGAAATGTAGCAAGTTTGGTTAAAGAGATATCTTTTTCTTTGCCAACTTGTGAAATGAATCTGAAGCGTTGCCATGAAAATAAGCTCAGGGCCAAAACATTCTCCCGAAGAAGTTTTGGTTCTAATCAGAGAGGCGAAGCTGAGTATTCCTCAATATAATATTATAAGGCAGAAAGTGAAAGATACTGCTCGAAGCAATTCATAACAATCTTAATATAGCTAAGGAACAATCTCAAGAGTAACACGTTCAGATCACGTGGAGTTAGTAGTGCAAAGAAATTCAAAAGGCAAATAATGAGGAATATGAACAAAATTTGGAATTTTTCATTCAAAAAACCAGCAGTAACAATAGAAGTCCAGTTTTTCACGAATTTAAAGACACAACCTTCGACCAGAAACCATTTCTTTGGTTCAGATACCAACTTCTACTTTTTCATCTTCGAAACTGATGAGCACTCAGATAGTGATAAAAGTTCCTTCGATGAACATATAGTAAATAATTAAAACATTATCGTGCTATGCTGGAAAAAAATTTAAATAAGAAATTAGACTTTTGGGCTTACGATTTCAAAAGAGTAACATTTTCTTTACATTACCGGAAAAACCACCATCTTTTTTATTCTCTATATATCTACTTGCTCGTTCTTCTTTACAAAATACAAAGGGCAAGGTGAAGTAGCAAGGATCATTGAAAGTTCTTACGAAACAAGGGTAATAAAGTAATAAAGATCTTAAACAACATAGACCTTTGCTTATTCAAATTATATGTATTACGTAAAATACAATGTATGTAGCATGCTACTCGCAGTCCTTATTTTATTCTTATCTCAGTATAAGCAAGTATATTGCTATAACACAAAACGACCTTTTCCAATTAAATTGGGCTATAAAGAATGCCAATAGTAGGATTTTAAATTAAGTTCCGGTAGAATTTCGTCTTCGTAGATTTCGTGTACGTAAAAAAGTTGTAGAGCTCATAAAAGTCTATTCAAATACTATTTTGTAAAAGGCAATTATTAATAAGAAAGGATTTCCTCGACGATAAGGAAAATTAGTTTGATAAGATATGAACAGGCCATTTCCAAAAGTGCACATCTCGTACATTTTGATAAATACGTTTTGTCACATTAATATTTTTCTGTTACTTCCAATTGCCGGAGTTGTTTTTTGCAGGCTAATATTTACAAAATTAGAAGTGAGATGAATGCAGAAATGAAAGGAATTAAAGACTAAATGAAATGATATTAGACAACAATAATATAACAACATTTTTCATATCCTGGAAAAATTTAATATTCGGCGTTTGACCATTTCGAAATTGCATTTTCAATTGAACATTCTCTTGCAAAATTTTTCCTCACATTAAGTTAATTTGAAATATTTTATTTTAAAAATATGTATCCATACCACTCATGCAGCTTTCATAAAAAAACATTCACTAGACCGTTTTTCACCGAGTTTTGTTATATAATTGGTCACCACGAAAAGCCCCTTTATTTTAAGTATAATAACTAGTCCCTTTCTACCAAACAAGTCCGTTTTTTAAAACAATTTTGGAATCGAATGAGTAGTATCGAAGATTACATCCTACTTACAAACTCACAAACTTGTCTTCTATATTTAATTTGTATAAATGATTAAGTAAAACTTTAAACATATCTTATGACTTTAAACATAATTATTGACTCGACGCCGGCCGTTCTCAATAATTCGGCCTCTGCTCATCACCAAGCGGAAGTTTTTGACACCATCCAACAAGTAAGATAAATGGACAATCGCCTGCCGCGTACTTCGATGAATGGGGCTGAAAATGAACTACGAAATAAGGTTGGATGAAAGTAATTATGAATAAAACCTCAGCATCGTTTGTCTAAACAAAAAGAAAGATGAACTTCTTAACTGTGCCAACTAAAGAGGGATAAATCTTAAGCTATACTGTAAGAATCGGAGGGTTTTATCTCATCAGCAACCTGATTGGCCCATATCAATTCGATCTTAATCAATTCGATATACTTGGACATAACACAGCACTTAAAAACGAGTCATGCTTAGTGTGCATGGCTATGGAGAACGCTCGCCCTTCTGATTAGCTCGTACAGTTTTAAAAAAAAGATGACCGCACATGAAGGGTTCCGCGCCACCTTAGAGTTTGCAACACTATATTTCTTTAATTTTTCATTTTTCATACCAACGCACAAACATATGTTACATATGTACGAGTAAGCCAGATAAGGTAAGAACTCGATATCGGTTTATTTGTTATTCCAATGAGAATACGAACTTCAATAATTTTCAATTAAGGATTTAAAACGATCACAAGATTAAAAGATTATTTGCTACAGACTAACTGTAGAAATGTATGAACCTATGATTCTGCCAAATTCATGCAAGGAGTTCATCTCAAACCATCTATTACTTAAACACGCTTCAGACAACTTCTGTCAAAGTATTAAAGAAATTTCTTTAAAGAAGGAATTGGATAATATTAATATATAAGAAAAAATATAAACATTGAAGATTCGCATGTGCCTTAAATGCGTGATCAATACACACAGTGTCCTTCAATTCGAGCTTTTACCTTGTGTTGAATGGACGGGATTATTGCCTACTTTCAAAAGTTGTTAAGTTGCTCAATGAAACACATTGTAATCATTTTCAGCTCTGTGACAGACGGACGGACAACGGATGCGTAGTGATAGGGTTTCTTTGGACGCCTTGGGAACGGAACCCTAAAAATCGTCACTTATGCAATAGATGCCTATTTAAATATGCCTTTTTTAAATAATGTTGGGAAAAGTATATAGCTCTGAAAGGAGACTACGTAAAGTAGATGAAAACCAAAACTCAAGCTCAATAAGTACAAAAACAAGAGCCCTAATATTAGTGCACCTTAAATGCACGCTGTTATCTCATCAACATTTTATTGATCTTTCCAAAGCTATTGAAGTTCAATTACTAATCGTAAAAACCTGAAAACTTGCAATTGAAAATTCAAGCTTCGTGAGAAAATCTGTCAAAAGCAAACTAATTCAATAACCCCATTCTAAATCACTAAAGAAGTGATTTGTAGCTCATTTTTCGTGCCATAACGCACATATTAGCTCAAAGTAAATAAATAAAAACAAAGCCTGAAAATCTAAATAGAACTTCTGAATATTTTCACTTTTCAAGTTGCACGTTAAATCTGAAGCGCAATACCCTATACGAATTGACATAACAAGCGTTTGAGCTAGCGTCAGAGGAAATTGGCATACAAAGACACCAATCGACATGAAAAATAAATGAGGGATAAAGTAACAAGGGAAATTCAAACCTCCAATCATCCCCTAACCAGTGTTTAGCACAAAAGCATGGCTAGCTTGCGTGCGTCATGCTTTCAGAGCTCAGATATGTACACGCTCGTCGATCGCTAAATTTTAGGTTGCACAATTCACGGCCCATCGGCCGTACATGTAAATTTTTATTTATCAACAATTTATGTTTGTCAAATAATTTTAATTATGCGGAATGAGGCGGAAAACGTGACCAGAAACCGAGACACGTTTGGGAATGTCGCAGACGACAGATGTTTGAGTTTAAGCCTCACGACGACAACGCACGGGGAGCTCATCACTTGTTGAACAGCTGAGCTCAAGTATCGCTGCTTAAGCTTAATTTTTTTTCGCATTAGCGATGGAATTTCTTGATTATTGCACAACGATATGTGGTTAGAGCCATTATGCAGTTCTTTACGAAATAATTACCTCAAATTGCTGGAGCTTGTATAAATTGAGAAGAAATACATACTGGTGTTTGCGGGGTGATAAAATTGACGTCAAGCTTGAGTACGATTTGCGATTTCGCGTATAATTTTTTTTCTGCGGTTTCTTTAGAGAGCCTTAATCAATTTTTAGCCTTTTTTTGAGTCTGATTGAAGTCGATTGTGATTTGATTTAAACGTCAAGTTAGCGTGCGAAACTTTAAGCCTGCAATTGAACTCGAGATGCCCTCCAACTCTTATGGTCCGTGGTCTACATCAAGAACAGTCTTCGCAGAATTGGTGACTGGGTGAAGGTAACATTAATTTTCACTAAGACATTTGAAAATCGATTGAGAACATGAGGTTATCAACCAGATCAGGGTCTTGAACTAAATACGGAATGGGTATGGCTCATAATTGTTCGAGCCGTAAAAATATGATTTAGCACCACTTCAACATAAAGAGGAAGCAATTAACAATGAAGAGGTGAGTGCCATTCAAGAAGTTCTGGCGGAGCCAAATAGCTCAAACTCGAATAAGAAGATCTATGCGAGAAAACTGTTCCTACAAGAAGGCGGTCAACCGTAGTTCTTCGTAGGGGTGCACCTATTCACATCTGCTTTGGGTACTTTTATTGCGATGTACTCAGGTTATTGAGTTCAATAATCATCTTCGCCATCACTTACGCAGATTATGCGACTTGAACTTAAATAATGGAAAGACCTATAAAAAAACATAAGGATGTCGCAAACGATCGCAGCCTCATAGATGCTCTCTTGTGGAAAAGCAAAGAAACATCATTCAAGTCTCCGACTGCAGATGGGGGAGAAAAAAGGTAGGTCCTTCTCAATATGTGTGCGTCAATTAAGGCCAAGCCTTCCTTTAGCGCGCTGTCGAAGACTCCGAGCATTTGATGTTCTTCAACTCTTCATGTCCTTGCTACCTGAGGAACTTCCGTTTCGTTGTAAAACTCTTCGGGAAAGCTTAAATCTGTATCGCAGCCTTGCTAAAGCCTATTGTGAAATTGCATTTAACAGGTCGCACGTATTCAAAGTTGGGAATGCAATTAGAGTGCTATTAAAAGATGGTTTTTAATGCATAAAATGATTTTCGAAGTATCACCATCGAGAACATTCTACGGAAAAAACGGCAGCGGAAAACATCTGGTATGTCAGATCGTTCGACTGACAAAACCAAATCCGAAAAAAAGTCCTTCTGACATTATGCGCGAAGTTCATGCTGGAACCAATGAGGCAATATCCAAATGCACCATTGCACATGCGCTTAGTTAAGCTAAGGCTGGACGCGGACGAATTTCGCGCAAGAAGTCTTATGTGACAAAAATGTAAAGAAAACTTTGAATGGAACTTGCTAAAGCACATGCTCCATGGACAGTGAACCAGCGGACCAGAAGAACATTAACATGTTATTTGGACTCCAACTCCAAGCCAATGACCAAGCTCACTTTAACTCAGTCGCGTAATTGTGGGATGAACTTAAAAAGGCTGCCTTCGCGCAAATTCTTGATAACTTTGATGTGCTTTTCCAAAAAAAAGGCATGGTGAGAAACCATTCCAGACAAAAGATGCCAAACTTTGATTACCTTCAAGCCAAACCTATGCCTAGCGTTTCTTAAGTAAGAAGGTTTTGTTACCAAATACTTATGATTACACAGCTCACAAATTAACTAAAACTATATTTTATAACATTTTTTCCACCGTTACTAATTAAGGATACCTTGTTTCAGGGCCTTTTCAATAAATCACCTGCTTAACTTAAGAAAAAAAAACTTTCCAACAATAATTCTGTTTCTACTTGAGACTTTCTTTGCGTAGGTTTCGTGTATGTAGAGAAGTTATAGGACTCAAAAAGGTTTACGTTTACCCACCACCATGTGACACCAAAGAAAACTGTTTGTGCAAAAATGTTTCAAAACTTCCTGCAAACTTATTTACCCTGACAGATAGAAATTAATTTTAAATATATATTTTAGTCCTGTTCTAACAATTTGTGTATTAACCGTTACATATTGAGATATGTCATCGCGGATTTTTTTTAAAAGGTTTTCTGTTATAAAACTTTTCTTTGGAAAGCAAGTAAATATCTTTTACCGTTACGACAGTATTCGCTGTCTTAAGTAATTGGTCGCCACGAAATATCCTTTTACTTAAATGGTATATGGAAGTCGGCTTCTGACGCGGTCTAAGCTTTTAACGTTCTACTACGATGCGTCCCAGATATCTTGCGAGTTTGAACCTTCTTTTTCAGTATTTCCTCCCATTGGTTACGCTTATTTTTTCTTGATTCGATCTTCAGTCGCGTCAGCCAATAAGCTCGTATAAATACGTACTTGCAGGATAATTTTAAGAAATGACAAGCATTTCCCTAGGCTGTAAAATGAGACAACGCCTGGATTGACCGCTCCGAGATACGGACACCCAACGCATCAAAGGACGCGGAAAATAGTTTTTTCGAAGACGAGGAAGGTCCGATGTATGAAGCCGGAATGGCAGATTAAATAAATGTAAGACTACAATATTTCATGACTTAGACTCCGAAAAAGTTGACGCGAAACTTTAAACGCGTTTTTCTCGAAACTGTCTTTTTCAAAACAATACCTACGATTTCTCACGTTCTACTGGACCGATGTACCTGATATTTTTAGAGAGTCTTCTTTATAGACTTGTCTATGAAGGGAACTATCCCCATCCCCAAATTTGTATTACTTTTTTATCAAAAAAATCGTAACAGTCAAAAAAGTTGTACTAAAATTCATACATGAAATTCATGCCTCTAGACTAGAATACCCCCGTAATAGTTCGTCTCAATGAAGAAACAGTTTTCTTGTGCATAAGCTTTTAAATATGCCCTCAAGATCTTTGTTCTGAAAGCAATTATTCACTTGTAAATGTCTAAACGTTCCATTAGAAATGCTAATTGTGAATGAAAATTGATGCACTCTGGAAACGCGACGACCTTGATGTTCTCTAATAAACCAGAGGAAAGATTATCATTAGAAGTGTCACTAAGTTCAATTATGTTCTCTGATGAAGGTTATGGAAATCATCTCGCATGATGACGAAGTTGGTTATTATAAGAATAAATATATTTGAATTAAAACAGTTATTTCTAAAAAAATCTTGAAAGGACGGGTAATTATCAAGAAACAGAAATCATGGTTAGGAAAGAGTTTTCCAATAGGGACTTTCGAACTTTGACAGTTGATAGCGTCTATTATTATTGAAGCTGCATCCGTCAAATTGGCTGTCAAATATTCAGTCTTATCACGATGAACAGATATAGCGTTCAACAACACGTGCAAATAATGATTTTTTTTAGTTAAAATAGGTATTCCGCTTCGCCCATCTTACGGTCGCCATAATCGTCCTTCCGAGAGGACTTTTCGTCGACGAAACGCAAGATCTGCCGAAAACATCGACTCTGTCCGTGAGAATGTGCAGGAGAGTTTGAGGCAGTGTTTTTCGCGCCGCTCACAATAACTCGGCCTTTCGCAGACCACAACTTGCAGAATTTTGCATCGTGGTTTAGGCCTGCACCCGTACGAAACTCAACTGACCGAGGAGCTGAAGGTAAATAACCATAGACAACGATCTGTTTTTGCTGAATGGGCTCTGGAGCAGTTGAAAACTGAACCTCATGTTCATCGAACATTTAATTGTTTTCAAAACCTCTTGGCAAAGAGTCCAAACTCTTCCGAAGGCTACCGCCGTCCTCAAAGAAAACAATCCTTTTTAGAAGCCAATTAAGTTATGACTCTGGACCCACGACAAATTTCCTCATCGCACGAGTATCTGCTCAAGAAGATTTTGGAATTAAACAAGATCTTGGACCCCTTTTAAGATCCAATAGGTGCTGGAGCTGGAAAGCGCCTTAGAAACAAATTGATTCATCAGGATAGCATCATTGGCAGTGCATGCTTTACAATGGATCAAATCTTAACTTTATCGAATAACACACATTTGCTGAGCGAATGATCTCAAGGAATGTATCTGATCCGCCTGGCACTGGATCATAACAAAGGCTACCGGACTTACTTACATGCCCCTACAATAATTCGATCTCTGTAGGCAACATTCGAGTTATATAGTATATCACTACAGGAGATTTTGACTTCATAAAACGTTGGAGCAACGAGTTTTTTTGCACGTTGATCTCATGACACGACTGAAGAATAGTGAACTTGATTTTGTACTTGATTTATCTTTGTGTACCTCTTATGACAAATCATGACAAACAGAGCGCTCTTCTAGCTTGCTTTTATCTTGTTTATGTCATCGATATATCATTCCGTATATTCTTTATCGTTGCCGTCGCTGATTCGAAAATATGCATTGATTTTAGTCTTTGAGCACTCTATGAGCTAGTCGATCGCAATGTCATCTGCGTAGGCCCAAGTTATACTTCGTTTCGAATTTCGTTGATGAAAAATAAATAGCAACGGCCACAGGATTTCACCTTTTGGTACTCTACTGTAACATGGCGTCTGTTCGATTGAGAGGTTGTTTTTCGTAATCGATTGCCGCGACGTAGACGTAGCAACTTATTAAGCTTATGTTTGAAGTTTGACGGCGGAGCGTTATTTGGTACTTGTTTGGGGGATGCAATACTTACAGTCGCCAGTACCAACATCTACGTGGTGCTAGCAGGGATGTCTCTTTGCTTCTCTAACAAGATTTAAATACATTTACATTTCAAGAATTGAAAGGTGATATCATTCCTCGCAATGAAAGAGAGAAAACAGAGTCGTGAGGATGTTTCAAATCAAGTTTGAGTTGTGCCGTATTGAATACATTTAAGCTCATGCTGCATATTTACAAGACTAAGCACCTTCGGACTTTTTTCTTTTTCCTAACTTCAAAAAAGGTTCGTCTGAGAAAGTATGAACATTTCGAACCTAAAATGTTTGAAGTTTCAAGAATTGAGAAGTCCGATTCAAATGTTGCAAATGTTTTGATTGACGCTGTGACCAAAAATGCTTGTTTAATAAACAGTTCTGATAGCGTTTAAATAAATTCTTCCCTTTCCTCTCTGACTCACAGTTCATTTGAAAAATTCATTTGTACTTTACCAACTTAATTGTGAGGTTGGAAGCTTTAATTTTAATACTCCCGTGCCGATACAATCACTGGAGCATTTAAGTGGGCTTCTTTCAATTCTATTCAAGTTGTGAATATTTGTTGTATGACAACACACAATCAAATGAACAATTAGTGAGCATGAGCATTTTTAATTGTCGTTAGCTGTGTATCCTTGGACTGAGTAGAAATGAAGGCCGGGAAAACCTTATCTATCCAATGCAAATCAGAATTCAATTTTAAGCTCATAACGATGAAAAGATAGCCGGGCCACTGTCTCACAACCCCTGCGACAAAAAACTTACGCAACAAAAATGGAAATCCATGGAGACAGCATTGCAATAGGCTTTGTTTTAAGTTTGCTTGCTCTCAAAGAATTATGAATACTCGTAGCAAAAGGACAAGGCGGAGAATTGAAATGTCTTTTGCTGATTTGAAACTCAGATGCGGTTAGTTAGGTGCTGGAGTTCGAAAAGGGACGAATTATCTAATATTAACGCAACGAGTTTATATTCGAGCAAGTGTAGTTTTTTTCCTGGGTTGCGCAGGAAAGCGTCTGCTTGTCAATTGGATCAATTCACAGGTCCCAAGTTCGAGTCGTAGAGGAAGTTTTAAGCTTTTATAAAGTTTTCGACTCTGTTCTAGCCACCAATTGCAGTTGGTCAACCAGCTACAGTATACTGATTGGATGGGTGCTTGGTTGGTTTTTAACAACATGCTATCCACTGTGGAAATCGAAAAAGGTTTTTTAAAAGTCATCATTTTTGTCCACATCACTGAGCTAGATAAGCCCGTTTTTCGAAGATCTGCAAGATCAAATCATGAATGGGATGATCTGATTATTGATTCCTGTCGTTTGGGTGACATATTCTGGCTTTTGAATAATAAAGCCCGACCTTTTTTTATTTTTAAACAAAACGAGAATGAATGATTGAGAAGAACAATTCAACAGAATTCAAGAAGAATTCAACTTTTTTCGTTCTTCCCGAAAATCATTTGGACCGTTGGAGTAAGATGAATTAAAAACTGATGCTGAATCAAAAGGAAAGCTTTGGTTTTCTTTCAAACGCGTAAGGTCTTTCAACATCCTTTAGAATGCCTGAAGCTTACCCGAAACATTACAGGCAAACTCTTATGCGTTTCTCAACATCATTTCTCTGTCAATGAAATTGAAGAATCTGTTTGTAAATAAAAGTCTTGCCTTCTTTTTGAAGAAATTTTTTTATTCAATTTTCAGATAAACCCTCCTAACTTTACATTTAATTTCAGCAAGAAGTGATTGTAAACATAAACAATAGAAACATATAGAATTTCGTAAAGCTAAGGTTTTCTAATAACTTGAAACAAAAATTATTGATAAGTCTTAAAAAAATTGAATTTACCACATTTACCTAAAAGACAAATCACAATAAATAGGTTTTGTTAATTTAGGTTCAATTGAAATTATACTAGTAACCAAGCACCATTGTGGACCTGGCCTCAAGTCTAAAACACTTTTTATTACTATAGTTATTTGGCTATTATTGAGATTGCAAATTACCCAGTTGCAGTTGATGGGTTCATATGTTTCCTAAAGCATTAACCTGAAATTAATTAATGCCCGCAATACGACTTGATTTTTGTCTCTAATAAATGACTTGACTGCGATTGCTAAGCTTTAATCTAATTAATTTATTTGAAAGATCATAACTTTTTATTGTGCTAATAGGTTTGAATGTGCCAACTGGTGTGTCGTTTAATATTGCATGACGCTTAGACAACATCTCAAAAGCACTTAAGTGGTAATTGAGAAACCCTTGCACAAAATGAATCTGTTAAGCTCTAGGCTTCAATTGTATTCGCATTTATTAGACCATAAAAATTACAAATCAATTGGATCGACAAAATGTGAAAAAGGTTCACTTGTAGCCAGTAAAGAGTAATCAAGTTTTATTAAGAAAACCTAATTATTCAAGGTTTTGTGTGAGGTTCAAAGAACGTTGAGTAAAAAAATAATACATCAAATTCGAAACTTGGAAAAAAACTCTTCGGACTTAAAAACAAAAACTCTGCAAGACAACAGAACTGATTTAACGATTCTTTGGATGAATAAGGCCCCGTCAGGCATGCGGTCCTAACAAATGGATCAGAAGATCCCACAGCAATGTGGATCCTTCGAAGACAACATTGAGCGCAATGCACTAAAATGCAACAGCAAAGAGTGTCGCCCGGTACATGAAAAAAGGGACCACCGAATCTCGTCCTCAATGCAAAAGCAAACGGGTTTGTCAGGATTTTGGATCTAACCAACTGAGAGCATCTTTCCGGCACCAAGAAACATGCAAAGCATATTTAGCTTAGGATCCACCAAGTATCCCTGTCCTATTTTGTCAGTTAAGAATCTGAATCTACAAATCAAATTCATGGAAGCCAAAACACTCAAAGTCGGCCGACAAAAAATTCCAGCAAAAGCTCAATGCAAACTTGCCAAAGCAAACATCCTGACATTATTTTCCGAGCGCATTTTTGTTTGTTTTTGGTGGAATCACTCTTGTCAACAAATCCATCTTCATTTCGTTCATCTTAAAATTCGCGTTTTAATTGCGCATCACTCGTGAAGCATGTCCAAATAAGTCTAAATTTAGAGAATCAAAAATAGCATGTATCTTACTGTTTTTCTTGGGCCTTCCATTATCTCAAGACTGGTAGCCAAAAAGTCTGTGTTTATGAGATATCAGTGAAATTTTTGGAATATTTGTTTGATGATTCTCGAACTTGAAAATTATTTGCCCTGCCTTATCGCGAAATTTACGACTTTCTGAAGATTCTTTGTTTTCATTGGACTTTTTTTGTTTAAAAAACCTGACATCTGTCAATTGCAGACATTCTTTAAGCGTGACTTAGATGTAATTGCTGGAATGTTGTCAATGGATGAAGGGGAGCACGTATCACCAGTGCAATTTGCAATGAAATATTTACCAAGACGAAGAGAGCATCCCGAAGGCTAAGAACTTTTGTTGACGGGAAAGTAAATTTGAATCTGTTGTAGGCTTTCACTTTGCTCAGATTGACGCATTCTTTTTGAGCAATGTAAATTGAATCAAATGTTGTCACGACGACTATATTTACTCGTACTTGAATGTGGTAGGTGAGAAATATGTCATAAGGAAAGACAGGATATATTTTGTTCAGGAATTTTGTCAACGCATGAGTAACAACAATCTTGAAATGGTCTGCTGAAGTCAGGCGACATGCGAAATTTTTGTTCTCCGAGACTTTAATATAGGGATTAAGCTTAACTGAAATCGGAGGAAGGCATTCAACTGCTATTTGATCAAAATTTTCCATGAGTGAACAAAGGTCCCGGTCAACTTTGACAACCATAACCACAAAATGCCTTTCATATGAAAGAAGAACAATATTCGAATTTGAGCGCTGCTCTTCTCTTCTGTCACCAAGGATAAGACAACAAAGTTGCCATTACTCGATAGAATTTTCATTTCTTTAATCCATTTCATAGGCCGACACAGCTTTCGAGAACATTAAAGTTTTTCTCTCAGAATCAGAATCTTCTTCTTGGAATTGATTCTTAAAAAAAAAAACATCCAGCAAAACTCTGTTGAACAATGATTTAGAAAACGCTTTTGCTACCAAGATTTAAGCCTAAACCTATTTTTGTAGGTGAACTTACTAGGAGAATTATAAGCCAATGTGTATATAAAGTCTCCTCGCCAATGCGTGTATTCGTTTTGAAAAAAAGATAAGTGTTTTCTTAACATGCAATCTGATCACACACTCATGAAACTATTGGCATTCCGCACGCTTTTTCTTTGTCCACTTGTGCTAGACTTTCCAACTCTCTGGCCGAAGCTATCAAGCAAATAATGGGAGCCAGTCAAATTAAAAAAAAGTCATTTAGGGCCACTTCATAAAGGCACTCTAAGTTTATGCATATCGTTCTTTCCCTTTTGTTGTTTTTTTCCTTTTTTTTATTATTATTATTTATTTTTTTTATTTTATATGATTATTATTTTTGGCTTTTATATTATAATTTATGTTCATTTGAATTGTATAGATTATGATTAATTTAATTTTACCATCTTCTTTGTTTTTAAGAAGACTAAGTCTTACTTACACCGCAGAAAAAAAATAAATTGAATAATATCTCAAAAGAATCAGCCTTTTCATTATTTTTTTGAAACTTATACGCTTCATAAAATTATATAAAAGCCGGAACATGTAGAGATGTGTCGTCGCGGACTTTTTTGTAGAACTTTTTGATTTCTAAAACTTTTCTATAGAAAGCAATTAAAAATATATAACCGTTTAAGCACCGTTCGCAAAAAACGCATTCGGTCGAACGTTTTTAGTTCCATAATTTGTCCCTACGATTCTTTTATTTAAATGATATTTTTATAGCCTATGTTCATCTTGGGAGGCCCATTTTAAGAGTAAAAACAGTGTTTTATATTTAATTAAAATTTTACGTTAATCTCGTGGGACTTTTTACTACGAACTACAGGTTTTTTGATCCTCAGGTATACCTTAAGACGCGGAAAGACCTGCTTAAAAGGATGCCAGTTTGAGCAATTTGAAACTTTTTTCACGGAAGATTACAAACACACCTTTGGTTTTGTATGCTGATGCATTGTCATAGTGAATCAGTGGTCTGGTTCCAAGTTGGTTGACTTTATGTCTTTGATTCCTGCAACATTTTGATGTTCTCTTCTTAGTGAGAACCTTCAATAGTGGCTCCTATTTTATTACAATCCTCTCAGCATCTCAAAATACGGACACCAAAATCGTTTGCGCCAAACTCCAGGTGCGTCACAGTTCCTACTCACGTGCGCTTACAAAACTACATATTTGCTTTTCTTACTGAAATTTAAAAAAAGGTTTAAGACTTTTTTGTGAACATGAAGATAAGACAAGACAAGAATAGCTGAGTAAAAATCATTTCGAGCAGCTTCTTGAAATTGAAGTAGGTCGTCACCCAAGACTTGATTCCCATCCTGTTTTTTACGAGACGGTCTTTAATTGTTTGTTTATATATCAAACCAACCTTAGCCTTATTGTGGCCGTCTTGCGCAACACCAAATGTATTTTGATTTGTTTTATTCTGATCATTAATACAATTTTTTTACAGATACCAGTGCATTCAACTTTTGTTATCATTATTATTATTTATAGGAAAACATTAATTAAACTAATATAAATGCATTATTATTTTATTTGCTCGGAAACAACTGAGGAATAACAAACCGCAGATAGCATTGACAACCCGACCCTCTTTGTTAGGAAGTGAATCACAAGAGAGAACCTCAAAGAGATTCCAAGAGGATTGCCTTCAAGAATAAAACTATCACTGAGATTGAAGTGTGCCACGGTCTCTTAAACTTTAACCTGGCAACCGCATGCAAAATGCAGTATTACCAACGTTTTGGTTCTTTTTCAAATGTTTCAAAAAGGCTATCTTAAAATGAATGTAGAAGTTTTGTAGTACAATTTTTGTTTCACAACTTGAGAAGATAATGATGCAATACTAAAAGTTTGGTTGCATTCATTGTTGTCATGTGCTATGAAAAGAATCGGACCAGTCCCTTAGACACCCAATATTAGTGGACATACCATGTTTGGCTCAATTTTTTTTTCGTTTAATAAACTTCTCTAAGGCAAGTCTAGCTAGAGCTGTTCCACTATGTTTTTACGGGTTCAAGGAATTAGGAAAACTTCTTTAATGCATTTTGTAGGGATTGAAAGGTTGTGTAGTGGTTCGAAGCAGATGGCACCATGAGTAGAATCTAGTTTTCATTCTTCCGATTCGCAGTCAGAACTTGAATATGAAAATATCAAAAGCATTTCATACTCTGCAATTGCTTTTGTTCCCATTCGCGAGTTTTATTTTTCGAGACTGAAGTATGGTTAGCTTAGGAAGATGTACACCATACCTTAGCCGAGACTCCACTGGACAGAAATATATCTTCCAGAGCCATGTCGATAGAGAGTTCTGGAGGTTACATCTTAACTTGTAAACATAGTTTTTCCATATGAATTGGTCATCGGTTATGATTATGATAATGATTTATAGATTCAACAACTTCGATGGCATAAATTTTTATTCACTTTATTTTCAAAAGAAAATCTGCGAAGCATACATTTTAGACTTCATTAAAATGTATTTTCTTAAACATTTTTTTCTTAAGCCGTTAGAAGATATATTCAGTTTATCTCTTGGCATCGTTTTGGAGATATGTGGAATAATCACAGATAGTTGTTGCTTTCCATACTCGTTTTTCTAGTTCTTTAGTCATATGAGTCCAAAATCGTGACACCATCATACAATTGAATCAAACCCTTCTAGCATTAAGTTTGTTGCTGTTGATACCTATGGCTAACTACGAATGATGTGTCATCTTCAAAAGCAAATCCCGTGCTATGCTTTAAAACAGCAAGTAGTTGATTGGCATAAATTATGTAAGGCGGTGGCCCCAGAATTAATCCTTGTGGGAGTCCACAGCGAGTTGAATATCTTTTCTTCGTACTTTCTGTTTGAGATAAATCTTTTAAACCACTCCAAATTGAAATCGCTGATACCAATATGGTAGTTCTTATTCGGATTTTGATTGGTACGATTTCTGAATTCTGCAAGAAGCTTAGTTGTATTTTTATTTTTTGTGAATCCGTATTGGGTTTTGTTTATTATTTCGTATTTGTCCATACAATTTTGTAGCCGCCGCGACATCACCTGTTCTAATACTTGGTCACTTATCGGCAGGAAGGAAATAGGTTTGTAGTTCAACACGTCTGTCTACAAACTTTATATATTAGGTCGTCTGGTACATAAGACTCTTCGAAGCTCATATTAACGAATTGTTCAATTATTGGGGCTAGGGTGACTGCATTCACTTGAATATCTTTAAGTCGTAATCCATATGATCCTGGAGATTTATTTGTATTTAATTTAATTAGAATTTTCACTATTTCTTCTCTTGTGGCTGGTGAAGCGGTCTCGGTTTTTTGTTTTTTTTTTTTTGTGAAGAATTTTTCATTCCACTCCCAATAGCTGCTTATAATATTCACTGATAAGGCGCTGGATCACCTCTCATAATTTTCAAATTGAGGATCATGAGCCATTTTTCCGGAAATTCGGAGGGCATCTTTCTAAACCCAAGCTGTTTTCTATAAATGGAGTAATTTAAAGTTTTTCGAGCGTCTTCAGCTGTTTTAATTTTAAAAAGTTGGGAACGGTTTTTGGAAATAATAGCCGGTGAAACTTTTTAGCTGAAAAATCATTCACAACACACACAAGAGACGACACTTGCTGTAAACTTTGTTGTCATCCAAAAGAAGCTAACCTTGAGTGTTGCTAATTGATGACCTTTGACGAATGAATCTCCTTTTTTAATATTCAATCTGGTCTGTATTTGCGCTCAAATTTAAGCCAAGAAGCCATTGACTTGCATTTTAGCACACTTCTCTTCGTGAGACCTTTGCAATGTCTTTTCTGCAATGTTTTCTACTGGAGGGGCACTTTGACCAAGCTTCATCTGTCCACCATCACCATTCCCAAATAGAACATCTTCATCTAGAATATTTCCGGTGTTTCGCAATTTCCATGTTCCACACGCCTTTCAATCACCATCACTTTAAGCTCGAGGTAATAAACACTTTCAAAGTTTCAACTTCACAGTTGAAGATTGTTTGCTAAGACTTGTGGATGCAGGGGGATGATGTATTGCTTGTTAGCGTGATTTACATTAAAACTATTGTTTGAGTTTGTTTTCGTTTTCGACACGTACAAGCTTCTGTTTTGTTTTGTTTGCTTTGTTTTTTTTTAAGATAACTTTTACGACACCGGCGATTTTCAGTCGTCACAACTCTCGGACTCGCTTGTAAAGTACAATTGTGGGATAGCTTTTAAGATTTTAATTGTGACGCTAGGTTCACGTGAACGCCATTGCCTCTTAGTTGCATTTTATGACAAGAGTTAGTCATTTAAGGAACCTAGCAACGATGTTCGTAGCCCGTCACTTAACACTCGTGTTTATAAATTGAAACTGAAATTGAAATGGAATTGCTTAGACTAGGCGTACAGAGATGGAATGATGGCCATGGAAAATCTGACAACTAATTTGGTCTATGAAAATATATAATTTTCTCGTGCAATGTGCCATAAACAACGAGTTAGGTTGTAAAAAATTATTGAATAATCGAAAGCAGATGAGGTGTATTCGTATTGAAGGCAAGCTTTGCAAAAATATAAATAAAACTAAGTGCATAACGACTTCATTCATTGTGGGTATTTCCAGTTTTGAAATCGATTCCATATACCTAATCTGCCAGCAATTAGTCAGATCAGAACGCCCCAAGAAGAGGCTTGGAAGAGTTCTTAAAAGATAACGTGTCGATTGCTTACAGTCAGGCGGGTCATCATACTCGTCCCTTAATAAAGATCCTCAACTCTACGTGACGTCCGTGGACATCCGTCTAAGCAACTGTGAACTATTTTTGGAGCGTACCATTTTCTCCATATGAGAATTGAGCCTGGGTTAGCACCGCAACTAACTAAAACGTCATCTGCTTTGAGATAGCAAACTGAACGAACGATATACGAAAGTTCTTCTGGAATGCTACTTACACCCGAGGAGGTTCACATGAAGGAGGCCTTCTACGAAATTTTGGACAGAGCCTCTCCGAAGTACGACATCGAGACCGTTCTTCAAGGCTGCAATGCTTAAATCTGTACAGAATACATCTTTTCCGAATTGTTTAAAAATAAAAGCATGTACTACGGTGACAAGTAGAAAAAGGCTGGCTAACCCCAGCTGTGCGAACCACCAACCAAATTGACCATGTTCCACTCGTCAAACATTCTGAATGGGCGAAAGGGGCTAATAACGATTCTGACCTTTTTAATGGCAGTTCAATTTTGAGGACGACCGTCAAATGCCAAACATCTACACCAGGCAACAATAAAGAATTCAACATTCGAATAGTCGAGGCACAAAAATATAAAAAGTAAAAAAGCCAAAGTCCTTGTTACAGGCAATAAAACGGACGCCCAGCTTGTGCGTAATTTTGTCATCAATCCGAAAATTGTGTATGCATTCAGTCAGCTTTTCAACCAGCTTCTAAATTATAAACATAAACAGAGAGTGTTTGGGTATGAGGTTAGCCTTATTCCTACACACTGTTAAAGAAGCTATTGTGGCCATAAGCAAGGCTGAGGGTCCAGATAATCTACAATCTAAGCTGTGTTAATATGACGGAGGTTGTCTAGTAGGTCCGCATCGAATTCTAACTTGATGGCTCACGAAAAAAAACGCAAGGAGAATAGATTGATTAATTGTAAAGTATTATTTATGGACGAAAAAATATGTAAAGTTTGTTCCACCAAATAAATCAACCAGTTGGAGAAAAAACCAAGCTGCCGATCATTTTTGAGCAAAGTAATGCTGGCGGTTCACCATAATAATATTGATGTTTAAAATTCCCGATCACCAGAGGTGAATATTTTCATGAAATTTTGGGAATGTTGCAAAGCATTATTTCGTATTGGCACCGTTTACTGACCACTGATTATTACAACAAATGTTTTTGAAAAAAATCGTGGTAAAAAGTCGCATTTAATTGTGTTATATTAATCTCTTTAAAAACAATTAACAAAAACAAAAAGAAGCAAATAGAAAATAAATATAAAAAAGAGCTTATAAATGTGAATTCGTTTAACATTTTTCAAAATATCATTCGTATGAAATTGCTTAAGGAAGAGGTAGAAAAAAGTTTTAATTGTACGAGATAAAAGAGCTATTGAGAGAGTGGTCAAGGCGGATCCGAACATTGGATCCCCTCAAATAGCTACAGACCTCAAAAAATCTGGAGGACTAGCAGTTAACCCTTAAACCATTCAAAATTTGTTACTCGTAATAAGCTTTACAAAGTATGCCAAAGTGTATGCTAACAAACCAGATGAGTTTTGGCTTTACAAGTATGCCAAAGTGTATGCTAACAAACCAGATGAGTTTTGGAACCAAGTAATATTTGTCGACGAAAGTAAGTATAATATATTTGGTTAAGATGGTTGATTTTTTGTTTAGCATAAGTCCAACATTTCCATGAATAACGCAAACTTGATTCTAACCGTTAAACAGGGTGGCGCTTATGGCATGGTCGAGTATCTGTGCGATTTATTGGAACGAAAATTGCGAAAACATAATAAAATCTGAAGGAGTGGAATCAATGAAGAACCATTTGAAAGAAGTTATTAAAGCCAAAGTATACCATACATTCAACTAATGATCATTTAAATCCGTTAAAATAAACCTTGATGTATGTTTACCTTTACTGTATTTGCAGTTTTTTGACTCAAATTTTAAAACTTGACTTCTTAATTTCGTTATCCTTTAAGAGAAATATTAAAGTAAAGAAAATAAATTGCTTTTTTTATGCATATTTTTATCTACGCACTAGACAAAAAGCTTAAGCTAGCTTCTATCAACTAAATTTACTTAACTAACTCACTGACCCTTTACGGGCGCTCTTAGGTAAACCTTAAGCGAACTAATTTTATTAATACGAAAATTGAAAGAAAAAACTTATTTCTGTATCTCAATCTTAACCTTTATTAAAATAATTAAAAAAATGCATAAATTAAACTAAAAACTTGTACATAAATAAATATTTACATATATTAAAACCAGTCAAAATGTTGTTAAAAATTAAGAAGCTGATTTGGTTTTAAACTGGCAACTCTATTTCTACAGATTGCCAATTTGACGGTTGCAAGTTGATTTGTCATAAATACGTTTTGCCATTTGCCGGTAGATTAACGCCAAACCAACGAGTTCAAAGTCTTCCATATGAGCAAGTTTTTCGGAACAAGATGAATCGTTTATGAACCACATGCACTCTAGTGGATAATACGCATCACCAAAGACGACAAAAAGTGCAAACAGAACGCAGTATTAAGGAGAATCCGAATGAGTCGATTCACCATTGTGCACAGCATTTGGAGCTATGCCCGTTCACTTTGTGAAAGATTTTGCGGAGCGATCTTAGCTTAAAAGCTTGTAAGGTCCAACTTGTGCAAAAGTTGAAACCGCGCGATCATTTGACGCGTTGTAGGTTCGTTGAATGGGCCGAAAACTTGATTCAGCTTGATCCTCAAACAAGCAAAATTGCCGAACTTGGAGTCGAGAAAACCCGGATCGCCCATATGTTCCATGTGTTTAATGGACTGATTGAATCATCGAGCGCTATAGAAACATGATATGCGACTTCTTCGTCGCTCAGTTTAATGGGTTTGACGTGACAGGGCTTTGGCTCCAAGAAACCATCAATTAACAGCGGGAAACATTTGCTAAGCGCATTATGTCGCGTAATGGACCCTTTAACTGGCCTCCACGATCCTGGACAATAGTATTTGCAGATAAACGAAAAACGTTGGACCATTTGGAAGTCAACATTCGCCGCGTTATTGCTGACGTACAGTCCCAGTTGCTCGATGAAATTGTCGAAAATTGGACTTCACGATTGCGCTTAATTCGAACTAGCCGTGGTACGCATGTGCCGCAAATCATTTCTAAACAGTAATGGCATCAAATTATCTCTTAAATAAAGTTACACGAACCAACCCATCAACCACGCTACTAAATAGGTTGGGACCTTTCTGCTGACATGTATACCGACTCCAACAAGATATATAAGAATTCTTTGCATTTAGGCCGTACAGAGATTACAACAAAAGAAAAAAACATAAAATTGTGAAAAGAAAAAAACATTGTCCGAAAACTTTTGGACGACAGTGTTTATTGGGCCGATATGCATGCAAATGTTATATATGATCTTACGCGTCACCGGCCGCGCCGATCGGAATGAATACTGGATATTGCTACTTGCTGTCTAGATTTAGTTTCAGCTCCCATCTAGCATTACCACCGAGGGTTCCGGTGACACATCTTGTTTTCAGGTCTGATCTTGCCGTTGGATAGATTAATAGACTTCGTTACATGATGGTAGGTTTATAAGCACATCTCAGAGGCTTATGAAGAATCAGGTGAAGTAATGAAGTCTCATCATATGGGAAAGTCACAGTCTCTAAGTATATTTATGAGAGTCTCTCTTTAAATGCAAAGGCATTAGCAATTAATTAGAAATATTTCTAAGAAAAATCGTGCTTGCTTTTCTGAGTTCAAGGAAGTTTCAACTTTGTATTTAATAATACTTGATTTATGCCAAAATCAAGGGTTTCGTTCGTGCACATGATCCGCCTATTGTAAATATATCAATTGTTCAACATTGCAGCTCTATTGGATTCAATATTTAGTGAACTTGAGATAACGACAGTCAGATATACGATATAATTCTCCGACTGCTGACTGCCTTCGAATGGGCGTTTTTAAGGTCACGGAATGGGGGTAAGCAGTGAAAATGAAGACACTTGCTGTCTCAGATATACCTTCAACTGAAACTGAGTCCTTCACTTCCTCTTTGCTTGAAAACTATTTCTCAGAAAGTGGGTGATTCTTTCTTTTCATATGTCTGTCTGTCACTATTTTGTCCCCTCAAATTTTTCGATGTAATTACCAAATTAATAACAAATGATTATCAGATTTCCCTTAAGCTCAATTTCGGGCAAACTGTTAAGTATGGGCTCAAGTCCCCAAGCTACACAGCCAAACGCAATTCAAGAACAAAGTGATTCATTACCTCTTGTTTCTTCCAAAAATAAATTTTTTTTTTTCGAATTTTTGCGACAGAATTTACTGTCCGGAAACATACGGATGTCATTTGTCGAAGTTAGTTCCCTACTTAATTTTCAACATTAAGGTGGTCCAGCACAAAGTTTTTACATTTATAATTGTAACAATAAGTCAGTTAGAGGACTATCGCACGACGAGCGAGATTTGCGAATTTTTCGGTCCAAGTTCGTCGGTATTCGAAAGCCTCCCACGTGTTCGCGTTAAGGCATTATTTAAAGTAAAGTTGAAGGTCATAAAATAAACTTCCATCGTATAAAAAAGTAAGAAAAAAAAACTAGGCTGATAAGCTTCAGAAATGATATCCCTCTTTTTAGCACACGAAATTTCAAGGTCTGTCAACCTCAAAATGGGACTAGACCACAAAGTTCTGACATTATTCTTTCTGCTCTTAATTCTTTGTTTATTTTAGAATTATGCTTCTTTATTGCGTAGACTTGTGTTTTAGTCTGATGCCTCTTTATTGCGTAATTGGGTCAAAGAAAGACAAAAGCTGATCCTTTGCAAATTAATTTAGACAGCATTGAGAAGATCAAGAACTTGTCTAATGATAACATTACGTTATTATTTGCAAAGCTCCCTCTTAAATTTCGCAAACACAAATATTGATGGTATCATTTGGCGTGTAGACAGTGAATTTGTTTAAATTTTGCTTATCATTAGCCGAAATAAAAAAGAATTCTTTCTCCTAATATTTCAGTGCAATAAAAAGAGGATTAAAACACAATTTAAAAAACTCGTCAGGTCTTTGGGTTATCTTTTCGAGGACGCAGTGTTTAGCATGGTGAGTATGATAAGTCAGCGATACAGATCTATTATTTGTGCAAATTTATGGGGTTCTAGCAATTCCCATTTTGTCGTATTACCCTCCATATTTTTTGGCTATATGTGCTTTTTTTAAATCACAATTCCAAGGGAGCTCTCAACCTGAATATCCAAAAAAAATCGAGAACATATCGCCCTAAGTTATTGGGAAAAAGAGCCCAAATGGTCATCGACTTATAAATGAACAGCGCTCACTTGACCGATATCAATATATTGCTCAAAGGAAAAGTAAAAAAGCAAGAATAAAATAAAGATTATAACGCATGAGTGATTATATATCAGCATCAAAAGCTTCTATTTTTTTTTTTGTTTCTGTGAAAACAGTTCGATGCAGTTCGCCACGAACCAGACTAGTCCATTCCTTACTATGCCTGGCAGAGACATCTTATCAATTTCATTATGCAAGCAGGAACCGTTTAACCATTTAAGACAGACAAAATTCTACTCACAACAACAAGGAATCTTTGGCTTGTAAATTCAGCAGACTTCTTAATTATTATTACCTTACTCTGTCTTTTAAGGTTAACCATTTGAAGCAGAGTTAGGAAAAACAATGAAGGAATTTGTAGTGGTTTGAAACTGATGTGGATTGCTCCGTGGAGTCAGAAGTGTTTTTGAAAAATTGCTTCATCATAGTGATGATAGCTAGAGAGAAGTTCAAGACTCATTTGAGGATTTGAACCTGGAATCCAATTGCATGGCAGAAATTAACTTATTGTACTTCAAAATTAGATACTATATTGTAGCTCCGACAACCGTGCGAACGCCAAAATCATGGGGTTGTCGACGGCTCTGTGGTTGGTGCATCGGCTATGGAGCATGAAGCCCGGGGTTCAAATCCGGGTGAAAAAATAACTTAAGATTACACTTTCTATTTTAAGGCTTATGGGGCTATTCAAGGTCGACAACAAATGTTGCAATGGGCCCTGACTCCCAAAAAGTTGTCACGTTAAGTATTTGCATATATATGTATTTATTTTTATGTTCAACAACCAAAATAATTAAAAGTTTTATCCAGTTATTCACAGATTTCATAAGTTATGCATGGAATACCCTTACCATCCTAATCAGGATCGACATTATTCAACTCCACTGTGCATTTTCAATTCAATTCAATCATTGTAATTTAAGAACAATGAGCATCCGTATCTCTTTTTTACTTTTTAGTACAATTGGTGCCACTGTTTAATGTTCTGATCAGCGGATTGAATTTTATTCCTAGACAGCTTGCAAATTCCGTAGTTTGTTTTAATTATATAACTTAGAAAAAACATTTCTCAGATGATTTGGCTTTGAAATTTAATATTGAAAAAGTAAGTAGGCAACGACGACTATTTCTTTTTTTTAAATAAAAACAAACAAATGTTTTTTATTGCTTATTTAGACATATTTTATTTAAAATTGTTCAAGAGGAAAAAGATGCACTGTTTGCCACAGATGCGTAAAATCTAATAAAAATTTTAGAGTGCACTATTTTCTAGTGAATTCCATTAACTAGGTACAACACATCTAGTTAAGGATAAACGTCTATTATAGTATACTATATATAACTGCGTATTGAAGCTTCATTGGCCGGCAAATGATATCCTATCAGCTCCTTACAGATTAAAACAGGCCATGTCCTAAAAAAAATGTGTGCCAATTGGTTGGGGGCACTACGAATATTGCATTGCACGAATACAAATCCATGATTTCAAGTGCATAAGGAGCTTTGAACGAATGTAGTAAACGAGAATAATAAATGTTTTTCAAATAAAAAAAAACTGAATAGTCTCCATGGTTATAACGTATAATTCTTATATTTAAAAAGTAGCTTAGTTCACAGACGTTTTCGGATTCACTCAGAAAACTTGAAACTTTTGCTACGGGAAAGGACTAAAAAAATCGATAGCGTTTTGGCATGTACGCCTCGACATGGACACCTCAATCGAAATTATCCGTGATTCTTGGGACATGGCTATTTAAAAAAAAAAACTTTATAATTAAATTCAAGCAAACAAATATGGCGGACATACTCATTTTAAATGCACAAAAGCAATATTAATTAATTTAATATAAACATTTATTTATTTTTTTGTTTTATTTCATTAGTTTCATTAAATGAGGTTTGTAACATGGGGCTAGGAAGAAAAACGAAAAAAGCTAAAAAAAGACGCTTCATTTGTTGTTCATTTCTTAAGGATTGCGTATCACGCAAACTAATTGATGCTGCAACACCAGCTTAAGGCTTTGAAAATACCACCGAAGTAATAGTACACCCGATTTCAAATTAAACGGAACTTTGAAAGTTGACAAGAGACTTTTGTTAAGTAGCAAATGAGCTGATGATCTTCAAATAACTTTTTTTACTTTAAGAAGATTCGAAAGCACTTTCTTACTAAGCCCTCAAATTTCTACCACTGCTTTGGTAAAATATGCTTTTAATCACATGTAGAAAGCCTTACGTAAAAATTATGTCCTCATCCTAATAATTCGCTGTGTATATTTGTTTAAAAGTAACCTTTACCGATACCATAGCTGTCTATATAAATAAATACTATATATGAACAAAAAATGTCCCAACCCTCTTCTTGGCACTCTGCCGTGGCGACCCATTATGTAACTAAAAAACGGTCGAGCTAACGCGTTTTTTGTGGAGCTTTAGAAGTCCCGAATTCTAGGAGGTTATCTTCGAAATTGCTTATCCAATTTCAAAAATTCATTTAAAATGGACCTTCAGGATTCAATTTTGTAAATATAGACGATAAAAAAAACGGTCGTTCGAATGGGTTCTTTGCTGGAACTGTCCTAACGGTAGGAGATGTTTAATTACTTTCTATGGAAAAGTTGTTGAACTCAAAAGTGTCTATAAAAAGGTGAGCGATTACATATCACTATATTTTAGGTTAATGCACAAATTGTTAATAAATGAATCAAAAATATATTTATGGGGTTAAGAAAGTAAAAGATGTTAAATTCGTATCAAATTAATTTTACTTATTGTCGAAGAAATTTTATGAAGATCAAAATTCTCTTCTAAGCAACATTGCTCGGACAAATAGTATGGGCGGCGAATAGATGTTTTTGAATTCTTTAATATTTCTACGTTTCGAAATCTACGCGGACGAAGTCTCATGTATCAGCTGATAAGAAAAATAAAGCAGCTAAGTGTACACATGCGAAGGCTTCCGTTCCACCATAAAATATTAAACACTACACACTTTTTTAAAGCACTTGAGTCAAAAATTGTGAAAAAAAAATACATTTCTTATATCTTTTACGATTCGGAAGAAACAGCCTCGTGACAATCGGACGAAAGGACAGCACTTAGAATAAAACCAATCACTGTTCCTGTTGATACGATTGTCCCATTCTGTGCACAAATATGAAACATAATATATTCAAATTCAAATCTCACAAGATACCGTGATTTTGTTCTCTTCACTACAAAACTTATCGCCCTAAAAATCCGGAAAAATTCCACAGGCAAAATGTAAATTAAATTTCAAATCACAAATATAATGTTTACCTACCGCTATTGACAGCAACCGAAATCAGCCACAATTTCGAAATCAAGAGGGTGAATTCTGTGGATGCTGAATGCGTTCCTCGTCGACAAACAACGACAAACAAAAAACCGCAATAATAATTCAATCTTTTCTCTAATTTGATTGCGGAAAACTGAATTCAATTGAGTCCGCGAGGGCGGCTATCTACTTGTGCATATGTACATATAACATCCAAGTGTCCGCACTTGAATAGAAATTTCCAATTCACAGAACGAGGATGATCAAGAGGCACAAACCGCACACAGGGTGGCCACCAGTCGAATCGATCATAGAACACTTTGATCTTGTTTCCGTAATTCACATCCGTTTCACATTAAAACCGAAATTTAAATCCACAACGATATCGAAATTGGCCTCCCCTCGGTGTCTTTTTCAATTTAGATACTTCAGAAAAGAGCGTTAAATAATAAAGTATCTATAGTGGCTAACTATGATAGATTGATAGAGTGTTAGTGAGTGCGAGTAACTCTGAGACCGTTACGAGAATTGTCAACCGTTTTGTATCGCACCTAATCGCGAACTGAAAGTTTGCCGAAAACCGATTTGAAAAGTTGGTACCGGTAGGGTCTCTAAGTTCGTCGTGTGGGCCATCAATCTGAGTAGGTCCCCCCTCTTTTTGCGTGGAATCGTGCAGCGCGTAATCCGTGTTTACTTGTGTCTATTCTGAAGTAGGCACCGATGATGGAAAGCGAAGCGCGCTTGAATCTCGCAAGATCCTAGGCTCTTTTGGGAGAGCTTTTATTTTCTGGTTGAGCGATCCACTGGAGGAGGTGGGCGGAAGCGAAGTGCATTTTATTTTGTTGCGTTTTTTGTTGTTTTCATTTGTTGGCTTGTCTGTTTTGTTATTCGATTTCTGCATTTAACGAATGTATGCGCTGTGAAGATTGACAAATTTGTATGCGGAAAGGCTGGGAAAGCGGAGACTACGACTGGGGTCTGGTTTGGGGTCGTCCATCAGCAATTTGAGTGTATGTGATTATTAAATCAAAGCGTGGCGAGTTAAGAGCGAAGGTGTTTCTTTAATTTGTGTTTTGATTGTTTTTTTTTTCTGTGTGTTTCTATGAGTGCAATGTATACTTTGGAGGGAAGACACTCGGTTGAGTATGGAATCGAATCGTGTTACTTTTACTTCCATTGTAGAGTGGCGGCATAGCTGAATTTAAGTCGAGTTTGAAATGTTTCTTAAGTGGGGCGCCAACAGTAGGTGTTTCAGCTTCCCAAAATAATCTGTCAATTCAATTTTGTTTATTTAATTTCATGTTCATTTGACACATTTTTCATTTTGAAAAATCTTCAGAAAATAAGTCATAAATTACAATCAATATCAAGACCGTTCACAATACATTGCGATCTGCACGAAGAATGATTGAACCCTAAGCATTATTACATCAAAGCGTGTAGCGGAAATCACCGCCTTCCAAGTGATGCAATGGAAAGGGTCGTGCGAAAAGAGTAAGAAAAAAATAAGCGCACACTCGGATCACAGGAAGACTTAAGCAAAAATTCTTTAGTCGAAGACCTTGGTAGCAATCAGCATTGAAGCCGAATTCACAAACATCAACCTCACATTTGCGATGTTCCAACTGAAAAAACAAATGAAACTTTTATGAGCTCAACAAAACCTTTATTCTCCCCAGCTATCGAATCATTTTACTTACATCCTTCTTTCTAAAATCATATGAACGCTGATAAATCGTCAGCTACTGACAACCGACGAATTTCTTCATCACTGTATTAGAAACTACCTGTATCATATAGAAAATGCTGATACTCAAGAGTCTTCATTTTATATCATACTCTTTTTAATTCAAGTTCTTTAGTCTGGTACAGCTAATCCTACTCGTTCTTTCCTTGATGACAGAACACGCAGTTTTTTTTATATTCTTGCTCATCATCTTACATTAAACTCATTGAATTCCGATAAAAGCAGCATTTTTTTCATGATGATTCCAAGAAATATAGTGCCTCCCAGACACAATGTTGTCTACTGTCACGTAAGCATAATACAAACTCTGGGCCATTATCCTTGAGTGGCACTTATAACCGAACGACTTCCTATCCCATGACGATGATGCCAATTTAATAGAAATATCTAGGCGGCAAGAAATACCCACATCCATCGTCTCAGACTGAATAATACATATGTAATTCCCATATCTCGACACTTACTCCTCGAGTACAAAACTAATAGGAGACAAAAATAGTATCGGATTAATCGACCAGCTTCAACACTTACATAACATATCCTGCCTTTTTTTACTTTATCGGTTTTCCTTAATCTGTGCTCCAGCGAATTAGCCAGTTGCATTCCTCTTCCTTTTGACTTTCACAAAAAATCTCGTTCAGTTCACACTCAAAAACGAATGTGGTACAGACTGTATTTTCTACTGATTACAATTTTAAGATGTTAAGAACGCTTATGTAGTTTAAGTACTTGTCGCTATTTTCTTCCTGATCTCCCTTCCACACGCGTGATGTACTAGCATTGTAAGGGTATTCAAAACCCCTTCACCACATTTATATTATAAAAACAATAATTGCATTTTTCCGAAATCTGGGTTTTTGGTATGACCACTTAAAGTCTCCTTTACATTATAGAACACGTCAACCTGATTGCAAAAATATGCGTCCCAGACGTTTAACGTGTCATTCTCACCCCGCCAGATGCTATTTTCAACAATTCAATTTTAAACCTTGCCATAACTTGAATATCCAACCCAGTTATCTTTACTGTAACTTCTAGATCACTGAAATATCTCCTGGCCGTATTCCCGTCTTAACTGCTTCCAAAGCCAGTTTTCAGCTTTTCGACTACCAATCCCATACATCACATTGTCAGTGTAAAATTTGCTTTGGACTTCCTTTTTTTCAGACAGATAATCCGAATTCTAGTCGAGGAGTGATGAATATTAGGTTTGATTTTTACTATAAGATAAAAAAATATGGACTTATCGTTCAATCTTATTTTATTGTATTGGTGTCTGGTAAGTTTGGCTTGAACGAACGTCGACAGAGCTTTTCTGCAAGTAAATTTTGTTTTACTCCTTTAAATACAGGAGCTCTTTTGTGTGAATTCGTGGTGACTTCCCTGACAACTTAAGATGGTTCCACTTAGCATTAAGACCGTAAACTCATTTGAGCAGCAATAATTAGTTCTTCAGATGAGTGTTTCTGTCTCAATTCTTCAGTCTTTTGGGATTTGGTCCTTTCCGAAGCTTCGTCAAAACTTTTTCTGGGGCGACCATATATTTTATCAGTCCAGAATAATTCTTGAAACTGATTGCAGCCAAAACTTATTTAAAAGAAGAAACCCATCCTCATTTTTCATATCGGGCACTTAAAATGAAATCCGCTTGTGGAATGGTCCGTAAGAAATAACTTGCTTTTGAATCCTAAAAAGTCTACGTGCCTTGTAATTAACAAGCATCAATTGGGTTCGAGCTATTATCCTGTTTTCTATTTAGAAAACAAATTTATAGAATATTTGAATAGATCTATGAATTGGTTCAACATTCACTTGATAACTGGGAAGATAAATGGGTGCCCACGCAATCTTTCTTCATCCAAGCACTTAATGTCTGAAAGCATGAAATTGAAGTAAGTAAAACCCTCATTTTGCCGAAGGTTTCTTATATTTCCGAAATTGTTTGTAATCACAACGTAATCTGCAAACAAGAAGACTCTCGAGAAATAAAAATATCACTTGAACCTGAATCTGCAAAAAATGTATAGAAACAGATATTTAATAAACATTTTTATGCAAGTCAAGACCCCAACTCATCAAGAAACGAAATTTTTTAAAAGCGCAAAAAGGCGCAAAGAATGAAGACAAGGACTATGTAAAACTACACCCAACTTTCAAATAACCACCAAACTATCGAACTTAAGTTTAACATAAATATCGTTAACAAACCTGTGTGGCCTTAATCCAATTAACGGAAAACATAAGAAGGAAAGCACTGCAAAATAGTTCACTTGCACAATTCGTTCGTTACTTCGATTATATCACAGCTGGTAGTCTCTTCTCACAATGTACAAGTTCAAACGAGTGACTTGGTATTATTATTGGTGATAGTATTATCATAAAGATCATGTTTTGGACAGTTTGGGTATTAAACTACATTTTTTATTCCCCCCAAATGTTTATTTTCAATTTATGCCAAGAATATGTGCACTTAGACCATGTGTGCGCCATTCTTGTGTATCTTATGTTGAATTTCAATCTGCAAAAGTTTTGACGAATGAGTTAATAGAAAACTGAATCATTTTCGCATATTTACTTCGCGAGTCGTACCGCTTTGGACTTTTCCTGTGATTCATCGTCCACTGAAAATACAACGCAATGCCTTTAAACAAAATCTCTTCAAAAAGTTCAAGAAAAGTACCAACGATTTTTTACATTAAATTTTATCTGATTTTTCGTTTATTTCTCTTTTCCAAAAAAAATATTTACATTTTTTACAAAGGTTTTTTTTTACTTTTATTTTAGTTTTGCAACGATTTTGAATAACCTTGTAAAGCTCGTATAACACAAAAAAAACGTTCATGTTTTACTTATATTTTTTTTCCGAGAAATTTTAAAACATTGTCAAAAAAGGTAAAATTAAAATAAATATTAAAAAAAAAAGAAGAAATATTAAAAAAAAAATATATATGAACTAAATTAAAGAAAAAAAGAAAGAACCGTCAAATGTTATAAATTAAATTCATTTTAAATATAAATTCCAATATTTTGGAATACAAAGAAAAAGGTTGATTAAGTATAATTGTATTTTTTTTTTCTGTTTATTTGGTTGTTTTTCAATAATGTTTGATTTTTATCTTAATTCTTAATCACTGACTTTACCAGAAAGAAATATAATTTTTGAATTAAATATAAACTTTATTTAATTCAAAAATGCAATAATGACGTAATTTTAAAATTGATGGTAGAAAACAAAAAAATAAACTCATTCAGTTTGGTTTGCAAAAACGCATTCACTGTCTTGACGCGTAGCAACACGGCAGTAGACGCCGGTGTTATAGCTTTGGTAAGCAAAATACTTAAAACAAAAAAAATGCAAAAGACATAAAATGTTGTTTCAATGGTGGAAATTTATATACTTGCATATTCAGCGGCAAATTAAGCACAAACGATTCTTAGGTTATTCGGGGGTCTTGCAGTTTTAATTATGTTTCAAGAGAGATTTGGTAAATCAATCTTAAATCGAACAGCGAAAAATATATGTCAATGAATTCATAATTAAACAATGTAGCTGCTAGATCTAAATCGCATTGAGTTGAGAGGTGTTAAAAGAACAAAGTTCCGAGCAGCGGAGCATGAATTCGTTTAAAAAATTAAGTGAGCTTCTTTGCTCTGAAAAATTGCGCTGTCAGTTGTTGTGCGTTGATTACCAACCCACAACACAACTGGTTTTTATTACTTTGAGACCATCCAAATGTTGTTAATTAACCAATTTACGTTGTTTTGCTGTAAGAACAAAAAATTACATCAATTTTTTGAAGATTCCCCCGATTTTTGTTGCTTAAATTAATCGAGAACTTTAACGAAATTTAAGTTTTCTTATAAATATTATCGGGTGAAACAATATTGAATTAAAACGAGACATCCTCAAAATCATTTTCAAACCGAAAGGCAGTCTCAAAATGTCTATAGAGGTCTTCTCGTGGCACCGAAATTTAGATAAAAGTATTTAATAAAACATTTAAGGTAGAACTAGAACTTTGTTGTTCTACAGTTTGCGCTCGTTTGCTTGCATCAAAGCTCATTCTAAGTTATTAAACTTTCACTAAGAATAAACAGAAATTTTGGCGTACAATGCTTAACATTTTTTGTTTCCAATTTTTTTTTATAAAATATTCCCTGATTATATGTAAATAAGCATAACAATAAAACAACATGCACAAGGTTTGATTTAAATTAAATATTTAAAAAAAAGGATTGAGAGTATAAAAACAAAACACTTTACAAGGAGTCGCAAATCTTCAACTGTAACAGGTTATCTCATTGAAGATTTCGTAACTTAGATGTGGCATCAATTTCGAAAACTATAGGACGAATTTATTTTCTACATCTACAATTGAAAACTGCAGTGATAAGTAGATTCTATTGTCAAATCTCATCGAAGTACCCAAAATTGCAATCAAACTAGCCTCGAATTAAATTGACTCTGGCTTGAATAAGATAAACAAATTTATCTTAAAAGAATTCTCGGAAGTTCTGGATAATTAAAATGATTTAACGAAAATTGTACAACAAACGCACCACGCTTAACCTAAAGCAATTAGTTTATTTTTTGTAAAGCGCTGTGGACGCAATTTTTTGCAGATGCAAACATTTTTCAGCAAATCATTTGAGTGGTAATTTTTTTTTTCTTTTCAGTTATTATGTGACTTATGAAATTTTATATGAAATAAACTAAAACCGCTATTAACATGTGTATCCACATCTCACCCAAGGTATAATCAACCCAAACAAACAAAAGCATGATTGTTTGAAACAGAATGGCCAAATGAATCGCAACAAAATGACCAATAAATGGAATAAATTTATCTAAAGCAAGTCTTAATAAATCGAAATATTTACATTAAAAATTGGTTATTTACATTTAAAAACTTTTACAGAGGGAAAGTTATCGGAGCATGAGTGCCTCATGCAATTTGAAAACTTGTGTCCATGGCACAAGTACTAGTACTAGACACCCACCCGAAGCCCGACACTCATTTTTTGAACAAATCTTAAGTACTAACCACAAACTTATCATAATAAAAGAGCCAAACGTTGGAGTCAGCAAAAAATGCAAGCTAAAAAATAAGCTTCAAAACTGAATGAAATTAAGATATTTTATAATCAAGATAGTATAACAAATGCCTTGGTAGCTAAAGGCGTAGATTCTTCTCTTGTTACGAGTTATATTTTGAGCACAAATGGCTTCATCATGGAACCTCGCGGATAAACAGCCCGATACGCTAACCACTTACTACTAGATTTCATAAAAGCATGCCATGCGCATAGAAATGCTGTGGTGTCTAGTTAACGAAAGTAAATTGTTCAAAATTGTCTCGTACAGCTATCAACGTGTTAAAGGCTTCTGCAGAAAATACAGAAGGGCCCCGATTTAAGTCGTTTCTTATAAAGTCGTAGTCGTTTCAACGCAACGTTTATTTATTTTTCTGCTTAGAAAAATTAAGTTGATTCGATTTACGTCGTTTCAAGCCGACATTTTCTGGAACGTCAACCTCTCGTAAATCAAGGCCCTCCTGTATATGACTCGGATATTGAAATGTTTAAAAAATAACCGTGTAGGAAAATATGCAATATGCTAGCATTTCTCTATTACTTTCAATGGAACAATTGATTTCGGTAAAAAATAAGCTAAACCTAGTCAACATGAACTGATTAGCTTTAATGGTCGTCGTTTAAACCCCTTACAGTTGAAGTTTTGCGTATTTATCAAAATGTTTATATTTATTATTTCTTTCTTGTTTGTTTTTTTTTTTAAATTCATGGTAAGGCCAAACTTTGGAGATTTGTTTTGTGTTTTTTGTTTTTCTTTAAATATTTCAACTACTAATTCGACTATGATATTGTTTTTTTGTCTGTTTTTGTTTATTTTTTAACTATAATTTCTCCTCTTTTTTTAAAAATTGCCCTTTTTCTGCATTTAAAAATTGGTTTCATCTTTTAAAAAGTTACACTTAAATATTTACAATAAAAATGTGTAAATTTGATTTACAAAAATTTCATCGTCTCGCATGCGCAATTGAAATGGATTTTTGTTTTAATGTTTTATCTGTTTGTTTAACTGGTATCATGCAGATTGTTTCACTGTCAATAGAGACGTTTGTTTGTTGGTTTTTTATGTTTTTTTTTTTTTTATCAGCGGTAACAACTTACAACTAGAAAGTGTTTGATAGAACTACACTCTTAACTGACTAACTTACGTTGCTATTTTGAAAAATAAAAATATATAAGGAGTAAACGAAAAGCAAAACAATTGGTTTTGTATGTTTTTGTTGTTTTTTACAGTTTTGGATTATCAAACATGGGTCCCCGTTGAACTAAGATATCGGCGTATGGTTCCGATTGAGTGATGCTTAAAGCACGGAATTTCTTAAGTACCAGCAGCGAGTAGAACTTTTGCGCAGCCTTGAATGTGGCGAGAGAGGAAAGAGAGAGCGAGAGTGAGAACGAATTGTGTAAAGAGCCTTTAAAATATTTGTTTACCTGTTTTCTAGTGTTTCTGTGAGTCATGTCGGATAGCATAAGAGTATCGTTCTTTTGTAGTCGACTGCGTACAGAGACAAACATTTGAGCTGCCCTCTTGTTGAGCACACGTTCCTCGAATTGTTCATCGGTTTCGTTTTCCATTTGTTCATCACCGGGTTGCTGTTGGGATTCATGAAAATAAATGTTTAGAATGTCGACAAGATTTTAAATTTTAAATCTAATTCTTACATGTACGCCCACGGAATGAGGGAAATCGTAGTCATTCCAGTCTGAAGCTAGCTCAGAAGACTTATTCGCAGGTGCAACAAGCGTTAGGTCGCCCAAGTCGAGGTTTTCATGCATATTCTCAGCCTCGTTCAATATAGACGAGACCTGATCGGCTGGCAGATTAGGTAGTGCATCAATGTTCTCCATACTCGAGTGATGGGGTGTCATACCGCCATGATGTAGGTCGGCTGGTGTCAGGCCACTGTGATGGAAATCATCATGCATGTCAACCATGCCGTGCGTCAAGTTGCCCGGTGTCATTGGAACACCGCCCAACGGCGTCATTGGATCCAGTCCACTCAAATCGGGCATTGGGAACATATGGCCAGGGCTTCGTAACGAATCGAATCCTGGCGTTGGTGGTGGAGGCATTAACGAATCATTGGGATGGAACTCCAATGAGGCTGCAGAAACTCGCGGATTGAGCTCAGCGTCGCGAACAAGTTCCGGCTCACCGAAACTCTGTCCTATCGTATCTTGTACAGGCACAATTGCAGGAGGTGGCATAAGAACGGGTTGGACTTCCTGTGGCGCATTACCCTTGCGTTTGCGTCCGCGTTTACTTGTCGCAGTTGTCGGTGAGTCATGCTCCTGTTGGATTTGGTCCAGTGCCAGCAAATCTGCCGGACCAAGAGCCGAGAAGTCCTCAAGCACACCCAACCGCGAGATCAAATTTCGCTGATAGTTGGCAAAAAGACCTCTGGCTGGAATATCACGTGACGGCAGGGAGAAGAGCTTCTCAACACCTCCGGTCTCCTTCCAGTACATTAACCTAAAGACGAGGGAAAAAGAAAAAACATGGGGCACATTAGCAAGATTAACTTCATTCCATATATAATTCACAGATGATTCACCACCTCTTCGTCGGGGGCGCCAGATCTAGTGTTGTGACAATATCCGAAGTATTCGCCAACTGAGCTTTCATCTCTTCACCGGAAATATTCTTAACCTCATCCACGATGAGCTTTCGTTTCCTCTTCGCTTTGGTGACACCCCGGTATGCTGATGCATCAACGGGTGCCAATGCGAAACTCTCTTCTTCGTTGTGCAGTAGAGTCGACTGTTCGACGCCGCCCTCTTCGAGTTGCTCATTGTCGTGATGCGGCTCGGCTAGATGCTCATTGTCACCGTGGTGCTCGTGGTGCGGTGACGGTTGGTGTGCTATCGCTGATGGCGCCCTCACATTATCCTGTCCTAATACTGATGGCGGCCTTGAACCCACTGAACTTGGCATCGGCGATGGTGCCCCCGTGTCGAAATGATCGATGTCATCGTCGGAGTTATCCTCGTTGGCAGGTAAATTGACACTTGTTTCCGCCGGCGCTGCGAGTGGTGGCTCTCCAAAGAGATCTCCCTCGAACAGACCAACTGCGGGCTCTAGAAATTTCCAAAATAAATTTTTATCTGTGCATCGTAACAAAAGAAAGAAAAACACTCACGTCCGAATTCGTCGCCAAAACCATCGCCATCCAAATTGGGATCATTTAAGTCATCTGCAATATCGCGTGAAGATCCTGGTAAAGTTTCTTTCGTCTGGTCAATGTCTTTTCCAAGTTCTTCCGCAAACAGATGTTCCTAAGATCATAAATACAAACCGTTAACTTCTGTTTTTCTGTCTGTTTTGGAAACTCATATCTTACATCAATGTTAGGATCCATACCGTCACGGACCAGATCAGGTGTATCAGCATCAAATCCCATGTCACCGAAGCCGTCATCATGTAAAGACATCGACATACTTCCATAGTCCTCGCGCATTGTAATCTCGTCCGCTCTTGACTGATTGATGGAAAACTGTGCCTCAATATCGATATCATTCAACTCGGGCAAAGCCGTGTCGAAGTCGTGAAACACTTCGGGCAACGTGATGGCATTAACTGCCGCCTCGCGATGCCCCTCTGGCAAATCAACCATTCCTGGCCGAAAGGCCATCTGTGCATGAAAATAAACAGACAAATGTTACTCTTTGAAACATAAAAGTGTTTAAACTCATACTCTGCGTTACTACATATATAAAACTCAATTATTCTCGTACCAAAGATTCAGGGAAATTTAGCGGATATTTGAAGGGGTTGACAAATATTTAGAAATTCCTTGAATGGAGTTGGAAGTGAGAAGATCCAGTCGACAAAGTCATAATACTTTTTAGAGGAAAATAGATCATCAATGTACAGAAGGGATTCAAGAAACGCTGGCTTGTGGAAGAAAACCCTAGTTGGAGTTGAAAACTCGAAGAAAAATGGGTTTTAGTTAATATTACGGCAAGACACCCACCATCTTTTCATCGACTTCAAAGCCGCATATGACAGTATACAATGCTCTGAAATTCGCGGTCATGTGACTTCTTCAATTTTGTCTTGAAACAGATTGTACGATGAGCATTTTTTTAGTTTACCCAGCTTCTGGGATACACAGACGACATTTATATCATCCTTCGTTCCCAGCGTGCCTTAATGAAAGTATTCACGGCAATTGAAAAATAGGTTATAGGACTAGGATCCAAACTCATAACACGAAGGGCAAAAATACTGCTCTAAAAAACACAGATTTTGCAAGTTCTACTTTTGGAGGCAAATGGTGGACGATAAGCAAATCAGACTCAGCTGGGGTTATTCGAAAGAAAAATACTTCGTCGGATATTTGGTATTACATATGACGAGGGCGAATGGAGGAGATGGAATAACAAAGTTGTATATATACTCCGGAAGGCAAAAATGACTTCTGCTAAGAGAGTCTTCGAATCCAAGCCACCAGGTGCAAGAAGAACAGGAAGACCAAACCACGGGTTCAAGGATCAATCAATCGCGGACGCTAGAAAGCTTGGTCTAAACAACTGGAATCTCGCGATCTTCAGGGCTGGAGAGCAGCTCTGTCTCATGCTTCCAGGATCAGTGACAAGCTCTAGGACGAAAAGTCAGAGGCGATTATTTCGTAATTTTTTTCGATACAAATACAAGTTCAGCACAGTCGATATATTTAAAGCGCATTCAACTCTGACTTGTACTTGCCGCAAATATACACAGTTGTGAGGGCCATAAGAAAGCGAGCCAAAATAGTGCACTAGCAGCAAATGGATATCCTTAAAACTCTTGGGAAGGGTTTATTATTATTATATTTTACTAAAAGGCAATTTTTATGACATGCTAATAATAAGATTAACGGATCTAGTTGAAGGGACTATTCGCTCTATACAAGCTAACCTTACATAATAATATTTTTTTTTGCAAGAAAATCGGAGATCTTATCAAGATTTGTTGAACTAGGGTTCATGAGTACTTCATAAATTGACCTATTTTTAAATAAATTTTTGACAATGGGTTTAAGGGCAGAAGAGTTTTCAAAATTATTTTTGGAAGCAGGTGCCGATGAGAAGCTCAATCGACTGTGAAAGCTGATGGTGTAAATATTGAGGGAAATTGAGTCTGGTTGCCAATGCCAATTGCCATTTCAAATGAAACAGTTAATAATGTATTTTCTTTGGTCTTCATTAGTGAAGATAAAATTCCTATTTAAGATCTGATGCGATGCACGCGAAAAGTTGACAGTAAGCTGCTATTTTTATATAATAGATTTCTTTGCCAATACGAAGTGTTTTTCAGGCTGATCTAAAAACCGTTGAATCCTGTGTCAAAGTTAATCTTGCTAAACGCTAAAAAGGGACCACAATTCTCACTTATTGAGGCAATGGCATTGCCATCCAATTTAGTGGACTCCAATGTCAAAATCTGCTAGAACGCCTTAAAATCCCTAGTCCAACCTAACAAAGATAAGTTAGGATGCGTTTCAGGTCATTAAGCAATCCAAGGCAATTGCGTAAAACTGCGTTCACTGGTCCGGAACCGGGCTTTGGCAATCAAATTTATTGATAAATCCCTTCTCTTACTCGTCATCAAACTTGTCTTATTGAGAAGCTAATATGTAGTCTTTAGCTTAGGGTGAGATTTTATTGCAGCTTGGTTGTCAGTGAAAAAGTATATTTCCTTTACAGTACGGTACAGTGACAGTGACAAAATGCCAGATTATCTTACGAGGATTTGAACACGAGACATCACGCTCAGCAGTTGACGCACTGCCCACGAGCACCCACCAGTGGATACGGGTTTCGAAGTTGGAGGTTTTTGAAATTATAAAGAAAATAGCTTTTGGGGAGGGCAAATTCCCTCAGATTATGGAGTGAACCAAGCCAGTTCTTGTGCATGATGAGATTGCATTGAGTCTTACCAACATGAAATTTGTTTTTTGTTTGCCTAGAACGTTTAACTTAGTGTGAGTTTATGGCCCGGTTTCGGCCGAAACTTAGACTGATGCCGAAGGTTGGGTTACGGTTTCGATTTCGACTTCGGCTGAAAATCCTGTTTCGGTCAGAAATTCTGTAGTGTATATATATAAGTATAACTTTTTCTTTAGCAAAAAGAAGGGTTAAACAAATGTGGTTCTTCGAATCTACAAAACGGTAATAACTCGACAGAAGAACTTCCCTTCTCGCCAATTGGAATGGAACTGCATTTTATCAAAGCAGCTTTGTAAATGGTTATGATTTATGGAGAGATTTTTGGACCAACCACACCAAAACGAAAGTCCCATCGAAATAATTTTGTTACAAAGCGTACATACAAACAGGGGCTCAAAAGTCCCAGATTTGTCACTAGGTAATGCATGGGCTTTTCGTCCAATCGTTGGCAAACTAGTCCTTTGAGTGACCCTATTTTCGACGTAGACAAATAATGAGAAAATAGGAATATCTTAAACTTACGAACAACCATTGCAATAGTTGCAGGAATGTTATCCCACATCCGCTCCTTTGAGAATTTAAATATGTCGTACAAGCCCCTCGCTCTGGAAGGCCAAAAGAGGCAACGAATGCGGAAATCGTGAAGCAAGTGCACCAAATCATTTTGAGTGATTAAAAAGTGAAGTTGCACGCATATGCTGAGGTTCAAAAGAATGGGCGGGATACATTTTGCAGGGTTTCTTGTAATCGTGTCGACTTTTTCTGACGTTTTGTGACGATGGATGAAACGTGGCTCCATTACCATAAGCCTAAGTCCAGCAGGCAATCGGCAGAGTAGTTGGAAAGCAACGAAAGCCAGCGAGAACTCGTTCGGGAAGGTTTTTCACTTGGTTTTTAGTATGCTCGTGGCATTATCTTCACCGATTATCTGCAGAAGAGAATATCAGTCATAGGAGAGCATCGTGATAAGGCACCGGCACACGTCTTTGAAAGTGATGGCCAAATTGGATTAATAACGATTCGAATTGGTTGCTCAGCCGAAGAATACGAGATGTGGCGCCAAGTGGCGGCTCCAGCGAAAAAGATTCAGTTCGAATTATGAATTAATCACGGAAATCGAGGCGTATTCCGAAGGCTTGGAAATTCGTTCTACAGAAAGGGCTTCGAAATTTTGGAAATTCGGTATACCAAATTTACCCGCGAGGGCAACTATGTTGAGGAACAAATATTACTTTGCCTTTTATATGTGGCAACATGTGTTTCAAAAACAATGAAGACCGTTGATAATAGTGCTCATTTCAACAGTTGTTTAAACGGACTCAATATTTATGAAAAATTATTTAATAGATTAAAACGAAAAAAACTTACCTTAATTTTGACGAATGCCTCATTGCAGTCCGCCAGCAGGTACTTAGCCTTGCGCGAATAGATGCGCACAACGCCCAACAGCAAATGGCCCGATGTCCGAAGCGCAAGCTTCACCTTCGGCTGCATAATGCCATCGACAGATTGCTCAATGTTCGTCTCGAACACATGAGCCTTTGTCAATTTCTTGTCCCAATGGGCCGCCAGCCAAATTCTAGCCAACGGCCCCTTCTTCGCCAACACAATATGGGCGTAAAACATTGCGTCTCCTTCTCACTTCTTTCCAAAAAAAAATTATAAGAACACAAAAAAAAGTGTTTTAACAAAAGAAATTATTCCGTTTGCGCCGCTCTACTCCAAAACAAAACACAATAACATATTTATCGCAAAGATTATCACTTTATCTGCTGCGATAAGTGTTGTATATCTGGAAGTTTTCTCTTCTTTTTACTTGGCTGGTGGTAGATGGAGGCGACTTGGCTTTTGCCGTAGTCGTAGTCGTCGTTTTCGTCGTCGTCCTCCTCCTCGTCGTCGACGAAATTAAATAGGAAAAAATTAAATTTATTCAATGATGCACTGATTATCTGCATTGCTTGGGTCCCACGGCAGACCCTGATTTAGAAATGTTCATGTAGATTTTGATTTTTCGGCGGCTGATTGCTCTGGAACTGGGACACGAAAATGTTGATTTTTTCTTCAAATTGGCGCCCAAACATACAAGCAATGTAAATTTGGTGGAATTTAGAGCGGAAAAACTATACTTGGCGGCAATTTTCACAATTTTATTTATTTTCTATGCATGCATCATTGTTTTACAAATATTTTCGAGTAATTTTTGAACTTATTTTTGGATATTTATTTGGGTAAATAATTTATAGAACTTTGGAACTAGTTTCAAGCAGTTGAGATGAAATTTTTCTTTACTTTCAAAATGGCGTCGCTGAGTATTGAGAAAAAGTTGTAGACTCAACAAGGAAAAAACAGGCGTCACTTTTTAACAGTCGAGAGGGTATTTGTGCTCGACGATAGGTGGCACTGACGTGGCTTTGGGGTCATAACACAATCTAGTATTTTAATAATTTACATATCACATATGTCATGTAATTATGTGATTTGATTAAACAAAAAAATATAAAGATATTGTTCTGGTTTCATTTTCTAAGTCCAAAAATTAGTTTGTGCTATTGTCGATTAGACTGTCTTGAAATTCTTCAACTGATTTTTTTTTCTCCATCAGAGCTCTTTGTCAACAGGCATGGCACCTTCAGACAGTAGAAAAGAGAAAAAGCAAGACCCAACTTTTGAAATGCAAATTTTTACCTATCGTATTGAGTTGTCAAATTGACAGCCCCGTTCTTCATGCAATGAGAAGTTGCTTCCAGACGTTTCTTAATAGGAGCCAATTTAATAATTTAAATTTTGGACTTGAAAAGGATAATAATAATTTTAGTAATGGAGTATGGTAGGAGGTTAATATTTTTATACTGCTGATCGTGAGATTCGAGTTTCGAATCCTCGAAAAAAAAAATGAAGCATTTATTACGGCTCTATTACCAACAAGTGATAAGAATTACTCCTCAGGGTATAACGAAAAAGGTCGTGCCCGATTTGGCATTGAATTTAAGGTCCAAGCGCTCTGGCATCCGCGATCGCTTGATTCTTAAAACGGAGGTCTTCCTTGACGGCTTGAACCCACGGGTTGTGATTCGAAGATCCTCTTTAATGGAGCATTATTGTCCATTCGCTCGATGTGGCCAGTGCCAGTGTAGTCATCGTATTTTTGATTCTTTGACTTTATCCACATCTTGTAGGTCATAGAGTTCGCGGTAATATCTTCACCTTCATCCGCCCTCCCCCAAACGGGATCAAATATTCGACTTAGGATGGTCGTGCTCTCTGAAGGTTCTGGGTACTCCATCTAAGGCTTCCATCGTTTAATTTATTTTTCTGGGCAGTTTGCCCAAACTTTCAAAGTACATATATCAAACTTATGTCGAATAAAATCCTACGAATAAGGCGAAAGCTCAAAAAGGTCGATATAAAAATCCTCCGTTCCGTTTCGGACTCCACCCACGGAAGTGAGTTGAAACCAAATACATCTGAGTTTCTCAAACCACTAAATTATCTTTCATTCTTCTCCTAATTCTTCCGCTCGTTCTGTGCTACACGCGTTATAAAAGTATTTATATCCTCTTGAAGAGCGAGCCAAGTTTAAACGATCGATTATTCTATTATTCACTTTTCGATTATAGGACAGATGGACAATGGACATTCATGGAAATTGCAAGGAGCTTCGTAAGTAATAGAAGGCACCATGCTGCCTGCATGCAAAATTTGTCATTATAAAGACATTTGCAATGGGAATACATCTTACTGACGGGAATGGGATGATAATAAGGTTAACTTGTCTCCTTCTATATTTTCTAAGAGTAACAAAGCTGTTATATTTTATTTCCCCAATTGCTCTCGTCACCGTCACTAGAGGACACTATTGTATAGACAGATATTTAAATCAAACTTTATAATGTGAGTTCCCGGCACTGTCTAATATGAGATATCCGAACTGTCATGCAGGCTTAAGAGACCTTATTCGCTACATCATGAGGAAAAAATGGCTTTCAGGATCGGTCCCTTACCTCTCGCATAGGTCAATATACCACGCGAAACTTTTGCGCGCAAGTTGAACAATTCGGAGGAGCGCTTATGGCTGAATGCCAGATGTTGCATCCAGGAGTCTGGCGCTTGATACTTGGCCATATTCATATTTTTATGTTATAACTGTTTTTTTTTTGATGTTTTCGAATTGTAAATGATAATACAAAAAGTAAAAGGGGGAAAAGAACATTTCCAATTATGGAAAAAAATACAAGAAAGAATTTAAATGTTCACATTCGTCCACTTTTGCACGTTTGGCTTTATAGGTATATCCTGCCAATCAGACTTTACTCTATACCAAAATTGAACAAGACTGCTCAGTGCATCTTCATGCTCTGACAGCCATTTTTCACGAATGCCCAAAAAAATTCCAATAGGATTCAAATCGGGGCTTTGGGCCGGCTTAAGTTTAGATTGAAACTGCTGATCCTCAAGCCATTTTTACGATTTTAGCTGTATATTTTGGATCCTTATTTTGTTAAGACACCATTCGATAAATTGGATATGCGCCTTCAATTCAAGTATTTTTGTTCGCGTGCTCCCAAGTTGTCTTCCTTTTTCATAGTGCCTTCTGTTTTACTAGTTGGCCGATATGCCGCCAAGTAAAATATCCTCATACCATTAAACTCCTACCACTGTGTTTTAAAGTTTGTTTAACATGATGTTTTTGTATAGTTTCATGAGGGCGCTGTCAAAAGTATACCTTTTCATCTGATTGAAAACGATTGATTTTCATTTCGTCGGACCAGACCACACGTTTTCAATATTTTATGATTTGTGTTCTCTGCAATATTTTAACCGAGCTTTGATATTTTTCTCAGACAACGCGATATTTTCCCTTTTGTTGGCTAACACGAGTCCAATTCAGGGAAGAGCTCTTCTGGCCTTCCTCTCGCTGACTTCCGTGTTGATTGCTTCTGTGGCCTCTCCTCGAGGTCTTAGCCTTTTTGGATGTAATCATGCACTCTATTAACCGCGCAACCCCATCTGACATTAGTCTTGACCGAGCTCCGGAACTTCGTACAGCTTCCAAATTTCTTTATTTTCAAAGATTTTGCTATTTTCCTAGAAGAAATACCTTCGCAGATGAGAACTACGATATCGTCTTCCAAACTGCTTGGCATTTTCCTCATTCATACCCTTTCTGTAAGACCCTGTTTAGATGATTACTTTTGAGTGTGCCATAACGACAGTTTGAGGGTGAGAAGAGCGAGTGGTAAAGGAAAGTGGCAGTCACGAAGAAAATATTAAAATCGGGGTGGGCAGTCACATTCCACACCTGAAATGTTCCGTTTCTTTTCCATTTTTTCATTGTTTTTCGATGGTGGACTAATGAGGCTGGCGGATGAACATCATTAGTAAAAATGTGTACTTGGATGCGAGAAGAATCAACTGCTCCAGTAAACTCGTTCCACCATAATACTTTATCAAAGTAGTGCAGCAGTGAGCACTACAGTTTATAGACACAACATTACTACTCACTACACACTCAAAAGAAATCGTCTAAACAGGGTCTAATATACTTAATTAAATGTTTTAGAACACACTTCTTCTAACAGAATTCTAATCGATGCTCCTCGCACAGAAAAAGCTTAAAAAAAAATATCAGTAAATTTTGATTGACATGCATTCTTGGAGCCACAAACAAAACGTGCAAAAGTGAACGAATATGAGCACTTAACTATTTTTTCTTTCCTTTATTTGAATTGCAATTTTTTGACCATTGTTACCATGCCCATAAAAATATGAATTACATCTGATTACCGATTGAAAATACTAGAAAAATCTGTTATGCCAGCCTTGCCAGTAAAAAACTAAAAGCACATCCCTAATTGTAATAGATTCTAAGTTTGTCATTTGAGCTGTCAATGTCAGTGTCAAAAACTCAACTCCTGCTTTTCGCTTTCTCTAGTAGGCGATTATAAACCTGTGCGGGTGGACGTGTTAATCAAAGAAGTGAAATAAGAAGAATAAAAAAACTTTCAAAGCAAAAGAACAAAAATACAAAGTCTGCTTCCCCCCGAATTCCTTCCCTTCTCGTTAACTCTGTAAAACGCGAACAACCCCAAAGTTTACACGTTCAGAAATGGAAAACTTCTATAAGATCGACATCAACCGGACCGAATGGCAAATCCCAAAAAAATACCAACAACTACAACCAGTAGGTTCCGGAGCCTACGGACAAGTTTGGTAACTTTATACTTGCAATCAATTAGCGTTTATCCATTAAAAAAACTTACTGCAAAAACAATATCCCTCTGATTTGATTTAGCGAAGAAACTTTTCAACATTCTGTCGTCGTCGTCAATGTTTCAACCAGAAAACGAACCACAAGTCGGAAGCGTTCGCAGCAGCACTTATCTTTCCCTCGTTAGAACATGCTTTGGTTTTATAAATAGAAAATATTTACTTGTGTCTTAAAAAAGAAACCACAAATGAGCGCTAAATAATCCATCGGAAGGGTTCTCTCAATGCCACTCTTTCTGGGTTTGCGTGCACCAGAGTTGCATGTAAACCCACGACTTGAAAGCAATTTCACCACACGCTTCCCCTCGAGTAGGCGTTGTGTGAGCGTTGTCTCAAGTTTGATACGACAATATGGCAGTGAACTGCTGAAGCTGTAGCAGCACCATTGATTGGGCTTCGTATTGGCCGTGTGTTCGATGTAAATCAAAAAATAGAAATGACTTTTCACCTGTGTGATTTCTCTCGGCTTCCGCTCCCGGGTCGACTGTCCATTTGATTGTTTTATATGTAAATTTATTCAAAAACAATCAGCCACAAGTGTTGGTGTGTTTTATTGCCTTAAACAACTTACTTACATAATACGTTTTGTCAATCGTGGACAGTTTTCGCCTTTGTTGTAAAAAAAAAAACTTATCGCCGTATCTTTCTAATCGTGCGATTTTAAAGCAAGGGGTGGCCGGGCGTCTTTTTTGTCTCTGTTATTGGCTCTGATAATCACCAGAACCACTCGTCTACACTCGTTTACGGGCTCATTTCACACATAGTACTGTTTGGATTATGTTGAACTTGTCACAGCATTAAAAGTGTTATTGAATTCTTGACAATCGAATGGGTCGGATTGAGCAACTTTGCTTTCCTTTTCATTTCCACAGTGGCCTTGATATGTATTGAATCTAAGGCATATTGTAAACAAAACCCTATTCAGTGTGGCCAAGAAAAGACCGAAAAAGCGAGAAAATAAAAGAAAACAAGAAACAGATTGTTATTGGCAGACTTTTCATTGAGCGGGAATCACTCTGGCGAAAGCAGACAATTGGTGTGATGTGAGTCGACCGTGTGAACGAATTGGTCATAGATATTTGTCTGAATAACTTTTCCAAGATGAATTGCTCTTATTGACCTGCGGTTTTAATATAAAACTATGATGTTCGTTTTGCTTTTGAAAAATTCAATGCCATATCTATAACACAAACTCATACACTGCGGTAAATTACATTTTCGATCGCAAAAATCGCGTGCTGCAGAGAAGCTTCGAATGTGATTCATTAAATCATTTTCATTGCGTTGTACTTATAGTGCTGAAAGTGTATGAGCGTTTCGTGTGCCCGTATGTCAAGGTTATAGGAGTATTATAAAGACCATTGAGGTGGCGTATTTTGTAATAGAGAGCTTTTAATGGGGACGGAATTATTCGCCGTGAATTATTGTTCATTATTATTGTACACCGAGTTCTTGTTTCAAGCAGTCCCAAGCATATCTACCCTTTTGCTGCTGATTAATTGATTTCTTTATTAAGCTTTGAGCTACTTTTCTAAATATTTTTACAGTTCTTAAAAATATAATAAATTCCTAAGTTGTATTTTAGTTTAATATGAGGAACTATAATTCGCTAAACTTTTATATATTATGTTCATTCTTAATTTCATTTATTAGACTATTAAATTATGTGTTTCAATATTTTGAGATCTTTTATTTCTGAATAAAGTCATTCCTATTTCTCAACGCATACGGTTGAACATTTGCAGCATAGTTTAATTGATTTGTTGAATAGTTTGGCGTAAATCCATTCTTCATCTCTCTATATTTATTTTGACTTTCAAATCATAACGTCATAAATCTATAGTTATAGCTGTACCCAAAAATACTGAATGTGATGAACTCAGGCCGTACAGATCAAAAGTTTTCGAACGGGTGATTCAAATTCAAATGAAAATTTACATACAGTGGGTAAAAAATAGTAGGGACAACATATTCAAATGATTCCCCTCATTTGTTCACAAAAACAATGGAGAGAGTACGTTAACTCGGGCGCGAAAATTGATAACGATTTCTTGTAGAGGGGCAAAAAAAAGCATTTTTTATTATGGGAGCGGGGGTCTATCTCGCACCGTTTAGGAGGTAGGGGCAATTTTAAAAAAAATTACTTAAAATGAAAAAAAAACAACAACGGAAACACTTACAATAAAGTGCTCTACGACCATTAAAAGCCAGAAACATGATTTTTAATCCTGTGTTTAAACTGAATAGTTAAATTTAACAGTTTTTGAAAAATTCGCATGCAAACTCAAAAGTTTTATAAAAAAAAATTAAAAAACAAGTTTAAATCAATTTTTTTCAAAATTGTTAAATGAAGTGCTAAATTTGCCTTTTGTAGTCGATACTTGTATTAATTCTGAATAGAACACAAAAAACCGAATGGTTTTATGTCTTTTAGTTTTTGAGAAAATTGAGATCTCTTAAAACTATTTTTTGTTTTTTGGTATTTACTGTGATCCTTTTAGTATAAATGTTAATGATAGGTTCATCTTTGTTAGTAAGGTTTAGCAAATCATTTAGCGTTATCCAGAATGCACCACGAGGAGGTCAGAGGAGAATCAGACCAATTTCTCCTAAAAAAAACAATGCTCTTTTCGTTAGTCGATACCAAATCCCCGAACGAACAAAATACCGAAAAGTTATTTAGTTTAGGATGGATTAGAGGATGCTTAGTCACCATTGCTTATTCACAAAAAATAGCACTCGATTCGCACTAAGTTTGAACACAGAATGAGCCTTACCACATGTGCATGGAAAAAACCAACGGTACAAAATTCATAGTTTGATCGGTTATATTTTTGCATCATTATTAAGTTCATTCCATATTACATAAGTACATACAAATTAGATGAAGAGTATTCATAACATAGTGTTTTTTCTTGGTCTTCCGCGGGTTTCTAGCTTTTTTTATGCTCTTGTAGCGTTTAAAACTTTTATCTGTTCATCGCCTTTTTGTGCAGTTTTTAAATTTCTAAACGCTCTTCAACGGAACATTGTCTATTTCTTCCCATAAGAAATAAATTGAAAATAAAAAAAATATCACAAACAAGGATTATACTCCTTCAGAAAAAACAACTTCTTTTCATCAACAGATCATTACAAATGAGTTGTCGACAGCTGCCCCTATTATTTCTTCCAGCCTAAGCAAACGGCTACTGTAAATATTCCGCTTATTTGTTAAAACAAAGATCACATTCGCGGGAAGAGGTGCGAAGTTTGGATGTACAAATGAGTGGCACCATACTGTATAGGTTCTTCAAGGGTATTCCCTTATCCCTTTTAATACAGGGGATTTTATTATCCTCCACATTGTTTTTTCATCTCTTATTCCCTCAACCTTCTTTGACATATAATGATTTTTGCTGAGGTTACCTCTTGTGTTAATCTATTTCTTAGACTTCTTTCTTTGTTATTCTCTGAGAATCTCTGCCTGAGACACGGCGGCCAGTTACTTTTACTAAGCGCTTTGGCTTCTGCGATCGCTTGATTCATAACTGATTCTTTTCAATGACTGCTGGAACCTTTCTTAAGCCACAGCATATTTTTTTTTCCTTATGAACCCACTTGCGAGCATAACGAATGTCATAAAAAAGCTCAAGCTTTAGAATTTTACTTGAAAAAATCTGTTGGAAAAAATGGTATTTATTAACATGGGTTAAGAATGGAATCTTAGCACGCAATTCAAAAATCGTGCTTTAACAGCGATAGATGTCTGTATATGTGTTAATTGTTGTTTTTCACACATTCCCACAGGTGTTTTAGCATGGCAGAAAGCAAGAAAAAAACAAAACACGATTAATTTGTTAAGCACAGACAAGTCCCATACAAAGTCACGTTTAAATGCCGAACGGTAGCGCAGAGCTGCGAAAGTGGTTTTAGTTTTTAATTAAAAAAAAATCACTACTTGGCACGCTATAAAGTCCCACGCATCTTTAATTTTTTTTAGCCAAATATTATTCACGATTTTGTGCAGATATATGTATGTACTTGCGATTTAATTTAACTTCGCATTCCTTTTGAAATTTTAGCTAAACGCAGCAAAGTGTTTTTCTATCTCTTTAATTACGGAGATAAGTAGGCGACAGAAGATGGGGATGAGAGTAGATAACCTTAAAAATGGATTGTGCCTTCCACGCAATTAAAACAGCAATCGCGTGTTCCTTGCTTCTCAACAGCAGATGCCTTGTCTGCGTCCAAAAAATCGTAGAGCATTTCTAAAGCGGTTATAGCATTGCATAAGGGTGATGACCAAATTTTCGATTTGCTAAAACCACTTGGAATATAAAGAATATTTGACGAATTACCTGGAGTAGAGGACGGGCCAAGAAGTGGTCGTCCGTATGAGTGTGATTATAAGTGCACTGAACGAATTCGGAGAAATCCCTTTAGGAAGCTTTAGGAAGGAATGTTTACGCATATTCGGGATGATCTGCATATGAAAGCCTTTAATTGGCCCACGGGTCATCTCTCAACTCTTCAACGCAGAGGCACGTTGACAATGGGTATGAAAAAATCTACGGATGAGAACATTTTCCAAGGAACAAGTTTTAGTGGGGGTTCTCTCACCAAGCTGTCACATCCCTTAATTTCTGTGAAAAAGGAGTAGAAACTGGTGCTATAGGATGTAGTGAAATTTTTGATCAACACCCTTTTCAATGGATATAGTGATTTTCCAAAAGGACTCTGCTCCTTCAGGAAAGCCTGAATACAGAATTAACCAGAGCAGCGTACACGATCTCCATGGAAAGCGTACGTGCCCACATAGCCCAATGGCCACAACATTTGAAAGCTTGTGTTAAAGCCATGTGCGGTCATTTCCAGTGAATCCATTTTTTTAATAATCAATATTTTGATCTCTATGATAACTTATTTCTTCTTTAAAGCGTGGTAAAACTAGGTGCTTACGTCTTTTCTTACCGATTAACAAAATATGTTCCGCCTTCGGTTCTTACTTTTAATGTAAAGGGTCGATCCTTAATTTGGCAACTAATTACTTGGCTTAAAACAAATGTAGAATTTTTTAAAAATGTTAGTCGAATAGAAAATATACAACTGAACATTGCTGCTATTCGATTATGGTTAGATATTTAGGTAAATCCGATATGCTTAGGTCATAAAATGGTGATCGATATAGCTTGCAAACGGAACAGATTTTACACTTCTTCAAAATACTTTGCAGATCCTGTCAATAAGTCTGATAATTTATTCGTTAACATGTATGACTGTTTCTCTTAAAATCGAGATCATTACAGACATCGCAAGATATAACATTTATTGAATGTCTTCAACTATATGCAATGGTGACTATATATTGACGGATATATTATCCTATCTGCGAGGATGGTGAATGGAAGAAAAACCATGACCGCGAACTCTACGAGGTGTGCAAAGATGGAAACAGTCCGGAAGACAAAAAATTGTCGACACTGAGAGTCTTCGAATTCAAGCAACTAAGCTCAAGAGGAACGGGAAGACCGAACCTCCGGTTTCGTAGCAAGTAATCGCAAACGCTAGAAAGCCCGGTCTAACCAGGTAAGCAGCGTGCTGAAGACCTCTGTTTGTTTTTTTCGGATTGCTTTACGCAAACGACATTGAACTTGTTGGTAGAACTTCTTATTAATCATTGACCTTTTGGAAGTAGCTCACAATGCGCTGTTCTGTTCAAACTAAAGAACACTCGATGACTGATAAAAGTTAGAATCATTTTTAAGTTTCATTAAAGTATCAATTCGTTGTCCGTCTGTTTGTCAACACCTTTTTTTTAGGAACGCTGGGAGGAATCAAGTTGAAATTGATACCAAATACTAATGACTACGGTTCCTTAAAGCTGTAAGCTTTATGGATGCGGATTTTTTCGAATCGCATAACTCGAGAACAAATCAAGCTATCGAATCGAAATTTCATTCGATGCGTATGTACTGAATGAACACATAAAGAAAAAAACTACTTGTTATTAAAATCCAACCATTTTAATGAAAAAAGTTCAAAATCCATTTAACTTAAAGTTTTCAACTTCATTTTAAGAAACAAACATATGTATAAATACATACACTGCCGTGCATGAGTTTCCGGACAAATTCACATAAATTTTTTTCTTTTGAAAATGTATTGCAATAGTAGGTTTACTAAACCAATAGACGTTATAAAGTTAGCCTAATTACTAACTTCGATTATGAAATATGGTTTGTCCTCATTTTCGTCGAAAATCCGCGTCATATTTTCATCAATTTGGATGAAATTCAATCGACCAAACTATTAATGTTTTCCAAAGTATAGATCTTAAAACTACTTAAAAGATGTTGGCCGCTGTTTACCGAACCTGTCTGTCAAGTTTCTCCCGAAACAGCATTAAGTTGAGGCCATTTAAAATTTGAAGGTGCTTCTTTCTCTATTTCTTGATCCACGTTCCTACTGTAATGCTTGGAAATTTTTTTTCAGAAATGTGAATCCTATAAATCCTAACTTTTCCTTTGTTTTATAACTCCGAATGACGTCTGCAACACTGACGCATGGAAACATCCTTACACAATTGTGGAGCCACCAGCTTTTGTGTTCAAAAACTTCAAATTTCTATTCATCTGTCTGTGTTATATCTAAGCCATCATGAATGCTTTATGTGGCTTAACTATATAAGCAACAAGAAACTCTTGGGACAATTTTCATACATGAGCCAATTGATTTCGTAGAAAAGGCATCAAGGTGTTTTCCCTTGACAAAGGTTAAACGCAGTCATAAAATTTCATTACTCGTACATTTTAATAGCATGGTAAGGAAGATCACAACGACGGAAGACTATGTCTGTTTACCACTGTAATGAAAGAACTATCTAAAGCTGTAAACAAAACCGGACTGAATGTTATTCTTTTTACCAGAAAAAAAAGATCCTATGATGAACATTTCCTCAACTCTCTATTTACTTTTGAACTATTTTGATTCCAAACCAAATTTGTATGCGTTAAATTTATTCTCCTCTTTATAATTGAGTTAAGAGAGCTTAAAAAAAAGAGCCTGAGTTGATCAGATTAACACATACATTGTTTTTCAGAAAGAAATGTATTCAGTCTATGAAAAAGTATCTTATATTAGTGTATTATTTTTTCTGTTTGATAATAACCACTCTGATAGGAAGTGAAGGAAAATATGGAAATGCCGTACAAATATTAGTGATGATCAAGTCAAATACTTTGGATAATGAGACTTAGGACTTAAGCAAGAAAAGGGCGGTCTAAGGAACAGAAAACTCTCTAAGCCCTCTAACTTCAATAATTTTTGGGTTGTACTAAATTGAAACAACCAAGATTAATTGGTGTTGACATATTGGAATTATTTGACACGCGAATGCTCACTGAAATAGTGATATCCGCAAAAACCGCGCTAATGAATATGAAGATAAGACTACTCAGCTTTCGTTAGCCAGTAGAGTTAAGGTAATTAAGACCTTACGTTCTCAAGTGTAAATATGATTGTAACTTATCTCATCGAACTTTAATAATTTTTTTTATTACTAAGTGGGAAGTTCATGGTGACAGTACGGCAAATCGCACACAAACCAATTTTTCCCCTTAAAAATCACTTTCAGCAACTTGTCAGAGTCTTAGTCAAGCATTTTGGTTTTGATGGCATCACAGCCAGTCTGCTCGTTCATTTGTTTGATGTCTTTTTTCCGGTTGATCCAGTATGACAATGATTCGAAGTTCGTGTGTGCAATTCCTCCATCCAGTTCTGAATATTCCCGCACATTTTAACGATATTCTCGGTTCAGTAGTCAGCTTTTCCACGTAGCAATCTATATCCCTCAAATCTTATCTAATCTTATTGATAAGGTACGTATTAAAGATTGTGTCACATTCGTGGAGGAATTGCTGCCACTTTCTCATGTTTTCTTTATTAGTATTTTTTTTTTGTTCAGCGTAAGTTAATTGAGGAAGCTAGCCGGCAATACCAGGATTCACTGCATAAAAGTCTAGAGCCGAGAATGGTAACAGCTGAGGTACGAGTTTTTTTTATTCAATGCCAACTTGTAGGCCCATCAATTGTTGAAATAATAGTTAATCGCAAAAATTACTTTATTGGTTTTAAGTGCACAATTGGACTTGACACTTTACAGTTATCTAAACAATTTCTCCATCAACATGATATACAAAAGTTCTTCCCACTCTACCAACATATTGTATTCATTCATTGATTTATGGGTTTTCGTAAAGCTTCTTTCAAAAAATAAATAATTAAAAATGTTTTCAAAATAAAGTGCTTTCAATTAGTAACAATGTGAGTTATTGTATCGGTTGGTTAGGGTACAACGCTGCAATTAGAGATTAAACTATAAACTGTGCACAGCGTTAATATTGTTGTCACGAGTATGGAGTTTCCATTTACTAGTAATTAGTAACGAGAACGTGTTTCCGATTAAAAAGCAATTTTTAATTTTAAGTTCGTTAAAGATACACACCACAAAACTTTTAACATATAAAAACACTGCAAAGTTGATGAAGAAATTTATTAAATAATTTTAATTATGAATAGTATATGAATTTATTCTTATCGTTCATCAGTAAGCTTAAAGAAAAAAGTGTTAATTCAGTACGTATAAATAGTGTCGCGTGAAATGGCGAAAGGGAAGTCATGAAGAACCTTTGTCCGATTGAATGACTTCTGCGAGCCGCATTTACTTGAAGTCAAGTTAATCTTTTTAAATAAAAATGACGCTCTGACATCTGTAATAAATTTCTGAGTACATATAGAGAGCTTCCCAGCTTAATGTATGTGTTCGCTGTTCTCTACTCTGAAATGGGTGTTAAATACCTCACCTCTGACAAATTAAGCGTTCATGTTGTTTTGTACTTCTCATTGATTTATGACGCCTTTGCACGCAAACTTACAATAGAATTCTGTTTCTTTATTGCGTCCTACCGTCTGTGATTCGGGTTTTACAATTGAGTGATACTTGCACTTGTACCTTTTAGTTAAGTTTAGTTTTTTTAAATCTTCGGAGGAATAAGAAAATCTGTTACAGCAACATTGTTATTCAAAGACTTTCTTGCTACAATTCGAGAAACTGCGCCGTGCTTCATAGTATAAATTATTAATCATTGTTCTAATAATAGGGGAAAAAATTATAACTTTAGATAAAAGCAATCATAAGCTTTCCGACATAAACAAGACTTTTTCGGTCAGACCACTTACTTACTTAACAGACTCCCGATTCATGAACAGTCTGCAGATATGGAAGCCTTCCACAATTGTCGATCACGGCACCATGCTTCCAGTTATCTACACCAACCACTCTGGCATTCACGATCGCTTGAGGCTTAAAATGGAGGTTCAGTCTTCCTTGTCGTCTCGAACCCTGTACCTGTGTTTCGAAGTTCCTCTTTGTTGCAACGTTATTGCCCATCTTGATACAGCTCATAGAGCGCGCGGTTATTGGTATTTTCTTCTCCATGTGCCTCCTCGCACACGAAGAATTTTTTGTCTTGAAAGTATTCAAACCTGTTCTGCCCTCCTGCCTATCGTTCAGCACTCCATATAGTAGAACTAGCAGGATCAAAGTTCTGTAGATCATACATTACGTCTTCCGAATCCATTTGTTTCGCCAGACCAAAGTAGCAGCGGCTTCCTAGGGTGAGATTCGCCGAATCTCCACTAAGGTTATATTTGGGGAGTTGACTCCGAGGTAAGTAAACTCCAAAACCACCTCGAAATAACTGTTACCAAGGTTGACGTTTTGTTCTATGTGCTTGGTTTTGCCCTAGTTTAGTTCAAGGCCAACTCGTTTATCCTGTTCAACACTTGTCGTAAAAACCTCGGGAGTGACCGATGATTTCGATATTGTCTGCAGCTGGACACATTTGTTGAATATAGTGCTTCCGTGTTTACACCTGCCCTGCGCACTATCTGTTCCAGCAGGAGATTAAAAAACATGATAGCGCATCTCCTTGCCGAAATCCGGTGCATGTTTGGCGTAGGTCGGAGAAACGGAGAATATTTGGTCGATCGCCGATCAGCCAGCCCGGAAGCCACACTGGTATGTGCCGGTTAGTGTGATTCAGAAAGGCTTCAAACGTTCAAACATTACGTTGGGAAGGATCTTATATGCGACATGAACAGGGATATGCCTCGATAACAAGACAAGACAGAGGATCGCCTTTCTTGAAGATGGGGCATACAGAGCTGATATTTGGCTGATAATTTGGTACACACACCCTACCAAAATATCGCCACCATACTTGAAAAGTTCCGCTGGTAGACGAAGCGGACTTGAAGCCAGCTGCAAGCTTGGCTCTTCGATTTTTACGCAGGATTTTCTTCTCCTTTCTTTTATAGTTCGGTACTCTTCCCTCGCTACCATTGTTTTGCAATGCTGCGGTTGCATGTGTGGGTGGATGCTGTCGAGGCTTACAACATTTGACTTAACTGCTAAAATTGCTTTCACTACGCCGTCTTCAAATTTTCTCTGTCAACAGTTTGAATTTAGTGTGAAAAATAGAGGTAACAAACTCCAATCCAATCTGACGGAGATGTTTTCCCTAGTTCCCTACCAGATGAAAAGGAACTAAGCTTGTTGCTTTTATTTTCGAAATAACTTCATAATAGATAGATAGAGATAGGTGGTTAGAAATTTTGTGATGCGATATTTTTGTCGATTATTGCAGGCAGTATCGCGCTTTGCCATCAACGTCTGAATGTCAAAACTTAGCCATTGTGGTGTTGAAAAAAAAACAGAACATAAATTATATATAATTAGTTTTGACATACGTAATTAAATTCTTTTTTTAGCGTATATTGAATGTGAGATTCGAAATTGTATTTTTTGTCATAATAACTCCTTAATATTTTATTGCATCAATTTTTTGAATTATTACATTATATATATAGTCTACATTGATTACGAAAGCTTTTGCATTAGAAATGTTTAGCTTTAGTTTCTTCATTTTGAAATAGGTTTTGATACTTATTGAGTCAGCATTTAGTTGATTGGTTCATTCGTCTACAGAACTTCCGTACATCATTGGCGAATAATCAAGCTTCTGCATATTTGCATCTTGTTTAAATTAGTTATGTAAATTATAAATGTTAGTGTTGCCAACACCGCCCCTTGCGGCGCTACCAAGGTTACTGTTTCAAAATATTCATCCGCCACTTTAGTTCGCTGAGTTCTGAACTCTGTTTTGTACATCCCGGTCTATTGTCTCGAATGCCCTTTGCAGGTCCTGAAAAACCGCAGCAATAACTTGCTTTTCGTGAACCTCTTGTCTGGCTGCTGAACATATTCGTCGACAAATCTAAAGTAATTTATATGGTCTCAGTCAATTTGGTGCAAATCTGACAAGAGAGCTACACATTTGATATTGCAGAAGCCATTGAATTGGTATTGAAGGCCATTTTTACCAACGCGATTGTCAAGTGTTAAGTATATGAGATCATATTTAGAAAAACCCGGCACCGCCAGAAGAATGTAGTGCAGTCCTTTGTGCTTTTTACTATAACTTCCATATTTGTTGAAAACAATATGCCTTGAATTCAATCATCGTTCCTCTATTTCATAAGTCAACTATCAACACCGTCCTTTTTCATCGGAGCAATATTCCTCCTCTACGGACTATTTTGTATTAAATTATTAAATGTACTTCTTCTGATTTGTGAACTGATTCTTTTATCACGACCATTTGAGATAAGCGTGAGTGTTTCTGCTTTAGCCATATGAAATGTGATTAAAAGTATGATTGGGTATTTCTCCCATGATATCGTTTGTAGGACTTTAATTTGTTAGGAGTGCTTTTATCAGGTTTTATCTCTAATTTTATTCTGCAGCTTTCTTTTAAAATATTAAGATAAGAAAATATGTGTCAGCATGAAATTATTAAAATAAAAATACATCTGTTTTTTTTTCTTCAGCAAAGCAATTGTTGGAGACAATGGCATGAAAGTGGCCATCAAAAAATTGGCAAGGCCATTCCAATCGGCTGTGCATGCAAAGCGTACTTACCGGGAGTTGCGGCTTCTAAAACACATGGATCATGAGAACGTTATTGGTCTGCTAGATGTTTTCCACCCAGGTGATAATTCCCTTGAGAGCTTCCAACAGGTCTACCTTGTTACACATCTAATGGACGCCGATCTGAACAACATCATTAGAACACAAAAGCTCTCCGATGATCACGTCAAGTTCTTGGTTTACCAAATTTTACGTGGTCTCAAATATATTCACAGTGCTGGCATTATACACAGGGTACAATAGAGTTTTAAATTAACTTGGAGCTCATTATATTGTTTATTAAAATTTTAGGACTTGAAACCATCAAATCTTGGAGTCAACGAAGATTGTGAACTTCGAATTTTGGATTTTGGTCTTGCGCGACCAACTGAAAATGAGATGACAGGATACGTTGCCACAAGGTAATTCATTGACTTACTTTTGATAATAATAAACTATAAAATTTTCATTACAGATGGTACCGTGCACCAGAAATCATGCTGAATTGGATGCATTACAACCAGACCGTCGACATATGGTCTGTCGGTTGCATAATGGCCGAATTGCTTACAGGGCGAACACTGTTTCCAGGAACAGACCGTATCCTTTTCAAAAATATTATGTTTTTTGTTCCTAACTTTCATATACTCGTTTTTGTGTTGCTTTCTGCATGTATTACACATTGATATCTTACGTGTCGCTGGGATTCTTATCTCTTTTTTTCTTTTTAGTAAATATTTATTACTTTGAGTCCGCTAGTTAATCATTAATATATACATACATATATATTACGCCCATTTCGCATTAGATAAAAGATAGTTTTGATAAAACAAAAAATAAAAACGGTTGCATGCGGTTTTTTGCGCAATCAGTAGCAATGTATGATAGCCGATTGGTAGATTTTTATTTGAAGTTTAGATTACTGTAAGAAAAGTAGCTTTATGGAGCTTTTTGATAAACATGTTCTTGTTGTTTATAAGACATATGTGAGTTTGCTTGCTTTTAAGACAAGGGATGTAATGGACTTCTAAAATATCGAGTTTTTATGTAAAGTAAATGAGATTCCTTCTCTCTGTAGTATAGCTTGGATAGTTTTTAATAAGAAGCTGTTTCTTTGGTAAAATATTTTCCGTAATTTCAACATTTGAACAGAATCGACCGCTACCGCATGTTTATATTTACAAAAAAAAAAATTCTTACCGCGTCATCAATTGTGTGTGTGCGTCATGTTTTTCGAAAATGTGGCGAGCGTTGAAGACGTAATTTGTGCAGATTGGCTTTTACTTTTTATATTTAATATACTTAAATACCCATCAGGTCAACGACCCTAAGACGATCTGAGGCTGAGCACACTGCTTCCATTTGGCTACAATTTACTTCCTAGCAAGATTCGAAGTTTCGAAGTCAGATTTGCCTTCGCACTAAATCCACATGTGTGAAAAGGTCAACGCAACGTACAATTTAATAAAAAGAGAGGGGGCGAGAACAGGTATTCGTAAAACGTAATATTCGTTCTTAAGAAAGGAGTTTCGATTCTAGCTGTTAGGACAAACATAAGTATCATCGAGTGAGAAGTGAGCTGTCTTCGTATCCCTTCCAAGGTGTTGTTTGCATAGTTAATATTTAGCAATATCGTCTAGAACAGATTTGAAAAAGATCGCTATATGTTGCAGTATCAGATACATTACACGACAGCGCATCTGTTTGTCGGAATCGGGAATAATTTGTAATTTTTTTGATCATTGTTTGACATGCCGGATTTGGTTTGCGCCTTTTTTTTGCTAAATGCGAAGTGTTTTAGATGCATTGAACAGCTCGTAGAAGTCAGTGAAAGGGAAGTTCCCACTGAAAGTTCGTCGGCCTTTTCTAAAATTTGACGCAGAGTGAAAAAGTGGTTTATTGTTGATATGTCGGGCGGCAAGTTAATAAGGTTTGCCGCCATAATTGTTACAAAACTTTCACCTTTTTCGTACATACAGTTGGTCAAAAAAGAAATCGGACTCCAACTTTATAAATATGAAGAGTTTTTGATGGGTTTTTTTTTAAATCATTTAATTAATTAAGAAATTGGACACATGAGAATCCTTTACTTTCGTCCACTTTTTAGCGGTAAACAATATTATTTTTTTATTTGAAATATGCCGTTACTTTTTGTTACTCAGTTGGAACTAAAATATATTTCATTTTTAAAAGAAAGTCAATACGGAGAGACAATGTGGCTACACAACACTTGAAGTGCGAAAAATTGTTGTAAGACATGAAGAGAGTTAATCTGTGCGCGTTTTTGCTAAAAATATTAAAAGAAGTCACTCGTCAGTAGGAGATAGACAATTGAAAATTGATCAAAATTTGAATGCCCGAATAAAGTTACTGTGTCGGATGAGCGTTGGATAGTAAAGCGAGTTAAAAAAAATTCGCATTCAAGTGCATCAAAGTAAACTGCCCAACCGAAAATAGTTATAATCGTTTTGCGAAAAAAATATTTCCATGGAATAATCGCCCGACGTGATCTGATGAACAAACATCTGTTTGGAGAAAAACTAATGAAGTGCTCAAAGAGAACAATTTGCGACTAACTGTCAATCACGGTGGAGTCTCAGCTATGGTTTGGGGTTAAGATGCCGTGTCGATGAAGACACGAGTTCCGTAAAACCCAAATCGCTGGCAGAATCATCGACAAATAAAGAGTCTTCCTTTGATTTTGTTGTAAGAAGTCAATTGTAATTTGTAACCAAGGTTGTATCTTTTTATTGGCGCTTCACTCACTTAATACATTTTTCTTGAAGCTCACCCTTGTCCCCTTTGATAAGGGTATCGCTAAGGTTTAGAAACCGAATCGAAATCGAATACTTTACAGTCATCATTTATTTAGAACTAATTCAGCATTTGGCATCAATTTATTTTTCCCTACAAACGAAACTCACAGTACATGTCCTATTCACAAAAGCATGCATTAGCCTCGTTGAAAATCACAATTTGCACGTTATTTATTTATGTTTACTTTTACTAAAAAACCATACACAATTGAAAAGCAGTAAAACACACAATTGTTTATGCATGTTATTTGAAACCTTAATCAAGACCCATAAATATGTAAACCCTGATTCATCGAAAAACACCAGACATACATCAGTTGAATTTAATTATGGAAATTTTGGGAACACCCCCTGATGATTTTATGATGAAAATTTCATCAGAAAGTGTAAGTTTTCTTCTTTTTTTTTATAAATATTTCTTTATTTATCTTTATACTTTATATTATTATTCAAATGAAACTTGATCATAAGTTGATGTTACTGAATGTCTGTTGCAAGGATTGTAGCAATTTAACCTTTTTTATTTATTTTATTTTAACAAATTTGAAATCTTTTGACTACCATGTTTGTTGTGAACTTAAACTTCCTTATCCTTTATTGAGTTTAAATCATATACATAACACTCAACATTTAGTTTAAACGAAAGAAAAGAAAAGCAAAAGAAAAACGAAAACCTTAACAGAAAAATAACATTTCTTTTTGGAAAAAAAAATCAAAATACGACAAACGTTGATTTTTGTTGAAAATATTTGACATCCCTGCTACTACCAGATCTTGATCAATTAACAAGAATCCTAATCTTATGTGGCACTCCCGATCCAGATCTAATGAGTAAAATAACAAGCGAGCAGGTAGGTACAAAACCCCAAGTGTTTTCTTTGTTTCTGTTGTAGTCAACGTAACATGTAAAAATTTAAATTACTTATGCATGAAATTTGTTTTCAACTAATTCTCTTTGTGTATAAATGATTGTTTTTTTTTGTTTCATATTGATATGAATGTGCTTATTGTGCGGCAATCAGTTCCATTAGAGAATATCCCCATGCTGACAAGTTTTTCAATAAACTGACACAACGCTCGATTTTTCTTATTTAAAAGAGTATAAAATCTTTCAAGTTGATCTTATCAGTCTCTGAACTTGTTTTATGATCATATTTAATATTTCGTCAAGAGAGCTAAACGTGCAATTTGCGGTAATTCTTCTAAAGTAAAATATTCAAGGGCGTTTTCTGATCTGTAGGGATGAATAAAGTGTACTTTTAAGGTGCAATAGAAAAAATAACAAAGATTTTACATTTAAAGTATCCAATATCTTACAAGATATTTATTAATGAAAATGAATAGTCATAAGCTGGTGAAGTGTCACGAGTGTTTCCCTCATAGTTATCTAAAAAAAAAGAATCTAGATGAATACTGCTATCGTACGAAGGCAAAAAAAAGTTGAAAACAATTTTTTTTTTTTTTGCAAAATTGCTTCTTTCTGAAAAGAAGACAATATTTTTTTACTGGACAGTAGTTTTTAAAAATATTTAAGATATTAATTTTGTAATAACCTTTGGCTAGTAAGAAGAGAAATCATGAAAAGTTTTTCGAAAAAACAGTTTTGAGAAAATCGAAATGTACTTACATTTTTTTCAATCTGCGATTTCTGCTTCTACTTAAAAAAGCATTTTTCACACTTCATCCAGACAATTATTTCTGGCTTCTTTTGAAGTGTTACATGCTCATAATAATATCGATGTTACCATTGTCTGTCTTCCAGAGTCTTAAGGGCTTTATTCCACCTGATAGCGATATCCTAAATATTGGATCTGACACTTGCAAGGAAAAAATATAGATTTAAAATTAAGAAATTTTCTATAAATTTATATCCTAACGTTGCCGACCTCCATGCTCTCCAAATATTGAATGTAACGATTGTAGTATATTACAAGCTGCATTATATATAATTCAACTAACCAGATTAAACAACTTCTTTTCATTTGAATATATACAAATATAAAATTTGTTAAGTATGTAAATATTTGTTTCTTTCCTTCTCTTTTTGCATCTTTCAGTGTCAAATTTTAATAACCACGCTTTTATTTCTTCGTAGGCACGGAATTACATTAAATCATTGCCGCCAATGCGGAGGAGAAGTTTCAAGGATGTATTCAAAGGCGCTAACCCTCTAGCAATTGATTTGCTCGAAAAGATGCTTGAGCTTGACTCGGAGAGGAGAATTACCGCCGAGCAAGCGCTCGCTCATGAGTATGTATTTTTTTATTCGTGTGAGCTTTCTTTTTAGAAGTTCCTGGCTTTACCTCGGTTACTCAGCAGCTCTCCTTGTGAGAACATAAATAGCCATTTCTATCTCAAGCGCGACGTTTTTTCAACAACGAAATATTAAATTGGAAGAACAAAGCAAACTCATTAAAACAAAAATACTATTTATATATACTTAATGTTGATGTACTTTAACTTTACTTTAGGTATATGGAAAAGTATTCTGATCCGTCGGATGAACAAACTTCACAACTCTACGATCAAAGCTTTGAAGTTATGGATCTCCCAGTAGAAAAGTGGAAGCAACTTGTTTTTAACGAGGTTGTGAATTTCAAACCGCACCAGAGTATCCTTCTGCCCCCAATTCCTCAAAGTATAACGTAAAAACATAAACAGAAGTACATAACCAACTTACTTAAATATAAGACATCGTTTTTAAAGGAATACATATTAACACTTCTTTGCAAAAGTCTACTACCTGCAAACGAAAATCAAAATAAAAAACTTAAGGATATAACGCTTTAAATGTATTAAAAATAAAAAATTGTATTTACGTTTGCTTGCACATATGCAATATTAACCGCCATACTGAAATAAGTTACCTATGTCGTTTTAGAGTGACTGTCTTTTTGTCTACCAATTGTCTCGTGTAATGTGTTTTTTTGTTGTAAGATTAAATTTTGAAAATTTCGTCTTTTACTTTGCGTCCGCAACAATATTGTTTAAAGTGTTTATTTAAGGTAAAATTTCTGAGATAACAATTGGCAATGTAATTAATTGTGAAAAGAATGAATAATATATACAAATAAATATTTTTTCGATTGATAATTGTATTTTGGAAAATGAAAATATTTTTTATATCAAAGGCTTTTTTTATAGACAAATAAAAGTGTGAAATCATAGAACCAGCTGTTTTATTTAATTGATTTTGTAATGAAAAAAACAGGGTGTACATTGGTGTGTGAATGTACATACAGATGGTGTAAAAAGTCATGCAACATTCTCTAATTTTATGAAAAAACGGGCGATTTTATTAAAAAAAAATATTTTTTTTTGAGTTAATCTCAGATAATATTCATTAACTTACTCGAAAACAATAATAAGCTACGCAAGACAAAGAAACAGCACACAAAAATTCCGTGTACATTACATTAAATTAAACGAAAACAAGAAAATATAAATAATTAACATTCACTCAGCCAAGTGTTTCGTGTCTTCTTGAGTTATTTTGTTCCATTCCTCGATCAGCTTTTTCTTGTGTATATTTTTGGACGAGATGCTATGTTGACATATGCGGATGTCTAACAACTCCCATACATGTTCATTTGAATTTACTTCTGGGGATTGCGAGGGTAACTGTAGCCAAAACAATGCTTGGGATCCTTTTTCAACTGAAATACAAAATGATCAGCCTGCAACAAAGCTGAGTTTGTTGGCACTTTCACGGATATTAATTTTGATGATGTTAAGGTAATGGAAATAAATCCATTGTTATTTCAATAAATTGCCATTTACAAACTCCATTTGCTGCCATACAGCCCCAAACCAGGACCCCACCACCACCATGTTTCATTGTTGGTAATAGGCTTTCTTTATTTCATTCAGCTGCTGGTTTTGTCCACACAATCATGTTTATTTGGATATTCAAATGAACCACCAATTTCTATTTGAATAATTGTAAGCAAAAAAATAACTGCAATTAAAAATCAAAATAAAACTTGTTAAATTCCAAATCACTGAGATATTTTCCTAAATCACTATTTCTTGATTGCCTTCTTTTGTAATAAGATTCAAGTTGCAGCTAGTTTTTTTTCTTCTTCCGACCCCCAAAAGAACTCATAAATTCAATTTGATTTAATAAATTAGATGTGTTATTCCCTTTTGTTTTTTCATAATGTTGCTCAAAATGCTCGAAAGTGATAGACAATACCAAAACAAAAATTAATTGATTCGTTCGACTTTTTTCGCATCGTAAGCTGACCGACCCTCGCAATAAGGTCCTCCAGATACAATATGATTGTACACAGATTTTTGTACCGGTGTTTCCATGGTGCATTCCAAGAATTGAGGTCAGTCGGGCTCCCGAATTTGTACAGTTAAATAACAGTTATGATTCGATGAGACGGAGATGGGATCATGACGTTATGTAAAATCTACAAAATCTAGAAAAAAATCTAGAATGCAATCTAGAAAAGTCTGGAAAAATGAAGTTATTTCAAGTTTATTTGTTGTTCCTTTTTTTGAAAGTTTTAATTAAAAAAACTCATAATATCATCTGTTCATCAAATGTTGTTTACCACGTTATCTAGAAAAAAATCTATGAAGAACATCAGATGTTTAATGCACACTACATTCAGAAGGGGTTCCTACTTTCGCTGCCTTTGCAGGTGCAGTTGTTGTATGGACGTGGTCAGTAGGATTTTTTCACTACGATATGTTTTTTTGGCGTCAATCTAGATGTTACGTTTCAGATTTTCGTTTCCGATATTTTTTTTCTAGATATTGTGGTAAGCCCGACTGAGATCTTGAGATTAGTTGAATTTTTATTTTCACGTGTCATATAATTACAAAACACAATATTCCTATTTGATAATTTGGAGAATAAAACGCCGATACTAAATTTCATGCGACTTGCAAAACTCAATCCGAAAATAAGTCCAGCGAAAATTCAAAGGCACTTTAAAAAGACGATTCGCCGAATCAGGATTATTTGGACGAGTCACACCCAAGGAACATTAAAGCAAAGAAAAGACAGGGCTCTCATTACGTAACTTTTCAGACAAAAGTCGTCAAAACGATTTCACTGCACGCTCTCAAACGATTTTCGCGATGCGTGAAGCAAGTAAGGTATTGTCACAACGATTTAGTGCACACATCCTACAGTTTGTGAGTTACGCGATGCAAAAGTATCGACGGGACGATATCGTTAGACAACTATCATCGTATGTGATTAGAGCCCAGAATTGCGTTTACGATTCTAGATTGAAAAAAAATCCAGTAGAAGTACGTGGTGCGGGGCAATGAAACAAAAAATTATCGCTTGGGTCAAGATGGCGCACGGTACTTACGAAGACTCCTGGTGCAGCTTTGCATACAAAAAAGTGTTGCCTGTCTTTAAACGTGGTGCGGGTTCAATCAAATTTTGGGGTAAAGTTAGGAAGAGTGGTCATTTTGCATTTAGCTTAGGTCAAAGTGATCTCGTACGGCAGTATTGGAGGCTTCCTTGGCAACGAATAACTTATGAAGGTCTCTGCGCGTTGGGTGCCTAGAAGCAAAAGAAGGAACATGTCGACATTTCGAGGACGAATTTCGAAAAATTTCATTTGGATCGTGGACCACTCATCTCACTATTACTCTATGTCTTTCTCTTTTTAATTTTTCTCTTCCCAAACTCTTTGATTGTCTTCCCTTTGAATAAATGTATGGAAATATTATTTATTTTCGCATTTTTTTCATAATTTTACATTTTGTTGATGAATGTAAACACTCAAAGCTAAGTTATCTTTGCCTAGCACCATAAGAGACTATGTCTAAATTGTATTGTATAAATTGAATTGAATTGAATCACTGCTTGGTCGTGCATGTTAAGCAAAGCGTGTACACCCCTTTTTTGTATTGTTTGTGTAATGTAACATAAATAAAAACAAAATGAGATTCACTTGTAAATATCATTACAGTAGATTTTTCTTTTATTTTATACAAAAAAGGAAGAGAAACTTATTAGACAATAATATAATTTTAGAATATTAATGCTAACATTTCTTATTTATTTTATTGTTTTCTTATTTTTATATTTACTTTAATAAACCTTTTTTTTCTATAGAAATTTATTTTCACGTTATATAGACATAGTAGATAACAATATTATAATTGTTTATTTTTTTAATTTGTCCTTAATAAGTATATATGCAAGAATGTAAAATATGATTGGCGTATTTACTATCAACAAAGGTAATGAAGAACGGATGAAAAACAAGCAAGCAGCAAATTAGAAATAATTTCCACTATGCAGGATGCATTAGAATTTTTAATTTTTTATTTTAATTGTTTATTTAAAGCCTAACATATGATAACTCAAAAGAAGGTCATATCAACTCTGTCGGTTTGTGGTTACAAATAACAACCCACATTCAAAAAATGGAAACAAATTTGAAAATATGGCTTTACAGATCATGGATAAAAAAAAAACAGTTCGACTACCTGCCACAAAGCCTAGTATATTAACGCTTATCCCAAAAAGTACACACAATATGATGTATAGACAATTTTATCAACGGACATAATTATCTCTTAGTTTTGTTTACGAGCATTTTAAAAAAGTTTAAATTTTCCAATGGTGAAAGCGGTGTATAATTGGCTTAGAACACATTAAGGACTGAAGGATTGAAGGTAAATTTAAGTTTTCTCACTCTAACCCGAAGAACATAATGATATTTATTATTAGAATGCCGCAAAAGACTTAAACTGACCAGCAGGGAAATCGCAAAATATTTCGTGGTCATACGATTTGAAAGCCGTCTCGTCTGTTTGACAGAAGATGCCTCAAAAAACCAAATAAAACCCTCATTTTATAGCAAATGACAGTAAAATAAAGAAGAGTGGTTGGAGCATGGTTCCTATTACGTGATGCTGTTCCGATCTTCCGAATCAAAAATTAATAGAACAAGATCTTTTTGAGGAAATGTGACCGATATTGTCTTTTAACAGAGGAATTCCCAAAGTATACTAAAAAACACTGGTTTCTTGTGTAGAAAAGGAATATGTATTGCCTTTTCCAAACCGATTGATTACATCAGCAGTTGCAGTTCTCTCGGTGTGTCGGAATATGTGAAACCCGTGCGAAAACGAAACTGCGTCGTGTTGCAATTATCACTTTTAAAGATTATCCAACTAACTATGAATTTGAGGTAAAAAAAAACAAACTTTATTTCACGGTGAATATATTAAGCTAAATCTGGCTTTTTGGTGGATTTGAAGATAGACGTCTTCGTCCGTTTTTACTCTTTACTTGAGGTCTTAATTTATTTCCAAAAATGTAGTTTGAAAAAAATAAATAGAAAAATATAGTCCTTTGCATGGATTACAAACAGAGACCAAAGACCACATCTGTTCCACACTTTAATGTGTCCTCTTGATAAAGAAAAAAGGACAGGACACATCTTGGAGACATAATGAAGTGGCATCGATAACACTCTTATACTCGTGGCAATGTAAGACCAAAAATTGTTAAAAGTAAAACTTTTTTATTTTTGTTTTTAGTTTTAGGAAACTTTTTGCTGTGCGTTTCGTATATTTAGGATAATAACAATTGATTGTATTGTTTTCATAAGATTTGAACATATTTGCAACAAATTCAAAAAAAAAGTAAAACATAATGATTCAAAGTGTTCGTTTGCATTCCTTACATAAACTTTTACTAAAAACTAACTACGCAACGCTTTTATCTCTTACATTTGTAATTCGATTCCAACTAAAATCACATTTGAAATTCAGGTTTGTGTTTTTTTTTCCATTAAATAAGATTATCATGTTTGTTTTTTTTTTAGTTTGTGAAGCAACTTCATTTTTGTTTGATAAGTTATTTTTTTAATATTTTAATTACGTTTTATGCAATAATTACAGACACAGCAATTTATTATTTCTTATGTATCTTAAATTAATATTAGTGCTTGCGTTAGCACACTTACAGATTTACAACACGGTGCATATTTATTAAGTTGTGTTTAGTTCAACTCAAAAATAAGGGAAAATAATGATAATTGAAGAAAAAAAGAATGATTTGATCATTTCGAGCAACATAAGGTAAAATGTTTTCTCCTCGCACCGCTTTTGGAAAGGACTTAATAAAAATGATTAATTTTATATTTTGTATTTAGTTTTTCAGTGATTCAGTCTTTAGAGCAGCAATTAAAAGCAAAGAGAGGAGGTAACGAGCTGAATATTTTTCTGAATCAACAGAAAAAGAAATTGTATCTTTAGTTACTTAAAAAATGTTTGGCACAAGGAATTTCTAGAATTCAAATGGAAATGTTAAACGAATTTTATGATGGTCCTGATGAAATGCATATGCTAGAGGGAGAGATTTCCGGAAAGGAATTATGCTTAAAAATGTTGTATAACAAGAAAGATTCAATATCAATGTAGAACAATTTGAGTAAGTATAGTTTATCTGAACGATTAGACACAATATTTATGTGAAAGAATTTGATTTCTGTTCTATCTAGACAACAACGACTATATAAGCATATTTTTATTGGTAACATTTTTTTGTTTCTTCAGTTTAAATCTTTAAATCGACTTTCCTATGCGCTACTTTCGCTACTTGGGTTATCCTTGTTGGATTTGCTGCTTATGCTGTGGCTGTCCTTTTGGGCAAAGAATAGATTTCTTAAAATCGATGTTCGTGTTGAGCTCTTTGTGGGTGTTTTGGGAAGAGATGCTGTTGGGGGGGTGACATCAGGCATTGGAATACTTGGTGCTGATGAGGCGGCTTTATCTTCTTCTTCAGCTTGTTGTTCAAGGCTTACGTTTTCTGGTATATTATTTGATCCCGTGTTCGAATCGAGCGAGAGAGTTCTATGTGTTGCCGTATTCAATTTCGCGTGTCGCGAACTGAACGCAAGACGTTTACCAGTCGAAGCTGAATTGTTTGGATCCAAGTCCTCACGATATGAACGTTCTGAACTTCGAAATGAGCGACTGCTGCCAACACTGGTTTTATCTGCACCAGTATCCTAAAGATACAATTTTGCAAAATTAAACTCGAACATTGAATAAGAATAATTGTCTTACCTGATCTAATGGCGCTGTATACCAAACATCTGAGCAATCTCTTTTGCCATCGATAACATAGCAAACTGTATTATCAAAACGAACTCGCTCGGATGTGCCATCTTCGCTCACATTTGAAGAGTCAATTTGCTGTTAAATTAAATTAGTTATTAAGAAGCTTAAACCAGAGGTTTAAATACAAACCTGTTTGTAGCTTAGAATGGAACCGGCCAAAGCCTTGGTCGAGGCAGTATCATTAAGAGTGTTTCCGGACTTCTCGCTAACGCATGTTACGGCTGAAGCTGTTTCTGATGAGCTTACATCAGCTTGAACTTCCAACCTATGCCCGGTTATGCTACCAGCTAACGCCGTAGTCGACTCACGATTTGATAAATGTGATGCACCGAAAGCTGTTGTCTGACTTGGCACACCAATATGACTACCACTGGCCACACTTAAACTGACCTCTCCAATACTTGTAGCACCTATTCGTGAGACAGCGTCAACACTTGCACCATCGCTTTGGTTTCGCATTTGGTTCTCCTCTTCCTCGTCATCGAAATCGAACTTGAAGCCATCACGTGTTGAGACGCCACAGCCCGCACGGCATAAGGATACTGGAACCACACCGTAAACGTAAAAAAGTAGAATTGGAACGCCAATAGCGACAGCCAATCCAGCAAGAACTGGTGAAACTAGTATCTGTAAAAGGGAAATCAAAAAAGTAATTATAAATATTAATTTTTATTTAAATGCAAGGTTTTATCAAAACAAGTATCGTATCCTTGTACTCCTTGTACTACTTTCTTGTATACCGAAACTTTTTGAGAGTAAAACGTGCAAGCATATAGAATTTTCAATTTCTTCCTTAGTTTCTCCTTAGCGTCATGGATTCATGAAAAAGAAATCAACAAGCACAAACCTACTGGTATTCACGAACTATGATAAACGCGAACTTATACTATTGCATATTGATGTAATTTACTTCGTCTTTTGTAAAACCTTTGATAAGGTAAGTACTAGTATTGGCCAAACTAAGTTGGTCTTCTTAGCTGGTTGATTAGTTGAGTTACCTATCAAACAAACTAACTTGTAACTAATTGACGCGCCAGATCAAGAAACATACAAGTTTATTTTGGAGTACCGCAATGTACCTCGGATCAGTGCTTTTTAAGTTCTTTATTAACGACGTATGTGAAGTTGTATTTCACTCTAAGTTTTGAATCGTCTAAATACTTGGTGTAAAATTAAACAAATGTTTCTGAATATTAAAAAGTGTAAAGTAACGTCGTTTACTCGAAAGATGGTACAATTTAAAAGCAATAGTTGCATTGCCGACTATTATTCAGATAAAGCTAGTTCTACATGTGGTCTTGGTATTATATTTGACACTAAATTGAGCTTCAACGAACTCATAGACTTCATTGTCAATAAGACTACGAGTAGAGTAGGCTTTATTCTTCGCTATTCATCTGAGTTCTCAGATTCTTATACGAAAAAATATCTCTGCTGCTCTCTTGTTCGACCGAGTCCGCTGCTCTCTTGTTCGACCAAGTCTAGAGTATTGCAGTTAAATCTGCACAAAAACGCTTCCTTCGTTTCGCTCTTCGCATATAACCATGGGACATTTCAGATTTCAACAGATACTACCTCATAGATTTTAATTTAAATAAATATAACTTAAAGATTGTATTATTTTCTTCAACGGACGCTTAATTGCACAGATTTGTAGCCAAATAAATAAATAATTAAATCTTCCATTAGTCATCTTGTCTTACTTGATTTCGATGCAAATAAAAAATTTACAACATCGCAGTACAAAAATATTAGCCAAATGTATTTCTTATTGATCGCGAACAAGTCATCGTCAAAGATTGATTTCCTAAAGTGTGATACCAGGCGTCAATTTTTGGGCCTCAAGCGATCCCAAAAAGAATTTAAACTTAAGTGGGGCAGCAATGGCAACCATTGGTGGATAAACATAGGCAGATACCTTGGGGTCTTCCTAGATCTGTTTATATATATTAAAAAACATACATAAATGTTGCTCTGGCCAGAGCCAAAGGTGCTCTCGAGAAAGTTCGCCCGAAAGACTTTATTCTACCAAAGTCTGTGGTGATGTGCGACTAGCCACAACGGAGACGTCACACGCAGCTTAGAGATAAATCTCCAGTTCAATTTTGGTTGTTGACGTCTTCTGTTCTTCGGCTTCTTCGGACAAAGCCTTTCATTATGAATTTGTCATACCTGGGTTAAATAGAGTAAAGTAAAGTGAGTTTTTCTGCAAGGTAAAGGGTGGACAATCTGCTGCTTTCTTTTACAATACATTGATAGCCTTTATGCGCTGAATATATTGACAGCAAATCAGTATTAAATTGTCGAAATGGAACAGCGTTCAAAAATATTACAACGTCACTTTCAAAGTGAATGCTGGCAAAAATGTTCGAACTTTGAAAAGACTGATCAATAGCTTTGAACAAAATTTATGAAACTTGTTTGCTGACTGATAACTGACCATATTTCCGTGTTCATCTTCTTACAACAACTATGTATGTATATCCTTGCTAGCCGTCGCTTTCAAGACCATTTCCAGCGTATTGTGTGTGAATGTCTGAAGACTTTTTGCAACATACATATCGGCCAATACCAGTGTGGCTTGCGGCGTGCCAAATGGACAATAGACAGTGTGAAAGTGTCACTGCGCCACTGCGCTAAATCGTGGAAAAGAACAACCAAAACTAAAGCGCTCATCACGCTAAACTACGTACATATACTCACCGATAACCGAATTCGGTACCCCGGGAAAACTGATTGATATTGAGAACTTTCGGGCAGGAGGCAATATCTTTTTTAAATCTGTCTAACCGTCATCGAAGCTTTCAATTCACTTGACGAATTGTTCAGAAGAGTTGGTCTCCAAATTATTGAGGATAAAACAAAATACATTCTGTCGGTACAATATCGATTCGTCGAATACCACAATCACATTCACATTCGATAGTTTCAACATTGAAGCTACATCGCTTTGTCCTGACTTGACAGGCCAAAAACGTCTTCTACAAAACACTTAACTTGTCACTTTTTCTATATTGAGACAGCAGAACAGATTTTAGGGATCTTCGAATGTAAAATGTTGTCGGTCTTGTCGGTAAGGAGGTTAAATGAAGGAGCATCCATCTAACATCGAGCTAGTTCCTGAATCCTAACCACAAGGTTCGCAAAAGGGGAAGACAGAACTTCCGGGCCCTTAGAGGATGGAAAGCAGGTCAGATCCTCCCAGAAACGATTGTCTGGTAAGTATTCATTTAATTTTGCAAATTATAATAAAAAATTATAATTTTGAATCTGGAATTATTTTTTTTTTCTTCTTCTTCTCAAGCAATAATTGCTCTCTAGACGCCGCAACTCCATTTCGCTTTAGTCGTTTTTGATTCCCCATTGAATAACATGTTGTCATGATTTTATTTCCATCAGATTACAGTCCATCAAAATATAAGGCGCTGTGGGAGCAAATCCTTTAAGTCAAATTGTCCCGTTCATTCATTCATTCTATTCTCAGAACCAACACAAGGCCACATTTCTGTGCCACTGAATCCCTTATTATGACAATTCAACTCTGCCATATTTATCCATCCTCCCCCCTTTGGCATTTTAGCATTCTCTACCGGCCTTACCTTAATTATATAGTCATTCCAGTCAAGCCCATATGCTCGAGAACCGAACCGAAAAAAAAAATCAATATACTTAACAAACACACTCTGAGTGTATACGAGGACATGGCATACGTACGGATACATTTGTACGTAGATACATCTAAAACAAATCTTGTATGTAAAACAATTTTTTCCCTTGACTTTTAGAGATACTGAGCATGATCATGTTCTATGAAATGATGAAGTCCCCCCACTAACATCCGAGTCTTTCTATCTAAATGAACGGAAGAGCTTTTCGCACCATTGAAATCTGCTAGACAAACACTTAAAGATACAAACTTAAAAAAAAAAAGGGAGAAAATAATATATCCGCGGATAGTTGACACAATGGGCACGATTGTGGAGAGACAGTTGGTACTAGGTTCAAGTTACAACAAATCACTGGGCTCACAATAGAGGGAAGAGCCCTCGTGGTTGATTGTCTTTTAAGCACAGGGTGCAATGACATGTGGAACTATACCAAGGCGATTGTGTGTTGGTTTTGGTCCTGCTACAAGGATAAGTTCAACTCAACTAAACAATGACAATGTTTGTACTTTTTAACTAAAACCGGAAGACCTGGGAAGTGATTTTATGAATCACTTCAAGTCTTACCAGAAAGATAAGAATAGTGTGAGTCACCTTAATGGATTGAGGCATTTACGGAGATTTACCATCTGGTTCTGGAGTCTGGACAATGGAAATTCCGCTAAATTTTGAATCGGTTTCCATCAACGCAGAACCAGAATATGATTCAGCAAAGTGTTATTTAAGAAAGAGCGTTCTGCGACAGAATAAATCTGTAGCTGGAGATGAAAACGAAAACAGAGCACGAGTAGTGAGCAGATGCCACGATTCCACCCATGTGCGTTGAGAGGGAGTGAAAGCTTTTTTGAGTGCTTCACTCTGCATCATGTGCAAAGTGGCGAGAATGAGATAGGAACAAAAACATCAAGAAATTGAGAGATGTGTAACATTAGTTGGGAAATTGTCACAAACACCAATTAATTAAAAGCTGCCATTGTGATGTGAATGTTTCAAATAAGTATAATTTTAAGTATTAAATTTGGATATATTTCCCTTCATAAGTTTCGCGGGAAAATAAATAAAATTGGAAGCAATTAAAATATAAAGTGATCCAATCTTTCATTTTTTTTGCAAATGGCAGCAGCTGTTAGTACTATTTTGATATACTTATGTAAAGCAAAGAGATACAGAAAGCTCTTCTCCTCAAGATAGCGGAAGACTCGTGGCTATTTTGTCACGAAACGTGGCACAGATTTTTTGACCGCACTATGCCAACTTGTCAAACACTTTGGCGTGCACCTCAGATCACCTACTGCCTTGATGTCTTTCATTTTCTTTTCATTTCAAGGATTCCCGCATACAACCTATTTTATTTTCTTTCTAAGCCACTGGCCTGAAAATTCAAAGACTCTTTAAACTTTCAAAGAGAATATTCAAACTAATCCGAATGACGAGGAATATAGAAGCCCAAGTCATAATATTCGGCTCAGAACTATCTCATAAGCGACTATATCTGGTATATTTCTTTCAGATTCGTGGTGCGCTACTCTTTCCTACGGATGTATGTAGATCGCAGGAAGATAAAGAGACCTCGCCACCTGGCACGCCACGTTTAAGCCTGTGGACGTTGGACTAAGACCTGCTTGACCTGCTGATTGGTAATTAACTGCAAGCTGGCCTAAACTGGAATATTTTAAACACTTGTCAAGAAGTTTTTATATAACATATGTTTTCGGCGCCTTCTCATCCATCAATCCACTAAGAGGGGGTGTCTTAAGAATAACGAACTGCACCAGCCTCATCCATTTTATCAAGGTGATCAGCCAGCAATTATCCAAAAACAAAGAAGGCGACTCCATTGCGCAGCACGAAGGGTATAGAATCGGGTTAAGAAGCTGAGGGAATACTATGTGAATTGAGGAATTTAAGTCATCAGCTGAACAACGAAGCTCGAATGCTGTTTTACCCCGACGACAACGAACTGAGGAACAAGGTAATTCGTAACACGCTGCCACAGAATCAGTATAATCCTCGCAGATAAATTCTACCTCAATGTACCCCAATGTACATATGTACATGTATGGACAACGACTACGATGAGCGGTTCTAAATTGTCCAACATCTCAGCAGCAGCCAAAAACAAAAAACTAATTTCATTTGGTCCACGCAATGCTAAAAAGAAATGGACGGAAACGAAATCAACGGACAGTTTTTTTTTATGAATACATATATAACCATCAAAGTAAGGAGATCTAGAATATCAACCATCTGGTGGTAAAGCCAACTCCCAGCTATCTCTGAGCAATCATCGACAGAAGGTTCGATGACATCGTTAATTGTAATTCATTCAAATCGTAACTATAATCCCTTGAATGCGAACAGTCCGAGAGATAACACCAAAGAATTAACAAACGGAGTTATCGCTGCCTGACAATCTGGGAAACAAACGCTCCTACAACTCTACAGTAGCACAGCGGAGTATAAAATCAAAGATGTTATGTCGGGCATCTCATATGGTATCATTCTGACGGTCATGCAAGACGAGCTGCACACGAACAAGGTATTTTGGGTGCCTAGAAAGCTAAAAGGAGTAGCGAGTAAATATTCAATAAGCAAATCTTCTTAGCCGATCTCGCCTCGTTTAGTGGACGAGGTTTTGATCCTGAGTTGAAACATAAGTCTATAACTTAAAAAAAAAAGACCATCTTTACCGAAACCGAAGGAGTTCAAAGGCCCTAGTTCGTTGCAAAGACTTTGTATCAAACGGCAACTCTGTTTACTTAACGCTTTCACTTCACTCCCACTTATACACACAATTTCTTACTCTCTCTCGCTCTGCGAGCGTTGTGCAAATGTAGCTGTGGCTAACGAAAATAAGGGAAATGCGGCAGGCGAAAAGCATACAAATCTTCCATCTAGTCTTTCGGTTTTCAGTGGATTATGTACGCCGACTGTCACCCAGAAAAATACGCTTGGTGCATTGTTAAAGACTCAACCCTCCCGACGATACGGAGAAGAATCCGGAGTCACAGACTCATTAGACCAGGGGCACACAGCAAATTCCACTCACTGTACTCAGAGGCAACGTGCTTCACAATCGTAATTCGGCGAAAAGTTTTCCCATATTCCGAGTGAACTCTGTCGGCGGTGGTGGTGTTTTGTTGCGCGGTCGTGATTACGGCAAATCCGAAAACAGGGAGTGGATTCGATTTTCCATCCATCCATTAAGAAACACCAACTTTTTCAATCTCCGGAAAAAAATTGAAAATTACAAAACAAGTGCAATTAGAATTTTATTATACGTAAGTTCATTTAAGGAAAGGTCGGTTCAGTTCGTATCTAGTTTAAAGTATTTTTTAGATATTTTTTTTTTTTGATTTTCACTCATGAAATATTCTGTGTACAGCATGCACTTTGGCAGTTATGGTGTCTAGACATACAAATTGCTTTCTTTAGTTTCACATGGGTGGGGAAAGTTAACAACAGAAATGAGAAAAAGCAGTAATTAAACATGACCTCGGCAGAACGCTGTGGGCGTGATGCAAGTGCAGTGCCGCAGGGATGGGAAATTGGGCCTAAATTGTTAATAGAATTCAATTAGTGATTAATTGGATAGACTACGAGGAGTGTTTACCCCCGGAGTCATTTTCATTGCTTTCATTCATATTAATGAAAAAAAGGGAGGTTGACTGTGCAGGAAATCATAGGAAGGATAGGAAGAGTGAATGATGATTGTTTTTGTAGGGAACCCCGCCCATAAAGTAATCACAAGTAAACTTAGTGAACTTTAATTTGATGGACTAGTTTAGTGTTAAAGTATCACCGGCATTTGTTTGGTCGGTGATTTCTCTTGTTTGTTTGCTTAAGCGAGACCGATGAAAAAAGACTGCATCAAAAAGGAGTGGTGAAGGTTGATAGTGAGAGGAGGAAAAACAAGAAAAAAGAAATTCAATTTAAATTTTCCCCGGATACGCGTGTTTTTGTTTATTAAATTTGAGGTGGTAGTAGTGATGATGGAAATGCGTTTGATTGGAAAATGGTTTATAGCCGTTGAATAACTTATTTACTTATCACATGAAAGGAGAATCAGGGTCAGAGATTTTTTTATTAGAACTCAGCTTTGTTAGTAGTATTAGACGTTTAAATAAAGAATTCTTTTGTTTAGGAAAACAGAAGATAATTTTTTCGGCTTGAATAACAATGTCTGATATTGACGATGAATCATTTGAGACTGAAAATTGGCTAGTAAATACGGAATGGATACAGGATTTCCTTAAAGATCATCACAAATACAATTCTGACTTTATTTTGAAGGTAAGTTGCTCAATTTCTGTTGAAACATGTTCTAAACATTGTTTTTGTTTTACAGGACTATAGTGTATCGTCGGGAAGTTCAAATGGAATAAGTAACTTAAGTGAAGTTTTAGCTGTTAAAATTCAATATGAATTTCAAGAGGAAAAGCATCAGTTGGAGTTGTTTATTAAACTGCTGCCGCACGATCCGTTTAGTCGATTTTTCGTTACCGAAGCACAATTTGACTTGAGGGAAATCAAGTTCTATACGCAGGTGAGTTGGTTTCAAGAAGACTATGCAGTAAATATTGTAGCTTACTTAAGGATTTCCTGCTTGGGAAGTGGACAAAATAAGCGCGTCCATTAAGGTTTAAAATGTGTACGAGTTGTATTTACGGAGTATAGGCTTATTCTTGTGGAATAGAATTTCATTTATCATTGTGGTATTAATTTGATATATACGCTATACGTTTCTCTTATGAACCCCAATCGGTTATCAAAGGATGGCAACAATTAAATTAAAGGCATATCAAAACCTTTTTTTTTATCAACATCAAAGCAGGAGGAGCATTGTTTTCATACAAAAAAACGCTATCTAGCATACTTAAACGTTAAAGACATTGTCAAAAGATTCTTCTTATTGAATAAATAATGTGTCGCAAGAGATGTATCTTGACAATAACGAAAGACTACGCAAAATATCTGTCTTAAGTTATTGTGGTCCCCACAGCCTGCAGTTCAATTTATTTTTGTTTTTTTCGTAATCTTATCTTTTGAAAAACATGTGAGTGACACTTAATGGAAACATTCTAAAAAAACGATTCAAAACACAATCTTCTTTTGCTCTAGGAAGCAGTGCTTCATCTTTTCACTGCATATATGTATGAGTGCTGAACTTCAACTCGACCGCTTTACTTTTTAATTCGAAAACCTCGGTTTAAGGACCAGAAACTATCTGAAGCCTATATTTAAAGAACAACGAACTTGTTAACAAAATAACCTCAAATCTCATTTTTTTATTATCATTTCTCCCTAAAACAATTCTAGGATGACTCAAACTAAAAATTTAATGCTTTTGACTACAAAGGTATTGACTGTAGAATTGAAACTGTTTAAAGTAAGGTTTCTGGCCAAGAATATTGCAATGAGTTTTTCTGTAAAAGTAAGAATCAAGTCCTCAGGAACGTTTATGGAGTTTAAAGATGTTAAAAGATGATGACATTGTTAAACTTGCAACACCACAAGTGGGATGTAAATGCTCATTAAAGAGAAAATAAAGTAAAGAATACGGAGCAGCTGGTTTGTTCTTATTCGGACAACTTGAAAATATTTGAGAGTTAGTTGCAGCCACAATACTCCTACTAACGTTGTTTGATGATGTTTCGAGCGAAAGCGTTTGCAGTTAAGGCAGTTGTAGCCTAACCTTTCATCAACGAAACAGACAATGATGACGCAAGTAAGAAATAAAAGGGTTAATGTTACTTTCCTTCAATTTTCAGGAAACAGGTCGAGTTAAAAACAATTGTAATTCGTGTTAGGTGATTTAAATGTGTAAACACTGCATAAGCCCATAAGGCAATTGAAGCACCTGTATCTCGTATTTCGTCTGTACTGGGAGCTTCATGTATCTTAAAAACAAAATGTTTTTTTGATTGGCGCCCGAACTGGGATCGCTCTGGCAAATTAATATGCCGAAAATGTGGGGTACATCAATGAGCAAGTGTTAATCTCGCTTTTGTAGTAATCGGCTAGACTTACGAATTTTGCAAAAGTACTGAAAAACACAGTCGCAATTGATTTCATACACCATAACTGCATAATTTCAGTCAAAACATAGTGAAGCTTTCGAAATAGAAACACTGCAGTCTAAAGTTTAGATTTGAAGAAAAGAGTATGCTTGAAAAAGAAACTCATATAAGTCCATTATCGTTTGGAAGTAGACTTAAACACGGCTACCCTGAAGTTATTTCCTGTGTTTGAACAGGTGGTACTTCTTCCATAAAAAAATCAAGCAAAATATAAGTAACTGAAAACGACAGGAGAACCAGAAAAAAAATCTTAAAACTTTCTCCTTTCAACGAATAAAAAATAGCTTAACTAAAATGGAAGCGAATTATGTGAGATAGACAAGCCTTATATTTTACACTAAATGCGTATCACGATTTAGCTGACGTAACCACTGGAAGTTAATCACAGAGAATAGTCACTTTATTCGTTTCATACGGAACTAAACCAAAATGGTAAAGAAAATCGAAACTGTTTCATAAAACACGCATTTCTATAAGTATGTCGCAAAAGTATATCCGTTTTTTGCCCCACGGTGAAACAGAAACAGACGACACTGACACTCTACAAGGTCGTGGACTTCTCTTTGGAAGTCAACAAATAAGGTTGCATGTTTGCGGTCTATAAATAGTTTTCTTATTTTCTTGCAAAATATCAAACGTTTCGAAGTGTGCCTCCGAATATGGGTCTAATTACCCAAATGTAAACAATCAAATTAATAATATTGTTTGACATACGAGTAAGCTGCCTCTATTGATAGGCTTCGGAATCTTTATTATAAATGCGCAACGCGAAATTCCAATTACATTCTCGTTTCACGCGATTAGATTTAGAGCAGCTTGGACATATGAAGCGTAAAATTAATCACAGAGGTGTGCCAGTGGCACGGAATCTTATTAATTTATGAAATAAGTTCATATATCAATGGTTTGATTATTCTGAGTCACTTTCAGATTCTGCCAGATTTATTGGAATTCCAAAAGCGTCATCTACGGGCGGATGCCGAGCCCATGGCAATAGCTGTGCCAAAGTGCTATCACAGTACATACAATACGGGTTTAAATGAAGACGAATCTAGTCCCGAACCTTCGGAAAGTATTCTTGTTCTGCAAGATATGCGCCCAATGGGCTATCAGTCTGCACACTTCACCTCGGGCCTCAGTTTGGAAGAAACAAAATATGCAATTGTGTCGATCTCAGTGGTCCATGCTCTTTCCCTAGCAATGAAGTTCAAGGAGAAGGTTCAACTCAATGAGAAGTACCCTGTAAGTATAGGAAGGTTCCACTTAAACGAAAAATAAAATTAACATTCTTTTCGTTCACACACAGTTCCTATTTCAAATCGATAAGGCTTCAGATAGCTACCAACAACTGGTGGAGCATGGGCTGCCGCATTTGAGCAAATTTCTTCTAGATATAGGCGGGAAGGAAGATGTCCTGCAGGCATTAAACGAAGTACGAAGCAAGACACGAACAATTATCGAAACCCTCTTAGAGCCAATCGAACCGATGGGCTTGATAACGCACACGGATTTTTGGTCAAATAATCTGCTTTTGAAAAACCGACCAGATCCGAGCAGGGAGGATAATTGTGTGATTCTAGACTGGCAAATGGTCACGTATAGCAGGTATATACTGGGAAATTACTTCTTCTTTCAGCTTTCTAAAACCTAGTTCTATATTCAAGGGCAACAAATGATATAGCACTTTTAATGATTTCCTCATTAACCTCGGAAGTAAGGCGAAATAACACCGAAAACCTCCTCGACTTCTACTACGATTGTCTCAAGAAAAACCTGTCAAAAGTGAGTGTGGACTTGGAAGTTGATCTGGATTACTCAAGGCAAAAACTGGGTAAAGACTACAAGTAAGTAAAGAAAACTTTTTACCATATTCTTTCCAATTCAGAGCACTCTTCCGCTTTTCTTTAGAAAATCACAGCTGTTAGCCTTGCTCTTGTGTATTGGATCAGTTGATATTGCTCTGGGAAAGAAGGACGCCGAAGAAAGATTACTTGACGCCTTAGAAGACTTCAATTCGGATGGAGTATTAAATCAAAATTATCTGACAAACTTAGATAACAATTAAGGCACAAAAATGTTTAAAAAAAATACCAGCAACACAGTCGTAAAGCATTGTTAAACATCATCATAAGTATATTTGGCTAAATACCAAACTTATTGAATATCAAAATAGATCTTAAACCATCACAAACTGTAGATGCTTGAAAACAACACTTACAATCGAAATTTAATAATAAAAGTAAAACAACTCAAATCAAAACCAACAATGAAAAAATATTTAGTGATGAAAAATAATAGCAAACGAAACACTATTACAATTCTTATGCACAAAATTGCTACTTTAATATTTCGAATTTTTATTCTGTGTTGTAATTATATTTAACAAAACTAAAGTTATAATAATGAGAAGAAGAAGAGGACCGCGGAAAAATAAAATATTGCTTGCATTGACAGCGCTAAAATAATCCAAACAATTGAAAAACAAATAAGTCGTTTTAAACCTTCGATTTTTGAATATGCCACAATTAGCATTTTAAAAGTTCCAGTTCTCTTTCCAGTTCTCTATATGGAGCCGAATTTAAGACGAAAATCAAGATATGGGGACAGATTTGAGGGAGCTGCGGGAGAACTATTGTCCGTCCTCTCTAAGGGGAGGGCGAATGGAGGATAAAATTAAATTGTGAAGCCTATAATAAAAATATATTGCCTACAATGGCTCAATATAAATCGCTTTGAATCTCAGTCATCACGAAGCTTGGTCTTACCAAGTGGAAGCACGGGCACACTGCTCGTAGAATAGTAAGCAGGAAAAGATTATGTAATTATCTTATAAGAGTTAATAGAAGTTAGTGCTTTTCATATCAAGGACAATAAACCTAGCGCACTGGTATTCGAGGAAACTGTTGAACTGCACTCATTCCGCGGACCACCCGGTATGGACAAAAAAAAAATGGACAAGTGTTGACTTTCATACGAAGGGTTCCGCGCCTCCCCAGAGTATACAATACTATATTTCTTGAATTTAAGATTTATCATATGATAGCATCGCACGAATAAGCCAGACAAAGTAAACGCTCGATATCGGTTAACTTGTTATTTCTAATAGGACTACCGGTTGAAAATGTCGTCAAATCAATGCTTTATTGAGGAAAAATAGATATAAATTCAATATTCAAAGTATTGCCCATCGCTAGCCACACATTTTTCCCATTTTTCTGGCAATTCATGGATACCCGTTCTCAAAAATTCGACCGGTTTGGACTTGTTCCATTTTTTGACATCATCGAAATGACGGAAGTGCTGGTCAGCCAGGCCATGTTGCATCGGTCGGAAGAGATAGTAATCGGATGGCGCAAGGTCTGGACTATATGGCGGGTGGGGTAGGACATCCCATTTGAGCATTTCAAGGTAAGTTTTGATGACATTTGCAACATGTGGCCGAGAATTGTCAAGTTGCAAAATAACCTTATCGTGTCTTGCGACCGTTTCCAGCTGTTTTTCCTTCAGTGCTCAGCTCAAACGCATCAATTGTCGTCGGTAGACCTCGCCTGTGATTATTTCATTCGGTTTTAGCAGCTCATAGTATACAACACCCTTCTGGTCCCACCAAATGCACAGCATAACCTTCAGGCCAAGAATATTGTGAACGGCCGTCGATGTTGAGGCATGTCCGGGGTATCCATACGTTGCCCGACGTTTTGGATTATCGTTATGTACCCATTTTTCGTCACCAGCCGAACCACCGATTCGATGCAAAAAAGACTTCTTTTTGTGGCGTTCAAGCAGCATTTCGGACATGCAAAATCGGCGTTCGATGTCTCGTCGCTTCAAATTATACGGCACCCAATGTCATACCTTTCGGATCATTTCCATTGCTTTCAAACGATCGGAAATGGTTTGCTGAGCGACGCCAAGTGATTTTGCAAGTTCTTCTTGCGTTTTTTCTTCAAACTTTTTCACTTGGCCGGGGCGTTCTTTGTCTTCGGTGTCGAAATCACCATCTTTGAACCGCTTAAACCACCGCTGACACATTCTAACGTCTATAGTATAGCCCGGGTAAGCTTCGATAAGCAATTGATGCCCTTCGGTTGCTTTTTTCTTTAAATGAAAGAAGCATATTAAAACTTCACGCAAATGTTGTTTTGATGGCATGAATGTAGACATTTTACGGCTATACAAAAACTTGTGTGTTTTCACTAATGACCAATAACCTTGACTGAAATAATTAGACAATGACATGAAGTTTCTGATGTGACAGCTGTCATGGTCATGTAATAGATATGAAGTTGTCTGCAATAACGACATTTTCAACCGGTAGTCCTATTATAAGCACAAGAACTTCCACCTGGGATATTAAAACGTTTAAATAAATCAGCATGTTACATCTGTGTACGTGTTTTTCTATCGTAACTAAAGATATTGGTTAATATCGTGTTGTTTGAAAATAAATAATTAAGGACAAGTGTGTGATTCTGGAGCGTGTTTAAGTTATAGTTGTCAATGTATTCAAGAAATTTCTTGAAAGAAAAGATTGGAGAATAAAATATAAACATTGAATATTCTTGTGTGCCTTAAATGCGTACGTCGTCAATGGTTACATTTTTGTTTTAAGTGATTTATTGAAATTGTGGGACAATCATAGCTCAACCACACATAAACATGAAATACTTTGTTAATTTAATTTTAATTTTTTCGCATTGAGAAATTGAGAAAAATGTCGCCACGAAAGCAAAACTTGTATGAATGGACGTGACACTTCGTGCGGTTCGAAAGAAACATTTTGACAAGTTCCCAAGAAATAATATTTTGCGAAATGTTTTTTTTTATTTTTCTTATTGAAATTCTAGCTTTTACATTGTGTTTGATGGACGAAATGATTGTAAACTTTGAGAAATCGTTAAGTTGCTCCATGAAACTTATTGTCTACCGTTCGGTGTTAAATTGAGTTGTGATTTTATAAATCACCTTCCTTGTATAGTGACATTCTTTTATTTTTAACTTTGTATCATTTTTATTATTTGTTGTTGAAGCGGCAAAAGCAGTATACCTTCTGTATAAAATGCAAGTCCTGTGACAGACAGACGGACTAATGGCGAGCGGGGGCTTTGTAATAGAATATCTTTGGGCCCTTTGGATACGGAGCCCAAAAATCTTATAGAAACAGAATTATTTTTGTTATTAATTAAACAGTGCGTTTGATATTATTGTTTTATTCTCTTTTGAAAACATAAAGACTCGGTGGGCACCCTTAATATCTGCCCGATTGTCAAACTGTAATTAAGGCCTACTAACTTGAGGCGAGATCTTTTTTATTTGTTCAGCGACTGCTTTTAAACTGTTTGACTATCTAGGGCGATGAAAATCTGTGGCGCTGGGTTCCTCGATAAGCATGTAACCGGAATGATTAAAGTGCTGACAACCCTCACTGCAGCTACTTATATTGCAAAATAACCAACAACGGTGAGATGACTGAGGATCTTGTACTTAAGGCAAATTAAGTTAGTCGACTTGTTACAGATAATGAATTACTTTAATCACATGATGTTTAGTATTTTGACGTCGCTGATTCTGAATATAACCTCCTTGTTTTGGTTACAGCTCTACTTAACGAGTTATAGCTTTCACTAAAAATTAGCTTTCATAAAAAATTAGCTCATCGTTCCGATTTGAGTTCGGTTTAAGTTGGTACATGTGTTGTCGATAACGTTCTAAAGAATGTAAGTGTGAAGAAATTTGCACCATGACAATGCGCCGTCGCACTGTGCCACCATTATTCGTAAGACGAGAAATGCAACAAATACCATCCAACAGCCACCGAATTCACCTGATTTGGCTCCCTTTGACTTCTTTCTGTCCAATCGAGCTAAAAAATCATTACGGGGAACGAAAATTGAGGGGACGAACATTGAGAGGAGCCAAAGCCATCCAACTAAAATAGTTAAAGTCTGCTTCAGAAATGTTTGCTTCTAGGCTAAGAGAAAGAGACTTCGTAACGAAAGAAACCAAAATGTTTTATTAACGCACAAGAGAACAAAACCTCCTCAATGGGATTACAAAATTACGTTTCTGGTGAGTGGCGTTGATTCAAAGATTCATCAAAACTGAGTCTATAATGTGTTCTCTTACACAATGGGAATATAAAGGGTCGTTGTCGTAGTTCCAGGACAACAGAACGTGATAAAACAAACTATATGGCTTATAGAACAATTTGTAAAAAGTCTTGACGAAAACCGAAATCTTTTCCTTTTGCTACCAAGAAAGTTTCTAAAACTGTGTGCAGAAAATATTAAAGTGGACATCTCAGTGCAAGTGGGCACATTTTTTGGGTAATAACAAAAGTTCTGACTATTCTTAACACTTCGGGTTGAATCTTACATCAGCATCAAGTAAGACTTTCTTCAAAACCTGGCTATTGCACATGATATAGTGTGAAGGGAATAATTTGATTAGTTTCCAATTCTGATCCCTGTTTAGCAAAATCGCCTGCCCGTTCGTTCCCTATTATCCGGTTACCTGGCACCCAACAGAGGTTAACCGTATTCACCGTTGATATAATGTTTAGGTGTTGCTGGCACATATAAATAAGCTTGGATTTTACCTCTGTCGAGTTCAGAGTCTAACTGTAAACGCAGATTTGCCGACTAAATTATCTCCAACGATCATTCCGTGGGATATTGTATGGCTGTAACCTCGGCCTGGATTACGCTGCAGCTATCTTCTATACGGAAGAAGCCATTTATGCACCTGTTTTTTACAGATCACATCGACCCCCATGCATAGTGCAGTTTTGGATCAATATGTATAGAAAACTAGCTCAGGATCAGAACAGACAGCACCATTTTCCCACTCCTCCCAACTTGGAATTTTAATAAAAGATTTCCTGTCAGAGTCTGTTGTGCGGATGACATTGCCCATTTCAGTGCTTTCATTAGGATAGAAACGTGCCCGAATGCATTGTCTACCCAAAGACTGCTTCTCTGAATCTGAGCCCTGTCTTAGCCGCTCAATTGCTGCAGTAAAGCGGATACGTAAAGAATTGGCATTTGAAAGCTTTTTTTATGAGTATGAAAAGTTTTACATTTCACTTGTGAATCTCGTATTCATCTGAATAAGGATGGTTACTTTAAATAGCAAACTGCTTCGAGACTATGAGATGATCCATTTCGACTTTCTGGTCATCGACATGTTGAACCCGAGATCTAAGAATGTAAGAATGAATCGTATACGAATTTTCTAACTATTTCGCCGTGCGAAGCTCACTAACTGGTCTACAGAAAGCGGATTTTCTTGCTTTAATGAAATACACACATTTCCTTGCTTAAAATGTTTAAATATATAACATAACTTACCGAAGCAGCCACACCGACCAGCACTGAGCAATTCCTTTTGTGCTTTGTTGCAGTCTTGTACCTCGCATGTAGTTTTTTCCCAACCCAAACCGGGATTCCTGAAAAGCAATCATTTTAGAAACTAGTTTGAACAAAATATATAATTCAATTAATACCAATAATCATGGCAGGAACTGCAATGCCAGCAACAAGAGCAATTCCGACGGGTGCACCAACTAACGTCCCAAGTTGCCATAAAAGTTTCTTCTTTCTAGACCATGGTTTCTTGCCCCAAAATGTGCAACCCGATGGACTAAGAGTACACATACAATAAAATCAATAATTCTTTAAATTTTCAGACGATTTACCTTAGATAATGAAGATCGCTGACTTCCTTCATACACAGCCAACAGAACTCGGATCCGCACACTGAACACACCATATGATTGCACGATCCATCGTCCATTTTGACGATTAGGACTTGACAGCGTGGACATGGCTTTATGTCATCACGGTGCTGTGAGTCCTGACTTATACTACCGGACGGTGCACGAGTTGGACTCTGCCGCGAAGCTCGTGCTGCATCACAAGTTTGATCTGGATGCCATTCAGCTTTGCAATGATAGCAAAAGTTAACACCACATCCGGGTCGTTTACAACGAATGCGTGGACATGATGCACATCCATTCGCAATTACGGCATAACTGAAAAAAAAAAACAATTAAGTATTATGCTTTGAATTTAGTTTGAAATTATATAGCTGTACCTGCAATCTGGGGCTGGACACCATCTTGAATCTGGATCTGCTAGTAGGAATCTCCTCACCATAAAGTCTTCATATTTATTTATGAATTCCGGATAGTCCTTTAGTAAGGTTTCAATATTACTTGGATGCATTGCCTCCGAACATTGGGGGCAAGCTGCAAAAACCAAAAAAAAAAAAAAAGAAGTTAGAAAGAACCAACCAACATTTCGGTTGAGACAACTCACCTATATCAGTCCTAGATTCGTTGATTTCATTTTTTAAATATCGCTCTAGACATACACGACAAACGGTATGCTTACAAGTGTCCAATGTGTAAAAGGGATTCGACAGAGACTCAGTTATATAGCATATGGGACAATAGAGCTTGCCAGTGTCGACTTTAAACGGTGATATAACTGTTGCATTTTGCTGCGAAGACGATGACGACGACGAGGATCCCTGTAAATTGGAAGCGCTGTTGTACGGCGGTGGTGTTGACGATTGCTGAGATGTATTGTCCCCATGAATGCTCTAAAAGAATAGTTGGGAATTATTTTTAATCATTTAATTTACTTTTAAGATACGCAATATAATCTAAATGAAATCTGTGTTTGATTTAATTGGTAAATATTTCGGACAAGAACAGCTCATAAAGGAATTACTTGCGTCCGGTAATCATACAAAACAAAAATATCAACAAAAGAGTTTACTTGTCGTCAACGATGCCCTACATTCGGTCCCTCTTATCAATTGTTACACATTTTAATCGTGCTGCTACTATTGAAATGTGTGCCTAACAATGGCCTCGATGAGTTATAAAAATAAACGAATCATTTGATGTGGGAGTGTTTGGGCAGGTAGTGCTGTATCTGCGATTTCGTTTGTGGCAGCCTACACATGTAGTCGTATTGTAAACAAACTGATATTGAGGGATTGCTATTAGAGTGGGAGCGGAGTCTAGCCGGAACGGGGTGATTTGCAGTATGAAACAGAATTGGATATTGTTGTTGACGCTGAGGCAATTAGAGAATTTATGATTGACCTCTTTATTATTTACACAGTACGTATCCTTATTCAATTTGTTTCGGTTGAAAAAAAAAATACTTGAATATTTCTTGTGAGGAATTTATTTGTTTATGAAACACCCACTCAAGGGCACGTGGTTACGTACGGAGATCAAAGGGGAGTTCAATGCAAATTTGATTCTGGTTGTATTGAGAAAGCATACATACTGCTTATTCTCCACAAATGATGAAGGAATCTTGTCTTTCATAATTTCGCGAACCATGTTTTGATTCGTTTTCTTCACACAGTTGTGTTCGCGGAAATGTGTGACAATTCGCAATTTTCTTTCCATGAGTTCTTCTGAATAAAATAAATTGGTCAAGTGCCAGTTATCTAATCAAACACAATTAGTTTTACGTACTGGCGTTTTATCAAATTAAGTCTTTATCATTTGGTTGGCCCTCGTGCGTGTGCACTCCGATTTTGGTTATATTTCTATGGCCTTATTTATTACTCTTTGGTTAAGCAAATTTTAGTCATGATGTCTAGTGATGTCTAGTGATTGCTGATGCTATGAATTTTTGGTCGGTACATTATCACAGTTCAAAATCTGATATAGTCGTTTATAAAGAGACTAGCGGTCCCGAGAAGACGTTGCCATATCCGAACGTTGGCTTGAATGCGTGTACAGCAAAAATCTTTCGATGTTCAATTTTGGATAACCTATACAGTTAGTGGCACTGGACTTTGAGTTTTAAATTTTTCTTTCGACAAGCCGTTTAACACTTCGTACATTTAATATAACTACGACACACAATCGCTCCAAACGATTTTTTTCGATAGCTAATAGAGATATTTAAACAAATGATGCTCAAGCTTTTTCCGGGCCCTAACGTGTCATAAGGATGAGATCTGATGAGGATGTAGGCATATTCTACAAATCTTCGTTTTGTCGCTTATTTCGTGTTCTTCAGTTGCATCAAATGGACTACTGAAGCTTTTCTCTGTTTTATTGGGATTTGTAATTTCGTTTTAAATTTTTCCATCTACCGTTGCTGAATTAAATTTATAGTTAATAAAGATATTCCTACTCTCATTGTTATTGTCAGTTCAGTAATTTTTTTTCTTAAATTTAGGATTGCACCTTGAACAATACTTCGCGTCTATTTTGCATATTAGAACATCATTGGTTCTGCGAGCGAACTTAAGAAGCCATACTCATGTTTGCGACGCACTCTGTCTAGATGCAATTGCTTAATAAAGTTAGTCAGACTAAGTTTTATGATTTGGTTCATCAATTCTTGAACTTTGAAATTGCTCCTCTGTTTTTGCGATTAATTGCTTACAACTAGGAATAACATCAATGTAACGACTTTTTAATGAAGTTCTTAATATATAATATTACTCCCACTCTATCCCCGTTTTTTATATTTGCATTTTGGTTTTATTGATCATTATGGTATTTTAGCGAGAAAGCTATTGCAAAGTCTTCAGTAGAAATGTTTACCGTTGTGCTTGATAATTTCTATTTTTAAAAATATGTACACAGGTTGCACATTCATCAGTGGGTTTATTGTGGTGCCTCTGGGGGACTTAGATGTGTTCGGTAAATCAGCAGCAAAACCCATGGAAAACATTTTTTAAGCCAATCTTGATTCTTCAGAATATTCATTGAGCCATTTCATTTAAATGCAGAATTTATGGTCTGTTATATTTACTTTATTATTAGACTGTTTGCTGCAGGTATATGCAATTCAGAAAATCTCACATTTCCGCAATATAAGCAAGCTGCTCAAAGCACAGAGCTCCACATAAAAATAGGATCGAATTCCAAAAAAAGGTGTCAATCTCGACCAATAGTGTAAGCTTGGCATGCCAAATATTGTTTAACTATCAAACATGATGATGCTTCAGACATCTGTTAAGTTTTGAACAAATTCAGAGATATTTTTTGTTCACAGTTCACAGTTATCAAACGCACGAAGTTAAAAAAATCGAAAAGTTTCCTGAAATTATCTAATTTTCTGCGCGGTTTTCTTAATTTTTCTTTCCGCAGGAACCTTCTTCAAAGTTATTGTAAACTTAAAAAATAAGATGAAATCGACAGAGTCGTTCTCAAGTTAGGACGTGACCAAGGTAAACAGGGATTCATTTATATATATATATATATATATGAGATATACGTAGGTTAAAGTTTAGTTTAAGTTATTTTAATGCAATTTTAAACTTGTAAATATAAAGTTTTTCCAAACATTTTCTTAGTTTAATGATTTAATAATTACTTTTAGTCGAAAGACATGAAATAAGTACTTAGTTTAACTAAGAGCGTCCGCACAGGAGCAGTAGGTTAGATAGGATAAGTATGGGTGTCCTGCGACTCACTTAAACCACATTGGGTCTAAGAATGAATTTCAGAAGGAGTTTGGATTTATCATTATCCAGGTCGTCCAGCCCATTAATAAAGAATTTGCGTAGAGTTCTCAATCTTCGGATGACGCACAGATCCTTTTCCTTGGACGTCTCTGCAGCTTCTGCAAAAGTTGTTATATGGTACACCGAGTCGCCCTGCATGAAAGCCTATATTGCAATGACCTGTTATTATGCTCGAGACGAGACGGACATCCTTTCGATTTAGGTTAATCAGATCTCTGGATCTGGATAATTCAGTATGATTCCAGCGTCTGTAAGCCCTGTCAATAATTTTGCGGAGAGCACCAAATTTACGTTTTAAGGCCAGTAAGTTCGTTGAGTAAAATAATGATACATGAGCAACTTTAAGCGTTTTTGTCTTGTCTATTAATAGTTCTTTAAAATAAATAAAAAGGCATTTTTAATAAAAACAAAAAACTGAACTGATGCACACAAAATAGGTGAGGCTAAGTCTAGCTCTCGAAACGCAAGGATTTTTTTCATTGATCTATGTACTCAATCATAATTGTTATTATTTAATTTATAATTATTGTTGAAGTTCCATTTAAATGTAAATATTGTATTTATTTACTTTAACTTCTATAACTCTCTTTTTATTAATATGGCATTTATTTTTAACAAAAACAAAAAAATTATTGAAGTAATAGAACGTTGCAAACAGAAATGACGAAAGAGCAATGAGATTTGCTTGTTTGAAAATAAAAACACAAAAAACATATAGTTTAACGTTCTAACAACTTGGGATCAATGAAGTGATTGTTTTATAGATATAAAAAATATTTTTATGGTGTCTTTATAGGCAAGCCAATAAGTTCGAAACCCGATTGATATGCAAATCCAGAAAAAAATATCTGTAAACAGTTCAAAAATTTAAGTGTGCAGATAACAGCCGGTTTTGCCAGTGAATTTAACGACTGACTTGGCCCCGCCAAGTCATCCGCAGTCGTTAACAGTATTCAATTTCAAAATCATCAGAAAGCCTTGTGCAATGATTCAATCTTCGATTATTTCAATCAAAACGTATTCAATAATATTTAATTGTAGATATCAATTTATTTTCGGTAACAAACGATTTTATTGATTGAAGATGATTCTTGATTTTATGGACTCGTCATTTAACGCTTAACGTCTAAAGGACAAACGACAAAACCCAATATTTGTTCAAAATCAATAATCAATAAAATATGCTTCTCTCATATGCGTGCGTCGGGCTTTGAACTCGTGCCCACGTATAAGAAAACCTTATGAAGCAAGAGTGGCAAACTGTTGCCGTAAACTTGATTTTTTAGAGCGCGTTAGATGATTAGCGCCTCCATGTTTACCATGTGTGTTAGTGGCCAGATATTTTCGGACTTATGGACTCTATTTCCTCTGTGAAGCATTTGGTGATACAATTATCACATCTCCGAGACATGATATCGCTTTATATTTAATTTATTTTGATTTTATTCTCGGCACATCATTTTCAGGGTTGAAAGGCACCCATCCTACAGTCACTAAACTAGAAACCACAAATTTGTTTTAATGTTCCCAGCTACAAATTGAATACTTAATTTCATTGGAAGGCGTATCGACGGAAAGAATTAATGCAACCTGATTTACATGGCCAAAGATTATGCTTTATGGTTCCAAGAAATATTTTTTTGCGGTTTTTATTGGCCATTCATTCAAAATTATGCCAAAAAAAAGTCTATTCATATTCATCCCGCGAAAGTCGAAGTTATTGTACTCAACGGCTTTCGTGTTAAGAACTCAAATTGGCTACGACATTTTAGTAAACTGATGAGACAGGAACTTTGACCAAGACTTTTTTAATCAGCTGCAAATTTCGGAAACATGGAAAACTTTTTTTCTTAACAGAGCCCAGCACTACCTTCTTCACCTGCAGCAAAGATAGGACAATTTATGGATCAATGGATCAATGCATGGGTCATGACCAGAGATGCAATTTTTAGAAATATAAATGCACTTAAAGCCAGCGGAGCAAAGCAGATCTAGCTATGATATTCTCTGAAAAATAATCAGACGATTGAACCCTTGAAACTAAAATGAAAATGACTCGCCCAGCAACAAACTTCTTGAACGTTGCATTATCTCACGTGCCAAAAATGTCAGTCAAACTTCCTTTGAGAGAATGAACATTTTTCTTCTTCTGTCAGCACATCTAAAAAAAGGACTGACTATCTGGAAATAAACAGTGGTCCAGTGTTGACCTCAAACAAATTAACGAAAAACAAAAATAGCGATTTAGCGTTAATCATTGGCAAAGATGTTAGAAAATTTGAAGAGACTGGCTTTATAACTGACGTCTTAAGGCCTATTTATCATGGAAATGCACGCATTGAATTGAAGAAATTCCAACTGTATTAATTTCACGACGAACGCAGCATTTGGGCTTGTCTTGCGGCACACTATGGCATGGTATGCATCTATGTACGTCCTGATAAAGTTTCTCGCACTCAAAAATTGAAGCCAGTTTATGGATATATAGATATATTTTTCTTTGGCCAAATTGCCTTTTCAGTATGTTATTACAACTTTTCATATTTAAAAGGACTTAATTGTTACTAAATTCCACTTAACTTAGAACTTGTCGTTCTGAAGCTGTTGATTGTACATATTTGGAAAACCCTTTCCATGTTTGAACGCCAAACCCATTCAATTTAATGAGTTAAGCATATTTTTTATTTTATTATTGGAGGGCGACTGTAAGTTGTGATTTTTTTTTTTTTTTTAGGTTATATTGCACATGTATAACAGATTGGGACAATATTCAAAGTGAGGTTGGACAGTTTAATTATAGACTTTTATTGCACATGAGAACGAACCTTGTTATCATTTATCTCCGGTCACCAAATTTTTTGGATATTTTCATGCAGACATCGTTGATATGTTTTTTAATGTATTTGAACCTTATTATAGCAAACAGGTGGATAAAATTTTAAGTAAAATGCTTATTTTATTTTTAAGGGCTGTTTATTTTCAATGAATTTGCATTAAACATCTCAGAATAAAATATTATACTTAAAATACAAAAAAATATACTTAATTTTCATGTCCAAAAAAGTGTAAATTTTTCAATTAAAGCAAAGAACTTTAAACTAGTAATTCGCCTTTAGGACAGTATCTGCGTATGACTCCTCTATTTTTATTTATTTTCAGATGCTAAGGCGGTCGACAAAGTAACCATTCTATGACCAATCCTGGGAGACACAAGATTCTCTCTTAACCCCAGTTTCGCAACACTACACGGCAAATTGTCGCTCAAAATGTTTAGATAATCTTCCTCTATTATCGTATTATCGACGAGGTTCCCAACTCCAGAAGACGCCATGCTAAAAATCACCAGACCATTATTGAAACACCTTCGTGATTTATTATGGAGTTTAGATTTTGTTGTTTATAATCTGTATTTTTTCGGTCACCATGTTTTTGGCGGTTTTCTTGAGCAAGGTTTCATTTTTATTGAGGTCTTCGATAGATTGGGTTATGTTTTTAGCAATCTTCACTGCCCTTACCGCTGAATTTTTGCGAACTTCCTTTACGTTTATCACCTACCGACAGTGTCTTTGGTCTTTCGGAACGGGGTCGATCTTTTATATATTTTTTTTAAGTTTGTCCAAAATTTAGCGGTAAAATTGACCTTAATTTCTTAATTTAATAATAGGTTCTCGTGTTGCAACTGCACTTTGTTTACAATATTAAGTAATTTTTAGTGTCCGACCGAAACATGATTTTCAGCCGAAACCGTAACCGAATATTCGCAATCGGTCAAAGTTTCGGCCCAAACCGAAACCGAACCTTTTTAAGACAAGTTGGAATTGATTATGTATTTTAATTGTTATTATATAGATTTAGTATATGTTTACACATACAGAAAGTTATCTCGTCCGAAGTCACCTGACACGTCGCGCAAGCATTTACTTAGCCACGACAGCCAAGTTGCCATAAAATCGTCATCTAAGCTTGTCAAGGAACGCCACGGAAACTGCAGAGCAGATGAACTTGCCTGTGAAAGTACAATGCACTCTTACAGATGCACCTCACAATATATTGACATAACATTAGATGCGGTCAAACTAAGAAGAAAAAATAAATACAGCAACCATCTTGCAACATCACCAGACAAACCTTGAACCACCTTAACAAAGGAAAACCTCTCAATACTCACTTACTCCCCAATATAGGTAGATACGTTAATCTATATTACCCTCGCGGTATCACAATGGGCCAAATTGCTGTGTAACTTGTGGAAGACTGAGTTTAGGCGCCGCCGCAGTTTCGGCCGATTTTTTGCCGAAACCAAAACTGTGGCCGAAACCAATTTTTTGGCCGAAATCGAATGTTCGGTCGATCAATGGTAATTTTCTTAAATAATATGAAAGAATCAACTTTAGATGCGAATGAATTCAATTATAATGCACTGGTTATTGTAAATCAATCATTGATGAAAAAGAAAATAAATGAAAAGGTTGTTTTCTCGATAAAGCGGTAAGTTTTTTTGAGGACTTAAAAATGAAAAAAGTTTAGTAAATTTTTTATTTAGTTTATTGTGTCAGTTTATTGAAAATAAATCAACTTCAAAAATAACATACTTATTTTAAAAGGAAGTTCTAACCAATTGTCAAAAACCTATTTGAAAAATGTAATTTGCAGGTATACACTTTTTTGACGCTCACAGTAAATAGTTGAAGGTCGCGGACTAATTGAAGATTGGCAGCAAATATTTCACTGTCGACGTTGAAGCGGATATTTGGTGGCTAACATTCTTGAAAGTGACAGCTCATATACGCCCAAAAGATTGACTGAAATTCAGGAGTGCGAAGTGTATCGCTTTACGTTTAGGAAACTGTTGACGAAACAGAGCAACAGTGTAACATGAGAAGAATTTCGCATACGAATCTTGTTTATTTTCTAACAAGATCTAATTGACTCAGGAATAGAAGCAAACTGACCACTGGCTTCGTTAGATCTTCTTTGTTTGGAGTTTAAAGCAACTCGGAATTCACGACAATTAAGCTTAAGAAATCATCTACCAATAGGTTGATATATCTAGGACTTTGTGGATTGAATATGATTTCACGGGCTAACGAATTAATGGTAATTTGACATACCTCCACAAATGAACGGGGTGCATATTTTCAACTAAGGTAGTTTGTGGAAATAAGTTAGGAAATAATCGCTAGAGAATAGCTGGGATGACACCGTCAGTTCCTACAGATTTGTATGTCCGTACTTATTTCAGTTCCGAAAAGTTTCTTCTTGAATCATGCAGTTTATGTTTCATTTGATTTGCAGGTATTTTCAACCTGCACGATTCCACGACTTTGCGGTTCGTATGTCTCTATTGTCTCTAGGACTTCACATTTATTCTGTCTGGTCAAACAGCGTGCTTTCTTATGTTCTCATTCTCTGTTATTCGCTCGTCTATCATTTGGTATTTCAGGATGAGCGATCTCTAGAGATCAGATTTTTTTTTTAAAAAGCCAATTTTCTGAAGAGCGATCGGACTGCGGTAAGTTTATTACCAATTTACTATTCAAGAAATTTTAGGTTATTAAATTTAAGGCATTGATAATAACGATGATTTTGATTGTCTGCAATCAATGTTGTTTAAGTTTAGACCTCGCTATCGGCTTTGTTTTGAAATATTTCCCATTGCGAAGTAAGATGCTCCAAACAGTTGATGTAAGCAGAAACTACATTATCTTAAAACGAAAATTCATCTGGAGGCTTACGTAAATCAATTCGTTACGTAATGGAAACCTTAATCTAACAATCCGTCTAAACAAGGCGAGCTTTTACTTGACCCTGCAAGTGCTAATCAGTTCCTTATCATCTTTTTTTCCAAGTGTCCACAGTTCAAAACAAAATAAACAAATAAAAATCTTTTTTAACAGATAAAACAATAATTTTAAATATCAACAACAAATAAAAAAAAGCAATAATTTTTTTTTTGCCTCACCTTGTTCTCGTTCATTCCAAATGCTCCCTCAACAGATTTCTTCTCGGACTTGGATAGGCCACGTTCGACATCGCATGATCGCTGGCCAAGTCGTGGACTGCCGCGTGCTGCTCGAGCTCCCTGCAGCAAAAGGCGGCGCAAAGAGAATCCTGGGCGAATAAACGTATTCCTTCTGCTACTTCGACTCATTATCTTTTATTTTTTTTAAATTACAATTTTATTTAACACGGTTGCGAATGACGTTACTTATAGAGATTTGTTTGTTAACTTTAATTTTTGTGACGACAGTAAAGTTGCAAGATAGTAAGTTAGACGGCACATAAAATATGGATACTCCCGAATGCAAAAGAATGTACAACTAAAAAGGGTCCTCTCCTTTTCTATATTTTAATCTTAAGAATTATCCAATATTTAATATTTTTGTTGTTAGACTTTTATTTTATATGCTTAGGGGCTAGAGAACGCGAGATCTAGTTTAAGTAAATATTTTCGTTGTTATCGCAACTCACAGATTAGCATTTTGGCAAAAAAGGGAAATACGTTGCTTTTTGTAAACAAAATAATTTAAACAAGAAACATTTTGTTTTGTTTAATTATTGCCTTTTTATTTTAGTTAGTTTCTCGGGATTTCTGCGGTTAACTGATTTTAGTTTAGTTGGTGTGGCGCAGTGATGACGGTCGCCGAATCCAGCTGTGAAGCGGATTGTTGAAGAACTCTGTTGATTAAAATAAAGGTGGACGCTAGGACGACAGCGATTGATTTTGTTTCTCAAAACGCATTACAAACGTTTAAATCTGAAATTGAAAATAGAAAAAGATATTTGTTTATAAAGTTTACAGCTGTTGTGTATAAATTTTCTGTTGCAATGAGAAGCATACTTATTTAAAACACAACAAGAGTCATTTGAAAGCTTTACCAAATTACAAGATATTTTGAAAAAGAAGTGCGGTCAAAGAGCTGGTGGGAATATTCATTTCCTTCGGCTGATGACCTTAACCACGCTATCCACGAACTTTTATAAAACAACTCGATCAATAACTCAAATGTTTTAAAAATAGCTAGGAAAAATGCTGATGAGATTTGTTCGACAAAGTTCATTAGGAATTCTTAGGGCGAATCTTGTGGTTGGCTAACAGCATTGTCTTTCGACAATATAAAGAAGGACTTATACAGATGTTCTTCAGAAGAGTTAATCCTTACAACGGAGGAGCAGGACTGTTAGATCTACAATAAATTTTAAAGGTAACATAAGTATTGGGTTTCATCTCAAATACAGAAAAGATGAGCACTATAAGTCTAAGAGCCCACCGTCTCCAAGATTAGTAAAACTAACCTCAAGGTGTAACTTAAGGACTTAAGAACATTCCATCTGTGATAAAATACTGGGATAGCCATAAAGCATGTACTAGTTTTCATATTTTGTTATTAATATCACGAAATTTTGTCAACATTTGCTTTTTATTTTGAGCATAAATAAATATGGGTATTTGAATTTTGTGAATTTATTTCAAATTTTGCTTTGTTACAATTTTTGAAAGTATTTGTACTCATTGCTAGTCACAATGCGGTTTGACAATTTCTATTTTAAGTTATCATCTCTTTCTCTTTTGGCCATTATCCAACAAAGAAATGAAAACCATGCTTTTATTTAACATAAAACATGCCTTGAAACTATGTTCCTTTTTTTTATCATAACTCTGATCTCCAAACTTTTGTATAAAGACAGAGCATTAGATATCAAAGTTCAGGATTGTTGTAGACAAAATGCGTCTTAGAAAATTTTCATAATTTATTTTTTTTTTCTTCTTTCGACGATGACCAAATAAACACAAATAAAATAAAGCATAAGACACAACAGGTGTACAGGTTGGGGAGAACCATAGTACCATCGGTCATTGTTTCGTGAAATCTTTCAAAGACAATAAAAATTTAAATGACCTTATTGGATATTAATTTGTTATTTATTTGTATTTATAAATAAGTTTGATGAAACTGAATTTCTCTTAGTCTGTCAGAAAACTTTAAGGTGGCAGTGTAGAATTATCAACTTCACTTCAACTATTTCAAAATAAATTAAATTTATATCAGTTTCTTAACAAAATTTAAATAATATCAACATTTTCATAGTTAAACTGAAGGCAAACACACAAGGCTGCGTAAAAATAGCGCTGCTCTGCATCCGATAGCAGTATTAACAATTCGCCGCGTAAACAATGCGCTAACGAATGTTTCTTGTTAAATAATAATTCCTTTGGAGGAGACATTCCTTTAACGTAATTGTCGTAAATCTTGGAATGCCCTTGAGCAAGGAAGACAGAAAGGCACTATTTAACAGACACCGAGAAAGGAGAAACACAAAATATAAATAAAATTGTCAGTCATGTTTTTTTTTTTTTTTGTTCTGGTTGAAACGAGGATAGGGTAACACAGTGCATACAATAATTTCACACACAAAGGGGACGACGGAATTCTTTTTATGATTATGGTTATTACAGAACACTCTGTATAAGGGGCTTGATTTTGAGATGGATAAAAAGCGTAGGCGGAGCAGCCACATCATTTCGGATTGAGGCCATTTACATATTGTGTATACTCTTTCGCATATCCCCTTCAAACGCATGGCGTTCTAGGGGTTTTCAGGTGTGCGGAGATAGCATGATTTTGAAAAGCAAACATGAAGAGATGTTTTTTTTTTCATGTGACAACGTTTTAAATATTTGCAGAAAGCTCGCTTCATAAAAACTACATTGGCCTTGCACCAAGCATCGTATGCTACAACTCCGGTACCGGTAAATTTTTGGTAGAAACACGTTTGTTACTCCTCAAATATCCCTTAAAATGCAGCCATGTCTTCTCAGTTCAATATTCTTGAAGCGGATTTACACTATTGATTTTTTTTTTTTAAATTTACATGCGTTTAAAGGGTTATGAATACCCTTATAATACTGTCACATTACTCGAGTGTGAAAACGGAGGAGGTACAGACAGGACTGATGCGCATTGATTTTGAACCTCTGCAAAATGTTCCACATTCGTGTTGTGCGGCTAAAAACCGGATCTTTTCATATAACCCCTTACGACCGAAATTGGGCTTGAGGGTGAACTGATGAGCAATCCTGGTGAGTCGAGTATTACGGTGAAAGCGATTTAGGAAAGATAAGCAGCTGACTATGTTCTGATGGAATGTTCTCATTGCTAATCTCAGGTTTTTCTAGATAACAAAATCTGAAGGCCGAAATTTTGAAGCTTTTAAACAAATGTCGAAATTAAAAGCACGTGCGTGATACTGCCAGATGTCGAATATGCATTTGACATCTTGTTTCTCTAACAATTACTCGTTACCCTTAACTTTCAAAAGTACTTCTTTTCTTGGAACTACCAAGCTGACGGGACAGATTTTTGAGGCCAGCTATAACCATTGTTACATGGATTTATCATTTTGATCCTAAGAAGGTACAAAGCCGTAGAAATGCCAAAAGTTTGGAACAAAAGGTTATGGCGTCAGTACTTTGGGTTGCCGAGGTTATTATAATGATACATTACTTGCATAAGGGAGTCAGTATTTCAGGCTCTACATATGAAAAAAGGCGGAAAAATCTTAGAGCTGAAAAGGTGTTTAACCAATACAGAGCATGGCTTGAGTTATAGTGGCAATAATATCGTCGAAACGAGCAGTCCGAGTATTTTCCGCGCCTCTTCTGTCACGAACATTATGATTCGGTCCGTATGAGAGGAGCGGCTTAACGCCTTAGTGTTTGACCAGTTGGCATTGGGTGGCTGGGATTCTGCATTGATATTAACGTTGCACCAAATTTACTGACGATTTTTTATTGAAAAAAAAAATAGCTACGATTTAATTGAACTTAGCATTCCATGGCTTGTCACCGTGTATTCTGCATCTGATTACTTCACAAATATTAAAACAAAACTGAGAATTGATGAAACTAGCAAAATGTTTAGCATCTTCCGTTCGCTATTTGTGTGTGCTACATTTTTGAAAAGCCAAATGAAAAACGTTGTTTTTGAAAATCTAACGGGTCAAAAGTGATAGCAGAAATGTAAGTTTTGATTAATTGTTGCAGTTTCGAGAATCAAAAGAAATTCAATAAAAAATAGTTGTTTTTGTTTTTTGCCAAATGAACTTGGCACACTCAGAGTCATTTAAAGGGGGCTATCAGCAGTTTTTTTAATCTTATTTTCGTCGATAAAAACAAAAATGAGGCCAAATAAATTTATTCTGATTAGTTTTCCCTAAAACCATTTCCATTGTTAATGTGCTTCTGTGTAGCTTGTGGATTCGACAAAAAATTTTATGGATGCTCCATATATCATATTTGACAATTTTTATGAAGGTAAACGCCGTATTATCTTTTTATTGTTTACTAATTTTTAACTATCTTGACAATAATTAAAGTAAAAAAAAAAATACATGGTTTCTTCCAACTACCGAATGACGAGAGCAAATCGGCGAACATTCTGACGCGAACTCAAATTGATTTCACTTAACAACAGTGTCAGGTAGGAAGATAGCTCGCATCGCATTGTTGATAAATAAATAAATTATAATAATTTAAATCTACACCAGGAACATTCGTCTACGAGTGATGCAGTGCTAATTTATTATTTGTATGTTGACGCGAAATAAATTGTACATGAAGCAGAGCACATTTGCTGTGGAACCTTTTTTTAAAAAAAAAATAAAAATAAGAAAGAAAAATCTTGTAAGGAATACAGAATTGAAGTTTAGAGAGAATGACGTGCTAAATATCACGTAGTTGGAGTAAATTTTGGCCAGAAATTTGATAATACTCTGAGGTATTTTCCATCGACACGATTGCACTCTGAATGCCAATTAATACTCGTTAGATAAGTTGTTGCCAATTGAACGTCCGAACTGATTTGTTGGTTTGCGTTTTTGTTTTTTATTTCTGTTTTTTCATTACGATTTCTGCGAAAAAAAATGATTCAATGCAAGGCATTTGAATGAATTTTTAAAGAGAATAACGAAAATGGGAACAAAGAGAGAGAGAAAGAGGAATTCCACCGACGACTGTCATGGTGACAAACGTTTAACAAAAAGTTCACACGATTCGATTGGTGACTGCTCATAAAAATTCAACGAGAATTTGCATAAACATGCTGCCAACGCAAATTTATAATTTTTTTGTATCTTTTGTTCTGTGAAAGTAATGTTCTATGAAAAAAGATGGCTTCGCAAAGTTAGTTTAGTTTAGATTTGGAATATCGGAGTCACACAGTATTAATAGTCTTGACGAATCTCACAAACGCAGCGATCACTGGTTTAAAGGTTGTCAGCTTTTTCATCTGAAGGTGAAGGAGCCAGGCTTCAAACATATGCTTTATTACTTATCGATCCATAGATCCTTAGAAGATCAATAAAGTTGCTCTCCATGTTTTCCGTTCTGGGCACGCTGCTTTCTTCCCCTCTTCGTGACCAAAGTGTCTACAATTCGAATTACCTCGATGTGGCCAAGCCTTCTTTTATGTATGGGTTTTTGCCTCACAGAGCTCGTAGTATTCGCAGTTGTACCTGTACCTGTCCGTCTCCCAAACAGGACGGAGAGTTTCGTTTTTAAAGGACCCTTTGCTCTTCATCATTCGTCTCAATAAAAATGAAATGGTAAGACGAAAATTTTCTTAAGCATAATTTTTTTTTCAACACAAATTCGCACTTTTAGCACTGATTTCAAAAATCGCCAATCAATGAAATCTTAAGCGTTCAATTCGAGCGATCTTGCCGGTTAGTGCAAATCATCGAAAAATCCCACATCCCACTTCATGCGAGGTTTAAAAAATCGTTGATAATGGTTCTGCTTACCAAAGACGTACTCGAAAAAATTAAGGCAAGGATTTTTCCTTAAATTCTTCCGAGTAATGGACGAGCAGAGGCCGAGTTACTGAGAAGGGTACTGAGTCGATAAACTGGGATATTCGAACACACTAACTTCCAGAAAGGCGATGGCTTCTCCGGTTTCAAAAATCTCGTCCGACTAACCCCAAATTAAGCCTTTTCGATGGATAACATGACAGATCCAGCTGATGTTTCGATAAGAAAATTTGGAATGTGATTCGTAGTGAACAAATATATATTGGCACTCGCATAGTCGCAAGAGTACTGAAAGTTCTAGATATACAGAAATCAGCTAGTCCAGATGGTATTTCCCCTATAGTTCTTCCACGCTGGCAAAACCATTGCGTAAGCTTTTTCATCTGTCCTTCTCTTCTGGTATCTTCCGGAGTGGATGGAAAGCTGCATATGTCCAGCCTGTCGTTAAAAAAGGCTATTCTTCTTCTCCCTCCCTGGCACTTACAACTCTTCTTTCTAAGGTCATGGAAACGCTGATAAATCGTCAAATTGTGAAATATTTTCAATCACGAAAACTCCTTAATGATCGGCAAAACGGTTTTCACTGGTGATTTGATGACCTGTCTCCCCGAAAAGTGGAACCAATCTATACATAATTTCGGCAAATCGAATATAGTTGCACTTAATAGTTTCGAGTCGTACAATACAAGTTGTTTTTGAGGGTTTCAAGTATTAAAATTCAACGTATAAATGCTGGTGTTTCCCAAGGCTCAGTTTTGTCTCAGGCATTTTTTTTAATCTTCATAAACGATCTCTTGTCTATCACATCTAATCCAATATATTCCTCCGCAGATTACAGTACCCTTAGTTTAACATATGCTTTTAATGACTCACGCCCATGCTCTTCGGTCGTAGATATTGAACGGCAACGTATGTTTAACAAATTAGATTCTGATAGTGACAGCATAATTAAATGGGGACTAACAAACAGAGTAGAATTCAACGCTTCCAAAACTCAATGCTGTCTTTTGTCATAAAAGCGAAGCCCTATTACCAAGCCGTTGTCCATGAATAGCATTTATGTCGATGAAACCGAAAAGCTTTCAATGTTTGGCATGCTCGGTATCCGGGTTAATTTTAACCTACGTTGGATTGAATTCGGCGAAATGCTTAGTTTTCTAAACCGGTGTAAGAAGTACTTTAACACTTCTGATTTAACTACAATTTATAAGGCCACAATTTCAAAAGCGAGCGTTAAATTCATAGGCGATGATAAACATATCGAAAGCAATTCACTTGCTGGAACACCGTCGAAATGTGTCTTGCTTGACTTTGTTTTATCGCTATTTCTTTCACTAATCCTCTGACGAAATATCTAATTGCATTCCGCTCCTTCAACAATTTACTCGCAATACCCGTACGTCATTGAATGTACATCAGTACTGTGAATTTTCGAGATTCTTAAATAGGCCGCACAATGCGAATGTGGGATGCGTTACTAGCTCTATTTAACCTATCCTTTGCATTGCAACCTACAACAATTTTAAACCAATGTGCACGGGTACGTTCTTTTTTACCCTTCCACTTCTACACAACAGCACAACTGTGTAAAAAATCACTTTAAGGGTACTTCCAATCCCTTGAGTACTTCAGCACTATTTACAAAACTCTATTTTTTTAGTATGATATTGAATAAATCGCATGACAGCCCATCATCTTGCCTTAAACCTTTTTTGACTTTAAGGGGGTCGGTGAGGTCTTTGCCGACTTTAATGGAGCAGCGGGAGTTCTAAAAAATTATGAAAAGGTTCTGTGTGTTGATTTGTATGTCCTGGGTTTTTTCTAAGATCTGTTACGTGAATATTTGGACTTTACTGGTCTAAAGCCACACTGATATGTGAATCTACGACCCCTTAGGACCGCTTTCACAAATAATTCAAAACAACACGTTTATTTAAAGGGCAGGTTTTGTGGACAGCTCTTGAAAAAAAAAAATCTTCACTCTCCTCACCTTCTAAGACAGAAAGAAAGATAATCTGAATAATTCAGTCAAAACAAGGCATTACTACATAAATTAGACCAGTGTACCTAGGAATGCCCCAATGTTGAGCATTTTCACCTCTTTGGTGTCAATTGTTAGTTGAAAAACATTTTACACTTTTCGACAGAGATAGGACCAACGTTTGCGCGTATACTAAAAACTGTAGACCAAGTGTAATTCTAAACATTACCGAACTGATGCTGTTTCCAACAAAATTCAAAATACCGATCTTTAGGCTCAGCATGAATCCATTTGCATTTAAAAACATTTAATTGGATCAAAAGTTAATCCCACCAAAGTGGCGCCTTCATGGCCGCTTTATTCGCCGACGCTCAACATTATACAAAATCCAATACAAATAATTATGGCAATCCTCATTTTTCACCACTTTTGATTTCGATAACTGCTCCAATTATTGCGTCTCTAAATTAGCGGGAAGACCCCAATTTGAAGTGATCTTCAACACATATGCATTTGATTAATATTCGAACGCCTTGAAAAAAAATTCCCTGCCCCCCGCGAAAGCATGAGAAAAAACAAACATCGTACTACATCAACCGAGCGTTATTTGTTTGCCAATTTGAACAAGTGTGCATAAAAAAAACTTGTTTGAATTTTTAGCGAAAACTTGTCCAGCCTCCGACTCTGGAAACTGATAGCGACATCTTACGCCATTTGTTTACGTTCAAGTTAATAAATTCCTTGACGAATGTCAAGGTTAGAAGTCGACCGTATCAACAACACAATAATGGCTCATAAGGAAAAGCGTTGGAAAGAGCCTCATGAAAATGGATCGTCGTAAAAATAAAAAAAAACTATAAAGCTATGAAGGCACTGACCAACTGCAAAGGTCGGCTCATCAATAAAACAGAAGAAATAAGTTTGCTTTTTTATATTGCTCATGGAAGGGATAAGCTTGAGAATTAATTCAAACCAATCTGGCCATGAAGCGAAACGAAGGGCACTTTAACAGATACTCGTAAACGATGTCCGTGTTTTTTAAGAATTCGAGGGTTATTAGAGATAGTGTGATCATGACCGCGTTTAATGAAAGAGACACGGGTAAAGTATTACTTAAACACAATTCCCCGAAGTTGACGTTTAGCCAAGAAACGACGGGTAAAACGAGGAAGTTATGGAGACCGACCGATCCCGAACCAAGAAAAGTACCAATCCCTTAAAGAAGGAATGAATAAACGGCCCTATCCCTTTTGGAATATATTTCAATCGCGAGCGAACGGCAGCCACTCAAACTCAATGCTCAAAGGCAACAAGTCTACGAAGAGCAGTAGACATAACAAAAATAAAAAACAAAATAGCTGTCTTAAATGTAGCATCACGCGCAAAAAAACTTTCTTAAAAACATTAGCGCTTAAGAACCTTTTTGAAGACCCTGCCTTTTAATTGGATCAATTAATGGGTCCGAAGTTTGAATCACAGAGTAATTCTTGAACTTTAATCTGGTTTTCGACTCTGGTCCAATTGGGTACACATCAACGACTGGAGTGGTCGACCAGCGGTGGTAGTCTCACCGTCCTGAGGTGCTTAATGTGACGACTCAAAATGCTGGAATTCCAAGTTCGCGGCGTCAAAATAAGGGTTTTTGTAGATAGTCTGTAATAGGCTCTGCATAATTATGTCAATTTATGTTTAATAAAATATTGCGAATCATATGAATGCAAATAACTCGATATCCAACTGCCCGTTCCAATTCGGACTCCACCCATGAACCAATTCAAACCAAAATATATATAAGTTTGGAACCACTAAACAAACTTTCAATTCGTTTCCTAATCATTCTGTCTGCTCTGTGCAAAGATGCATTACAAAGCATTACCTTTTAGAGCGAGAAAATGATATGAGGAAAATGGCCGGAATTTTCCAGAAAAAAAATGATTTAATGATGTAAATAAAATATAAATATATATTGGAACGGCTTTTTGAGCTTCAAGACCGTGTCAAAACTTCAGCGTGAGGTGATTAGGGGAGAAAAGCAGCAATAAGCACTTGATGTATGTATCAGGCTAAAAAGCCATATTGCCTATGCCGTCCTTTCATGACCTTATTCGAGCCATTCCATAACAGAAAAATGTATGGGAACCATGATCGATTGTGAAGAAACTAAGGATGACGACTTACTACTGCGTCCAAAAAATAAGGTGACATATGAATTTAAACTGCGCGCGACGAAGGATTTGGAAATTTTTCTTTCTTTTTAGGTTGGTAGTACTGTCAGTGACATCTATGTGAAATTTCATGTCAAAATATATTCATAGTGTTTGAGATACGCGTCGTTTTGTGAGCTGCTAAAAGTGAGTTTTTCGTTTTTCGCGATGTCGAAATTTATTGAGCAAAGAGTTTGCATTAAATTTTGTTTGCGGAATCAATTTTCTGCTGCGGATACGTTGAGGATGGTGCAGAAAGCCTTTGATGATGAGGCTATGTCTAAAAAAAATGTTTACAAGTGGTATAGTGATTTCCAAGCCGGCCGTGAACGTGTCGAAGACGAAGAGCGTTCTGGGCGACCATCAACCGATCAACCGATGAAGCTCACGTCCAACAAATCAAAGATTTGGTGTTGAAAAACCATCGATTAACGATTAGAGACCTTGCTGATGAAGTTGGCTTATCGAAAGGCTCAGTCAATACCATTTTGAAGGATGCTTTGGGCCTCAAGCGCGTCAAATCTCGACTGGTACCGAAAACATTGAATTTTTTGGAAAAAAGGCGTCGCGTTGAAGTGTGTGAAACAATGCTTTCCGACTACCAGGATGTCATGAAACGCATTATAACTGGCGATGAGACTTGGATCTATGCTTACGACCCCAAAACAACCGATCAATCGAGCGAATATCGTGCCAAAGGAGAGCCGAGACCAAAAAAACCGCGCCAAAGTCGCTCAAAAATCAAGGTCATGTTGACTGTTTTCTTCGATTATCGTAATGTTGTGCTTTATGAATTCCTTCCAACCGGCCAAACAGTCAACAAGGAATATTATTTGAACGTTATGCGTCGTTTGCGTAACGCTATCCGCCTAAAAAGGCCGGAATTGTGGAAAGACAATTCTTGGTTTTTACACCACGATAATGCACCATCCTATACCGCACTCGTAATTCGTGATCATTTCGCCAAAAACTCAACCCATATCGTTCCACAACCACCGTATTTACCTGATCTGGCGCCGTGAGACTTCTGACTGTTCAACAAGCTCAAAAGACCGCTCCGGGGACACCGTTTTGATACGATAGAGGAGATTCAAGCCGCAGCGAAGACGGAACTGAAGGCCATCCCGGAAAGTGACTACAACCAGTGTTTCAAAGATTGGAAAATCCGTTGGCATAAGTGCATTGCATCGGGAGGGGATTACTTTGATGGGGATGAAATTGATTTGGAAGAATAAATAAAGAATTTTCAAAATAAATACAATGTCACCTTATTTTTTGGACACAGTAGTATATATTGGGGTGAATGTGGATAGTTTATATGACAGGCTCAATTGGAACACGAAGTCCGATTTGAGAGCGAAAAAAGGCAGACCTAAGACCACTGCGATCAGTACATCAACACCAGGATTAAATTTACCTTGTTGATGACGTGATCGGTCCGAAGCCTAAGGGTCTGTTTATATCTTTTAGGCCAAACCGACGAGCCCATAGTTCTCTCGTCTTAAAAATTGAAGAAATGAGAAAAAGAATCATTCTTCAATCATGAAACTGATTCCGCTTCCATACAAAAGTTAACACATAAAAGCGCTACTAAATTGGTCTCATGGAATTACCTATTAGAATTGAAGCATCAAGGATGGATAGAGAAACCTCCTTAAAATTAGTGGGTATTCAATAAATCCATTTTGTCGCCCCAGCCACAAAATAATAATTGTTGCTATCGGAAATTAGGATGCCAAAATACCAATTTATGTAATTTGATTGACAGTTCGTTTGGAGGCCAGGACCTTCTTTAGCAATTATCTTGATACTTTTTTGCACAAGCTATGGGGTTTAACCCAACGAACGGTCAACACAAGATTGACAGAGATTCACAAAAGGTGTGCCACGAAAATCTTCCAACAGAGTTTGAGAAAATTCGTGGCAAATACTGTCCAGAATTCAAAAAATGGGTTTAAAACATGTTTTGGTGATTTGACTTTTGCGGAAGTGTATTATCGGAACCAATACAATTAGATGAATAAAACATATTTTGTGTATCATTGACCAATTCCCGGTACTATGTCAAAATCCTGAGACAAACGTATCGTGGCATATTTTCACTTATCGAATGCATTGAAATGCTTCAATGACATTTTTAAAATTTTTTAAGGTTCCGTTCCTCAAAAGGAAAAACCGAAGAATTATTTGATTTTTTTACGAAAATTACAAATGTAACTTGTTATTGTTGTTTCAGTCTCCAGAAAAAAAGACGCCGCACAAGTCCCACGCCACCGTTTTTATTATTTTTCGCCAGAGGCGACCAGCAAAGAAGTATCTAATTCCAACTGGTACACGTCCTCGCTGTCAGATGGTGGTCTTAGTCGCAAAAACAAAAAATAATTGTTATAAAAAAAAATTCAATGACCCAGTACTGACCTGCAGGCTAAAGAAAGTGAAAAAAGTACAGTGATATGATAAGCGGTTTGAAATTAAATGGGTTTCAAAAATGGCCTACAGGAAGCTCTTAAAGCTTTAACAAAATCAAGCTTCTAAATCGGCCGATAGATATCAAACCCTAAAGGGAACTACGTACAAAAAAAAGCGGGAAGATTCTTCGAGACTCGATTTCTGTAATGTATGAAATATCTACATACCTACAAGTATATACAGAACCTTCGTTGCGCAAGTCTGACTCGCACTTTGCAGGTTTTTGTAGAGTTTTTTACAATCGTTCTTTAAATATTAATGCCATTATTGTAACTTGCCACCTGTCGAAAAAGACAACTCATTGTAAGACTATTTGCAAATTAGCGTGCCATTCAATTTGTAACCCATAGTTCAAAAATCCTGAGCACCAGATTCATCTGCAGTTTAACCTGGACAAACATTTACCTTCGGCCGTTTGTGGTTTGGTAACAATTCAAATTAAAAGCAACTTATAATGAACAAGCCGCAGTCCACACTTAGGCCCGTTTCTGGTTTGTTGGCGCGTATGCAAAAGAAATGGAATCTCAAATGGGAAACCTGTGCGTCTGGAATGGTCGATTTATGAAAATTAAAGTGAAACTTACAATACGTGAGAGAGGGAGCGAGAGGAAGAATGAAACGAGTATCCCAATTTCCACAGGCAATCTGGGCAATCATATGCCTCATAAATCATATCCACTAGTTTGCACTGGCCACCGAATGGAATTAAACGCGAACGCCGCGATAAAAGACGATTATTTCCCACTTCTACGGCTACACACGAACTCGCGCAGAGGGGGGCCTGAATTACTGAATTAAATTTCACTTTCGTTTTCAACCTAGCTGGTTGTAGCCGCTGGAAGGCATGTGTTTTAAACTCGTTACGATACTGACGCCCGACCGATCGGGGGGTAATGCCTGCGAAGCAATGATGCGACGACTGCTAGTACGGTCCGGCCGATTGGACAACTCTTGCGTATGCGTAATATTTTTTTTTTCTTGCACTAAATCATAATCGTCACAATAACACACGTCGATTGCGCCATGTTTTTACGCGGAACTTTGCTGTTAAATGATTTTAATTAAGGCGCGTTTTCTGGAAGTTCCAAAGATGCGACGACGACGCAATTTCCTTCCACGATGGCACTCAATTGTTTATGCCCAGCGTCATATGTTTTGATTTGAATGGCCACTCAACGATTCTACGTTTTTTTAATTATCTGATGACGATTGGCAAAGGTCGAGTGCCAGTCAGTGGATCACCCGTTCGCAAGTGACAAGATCGACAAATCGCGCGACGTGAAACCGTCCAACCGAACGCCGCTATAAAACTGAGAGTGCGAGGCAAGCTGTATCGATGAAAAGAAAACTTTGTTTCACTTTTTGCTCTCTTGACTGTGCCTCCGGCTGTGGACTCCGGTATTTTTGGTTCTCTTATCGAGCTCGACGACGACGATGGGCGACGACGGGCAGTTTGTTCGTCGTTGATGGAATCCAACAGGTACCGTGGTCGAGGTCTGATCCACCAGCTGAGATGGCGATAAATCACGCAAAGCATCATTGTGCTGGAGCTGAGTGAGGAGGAATGGTTGATTTTTAAGTGGCTCGCCGATCGTCTGGTTGGAGCGGAACCACTCTCTTAGAGGTCTTGCTATGCCTTGGATTCATTCGAGTTGCTATGGTTTTGGGATCTATTTGAATTGATTATTAATTGCTCTGGAAAATGATGGATGTTTCTGTCCAGTGCATTCGTTTGGATTGGGGATTTGCATCATTGACTAGGTGAATAGGTAGGTACAAAGCTCTTGGCGAGTGTAAGTTATTAGCGGCTACCTTTTTGTGTGCGTGCATAATTAAGGAGAAAGTTTTTAGATTTTTATTTCTTTTTAAGCTCGAAAACAACAAGTTTTTCTTTACATTAATCGGTTATTACTAATTGCGCCTTGCAACCAATGAGAGGGCAATAATCAGGGAAAAGCAGTACCGCGGAAACAACCTATTAACACAATTTTAGACCAGTGATTAAGTTATCTGATAATTTTGATGGAATTTCAGACAGCAATTTTTGTTATTGATTATTTCTTGCGGATAAGGAAGCTTTTGTTGACTTCAAGTTTTTTAAAGTTCTTCTGAAGTCTTCCTTGTCAATTTGTCATCGCACGACCCGAGTGTCGTCGAGCGAATAAGGGAGGTTGACTTTGCAAACAGACTTTATGACAGTCTAAAAAAGAACAAGTACTTTTTGTTGCTTTAAAAAAATAGCCCTCGAGATATTTTGCCGCAAAAATGAAAGAATACTGAACAAAAATTTGACTTAGAGCTTATTTGAAACAATAAGTATTTCGTAGGAAACCCTTTACTATCAATCACTGGGCATAGATGCATTTGGCATTTGGGCAGTATGTTGGCCCAGACCGTCCTTGCGACTTCAAATAATTGGTTCAAATTTCCGACTGAATGATTGCCGATTTCAGTTTTAAGTATTTAAAACAGGTTTTCAAAAGAATTTAAATGATGGATTTGATGATGTCCATTTTAAAACATCAACAGAAAATTTTTGAACCACTGCTTTGTTACCCTTGCCGTGTGCTTTGGGAAACGAGCAGTTCTTCCTCAGTGTAGGGTCATTTTCTAATATTTGTATGTAATGCTCCGGATTTATAATACTCTCTTTTCGATATTTCTTTGAATGACATACAGCCGTAAGGCATCATGCCTATACCTCCGTGCTTCGAAGCAACCGGCGTGTATTTCGGATTAAATGGCAAACTTTTCGGACGCTGGACTATCTTTTACCGTCTGACCCCACGCTATTGGTTTTTGTTTCTATTGTATTTTGTTCCATTCATAAATTGTCCTATCCTGATATTTATTCGCAAAGGCTAACCTAGCTTTTGGATATTTTTTTTGCGAAAAGCAATGTTTTTTTTTTCATGCCGAGCTTCCAAAAATTTCCTTTTGAATATGTTTTAAACTCATAAATGGATCTTTTTTGTAACTCGAACGAAACTGATAGATACTTAGCCTCATTAGTGTCTCATTGTAGATAATTGTATTTAAGATCATTGTTTTTGACCAATTCAGTCTATCCTGATTTATGAAAACGAAGACTTATCTGTATCTCATCTTCACAATGGCCAAGTGTCCAACCCTTATTTTGCCCATTTTTGTTCAATCAAGCTCTTAATTATTTAAAATTATAATATTATTTTTTTAAGTCTTAAGTTTTACTTTTATTTTTGTTAATATTTTTTATCAATTTTGTTACAATTCTTTCTTGTGTCGTTATAAATTTAGTCGTCAAACAAATATACTCGTACTTACTAAACGTAATGTAATACCATTTTGAAAAGCTTTTATAAAACCGAATAAACAAGACCAACGAAGCGACGGATCCTTTTAATGGGGTGCCTTCTTCATATTATTGTATTTGTGATTTTTCATATTTTTTTTTTAATCGTTCCTAATAAGTTCGCCGCACTTCGTCAACGTCAACAAAATGCTAATAGGACTACCGGTTGAAAATGTAGTTTTTTTTTTTCAAAAATCAATGCTTTATTGAGGAAAAATAGATATACTACTGTGTCCAAAAAATAATATTTTGAAAATTCTTTTTTTATTCTTCCAAATCAATTTCATCCCCTTCAAAGTAATCCCCTCCCGATGCAATGCACTTAGGCCAACGGATTTTCCAATCTTTGAAACACTGGTTGTAGTCACTTTCCGGGATGGCCTTCAGTTCCGTCTTCGCTGCGGCTTGAATCTCCTCTATCGTATCAAAACGGTGTCACCGGAGCGGCCTTTTGAGCTTGTTGAACAGCCAGAAGTCGCACGGCGCCAGATCAGGTGAAAACGGTGGTTGCGGAACGATATGGGTTGAGTTTTTGGCGAAATGATCACGAATTACGAGTGCGGTATGGGATGGTGCATTATCGTGGTGTAAAAACCAAGAATTGTCTTTCCACAAATTCCGGCCTTTTTAGGGGGATAGCGTTACGCAAACGACGCATAACGTTCAAATAATATTCCTTGTTGACTGTTTGGCCGGTTGGAAGGAATTCATAAAGCACAACACCACGATAATCGAAGAAAATAGTCAACATGACCTTAATTTTTGAGCGACTTTGGCGCGGTTTTTTTGGTCTCGGCTCTCCTTTGGCACGATATTCGCTCGATTGATCGGTTGTTTCGGGGTCGTAAGCATAGATCCAAGTCTCATCGCCAGTTATAATGTGTTTCATGACATCCTGGTAGTCGGAAAGCATTGTTTCACACACTTCAACGTGACGCCTTTTTTCCAAAAAATTCAATGTTTTCGGTACCAGTCGAGATTTGACGCGCTTGAGGCCCAAAGCATCCTTCAAAATGGTATTGACTGAGCCGTTGGCATAAGTGCATTGCATCGGGAGGGGATTACTTTGAAGGGGATGAAATTGATTTGGAAGAATAAATAAAGAATTTTCAAAATAAATACAATGTCACCTTATTTTTTGGACGAAGTAGTATGAGCACCGCTTTTGCATCCATCTAAGTAAGCCCATTGAATAAGCAGAGGAAATGATGAAAAAAGACTTGACTTTCGTTACACTTGCATCTACAACCCAATAAAGTTCAACTAACTATCCCATGAACTCAAATCCGGCCGATCACAAAATCCGCTGAACATACAGTCTTCACTTCTCGGAAGTAATTAGTTTGAATTGTATGGTTTACGGCGTCATTATGTGAGATTTTAAGCTACTCTAACGTTTTACACCAATGCACTTTTATAATGCAATAGCGGGTTTATGCACTTTTTCCGGCGGAGGATCAGTGTGCGATCATTGCTCGAAATCGGAAGACGGAAGCAGTGGATTGTTCACGTTTTGTTGTGCAAAATGCAATTAAGCGGTAAAGTGAGACTGGTCCACACGAAGATCCAGGAGAGGTTACCACGCCTCGGGAGCACCGATTTTTAATACGATAAGGTAAGGAGAAGACTTAGGGAAGATGGATTTAAAGAACGCAAAGCAAGGAAGAATTCGAGGCTCTCGGGAAAAAACAAAAAGGCACGCTAAGAGTGGGCGAAAAAACATGTGCATTTCACTTAAGAAGATTGGTCGAGGCACCTTTTTATTATGAATCACAATGGAACATCAAAAAAATTTAAAAAATTTTGATGTTCTCTAGACGAATTGATAATTTTTTAATACGTTTCTTTTTTAAAGTTATTTGGCACCCCTGGTTCACTTTTGTGAGACGAAGGGTTGAAGAAGAGTTCAACCCAGAATGTAAAATGCGGTTAAATAATCTGGTGATGCATGGCTGCCAGCAGTGTGGGTGAGGTGCATGTTTTTGATGGTTGGATGTGCTCTTCCCAATAAATCTATTTATTTATCATATCCGTTTCCTTTCATTTAATTTAACTTTTGGTTTTTTGAAGGTATAAAGAATTTCAAAGGGTCAAGAAAGATAAAGAAGTCAATGAAAGTGTTATCAAAAATGTTGCCTTCAACAAATCGCCTTTTTGGTCTGGCCATGGACAGAGGCGGCCACTTGAAAAAATATATTTTAGGTACATTTTGGGGCCAATTAGCAACTGAAGTTAAGAAATATTTTGATGTTAAAATGTACACGGAAGTATTAATAATCATCATCAAGGAACAACAACATCGTTTGGACAAGTTTTTTCAGCTTTACAACTTTTCTTCGTACACGAAATTTACGCATACAAAGTCAGTCACGGGCGACCGTTTATATTTACAGCCTTGATCCTTGGAAGAGGAAGGAACAAAACTAATTCTAATTTTATAAATTCGAACGAACCGATTTGGATGGAATTCGAGGAGAATTTTGCATAAAGATCTGAGATTATTCGTTAACAATTTTCAAATGACTCTGTGCTCAGGCGAGGTATGGTTTCATCAAGAAGGCACCACGTGGCACATAAGCCGCACACGAAGTTCATTAATCGTGTATTTTGAGATGTTGCTTGCCGACCACGGCGTTGCGGTTTGACGCCGTTGAACTTTTTTTGTGGGTTGGCATTGAAGATTGATGCAATACAAAAAATCCCGAGGCAGAGATTAAGGTACAAACACAATATTGGTCAAGCTAGTCGTGAAATCGGTGTCAAAGCCATTGGAAAGATTAAAAAAATATTTGGCTTTTTAAGGCTCTTAAAAGAAGAAACAAATATATGGTTCACCTGAATTTAAGGAAGTTAAATATGCTAGTTCAACAAAGTCGCCCAGCTAGCGAAGTCAGCTAATCGACGCGATGAGGCCACGAACGGCCACACACGTTGAATGTGAGTCTCAATGTTGACATTAAAATGTTTATTTTGATCCTTTTAAACTGTTGTGTCCGCCGGTGAAAGAAACCAATATGTTCAAAAAATTCACAAAAACAATATCAAAAAGGAATTCGGACTGATATCATTTCCTCCGTTTTTGGTTAAATTAAATAGGACAAAAGACAAGTTTTATTTTCTATTCCCTGTGTTAGTTCAATTAAAGCACATCTGAGAGGCGATTTTGTTGTTTACTGCAAATCTAAGGCAAACAAATCAAAATGGGAAGAGCTCTGAAAATAAGGCATAATAGTGAAGGCAAATCGGTTCGCGGTATTGCAGCCCTAGTATAAATCACAGCTCATGAAATAATAACGGTTCATAACCTCAAAATCCATAGAATTAATCCAAATCTGGCACATCTTCTGAAATCTGAAATCAAGAAGAATCCCAAGCTAAGCGCTCACGCGCAAACGTCAATCCTAAACAATAAGGATGGTATTGCGAAAGAACAATTTTAAGGAAGATTATCCAGAAAGAAACTGTTCATAAATAAGCGCAATACAACAAAAAGGTTTATAATCACCAAAGCACATAAAAGTAATGATTTTCCTTTTTGAAACCAAGTTTTTTTTTTTCTCGGATGAGAATAAATTCAATTTATTTTAAATGGTCAATCTTATGCGTGATGAAAACCAAATAAAGATTTGAAAGAATGCTATTTAAAAGCCACAGTGGCGGCAAGTCTGGTACTGGTCTACGACAACTTTGTATAATTTATAATGAATTGAGAACCAGAAAAATATCTTAAAATTTTAAAAGAAAATCCCATGCAAAGTGCTTAAAAATTTTGATTAAGTGGTGGTTTCCGCTTCTAGCAAGACAACGACACGGAAATTTAGGCACACGATGAACGCTTGTGGCGTTTCAAGAACATGTGGACAGTTAAAGCCCACATGTTCTGGAAACGCCACCACAATAACCTGTGCGCATATTTAAGCAATCAATTAAAAAAATACACAATTACAAACAGATAAGCTCTGGAATTAAAACTCAAGAATGAATGGTCCAAAATTCGTCCTTCCATCTGCAAGAAGCATGTAGAATCCATGCCCAGAAGATTGGATGCTGCTCAAAAAATTCTAAAGGTTGGGCCTACCAACCAAATATTCATTTTCTTAAATTTTGCGTTCATTTTATTAACAATTAAACTTAATACTCCGGTTCCGAGTTCTTTTGATTTTGTAATTTTTTTTACTTTTCAAACTATGATAAAGATGTAAGAAATTATTTTTTTCCTTCTTACTTATCCTTATGCGAGTTCTTTATTAATCAACTGAATTTAAATGTAATGTTATATTTATACAAGTGACAAGTTTCGAAACTAGGCCATAGATAAAAATGTAATAACACATGTCTTGAAATTGTTTAGATTCGCAAACCTTTTTAAAAAAATTCTCCGACCGAAAGCAGCGTTGAAATAATGTCAATTGCTAGAACGAAATTGTTCCAGAATTTTTGCAAGTTTATTGTATACTGTGACAAACACTTCGGTCCTTAAAACTCTGCAGTGATTACGCATGATAGTCATATTAAGGGCTCTGAGAATCTACGAGTGATTACCGATAAGCTTCTACGTTCTAATCAAGTGACTGAATGGTAAAGGTCGTGAGAGTTATTGCGCCTGAATTCTAAATTCTTGACCATTTGGGCAACAAAAATGGAGCCACTTTTGCAATATCATTTCTTAATATTGATCGCAAAAAAATATTTTGATAAAGTGAAATTATATCTTTTCGTTTTAAAGATACAGCTAATCAACACCGGGTGGCTATTTTTGGGCCACTCTGTGCCACCTTTGGCATTGTAGCTTCAACTTCGACGTTTATTAGACTTTCAGAAAAATCACAAGTCGCAAATGCACTTTTCAACCACAACAATTAAATGCGTTCAACAAAAGGTTTGGTTGCGACAATCCTCAGAGTAATTATTACGGAAAACACTTCTTTTTAATGAGGTCAACTTGTGGCTTGTTTTTTTTTTTTTTTTATTTAAGGCACTCAGAGTTCATTTTACATTTATTATTGTTTTTTTTTATGATGAGGAAAAGTTTTACTGTTGTTATTACATTGTGAGTTTTCTCTCAAGAATTAGCGATTTAAGTGCCGGAATGATATACTGTTTGATTTGAATTTCTGATTTAACTGCGGCTATGATTATAGCTTCCTGTTATTTTTTTTTGTTTAGCTTACTAAGAGCTTGAGTCTGCGACAGTGAATAATGATATCAACAATTCATTGGAGTACGTGGTAAAAACAAAGACATCAGTATCATCGATAAATCTGGACATAAAAATGTAAGCAATAAAGTTATGAGGATTGCGATTCCACTGTCATCGTAGTTTTATGTAAAAGACGTGCTGCTTTTACCATTAAAGGTAGTTTTCTTCGAGAATCCGAGAATCAGACATTTAACGTAAAGAAGGATAAGCTTGTTGCCTATACTTTTCGGTACGTTCTTCTTCCTTGTTCAAGCAAAGTTACCACACTCGGCTTAATTGTATTTACATATTTGTTCCACATCAGGGATCGCGATTTGCCCATTTTGGTGCCTTGTGTTTTATGTCGTTATACTTCATAACCCTACTTAACCTTACGTCAAAAAGGCAATGCCCCACTGTGTTTCACACAAATGCAGATTGATTTTGGGCTCAGTGTTGGAGTGGCTCGAATCCAAGTGATCTGTCACTTCTTTTTAATGCTGCACAAACTGAGGTAGAAGAAGGAAATATACATACACATAATCTAGATTCAGATCTAACAAAGTTCAAATGTTTTACCTTGTACAAAAATACTATCTTAAGCCACACCATTAACCATGTCCCAGACAAAAGCCTTGAATCCATAAAACATTAATATAATCATTTAGCTATCAAGAAACTTTTCCATAATTGAGGCATGAGTATTATGCAACCGGTTGTCGAACATATTCTTTAAACAGCCACCATTCCACAATTGAGGTAATGGTTTGCATTCAAGAAACCATGAATGAATATAAACCTAAATAGATACCTGACCTTACTGCTTATTCGCACCTTAAAATGACGGCAACGCGCACCGCACCATCCACAATCAAGCCAAGCGTGAGTGTTTTCAATTAACAACGCACGTCGCGCGTCTCTTTAACATTGAAATCGAGTAAACTTTGCCACAAAGTTATTCCATGTTGCAAAGTGTACTCGCATGTACTAATACTTCAACGTAACGAATTTTATGTCATCCACTGAGGAGTCACGGAGTCTTGCAAATTGCAAAAAAAAAAAAAAAGATATAAGCCCGTTTTCGGCTCAAAACGGTAGTGCATCGCCAAACTTTCACTTTCATTGTGGCTGGTTTTCTTTTGCCTCAAACCGCTTACGATCAATATCAAATCGTTGACACATTGTGGTTCGATAGTGGCGGCGCCGTGTCAATGGCACGCCACACCGCCGCCAGCTTTTCATCTGAGCTGTACCCCAAACCAGGTGGGAGTAAGCGTGCACCGTGTTACGATTCGATTCCAAACGCTTTGGACCTGTTATCTAAAACATAAATGCATGAAACAATGTAATGGAACTTTCTCTACACCAGTGAGGTGTCGATCATTCGTTGCTTTTTCACTAGCAGTGGTTAATGAGCGGGAAATTTGAATTTGAAAAACGAATCTAATAAATTTCCATCACGCAGAGATGCATCTCGTTAACGCTTCAGTGCATTGCGCAGAATTTTTTGTTTTAAATTTATTTATAAAGGCTTTATAAAAGAACAATCTACGTTTGAGTACGAGTTCAAAATACAAAAAAAAGAACATACTGAAAGCGAGGACGGCAGGCATAAATCGGGGCCGTCTTTGCCTTGCTTAATACCCGTATGTATGCCAGTAAACCAGTTGGTTATTTATTTATTTTTTATTGTTATTTTGGGATTGTGACTAATGACGCGCGGTCAGCTTTTGTAGGACCAGGTCTGATACTCCACATCTACTGAAAAAGCTATTAAAGACGAGATTGAATTTGTCTCTGCTGCTTAAAGATGTCCCAATTTTGGCCTAAAGCCGATTTATCTTCTTCACTTTATAAGCTCGTCTAACATGACCTGATATTAATTGGATGTTTTCAATTGCAAAAGATTTAGTTGGTTCAAGCAATACATACAGTCGTGAAAAAAAAAACCCAGTCAGATGTTAAGAACCTCTTTTTATGAGTCACTTTTGCATTTTGAAGTGGAAAGTGTAAAAAAAACGAAAATAAAAGAAAATGTGGGATAAAACTGGGCTGGGTTAAGTAAGGTTAGGTGACTGCCAGCACACTTCAATCAGTTGAGGTCCACTACATAAAAAAATATGGGGGGGGCTTAGGTTTTTCTTTTATGACAGTTGAAGATACTACTTTCTTTACATGCTTTCTGACCTTCTTGAAGAAACTACATGGGCTGAAAAGTCCCGAGATTTTTTTAAAAGGTGGCGCCACTTGAAAATGATCTCGACTGTCTGCGAGAGGAGGTTTATGTATGAAGTTTCATGACATTTCGTTCAATCGTTGGCAAGCTACAGTCCTTTGAGTGACGCTACTTTAACCGTAGTTAAAATAATAAAAAAACTGGCGTATCGCATTTTGATCAGTCAATCTTTGCAGTGGTTGCACAAAGGTTAATCCACATTAGTTCCGTCGAAAACACCAGTTTATAGGTGGTTTAGAGAATATAAGATTGGACGAATAAGCACCGAAAACGCACATTAACTGGAATGCCAAAAGAGGCCAAAGTTTTGAGTGATCGACAAGTGAAGTTCGGGAGTTAGTTGGTATTTCAAAAGAACGGGCATGATACATTTTGCACGATGTATTGGAGATGAAAAAGCTATCGGCGCGATGGATGCCACGTTTGCTGACTGTTGACCAAAACAGCAGCTCATTTTAGCGTTGTTGCAGCGTTATCGAATGTTTTTTTTCCGATAATCTGTGACCATGGATGAAACGCGGGACCATTAACATACACCTGAGTCCAATAGGCAGTCTGCAGAGTGGTTGGAATTCCACGAAAGCCGACCAACTCGGCTCGGTCGGGAAGGTTTGGACCTCCGTTTTTTGGGCTGCACATGGCATAAACTTCATCGATTATGTGCAGAAGGGAAGCACAGTCACAGTAGAATATCATAACAACGCACCGGCACTCACGCCTTTTAAAAATGATGGCCAAATTGGGCCAATTACGATTCAAAGTTGCTTATCCACCGTATTCTCCAGACTTGGCTCACATCGACTATTTTTTTTTTGTTCGCGGACCTCAAGCGGTTCGCTCCAGGGAAAGAAATTCATGAAAGGCAGCTATGTTTAAGAATAAATATAACTTTGCCGTAAAGCGCTTTGCAGTCCATGTAGTTCGTCTTCTTTTTACGAGGGAAATCGTTGTAGTAAAGTAAATATGAAAAAATAACTATGGTAGGAAGTAACGACTTTATAAGGCTTGTGTTTGAAGTCTGAATGTTCTCAGTAGGTTTGTAAAATTGGTCATCATTTTGAGACACAGTCCGAAAGGCCTCAGTTTAATCAATATCAAAGTGGAGCTAGATTCTACCCTGAAAGATGGTGCTTTTTCACTTACAAGACTCAAATATTTGGTGGCAGAGGTGATCAGATCGGAAATAAAACGAAGTCAAAATTGGTAAACTTAGTATATTAACTGAAAATTTAGATATGAAAGAGCTGAGCGCAAGATGGGTCTCGCGATCACTCACAATGGAAGAAAAACAGCGCCTTAGTTGCCGAAGTTTCATAGCGATTAAAAGCAGTTTTTGCACGACTCATAACCACGTTGAAACATTGGTCCATCAATTCACACATAAAAAGGGGTGCAATCGGCTCAAAAGAAACAAAAAATTATTACATCTGCAAACAAGGGCATGAAGTCAGTTTTTTGGCCTTCGTTATTTCGGTTATCTCTAAAAGCAAAAAACAATCAATAACGGGTATAAAGCGAACTTATTGCACAGCGTTTGACCTTGTGAAAAAGAAATCTGCCTTGGTGGGTAAACAGTTGCCAATAATGCATAGGTGAAGACTGTTTGATAGCGCTTTTGCCCAGCGTCCAGCCTTCGAGCTGGAATATCCAAGGCAAAAGTGTATCAAACTCCAAGGAGTTTATCTAAAAAAGTTTCCACCACGTTTGAAAATACGATAAAATCTGCGTGCCGTTATATGAATTCTTTGCATTGTTTTAGATAAAAAGAGGGACTTAATTCTTCGAAAACATTGCGCTATTTAAAGGTTAAGCTAAGCTCCATCAGTTAAGCGTGCACAAAATAGTTTTCGCACAAATTGTGAGGTCTTGACCTGGAGTCGGCTTCGAGAGAATCCAAAAGCCCGGGTTGGACGTGTAACTTGAAACATCGATTGGAAAATGCCATGAAATTTTTACGGACGTTTTAAATATTGAATAATGTTGTGTCAAAATCTGATCGAAACTTGCTTCTAACTTGAACAAGAATTACAGGGAATGGGAGTTGCTCAGGTCAAGTGAAGTCATCAGCTATGCAAAAGTACTGAACTGAGTTTTGTTCAGCATAACATTTTTTTTAAAGATAAGAAGTTGAATGCTTCTTGAGATTTTCTTAATAGTTAAAACGAAGGAGTGCACTGCTAAACTCACACCTCTAAACAATTCGTTGTGGTTTAACACGATTTAACACAAAAAGCTTTGATATTGAACAATATGGCTTTATCAGATATTTCGTACACATTTAATTGACTTTGGGAAATAAAGTGGCAGAAAATGTATAGATCCTTCAGTGGTGTGTAAGCATTTAAAAACCACTTCAAAGTCTCGTCTATATCAGATTAAAAATTACTTATCCTTGGCTGCGTTAAACCACCACCACGCTACCATCAAAGGCAAATGAGTTTTATAATTGCGAAGCGTTAGAGTATAAAAAATAACGCCTCGGGGGTATGAGTATTTTTAAACATTAAAGACGCACCAAAAAGTGAATACAAAAAATATTTAACAAGCCATTGAAGTAAGAGTTGCCTTACGCACTTAAAAAAATTCGACGGATAAATTAAATCAGAGAGAAATCTCATTACGCCTGAGAGAGAATTAATTTGTTGGAATTTGTAAATGACTACCGCGTTATGTGATGATTTTAAGCATTTTTCAATTTTAGTTTTTTTTTTCCAAAGACCTTTGTTTTTTATGGCACTTGCAATTCGTGTAGGCATACTTTCTATTAATTTCTCGATATTTTCATTTGGAATTTTTGCCCACTCATCTTGTAGTCTAACCCAGAGCTCATTACGATTTTCTTGTTTTTCTTTAATCTACTGCCCACAAATTATTGATAGGATTTAGAGGTTAAGGCTCTGAGCTGGACACTTGAGCGTTTGAAATAACTGCTCCCCAAGCCAGTTTTGAACGACTTTCGCATTGTATTTAGAGTCCTCGTGTTTTTAAAAAATTATTTCTTCAATGGGGTACGCGTACTCATAAATTCTGGTTAATTGGTTTGCAGAACATGGAGGCATTGTTCCTTTTTCATGATCACTTTAATTTTTATTAAAATACCAATATTCCACCAGAAGAAACAGAAGCTTCGTCCTCCGTTTTTCATGTTCTCTTTAACATGGTGTTTTCGAAGGCTTTAATTTGGTCGATGGTAGTAATACTCTTTCGCATTTGACTGAAACCGATTAACTTTTGTTTCATATGACCAAATTACTCGCTTCCAATCTTCAGCAGTCAAATTTTTATGTTCTTTGCAGAACTACTAAAAGCGTGCCTTAACATTTCTGTCCGACAAGGCTGGTTTTTGTTTTTGCTTGACCTTTCTGGCGGTCCGTTCGCTGACATCTATAGTGAAGCATTTTGCAACTGCTTTCAGTGATCTACCATCTTTTTTTTTATTGAATTAAATGAGCGTCGCCATTTGACAAACGTCTTGGTCGGCCTGGATCATTGTAAGCCTACTGCACATTTCTTCCCTTTGTTACTAAAGGAACAGTTTGTTGACAAGGGTATACTCTTTTGCATTTAATCTCGAAGAGGTTCGTTGTTCAAGCAAGGAAAAGATGCTGTTTTCCACTTCCATTGAGATTTTCATAAACCAAAACAAAGAACTGTGGTACTTTTGAGGAAAACAAAAAAACGAAACGCGCAAAATTGAATGCGCGAAGCAATTTCCCATTTACTCTTAATTATCTCTGTTTATTAAGGAATATTTTGGTATTGTTGTACTCAAACAGTCACAGTCAAGTAGATTTATATTTGGTGGAAAATATACATTTATTTTTTTTTTTGATTTTAAAGATATAACAGGAAATTGAAGCCATTGTTTTAAATTTCTGAAACCTGTACTCATTTTTGCTTGCCACTGTATACTCATGACCCGAGATTTATATTCGCGGATTAAGTATCGAAATTACAATTCTAGAGTTAAAGGAGAATGTTCAAATGTATTCTTACAATTTAAGTAGGATGCGTTGGGCTGAACAAAAGGTACAGTGGCGTGCAAAAAATCGGAAACGTCAAAGTTGACCAACTTTTATTTCTTTATAATCTTTGTGTCTTAAAATAAAGAAGTCTAGGTTTCTACTGTACAAACATATGTCATTCAAAACTATTTGCTATGTTTTGGATTTCTTACCCAATTTCGTCGACGACCAAATGTAGTGCTGCTTTTCAACTTCGCTTAGCACGAAAGTCAGATTGGTCAGCGCAAAGCAGTTTTTGCTTTCTTATTTATATATGGTCCCCATCACTGTTCTCCTTGGAATGAAAAATTTCATCCCTCAAACCAAACTGTGACAAAAAGTGCTACAATGTCCCAAGGGTAGCAAAAACTTTTGGTTGTTCGTGAAAAATGTAAGAAATTCTGTCTTATCCTCCATCCGCTCACTACAAGATTTGTGTACAAATCTACTAACGGCTCATTTTGCTGCCAGTTCAACACTCGCAGATCTTACTTTGCCCCTTGTACACAAGCGCGGCTTATGAAACACCTCGAAACATGAAAACTTTTAAATGACTAACAGCACGGTCGACTGGTGATTTGATGATATATCTCACCGAAAAATGGAACCACCTTCTACATCTTTCTGATGAAGACAAGATTCTTAATATTTCAAAAGCATTTGACAGAATTTAGCGTTGGCTCCTTTGCCGAAAATGCGTGCATTTGGTATCAACGAACCTCTTATTCAATGAACTAGAAACTTCATTTCGGGTCCTTCGATTCAAGTTTATTGGACGGTCAGAAATCCACCACATAAATGGTGATGTTCCCCAGGCCTCCATTTTGTCACCAATTCTCTTTAAATGTTCATTAACGATCTTCTGTGTACTACATCATCCAAATCACTAATTCGCTGATGATAGTATTCTCAGTTTTTAACATTCGTTTACAAATTCAAGTCCCTAATCTTAGGCCGGGAAAATGGAACAGCAGTGTATGATAAACTCATTAAATTCCGATATCAACAGCATTTAATCATATGAATCTATGAAAAGAGTGGAATAAATTGAAAAGAAAACCCTCGACCAATATCCATGAATGGTACTTGCCTTGTTCAAGCCGAACAATTTTCAGCACTTGGTATGTGTATTCACAACGTTCTTGGTTGGATTGATCACATGCGATGCAAGAAAAACCTACTCCATCTGATCTGGCTGCCATTTACAAAGCTTACATTCGCCATCAGCTGGGGTACAACTCCCATTTATAGGCAGGTGCTCTTAAGATCATCTTGAGCCTACTTGACAGAACTCAAATTCAAATTATCACAAAATCGATTAACTCTCTTCACCACTCACGCAACGTATCCCGTCCACTCTCAAGCTCAACTCCGGTCGTACAGTCAAGTAAAGAGATTCGTTTTTTGGCCGCACAACACGAATGTGGAACGCTCTTACACGCTCAAATGCGGAAATTCAAAAACAAAGTGCATCAGTACTTGTCTCTACTTCCTCCCTGATACCCTATAAGGGTTGTCATAACCTCATGTACACGCGTAAACGCGTGAAAAAAACGTAGTATCGTATTTTGATCAAACATTGTTTTCTGGTGGGAAAAAGTATTGCAATGGTTGCAGAAATGTCACCCACATCTGCTCCTTCGAGAATAATAGTTTATCGGTGGTAAAGTGAATTTAGAATTGAACAAACAAGCACCAAAGACGCACCGTGCTGTGGAATGCCAAAGGGGGGCAAATGTTTTGAGTGATCGACATGTGAAGTTTCGCGGGTAAGTAGGAACCTCAAATGTTATCAATCACAATCACAAACCCAAAACGATAGCTCCGGAGAAAGTTAAAGTTAAACAATAAATAGAACTTTGCCTAAAAAATCGTTTGTTTTTATCACAAAAAATACCGGGACCTTTCTCTAGTATATTGGAGAATGTGAGGAGGTAGCAATGTAACGAACAGAGGGTTGATTTAATCCAAACCTGAGGAAATGCCTCCAAAGAAATGAAATTTGGTTCGAAGCTCATCCTCTTCTGAGTCGTCTATGTGGCACAGAGAAAAAGTTCACATTTAGCTGATCAACATCACCATCTGGGATTCTATTTTTCCGTGTTTGTATTCGCTGTTTTTTAATTGAGACTTTGGGCTGATACTTTTATCATTGTTAAAGGCAATCGCTCTTATTTCGATTGCAATTAAATAAAATTGATGAAACAAATTGATATCTCATATTGATGTGTCTTGGGAATGCATTCCACAATATTTTTTTTATAGAAAAAAAAGTTCAACGACTTTAGACTTATTTGCTAAGTCCTGTTAACATACTGCTTAAGGTTTTCATTACTTTTCAAGTAATACGCGCGCAATCGTTTCCAGATGCATATCAGATTCAGTCAACAGCGCCTGTCGTGTCAATTGCGTTACACAAACAACAACCACTTGAGACAACAGCTTAATCTCCCGTTTAGCCAGATTCACTGATCCCCCAGAGTCATGGAACCCCATTAACAATAGCAAAGAACCGACCTCGCACGCGCTCAACAGTTATCTCCTTGCTAGACTTTGACCTCAATAAACTTTGTTTGCTAATTTATAACAAATTCGTCTATATTCAGATACACTGGTCGCTGAATTTCTATCTGGAATTGCAAATAATCAACAGCATTGTATATCTGCTTGTTTCTGGGTTCTTCTGGACGCATGTCACCAGTTAATCAATTACCTCGAATTGGGTTGGCCCCTGATTTGATTGCATAAATATTCCCTTATATTTGTCACGACACGAGGCAAAGGCAGCGGAACAACCTGCTTGCCAAGGACCTGCTCTTTGTCATGCAAATCTATTGTAGCTTGCGAATCGAGCCAATCAAAACGTGCGCCATCGCCAATTAAACGAAGAAAAGCACGCAAATTTATGCTCATTACTATGCGGCGCTAGGCGGGAACGGGTTTAGTGCAACGGCGACAATAATAACAAGAATCAAGTGTTTTGTGGTGGTAATTCACAACAATGACTCACTTATTGCGACTGGCCACTGGCCACCAATGCAATAATGCGTCCGAGAAAATGATTTCGAGTGAGCAATGCCTCAAGACGGAAACATGAAACAATATGTGCCAATTAGACGAATTTCCGCGCACATAACACAAGACCTTGCAGAGATTTGATAGTTCACTTTTAGCGAGCCTCTGAGGACAGTTCCAGCACATTTTATTTACATCCTTATTGCAATTTTTTTAAATAAAGAATACACAAACTCACACGGAAGAACTGTTGATTTTTAACCAGGAATTTTGGTATTTCGAAGATTTGTAGGTTTACGAGGAGTGTGAAGATAAATTTCTGATTTCCATTTGGATGGCAACTTACCTGGCAAGATAATCCAAGTGGCAGGCAGGAAGGTTTTTTTCCTCTCGTATTGTTGACTTCCACAGCTGTCGTCCTATTAGTGGGGCATGGAGCACTTGTGGGTCGATTTTAAGTTAAAGTTAATGTTTTTTGTTATTTTGGGAAAGGAAATGGAAGTGAGAGACGCGCACGAAATCTCGAGAAGTTAAAATTTACGTTTTTCTTCTATTTTCTTCCTTTTTGGGGGAACGAGAACAAGTGAGATGAAATTTTTTCCACTTTTTGAAGTCATCTGTCAAGTTTTTTGCCTTGAAGGGTGGCCATGTTGGATTTTGTCATATCTCAATTTGTACTGTTTGTAAGTGGTGCCAAGTCAATGGAATAACTTATTGTAATAGACCTTTCAACAATAAAATTACTGTGAATTCAATGATTGATTTATCGATATACGAAGGTGTATTTATGTTTATTCGTTTATTTTTAACAATGATTTGTTTTGGTTTTATCGCTTTTTAGGTATTTTAATAGTTTCAAGTAATTTATATAATTAATAATTGTACTAGATTTGACAAGTTGGTGCATAGGGTAACTGCAAGTACACTTCAAAGAGAAAATTCAAGATGACAGTAAGTATAGAAGTCTAATTGAAAGACTGGTTTTTGCTGTGCATTAATCCTAAATTCACTACTAATATAATAAATACGAAAGTAGCTCTTTCTGTCTGTCTGTAACGTCTTCACGCCTAAACCGTATTAACGATTTGAGTGAAATTTGGTACAGAGATAGATTGAACCTTCACGAAGTAATGAACTGGATGAAAATTTGTACGGAAGTCCAAACTGACCTTAAACATCGGACTGATGTTTATGTTAAGAAAATGCACCCGAAGCATGTGTAGAAAAACGGTATATTTTACCATTTGTCGTCTTAATTTAAAAACGTCGCAACCGTAAGCATTACTAAGTGTTGCGAGCCGAGTGGGTGGAAATGAGAATAGCGAAGTTAACGGTAGCTCTTAATAAATTCAAATTTAGAGAATGTTGCACGATCACAACAGCTTCGTTAACACTTTCAAAGCAGCGTTAGGAACAAAACCGGGAGAAGATTACAGGTGAGTTATGTGGGGAACATGAAAGACGTACAAATGCACCATAAGTCAACGAAGTCACTGCTGTTCACCAAACAGTTTGTTTCCCGTGATATCATTTTACATACATGGAATGACACATTAACGAGTGAACATGACGCATAAATTTTGCGACGCGTTACAATATCAGCATATGTTAAGCAAGGATTTAGAGCAGTATCACTTTCAAATACCACAAGTCAATCCTGTCACAGACATGGACTTACCCAATAAAAAAGTATCGTACATGGATTTTTATGTCTACATTATCATGATTCGAGAAAAAATCACGATGAAGTCAACTGGCAAATCTTTTGACATGTACGTAAAAGTCGAGAGCGAACGATTACGATTCATATCATTCATTCAAAATAAATTAAGATCAGAGAACTACATCCAAGTTCATGGTGCTGTAAGTCATATGACGTTGAATTTAGATAAATTTTTTATTTTACTTCATTTGAAATTTTCACGATTTATTTTTTACATATTACTTTTTTGTCGATCCTTGCAGTTCAGTAGGCGCTATCAAAAACAAGGTATCCCGAAATTAGTTCAGGGGTGATTCTTGGGTATATTCTAAGAAAAAAATTGTTCTACAGAAAGGGTCACTTGATTCTTGATTAAAGAAAACGCTTACTTTGGTATACCATGACCCATGTTAACGATTATTTCTCTGTTAATACTTATGATAAAAACTTTGTTAAGAAGTTTATTTTAAGAATATTTACTGCCCTTTGTAACTGCACTTAAATAATGTTGATATCTTCTACGGTTGCTCAAATATTAATTTTTCAACTGTGTTTCATTTTTCTTGTCCGTGCTAATTTTTGATTTTGAGTACACTTTCTTTCGAAAAATGCGCATTTATCATAGCGTTTCATTGATTTCTTCTCATGAATGAAACTATAATGGAAAAAATAAATGAAAGACAAGTTTGCCAAAAAACCAATACATTTTCTGACACAGGTAAAAACGAGAATTTATGATTTTTTACCTAAGTTCCTTTTAGCACTTTACAAAAAGAGTTGCTTTCCAAAAATTAATTATTTTCAGGTAATTAGGTATAGAGCTTTATTAGGAAAATTAAATTAACAAAATTGTATAAGATTAGACAAAAAATTTATTCATTTCTTTAATTTTGTATTCCACGGTAACAGTTGTATTAAAGCGCTATTTGAAGTGACTACATTAACAAAACAATAAAACGCTGGTATTATTTTCAATTATAGGTTGTGCAATGGAAATTCATCTGATGCGTGACAAAGATACCCAGAACAATATCCTTACTGACGACTGCCTGGTGAAGAGGTATTTGAAAGTACATTTCGAAGGCTTCGAGAAACTGCATCAGTTACAAGTGCACGTAATCACGCATGATCTCCAGAAGTAAGAAAAATATTGACACATTTTATTATTAGTATTAACCCAAGAACCACCCCTTAAATTTTCATTGACTAACTACGGGACAAAACAAACCGATAAATGCTGAGAGTACTGATATTCATCAATTTATTGGAGTGCTTTTATACACTTCTTTAGTGCGCATTTTTAATGTAAGGAACACTACGCCACTAAAAAATTTGAGCGTTTAAGACATTTCAATGACAACTCCAAGATGTTGTCTTAAGCCCAGCCCGGATGTGATAGGTCTAAGCCACGCTTTTCGAAAGTGATCCTGGAAAAGTACTTAGCTCTAGATGACCAGATGTGCTCAACCAAGGATGGAAGCATTCTGAAGCCATACATGTCGGCCAAACCTCACTTATGGGTCTTCAAATTGTTTCTTTTTTTGCGTCGTCAGTGGTTTTGCCTACAATTTCGAAATTTACAGTGGTCACGAAAATATTTTATGCGAAGACGAGCCATAATTGGATGCTACCTCAAATGTTGTTGTGCGTTCCGCGCTGAAACTACCAAACAATTGTAACTACTATTAAACCTACTTGCCGTTTATCGAATTTTCGGCAAGGAGAGGCTATAGTCTTGGAGCAGTGGCGAGAAAAAGAGTTTCGAATTGTAAACTTCCCGATGAGACCTTTTTTAAGTAACAACTAAGGGATACTTAACCACCACCACAATATGGTATTCAGATTTCAACAGCTGCTTTGAAAGACAACAGAATCACGGAGAGGCGCCGGCTACGTGAAACAGTTTCCTCAGAGTGCAGGCAGTTCAACAGATACTACCTGCAAGTTTTTAATTGCCTCTAAATTAAGTTTGAACTCTTCGAAGCCTCAACGGTGACGCAGTGTATAATTTTCAGTCGAAATTAATAATGTGTTAGGAAACAAAATTTGCTCTCAAAGTAACTAATTTGTTCGCTTATATTTCGGCCCCATTTCTTCGAGAGCGCCGCAACATGAGTACACGGTTACTGGGACTAATGAGCGATCCAGAACCAGGATAAACGATTGCCGATTTTCACTGGCCAGCTATGGCTATGCCCAAATGCATCAACAACAATGGCGGTACCAACTTGCTCTAAACCATCATAAAAATTACAAAAAAAAAAAAAAAACGAGTGATTTTGGACCACCCTGTATAATAAAAATCTTTGCAAGCAAAGACAATTGAACTGACGATTATTATTGGCTGATGGAAATCCTTCAATTGTCATTGCGATGTTATGAATCCAATAAGCCGACGATGCGAGCAGACTAATGACCTCTAACCTCACCCAACATGACATGCCTCATTCGTTTATAAATTAACATGAATCTGTTGTAATTAAATTTGTGTTTCTCATTTAAAGTTCTGCCACAACCGCATCGCACAATGCTCCAACATCAATCCTTCAGTCTCATTCTTGCGGTAAGCTACAAACAATTAAACAAATCATCGTCATCATCATTATCATTGTCTTAACCCTTGGCTGCCTGATTGTTGTTTGCATTAAAGCTCAATCCCTCAACTCGCTGCTGTTCCTGAGGCTGCTCCAACTCGTGGTTATTCTACTCCTAGCAATATCTGACGACGAGGCAGCAACTATGCCAAGTCGTGAGTCCTTCTCTATTGTATTTTAATTGTATTTTAATAGTCAGTTGAGCCAGTAAAACAGTCGTAGTTGTCATACAGGCGGCTCGGGCTGATGTCGTTCAGCCCTTGGTGAGGGTAGTTCAGGACGAGAGACTCAATTAATTGTGCTGCATTATAATCTGCAGCGTTGGACTTCATCTGCCTCGGCAGCATTAAATGGACACAAAACGTAGGAAAAAGTGCAGCTCCTGGCGGAAAAAAAAATGCGGAGAGACATTCTTTGTGGTGGCGATGTGATGGTGCACAGGAATTGCAGTGGTTGAGAGAGCCTTGGCCACAACATCGGAGGAAAACAATATCATTTTTCTGTCGCATTTTTGAACATACCCATTGTCGCCAAACTCATTTGTTTCCAATTCATTTGGCGCTCACTTCTTACGACACACGTTTTGTACGTTGAATTTTTTAGAATTTGTTTTTGGGACTCATCCCGGTTCAGAGGCATCTAAATAGTAAAGGGTGGGGCATTTGTTGATCACACTGTATCACACTTTTAAGGTACGAAATGGATAACTTGAATACAAGCACGAAATGGAAATGTTATAAAAGTAGAAGCGAATCAGTGCGGAAATGAATAGATTGGGTTATGTGAGCTTTCGTGCTCTTTTAACCCTTTTTAAAATAAGGTCAAGTAACTTAAACGTAAAGATCTAGGTTACCAGGGTTTTAAAAACATTTTTCCTTCTCTACGCAGCTTCTTTAGATGCTTTTGGATTCTTCTAGATAAATTAAATTTAGGATAAAGTGACCGGAGTCTGGCAACGACTTTTATAAATTCAGAATATGGAAGTGCCCAGCATTTATGTTTGGCCAGTGCGCACAAATTTAGAGCGAATGGCTGTCATTACTGCATGTAGAGAGCTTCCTGGTTCTTTGCTGAATGTGAGGTTTCCAGGGCGCTTAAGAGTTAAGCGTATTTGCTTTTCCACGACGACAATGGAGGAAAAGGTATGGTAATTGAGATATTATCTCTAGCAAGTGAGGATTTTCTTTCGAGCAAGTTATGATTCTAGCAACTTGGGGCTAAATCTCACATCGGCCATCCGGCAGTTGATGTATTGCACACATTTTCAATAATCGTATAATTAGTCGTTTTGGTGATTATACTTCGGAGCTGCGATTTGACATCCTTGGAGTACCATAAGATACGATTCAGGCACTTAAGCACAATACCGGTCAAATTATTTATGACATAATGTCGCAACTATATTCCATAATCGGCAGGGTTACTACTACCAACAGCAAACCTAACTACATTCATAGATTCAAGTGATCGGCAAAGAGACCAGAGAAGAAAGACTTTGGGTTTCTTAAAGACCTTCAGCAATGTGGTTGATTCCATGAGCTGTCGGAGTCTCTTTTAGTACCAACTTATGAGAGAGGTGATTTTATTCACAGAAAAGCCTGGATACCAATTTGAGAGCTTACCGTAAAGCCAAAAGTCAATGAGTCGCAATATCAACGTCTTCGTATCCACTTCCAAAGACAATACAAGACAGATTGAACACAGATGGCAGGCATAACATCATTCATCATCATCATGTCATCCACGGAAGATAGTTGACATCACCAACTAGCATCGTCTTTTTGCAAGTGAAACCACATGTCTTTCGTAACCATACCTTCGATTTGGGGTTTAAAAAATCTGTTAAAATTTGGCTTTAGCGATGAGTACTGACGGTTGAAGTTACAACTTATTCAGTATAGCCCACCAAACCACAATGACTTTTGTGGATGCAAAGGTCTTCCGAAATCTACGAGAGAATTGAAACTTTCTTGTATGCGCCAATGAGCCTCATCGCTGAAGAAAATTCTATGTGATAATTTATGAAACTCGGTGATTAGGGGAATGAAACAAATTTCTCACAAGTTTAAAATATTATTTGATGCAGACTTACTGGAGATATGTGTGCATCTATAATTCTGACATAAGTTTTTGGCAAATTCATGCAAGGAATTCATCCCAAACCGAGTGAAAATCCGTTTGGAATTCGTTGATTAACTTCAAAACGCAGTGGTCCAACTCCAATTTCCTACACTAACGCGTGTCACATCTGTGTACGAGTTTTGCTATTGCAACTAAAGATATTGATCATTGTGATATTTTCTTGAAAATAAATAATTAAAGACATGCGTATCATGTGATTCTGGGGCGTGTCTAAGTTATTGTTGTCAACTTATAAAGAGATTGAAAAAAAATTTAAAAATTAGAAAAAATGTATCAAAACATTGAATATCCTTGTGTGCCTCAAATGCGTAATCAACACACTCATCATTCAATGTTTACATTTTTTTTTTTATTTTTCAACCCTGTATCTTAAGTGATTTATTGAATTGCTGGGACAATCATAACTACAACAAACATCAAAATCAAATAAAATACTTTTTTTCATAATTCATTTTTAGAATATGACATTGTATATAATTTTTTCGGATTGAGAAAAATGACGCCCAAGTTGAGTTGGGATTATTTGAAAATGTTTCCCGTTAAAAGTGTCTTTCTGAGGAAAAATACCATTAATTTATACTTTTTTTTAAATTTTGCCTTTGAAATTTTATTTCTCATTTATCTTAACAAATTGAGTCAAACATTTAATTAAGGAATGGTCTCTTGACCTTAGAAAAAGCAATATAACATTATGGTATATTATTTCGTTAAATTTTAATCCTTTTCTTTCTATTTAAATCCAATTTTTCAGAAAATTACTTCATCCACCTACACGAAGGAAGATAGACCCCCTCCCATACTCCCATACGATCAATCTGCATAGCTCGCTTCGTGGCGTTAAATTAATTTTGAAATTTCTGATAGCCAACTTATTGGCCTTAAATTGTTTTGTTAAAAAAAACACGTTTTTAATCTTATATTATTATGTTTAATTGTTTTTATAGCCGCCATAGTAAAGGGTCTATCATTAAGCGCTTCCTATCCATACATTTAAATTAAAGAAGGTGTTTGTGAGATATCATCGTAATTTTTTAATTCGTTTGAATAGCCTATCGATGCCATTATATGTGGAATATAATAGCATCGTCCGTCGCGGCTGCTTTAGGTGGCGCGCATGCCATGTCCAATTTTCTGTGACTCTCGCGCATAAATCAGGCTGAATTTAACCAATGGCGTGGGTTATATTGTGTGAGGGCCGCTTTGGTTTGTGATTTACTCGCAAAGACATGCGACTTCAGAAAACCCGATAAGAAAAAGTCTAACGGGGTCAAATCGCACGATCTCGGTGGTTGTTCACATCATCTCCACGTGAGATGACCATGCCCTCGAATCGCACGTGCAGAATTCCTAATGTGGCGTGGTGTAAACCACACGTGGTTGGTATTCATATGATCCAATTTAGGCCAAAAGAATTTGGTAATCATCGACCTATAATTCGCCGGTGACGTCCTGTCCAACGTCGTTCTCAAAGTAATATGGACCGATGTCGCCGCCGGTCCAAAATCCACACCGAACAGAGTCTTTTTCAAGATGCATGGGATCTTGGATCTAATGTGGATTGCTATCGTCCCAAATTCTACAATTTTGCTTGTTCCTCATCCATTCATCCAGAAATTTATCCTTGCGAAGATGATTTTTCGATGAAAATTGGAGTCAGTTTCCAACTGCTCCAGAGCCCATTCAGCGAACATACGTCGTTGTCTGTTGCCTCGGGTTCTCCTGCACACTTTCACCGACAGTGGGGATATTTTCGGCAGATCTTGCGTTTCGTCGACGTACATCACACTGCGAATAGTCCTCTCGGTAGGGCAATTAAGGCGACCGTAAAATGGGCGAAGCTCGCGGAACTTTCTCCGACAGAATGCTCATTTTGATAAAACAAGTTTTTTGGTTGCAGCTGTTGTTGAACGCTTAATCCATCAATGGTGATTTGGGAAAAGACTGAATAAATGGCAGCCAATTTGACAGATCAACTTTCAAAGCTCGGAAGTCCCTATTGGAAGACCCTTAAGTATAAATTTTTTGAAAATCGAAGTGTTTACCTTTAATGTTTCAGGAGATACAGCGCTTAGCTGAGGCTAAGTAAAAGGGTTCCGTTGGCAACCTTTGAGAACGGAAGCCTTTTGTGTGATAAGAATGGTTGTTCTACAGTTAATGTTGATTTAGTGTTAATGTATGTGAGGAAGTCACATGCAAAAGTGAGCCTCATGTTCGATGAAAATTGGTTATCCAAACCCTGATGTTTAAGCACCCAAGCGACGTTTATTCCGCATTCATCTGGCTTCAATTCTTGAGTGAGTCGAACTTTATAGGGCTGTAGATGCAAATTCAAATGCGAGTCTAAATGGTGTGCTCGCCATGAAATCTATAAATTTGGATCTTCTTCAGATGAAGAACTATCTGAGCTAGACAAATGCTTTCGTTTGCCATATGTGATTGAAACAGTGATGTCAAATCCGGACCACGAATCGGATGACCCTTTAACTCCTGCAGAAGAGTGATAGAAATCGAGATCTGTAGCTCACTTTTCTTTTCGAAGACTGCGAGTGGTAATTCGTGGATCGACGTCAACCTCTCCTGTTTCCTTCTATTTGCTGGTTTTAAAGTCTTTTTTCTTGACTGTTTTTGCTCTTGATTGGAGTTTAGTTTTCGTTATTATTATCTAAGACCCTACAAAATAAAAACAATTTTAAAAAAGCTTATCACTTATAATCCTCGCATGCTCACATAATTCGGATGAGAAAGTTGGTCGACTCCATCCATAATATAAATATGAGTAATTATTTCGCATTTTATACAAGGGCGGTCACATCACAGAATCGTACTCGTATCTGTAGAGAACCTTCATATCAAAGGGCTTATTAAACTGACGCTCTTCGACTCCACTTGCCAATCTGAGGCCACAGATTATTTAACCATATTTATAAATACTTTCTTGCTTCATGGCAAGGACTGTGCAATGACGAAGTTCGTGATGTCGTCGTCACGGCTGCATTGTGGCGAGACTGGTGTGCGGTTCGTTAAGAAATCACTTTCCGCAGCAGCGCTGTAATTGAGCGAAGGAGGGCAGATGGTTTGGATGTTGTGAATGCCAAGTTGCTTACAGGTGAAAAGTTCAGCTTATTTTTTTTACGTTCTTTTATCACGGCATCTATTCAAATTCGTCTTTTTTTTGCTTCCTTCAAAAGCTTTGACATTTTTGTTTAAGGATATTTTTTTCACCCTTTTCTTCCGTCACGAGGAATAGGAGTGTAGTTGAGAGTTTTATCGCACTAAAAAAAGTTTATGTTGTCTGTTAATGAGGCTGCTACAAGTTTTTATATTTTTTTTCGCTTCCCTCATTTGCCTTAGTGTCCTGGAGGAAAGGAGTTTATTTTACTTTTGGCACCTTCCTTCCCAAAGTGAGTGGGAAAACTCAAAGGACAATGTGCGAGGGCAAGTAGGCGTAAACGAGAGGTTTGGCATATAATCGAGAGAAATAAGGATATTTAAGACTAAAGTGATGAATGGTGGGCTGTGCTGAAAGGATCTAGATGGTTTCGAGTCTGACGGGAAAATGGGATCTTTTGGTCCAAGGTAAGCTGACGGCTTGGCTTTGAGGATAAAGCTTTGTGTATTCCTTTTGTATGTTTATTTTTTTTTTAGTTTGAACTAGGAAACAATTTAGGATTTTAATTATAAGGAACCCGGTTATTTTTTCGTTGGGCTGTCATTTTATTATTCTGACAAATTAAAGGGTTTGTTGGTATGCTTTTAATTGTTTCCATGAAACCAATGAATTTTTAAAAGGTTTTGTCACATGTTAGCAAGTGGAAACTTGAACAAAAACACTCGATAAATTGAATTCGGTCCAAAAAAAATCGGGAATCATGGCGCGATAACGATGGCCATTCAGTAACGTGACGATCTTAATCGTCGACGAAAAAATATGGCCCAATAACACCGTCGGATTATTTTTCAAAAGGTCCATGGTCCTTAATCCTTGAATCAGCTTATTCTTGTATGGGTGTAAACCAAGATCCTTACGCAAAATACGCCATAAAGTGGTCTGAGCGATGCCCAATTTTTGAGAACGCCTTGGAATTGACTGATTTTGATTGTTTGCTACGGACGCCTGAACGGCAGCGATATTTTCGACAAATCCGTTGTCTCACACGGCAACATCACACAACGAATATATAGACTCAAATTGTTGCACTAAACTTGTTATTGCCGGTCTACTATGGCGAGAAGTACGACCGAAAATAAGAGCTCACGATCTTAAAGTTGCGGACACCGACTTGTTGCTCGTTCGTATACTTTACCATGATGAAAATGTTGAGTTTGCTGAATGAAATGACAATGACAGTTTGATGTCTAGTGAAAGGGAGCGTTCACAAAATAAATTTAAAGTTGTCAAGTCCCTATTGGAAAATCCTTAAAATTAACGTATGGAAGAAATTACGGAAAGCAATAGATAATAAGTATGAAAAATTTCCACGTAAATTTTAGTTAATAATTATTCGGAATTTGCGATTACCGGAATTCAGAAAGTAGATATTTAAAACCTTAAAACATTAACAATACAGATGACGGATAGGAAGAAATTTTAAGTCATAGAACATAGGCAAAGTTTTCTCAGAACATATGTAATACTGTAAGACCAATAGATGTTGTATTTTATTCCTATAGGTGCCTCCGCAACAAGCAAAAACATTTTCCAGCTTCATATGAAAAATACCATAGTAAACAATTTTTTATTAAGGTAATTGAACAGATGTTATTTTAATATAAAAAGTACCTAAATATGTAACAAAATAGCTACTGAAGGGATCTATATGATTCGAGAGGCTCAGCCCTTTTAAGTTGGCTAATATAAGAAGAATATTGCGGAACACTTTATAAAGTGCTTTGGTTTAATCTTAGAATAAACCAGCAGTACATTAAAACAGAACTGTTTAACTGCATCTTCAGTTGTTTTACACTTTGGAAGCCAAATTGCGTCGCATTTTAAAATTTGATTTTTGTAAGATCACTCACCAACCTGTTTTTTACAAGCTTTTTAAAGATTTTGATAAAATTTGGAAGAAGTGATCTGGGCCTGTAATTGCACATTTCTAAAAAAGAACGTTTGTTAAAAGAGGTGCAACTTCTGCACGCTTCAGTTCAACTTGAAAATTCCTTTCAAAAATGCATCGGTTAAACATGGATGCCAATACAATACCTTTTTAACAGAGATATTTGAGATCCCGTCATTTATACATGAATTTTTATTTCTTAGAGTACTGATTACCCTTTAAACTTCAAGTGGAGATATATAGTATACTTAAATATAAAGATTCTAAATATAAAAAAATTGATTCAGCAAATTAATGAGCTGATGCGCGGATAGGAATGTAGTCTATGTTCGTAAAATAACACTTATTATTAAACCAACTTTTCCTCGCTATAATTATCAAGTAACTCGACCTCTTAAACTTTTTTTTTATATAATCCAGTAGCCAGGCTGCTAGGTTTTCCCTAATTTCAACGCAGCTTAATACTTTTAGGAGCATGTTGTGATTAAAGTATCAAAAATTGAATTAAGTTCAAAAAAGAACAAGACATGGAGTGTTTTTTAATGAGGCTTTGGTTAATTGTTAATTTTTCCTGAATTTTATTCGAACTTTTGTAACTTTCAGAAGTCGGCCAACCACAAGTTTATTTGTCAAAAACTGCAGTTCGAAATTTGATTTTCAGCTCCTTTAATCCATTAACCATTTGTACGAATCTTGGGGAACGGCAGTGCCCCCGCTAAAATGAGCCAAGCAAAGCGCAAGAGCACTACCTACCTTTTCTCGAAGCGCTTCGTCGTTTTTTGAACCCTTATAACTTGGGTTTGAATTAGCCAGATATGTTGTCAATAGTGGACTTATTAAACATATAAAGTTTGAATAGCATACCACCTTTACTTTAGATTTTATAGATATCTAAAAAAACCCTGATTTCGTCACTGACTCACTGATAGAGATAGATAGTATATATTTTCTTTTCATCTATAAATTACAATGGAGGTTGTCCGCACAATTCACACAAAGATTCGATATTTAAACTAAATCTTTCTACTGAAAATTAATTAATTTTAATTTAAATACTTAACAGAGATTTTCTATTTATGAACTCAGTAATGATCATCAAAATTCTTAGGGTATTTCCTATTAAAGTTGTAACTTTTGTCCCCCAACCCCTTATACTAAGGAATGGGAGTTTGTACGAGACATGTTATTTTGACGCTAGAGGTCTGATCTGATCTGAAAATTGATGCCACATATTTTGACTAAGATGTAGAGCTTGTGAAGTTAGGCCTTGTAGAGAAGTGGCGTGTAGAATTAGAAGCTTGGCTCTATATGAGATCTGATACATTTTTGACAGTGCGAGTCATATGGTCTTATCTTGGCAACAATTGACATGAAAATGTTGTTGGTCGGTCATCTTTTCAACAATGGTTTGGTCGCAGAAGACTTGCCAGGATTCATTTTTGGCACTCCTTATTTGTGTAGTGTAGAAGTTCAGCTACCATACCCAAAAATAAATATGCGAAACAAAGTTTAACTGAAATGTGTACTTTATTATTTGAAATCTATTTACATCGTCCAAATCTGGGCCTTAATATTATTCCCTATATATATTTTTTTACACTCACGAAAAAATTATATTTAATAAGATTTGTCTTTTCTTTTTTAATTTTAATTTAAGTTTTTATAATTGATTAATTCAATTTAAGTTTAAATGTTTTGAACACGCATTTAATTTGCCTTTGAGTCAAAATAATTGTTAATTTATTTAGTGCACAGCTAGTGTTATTTGCACTATCATTAATTTATATGTTAATATAAATATCTCATGTTTATACATTTCTGTTTGTCTTTCAATAAGCTGCATAGTTTGTGAAGATACGTTTTTTTTTTTGTTATTATATTGTATATTTTTTTTTATTTACAAAATGTTCCTTTTCTCTTATTTTAAAATTAATCTTGGTTTAATTTTTTGATTTTAACAATTTTTTGATGTAAATTTATTTACTGTATATATTTTATTTACATGCGATTTTGATTGTTAACAATGTTGTTTTGTTTTTTTTTTCAACGTAACAAAACAAATATTTTAAATTCCGATTTCACTTTGTCGGACGGAATTATATGTTTTTTAATTAATTGATGATGTTTGTTTAATAAAAAACATTTATTTAAATTGGTAAACAGATTTATTTTTTGTGGAAGTACAATATGAATATTAAATAACTTTCTTTTTTATAACATAAAATAAAATATAATATTTAATGTTTTTTGGTTTTAGTTTTTGTGAATTTCAACAAAACTTAATGAATTCACAAGGGACTGGTAGGCTTATCTAAATATATTTTTTTTATTTTAACAGTTAATTATTTTATTTAGTTTTTTATGTTCACACTTTTGTTCTGCATTTGTTATGTTTGTGGCTTTTTATATGTTTACACTTTGCTTGCATATATTAAGTATTAAATTATTTATTGGAGAGTGTTTTTTTTTCTGTTTTTATTTAATTCTATATCTAATGATAATAAATGATAATAATGTAAAAATCGTATCTATGCTTGTATGTATGATTTTTGTTTAAGCAAACTATCTGGAAAAATATCTTGCTGTCATCCACGTTGAGAAGAACAAAAGGATGCTGTGAAGCCGCAAGCGTTTTGCTATTCGACCAGCTGTATTCGGTGAGGTAACTAAAAAAAAATAAAAAAATAGAAGAACATTATTATTTTTGTAGTGTAAATGAATTCAGTGTTTTAGCTAGATATCAACGGTCGATGGCGTAGTGGATATAAGGGGACATGCACTGCGAATCATAAGATTGATTCTATAATTTTTAATCGGCGAAAGTAAGCTCGAGCATGATAAAGTCTAGCAAACTTTAGCTTAGCTAATACAAGGGATCAATCAAACTTAATTCGTGCTTGTCTTTCCGAAAAGTATCCGACCTACTTTAATAACTCAGCGCTTGTGTTAATTTTCGTGCCCCGGCTATTGGCATTCTTAGGTATATGCCCATTTGACAGAATAGCACGTTTTTTCACATCCTGAATCAGTCCTGGAAATCAGATTTCGCAATGGCCTTTTTGCGCACTCGTTGAAATATCTTTAATCGTCTCGATGTCCTCAAACCCATGTCTTTATTGCAGCATTTCTTTTCAAGGTTCAATAATCTGACCTTACCCTCATTTTTAGCAATGAACATACTTACCAAGGTGTCCCGACGATAAATACGGCATTAAGAACGTTCGTGAGGGATAACTGGTTACGATTACGTCCTGCAGAGGTCGCTTCAGACCCAGAGATATGAGGACAGACCTGGTTCTATAGTATAGACTCGAACTGAGGGCGACCGATTGTCCATCTTTTCGTCGAATCTTCGAATTTATACATTTTTCTTCAATGGCACTTATCCGATTGGAGGTGGGCGGTAAAGAATTAAGCTTAAAGAGAGAAGAAACCAATGCCATTGAATAAGGAACCAGGAGCAGGAGTCATTCTGTTTCATTACAGGAGGAAATTTTTTACTTTTGCAACAAATGGTTACTCTCACAATCCTTACAGGTGATGCACAACCTTTGCATACGATTCCAACTTAACCCATACCCCATTGATCAACCAGAAAATTCCCCAAACTCTATTTATATCATGACAAGCAGCTGTCATAGATGTTACTCTATTTAGTCGAACGTCGCTGTCGTCCATGTCGCACGTCTTCTTATTTTCGAATTCCTTCTGACATAATTGAGTTTCGTCGCTCATTTAAAGGGCTTATCTGTCTGAATGGACTGCAGATTTCCATAATTTGGCTTAGCAAAACTTTTTACTTGCCGACACACCAAGGACGACACAATCTCTGCCCAAACATCCTCATTTCGTAGTCCAATCATAGCCAAACCAAAAACTGAATCAAACCAGCTAATCCCTGAATTGGGAAAGAATTTCCTGTAAAAGGCAAACAATTACCGGCCTTAGCAGCATACGTGCGCCTTCTTTAACCTTTGGCAGAAAATTTATTAGCACAATAAAGGATCTCGGTAAAGCGAGCGTGTCTTACGCTCTGGCTGCACTCATAAATATAAACAAGTGCGAGAGGAAATTATGGAATCTAATTATGTGGGTGCGAAGGTATGTGAGAGAGTTCCTGAAGAAAATTAATTCGCCAACATTAAGGAATAAAGTTTCCACTTCATCATCGGAATATCTCGCAGGCTTCCATTTTGATTCGCAGGATGTGAGCCTTGGTGCGCGCAAATGTACATGTATGTTTAACGTGTGCATCTGGCTGTATACGTACCGTACTCGTATATCAAACTTTGGTTTTGTGGGATGTTTATGTTTTGTTTATGTGTGTTTTTGGATTTTTATTTGATGAATATATGTTACAACAAGGCTCCATATGGTTGGGCGTTATGAGTTGTGCAATCGTTTGTTAAAGGGTCACGGGCATGACTGCAGAGCGAACCGAAGGAATATCAAAGCAAAGTTCAAATACTGTTAGGAACTGCTTGCCATTGATGAAGACTTTGCTAACTTATGAATAAAACATCTCTTAAGAAAGATATGAAACGAGATCCTTCAAAGGGTTTGGATAATGCAAGTCTAAGACGCGTAATGTGGTTTATAGACACGAGGAATTTGAGAGCAATCAAATAAATTTAAACTCATTTGAAAATCATAGATTTTAAAAGGTTTATTAAGTCCAAAGTACCACAACCCAATAAGACGGACAACAAGTACAGTATAATGACTTGACAATAAGTGTATAATTTGAGCTTGTCTTTAAATCGTGTTTAGCATGCATACATGTTTGTGTCTTACAAACATACGTTCAAGGGGTTTGAATACCCTAATACTTCTAGCACAGTGAGGTAAAAGGGGCAAGTACTGATAGCATTGTTTTTCAGCTGGGGAGTGTTCCATGTTCCGAAATTACAGATGTCTAAATAACTGGAGCACCGTTTATAAGAAACAGAACAAGAAAAGTTTCATACCACCGTCCAATACTTATTTTTTGATATTTTGATATTTTAAATTTCTCCTACAAATGCATCACGGGAATTGAGTCTTGAGTTCCCTTGCGAGTGTCAATATTTGCGGTAAATATACCAATATTTTTTAACTGCGTGGATTAAGAAAAAGGAGGTGACAGACAGACGGACAACAAAGTATAGGGTTCTGTTTTTTTTTTTGAGGAAAATAATAAAATATGAGACGGTATGGCAGGTAACGTCGATCAAAAGGCAAATGATGATATCATCGTAAAAGTCGGTAACTTGAGGAACTGGCGAAAAACACATCTCTTAATATCCGCCGTTATTTTCTCACACCAATTACTGTATGAACGATAGTTTTCTTGAGGCAATCTTCGTATTGTCAACAGATCCGTTGACTTCCACTTTGCCATATTTTGCTTTAAAAAAGGTGGTTATAGACCCAAATAACGCTTCCCTTCTATGGGAAGGGAAGCTTCTATGAGCTTCTTTCATATTTTTGTAATTTAAGTTCTGGCAGGAGTTAAATTGGAAAAAATATGTTAACACGTCTGCTGTGAAAGCATAACACCGGCGTGACTGAATGATGACCCAATATTTTCAAACGCAACAATCGCATCTGTTAGTATTTCAGCTTATGGAGAAAAAATACTGCGAATTGAGCGAATGCGAATAAGTCAATATCTTATTCGTCTACGCTATACAAATGGTTCTGAAGTCCAAGACATAACACCACCTTTCATTTCCAATCAGGAAGTTCTCGTCGATTTTTGGAATTCAAAATTTTGACACACCCCAACGTTTCAAGGACCCAAGAGTTGAGAAGGATGTCTGTGTGTGTACATGCGTATGAACAAAATCAAGCTATCGAATTCAACTCGGTTTTCTTCGAAGCTATGATTTTTCACTTTATTGTAAAAAATGTTTGCCAACAGCTTTATCGATATTACTTTTATTAAGCCGAATGACCAAGTTAGCCTTTTACAAAGAGACAAAACGTGCAACGTTTTGAAGTTGCAATAAATCTTTTCGTATGGCTACTCCACCTTCATGCAAAGCCTCGAGACAGAGCAAATTAATAGCAAGTGGTCCCAGTTGAAGTTAAAGCATAAAAATACAACACTCCAAAATTTAGTAATTTCACCATATTTGTGGTTTCTTATTGTGAACTAAATGTTAGAAGTCCATAAAAAAAAGACATAAAAATAATCGGAAATAGGTGTGATCCCCTCAAAAATCGAACTGACACTTTTTACCAGAAAGAAAAAGATCCCATGCTGAACCCTTCCTTTTCTCAAAAACAAGACCTTCCACCTCTCGACTTAGACTAAGTGATTTTAAACCATCTTGACTAAAATCTTTTATGCAAATAAAAATGAGAGACTGAAATTAACTCTTCACATTATAATGCCTCAGTGCTTTTTCCGGAGCTTCGAAAAATGTCGAAGTCTCATAATTATATGAGTAAAGATGAAGTCAGTTTACTTTAGCTATTTAGACAAAGCAATATACAAAAAAAAGTAAAGGAAAAAATTCCAGTCTTAGAAGTAGACAATTAAAATCTGTTTTAAAAAACACTATAAACTGTACTATATAAACAAGCAAACAATTCCTGGCTCTTTATTATTGGCAAAAGTAACCACTGTCCATTTTGCCATTCGAAATGTGTTCCGTAAATTGCTAACCATATACAATGATATCTGCATAGCTGCGCTTATGAATATGAAGATGAGACTATTCAGGTAAGCCAAATTTGACACTTTGATCTTCAAGCATAAATGAGATGTGTAATCATCATTCGACCTTCTTTTACCCTATCTAACCAAATGGAAAGTTCATAATTTTGGCAGGGCAAATCGCACACACTTTTTTCTCTTATCCTTCTATTTCCTATGCGCAAAGTTTATTTTAAGGTAAGTCATTAGTTCTAATAAAAAGAAAAGCATCCTCTAAGGTTCGCATTAGCAGGACCAAAATTTTAAGAACGTACTTGGCTCACATAACCGAGGATTCCCATTCGCTTGAAATTTACAACTTGCTTTCAAGATTTCGAGCTTCAATAGAGTCAAAGAGTTCATCTGTAAATGCAATTGACCTGTTTTATTTTTATATCTTATTAATCTCAAACCGAAACCAATTTGGTTTATTTCATTGTCATCTGTAATAAATTGTATCATATTATATCCTTGAACGCATTAATTATGAAGAGAAAAAAAAAAACGAAAGTAAGCAACCCACCCACAGAAGCGATAAGGTATCCCTTACGCCTACATCCAATCAGCTTCGAATGGATACACTTGCCGCAGCTCATTGATTAATTGTAATTAAAGTGATATAAAAGAAAATTTACAAACAAACCACAATGGTTGCGATAATCACCTCGTGAATGCCCCCACCATCGTAAACTCACACTCTCATCCACATTTGGCCAGGACGAAAACATTAAAATTTTTATAACGAAGCCATAAGCAGTATTAAATACAAAGCGTTGCAATAAAATTTAAATCAGGTATAAAATCGACCCAATAAAATGGTTTCCTTTAAGTCCAATCTACACCGGAGTCGTCCTTGCTCACCCCTACGTTTAGAGCACAAACAATATACTCGTACTGTTACCTCGGGCAAGGATTTAACCTTTTCTCTTTCGTTTACTGTGTGTCCTTATATTTTTTTCTTGCAGTTCCTATTTCGGTGTAGGGTGTGGCTTCATTTGTGTTTATATTGCTAGTAAGCGAAGAAATTGTGAGGGGTGATCGGGTAAAAGCTTTTGGCCAAGATGAGTCCTGAAAGTGTCGACCCTTTTATGTGGAGCAGCTGGAAAAGATTGAAGTGAAAGCAAAACTCTCAAGAATAAGGAAATCGTATGTCAAAGCCGCTGGATGAGTACTTTCGCTGGCGCTAGGTTTGCACTTAATAAGCCATGGCTTCTTACAGGATTTGAAGCAGGGCATTGGAACAACCCGCGCTATTTTGTGGTAAGAAAGGTTTGGAAATGGCTGGAGTGTTTTTCAAGCCGAAAACGAAGTCATCCTTTGGGGAACGGAAATGAACAAATGATAATACGATGAAAGATCTGATAGAATAAGACTCTGGTATCAATATGGTTGAAATCTGAGTTCAGAGAAACTTAAGATCATGTCAAAAGTCAATCCGGCCAGCGACGACATCAAGTCAAATTTTCAATCTTAGTCGCAAAGTTAATTGAGGATTTTAATAATATTAAGAGGTAAAGGACTTTTGGCTTCATAAGCTTGCAAATTCTATTTGAGACAATGGCGGTTTCATCTTTAGAACACAGGTTCTATTTCGCACCACTTTTACCAGCATATCCGGCCGTATTTCGGCAATAACTTCCCGATTGTCGGCTACTCGGGTAGCAATTGAAGCTGGTATTTATTGACAGGTTCATTGCTAGAGTTAATTAAATTACAAATTAATTTAATAAAAATTTGGCCCGCTTTTTTTTTGTTGCAATGCATTTTTATTACATTTTACTTTATTGTCACTTACATGCTTGGAAAAGAATGCTTAAACTAGCTTATTTTTTGAGTGCCGTGCCCTCTTTTTTTTGTTAAAACCCAATCTTAATCTTCTTTAATCTACTTAAGCTGCCCGTGTCTTTCTATGATGTTTACTTCTAAGGGGTTATAATGAGTAAAGGAAACCACGATGGAGTCTCTTCTTGGTTTGATACTGCCCTACTGTACCGGAGGTTCTCCATGGAGTTACGTGCAACGTCTCGGAAAAAAGGCCTCTGCGGGATTGAGGCGCACGATATCATGGCACATATATTTAGTTGGGGTTATAGGCCAAGTAGATCAAGTTGTTGTTCTCGACCATAGCTCCTGCAATATGCCTCCTTTATCAGGAAATTCTCCACTCTGGTTCCGTTGTACAGAACCTCATTAAAATAGAATTTTTTATACCCAGACTCTGGGGTTCTATACATGTTAAGTGAAGCCCTTAGAAAACCATTAAGCTTGCTCCCATGCTGAAGCACACGGGACATTCATATGCATGCACAGGCCGAATGAGGGCCGTGAAGCAGATTAGTAAAGCTGACATCGAGTTGACTGTTGTCAAATAGTCTCTTTGTCATAAATATATTCTTTAAAATTTAGGTATTGATTTAGCCAGATCCCAAGGTATCTAATATAACTAAATTTCGATTCGCCAGTGGCTGCCCAAGTTGCCAACGATAGAGAATATTCGCGACTTTTTTTTTTTAGTATTTCTAGAGACCCCAGACAACGGAGTCCTGAACACTTTCGGAAATTGATCTTCAACTTTCAACCATCGCAATATCTCTGAATCTTTTCGAAGTCAGATTTACGATGACCTCGATCTTAAAACTTAACCTGTACATGATCAAGTCAACCATACGGTGTCAAAGGCCTTCTCCAAGTCAATCAGCAAGTTCCAATGGATATCCGATAGCAGTTTAGACGCGATATGGTAGTATGCTATCGTACCCCTATCTGAAACCGAAATTGTTATCTGCAATAATTATTTTATCCTCAATCCACTTGGTCAGGGCTCTATCAATAACTTTTTAGAATACCTTGCTGATGTTGGAAAGGAGACTTATCGACCGCGAACTATTCGGTAGTGGCGCTCAGCTTTGACAGCAATGTTGGCTCGCCCGCAATTGACAGTGACTTTTTTGGCACTTGCAAGATTTCTGACCTACTAGGCCAGAAATCAACGTCATCACTAAAGCTGATTTGACATTCAATATTTGGTTCGACTTTCAGTTGATTGCAGATTCCGAGTTTCTTCTTCGGTAGCACACAGAGTTTGAGTTTTGGAAGAAAAAAGTTCTACGAATTGTACACGTTTTTTCGGATATTAGTTTTTGCCAAAGAATACTGAACATAAATGTAAATGAACTGCTTGACAGGTAGCACTTTCGGAAATTCCGTACCTCTAAAAAAGTTAAATACAAAAAACAGAAATTCTCCAAAATTTCTCCATAGCTGATGTAATGCGAAACCTGAACTGCACTCTGTGCCCTTCCTTCTTTCCTCATTTTGATAGTTCCTGTCGTGCAACTTCCAGTTCGAAGTTTGCTCATGCTGTCGCTTCGTATAACCTTAGGATAAATATAACACTTACCGTTGTCCATTTTTAAGGTTCGGTATCCAAAGGGTACCAATAGAACCCTATTACTAAGCCTCCGCTGTCTGTCCGTCCGTCTGTCAAAGAGCTATATCTTTTAACCTGTTGTAGGCAGACTCTGGCAATTTTCACAGCAGGTGAAGTGCTTTTGCAATTTATAAAAACAATATAAAGATACATGTTTATAAAACCCCAGCTAAACTTAACACCTTAAAGAAGGTAATGAATACGTTTCATAGAGCAGCTGTCGTGTTATTATTGTTATGCTTATTAAAGTATAAGCTCGAAATCTGTTTACATGGAATTCAAATTGAGAAATTAAGACCACGCATTTTGCAAACGATCATATGTTGGGAATTTTTGTAATGAATGTTAAAATGTCGTGGTTTTAATATTTTTTTTTTAATTTGTAGCACAAAGCGAGCGGAAGAATTTAAGGGGTAGATCGAGATTATCAAGTTGTTTGAGAAACTCAGGGTTTATATCGACTTATGAGCTTTTTCTTAACTCACAGGATTTAATTCATACAAGTTTTGATAAATGTGAAAGTTTGGCTTCGCAGCATTGCCATCTACATATAATCTACACAAGCCACAATTTTTGAAAACACAATCTACGAATTCAGCCGATACAACAACCACTACAATAACGTCACCCATAAGTCAGTCTACTTGTCTGACACTAGGCTCGTCAACCAATCCAGTGACAGTGCCAGTTGCTTTATCCCAATAGCAAATGATGACTTAACCAGTAGAAACTAGATCACTCGAACCGAACCTGCGACCTATGAATTGTAGCAATTGAAAGGCCACCCGTTTCTGAAATGAATATTGTGAGTTTTCTACCCAATCAAGTGTCACATCCATGTATACGTGTTTTGCTTTCGTGGCAAATTTGGACTCGGTTTGAGATGAATTTCTCATATGAATTTGCACAAAAAAAATAAAAGAATAAAAGATTCACACTTTTCTTCAATAAGTCTGCATCAAATAATATTTTATTCTTTTGATCGTTTTTAATCCTTATTTTTCTAAACCTTTTAATTTCCCATCAGTAAGTTCTTGTTCTTGTTAGAATTAGAAATAAAACGATGTCGAGTTTTTACTTTGCCTGGTTTACTCGTATATGTATATGTATGTGCGGTACAATGAGAAATCTAACATTAAAGAATTAAAGTGTTGCATACTCGTACTCGTGGGAGGCGCGGAGCCCTTCGTGTGAGAGTCAATTTTCACTTGGCGACTTTTTTCGGTATGTTTTTGTTGGGTTTGAAATTCGGTAGACTTTGTACGAAATTTGTTAAGGCTTAATTTTTTATTTTAAATCACGAAGTGATTTTGTTGTTGCTTTTCTGCAATTCAGTTCTGCTTCTTAATTGGATATTGGAATCTGATCCAGTCCCTTTTTGCCATTAAAGTAAAATTGATTGCGTTTTCACTAGATCAGGTGCTAGGCCGTGTCAAAATAATGGTTTGTAAAAATGATGTCATTTGCTCTACTGTGAATGCATTTTACTGACTCTACAGTGATGATGAATAAAATGAATGCAAGTAATTCGACAAAGATTATCCAGTTCCACTAATCACATCCACATCCTTCACAAATGTCTCAATTGCATCGTGGAAAGAAACCAAGCTGAATTTCGTAGGGTAGCTTGTGAGTTATTTTGCAGGTTTCCTGTATTCTTTTTTGTCGTGCTTTCGAACATTGACATAATTATTGCTTGGGCATTCCCATCGACATGAATACGCAACAAACAGAGAAAATAAACGTGCGTTGCCTGCCTCATGGTAACCTTCACGTCAGCTCCATCTCGCAGGCTACCTTGCGTTCAACTAGACCCTTGGGAGAAATTATGTTCCGCTCGTTTTGTTCTTTGTTTCTTATTTTCTTTTGTGAAAAATTGCCAACGGATTTCGTAACGCATACAAATGCTAGCTATCGCCCACAGTCGTCGGTCGCCTTCCTAAAAGGCAGGCACATACGAAGGATCAAAATGGATGTGGATTGCTCTTGAAGGTCTCCTTCTATATGGAACACCTTAATTCTGTTTTTTTTGTTCTTTCTTCTTCTTCAACTACCACGAGCCATTACCAACAATGTAACCGACATTTCCTCGTCTCTCTACCTTAAGCCAAGAATCCAATTTTAAGGCCAACACTTTGTTTCTGTACACTCATCCGGTTGAATCCTTTGCAGATGATGGGGTTACTACTATGGATACTATGTATGCCCTTCACCGAATCGCTGTCGAATTGAAAAATATTTCCAAGTTGTTGTGGTGGAGGTAACCTGTCCTGTTGTCACAATTTCTATCGAAAAAGAAAGCAATAAAATAAATTCGCTTTAAAACGATCAGGACAATCTGCTTATCCTTCTCCTGGTGAGCAGTAGCAACAACTGAACAAGCCTCACAGATACAAATACTTTAACGTACCTACGCAAATGAGGTGCTATAAAACGAAAAGCGATTACAATTTATTTTCATTGCCATCAGTTGGGCGAGGTGGGCAAGGACATTCTGAGAGGAAAAAACAAAAATAATATTTTAAAAATTTACCTCACGTAAGTAGCCAATGGAGGATTTGGTAAACCTCTTAGGGTTTCCTTTGATTTTCATCTCGACTTGGACCCTCTTCTGCCGCATATTTTTTCATTTTGGTCTAAATACGTTTATATCCTGGGACAGGATGTGGCGCAGAGAGAAAATAAAGGACAAAACAACAGCAGTTGAATTCCACGAAGAATCTGAACGACAAACGAACTTTTGTGTGCCGTATGAAGAAGCATTGAGTCTGACGCCTACTAAGTGTCATTTTGGAATTGATACAAGTGGTCCATTTTGTGTCCTGATAACAAAAACAAAAAAACAATACTTGAGGAATTTGATGTCGGAAATACATATATTTCCTGGCAGGCATGCGGAGTTTTCAAAGTTGTTTTCATCATTCTGTGAAGAGATTAAGACTACTTAAGGATACGAGTGTTTTTGAAATCAGCACAGCGCTTTTAAAGTTCAATTACTTATTGAGGAACCTTTTCTTAAAACATAATTGGAAGCCGTCCTTCCTGATTTAATGCAGTGTTTTTAATGAATCAAGTTGACCATTATTGAATTGATTAACTAAATAATGTACAATTTCTTTTTGAATTAAGTTTTTACTAATCTGACACACGCATTTAATCAGTTCATGATCAGATAAAATAAAAAGCTTTTCATCTCCTTGCCTGTCGAAGCTCCTCGAGAAAATTATCGCAAAGGAACTAACCAAGCACTTATCGTTAAATAATTTGTTGTACGGTCAGCAATCTGTTTTGAGAGCTACAAGTATCGTTAATTTACTTGAGGGAATAAGACAAGATTACGATGAGGATAATGTTACGATTCGTTGCTTGCTCGATATCTCGAAGGCAACTTCGGTCTCAGTGCGAGTACAGTTAAGTTAATAAGCATCTTTCTATCTGGAAGATCGCAAAGAGTTTTTTCTTTTAAGGAAGTAAAACATGGTGTACCACAGGGTTCAATTCTAGGACCGATACTCCTTTGTACGTTCATAAATGACCTCCCTTCTGTTTGTTAACATTCTTCGGTACAATTATGTGCATATGACGCCGAATTAGACTTTCAGTCTTTCATTAAATTAAATGAACTAGCTCTTCCTATTAATGAGGACCCGAATAATATCTATAATTGGTCAGTGCCAAATAGATTATTCCTTAACCGTTAATTATACCCTGACGTGTATCCACGTCGAAAGCTGGGTATAGCGCTAGTGTTGGCTATAGTATCTTATGCTGGGATTGTTTACTATTGTCTGGACTCATAATCCCAACGCAAATATCAAATAGCGTTTAATGATGCAGTTAGAAACATCCACGACAAAGTCTCAGTGTTAATTCAAAATTTTCCTGTAATTTTTTGAAGCGAATATTATTAGAACTGTAAAAAATTATAATTTTAATTTACAAATCAGTTAATGAAATAAATGAAATTCGCCTAAATGAAAACAAAAAATTCGTAGAGAGATACGAGTATGATTCTAGCTACATATTGGACCGAACTCTGTGGTATCCATGATTTTCTTAGATGACAGCATTGAAATTACCTTTTTTCCATTGTTCGTTGCTGTTTTAAAGCCTAATCCCTCAATTTTATATGAACTTTTATAATACCACTTTTGAGAAGACATTCACGAAATTTAAGTTAAAGAATTATAATTTTTTATGCGAGCAATTGAATTCAAAAAAGACTTGAATCAGAGAGAACTAATTCAAAATGCAAGGAAAAATGCTAGAAGAAACCTGGAGGATACTGCGAAGGAAGTCCACCAATCTAGACGATGTACTAGCCAAAAATTTTGCAAGCGAAATACATTTCGATAGTCTTACGAATAAGTTCGGGAATAAACTATCCTCAGGAGAAGTTAAGAATGCAGATACAACGCTCAATCTATCTAGCAGAAGTCACCACTAAAAATAGAGAATATTCTTAGCTCGCTTAAGACCAAAAGATCTTATAAAGACATTAAAAATAATTCTAGGGTTTTGTTATCTTGAAGATAGAAAATATAAAGTAAAAATTAAGGAGTACTTAAGCGATGATGAATACGCAAAATACGAAGTTCCACAAGGATCGAGACTAGGATCAGTCATTTTAATAGGATATATAAATGACCTGATCTGCATGTAGTAAATCACAAAAATATCGAGGCAGCAGAAAAAATAATTCAATCTGAATTCGACACTGTCATGGCTTGGTGTCACGACAATGGGCTTATTATTAATTCTAAAAAACTTTGGTTTTGCATATTCGTGCATTGTAACTTGAAAATTACATTCCGTGGAGTATCTGCATAGAGAAGGTAGTCACCTACATATTCAGAAGAAAGACGATTGCGCATCAATAATAAAAAAAGTGTCAACGGATAAGTTTATTGGCATGATCGAGAAATGGAGGTACCACATACATTCGCTTACAAAAATAACTTCGACAGTCAGCATACGCTTTATTTCACCTGAGCTACAGACGCACACCAGATAATCTGCGACATTGCATTTTTGCACTGGTTGAGGAAATGAACAGCAGCTAAAAATTATTATTCCGATGCAAGCGAAGATACAAAACCTGGTCTACCAACCAAAGTTCCCACAGCCTATCCATATCAATGATTATCAATTTGATAACTCCATGAATGTTTTAACCATACAACTATATTAGTTAAAAATTCTAATGAAATTCAAAGATGACAGCACTAACAAAATCGCAACGCATCTCAACAAACACTTATAAGAAGCAGACAGCAAGACAGATACACCATTCCAAGAATGAATTTACCCGCACTTTTTCGGAATTCTCCCAAACAATTAAAAAAAAAAACAAAACTAAAAAAACTTTATTTTAGCGAGGACCTTTTAATTATTGTAATTTAATAAGTGATATTTGTACAATAAAAGTTTAATTTGATTGCAATTTAATGCAGAACTTAATATAATACTTAACACTTATCTTCTCCAGACAAGCCCATACGACTTTGCAGATTCGAACCACTGTACTTATGATGAAGTTAAAGACTAATAAATTCGTATTGAAGTGAAAAATAAATAACATTTTTTTAAAGGTTCTGACTTGTGTATTCAATTTTAAACAATCGCAATTGCAATCATTTATGGAAACCAATTGAATTCAATTTTAATCGTTTGCATTCATTAAAAGTAAATGGATTTCATGCAACTTTAATGTGGTGTTCAAAACGGGATTACACACTCTGGTTCATTTCATTTCATTTCATTTATTGATATCATATAAACTCTGTACATAAGTAAGTTACAATCAACTTTTGATTTTGCACAGGTAATAAAAGCATAAATACAAATTAAACAATATTAAAGATACATAGATATAAATATTAATATTAATATTAAGTAAAAAAAATAGAATAGAATGGATAAATTAATTAATTCAATTAAATTAGATAGTAATAATTAAGAGTTGATTGGTTGGGCAATAAGTCATGATCATGTTAAGTGCTACTGCTGAAATACTTAAATAATTCTTTCTTAAACCGATTCTCTGTGTTCACCTTTCTTAAATTTGGAGGGAGTTGATTCCATAGGTGAATTGCATGAATAAAGAACTGCCGCCTACTAACTAAATATCTGTGTCTGGGTATTATTAATTTTAATGTCCTTTGGGATCGTACAAATTTTAGTTTAGAAAATAAATAGTTTGGTGTTTTGCTGTTGATGATTTTAAATAACGCAAGCACAGTGCGGAATTTCAACAATGCATTTAAGGAGCAACACCAATGATACGTTTCACATAGGCAGAAATATGATCATAGCGACGCAGACTAAATATGTACCTGGCACAGTTGTTAAAGGCAACATTTAGTTTTCTTGCTGAATCAAAGTCTAAGTTGGAAAAGACTTCACATCCATATAAGATAATGGGCAGGACATATGCCTTTATTAACTTCAATTTAACTTCATTAGGTAGGTACCGTCTTGTTGGACTTAAGCCACGGAGAATACCATATATTTTAGAGACAATATGGTTGATATGAGTGTTCCAATTAAGATATTCATTAAAGTAAACACCTAGATTTTTGAATTTGCTTACGGAATCGATGGCAGTGTTGTTGATTCGAAGAAGTGAAGAAGGGCTATCTACCGGACTTTGGTTAATAGTCAGAACTTTGGTTTTAGAAGAGTTTAGGTTTAAACAATTTTGTTGCGACCAGAGGTAAATAGCGTTCAGATCATTGTTCAAATCATTAATGGCAGACAATTCTTCAGATTTCTGGAATCGTTTCAAAAGCTGCACATCATCTGCATAAATATGGTGCTCACAAGTTTTAATACAATCAGCGATATCATTAATAAAAAGTATGAATAGGAGTGGACCAAGAACAGAGCCTTGGGGAACACCCAATAAGACAGGTAAACTCGTAGAACTTTTACCTCCACAGAAGACAGCCTGCGTACGGTTATGAAGGTAAGATGCCATAAGCTGACAGACAGTGCTCTCGAAAGCAAATTGAGTTTTAAGTTTATACAATAAAATCTTGTGGTTAACTGAGTCAAATGCTTTCGAGAAGTCCAGAAAAACAGCAAGAGACAACAAACCCATATCAAAACCAGAACGTATATCATCACTTACTTTCAACAAGGCCGTTATACAATTATGTTTCCTTCTGAAGCCTGATTGGAAGTTCGTTATAAGCTTCTGGTCTTCGAGATAGGCTTTCATTTGTTTGCTTACTATTTTTTCGAAGGCTTTACTCAGAAATGGAAGAATTGTAATGGGCCTGAATTCAGTGTTATTTGGCGAAGATGATTTAGGGACTGGCACAATTTTTCCGTTCTTCCAATCATTAGGAAATACACTAGTTGTGATAATGGTGTTATATATGTGTGTGATGTGCTTGCATATGACAGGTATAAGAATTTTTATTAATGTCGGGTGTACGCCATCCAAACCTATTGCTTTTGAGCGAATAGATAGGATAGCTTCTGCTACACGATGTTCATCGACACATTGCAGTGAGAAGGTCCGCGTTGATTTTAAGGCATTGCGTCCAAAAACTGAGAGGTCAGCCTGGTTCATTTGTGGGCAGGAGGTAACAAATTTTCTATTAAGGTCATTCACATCAATATTATCTAAAGTAGGTTGACTGTGGGAAGTTATACCAACATTGCGAATTGTTTTCCTAAATGAAGCACTCGTCTGATTAGTATGAAATTTAGCTTCATAAAAAATCCTTTTGTTTTTGCGTATTAAGGAGATTACTGTATTGCGCATTCTCTTGAAGTCATTATACATATTGGGACATCTGTATCGACGCCATTTGTAATAAAGGGAATCACGTTCTTTAATTTTATTTTTTATTTGTGAGGTGAACCAGGGCAAATCAATATTGTTGATTTTTTTAGTTTTTAGGGGTACATGTTTATTAAACAAAAAATCTATATGTTTATTAAGAACGGAAACCTGAACATTAACATCGGATGTACAATAGATAGGTGACCAATTTAAGTTTTGACAGTCATTGAAAAGGGACAATACATTTACTGACGAAAAGTGACGATATTGTTGAAGCAGACTTGCCCCACTAAAGGGGAAAACATTCAGATAAAGGACAATTAAATCATGGTGTGAGAGACCAGGGCAGACAATTTGATCATAGTGGGCTATAAGCTCAGTATGGGATACTAGAAAAACATCAAGAAATGAGGGTGTTTTATTTGGAAAAAAGTGTGTGGGATTTATGGAATTAGCGAAATGGAAACCTAGTGAATCAATCATGTCGGTAAAACGCTTGTTTTTGTTAACTAAGGTATCCATATTAAGGTCACCACAAACGACGATTTTTGGACCACAAACGACGATTTTCATCCCCACGGTTCCGCCTGTTTTGTTCGCCGGCTTCTTCGTTAGTAATTAGTATAACTAGTAAAATATAAAGATATATCAGCTGTACAACGATTCCTTGCATGAATTGGCCAAAAAAAATGTCAGAACTATAGTCTGCTACAAATAATCTTTTAATCTTGTGACCAGTTTAAATCCCACCTGGGAGTTTTTGTCCTTGTCGGAATTTCAAGATACCGAGCTTTTCTTTTGTCCGGCTTACTCGCTCTTATGTACAATCGAGCTAAAAGCCCTGGTGGCTACTAGTTTATAAGTATATCCCTGTGCATTTATGTAAAGTCTTATAAATAATAAAAATAATAATAATAATATGTAAAAGCGATGCAATGAGAAAACTCAAATTAAAGAAATGTATTGTTGCATACTCTTGGTATGCGCGGAACCCTTCATGTGAAAGTAAATTTTTTTTTAGAATAGAATCGAACATTTAAAAAAAAAACTTAAAAAGAAGTTACCACCCTGTGTGCAACCTGAACACATTAACCACCAACTCCTGCCTGTTGAAAGGGTAACTTTCATCTCATCGAAAAAAAACGAAAATAAAAACGCCTTCAATGCACTCAATCTTCGTCACAAGACATCTGACATCTGACTGAGGTGCGCTCCTCGATGGTTCCGCTTTTTAACGCAACATCAACACTAAGCTCCCTCCAACCCGATCTAAGGATACATTTACAAAATAGCTCCGCAGATTTAACAACACAAATATGCAATTAAGAAAATTATATTGCCATCCCGCAGCTGCGACGAGTGTTAAGATATTTAAAAGTTATCTAAAAAGGAAGAAGGAGTATAACGATTACTGCCGCCAAGCCTGCCCCATTAAAATTGTTGCTCCCTGTCGTGTAGTTTAGCCCAACCCTCAAATTTAAATGCCATACGTATTCAATTTAAGGGAGCGTCACACCATTTGGTTTTAATGGTAATGATGCGTGTATGACAGGACATTTAATAAAAATCAAAGAGTCCTTCGTGTGTGCACAAAACAGAATGCCAAAAGCCTTATCTCGCATACATACATGTACATACGCCGCCCTTTCGCCCGCCGTCAGCCTCCAACTGATGAACAGATCCGTGACCTCCCTCACATAAAATCACAGCGCCATGCCGCTCATGAACTGTAAATGTCCTTAACGTCCTGCCTGAGCATACCCAACAACGACACAGCATAAATAAAAACAAAAATATAATTCCGGTAGGATGGCACCTTACGGCTGCCGTGACAGTACAAAGTGTCACCATGACAACACCCTGTTGTTGTTGTCCGGTCTGGTTGGTCCTGAAGGAAGCCATTCGTATTGAATGTAATGTAATTTTAGCACGAAAACACAATGTTCACTCTCTGCCGCGCCTCATGTGTATAAGAATGTTGGTACATCATCCTGAGGTGGCCTAATTTCTTGCGTGTGACAACTTAATAAAAAAAGGAACAACTTGGATTTACACACGTAAACACATCCGAGTATCCTTTTCATTTGCGAAATTACCTTAAGACCACCCCACAGTATGGGGCAATGCCAACGATGTCCTTGGGAAATATTCTCAGAATAAGTATCCTCGAGCAGAATATTTCTCGCTCACTCATAACCACGTTACCACATGTGGAAAACAGGATGAACATCGCTCCCGTACTCACTGTGTCCTGTTTTTCGAGGGAAGCTTTTTTATGAAAAGATATTGGGTTTCGCATTGAATTTGAATTTGCATGATGAAATAGTTCGTGGTTTTACACACCGAAGCAGGAATGACCTTGTTGGCCAGATAAAGAAAAAGGATCAAATAATGTTATGAAATGGATTTTCGAATTTCAGGGAACGACTATGTCCAGTGTGTTAGCGTATGTGTGGCATTTTTGTTGGAAATAATTAATGATATCTGCAAGGACGATATGAGTTGTTCATGTCATTTTACTTTTACATGTGCAATAAAAGGATATGATTAATGGGATTCGCATGAAGGATGAGTTTGCTGAACTGCTCTGGGTTAATTAACGCCCGAGGTTGCAGGGGTATAGTGTTATTTTTTTTACGAATGTTGCTGAATGCAAACCATATGTTTTTGAAAAAAAAAACAATGTGTATCAATTCGGAAACAGTTCTCTTACGAATTTCGAGGTAGAACTGCGCTACGACATTTAATGGATGTGGTTATCCGTAACGGTCAAATTGCTTAATAATTTCATAAGGTTTTTAGAAAATGTTTAACTGGAGCTTTTGAATTGATTTTCGATGATTTTGGCGCCGTCATTTTTAATGACTATTTGGGGCCTTTTACAGTATTTTCAACCGATTTGGTGAGGATATTGGGCGATAAGTTCTCGCACTCAGGTGTGTAAAACTTCTTTGTTTAGATGCAAATGTAACCTCACTCATTATGAACTTCTACCAAATATCGTGCACTACGTTATTGAGCTTCACGAGAGCGTGAGCATGGCTTATAGCCAATTTCATACCCAAGAGCGTTCCTGGGCTAATCGATTTTTTGGACATGCGTTTTTCAAGTCCGACTTTTCAATGTTAGAAAACTGAAAGGAGTTTCAGCCTAAGACGCCTCGGCATATCGGAAGTACCGAGCCTCCAGAGAGCATTTAAGCTAAATTCTCTCAAATGACGGAGTTCAGGAAACAGACCATAAAAAAGAAGATAGCATAAGCAGTATTCCAGCTCAAAGATATTGAAGAGTCTAGGAATAGACATAATTTCTACCAAAAATCTTGCTACAGGCTACAAAACTGGCACCTTGTCTCTTCATAATTGTAAAGAAAAGCTTATCGCCGCAGCAAGCAGAGTTTCTAGCAGCCTGAGTGAAGGGTCTGACGAAAGACCAACTCCAGGGGAAGAAGTAGTTCTCCTATCCTTTGTAGAAGAAGTATGTAGTTTTGTGTTTTTTAGAACGAGTATGATATGATGGACACTTTTGGGAAGGGACCTTGCAACATATCCTATAATATGCTAAGGAAGAGGAAAGTATGCCAAGTTCCATCACAAAAAAAGGCGATCTGGAAATGAACAGAAACTGGAAAAGACTAACTAATTTCATGTCGATGCCGATGCCGAATTCGGTACCCCGGGAAAACTGAATAATTTTAGTCTGTCCAGCTTTTGGAATGCGCAGACAGCGTTCAACAAATCTTTCACGGAAATCGATGTTACTTTGGCTTTTCTAAGCAATTTCGATCAAGATGCCTGTTTCGAATCAAAAAGTTAAGCTCTATATCTTCTAAGTTCTTCTACATGAAGCGAATTGTTGAAAGAAAAGCAAGTCAGCAGAACAGATTTTGGAGATATTGGGCCCTGTCTCTGAGAAGGGCAAATGGAGTCGATGGCTCGGCCAGCTAGAGTGTTTTGGAATCTCCACCACCAGGTTCATAAAAAGGTAGAAGCAATCGCTACCAGGAAGTTGGTTCAAACTAACTGCATGCACTGCGTTGAGGGCCATAAAGCGAGATTTTTCTTCGTATACGTTTGTTCATCAAAAAGATCACCGGAGAAATTCATTTAGCAACCATTTTAACTGGAAAGTTTAAAGGAGAAATCCTCCTATTACCACGTATTTCTATGATACTGTCAGAATCTCCAATACTATATAATTCAAAAGCCTTCAATTTTCAATTCGTTTGCTTTTCGCGATAACCATAAATAAGTCCTAAGGCAATTTTTTGTTTTCAAACTTGGCACTTTGAAAAATGAAAATAAAATTAAGCGACAACTATGAACATAATTAGGAGTCATTCACAGAAGATTAATTTTTTACTTCTCAGTAGGTTCATCGGTCAATTATTCAAAAAAAAATATTATTGAGTTAATCTAAATCATCTAACGACCCGTTCAAGCACACACACAAAGTTTTATCAAAATCCGTGTAGCCGTTTTGGAGGAGTTCAGTGACAAACAAATGTTTAGGAGAATTTATAGTATATAAAAAGTTGTATTAATGTAAGTGTAAATGTAAATCAAAAATTTTATGTTGGCGTATTTCAATTCTACGAAATTCTTTACCAATCATTTTCAAAATTTTCGCGTAACGTCCCGATTTTTACGATTAAGATTTATTTTTATTTAGTCTAATATTTACAATTTTGACTTAAAACTAGACTTATAACTACAATTTTATATATTGTTGGCTCAACAATAAGGGCCCAACGTATTTCGTTTGTGATTTTATACAATACTAAATTTTCTTTACAAAATTTGTGGACATGAAATGCTTAATCTATAACTGATTTTATATACAATTTTCCAAACATTATGAAAATTGACTCTGAGGGAGTTGTTTTAAGGACGAAAAATAATTAACATATTATACAGGGTATTAACCTCTGTAGTAGTTTCTGTTGGCTTTCGTGTAGAACGAGGTCCAGTCGATGATCTCTTGAAGGTGTTCATCGATGATTGTCCGTGTGCTGAGGTACCTGTGGGCTGGCTCAACTTCTTGTCTGCTGATGTTCCTGATTTCTTCGTTAGGGTGGCTTCCTAACCCTTCGATGATTTTTCTTGACAGCTGCAGCATGTAATCCTTGATTGGTGTGATCCCTGCGCTTTCGTACAACGTTGAGTTGCTGACGTATTTCAGCGTGCTGTGATTTCTCCACAGTCCAGTGCATGATCTGAGGATTTTCCTTTCCAAGATCTCAATTTTCTTCATTGCAGTTGGCGACACCGTGAACCAAATTGGGAAGGCGTAAGTAATTACTGGTCTTATAAGTTGCTTATAGACCAGTAATTTGGTGTTTTTATGCAGACCACTCCTCCTTTTTAGGAGAGGTTGTACAAGATGAAGGGCGAAATTGGCTTTCTGAATAGCCTTTTCAGCGTGTTGCCGGAACTGGAATCGCTCGCTGAAGGTTATCCCCAGGTACTTCGTTTTGAGCTGTGGAGCAATCTCCTTACCATCTGGCATCGTTATCCTCGTTTCGTGGCATCTCGTCGCGAAAGCTTTCCTACTTCTTGTTGCTGTGGTTGGTGGTCGGAAGCAAATGAGCTCTGTCTTGCTGCTGTTGATCTTCAGTCCCCATTTTTGGTAGTAGTCCCATAGCTTCGCTAGGTGTTGTTCTACCCTAACGGCTGCTATTTCCGGGGCTAAAGACGTAGCGTATGTGACGGAGTCATCTGCGTAGAGGAGTGTCTTTGTTCGGGCGTCGTTGGCTGGCTGGTCCGCTGTTAAGATATTGAAAAGGATGGGAGAGACCTTTCCTCCTTGTTGAACTCCTCCGAGAAGTCTTCTTAAAGTTGATAGATGATCCTGTATTTGGACGAAAAAGAATCTTTCTGTTAGTGAATTGAACAGGATTTTTACCAGATGTTGAGGAAATCCCATTGTCTTCATTTTATAGATGAGGCCCTTAATCCAGACGCTGTCAAATGCCTTTTCAATGTCCAGCAGGCAAGCCACTACGATTTCCTTCTTATTCAGACTTCTGGTTACATCATGATGCAGCTTCAGCAGTGGATGGATGGTTGAATGCTTCGCCCGGAAACCATATTGATGGTTTGGGAGAATTCCCTTCTCCGAGCAAATTGCCATGATTTGGCGCAGCAATACTGACTCCAGCACCTTCCCAACACAGCAGAGAAGCGCTATCGGCCTATAGCCGTCTGGTCTGGATCTATTTGTTTTTTTCGGGACTGGAACAACTTTAGCTATTTTCCAGGAGTTGGGAAAATAGCTATTGTTGATGCAGTTATTGAAGATCACAGTTAGAAGTAGTATAGCAACATTTGGCAACTTTTTTAGTAAAAAGTTGGAAATGCGGTCTGGACCAGTGGACTTTTTTGAGTTTCCACTCAAAATTAGGTCCTCTACTTCTTCGGCATTTGTGAAAACGCCAATACCTGGGGCTGGGTTTGTTGCGGGATTGTCACTGCTGAAGTTCGTCACAGTGCTGGTGTCAAGTTGAATTCCGTTGATCACATCGTCAACTTCTTCCAAAAACTCTGGTAGGTGCATTGGTGGCCTCTCGGTGAAATTCCTTTCGAAGTGCGCGGCGAAGGCTTCAGCCTTATCTGCTGGCGTTGTAACCACTCCTTGTCCGCTGTTCAAGCTTGCTGGAATCGTGTTGGATTTGCCAACTATCGCATTGATTTGTTTGAATGTGTCCGGTCCAGGCTTGATTTTCTCCAGACGTCTTGTGAATTGCTCCTCAGTGTGGTGTTTCACGGCTCTTCGGAACATCACGTTGATGCAGTTCAGTTCCGCTTGTACGCTCCTGTACTCATCGTTGACCGTGTTCCATGTTCTGTGCAAAATCCTTTGAAGCTTCTTCCGGAGACGCTGTCGGTGAGCGTAGATGGCTTGGATGTTGAGTGGCAAGTGGGCATATCGATCCTTGCTGCTCTTCGGTTTTTTTTGGGCATCTATAGCATTAAGGACCACATCCTTTAGTTCTTGTATCGTGCTGTCAATTTCGGCGTTGGTGAGATTCCTTTCCTGTGGCAGTATGTTGATGTTGCTCTCGACGTCGTAAGCAAATTTCCTCCAGTCCACTTTTTTGTGATCCAGGTACGTGTCTGGTGTACGATGAATGGTCATGATTGGCATACTCGGTTTGACCCTCAGCTCAACTGCCAGATGATCCGAGTCACTTAGGTGGGCTTCGCAGGTGAAATTCCGGAACTCTGGAAGTATATTTATGAAATTTGATGTAACTAGGAAAAAGTCAAGCGATGAGGGAGTCCTCGGGAACGTCTTTTGTGGTTGCGAAGCTACTACCCATGATTGAACATGGGCGTTTTCGTCCAACCATTCGACAATTACGCATCCTTGGGGTGAGCAATTGTCGTCATGCCAGAGTGTATGTCTGGCGTTGAAATCCCCGCCAATTACACTGTAAGTGTACAGGTTGGAGATGTTGTTGATGATGCTGAGGTCTTTCTTGATGTTTTCCTTACTTGCATTACAGTGGTTGTATAATGCAAGCACAAGAAGGGTTTCTCCATCATTGCATCTGATTACGGCTGCTGTGACTTCCATGCAGCTAAGTCCTTGTATTTCCAGCTTCGTAGAATTTAAGTTATCCCTAATGAAAAGGGCTGTGCCTCTTCTTCCGTCATTTTTGTCCTCCCGATAAATGTTGTATCCATCCTTCTGGTACCGATTCCTGGGTGTGAGGTTGGTTTCCTGTAAACATAAAATATCGGGCTTCTTTGCCTTGAGAAACATGGCCAAGGAAGCCCTTTTTTCTAATGAATAAATTGAATTAACATTGTATGAAATGATACTTAGCCATTTTCTTAGATGCATAGTTCGCAAATAAGTTTACCCAATACCATTGTTTTTGCCTTATCATCCAGACTTCCGTAGTTGCTTGGTACAACCTTCCTTGCCTTCTGAACGAGGGTTAGTAAGTCTGTACAAAACAAGCGTTCAGTATCGTCAAAGATATTGTGTGAAGGCGACGGCGATGGTGCTGCCTTCCTGGTTGCTGGTGCAGTGGTGGTTCCTACGGCAGTTTTTGTGGCCGTTTTTGCGGGCTGTGATGGTTTGATGGGATTGTTGACTTTCCTTACACCCTGGGCAGCAACATTTGCAAAGCTGAGTCCAGCTTCTATCTTTTTGGAGACGGATTCCTTGGCAAATTTCTGCTGCTCCTTCTTCTTCAGAGCCATTTTGTCCTTTGCGGCGACCCTCTCCTTGTACTTTGGGCATCCACGGTAGTTTGCCGGATGTCCATTTTTTTGGCAATTGATGCAGTACACATCTTCATCCTTGCTGGTCCTTGGGCAGGTTCCGGGTGCATGGCTGTTGCTGCATTTGACGCATCTGTACGCCATTCCGCAGTTGCTAGCAACGTGACCGAACTTTTGGCAGTTCTTGCATTGCGTGATTCCCTGCGTCTGAAGTTTCTCCCAGTGAACCTTTTGGTTCATTAGGAGAGTTTTTCTATATATTGACGGGATGTCTGCTCCCTTTTCCACCTCGACAACAAAGTTGTTAAACTTTTTGTCGGCTCGGCTCTTGCAGAGGCTCACTTTGATGGCAGGAATTCCCTCTGACTTCAGCTCCTCTGCGATTTCCTCTGGCTCGTAGCTATGGTGAATGCCTTTGAGCACCAAGAGGTTTTTACGGTCTTCTTTCGGGGTGAAGGTGTTGAATTGGAACTTCCTCGTCTTCAGGTAATTCCTTATTCGCTCGTGACCTTCCTTCGTTTTGGTTGTTATGACTGATTTGTTTGAGTTGATGTTGTGCACTTTGTAGACCACATCCAATCCCTTGGTGTGTCTGCTTAGTTCTGCAACATTGAGGCCAAAACAAATAATTGGGGGCATTACGGAAGCCCTCTTCATAGGTTCCACGCTGGGGTTGCTCGTTGCCTTTTTGGTTGATGTTGTTGGTGAGTTGCGGTTGTTGTCGGCTGTTGCTGATGTGGATGCGGTTGTTGTCGTGGTGAAATCTGTTGGACTGGGAGAGTCCGACTTTTTCCTCTTTTTAGCTTTGACCAAGGTGAAAGATTCTTCTTCGGCCGACTCTTCACTCTCGGTTGCCTCTGCTTGCTCAACAATCGTTGAGTTTAGCTCTTCCTCTTCCTCGGATGAGGAGCCTTCACAGTCGGATGGGTCTTCTTCCTCCATCCTTAATTCTTCCTCATCTTCGCCGTCGTCTGAGGAGTATGCAGGCATACTCTCATAGAGGGCGTCGATGTCCGAGAGTTTTTCATGGATAGAAACCATGAACTCCCTCCCGTGGTTGGCTGCTCCGTCCTTGATTTTTTTAATGATTTCATCGAAGGTAGCGTTCACGCTATCCTTCCTTTTCTCCTTCCTGCCCATTTGGGTTGGGTTTCCCGTAATCCTTCTGGGATGTTTGTTTATTATTTTTTTTTTTTTGTTTGCAGGTAACCGGCAAAGCGAGGTAGGTAATGTTTTGAAAAAAACTTTTACCTGACCTGAAAAAATTATACTGAAAAAAAATGTTTGTCAAATATTTTTTTTAAAAGGATTTTATTAATAATTCCTGTTGCCTGTGTATATGCTTCCGCTGTCAACACTGAACTCAGACGCGTAACGTCCCGATCTCAATCTCATGGATTTTTAAATCCGCTTAAACGTATTTATCTCAATAACTAGATGAATCGACAAACGTTGTCTTATCCGAATGTTGGCTTGAGTTCAGCAAACACTTTTCGATGTTCGATTTTTCGATAAGCTGCAAAATGCAGTCATTGACACAATATTAGGACGTCATATGCCTGTTAATTGTTCTGATCTCTTAAAATATTTTTATACTTAAACTCCTGTTCATATTTAAAAAGGTATTTAAGAAAAGAGAAATCAAATGAATATAAAAGAAAAACATTTTTAAGGCACGTAATAATCACTGCAAAATTCTTCGGACACACAATTCTCATGGTAAAGCTTCTAAATCGTGTAAACATTTTATTTTATTTAGTTAGTTTAACTTTAAAAATTACCTTGAGATCCGGACTCCGGGGTTCACTTCCTGCGAAATTTTCAACAATTTACATAAACTTAATTTCATTAATTTCAAGAGTGTTGAAACACGCAGTCTCATCTTTCCAAAGGATGGTAGTTTGATAATGGTAGGTTCATAATCGATGAAGATACACATCGTAACTTTAAAACAAAAGGTGCGAAATAATGTATACCTGTACATTATAAAACTTGATTATCAAGCTTTTAAGGTGAATAAAAAGTGGATATTGTGACGCATAATATTAACGCATAAGGTCTCACTATCTCTTTTGTAGAGAATGTTGTGTTAAATACAGATGTAGTCCTTTATTTAATGCATCGCTGATAGTTTTCGCACCGCCAGCCAAATAGCACTTTAGAAGGCTACAATCAGCGGCACAGTTTAGCCAACTTTAATAAGATGTACATCTTCACCACTGGAGAAAACCATAAGAAAATCCGTTTGGTAGTTTTTGAGTTTATCGCATTCAGACAGACGGACATGCAGGGGAACTTTATTTTATAATATTTTGTGATTATTTGACTGTATTAAAAAGTTAAGCATGCATTATATTGATTCAATGCTATTGAGTTAGTTGTCATACACATTTTTCTCATATGGGTCTATGCCCTAATACATATTTTTGTGGGCGACAAATTTTGAGTCCTTGAATACCTTATCCTTGAAAAGCCGTTTAGACGCGATGCTGCTCTTCGCTTGTGCAAAACTAATGTGATCTCTGCCTTGGCAGACTACATATGCCCAGAATTTTATAATTCAAACATCTAAAAAAACTCTTACATCTGTTCCAATTTGCTTTTCGCTGGACACGATTTCAGTTAAAGGAAACAATTCCGTTTAAGAACGTTCTTATCGATTTATCACCAGGAAATCAATACACTTAAAATTGCAAATATTAATGGGTTCGAAAAAGGGGAGTGAACTACATCGAACAGTATTGACGGGTTAGATACTTTCAACATGGAATGAAGATACCAGAAATTTTCTTTGGAAAACATTATCCTGTGTGAAACGGCATAAGCGCCTCGCTGTTGCCTATCAGATTTATTTATATTCCTTTATTCGTTCTTCCAAGAAGCTGACTTCTAGGCCTCTCGAAGTCAATTGCGAGCGCGAGGAACACAGCATCCCTCCAACAGCACCAGCAGCACAGGCAGAGAAAAAGCGTGCGTGTGCCTGAACTTGTGCTGCGAGTAATAATAACAATATTCGAAACAATAAAAAAAATAGGACGACTGATTGGAAAATCAACAGCACGCAGGCAATATACTATCAAGGGTGCAATAATAAACATCCGCTGGGGGGCATCCTCGCAAGGGAGATGTTGCTGCTGCCCTAACGATTTCTGTTATGATTCGCGATGAATACGAAACACCTTCTCAGGCACACACATTTGAAGTTCGCCATAAATATCGTTCGGGGGGCACGCGAAGAAGAGAAACCTTCTTGTGAGAACTCCAAAGGACGAAGGACGACATGGAATGATTTTGTATTGGTGGCGCGTAGCGGAAGGGCCCGATATTAGCAGTTTTATATCGGCCTGATGATATGGGAATTGATGTTTTGTATTAAGAAGTGTGCTGCGATAAAGTGCCGCTGCAAGTGTTTGATGGTGAAAGATTGAAATCGGTTTGCATTTTGTTCTCCTTTGGGGGGGAACAGGCCATTTCTCGGTTTATTACGCGATAAATTGAGAAGGATCCTGAAATCGAAATGGTTGACCTTTGCTTTTGCTGTTGGGTGCGTTGAATTAGACGATGTTTAGCACCATAAATGGTTGTATCAATCTTAAGAGCCTTTAATGGCATTCTCAACACATATGATGGCAGAGTGTGTGTGTGTGTGGAATTCCATGGGACTTTAATGGAGCTTTTCTGGGACAAATTTCCAGATCAATAGAAATTTGTTTGGCATCGTAAAGTTGTATAGAATTTGGGGAGAAACAAATTAAAATGAGACTATTGTCTCGTCTTCGAGTTGAGTTGTTTTTTTTTATTTTTGTTATTTAGGAAGCCATAAAGCGATGGTATAAGTGCACCTTTGAGAATGATAAAGTATTGAAACATATGTTTATTGAGCTGTGTAATGATGAAGGAGAATTCTTATGGGTTTTCTACATGAAAGGTCTTGCCGTTATTGAACTGAATATAATGCGAACGAAAGTAATTATTAGATTGTTTAGACAAAAAGGACTATTTCCATACAACCACACAAAACTCGAGATACACAAAAGTAAATCCAGAAGCAGTGTTCAATAATAATTTGGAACAGAAGATGCAAACTTATTCCAGATAATGGAAAATCAAATTGTACAAAATGCCAAAGCAATCATTTCCTGCAGTATTTCGTGGACTAGATACTGAGTTACACACGCCCTGAAATTGTATTCAAACTCTTCTGAAGGCTTGTTGAAAACGGGTCTTACACACATACGGGGTAAGTCTAACCATTCCATCTCAATTTGGTAAAAATGGACGGTTTTCCGGTAAAAAGCAGGGTGAAAGGAGGTACAATATTTACTAAAGAAATTCATTATTCAAGGTCCATTTCAACAAATGCATCTTCGTCAACAGTTTGTTGGTCGCTGGTCGCATTATATTTTTTTTCGATGATATTTGTCGAGGCTTCGATTTGATGAATGAATAAAATTCTATTTAATTGTCAGAATGGCTCACTTGGCGGCTTTCTCATCAGCGCAGCATAAACTCATTTTGCGGAAGTTATGGGACCAGGCAGGAATAGAATGTACTCAATTAGTCTTTCCATTGCCTTGTAGATGCAATTCACGTTATCTCGGCAACATTGTCATTTTTCCATTGCCGAACTTTACTTGGCGAACAATAATTTTTGATGAGGACAAACTCCTTATATAATTGCGGCGGGTTGTAAGTTGCGCCGTACAATTTTACATCGACCATTTTCCACACTAGAACTGTGCGCAACATCGTCTACGAGATAATAAGTTTAGTTCCATCATATGAGCTGCCCATTTGTCGATGTGAAAACATGTACCTAACTCTTGATGTAATTGGCGATAAAAAGTCATCTCCTCAAAGTGCTTTTCACCCTAAATTTTAAATTAAATTAAATTTTCAGCACATAGTCCGCGAATATCTAATCAATACCTAATCAATAACAATACATTTGGCAACAAATAGATTACAGTGCATTTTTAAGAACGGGATCATAATCTTATATGGTTTACCTGCTCTTGTACGATTTCATGTAATGTAATGATTTCAGCAAACTTTTATTCTTTATATGAGTGAGTTGATAATTTCCGAATTTGCTCCACGTTCATTGAGAATATCATAAACTTCTTCGTACACAACGATTGGTGGAATGAAAAATCGAACGAGCACGGAAAAGAGCTTAACATTTCTATGATTGGATGCGTTGCACACTGTGCTATAATCAATATCTGGCGAAACTAAATTCAAAAAATGGAACTGGTATTCCATGAACAAAAACAATGTTTTTGAACTCTTAATAAAATAACCCATTCGTTTAAGCCTTTTCATGCTCTACATTTGCATAACTTATTATGCAGGAAGGTGTTAAAATCAAGTTTTCGTTTCAGAAAATAAAAGTGTAATATTTCTGTTTATTGAAGCAATTTCAGTTTTAAGTCCTAAGTAGTTGTGAAAGTAAAGTATGTAAAAGTAAAGTGAATGCTTGCACTTTAGATAGAGTTTTGAAAATTGTAGACACGTGTAGATAAGTTAATTTTTACATTTTCTGCTTCTTTGACGTTTTCAAACCTAGAAAAAAAGTTATCTCGCCCCCCTTTTGACCATCTCATGTAATTTTTTTTTCCAATAACTATTTGATGTAGAGACTGAATTTCTTTACTAAACTGTATAAAATGAAAGATATTGTAACTAATTGCTTCTCGAAATAATATGGTGAGTTCTACTAGAGAACACTTATGGAATAAGAAACGCAGCAAGTTTAGTTGAAGAGATATATTTTTCTGTACCAATGTTCTCATGAAGAAAGCTATGTTCTTGTCACAGACCCGAGAGTTCCTCAATACTACACAATAAGGCAAAAAGTTAGAGATGCTGGAAGCAGTCTACAACAATCTTATTATATCGTCCCAAAAGCTAAGGATCAATCTCTTAAATGACACGTTCATGGAGAAAAAATTAAATTATATCATTCTTTGCGATTCTGTCAGCTACCCAAAGAAGATCAAGAGGCAAATAATAAGGAATATGAACAGAATGGTGATTTTTATCATTCAAAAACCCATCAAAAACTGAGTTGTACTTAAAAGATTTCTCGTTAAATCTGATCCACTGCTTTCGATTAAATCCGGTTTACACAAATGAACAGAAACTTTTTCTTTATTTAAAATACCAACTGCTACTTTTTCATCTTCTGAAGTTGATCAAAGCTCCTTCTATATACATAAATAATCAATGCATAAATAACATAACATAAATACCATTTAACAATGTGCGTCGGTGTGCCTCCGCTGCCCGTCCGTCTTGCTATCTGTCACAGAGCTGTATCTCCTTAAACGTTAGAGGGCAACACTTGCAATTTTCACAGAAGGTGTATTGCCCATATAAAGTCAATATTAAATGGGGGTCACCATCTTTCGATTTCCAAGTGATTCTGTTTGGAAGCCTCATCACCAGACATTTTACTACTAATGATAAATAAAGTAAAGTCAGTGCGACCATATGAGTAACTATTGTACTTAAGTCCCAACAGACAATTAGTCATGGATAGAATGCGAAATGTCCAATTCTACATGACCCTGGCGCAAAAAACAGGCCGAATTAAACCGATGGCATGGGTTATGCTGTCTTTGATTGCCGCTCTGGTTTGCGGTTTACTCGCATAGACCTGCAACTTCAGAAAATCCCACACGTGGCTTAAATCGCAAAATCTCGGTGGCCAGTTCAAATCAACCCCATGTTAGATGACCATTCCCTTGAATCGCTCGTGCAGAATTTCCCATGTGGCGTGAGCTGTGCAGTACGTAGCGCCATCCTGTTAAAACTACATGTCTTTGGTATCCATATGATCCAATTCAGGTCAAAAGAAGTAAGTAATTATTTACCTATAATTCGCCGGTAACGGTTATGATCTGGCCAACGTAGTTCTCAAACAAATATGGACCGATGACGCCGCAAACTCAAAACACACACCATTCGGGATGCATTGGATGCTATTGGATTTCATGTGGATTGGTATCGTCCCAAATTCTACAATTTAGTTTGCTGACGTACCCATTTATCCAGATATGGGCGCCATCGATTAGGCGCAGTTTCAAACATTAGGGTCAGTTTCAAACTGCTTCAGAGCCCATTCAGCGAACACACGTCGTTGTCTATGGTCGTTTACCTTCAACTCCTGGGTTAGTTGAATTTTGTACGGGCGCAGGCCCAAATCACTAAGCAAAATTCGCCAAGTTGTGGTCTGTGAAAGGCAGTGTTCCAAGTTTTACCAAGTTACTGCCATAGTAACTTGGTAAAACAGATGAAATGACAGCCAATTTATATGCCGTCGACAAGCAATCAGCACGTCGCACACCATTTGGAACAAAACATCACATACAAAAGCTGTAACATTTAAGCTTGATAGAGATCTAATGAAGACTCATCATAATCCATACATAGCCCGATGAAAGGTGGGAAAGAAGTGTTCCTACGAGTTATCCAGCTGCACTCATTTCCTTCATCAATTTCGCCATAACAATTCACCCCGAATCCAATTTTTTTTCGTACAGTCAAGGATTCATTTATCAGCCGCATGCTCTTGCACAGTTTTTCAGATTCCTACGAAAGAACAATTGTGCATAAGGATTTTTTGTTTTTGCCTTGAACGTTTCAATCTCATTTGTGTGCTATAATTAAGAGGGTATTGAAAGCCCCTTCTTACGACAGTCAAAAAATCTTTTTATTAGTTTCAAATTGAATCCAGTTGTATTGAAGACCTAGACAACATCACTGCACTACATTACATTTTTGTTAAGAGGTTTTCCAGTCTCAGCTTCTTAAGGATCCAAGTACATTCAAGGAAAGATCTCGTTCATAATAGCTTTAGTTAAGATTTCAAGCTTCATAGAGATATTTTATATTTTAGGGAAAGACCCTTGAAGTCCGTTCGTTCGTTGTTCGAGATGAAAATTCTCTTTTACCATTTCCAATTTAAGGTCCTTGAAGGTTTTCCATTCCATTCCCGGGTATTCATGGTTGACGTAGTAATAACTATTTTCGAGTCCGGAATAATGTTTTCCATTCCGTGACATTTAAGAATATCACCAGAAGAGTATTCATCTAAATGCAAAAGCATAGAATAAAAGCAAAGGACTCAGGACACTGACACATCCTGAATTAATGCGTATAAGAAAACATGCTATGGAAATAAAACAATATTAACCTTATCTGGCGCTATGAACCCAAATACAACATTTTGACTGCGGAACTGGTTTCAACAGACCACGATGGCTCCATCTTGGGAAACACAAACGCCCAGGATACACACGCCTCCATCCTCCATGCGGACCTTTGTTTTGTTTCCATAGAATCCCGCAAACGAAAATAGAACTTCGATTCGCCATCGTCATCGCCATCGCCATTTGCCATTTTACCATTCGCGTATGACTTGATTTCGCATTTCATTTGATTCTGTTTCCTCTATCGATGACACGAAATGGCAGGGACGTAGAAATAACAAAGAGAGACGAAGCAATGAACAACTTTATAACTAACAAAAGTTTTTCTTGACTTTCTTGCTCCTGCCAGCTTTTCCCAAGTAAATTAGGTCACCTTATTGAAAAGCAACATCACAGCATATAGACGAAGAACAAGACTCTATTGAAGGATTCAGGCGAATTTGCATATATAAACAAATTGAAAAAAATACATTTTTGAGTGTGAGTAGAATTTGAGGGTGTATCGGTGTACCTTACCCAGTTTCCGATGTCCTTAATGGGTAAAGGAAGAATATTACTTTCGCCCCTTATTCAAAGGGACATTGATCATATTATTGTAATACGGGACAAGGATAATGAAGAGGTTTTTTTTCCAGATGCTAATAAATATGAATTTATAAACATTTTTTATGTTTTTGAGAACTAACAAATGGTCTTATTTACAATGCCTTTAAATTACGGGGAAGACCGAATGAAAAGATTATGTAAGATTCACTTGTGAAGGAGGTAAAGCTGTTCCTGATTGAAAAAGACTTCGCATGCTAATTAGAATAGATTTTCTTCTGGACCCAGGAACAACCTTCGGGTCGGACAAAGAAAAAGGAAAAACCGCAAGTTTAATGAGTCTGATCGCCGCAGAAAATGTTGTGCGAAAATTGATCATACAAGAGCCCTGTTAAAAAATAAACACCGAAAAGGCTTGTAGTCCGAGGTCATCTGATTTAAATTTTTGAGTGACTTGAACTTTATAAGGGTGTAGAGTATGCCAAATCCGGAGCTCTAATTGTATGACCCTTTACAATTCTTTCTTACTTATTTTAGAGGCCAGCGATCCTGGAAGGATCAAAGTCTGAAAAAGAGCTGCCATCCAGCCGTAAGGGTCCTGAGCACACTGCTTCCAGTTGGTTAGACCAAGGTTTCTTGCGTCCGCGATTGATTGATTCTCGAACTAAAGGTTCGGTCTTCCCATTCTCCTTGAACATAAAAGCCTTGGATTCGAAGACTCTCTTGGCTATTCTGTGTCCTTAACTAAGCTATGGCCGAGATGATGTTCGACGGACCTATTTTTGGTTGGCAGTTTTAAAGTCTCATATCCGCCTTTGAAGCCAGTGAATAATGATGGGTATCGACTTCAACTCGTTGGTCTTTTCCATAATTTGGTATTGTGTGCTTCATTGTCCTTTTTCGCGCCGTGTCACCTTCGTTTGAATTCGTTGTTTTCTGAGGCTTCTGTCTCTTTCATAACTTTACTTTTTTTTACGCAGTTGGGGTGTTAGCCCAACGTTCAATCATCTTTCTGAGCGGGTTGAGATAGTGACCATTTGCTTAGTCCACTCTCTACATACATTAGTTCACTTCTCAGTGGTTGTTGAGATATCTTGCCAGAGGCTCCATTTGGAGGCTTTATGTCAGCTTGAATAGGGACAGGAATCACAACTGGCTTTCCCGAGGTTAAAAGCAATCAGTAACTTAACCTTATGTTAGGCATTCCATTTCAACTCTTGTTTTGGAAACATCAAAAACTGTCTTTATATGATAATCACTAGTTGTTTGGAGGAATAATCGATCAGCTTTACTTTACTTTTTAATGCATTTTTTATTAACTTATCTGAATAACTTATTATCTAGACAAAAACGCTTAAACTAGCTTACGTAATTTAACTTCACTTAATAAACTTACTGGCCCTGTGCGGGCGCTCTAAGCTAAACCTAGTACTTAAATTATGTCTTTCGACTTAAACTAACTATTTATTTTTATGTCTATTACTAACAATTATTTACTAAGAAAAAAGATGTTTATTTTAAAAACTTAGTATCTGGACGTTTTTTTATAATTAAGCTTAAAACTACTTTAAAATAACTTAAAATACTTAAATCTACCTTAAAATGTACGAAAATATATATAAAATAAATATATATATACTCAAATATATACATACTATTATTATATATATTTTCACTAACCCTACCTATAACTAATACACATTAAATCTATGCAAGCCGGCCAAGGCGATTTGCGAACAAAACGAGATAAACCTTATGCCGGAAGGAAACTTTACTTTGAAGGTAGTCGACGAGAGAGTTCCTCATAAATCTTCTGAAAGCCACCAAAATTGTTGCTTTTGTTTTTGAAAATCTATCATATCGCGGGTTGACACCGCCCTGCTGAAACGGAGAAATTCTTCGGAACCGTGTGCGATGTCTCTATTGTAGGTTAGTCGCCTGTCTACACTTGAACGGGCAAAGTGGAAGATTAGTGGCACCGCCAGACTGCTCTGGATCAGACCTTTCGAATCGAGGTAGAGGAACGTTTCTGGAGGGATAAACCCATTAAGGCGCACACTTTCGTGGTACAAATAGTTGGGGTAGAAAGCGCCGGAGATCTGGTTGTTGATCGACTTCATTGACTTTGCAATGTGCCTTCGGATAAGCTTAATAAGGAAATTATCCACTCTGATCAGGTTGGCCCCATTGTAAAGGACCTCATTGCGATAGAATTTTTTGTATTGGGACTCTGGAGTTCTATATAAGCGAAGACAAGCCCTGAGACATTGCCTTTCAAAAACCCGAATCTTTTCCATCGAATTTGCCGTCACGTTGAACCACACGGGACACCCATAAGTAATCATTGGCCTGACAAGAGCCATGTAGCAGATGACTTTCACCCTGGCATCAAGTTGGCTGCTATAGAACAGTCTCTTTGTCATGGCAAAAGTCGCTTTGGCTCTGGCTAGAGCAGCATCTATATGTTTGTTAAAATATAGATATTGATCAAGCCAGAGCCCTAGGTATCTGACTACACTTCGATTTGCTAATGGTTGCCCGTATTGTCCTACGATCAAGAATTTTCGCCAATTCTTTCTTGTATCCCAAGAGGCCCTTGACAGTGGAGTCCTGAAAAGAATAGTCTCCGATTTATGATAGTTAATCTTTAACTTCCAGTCGTCACAATAACGCTGAATTTTATCAAAGTCACATTGCAAGTTCAATCTGATGTCCTCAATCTTTGGTCCAGATCTGTACGCAATCAGATCGTCTGCGTACGCTATTGCGTGGTGAAGAGAACCTATAAGATCAATCGTGAAAATGCTGAAAAGTATCGGGGAATTAACCACACCTTGTTGTAGACCTCTTAATAATTCGAAAATACAAATAGAAGTAACATTGCCATTCTTCACAACGAACCGTCTATTTGTAAGCATGTTATAAAGCATGTACAGCAGTGGTTTGCTTATGCCAAGCCTGTTCAACTTGGAAAAGAGCGCTTCCAACCACACGGTATCGAAGGCCTTCTCCAAGTCAACCAGACAGGCACCCGTGCATTGTTTCTTAGCTTTGTACCATTGGACATCTGAAACCAGTTTAGACGCGGCATGTTTGCAATCATGCCCCGCTCTAAAACCGAATTGATTATCTGGAATTATATTTTTGTCCTCTACCCACTTAGTCAGGGCTCTATTAACAACTTTTTCAAAAACTTTGCTTATTGTCGGAAGAAGACTAATTGACCGCAGATTTGCCGGATTGGAGTTATCTTTGCCCCGTTTGGGAATAGGCTGTACTAAATAATCGATCAGCATCAGGAAACTCATGCGGAAAATCAGATGCCAGGTAAAAAAGCAATTAAAGTTATAGTTATATGTTTTTTTTCAAAAAGTTAGCCTTCCGATGAATACGAAATTAAATATTTTTCATTCGCATGACTGCCTCGGCTTGCTTGGCAGTAGCCAGTCCTCTCTACCCAATTTCTATTTTTTACTTTCCTTTCGATTTGAATTTCAGAATTCAAAACTTTGACATGTCTCCGCGTTTCGAGATCCCAGGAGTTGGATTCCATAGTTTTAAGAAGGATGTCTTTTGTATGTGTGTATGTACATATGTACATTCGTTTGTGAGCATTATTGCAGCCTCGCATAACTTGAGAATGAACGAAGCTATCGAATCCAAATTGGCGCCATTCAGAGCGCAGAATGAAAACCTAAGAAAATATTCAAAAAGTAGACAATTTCACTTGTTCTTATTAGATCAATTTCGTTCCCCAAGAAAAATCAAGTTTAAAATGGATATGTTTCACAGTGTCTTTTAAAATATCATCTTTAAAAATAAAATTTTTCTGTAAGTGTGTTAGTCACTTAACTCCTCCTAAACGGTTGCACCGATTTTAATGATTTTTTTTTGTGTGCTTGAATGGCAATCAAGCGGTTTTGATTTACTCACCAAATAAGTTTTTATGACTGATTGGCCAATGAACTTTCTGAAAAGTCAATAATTAAACTTTTGATTTTTTTGAGTGCAAATTTGAAAAAGAGAATGTTACACTTGGTTTTGAAATAAACTGGGATTTTTATCACTTGAAACGTCTTTTAGCCTGTCGTTTTAGCAGAGCCGGTCACAGTAGAATGATTTAAATGTTTAGATAATTTTTTTACTGCATGCGCATAACTATTAAACCTGCTTTGTCACGTCAAGTCACTTAGTCTATAGCTAATCGAAAATTCGAACATTAAAAGAACTTTTGCTGAGGTCGCATACAAGCCAATATACTGACATGACAACATCTGTCGCGTCCGTTTGTTTAAAATTACTTCTTCAGTGGACTAAAAGTTCTTCACTCTCTTCGGGTATGACTACCAACAAACTATGCCGCACACTTCTTAATACAACGATGATAAATGTTAAGATTATCTGCAAATCGTATGTATTCCAAAGACCCATTCACTAAAATCCCCAAAATGATAAAGCCCTTCATTTTCAGCTTAAACTTTATAGATCATACAAGCGGTAACAATGTTGCCCAAAACTACATTTCCTTCGTTACAAAAGCACGCCTTTGTGTAGCTTGAGGGTTCAGCTTCATTAAATCCCAGAACTTGAATTTATATTTACGAGTAATGACATCCAAGTAAGAGTAAAAACAAAAAGAAATCAACAAAACAATTTAAATCTTTATGCAACAATAGCTCGTCACCTCGAACCATCATACTCGTATCCGCTCATCCCCATCCCTATTTCGACTGCATTATTTAGCTTCTTACTACACATGTAAGCATTTGCCTCTTGGCGTGTAGTCATCGTTGTCATCGCTAACAGTGACAATAGTCCTTTCATCCGGGAAGCATCCTTCCTTCCCCTATACATCCCCGACAGCATTGTGTAAGTCTTTCATAATTAACAGGCATTAAATTTTAAGAGTGGTTTTATTATTTAATCAAGTCGCTTGAGTGTATTTTTGCTGTGCTCTCTCTTGCTGTAGTCACTGCTGTTGTTGTTTTGCTTGCTGTTATTGCTGCCGCTGCTGCTTCTGTTGTTGTTGTTGTTGGTCGTTTTTATTCATGAAGCTTTTATATCTCAATTAGTTTAAACCTCTGTCGTAGTTAAAAGACATAACGAAAAAACGAAATAAAAAAAGGTTTCTGGTGCTCTTCCACCGCAACATTGCCTGCCCTCAATTTTTTTCGTCCTTGCTCATGTTTACAACCTGCTCAAGGAGACTCGCTTAGGTAAATGTCTAAAAAATGCGTGCTTTGGCTCATAAGTCGGTTGCCGTGAAAAAACGAACTCAGCCCACACATACTTATACAAAACTCGTCAGAATGATTAATGATTGTTAATTTAATCGGGCGACTTTAGAATTTTTTAGCACAATTTTCGGCTATCCATCTTGTCTGGCATTTTTCACGTTCACTGTACCGTGTTTCTGTGCCTCTGCCTGTGTTAACTCACAAACTGCGGCGGAAGGTGGTTGAAGGATTCCGTTGTTGTTTTTTATATTTTTTCTGTTGAAGAATTCCACTTTTGAAAAAAAAAAAAAATTAATTAAATCAATGGGAGGGGAATGGTGTACAGCAAGAAGGATATCCTATCGAAAAGTTCTATGTGTGTGAGTTTAAGTAAAAATAAAAAAATTGTTAGTAAACAATCCAGCCCCAGGTGCACTATTATTTCACGGAATTCATCCTCAGCGGAACTCTTCAACGGGGGGAAGAGACTTTCGGGTAATTATTTCTGAAGGAGATGAATTCAGTGTGATTTAGCTTGTGTGTATGTGCGTATCAAGAATGTAGGCAACATTCCTCAACATCCTTCCCTCGCTCGTGGACTAAGTTTAGGTTGGTTTTAGGAATTTAAATGTAGAAAAGTTCCATGAAGTTCCGCCCTCCTATCGGATACAATGTCCTCGAGATTGGATTAATTGATACGTCATTACCATCCTTGTTAGTGTGCTCCTCTCCAAAGAGATACTCAAACTATAACCCCCTCTTGTTCCATTGAATTTCGAAAATCCCCAAACATGGAACGAGTGAAGAAAAGAAATACTCTCACTGGAATCCTCTTATCACTCATGCGGAGCTGAACACAGTCTGTGCGAGGCATGTAATCCACATAAAAGAACTAATAAAAGTGGATTAGAGCGTGGAGCGCTTATTATATTCCAACACAAAACACCAGTAAAAGCTTAACAGGGATTATCAATCCATAGGCAAGTCACTGGATTTTAATCGAAGCGAATTCGTTGGTAAAATATGTATGCGCCTGTTAGGGGGACTGGCAGTAGCACACACGTGCGATACGGAACAAGTGTTGACTGATTTTAATCAAGTGGGATATTTACAGATGCGGAAGTGATTGTATAGTTTTTCAATTAGATTTTTCTCTCTTTTTTTCTGCACAACTTAGTTTATTTGCTTAGAGTGGGCTTAGGAGCGATGTTGCATTGATTTTTTTGTTTAATTGGAAGGTTTAGAAAGAATCACTAAGCTTGCAGTGAATTAGATCTGGAGTCCCTAAATGGAATTGAATCAACCAATTTAAAAAAAAACCACTTTGATAAGCATTTTCACAAGTGTATATGAGCGACTAGAGCTTAATGCAAGTAACTTATTTTGCAAGTCACTCAGTGTTCCTTCATATGATGTAGAAACAGTAAAGCCTTAGTTAGCCGACAAAAATTCTGCGTTAGAAGCAGCTAATAAGACTAGAAGCATTCGAAAGGAAGATTGTGAGCATATGTAGTGCTTATATAATCATTAAAGTACTCCAGTAAGTGCATGACAATTTTTTGAAAGAAAATCCATGAGGCAACCATATGATCATCATCACTGCGAAACAGCAAGAGCACATAAAGTTTAAACGCAACGGAGATGCATAAAGATGACATCTTTATATGACGTCTAGAAGGATCCATCTGCATTCTATGAAGTAGTATGAGCATACCTTCATGGAGGGTAATTTTTAGTGAACACCATAATACCAAACTGGAATCGAACCCGGAATCGAACGTGCTGAGATTCCAAAGGAATGATAAAGAATATCACGAATGCATTTGATCACCAAAAAATACAATAACGTATCCGTAAGCATTCAAAACATATGAAGAGTGGGCCATTTGTTTTAAAAGCGCTATAAAGAGTCGCAATTCAATATTTTTCATTGGCTTTGCAGCAAGCTATTCTGTCAACCCATTTTTCGAATACGTTAACGATGCTTTAAATTTGCCATTGAACTGTTTGCATAGCAACGAGCTTTAATGGACCACCTTTAATACCAAACCAACGACGTACGATCTTTTAAAGATTCCCTCAAGTAATATAAAACTGTAATCAGGGATGCCATTGCATACTAAGCAGACTCAGTGGTAAGCGCGTCTACGGCTGGAGTTAGGACCCGGATTCAAATCCGAGTAAGAACACCTGGCATTCGACAGAGATGATTGTCGGCGAGTGACTGACAATCAATCCGAGGAGTACAAACTGTCAAGAAAACATTTTTTTGGGCCGTTCGGAGTCGACAATAAACTGTAGGTCCAACTGTAGTGTCGTGAAGCTAGGCTCATACTACAAGAGCTGTTGCTGTTGCGCCACCAATTTATTATTTTTTTTTTTATCTAGGAAGTACACAAAATTTTTATTCATCAACTTGGAATCAAAAAACCTGGCGCCTTGACTGATTCAAATACGAAATCACTCGACGTCTTAGAAACCCACAAATCCCAGCATAATCGACTCAATGTTAAAAACTTCAAGAACTTCAAGAAGCATCATGCATGGGAGGCACTTTTGACTATCAGTTCACTGAAAAAGAGCTCGAAAGCTCTTGCTATGAATGCACCGTGAACATGATAGAATTCCATCTATACAATAATTCCTTGGCATTCTTCAATTACCTCAACTGTAATTTATCATTTGCTTGCATATGAGCAAATAGGACACATATTCCAGGCCTTCTAGCCAGAATCATCCTAGTAAAATTGCAACACACTACGCTACAGCACGACCACAATATAAACAGTTCACTGTTGCCACGTTTGAAGACATAGAAGAAGCCTGTAACAATGTTAGCACTGAGGCGCTTTAAAAGGCTCTTATCAGACAGAATCTCAGTCTCACCTTTAAGAGCAAAAACATTCAGAAAAAAGAGGCATTTCTAATACTTAAGCAAGCTTCCAACAACGACGCTTTAAAGAAGCATTCTATGAAGTCTTGGATAGAGTCAGTTCAATGTAAGTCATCGCAATCAAACCCGGACACTTCAGTTTTAATGTTGGTTAAAAAAATAACTTTAACGGAGTTGTCGGAAAGTAAAAGACAACAGATGACGGCTTCCGAGTCACAGACTTCTCAGAAGCTAATGATGGGATGGTCCACTCACAGCAACCCTTCTTATGTCGAATCTTACCATTTTTTAGTGTTAGCTTGAATTAGAGTCTGACTGTCTCACGCTAGAACCACTAGGGAAGCTAATATTGGATGACTGAGCATACTGGAAATAGCCAGGACCATCTTTCACGAACTTGACAGAGAGCTCTCTGATGACTTGAATATTGGATTTTCCTGTCCCATTAAAAAAAATGATCCCCTGCTTTTGAGAAAACATTGAAGTTCTTAAAAAACGGGTGAAGCCACTTTGCAACACATTAAATGGCATATACAAGTACGGATTTCAGGCCGGCTATAGAAATTTAGTTAGACATTACAGCAAAATTAAAAAGTATAACATTAGCTATAAAGGAGTTATCCTCCTTTGTCGACATCCAGAAAAGGCTCGTCCTATACTTCTTCGGTTTTTCCCAATAACTAGGACAAAAAGTCCTGGCTCAAAAACAATGCTCTACAAACCTTCATCTAACCAGTTTTTTTTAAATGGAGTTGAATGTTTGATGTTACGCAAGACAATAGAAAAGATTTAAAGGATCTGTGAAAGAAAAATTCTATGGCAGATATACAACATACACTCCTGACTGCGTGAGTTACATAATAACATTAGCATCAAATGTTAAATCCAAATAAACCAGCGTTTAACATCTGCCTGACAACAGCTTGGGCTTAGCATCGGATGGAGCCAACCAATCAGCCCTAATTTCCACCTTTTTTTCCCGCCAAAATGATGATGTAATCAACCCGATAACAGGCCTTATCTTTGGACCGCTGCATGACTTCGCTTGGGTTTCCGTCGCTTGGGCAGTCTGGTAATGACCCTGGGCCAAGACGAATCATTAAAATCGAAAACACTGTAAAAATAGATAACAATAAAAACTTATAAGAGTATTTGAGAAAGGGTCAATTTTATAAACATATAACTCGTGCTCTATGAGCTGGACAGTGATATGGATCTAGTCCGAAAGGCAAAACAAAACCTCGGCAACAGAGAACAATGATATTGCTAATGGCGTCTTCAAATAACAGCCACCAGGCCTAGGGAAGACGAAATCGAGAACGAAACAGCATGACCGATACCGTGAGCAGCTTTAGCTCAGGCTCAGATCTTCTTTGGTTTTTCGTATCAAGTGAGGTCTGAAGCTATCGAAGATACGAGTCCTGCCGTATCGTCTATTCACGAAATTGGTTTTGCCAACCAATGTGGATGTGTTCTTCTCAGTTAAGCTCTGACCTAATGTTGACGTAACCTTTGATCCACGAAAAAGTCAATCAGCAGCCAAATCATTGACTGCATCATTTTAACTTTCGATCATCAAATTTAACTGAGTAAACCATCATCATTGCTTAAATATTTACAATCAATCACTCTTCAGCACATAAGTTAATCTCTCGAACGAGAAAAAAGAACAAAAGTCAATCTCGTTATCAGCCATAAATCAGTTAGCTACAAGTATTAACAAACAACACTTTAAAATTAATTAAGGACTCAGAAACGCAACAGAGTCCTTCCGACGACGAATTCATGTTTTTTTTACCTTTTCACGTTGTACGCTATCTCGTCCTTATTACTCTGAGGATTGGAGTACATACAATAAGCTTTGCCTGCCAAAGGAATGGAGGATAAAGACTGACAGACAGAGGAACGAGTCCTTGTGGAGAAAGTGCTTGAGCACTTTCTGTTTAGTCATTAATAAGAGTGCCAACGTATTACTTCTTCTTTATGCGATTTGAAATCCTTTCAATTACCGCGTTAATAAGCACAAAGTAAACTCTCCTACTTACTGTATAGCAAGGATTCATTCCAAAGCACAGGACACCTTTCCTAATGCAATTTCCTTGTCTCTCAGTCCTTTCTTCGTCTGCCTTAAGTATGCGGTCATTCTTGCAATTTACTGAATTCTCTTCCATCCAAGAAAGAACACAAGAATCTTGCAACGCAAGTATTTTATTTTTGCATCTCCTTCCAATATCCTTCAACAAAATTACAGCCAGCCTTTAACACAACCACTTATCCGGCGTTAGGACTACTAAGCAGCAATTATATTGCTTCGACAGATGTACCACTACATCTGTTCGACATCCCTTTGCTGAGCTTAGAGAAACAAAATATTATTCAAAGGACGAAGCATAGACAGCCAGCGTCTTCAGGACTTTCAACCGTAAGATAGTCAGTTGTTTCCGGAAAAAGATGAAAACCAAAATACAATTTAATTTCATTGCGCGCCAATTCAATTCGAGTGAAATGTGCTAAAAAGCCGTGAAGCTCGAACAGCAGTCGAGTCCTGCTAGCTGCTACACAAAACAGAAAAAAAAATCCTTTCTCTCAGCAAAATTACTTTAGAAAGTGTGTCGTGTTGTGTTCCGCCGTGCTGGGATGCTGGAGGCGCATAGCAGTGAAGTCTGTCTTTTTTTTTTTGCCACCGAAAATTCAGTGAAATGAAATTTATTCGATTTTTTTAAGGATTCCCTTTTGGTGGAGTTGCCAATAGCATAAGGACTAAGTGTTTGCATGCTCAATTGTATGCACATCGCTGTTTCTGTTCGTCGAGTTTTGTGCCCCTTCCCTAGCGGTGCGCAACGCTAAAAGTAGTCCTTTGGAACAAATTGCATTTGATGGCGCTGAAGGCAGTGGTTGCTGGCGTGTGTCAGTTGTTTAAGTTCCAAGGGAGTCTTTAGGCGATTTCAAATAGTATGGATGACAAGACTGGGTATTTTGGGTCTCAGATGTACTTTAAAAGATTCAGATTTTTAATCGCTGCATAGTACTTGTACCGTGATCTACAAACGTCTCGCCACAGCGAATATGATTTTAAAAACTGAAATGCAGTTCAATAGTATTTCGAAATTAACCTAAACTTGCCTAAGACTTAAACTTAAATTTTTGTCTTATATTTCTTTGATAAAGCACTTTGAAACGGCACCGTTATAAGCTTGAAACATCGGAAACCGCTTCCACAACAGTTTTCTGGAAAAACAAGAAATTTCAGCTAAAAATATTTTTTCCCGTTTCGTTATGCACGTTCTATTTACTTGATGGAAAATCCCTTTCAAAGATGTCCGCGCTATCGTAGAAGTTGGACTATCTTCCGAAACCGTGGAAAAGCGTGAAACATCGGAAATCGCTTCCACAAAAGTCTTCTGGAAAAGCAAGAACGAACAAGGATTTAGTTCGGAAAAGAATATGTCAATCGGCCTATATATATTTAGCATATTTGGAAAAAACGGTCGTCCGAGAAGGTGGAGAAGAAAAAGGAGAAGCCTACAGTCCGAAGCAAACGATTAATACATTGAAACATGGAGATCGAGGAGTGCTGGTGTGGGGATGAATGTCGGCAGCTGGAACGAAAAATTTGATATTCATTAAAATATATTGGATCTGTTCTTTAACTTGCATATTGTAAAGAATAATCTCAATCGAACTGCTTTTAAACAGGAAATGCCCGCCAATAGCCTGTTCCAGCACGACAATGACCCAAAGCATACTATACTTAAGGTTCGATTGTGGTGGCTCTTTATCTCAAAAAGATTTGACATCACCAAAGAGCCCTAATCTGATCCTTATAGAGAGGTTCTCTATAAGGCTCATAACCCCGCACATGTACGAATACATATACTTTTGTTTACTCGTACTTAACTCATTTATTATTATTTAATATTTATTTTTAGTCCTTGTCATAAGATAAGCACCTTGGTTGTTTTTTTAGTTACATTATTGATTTAAAAAATCGTTGGACTTTCCCGAACTTAACTTAACTCTTTTCGCAGGAACAATTCGGCAAAATATGAAGGCAGCTCATACGCATTCAAAATTGGTCATTTCCAAAAACTCTAAAACTACCCGAAACATTGCAGCGAAACAATTTTTTGGATGGTATGTAAAATGTGGTTCCTTCTTGCGACTATAAGGAATAATTAATTGTTCACTTTTCTCTTGGTAACCATGTTAAAAAAATGAAACTATTATAGGTTATGTAATAAAAAAAATCATTGTTTTTTTTTTCAAAGAAAAAGCATTCGGCCGAATTTATTTTCTCAAATATTTTGACATTCAAAAAATAAAAGTAAGTATTTTTTATATTAACTAACCTGAAAACGTTATTGGTATTTTTACCTTTTATTTGAGAGTTCAATTTTTTTGAAAAACAAATGCCCAAATAATGGAGTGAACACACTTTAAAAAAAAAATAAAACGATGTTTACGATGTTTATTTCAGGTTCATGTTTATTTATTTACTTATGAGTCATAAATCCGTGACGCGTTTCAATGCATTGAAGTATATTCGTTCACTTCAAAGCAAATTCATGACAAGGCCATAAGAAACAGTTTGCAAACTGTTTATCCAATGGCAACGTTCATTATTTCCTAGCTTTAAGGAGTATAGTTTTAAAAATATTAACTTTTTTCAGGTTCCTCAATAAAAGTAAGGAGGTAAATAGACTATTCCGAAAGATATGTACACAGTTTTACAAGTTCTGAATGCCGTTCAAAAAAGTACCGAAAATTCGGTCAAGGAGTTTTAACGTATTTTGGACAGCAATGAATGGAGAAGGTAATAATTTACGTATTGGTTTCAAAGTAATTGTGTAGAGAAAAAAATTGTTAACTTATAAATTTATAGAAAACTCTTTTAGTTGCCTCCATATTTTACGCCCAATTGAGAACAACAAGTGATATAACACACGCCTAAGTCGAAAGTCCACAAAGCACGGCAATTTTTACAGATTTCGTGATTGCTCGTTAGATGAGGATTGGGTTAAATTAAGGGAGTTTATCATGTCCTTAAACGGTACTTTCGATATTCTTGAATTCCCAAAAAAGACATATAAAGACATGGAGGGACGTGTTGAAGTAACCTCGAAGAAGCAGGATAAAAGCAGTATTTCAATGAAAGATTTTCTAAATCAAATGACAAACGAGCACAACATAGGTCGCACTATTTTCTTACTATACTGTAAACATTTTAAATTATGTTTTAATTGCTTTACACACATGTCCGAAAAGTATATGAAATATAATAACTCAATTCTGTGCAAAATTGGCAGACAATTTGTTGAAAATAGCAGAAGAATATTTTGTTAAAAGTTCTATTGATATACAGCTACATGTCAGTAATGAATGCATATTTTTTTATTTTTTTACATAAAGGAAATACATATTTAATTCAATAAATTTATTGATGACATCCAATATAATAATAATAATAATAATAATAATATAAAAATATAATAATCGAAGGTGTCATAAGGCCAAATTAGCATTATGACGATTTATCAGTCTCTGACTTCTAAAAGGCTTTCGGCAAGGTTAACCCTAAAATCCTGTGTTGGAAATTTAAGATCATCTTCGCACTCAGTGAGATGGTAAAAAAATTAATTGGTAACTTACTTTTTCTATCATGTCTTGTAGATCGCAGATGGTTTTTTCATGGTAACATTGTTCATACGTAAGATGAGATTTCACGTACTCCCCAAGAGGGACAAATATTTTCCTCCACATTATGTGATGGGGCAGATTTTCCGGCTTTTCAAGCAATAAGGTGGTATGCCGCTCGTTTCGAAAAGACTGGTCAACGTTATTGTGATGACTGGAAGTTAAAGATCAACTATCAGATATCTGAAACCATTCTGTTCAGGTCCTGGCTATCTATGTGCTCTTAGGATACCAGAAAAAATATAAGAAAAAATTAAGACAGTTGACAACACGTTGTCAGATAACTAGGGCTCTGGCTTGACCAATATTTATATATTAACAAACAAATAGATGTTGCTCTCGCCAGAGCCAAAACACTGTTTACAGGAGCCAACTCGAAGGTCATCCGCTACATGACTCTTGCCAATGATTACTGATGACTGTCCTGTTTGGTTCAACGTGATAGCATATTCGATGGAAAGAATTAGGGCAATTGAAAGGTAATGTCTCAAGGTTTTTCGTCTTCTGAACTCATGCTAGAAATTCTCGCATACCTTGTTTTGGTCATTAGACGTTCGTCTCTCTCTCTCCCTGAACCCCAACGAAGCATTGCACGAATTTTGGTTGTAAGATTTTTAGTCACTTCATTTTGCGCCATTTACATCAGAGGTGGCATCGAGCCTTATGATTTTGAGGACTTCATGAGGATCACGGTTCCAGTAAATGGGGAGCGAAAAAGAGCCGCGTTCAAAGTTTCTTTTTTATTATTAATGATCAATCGGGATTGAAGGACATGCGGTTCCAATAGGACAGTACCATCTCAATAAAAGCTCACGCGGCAATGGACATTTTAAAGCATGCATTTTCGGGTCGGTTAATGTCTTGTTTTGGCGATTTGCTTTTGCCAATATTTTTAATTATTAATTATTCCTACGGTTTGGCTTGAGAAGCCTTGTCATGGTAATTGTATTCTTTGAGTGTCGATCACTCTGTTGATGTGGGAAAGTGAAAAAAAGTGCTGAAAGATATTTCCCAAACTTTTATTGATCCTGAGGCACTAACCGCTCAGACACGGATACCCTCAGAGACTAAAAGAGTCTATCTGCAATAATGGATTTTCAGAACTCGAGGAACTAAAATTTCTGAAATGAAATTTCTTTTTTCTATCTTCATGTGAAATGAGTCAAACGCTGTTAGGACTTTATTTTGCATTTTTTTATATTTGTATCTCTTTAATATCGAAGTTATTTTTTTATGGATATGCTTAACAAATGGCCAAGAATAACATCTTAATAAGGCTTCCCCGTGTGGACTTGTGATCGACAAGCGAGGCTCAATTCAATTAGTGTAGGGTATGATTTCGATTTCTGCATCTATCTGCAACTACATGGAAACGTTCGACAGAAAGTAAATCGGCCCAGCAGTCTAATTCAAACTCCATTAGCTTGGATATTTTTTTTCTTTGCTTCCAAAAATATTAATTTGAAAAAGTCTTCTTTCTTTCTACATATACTGTATTAAAGACCTCCTTGCAAATTGTATCTCAAATGGATGACAAAAAGAAAAAAGAATAGGAAAAAATCCTTCTGCATCTTTTCATGCATTCGTTGATTTCTCTGGAAAATCATTGCAACCTCCTGGACCGTACACACGTATATGACTTGTATCCTTGTTTCCAGGCCTTTACCCTTGCAAACTTGTTTATTTTTTTCTTGTCACCTTCCAAAGTGAGAGAATTTCAAAAGGGGGACACAACGTGTTTAAATGCTGCCACCAAGGCAAACGAATTCCGGTGTGATTTCACTCCATTTTCCATCTCATGAGTTAAATACGTACTCGAAGGTTCTAGGTTAATAATATGTATCGACTCTAAAGGATTGTGAACTTACGAGTGCACCATGCTTAACATGGAAAATCTAGAACGAAGGAACATGAAAGGAAATTCAATGATGCAGTTCTCCAGAGGAAACGCAACTATTCATATGTAAATAAGTGAATTTGTTTTCATTTTTCATGCTTCGCCTCACGCACACATTCAGATCCGTATCCTGAGGAGAAAGTTTTTTTTTTGTTTTGTGAATGCTGCGCGGCGAGCGGCGGGTGAAGAACTGCATATTTTCACGAGATATAATAAATTTTCTCGACATGAAAGCGAATATTGTGCTTTCAGGATATAAACGCCAGTGGGAGGAGTATCCCACGTTTTTAATTTTTTTATTTCGTTCTTATCGAGACTCGAAAACATCGAATAACTCGAATACTTGTGCCGTCGGCAGCAGAAAGTGTTTTTTTTTTTTGGTAAGATAGGAATTATTCGATTACTTTAGATGACGCAAACCATGGAATTTAATTTAAAGTTTGATGATATAAAGTCGATTTTGTTTCAGAATGTCAATCTTAACAGCTAACACATATCGTGTTTGAGATTCACATGGCAGAATTAACTATAAAGTCTGCCGTCCAAAAAAAAAACATTTTTCCAATAATTACACAGGGTCATCCATTTTGTGGTTACAGAATAGGCATAGATCCCACCTTTGAAAAGTTGTTGCTTTTTACTTTTTCAAGCTAAGATAATATCGCCCCATCAGTTGGGCTTTAAAAAACATCACAGCATTTTAAAACAAGTTCACCGCATCGTCTCAGAAATATACGGCTAATACTGAATATAAACATAACTCAAGCTTTCGACAAGGTATGGCATGAACTCTTACCCCAAAACTCTCATCGTTTTTTCTTTGGAAAATCGCAAGTTTTGCATAAAATATAAAGGATTTATATCGGAGCCTCAGAGTTTTAAAACAGGTCTTCCGCAAGGGAGCCTATTGGATACTCTTCTCCCCTCTACTCGTTGTACAGCATGGGCCTCAATTATTCCAAAGCTGGACAGAGGACAATCTGTGCAATAACGGACCATAACTAGTGCAAGTATATACAAAAAAACTCATGTATCTGCCGTGATCTATTGCCAACGTTCCAGAGGGAATTTAAACCGGAATAAAGTCTAAATCTACTCGCCATGGACTTCGACTAAGCGAAAGGCATGCCCGTCATAAGACAAGGGATATCTTAGTATAAGGTTGGCAACAAAGTAATTGCGTATTTATTTAGAAAATAGAAGACATTTTTTTCATGTAACAAATAACTTTATTCTGTAATGTATTGCCCATTTTGAGCAATAAGATTTTGCTATCTTTCTGGCAGCATCATAATTCCACGCTCATAAAACTTCTGAATTTTATCAGCAAAAAACTGAACCAGGTACGATTCAACATCATCATTATTATTGAAATTTTTACCATTGAAGGAGTTTTTTTTCAGATGGTGCAAGATCAGGACTATATGGTGGATGTGGTAAATTATTCCAACCAAGCTCCAATAATTTTTGCCGAGTGACCAAAGATGTGTTTGGCCTTTCATGATGGAAAACAACACCTTTTCGATTTGTCAATTCGGGCCGGTTTTCTTCAGCTGCATTGTTCAATTTTGTAGAGTAGATATCTGAATTGGTCGTTCGGTTATGTGGTAAAAGTTCAAAGTAGACAGTTCCTTTGTAATCCCACCAAACTGATAACATAACTTTCTTTTGATGAATATCAGCTTTTGATGTTTTTTGAGCTGGTTCACCTTGCCTGCTCCACGATCTTTTCCGGTTGACATTGTTGTAAACAACACATTTTTCACCACCAGTTATCAATCGTTTTAAAAATATGTAGATCATTTTCATTACGTTTCTTTAACAAATCGCAGATGTTGATGCGTTGTGTTAAATGATTTTCTTTCAGTTCATGAGGAACCCATATACCGAGTTTTCGTACATTGCAAAGTTGTTTTAAGCGATTTTCAATGCATATATGCAGTACATGAAGCTTCTCTGCAATCTCACGTGTCCGATCTGAATCGATTATTGCTTTGATTTGATCGTCATCAACTTCAACTGGACAACCAGAGCGTTCTTCATCTTTCAGTAAAAAATCAACAGAACGAAATTTGGCAAACCAATTTTGACACTGCCGTTCTTTTAAAGCTTCGTCACCATAAACAGCACATAACTTTTTGTGAGTTTGCGATGTTTTTTTTCCTTTCCGGAAATAAAAAAGCAAAATATGACGTAAGTGTTCGTTTTGATTTTCCATTTTTCAACATACGCCAAACAAAAACTACACAACCGATCAAACAATTTTTTTTACTGATTGACAGTTGAAGTACCAACTATCAAAAAACAAAATGTGTTTGACATTTCAATTATGTCAGCAAACCTTAAAATTCAACTGAAGCCATCTATGTTTGAAATCCGCAATTACTTAGTTGCCAACCCAATAGATCTATTATTGTAAATGTTTTTAAGTTTTTATATATGAGGTAATCTTCGAGACTACCCATCCAATTCAAAAATTGTTTCATCAGTACAATAGACCCTCATAATGAACATAGGCTTTTAATCATCCCCTTTAAATAAAAGGCGTACAATTATGTTACTAAAGTTGTTGAAAAACAGGAGTTTTTTGCGAACATTGTGGTCATGGGAAGAGATATTTTCTTACTTTTTAAGAAAAGTTTTACAGCTGAAAAAAATCTATAAAAAAGTCAGCGATGACATATCCCTACATGTTGAAGTTTAAACACAAATTTCAAAAATATGACAGAAAATATGTGTTTAAAATTGATTTCAATCTATCAGAGAAATTTAAGTTTATTATGTTTAATTTTTAACAAATAGACTTTGCTTATTATCTAGAAAATAGTATGTAGATAAAAATTGTCTTTTTTATGACATTGTTTCGACACAAAGTATGATTTTATTTTGGAGTTCTACAAAATTCTTCGTGCATGAAATCTACGAAATAAAAAGCGAACAAAGTATTCTTATTGATTTCTTGCATGTTGGTGAAATTTTAAAGTAATGGCTAAGAAAATCGGTCGAATGAAATTCGAATATTTATTGTAATAAAAATCTAATAATATTGCTTTAAAAATTAAAAGGAATTGTTTAAAAACGAAGTGAGTTTAAATGAATCACATTATAAATGAAATAAAACATTATTCAAATCGTGCTCGGCAATAATATGACGAATATTTGTTTCCGAAAGCGTCAAGCATTTGCAGAGTGTGATATGTTTTTTTTGAGGCATGGTGTACCGTCTTATTCGAACCACTTCCACATGCGTAGTTGCTACGAGGCCAATAAAATTCGGATGCGATGAGAAATGACAGTGACGGTTTTTGTACTTATAAAACTAAAAAACTGCAGTTCAGACACCTTTTGGACAAATAACTAACAGTTAGTCCTGAAGCTCCAATATTTAACGTTAACTCATCAATAAAAAAAAACAATTAACAGAAAAAACATGGTGAAATATTGAGCCTTGTGAGCGAACTTGTATGAAACTTAACAGCAAGATTCGAAAACAGTGTCCAACATAGAGAGACTAACTTTTGAGCATTCTTTAGAAAGATCCTTTAAGAATGAGTAGACCAAGGAATTTTTGGATAAAATGGTCTATATTGACGGCTTAAGTGGTGCTGGTGTAAATACAAGATAGACTAATCGACGAAAATTAAATCCAACTTAATTTGACTTTCTATTTATTGTGACGATTTAATTTAATAATTGGGCGATGTACTCGAACATAAAATTGGTGTAGCTGTTTACAATAAATTTGGATTGAATGCCAAAACAAAGAGTTCAATCTGAATTCCTCTAACAAAATGCGTGGTCCGAAAATGTTTTAAAACAAATTGAAAAGTGACAATAAAGCATTATGTTGGTGGTTCCAGAGCAATGGTAATAAGAGCTTTCTCAGCACATACTACAATAAAAATAAATATAGATTGCAAGAACTCGAAACTTTACATCTAGTTCTGCTTAAAGGCTAAACTTTTTTTCCAATCGTTCCTAAAAGGCAATTAATATAAAATATTTCGTCTCTCAGCCCGAAAATTATTTAAAACTTAACAAAATTGGTTGGTAAGCGTTAGTCGGACACGCACTCATATTTTGCTACACTACATATTTTGCTAATTTTAAACTTCTAATAGCTTACTCCTTGGACTACTTTTGTTTTCTGATGTAATTACAAATTAAAGGTTTTCAGATTTTAAGACATTACTTCTTGCATGAAGCATGATTTTAGGTCAATGGAAAGTACCCAATTAGTTTTGATTCCCTTGCGAGTGCACAAATTTGTGGCATAAAGGATCTTGAAAGACGAACAGGCAGACAGTCGGATAACGAAGTAATCATATAAATTTCTGTTTTTCCTTCAGAGGTACGAAATTTTAAAAACGGTTTAAGAATCTTCTATGACTTCGCTTTTTACTTTACTTTACTTATCCTTCGCGGTGCTTTTAGGTAGAATTTCAAATCAATACTGAGCACCGACAAAAGTGGAATTCGGAATCCATGGAAAACTGATCCGGTTATGTTGTACTCGAAAAGTACGAGATGTTCTGTTCGGACCGGATTCCATGAAGAAGAAGTCGTTCTGATTTCTTGAACTCTTATTCTTAAACAGATATTGCATCGCCACGCAATCGGGCAGGTGTTAACATGGAAGGCAATCTTGTTTTTTTCAGGTCTGTTGAGATATTTAAATTAAATTCTTCGACTACAATGACTGAAAGCTTTAGTTGAGAATATTTTCTTTATGTCCAAGGCAACGGGTTTAAAAAAAGACAAAAGAAACGCTGGTTCTAGGGTCAAACCAGACGCAGTGAGCCCGATATCGTGAGGACTTAAATCTAGCTTTAACTCATGCTTGATCTCTCCACGGATCGATCGCTTGATAATTAAATGATTTGCGATAGGCTTGTAACATTGCTGTGCTAAGGATTAAAGGTTATTGATGGCCTCCATGGAAACACCTTCATTTATTTTCGAAAATTGTTTAATATAGTTTTGACAACTTTCAGACCGAAGCTCCTTGTAGCAACACACTTCATGTCTCTCAGCTGAAGTCCAAGTGAAAATTGTTCATCAATTATGTTTCAAAGATCACTGCCCTCCTTCAAGTTTAAATGATTTAGTTAAAGGACTTCCTCCACAAACGATTGATTGCCACAAACAATATTCCTTGATTTGAGTCTGAAATCAATCACTCTTCCCTTGTCACCTAGATCGTGACATAATTTGCCACAAAAAATGACAAAAAAAATCCTAAAAATGCCTGAGAGATCCAAACCCAACAGAATTAACCCAGTGACAGCAAACATCGTTGATGAAAATCAAGTTAACACGTCCTGCATCCTGCGGGCATAAGAAATTTTCTCATTTAATTTTAAAGTTTGTCTTCTTCGGAGTAACTTCGACGACGACGCACGACAACAAAGGACAAGTTGACGGGGAGAAACCCTCAAATCTTAGCAATCTTCCTTGAATGGCCTTTGATTAACTCTCCGCCCATCTGGGTGACCGTTTCCATGCAACCGCAGGAAAGGCCATCTAATCCAGTTACAGGACGCAGTCCTTTTTTTTCACTCTCTCTGTGTATGTATTTATGACCACATGATTTGATGTTGTTTTTATCAAAGTCAAAGGACCTTTCTAGTATCTTTTCGTTAGAATCTGTATCAAGAAAATTGAAATATAACGCAAAAGGGTATGCAGATGGAGACTGTAAAAATTGAGGGTGGGTGGCCAAAGGGATGTAATGCTAATTTGATGAAGTAATTATCCCAAAATCCAGACGTGTTGGCCTTGAGTAAACCTACTCAGTTGAGGGTTTGTTATTTTGTCCTTTTTGTTTTTTTTTGTTTTGAAAAGAAGGCAGTAAGAAAGATGGGAAGTGGATTTTTGCCAATTTCGATTAAATCCTCTGTGTCCTTTGCGGACGAGAAATCAAGAATTTTAATCAAAAATGTTGACCCTTTTTTGTGGGGGCCAAGGGTCTAATTGGTGATATTACAAAATTAAGAACTGCACTCAATTATAACGCTGGGGTGGACTAATTCACGCCATCTATATAGATGCCAACAGAAGGGATTATATTTCTCTGGGTAGTGTCTGCTTCTACAGCTCTACCCGAGGTTAGCTGTTAGGTGCGATGCGGTGCGAGTTTACTGATCGTCATCATAGAAATTTGATGAGTAAACTTACAAGACAAAAGACTTGGGTAATTAATTTTGGCAAAAGATGAAAATCATAGTGGTTACATGAGTTTTCAAGTTTAACTTTACCCGGAAAATAGTTTATTAGACAGTTAAAGGGTAAACTTTGTAATTAACCGATAAACGTGACTTGCGTGGGTAAGCTTGGATGGGGAGATGATGTGTTGATGGGCATGAATGCTTTTTTACGGTTGACCAAATGCTGGTCAAGCTTTTATGATAGTAAATAGGATCAAATGTGTGATGAGATTTCAAACAATGTACTCTGAAGTATTCGGAAGAGCAAAAATTGTATTCCTAATTGTGTTCTGGAAGAGTATACAGCAGGATGGTTAATTTTTTTTTTATTCCTATAAATTCGGCATGTATTTAATATTTTAGTTTTTTGTCACATTTTTTTCAAAATAGTTTCTTTTTTCGGGCAAAATGCAGTAAATGTCGCCGCGTGAATAATAGTGGGTTTAAAATGAGTCATCCTTCAGAAGACGCTATAGTTTTTGTAAACAAAATAAACTATCAGGTTTATTTTTGAGTACAACTTAAGATCATAGAACATGACTTTTTTCAGAATAATTCGTCAGTAATTTCGGCTCAAAGGAGCTGTTGTATCACCATTTGGTTTGCTTTTTTTTTGTCGTCTGTTATTTTTATTTTGCAATCAATAATTATTTTTTTTTTAATCCTATGTGTCTTATGCTGGCGCTGCATTATCAATAGCTTCATATACCCGTAGATATTAATCTTCGATTTTCCATTTACGACTTCCCATGTTCCTTAAATCATAACTATGAAATCCAAGTTGCTCCAAACGGAATCGCACTTTTACGACTTTCGACGGACAGTTTAACGATCAAATTCTACAACGCAAACAGTATTTTCATTCCGCATCATGTGTTTTCCGGAATTGCGGATTCCATACTCAAACTTTAAGCCTGGCAACGAAAAGTTCACCCCCTTAATCTCAGCTCGCATGTTTTTGAAGCTGAACAAATAAACAATAAAATTTCGAAGGACTTTGGCTAATGGCAGGTGGCTGATGGGAGTGGCGGACGCTCCAAACTGCGGCCCCCAACTTGAGGCTAGTTTTAAAAAGAAAACTATTCCTTACCGTTGAGCCAGATGGTGATTAACCCTTCAAAGTTAACAAGCTCATAAGCGAGAACGGAAAAGCCGGTACCGGTACCGGTACTACTGCCTGTGCCAGTGCCCGTCAAACCGCAAAGTATCTCACGTGCGAAAGGACAAAGTTTCCGAATTGCCGCTGGAATCAAGTTCCTTTTATATGTGAACGTGAAAGGATGTGAGCCTAGAGGCGAAATAAGTTTTCCGCGTGAACTATTCCATGTTCCCATGTGTTTTATATGAAAACTAAACATTTGAAAACGCACACGATGGAGCACTAGGGGAATGCTTAAGTCGGAGAATCACCCATTCCCTGAGAGGAAGAAATTTTACAATTAATTAAAGAAGTTTTGACGTGCCCCGTAGAACCTTAAAATTACAGGTTCTGCGTTTTTATGAAAACATTACTCAAGCAAAGTATATGAGGAGGCCTCTCCTGCTAGGATTTCAACCTTCGCCATCTTGTTTGTCTGTGTGGGCCTTGTCGTCGTATCTATCCATCTGTTTCCGGTTTGCCAAATTGAAACAATTCGTTATTTATTTATTCGTTGGTGACCTGCTTTTTCCAGACGGAGAAAAAGTTTGCGGAACGCCACGACAGTTGTTGGGCGGGCGTTCTCCTTGAGGGGGTTGTTCAGCTGATCTAGGTCAATATCGTAGCCACGAAACAAAAGCTCTTTCTCACAGCAATTCCCCTTAGATATACAGTTTATGCATGCAAATCCTTAAGTACGCGACATAAACACAAAAGCAATGAACATTAAATGGTTTGACAAAGAGAAGCAATCCAACCGACCGAGCAGGGGACGCAGACAGCAAAACGGATGTGAAGCATTGTTATGTTGCACAGTTCGGGAAACATGGCGGCAGCGGTGAAAGGATGTGCTCTAGAGTGTGGGAGTGCGATGTTTTGTTGCTGCCGAAGAGATTAACATTTTATAGCTTAGCTATTCGACTATGGAAGGGGAAGAGAAGAGTGAACGAATGACAGGGAGTTTGCGGTGGCAGTGAGGGTGGACATACCACAAAAGAGAACTACAAGTCCAACAATATGGCTAATTAAAGGGATGAGTATCGTAGCCAGTTGGGAATAGCAGCTGTTCTTGTGTGGCCCGGTTTCTTCGTTTTATTTTCTTCTTTCATATCTTTTTGGCTAAGAAGATTTGTCAAGAAAGTGAGATAGTTTCAGAAAGTCGCTTTTTACATAATAAATATGCGATGTTGCATCTTCTATTAAGCAGTTTTGCAGATTTGCCCCAAATTTCGATGTTCTTTTCTGTTTACTGACTTGAGGAATGAGAAGAGAAAAAAGTTTAAATAAATAAATATAATCAAGGATGAAATTTTCGGCAGTCCGGAGACTGTGCAGTTCTCCGGCAAGCACAAATCCTGGCAAAAGTACGGGGATGTAAAAACAATAGGATATTTCATGTGATTCACGATCCATACAAATATGGGCTGAGAAAACAAAGATGGAGAATCATGTGGGTCTATGAGTTAAAGGCGGATAGAAGACGAGCTCATCCACTTAAGAGGATTCTTTACAGCGATCTTCACATGAGCAAGGTGTTCGCGTGTTGGTTACCTTCTCTAAAAATTTACTATAAACAAAAGAAGAAATGAGTTGGCATTTCGAGAGCAAATTTCGACAACTACTGACCAGATGGATACAGTTTTTGAGGCAATTTATAACAAAGGAAGAGACCTAGATCCATCACTTTAATCCTGAGCCGAAACAACCATCTTTGACCTGGAAACGATCTGCACATATTTAAAGTGGCGAATTCAGTGCTAAAAGCTAAAGCGTCATTGTTTTGAAATCTTTACCTCAGCTATCATGATGGCAGTTATAATGAAAAAATGAGCCACTGCTACAGGCTCTAACTACGTAGACAAAGTTAGATGCTTACACAGAGCCATTAGGCGGAGCAACTTCTAAAGGGTTTTCCAATAAGGTTGACTACTTTTTTTTTAAATAAAAGAAATCGATTGTAAGGTGTGCTGTGTGGCTTTTGACATTTCATCCTAGTCCATATCTTCCACTCGGGGCCAAAAATAATCGGTAATCAAGGCGCGATTCACAGTAACGTGACGATCGGTATCGTCGACGAAAAAATGTGGTTCAATAACGTCGCCGGCTTGCAAACTGCACCAAACAGTTATTTATTGAGGATGAAGCGGCAATTCATGAACCAAATGTGGATTTTCACCCGACTGATTATGCATATTTTGCTTTTTGAAGAACTCATTGAGCCAAAAATGTGCTCCGTCACTGAATATGATTTGACGATGAAAGTCATCATCTTGGCGCATCTTCTGCAGAGCTCAATCGGGGAACGTACGTCGCTTCAAATGGTGCATCGTCTTCAATCCTTGAGTCAGCTTGTTCTCGTATGGGTGTGAGCCAAGATCCTTACGCAAATACGCCATAATGTGGTCTGAGCGATGCCCAATTCTTGAGAACGCCGTGAAATTGACTGATTTGGATCATTTGCTACGGGTGGCTTAACGGCAGCAATATTTTCGACACTTCGATCAACCCGTTGTCTCTCTGACACGGCAACATCACAGAACGAAAATGTAGACTTAAATTGTTGCACTTAACTTGTTATTGTTATTGTCTACTTGGGTGAGAATTACGACCGAAAATTGGAGTTAACGCTCTTTAAGTTGCGGTCATCGACTTCGAATTTGGTATAAATTTGTTATAATCAGCAGAGTTTGCTCATTCGTACACTTTACCATGATAAAACTTTTGAGTTTACAGAATAGTGAAAGGGTGCGTTAACAAATTAAATTCAAAGTTGTCAAACCCACTTTGAAAACTCGATATATCTTTTCATAGATAAAGGGTGAGAAATTTCAATCCTTCAAAAGTAAATTAAGGACTGTTGTTGAAAATAAAAATATGTTTTTTTTATAATTATAGAAAACAGTTCATCCAGCTCAATCTTAATAAAAAAAAACAGTCAAATTCGATTCGAACATATTCTTAAAGGTTTCCGTACTACTGAACAATATTAAATACTTCATCTTTTTTCAAATCACTTAAGTAAAAAAAATGACAAGTAAACCCGTTTTTTCTATGGGCACCCATTCTTGGTAACTTCAAATTATTTGTTGTTATAGCACCCATTCTAGTACACAATCTGTGAAAATTTCAATTGCCTTCTTATTTGGGTTCAAATTTTTTTTTTGGCCATTAAAGAATATAATTCATAGCCACATGAAATACTTTTATAAACAATTAATTTTTGAGAAAATGAAATTGTAATAAATTTTTCGGATTGAGAAAAATACCGCCACGAAAGCAAAACACGTTTTGTTTGCATGGACATGGTACTTGGGTTGGTTTGGTAGAAACATTATGATATTGGTTCCACAAGTTGAATTCAATCACTCCTTTCATTTTCGTATTGAGAACTCCAGCTTTTATGTTGTGTTGGATGGACGGGATCATTGCCTAAAGTTAAAAAGTTGCTCCGTGGAGCTCAATGTCTACTGGAAGGTGTTAAGTTGAATTGTGGTTTTATTTATATCATTATCCCCATTTATTTGAAACTTTTTTTCATTTTTATTATTTGTTGTTTTAGCGGCGACACTAGTTCACCTGTGCAAGTCTCCCTATAATGGGTTGTGGAGAAACAGATCTGTGATATATGGAAGGACAAACAGCGGAGGATCCCTTTGGGTAAGGAACGTTAAATAGAATCAATTTACTTTTATTTCCGACTGAATGTCAAATTTTATAATATTCTTGATAAGTTATTACAAAAATCGCAGAATTCGAACGCCGATGATTATGACGAAAAATACTGCATTTTTTTAAGAAAATCTGGTGTCCCTCAAAAATCATATATTTTCATACTTTAACATCGTTTCTCGCACTGAATTAAGAAATAAGTTGTCGAAGACTATCAAATTTAAATAACCCAGTACCGACCTGAAAGCTATTCAGAAGGGTAGCAAAGGTATCAAATTTTGAACAACTGTTGAAAAAATACAGCGATTTCCTGAAAATTCTTTTAAAAGTTCCTTGAATTGTATATCCCATAGAGTGGACCGTTTCTAACTGCTCACTGCTTCTAACATACATATATGACTTTTTCTCATAGACCAGTACCACTAAAAAAAAATAAATTTTCATTGACCATGGTTCTGTTTCGCTGAACAAGACACCGATATCGTCATACAGGCTTCACTTTTATCTCTAAAAAGCTGCAGATACGTGGGTGTAATGGTCAACAAATCTACGAGATCGACCTTTTGTCTTCCAATTTGGGCAGATGTCCAAGGACGACTTGGTACTCCGCACCAAAATTCATATTGCACCAAAATTGCCATTGACGAATTACCTCGAGTACTTCGCCATCTCGTTGAGTATAGTTTTTCAAGAGAGAAGAGTTATTATTCAATTAGAAAAAGTCACAATAAAGTGAAACATTGTATCATTGTCTATTTGAATTTTCAGCATTGACAAAAACACGGCCATCGATTCTCTGCAAGCCCCTCTAACACAACATTTCAGAGTTTTCCCTCCATCAACGTTTACCAACTTGTTTTTACCCCAACAATAAGGCTTTCATTACTAAAGGTTATGTCCTGCTTAAGGGTTGTAAATTCTTTCATTTTTGGCAAATTTACAACCACACGTTGCACTCATATCTGCGTCCTGTAAAGAATTGTCGCCGCTCCATATCCAGGAAATCTAGCAGAAATTACCCATAATTCGGCTACATTCGGAATCTTTTATACGACTCTAACAAGAAGTCATTGTGAATACCGAATCCTCGATTATAAGTCACATTGAGGTCAAAAACACTTTTCCCATTACAAAACCGATTAAAAAATGTAAATTAGCCGTTCCAGTTCTGTGCTCCTATAAATCTCCCCAAAAAACACCTCGCCTCGCCTTCAAAAAAACACAAAAATAAAAATAAAATCTGCCAAGTCCTTCCATGTCCTTACGAGTTACAAGTACGAGATGTCTACAATGGCTACCATCTGAACGGACCATCGCATAGGATACCATCTCGGAATGTGGAACAAAACTTACCTCTTTCTGGCACTGGCTCCTTCCTCGTACTCCAGAGTGGCGCCTCGGTACTCTCCGCATAGATTTGACCAACCTCTGCTGTACATCGTAACGTCAATTGGCCATTGTGGTAATGAGAAGGCAGTAGCTAAGGCAAACAAGGACAAATAATTTAATGTGTGTCTGTATTTTTAAAGCGGGCTTTCAACACTTACTTGTATTGTCAGATCCCGTGATGCCCAGTACAAGCTTTCTAGCGCTTGATGTAAAACTGTATCCTCGCTGCCAACCTGCAAGAAATATGAACATAATTAAAATCATTGAAGCTTACTAAAACACAAGACCAAAATTTAATGAACAAATAATTGAAATCGACATAAATGTGTTTTCTCTCGAAATCGGGTTCGATGCTCTGCCAGTTTTGGCAACACCCTGTTTTCTTCAAAAACTCAAAACAAAAAAAAAACAGGAGAAAATCCTTGCACTCCGACTTGCAATAAGAATTTTAAAATATGATTCTCCAGTTTCTTCTTTTTTTTCTTGTTTGTTTTGCACACAAGGATTTCGAAGGAAGTCGGTGTATGTGTGCTTGTAGGTCTGCAGGAGTTATGCACCTTCAACATCCGGATTTAACGTGTTATGCACGAAGTCTCCTGGTCCCTGAATAGTAGGTCGTTGCAACCTAAGACTATTCCCGGTAGTGCAGTAATGCCAAGGAAGAGCACATTCATTTCTTGGGAAGGCAACCAGTAAGGACGAAGAAGGAAAAATGTAAAAAATGCAAACACATAAAAGGGAAACTAGAATAAAAAAAAAAACAATTCTTACGAGCCCGGGAAGTTCATTTTATTCAGAGTTTATAGTATTTCGCAAATAAAAATAAAAGGATTCCAACTGTTTTCACCTACCTTGCTGCAAACACCCTGTAAATAGCAAAGCAAATGTATAGTAGTTCAACTCCATACAACGATGATTACAGTTTATTGTTGTTGCAATTTTGTGCTTCGACAAGGCCGGGGCGGCGAAGCCTTGCACGTCTCACACGCTTTGCATTATTAACAACTAAATATAAAGTTGCGGGTATAGCCGACGGAGATGGAGATGAAGATATGTATGTTTCCTTAGTGCAGATCCTAGTTCTGGGTCGCGGATTCGGGTCTGGTGGTACATTTTATAACATAAACTTTGCACACATTTAATGAAGATTTTCTTCCCGCTCTTTTTGGATGCAATAAAAACTCGGTGCGCTGTGATTTAAGCCAGTTTGGGATGAAGGAGGCTTGGCGTTTCTGTGCTTTTTTTTTGCTCTGTACGTAGGGACTTAATGTTAATGGTGACTGTCAGCAATAAAAGGAGATCTCTCGGAATGATTCATGGTGATGACAGTTGGGGGCCATTCATTGTTATAGCATGAGTACAAGGCGATAAGAAGAAACCTTCATGACGATGCTGATGATGACTTCGGGAAGTACATTGTAAATTTAACCAAAGGGAATTTCTTTTGATGCCAAATGAGTATCGTTGATGGCAATAAAATTTATAAAATGACATAAATTAAAAAATAAAAAAGCACAATGCTCAAACGAATGCTATTTAAATTTGGCTATTTTTTGTAAGCGGGTGTGTTTGTGTTTCTGGATTTTTTTTGTAAGAAATATGTGCCCTTCAAAAATATTGGAACCTTTGAATATCTTGAGAATAACTTCCTGGCTAGAAGAGTTTCAGGAATTCATTGCAAAATTTTGCAGAACTATTTGATTTTTTATAATCAAACTAGCGGACGCGAGAGACGTGGTCATGTGCGAACGTTGCCTTGTATGCGTGTTCAGCAAACGTTCTTTTTATGTTCGAATTTTCGATTAACTATACACTAAGTGACATTTGACACACCGTACATTTTATGTAACTACGACGCACAAGCGCTCCAAATGATTTTTTTCTCTACTAAAATCATTACTTTGAAACCCATTTAAATATTCTGACAAATGATGATTAAGGATCTCTTAAGGATAAAATCTGATGAGTTGCATTATCAGGACTTCTGAAGCTTTTTTGTGTTTGTTATTTCATAATTTTTAAAGATCATTCATCTTTCGTTGCTGAACAAAATTTATAGTCAATGAAGATATTCCTATTCTCCTTTTTAGTTCATCGATATGAGGGTACTGAGCACGCTTTTCTATAATTGGCTCGCTCTTCAAGAGGATATGAATGCTCTTATAATGCATGAGGCACAGAGGGGAAGAATTGGGAGAAGAGTGAAAGATGTAGTGGTTATGTAGTGGTTTGAGAAACTCAGATGTATTTGGTTCCAGCTCACTTCCGTGGGTGGAGCCCGAAACGGGACGGAGGATTTTTTTTTATATCGACCTTTTAGCTTTCGTCTAATTCGCAGGATTTAATTCGACATTAGTTTGATATATGTACTTTGAAAGTTTGGAAGATTAACCTAAATACCCCGCTGTCAGTGTTATGCCCCCAAAGCAGAGCCATCTACACAAAACCACTTTGACAACTCGAAAAAGGTATTAAGCCGATACAACAACCACTACAACAACACCACCCATTAGTCAGACTACTACCGTTGGTCGACTAAACCAGTGATGGGACCATTAACTTAATCCCAATGGCAAATGGTGACTGGAACAGATTCGAAAAACTAAACCACTCGAGGAATCGAACCTTAGACCTATCAGTGGAATCAATTGAGAAGCAGGCGCTCTACCAACTTCACCACCCAGCTGGTAAGACCAAGCTTTCTAGTGTCCGCGATTGCTTGATCCGAGAGCGGGGGTCCGGGGTCTTCCCGTTCTTCTTGAACCTGATGGATTCGAAGACTCACTTGGGTGAAGTATTATTGTCCATTCTCTCGATGTGGCCAAGCCAGTGTATTCGACGGATTTTTGCCTTCCGGAATATATTCACAACTTTATACAGAGTTTGCGGTTTTGCCTTCTTATCATTCGCCCTCCTCGCAGGTGTTTCTGCTTTGCTTATCGCCCAGCATTCGGCTCTATACAGCAGAACTCGTTAAATTTTGGCTGAGAAGATTTTCGACGTATCTATTTCTGGTTGATAGCATATATTTGATCTTGTCCTCATTGATTCTAAGCCCAACCTGTTTTGCATGTTTTTCAATTCCAGTCGGGCATGCTTTTATCCTCCCAATCTTGGCAGCTGATCTGGTACATGATCCCAACCAGAGCATCGTCACCACATCTTACAAATTCAGACGGTAATGTGTTTGGATCCGAGGCGTGGTTGTTTTTCAGTTTTTTGAATCATTCAGCTTTTTGAAAGCTGCGTCGACTTCTTTTAAGGTGGTTGGAGAGACTACTTCGACCAAATTTGGGTGGTCTCTTTGTCCTATCACTCTCTCTAGGTCATACCCATTTAACAGCTGGAAATTCTAATTAAATAAATCTACAATTCCCTGTGAATCGGTGACAAAATTACCATCACAATTTCGAGTGTTAATTTTCTTATATAAGCTTCTGGCAAGATGTCGATTTATAGACACTTCTATGTGCTTGTGCTGGGAGACTGCGAGGGTTCTTTTATTTTTGCGCAATAATTTGGTGATTGGCAGCCTATGTGGTCAGAATCTACATAAGCCTTTTTGAACGTCCGCACGCCCAGTATTCTTACTCAAGAAGCACATGGTCTTTACAGTTAGCGGTTCGACCACCTTGAGAGCGCCAGGTTGCTGCGTAGTTATTTTTTGTGGGGGAATATTAACTACTTGTTGTCGTTTTAGTAGCAGCACCAAAGTCAAAAAAATAAAGAGTAGAACAGAAATTCCTCAATTACTGGAACGCTTTAAGTTCAGCACTTTATTCAATCTTCGAAACACTTTTTGCAACCATATTTGGGCTTAGTTCGTTCTTCAGATCGATCAAAAATAAGTCGCAGAATCGTCATTCCAATTCGGTGGCTGTTGGATTGTATTGTTGGATTGTATACTATTTGAAAACGTCAATATCAGATGTGTCAATTAAGAAAAAAATACTCGAATTAGTTGGCTGAAAATGATATTCCTTCCCGAAACTTTTTAATTAAGAAAAATAATCAAAAGCCACGGAGAAGCGGTGTTTCAGAACTTAAGGTATTTGAAAGAAGAACCGAGTACAGAGAGAGATCTTATCAGTAGATATTGATTCATTACCCGAAAATCATCAAATTCTTTCTTATGGATGGTCTTGCGTTGTTGGACGTACAACCAAGTAGCACCACGGCTTTGTTCCATCAGATGCTTATCTCTACCCGAATAATAAAAGAATTGTCCAAAACAATTTAGTGATGCTTCAAAGCCCGCTCAATGTGATTGGGCTGTGAGTGAAATGGCAGGAGAATCAAATTGTTTAAACTGAAATCATGTCCAGTAACATTAGTAACAAAAAAAAAAACTCGAGGCTCTAAAGACTCCTTTGTGTCCCGAAAACGCTTGAAGAAGTTCTTCATGCTGGTTAGGTCATCTTATTTGACTACATTACGTTATGTTTTGGGGTTATGCCAGTAACAGTTTGGCGACATACGCCGCGTTATTGCCGATTTAAGGCCGTTCACGATGCCAAACGTGGCACCGAAAAGATGTGCTTCATAAGGCTCAGTTTACCAGTAAGTGATGTCGAAATATTTTACATTGAACACCCTTCATAAACATAACGTGTCCATACATTTTTCTGTTCGCCAATATTTTTATATATAGAAAGGCTAAGATTGTACTCTATGTCAGACTTAGCCCATTTAAGCTGCCAAATGTTTTTATTGAAATAAAATTGTTAAAAAAAAATCGAATCGGATGACTGATAAACTGAAGACCAAGTGTATCCTCATTATTTTCTGTAAATCAAAACTTGGATCCACATTTACCTGTAAACAGAGATTTCCCACGAATATATCAATTCCACTCCAATTCCCAGCGATAACCACAAGTTCTTAATACAAACTTTGCTCTAATCGTATAAGATGAGTTGATACGGCGTGCGCCAAATGTTATCCTCTGATAAATACCGCACCTTGCCACTAGATGCATCTTAGCAGCTCACATTCCCTTCCCACCTTTCTTGCCAAAGAACTATTCAATCTGGTGAAACTATGTTCCTATGATCCTTCGATAAACTTTAAAGTTCTTGAAAATCCAAAACTAAACTTTCAAGTAAAGTTAACGCGTTGTTTTTTGATGCATAAAACCAACTTTCGAGACTAAGAGTATCTACAAATAGATTCCGCAAACTGCAACCAAAATTCGGCATTCGCTTCGTCCTGCTCAAGGTGTATCCGTATAAGCACTCCGTTGCTAATGTGTAATCGCATAAAGTTTGATTTAATTTCCATTTGAGGAAATCGTTTTGTAAAAGTTTTACCCCCAAAGTTTGTCCTCTATCCATTCACAAAAAAACATAGAAATTTCAGGTGTTTTCTATGCAAAGGCCAAAGAAACAAGGACGAATGGGAATAAACAAATTGCTGTGTTAAGTCAAAGTGTTTATTTTTTAAGCTCTTGAAAGATTTAAAGTTAAATCTTCTCGAACCATCTCAATTGTAGCTACTAAAGGAAATTGAAGGGCCCTCTGACTAGCCTCACACGATATCCTGAGGTCGTGAAAAATGAATTCTTTTTTAAGTAAATAGAAATGGCAATCTTATGTGGGCGAGCTTGTTACAAGAAATTAGAGTCTACTTTCATAGATAAACATGCGAAGGATGCTTGTTATTTTTCGGAGGGCAAGATACATGTTTTGAAGAGGCCCGATGTGAGGTTGCCTACTGCGAGTATTGAGTGTCTTTTGCCCAAGTGCTGTTCAAATAATCACTCACAGTGAGTAAATATGTTTTTAATGTAGTTTGAGGCACCACAAGATGTTTATTTGGGTAATATCATTGCTAAGTGTCCGTGGGTTTTTTTTTTTAGAGTGTGTTATTTTGAAATGGATATTTTTTTTTTATTTGTTTTAAAATCACTTTAAGGGAGTGTGCTTCAGTAACCTTTGGAGAAATCGGCAAAAATTTTCATTGGCATCGGCAAAAATTTTCATTGAATATACAGTTGGAAACACGAAAATTGCAGTAGTGTCGTCAAAATTAGAAAAAGCGTGAATACTTTTAGCTCTAAACTCGCTCTAAGAAAATCTAGAGAAAACTATAGAAAACAATTTATGGTCTTCGAAAAAAATAAGCTTTGCTTTTGGAGACCTTATCTTACAAAAAGCAATGCTCTGCAAATGTTCCACATTTTGCTGCTTACGTTGGATACATCTTTCGAAAATAAAAAAAAAGAAATCAGTTTCTTTTACCAAAAATTTTTAAGCACCAATGGATTTTTTCATTTTACATCAAAGAAAGAGAAAGGGTCGTGATAAGCAGTGCAAGCAGAGCGATGAAAGTCGATACTGTCGGAGAGAAATTATTTTTATCATTCTGTTCTAAAAGGATCCAAAGCAACCCTATTACTAAGCCTCCGCTGTCCGTTCGTCCGTCCGCTTGCCACAGAGCTGCATTTCCTCAAACGGTTTAGGGAGACACTTGCAATTTTCACAGAAGGTAAATTACTATTGCCGCTACAAAAACATGTGATATAAAATTAAAAATGAATGGGGTCACCACACAAAGAAAGGGTTTCATTAAATCGATTCCAACTTAACACCTAACTGTAGACAATGAGTATCATAGAGAAACAATAATTTTTCAAAGTAGGCAATCATTTCTTTGATTCAACACAATGTAAATGCTCGAATTTCAATAAGAAAAAATAAACACATCTTGACACATTTTGTCTTATTTTTCAATATTTTTCAATCTTAAGAGCAATTTCTTGAATACATTGAAAATAATTACTAAAGAGTCACACGATACACTTGTTAAATTAATTGTCTATATTCAAAAAAAAAATATTAATAATATCTTAAGTTGCGAAAGCAAAACCCGCTCACGGATGTAAATCGCGTTAGAGTGGGAAATTGGAGTTCGCACAAACACTATTGAATTTGCCTATAAAAAATGTCAAAATCAAAGATTCACACATTTCCACAGTAAGCCTGCATCAAATAAACTTTTAATCTTGTGATTGTTTTAAATTCTGAATTATTTAACCTTTTTAATTTCCTATTGAAGTTCTTTTTATTATTGGAATTGCAAGTTACCTGATGTCGAGCTTTTACTTTGTCTGGCTTTATCTAGCATATGAAAGAAACATAGTGTTTCATATTTTCAATAGCCGCGGAACCCTTCGTGTGAGAGTCAACTCTCACTTGGCTATTGTTTTTCGTTTTGATTTCGTGTTGTTCTATTTTCCTATATTACTGCCTTTGTTTTTCGTTTACTCTTGAAAACTTACTGAGAGCTGCGCTACCTGCTGCTACCTTCATAGTTCTTAAAATCTGTAAAAGACGTTCGGGGTTTGTGGTATGAAATCTGGGGCCGTGAGATCTGGCAATGTGGGCGACAAGTTCAGATTGCAAAGACCGAGATTTCACACATTCATATAATGTCATAACTTCTGTTCGACCCTGCATACTAATGATACCATGACCCTAAAATCAGCAAATTTGCCGAGCTCATGGCGAGCTCATGAAAAGCATAGACTTTTTGTACGCAGACTGAAATGTTTATAACAGCAGGAAAGGATACATCGGTTCGGATTCTTTACGCTGCACATATTATGGAGCTGAGGGCCGTCGATCTATTTTCCTTTTTAAATAAGATCTTCCTATTTTGATATTAATTTGTTTCCCATGTTTTTCTTATGGGTGTTAGAGTCGATGATAAAGCGACGTATGATTACGTGCATGCTATTGGTTCCGATATTTTGTGCTTATTTGTAATAATATGCGCAGTATGTCCTTCTTCAGGCAGTATTATAATGTCCTCATTATAGAGTTCTTCCAAAAGGTTTCTGATTTTAATTTTTTTTTATGCATCTGTATACAAACAAATTAACCCCTGTTTCCCTTGGTCACGCCATAACTTGAGATCAGCTTAATCGATTTAATTTGAAGTTCTAGTAAATTGCAGGAATTTTGAATAGAATATTGAAAAAAATTGAATATATGAATATACGCAGAAAATTGAATATATGCAGGTGAACTTTGTGCAAATGAACTTCCGAATTGAGACAAAAGTTCGGCAATGCTAGGATAGAAAAATAGCCGCACCTACGGATGACTTTATCATTTTTATTCATTGCTTTGCAATCTTTGAAGGTGTGAATTTCTCGAAAACTGAACTGCGACGTTTCACAAAACCAACAAATTCTCCTTAGCTCGGATCACTGAGAGGCTGTCACAATCATCATGATGCCAAACTTTAAAGCAAATTGATTCTAATTATTGTATTATTACTTTTAAATATTATAATTATTTTTAAAGAAGATGAGCTCGTTAGCTCTGAGAAAAGCTTATTGTTTTTGTAAGTTCTGTACATCTGGACAAAATTCACTAAAAAGAACATTTTTCGGAAAACAACCGCTTTCATATCGAAAGCAGCTTGGATCAAATTTTTAACTTGAAAGACCAAGGCTGAGCTTCAATCTTTTAATTTACTTGTTTTCTAGAGCCTAACAATTTTTTCCCACATACTTAATGGGAGGATAATAATGAAGGATTGAGTTGTACTTATTGAACTTCGGGAGTTTAGTTTTCGACATTGTTCTTTCACTCGAATTCGAAGATCCTTTTTATCCTTAAAAGCTCACTTCCCTTCGGAAGCCGCGATTTTATGAGTTAAAATGTTGGTCCGAAGTCGAAGAGTTAGAAAGCGATTGTGTCATAAGCGAAGACTCACCACAGCTTGCTAAAGTAAGGTAGCAAGCATCTAGTTTTGGCAAATATGCTCTCCAGGGCAGCATTCAAGTATACTACTTAAAGTCCTCACATTCAATTATTTTTAAGCTTCTGATGATATACGTCTCAATCAGCTAGCCTGGTAAAAGTGTCAATCATATTCTAAAACTGTGGAATGGAGACAGTTTATTTAAATAATAGCAATTCCCTATTATCACAAGCTACCAGAGCCCATTCCAAAAATCCCCTGATGGGAATTTTCAAAATATTTCCTCCATTTTACTTTTTTTTTCAGTTTTTTGAACCGACTTCCGCACCACCAACATTCAATTCCGTTCCGCAAACTATATTATTCACCCCAAATAGCTTGGTGCCCTTAAAACCGAAATCCTTCTGCCGCGAAACACCTTAAATCTTCGCTTCCTTACCATGAACGCGCAACAGTTTAACCCAAAAGGACAACTAAATGCCTCCTCAAGCTGGCAAAGAAGCGCTCCTTCTACTTTCGCATGTGTATGTGTGCGCTAATAATTTAGATTCAAAAACTGACACCATAAACAATGTTGTGCGGTGTCGCAGAAGGGAGACACTGTGAAAATTGATTATCTTCCTTCCTTCGCTTTTTTGCTTGTCATCGCTTTTGGTGTCAGAACTTCCTGCAGGATGTCGACTGGCACCCACTGCATATCCCCGGCTAGAAAACGCCGTGCCTGGGTAATATCACTGTTACGCGGAAGCTTACGAAAATCGTTCTCCAACGATGGAGTGAAACCGGAACCAGGTACTACTCAACTGATAGCACTCCAACATCTTGTGTTCCAGCAAGTGACATGCATGCTTGTGTGTGTGTATGTATATTTGTATTTCTACCCAGGACGAGAGCATGTGGACCTTTTGTCGTCTCAATAAAAAACCGCCAAAGAATATTTTAAACTCAAATTTGCAATGCATCACATCTAAGCATTTGCGGAAGGAGCCACCCTCTACAGGATAGAAACTTATAGTTGTGCCCTTCCTTGCCAAGTGCTCCATCGCAGATATTGGCAGGCGGCAGTAACAGGAGCGATGCTATCTCAGCGACGAAGATGCTTTGCATTTTATTTTTGAAATCCTGTCAGGTATTTCAAGTGCTAGAAATTTCCACTCCACACCGGTACCGTCACATGCAAACGGGATGGCGTACGAGTATCCTGCAAATTATGCAGGAATAATATTGATATGAAAAATGCAGTCAGGTGTGAATAGTTAAACTCTGACCATAGAGCGTCGGCTGTGCGTACCATTATAACTTTAAGCATTTAAATTAAATACTTATAACATAAACAAAGCGAAAAAATGGCGGAAGGTGGATAAAAGAAAAACAAACGTGAAATGGAATTTTAATTTAATTAAAACATCAGGGATGGCATGTACGTTGTTCGCATTGTCTTGCAAAGGGATCTCTTGGTAGTTGCTGCCGCCCCTTTATTCGCATACGAAGCAAAATTGTTATATTCAAGCTTAAAAGGGGAAAAAGCGTGGTTTAATTTCGCTGAGGTCAAGGCTGGTTATGTTTCTGTATGGGAGTGGCCTCTTTTGTGGGGTTCACACCCGTGTTAAGAAAAAAATTATTTCTCGATGCGAAATTTGAACTCACACGTGTTCCTTTGCACACAAAGTTTCGTATTTTTCCATTTTTGCGGCTAAGCAATTAAAAACTTTTTATTAATTTTTCGGGCACGCCAGTCACAAAAACGAAAGTTAAATGCTTGCAGTGGGAATCAAAGAATCTCTCTTAACTCGGCCATTGAATTTAAGCGGTATTGGACGTGTTCAAGTTTGTAATTTACTATTTTAATGCTGGTATGCCATAGGGTTCTATTTTGTCTCCGAATCTCTTTTATGTTTTCACTTGTGGTCCCCGATGTACTTCGTGGAATCCAATTCACTCTTACAGAAAGCTCAGTTTTAGAGGGACTTTTTTTCAGGAGTAAATATGGGGTGGCAGAGTTGGAAGTGCTTATTTAAATCTGATATCAAAAACAAACAAAGAACAGAGTGGAATGTGATCACTCTAAAACTCGATTCAGTTTCATTGTCACGTTACTTTTCTTACCGAATACCCAAGAATGCCTATAGGTTCACCCTTGAGCCTAATTTGGTCCTACAATCGCGAATAGGGAACTCTTTTCTTTGCCGCTCCACACGAATGTGAAACACTGTCTCCTACTCTCCATCATCTAAACTTAAAGGATTTCAAAAATAAGTCGCACCAAAAACTGTTTCTAACTGCACCCGCGATGTACTGTCATTATAAGGGTATCCATAACCCCACACAAAACACTTTGACCACCTGCAGACAATCTTCGCCAAACGCAACTTACCCTATGTATTAAGACTTAATTTAGTCTATATTTAACAATTTGTTTATTGAAGTTAATTAATTATTGAGTTAATTTTTTAGTAACTGAAATGACCAACCTGGCCTATTTGCCAGAACATACATACTTCAGGCCTTTTATTTTCGCATAGCCCAGCCAATGTTAATCTGAGTGCTTCAGTCGTCTCTGGATTGTTCGCATAGCATTTATCGTTTTTGGCACATCAAACAAAAAATTTAACGCAGCATACAGCACAGGCAAGCGTTATTACCAAGTGGTTACGCGATCGCTGAACTATATGTACAATTAATCGATTGATGTATGGCTTGTGAGGCACAACGTTACTCCATTACTTTATTTCTTGTCATCAGAAAATTGCACTTGATGGTATAGCATCTAACGACGTATATTATACTGCGAATTAAGCGAATGCAAATAAATCGATACTAAGTTCGTTGTCTAAACGAACAAATGGCTTTTGACGTCTTTGTAACGATTTTTAATGCAATTGCTGAAAGAGAATTGCTTTGACAGTGTTATCATAAATAACAAAATTGAGCGATGACGTCCGTTTTAAAAACCAAATTTTTACGCGATTCAATAGAGGGGTGCAGAATATTGGGCACAAAAAAACCCAAAAATAATTGTTATTAAAACATTATTTGCATCTAGTTAAGGTTTGGAGTAGCCTCAGAAATAATATCGCATTGGTGCTGTTTTAAGCTCACACAACCCGTCGATCGGTGACTCTCTCCAAGAATTTTGTAATATTGCAAAAACATTATTTGAGACTATATAATATTTATAATTTAATAAATTTAATAAGTTGATTAATTGCCTGTTATGTTCCATAGTGTACATTCAACTTTAAAGGCCATATTTAAAATAAAAAGTGAAATCAGACGTCGGTCGGTTGTGATGATGCCTTGTGTTCATACCCAGCAGCACGAACAATTTTTTGTAAATATTTGTTCCCACCGCTGCGCTGCCATCGCGTCATTATCGAATTTATTAACTTCAAAAGTTTAACAAAAATATGTGAAAAAAAACAAAAAGTACCGTAAAACTTATTGCTTCAAGCACTCGTGTGTACATCACACTTAAAAAAATCCAACGAGGATAAAAATTGATATGCCGGACGCAGCACTTGTCCCGTATCGGTAGACTATCTGCCAACCAGGTATGCATTCAGGCCTCAACGAAACGTGCCTTGCATTAACGTCTCTATTTATTTATAGATGATTTTTTTCATTTCGGACTTTTATGCAAACAAAAAAAATATTCTCGATAGCATGTAGACAGACTGTGTTCTGCAGTGGGAAGATTTAAAAAAAAAAGATTCGTGAATTAACCACATGAATGGGCAACAATTTAACATTGAAGCTCTTTTTTTCGCTTTTCAACTTGTACTTCTGTTTTGCGAATACGGGTCTTTTTGTATCTATGAAAGGGCACCGATCCAGTATAAATACCTGCCGGCTATTTTTCTGTTTGAAGTGATGCGTGCTTGACCTTTAAAGCTTTACAAGACTTCTCTTGAGCGTCAGAGGTATTCATGAAATTCACATCATTGAACGAACTGAATCTGTACTTTGTGGAATTCCACTTGGTGTACGTAGGTATTCGAGCTCCTTGGATTTCCAGAAATTAAACTGCTGATAAATAATGGTTGAAACATAAAGCACATAGAACTTCCAAAGGGTTTTCTATCAAATTGGCCACTTTGTATTGACAATATTATGCAACTTACATCCGAACTATGTTTAAAAAAGCGTTGACATTTTTAACACTCTTCAATTTTAGTTGCTTTCAAGACGTACCATGGATCGATTGCGTGTAAGGATCTAGGCCTAAGCACACATTTGATATTTTTTTTTTTTTGAGGTTTCGAACATTTCGTATTTGAAGAGGTAACCGAGCCACAGAGTTGAAGAAATGTAACGTGTAATAACAGCCATAAAACTGCTATTACTTCATAGTGGCTAAGCAGTTAAATTCCAATTTAGCAAAATGCCGCTTCTTAAGTAAAATATGTTCAATACTTTATAAAAGTAAAGATGTTTACTTGAATGTATCTTAGAGTTTGAAATAAGACGAAACTATGTTCATGTCATCATTTCTTCCAAATTATCCTTAAAACGTGTTTTTGAATTTTAGATTAAGAGTTTTATAATATAAATACAATTTGGCTTATAAATAAGATTGCATGTTGTCGGCTCAACAAGAGTTTAATCCAATATCATGCTGGCCTTTCACAAGGTTCAGTTATAAGTCCTATTTTGTACAATGCAAAATACACTGATGATACAGCAGTATTTTCTTCTCATCTATTCAGTTTCCGAATTGAGATGAATTTGCAATGCCTTCAGAATGTATAATAATTATTTAAACATCTGGAAAATCAAACTAAACGCTGGAAAAATGCAAGCTTTTTTTCAGCAGAAAAAGAGAGCATTGTTTCATTCCAAGCATTACCATAAATTTGAACGGGGTTGACATACACAGCGTCAAATGTCTTGGAATCCATCTCAACAAGAGACTTACTTTTAAACACCATGTGGCCAAAGTTCAATTTTATTAAAACGAATAACATTGCCATCGAAATGCTCTACCCCCTCATAAAGAGAAAGTCGTTACTAATTAAGGAGAACAAAATGATATTACATAAAGCCATTTTCCAATCCATTCTCCTCTACCAATGCCAAGCGAATTATATTATATATATTTCAAGATTAAAAATCAAGCAGAACACACCTTTGAAAATGATGGTCAACTTGGCAAAATATATTTCTCCTCATGATCTACATTCACAAATGAACATTGAAATGATCTCAGACAAGACGTCTGGAGCAAATGATTTATATTCGAATAATCCTTTTATAAATGCCTTAGTTTCTTGATCCTATTTTTTATGTAACTCTACAGATTCAACGTTACTAATTATTGTTATTTAATCTATTAAATTTTTTATTTATTTATTTATGTTTTCTAATTAATTACATATCGTCGACGCGTAAGAGCAATTTGCAATACCTCGTATTTACAAAAGTCGCTAAAATTCGTTATTGCGCCATCGACTTCTGAGTGTCTTTTAGCACTTAATGGAACTCATGCCATTTGAATTAGCTAATCAGAAACGTTCATTTCGCAAAGGAACCACAAACAACTTCAGTTAAAAATATCTATTCTATTGTCTAAGATAATCAATTATTGATTATTGATAAAATTCTGATACGCGGTATTGCAAATTGCTCTTACGCGCTATTGCAGTCGCGTCGACGATATTTCATTATATATTTCTTTATTTCATATATATATTTTATTTATATATATATATTTTTCTGCTTATTATAAGTTATTTATAATATATACTTATTTATTATAACAATTGATATGTGATAACTCTTCCATTGACGGTTTTATCTCGTAGCTTTCCTTAAGACTTTTGTTTTTTTCCAATGTTGTTGTATCTTTGTAAAAATATATGTACATCCATTTTTTTCAACAAAATTGTTGCATTATCGACCTTATCTAATTTTTGAAACCAATGAACTTTGTTAACATTTTGAAAATTTTAATTGATGGTGAATGAAAAATATATTAAAACTAATAAAATGTGCCTTTCGTCAATGATCTCCGCATTCGGGTGGTTTTGTAGTCCTTGTTTAATTTTAAAGTTTAGTTGGAACATATACATCTCTTCGTTTTTATAAAACATGGTATTTGGATACAACTTCTGTGTGGTTGGGTGCCGCTACAATCCTGTGCATGAACGACTTTAAAAAGTTTTTCTGAACTAGATTCAATGGATGTTAATTGTAGTTGTAAGTAACACCCCAAAATACCAGTCCATATTGCATCTTCGACTGTAACAAAGTACCATAGTAAACATAACTCCAAGAAGACAGAAACGGTTTCAATAACACACAGTAGTGAGAACTTAGATGTTGCTATGAGTTTTTGCTGCTTTAATATCAGATCTGGAATAAAAAATGACCAAATACGAAACCCCGTGGTACACCGATTCGAACATCTAAACTCCCACTGAATTGGTCGCCTTTTTGACCTTTTGTTTCCTGTTCTTCAGATATGATGCAAACCAAATGAGAATAAAATCTCTGAAACCAGCTTTTTTTATTTGAGCAGTTAAGGTTCATGATTTACAGTGTCTAACGCCTTGCTGATGTCAGCGCATCTTCAGACGATGAAGAAGGGAGATTTCTTAAGATAGGTAATTACTCTACTCTTTATAATTTTTCAAAGATTTTGGAAAATGTAGAAATGAGCGAGATGGGTCTATAATTATTCAAAGTTTATTTGTCACTTTCTTTAAAAATGGCATTACCTTAGCGATCGTCAGACTGTCCGGCAATATCCTTCTATATATGCTTTTGTTGGAGATATGCACCAATTCGACAACAATATTTTATTACATGTATTGCAGAAATTTATTTGTGTAATCATTAATAGTAAACGAATTGAATTTTTTATGTGCCACGATATTTCTTGTTGTTGTTATGTCACATTTAGGTTTTTGAAATTTATCGATAACGAAATTTCAGTATCAACTTCTTTGGATATTTCATTATGCGACTTTCAACATAATTCAGTAGGTTTTTTTTTCATTACATACGTAACTTTTTATGTAATGCGAAAAATTTCATGCAGCGTATCGTCTCAAGAATTGTTCCTGTTAATGGGCCGCTTAGGTCATGCATGAAAGTTAACAGGTTCGGTTAAAGCTGGTCCGTCAAAGGTCTTAAATGACTCTTCAAGGCAGTTAGTAAATTTGTCAGCCTTTCCTTTGCCTTCTTTCCAAGTTAATCAATATGTTGGTGTTTCCCTCGACAGGAAATCAACACTTCATTGTTCGGCTTTCAACCACAAGTTAAGGGGTAACCGAATCGATGAGATTGACACCCAGTAAACTAACCAATTTGTAATTGGCATTCATGCGCTTGGACTCGAAATTCCCAAGAGGAAGAAAGAGTTCTCAAGGCGACGATTATTCTCGTCGTATATTTAATATACGAGAAATTATAGAAAGGGGAAGAGATATAGAGCATATGACAACATTGGTTTTTGGTGTCACTGATGGTGTTCAAGCATGCGGAGATTAAAAAGCGTGATGGCGGCATTAACGACACTTAAAATACTTTTCTATTCCAAATATCTACGACACGATGTGTTTGTTATCTGCTACGAAATTGCATGAACAGAAGCTCTCAATCGACTTTCGGTTTAACATATTTGATACTTCCGGTGTGTCTAGTATTGACGTCATCTTTGAACTCGTCAGGAACCATTTAGCAGCTGTGTCGGCGAGAATGTTTCTGAGAATATTTCCTTATTAGACTTGTTTTATTCGAACCGGAATGATTTAAAATTCATTAAAAAAAGGCGCGTGAGGCATATGTGTATCGGGATGCACTTTTCAATGTTTCTATAAAAGAGTATAGAAGAGCAACTTACAAAAAAGGTCCACCATGTACCGATAGTCAGGAACTGCAGATTGATGATACGTTTATGTCCATGGCGTTGCACGATCCGTAGCTGCGTCTCATTTCGAACATTAAGTTCATTAATGTCCCTTTGGACTTGTAAGGTCTCCTTACAAATGTCCGTTTGATCATTAATCGCAATCCCAAGGGAATAAAGTTTTCCTCTGAAATCTTATCACCTCAAGTTACCCCATGCTCAACTCTGTTGGAGCCAAATCAATTACTGAAGTAAGGACTTTCCAGATTTTTAATACCGAAATGAAAAGAGCGAAATAAACAAAACAAGGGAAGCATTCCTCAACTCAATTCCAACTCCAAAATACGAAATATTATTCGCCAACAAACCCAACCACTCGTTCCGAAAAAAAAAAATTTCAAGGCTCGAGAGTACCAAAGTTACCTGCCGTGTGTGGTCCGAAACTGTTGTCCTCAGGTAAAAGAGTGTTAAATTCCAGTTCAGTAAAAATGGGCAAATGAACAAACAATATTCGCACACTCGAGCCGAAAAGGTTCCGATCCGATTCAACCAGAGCTTCTAGAGTGTAAAACTTTTTCTCAACCGGACTTGAGGTGCGCACCTCGATGTGCAAGAGTGGATCCAATTTCCAGACCTGGTCAACGAATGCGAGTAAAATAATGTTTATTTGCTTAATGGGCTCAGAAGTTGGACCTGCTTCCATATGTGTCTATTGTATTCACGACTTTTATGGACGCCGATATTGTGCGGTTTGCATGTTGAGCCTCACGTGGAAGAAGTTTTGCATGAATGCACCTTGTAGTGCGGTGTTGATGCAGCACTACAGTCGTTATTCCAGCAAATTAAACATATTCATGGTGAGTATAAAATATGAGAAAAAAGTTATTGTGCGAAAAGAGCCTCGCGGTGATGTATATGAGTATTGAGACTTTTACATTTTAATGGACTCGTTGCGGAAGCAGCAGCCTTATAGAGCTGATATTTTGTTTGTTTTTTTTTTTTGTATGTATTTCAACGCGAATACGTTTGCTAACTTACTCTGAAATTCCTCGAAAAGGAAGACTTTTCAACCAGCTGGATATATGCTGCAAGCTGTCTCAAATTGCTTGGCATTGGGCGATGTTCATTTTCGTTAGTAGCAAATTTGTATTTTTTTTTTCAAATTTGAAGTCACTGGGATTTTAAAATAATACTTTCATCTAAAATTGACTTAAGTGACTCTTCGATACTCCCACAAATGCTCGATAGGGTTTAATTCTGGGGATTTCGGAGGGTAGTCCAGTTGCTACTACTTAACTTCTACTACTAAACTACTAGTAAATATTTCTTCACCTATTTCTCTGAGTGCTTGTGATTGTTGTCATACATCCATAAACGAATCACCTGCGTGCTCTATTGTGGAGTCTAGATTTTGTTGTTCATTTTCTGTATTTTTCGGTCGCCATATTTTTGGTGGTTTTCTTGAGCCCAAATTCTTAAATGTTCTCTTATTTTTATATTTCTTGGCATAAAGAATTCTTCGATTTTAATCTTTTCGGAAAGGTATGACGTCACCTTGGTCTCCCAGAAAGGGGTCGATCTCTTACATCTTTTACGTTTTGTAAGTAAAGGTTGTTTTCTCGATAAGCAGAGCTTTTTAACAGTATGTGCGGCAAGTTTTACACATTTTTTAACGATATTGTAAATTACAATTGCAGGGGCTAAATACGTACAAAATATAGAACGAAAAATTTTGAGCTACGTTTAAAAGCAGACGTCCATGGGAAAAGATTGTTCGATATTTCAAAATTAATTTCCTGTGGTACTTAAATCTTCCTCTTTATAGTTTTTGCAAAATCGACAGCGTGAAAGTCAATCACGACTTCGCCTATAAAATGGGGAACAAGGCACTTATTTAAAAACCACATAATATTGAAGTAAATTCACTTGCTTTAAATGTATACAAATAATTTCAATTCAATTCAACGACTTCAATCGAGTAACACTGAATTCACTTATGACTTTAAGAAAAGTATGAATTCACTGCTGACTTAAACCTAGCTTCCGTGAGTTTGACATAAATTTCGTGAATGCATTCTTTTACAATTCTTATTCGTTATACATACTACTGTGTTCAAAAAATAAGGTTGTCACCTTGTATTTATTTTGAAAATTCTTTATTTATTCTTCCAAATCAATTTCATCCCCTTCAAAGTAATCCCCTCCCGATGCAATGCACTTATGCCAACGGATTTTCCAATCTTTGAAACACTGGTTGTAGTCACTTTTCGGGATGGCCTTCAGTTCCGTCTTCGCTGCGGCTTGAATCTCCTCTATCGTATCAAAACGGTGTCCCCGGAGCGGTCTTTTGAGCTTGTTGAAAGCCAGAAGTCGAACGGCACCAGATCAGGTGAATACGGAGGTTGCGGAACGATATGGGTTGAGTTTTTGGCGAAATGATCACGAATTACGAGTGCGGTATGGGATGGTGCATTATCGTGGTGTAAAAACCAAGAATTGTCTTTCCACAATTCGGGCTTCTTTAGGCGGATAGCGTCACGCAAACGACGCATAACGTTCAAATAATATTCCTTGTTGACTGTTTGGCCGGTTGGAAGGAATTCATAAAGCACAACACCACGATAATCGAAGAAAACAGTCAACATGACCTTGATTTTTGAGCGACTTTGGCGCGGTTTTTTTGGTCTCGGCTCTCCTTTGGCACGATATTCGCTCGACTGATCAGTTGTTTCGGGGTCGTAAGCAGAGATCCAAGTCTCATCGCCAGTTATAATGCGTTTCATGACACCCTGGTAGTCGGAAAGCATTGTTTCACACACTTCAACGCGACGCCTTTTCTCCAAAAAAATCAATGTTTTTGGTACCAGTCGAGATTTGACGCGCTTGAGGCCCAAAGCATCCTTCAAAATGGTATTGACTGAGCCTTTCGATAAGCCAACTTCATCAGCAAGGTCTCTTATCATTAATCGATGGTTTTTCAACACCAAATCTTTGAATTGTTGGACGTGAGCTTCATCGGTTGAGGTTGATGGTCGCCCAGAACGCTCTTCGTCTTCGACACGTTCACGGCCGGCTTGAAAACCACTATACCACTTGTAAACATTTTTTTTAGACATAGCCTCATCATCAAAGGCTTTCTGCACCATCCTCAACGTATCCGCAGCAGAAAATTGATTCCGCAAACAAAATTTAATGCAAATTCTTTGCTCAATAAATTTCGACATCGCAAAAAACGAAAACCTCACATTTAGCAGCTCACAAAACGACGCGTATCTCAAACACTATGAATATATTTTGACATGAAATTTCACATAGATGTCACTGACAGTACTACCAACCTAAAAAGAAAGAAAAATTTCCAAATCCTCCTTATTCACCTTATTTTTTGGACACAGTAGTATATTCAATTAAGGGTGGGTTGTTGTTGGATTTCTTTTGAATCATATTCCCTTCTTAAAGCTCTAGGTGTTGAAAAAATTAACAGAAACTTTTCATTTTATTTTCGCGGTATGAAATCTATAACCTTTTCTGAAGTAAGTTCACAAGCAGCTTTGAATTAATTTCATAGTGAAAAAATGATTAATCTGTACGGACCCGGTAAATACTTTTATTTTCAGAATTCAAGAAAAGAGGAACTGATTTAAAAAATTATGCCCTCATTCTTGTGATTCACAGTATAAAAGCTTAACTCATTTTCTGTAGACTTGTGACAGTAACAATTTCGAAGAAATTCCAAATCACTAATGAGGGAATTGTGGTTTATAAGCACGTCTCTTGCGATAGTCTTCACTTAAGATGCACCAAAATCGTTTCAACTAATTTAAATGGCGCCAGTAATTGTGCCTGAAAAATGTCCTCCATTGTTAGTTTTTGTTTCTGTTTTTTAACACGAAAATGAGGCGACAATATTTATTGTATAAACAAGAGCATTGTCACGGCAACGAGTGTCTCTGCAAAAACCACCATTCCCGCTCTCCGCGAAGGCTCCCAACTAAGCACAACAATTTCGAAAGATGATATGGCATAGCGATGCAATATATTTAAGTGGATTTCTATCTACAACAATGGAGCTACGAGTACCACGAATGTGGTTAGAAATTGTGTGTTGCATGTGCAGCGCATACCGCACCCGAAAGCGCTGCAAAATAAATTTAATTGCAAGCAAACAAAATTAGTTGCACAACAAATTAAATTTCAGCAAAATATATGAATGTATATACTCTTCAGAAATACACACAGCAGCTCGAAATAGGGAACTCAATTAAATGGTTTTGCCTTTAATGAGTGCAGCTCATTTGTAAGGATCCTTTATCACTGTCGCATCTGGTTGATTTAATTTATCTAGTAAATTGATAAGTAACTGAATTGGATTTACTAAGGAAACAATTTGAAATCAGGATCCAAATCAATGTTCTCAGAACCTTATCTATGCAAGTGAAATAATCAATTAACTTCAAGATGCTTGTTCACGTGTCCTGTTGCAGAAATTCAATTTCCATGAAATCTTCTTGGACAGATCTCAATCATGATGCACTGGACGAAATATTTAAATTTCAAAACGTCCAATGCAGAATGAATCATTATGACAAAAAAAAAATGAAAACCAGGAAGAAATGCGACCAAAATCCTTATTCGTATATTCGCACCATCAGTGTGCGCGCGACCAATTTTGCGCGTGACTCATTTTATTGGATTTGCTGGTGGACTCGGATCAACCGCTATCATCGTGGCGTGCAGCATGCACCTAGCATATCAATTAAGCCAGTGTGCACAGTCTGTTTTTGCATATTGCAAATCCAAGCAGATCCTGGAAAAGCGAAAAAAACAAACGAATTGTCAAAATCCAACAAAAGCCGTCTGATACATCGCCTCCAGGATTGAACTGAATAATCAATGTTGCCAAAAACATGTCTACCACTGGAAGCAGGCATTCGTATTCGTATTCGTATTCGTACTTTTTCTGTTTTTTTTGTGGCCTTTTTAGCTTTTGATCCTTTCCAAAAGGATGTTCACCACCTGATTGATACTGCCATAAAAATGCACATTTTCGTGGAGAAAAAAAAAATGAATTATAAAGGATGCGGAGGAGTATTTTTTGCATGCAAGGATGATTCATTGGGTGGAACGAAAGTCCTATGGAACTTTGAAGATGTTAAGGCTTTTGTAGTACTTGTTTAAGGGTTTTGAAATTATTTCTTTGTTTGAAACGTTTTAACATAGAATTATTTTTGGGGAAATACAAAAAGAAAACCCTACATAAACATAATAATAATAATAATATTATAATAAAACTTAAAAAATAACTAAAAAATTTAAGACAAAATTTAATAAATAAAAAGATGAATAAGAACATTATTTAAAAATAAACAAGTAAATTAAATTTTTATTATTAAAAAAATAATATAAATTAAATAAATTAAATTATTATTATTTAATAAATATTATCAATTTTATAAATTTAATAAATACAAGAACGTACACAGATTTGAAAATATATTTAGATACGATATTTACAAATATGCAATGACTAATTAAACGAACCGTATTAATGTAAGTCATTGTGTGTTAAGTCAATTTATTTATTTACTTATTTATTTTTTTTACGCTTAATACAAGCAAACAATTTAATCTAGAACTTAAAACTACAATTATAAGTAGGGGTTTGGATTGGTAGGTGGAGGGGAGATATTTGGGATGCAAAGATGCTTTCTGAGGGAGGATTAGCAAAGGTGGAAGTTAAGATGCATATCAGCAGAGCGGAATATACCGGATATTGGTTCATGTTGGGTTTGTATGAATAGAAATAATTTAAAGGAGAGGCGGTGAGTCGGTTGCACCGCAGAGCAATTGATGTGTAAAGAGTACATTAGCAACCTCGCGCCGCTTTTTAAAGGATTGCAAGCTTATTAGTTTTTATCGGTGCAATAGATAAGGTTTTGTATCGTCCATAGGTCAAAGTTTTCGTGTTACCCATGTCACCCTAGAAGGAATCAGGCAAAGTTGTGAAAGAATGCAATCATTTTGGATTGCATTCATTGAAGTATTGAAGTATTTCAAGTTCGATATATGAAATCACCATTCATTTTAAAGTCATTGATTATGAATTCGTTTAAGTGAATTCAAGGGTTCAAATAATGCCATCTTCTGTTTATTCAGTGAAAACTTTTTTGAAGTCATTGAAGTCATTTTACAGTCATTGAAGTCATTTGGTAATACTTTGAATCCAATTATGTTGATTTGAAATAAAAAAAGTTCATCAACACTTTAATTCAATTTATTTTACGTTATTTAAAAAATGTCGCGCAATTAAAGAAAACAATTGAAACACCATGAGTGTATAGAAAAATAGACATAATTTTGATTTATCAGTTTGTTGTTTTTTCTTATATAAAGTTGATTTCTTGATTTACATATTAAACATATTTGCTATTAACGTATTCCAGATCCCTGCGGAATTTGTTCAAATAAACAAAATAAATTGTTGGTTTTCTATCAATGTATTTCAGACCGCTGCGGTGAATGAAAAATATAAGATGAAATAGTTATTAACATCTGACAGTGTTCCAGTCCGGGGGTTGCTAAAAAGAAATGCGCATGAAAATAAGCGCTTCAATGAGGCTAGATTAATTCATGGCTAGATAAAGTCATGGTAAACATTTCGTATAATTTGGATAACGCAATTTGTGTGTACAATATGAAAATTACTCGTATATCCGTAAACGAGTTTAGATACATTTAAAGCAAACTGGAATAATAATTTGTGTGCATATGTAAAAACACAATATTTCTATTATTTTTTAATTGTTTTTTTTAACTCTGCCACACTATTTTTAGAAAAACATAAAAAAATTTTAAATCAACACAATTGGATTCATAAAACAAATAATTGCATTGACTTCAAAAGAACCTCAATGACTTCAAAACTACCTTAATGATTTTACTGAAAACACAAAAGATTGCAGCCATTTGAGTGCAATCTTTGAATTCACTTAAACGAATTCCCAATCATTGACTTAAAAATGAATGGTGATTTCACATTGTTGAATTCTTAATGTGAATTCATGAGTTTAACTAAATGATTTAAATCCAATCCGTGCCGTAATTCACTTTGAACCAAAATCAATGACGAAATATTCCGTCACAAGTATTCCGCGTTCCATGGCGTCTTCCGATAGAGTGACTCATTAAAAATCTTGTACTTCATCAACCCAAATCGTGAATAAGAAGAAATTTTAATCATTCAGAAAAAGGAGAACTTAGGACTTATATGCCGACCAAAAATAAACTGTCCGTGACTTCTGTCAACCCAACGGTTTACCAAAAGTTTCAAGCTCAGCTAAAGGTATTTAAAAGGCCAATATAGTAGAACAATAGCTGCATAAGCCACAGAAAATACCTTTAATACATACATCCACCTTACATGGTTGTGAAGTAATTTAGACCAGATCCCTTAAAGATTCTGATAAATTTGAACCACATTCTGAAAAGCTTGAATGCGGTGGTTGTTGTACCTCAGTTTGCCCTCCACATCCACTTAGGCATAGTTATATTTTTTTCCAATTACTCCTTGCATAAAAGTGACTTCGATTTACAGTCCTGAGAAGAAGAACACAGAAGGTCCTTAGAGAAGAGACTTATTTCACAAAATGCCAATATTTCGCAGCCGACCAAACCAAGGGATATACAATCCTGTCCTGTTATCTTCCGTTTTCGGTGAGCTATCGCTTGAGTAGCAAACATCATGTCCAACATAATCAGTTGTTTGTTGTCATTTCGTGTTTGTCCTACCTTCCATTCGAAATTGCACATAAATGCAATAAGCTGCATATCCTTGTTTAGAGTAAACATCCGTATCGCATTATTGAATGTTCATCATGCGAGGACGACAACATAAAAGAGCATATCCTTGTCCTCTCACTCGCCCATTACCCTTTTAGAATATTTTCAATTTCTTTGCGTCTTTGATGCATCATAACCGAATGAGCAACAGCAAAATCGTAATCCGAAAATTGACAATCACCATCAAGGACATTGCATCTCTCCTGCGAAAGCAGTAGCTCTTAAGGACCATCTGTCGTATTGAATGTTGCGGTTATGATGACCAACAGATTGGAGAATAGTCAATACCTTTAACTACATGGCAATTTAGGGGATTAGAAAGAGGACACATATGGATAGCCCGATAAATCCTACAGATTCAAGAGCCAGAGACGAGAATGCACCATGTTCTCCGGACTAAAAGGATGTCAAACGAAGGACGAGAAATAGATAGATTGATAGATTTTGCATCTTCATAGCATAACAACATAAACTCTTATTCGAACTCGTACTCATTCTCCGCAGAAATGAAACGTTATTGCTTTGCCATAAATCGTTTCGATCTTGGTTCAATTGATTCCTTTTTTTTTTAGATCTTTCTTTGTTTTGGCTTTAAAGGAAAGGAGCAAACACATTTTGCATGCCCAACTTGAAAAGAGTTCCTACCTTCTTAATAAGGGTTACGTTCGAATAAGCATTCGGGATGAAGCAACATGTGACCTGAAAACCAATATTTATGGACAAGGATACACTCATGTATCTACTTGGTGGTGGTTCTCTGGACATTAATAGGTTTTTCGGGATATTAATGGCTTGGGGATGAAATGAAATCCAAAACTAAATGGACAAACAGTGGGGTCCTTGAAAAGATTTGATGATAATGCGAGGGTTAATTGAGATTGGACAGATGCTATTGAATGGGAAATCAAGGGTACCAATATACGGGAGTATAATCGATTGATTGGGTTTTCTTTTGGAAGTTATTTATCGTTAAAAGAATGAAACTTGAAGTGCTTTGAGCTGACATTCATGCAAAAAGTTTTGAAGGTTGATTTTGCTCCTTTGACTTGGTTTCTATTGTTTTAAGCAAAATTGTTATGGATTCCACTGAAAATTTGTTCTCATAATTAAACAAGGGAATCAACTTCTAACTTTTTCATTGGCTTCTTTTTAATGGTTCTAGTTAATGAACTGCTTGATTTTTGAAGCACTATCAACTCCGAGTCTATTTGGTTCTATTTCATAAGTCTCCTTGAATGTAGTACATTTACTAACTTACTAAGATATCATTTATTCGATCTGCCATCTTGCTCATCATCAAACAAGCGGCTTTAAGATGAGTGCTTCGGAGAGCATACCGTTCAAAATTTCTTTGAATTCATCTTTCATAAAGTCTTCAGTATCTTCAGAAGATATCACACCCAGTTTCGCTCATCGTATCGAGATCATTGACCTTCGTTCTATGCCACTTTTCAGCAGCGCATCCGAAATCTTTTAAGTGCACCTGCTTATACGTAATCAGCACTTTACCTCTATTTGAAATTTTCCGTGGCGTCGAGTTAGTTAAATCCTCCAAACCACCCGACGGTTCATGAACCGCTTCATTATGCACATTGTTTATGAACCGTTCAAACAATCAGACTTTTCGTGTCCCAGAGTAAGTATATTTGCCGAAGCACAAAACGCATTGGACGTAGTCAATTTCCTGTTTCAGAATCACAATTCTTCTTGCAACTAGTTCACGAACCAATTCACTTCCACTTCAGTATTTTCGTATCATTAATTTGCTTCTCAATTCTTCAAAGGGTTAATTTTTTTTCTCCTAAGTGCATTTTGTTGAGTTGAAAGATTATGAATCATTGAGGCATTATTCATTTACATATATAATTAAAAAAGAATTAAATCATTTACAGAGTACTTCAGCTGTTCTTGTTTTATATGACATCCGATTTGCATGTTGAAGTACATTTTAACACCGAATTTGTGTCCCTCAACACGATCGTTTTCCTTCCATCACAATGTCATGAAAGAATAAAGAAACAAACAAAATTAAAACACACGAACCAAGTTATTCGTCGTAATGAAGTGAGGACTCGAGTCTAATCTGCGTAATGTTGTCTCCAGGCCATACACAACAAATCAAATTAAATCAACTCCCAATCTTGTCGGCAACCTTTCGAAGAAATTTCTCGTTTGACTTTCAAAATATATACAGAGCTCCGACCCCCCAACTGAATCTATTATTCAATTTATTTTAAACAAAAAGGAGAACTCCTTTACAAAATTTACAAGTGCCTGTGAAAATCTATGGGATAACACTCTTCATTTATCCGGCACACTATTCTCTCTAAATAGTTTTCGGATTCATTAAACCAGAAGAAGGTCGACAAACCGACAACGACAAACTGTGAAGCGAATGTCAACCCTTTACGACAAATCAAAAGGAAACCCTTCCAATTATGCTACAACGATTTCTATTTCTCCCTTTATACTTTGAAAGGCAAACAGATCGTACACAACATGTCCTTAAATATGTTCAACACGATGGGATCTCAAACAATGCAGGAGGGTGGACGAGAATCGAGTCGAAATAACAAAAAAAGAACAAAACAAAAAAAAAATGAATTCCACCCGGCATCAGGGACACTTGAGTACACACAAAGTCAAATTGTATCCTCTTCCCAAACCTACAAAAAAAAAAGGCCGAAGGAGCGACATTCCGAACGAAATTCTATCCCCAGTGTTCGTTCATTTTGACAAATGTCGACCAATTCATGATGACTGCCATCTAAGCACCCATAAAACCTGATATAAAATATTTATGAGGGAATACACCTTCTGGATTAGGTACTATACTACAACTAAGACATGACGCCTTCAATCCACGCCGCCGCCACTTGAACGTGTTACCGAACAACCCGAACAACCCGAACAACCCGAAAACCCAACAACCCTCACAGGCCAACAGCCCGACAGCTCTCAGCGAAGCATTGCCGACTGCCAACACTCTCATCCCCCAAATTCGCCCACTTACAGTACAATTTTCTGGTTTTTAGCATTTCACACGCTTTAAGCGTTTTTCCTTCGTGTCCCCTCCGCCAACCACCGCACCGTAGCCACCTTTCGCTTCGGTGAAACTCTTTATCCATTTCGTTGTAAAATTCTTCTTCATACCATCCCCTAGGGCGGCTGCCAAAAGGACTCGACGACAAAATCCAAGAAAGGAAATGAAGGAAAAAGAAAGAAAAAAAAAGCAGCAACAACACGGATAGATGCGATGTGATAGAGTAAAATCAGAGAGGCAAAAACAAGTAGAAAAAAAAATCAGAATGAGGACGATAAAGGATATACTTACGATTTTTTCTTTTTGTCGGGACTAAACATCAAGCGTGAGACCTTAAAATGGAAAGCTTACAGCAATACTACCCAAAACGAATATGCGGTGAACCGGGTTTGGAGTGGGGTGGAAAACACCCCGTTCGCACGTACATGGCATCGCATTCGTCTTCGTGAAAAAGTCCTTTTAGCGTTAACATCAAACTAGATTGAAATCTATGCGACTGTACTAGTGCTACTTCATACAATTATAGTTTAGGATTACCCCGAAGGACTTCGTGGAAGGAATATTATGTTGGTTGTTCTATAAATTTCAACTGACAAGCAACGGTACCCATTTCATTGTGTCACATTACTGTTGTTCCTTTTTATGAGAATGGTGATCCGAATTTTGTTTTTTATTCTTTGTTGAAAGGATATGCGTGTAGTGGAAGGGAATGCAAACATAGTCGCATCGGTTTGAATAACGGGGGTGGTCATGAATTGTGGGGAGCTGCTGAAAGTATCCCCTTAACATGAGGTATCAGTTGACATCTGATGCCATTTAGCCAGAAGGCGGTGGCTTGGTTATAGCCGAAAGCAGTTACGAATTAGCCCGATCATATCAAAGCAATTGTTCGGGGTCGAAAATTTGATCTCTTGGTTCCTTTTTTTTTAGTGCGACTCGAAAATGTCAAATTTAAATGTTGTTGGGAGGTTTTTCCTTTCCGCGATAAACTTTTACTCTTGACTTATATTCGAAAAAAATTACCAAACACATCAGACACTGGAAGTCTATATGTCGAAGCCGTAGATCAAGGAGGCTTTCGTGAATGTTACAGTTTGTATTATATTGATTTAGACTTCTCTATGTTGAGGAAGGCTGCTAACCTCTGATCGAATTTTAACCCTTCGAGCAATGCAGCAGTGTCTTGTATTGATTCATTTTCTTAAATTAATTTTTGACCTCTGTTACTTTGCGATGACGTGGCTGTATTTACTCACCTTTTGGGTTGGATTGGTCAGTAAAAAATCCATGAAGATTTTTAATTAACAATGAGTGAAGAACTTTTTAAAGGAATCAACTATCCAAACTTCTTCATCCGAACGCCGAGGGTAAAATCAGTTGTTTGTCTAAATCTTTAAGGGGTTATTCTAGTCTAGAAATTTAAAAAAAATCCATTCTTTTTTTATATTTTCAAAGTTTAACTATTCAAGAATATAAAGTATCTACAAATCATCAAATATCAAATTATTTTCGGAGATATCGGTATTTTGCTGACCCGGCATCCAAACTGGTTCGGCCGGAACTAATCGAACAAAAGACATTAGAGGTTCTCCGTCTACCTGCATCCATATTTCTCAGTAAAACCTTTTCTCATTTGTATATATTGTAATACAAGAACCCAAGGTGACTTGTAGCTTTTATATTTAGTGTCCAGTTGCTAACAGTTGAATTCTAACCTTCAAACCACGTGGACGTACATATGTGCTGTGAGTGAAATAAAAATAATGTGAAATATTTTTTTTTAATAAAATGGATAAGAAATTCTCAGCGCAAAGGATTACGCCTCCAGATCGACAAGCAAAAAGGCGATTTCACGGCACAGGAAGACACCAGTTTAACGAGTGCATCAAAGGAGGCCATAAATGCTCGATATGAAGAGAGAAACGCGGAAAATAGATTTTTTTGAAGTCGAGGAAGGTCCGATGTATGAAGCAGGAATGGCAGATTGAATAAATGTTGGTCTACAATATCATTTCATGACTTACAATAAGACTGCGAAAAACTTTACGCGAAACTTTAATCGCGTTTTTCTCGAAACTGTCATTTTCAAAATTATACCCACGATATCTCAGGTTCTACTGGACCGATTTCCCTGAAATTTTCAGTCTTCTTTATAGAATTGTCTATGTCTGGAACTATCCCCATCTCCAAATTTTTATTACTTTTTTTTTGTAATTCGAAACAGTCAAAAAAAGTGGTACAAAAATTGTTTTTTTTTCAGGCATTCGCCATTTTGTGAAAAAAAAATCTTTCCAACTTTTTTCAGTTTTCTTGTTTTGTTAATAAATAACTAATAAAAAATGGATGGTAAAAAAATTAATTGCCTTTTTTTTATGACACTTCATGCCTCTAGACTATAATACCCCCTTAAAGTTCTGTTCCTACGCAAAACACGCGGGTCGAAAACCACGAACAATAGCCCACAAAAATTTTGAGAAGAAATGATTGTTTTTGGTTTTGTAATTTTATTTATTTGTATTGTTTATAGTTCGACTAAAAACTACATGAATACCATTTTGGCGTGCATCAGGAGGTCATTTGAAGTCAAAATCGGGTTTGTTGAAAATCTGGCTTTGAAAAATTAGGACCCAGGGCTCGAAAATTTAGAGAACACAAGATGATCCTTGATTCTATATTTTCATTTATTTGTATTGTTCTATATTTTCATTTATTTGTATTTATTTTTTCTCGAGATGTTTTGAATGGAAAAAAGACGTGTTTTTTTTGTCTTCCTCACGATCTTCCAAAAACCCAAACTTTTTACAAGTTTTACCGAACATTACCAATGGTTTAATCTGCTTTTTAAAATTCCAAAAAGCGCATGTTCCCAATCGACCGTAAATTGATCTGAAAGACTCCACTTCGATAGCGTTAATTAAAATAAAAAAGGGAGAAAATTGAATCAAGACTCTTACGGAAGAAAACCGATTACAAATGTCTGAAAATCAACGAACTCGAATTCGCCAGTAAAATTCCAAAAGAATTACTTGGCAGCTTGGCTCTCGTCGCTTTTCCGATTATCGCATTTCCTTTCGTTGCCCATTCGAAAGAATCAATTTATCGAATGGCCGAAAGGAATTCACCAACCCATGCGAATGAAAATGCAACGAAAATCAATTAGAAAAGAGCAGACAGGTCGTCCGTTTGAAAGTAAGAATTCTAAACGGGGAAAAATAAATGAAAATCAGTATCCATCTAAGAGCAATCCTCCTCCATGCTGATTCCTCGATTCAGTTGCAGCAAGAGCGAATTTAATCCCATCCCACTTCTGAATGTATTTCAAGTCGAGTCAGCGCCGCTAGCTTTAACTGATCATTGATTTCATTGGCAATTGCGTTGGTTCTCTCTTCGTTCTTTGTTCAATTATTCAAACAATCTAAACCAAAATACAGACACACATACAAATGCGAATTGAAAAATGAAACGGAAATGAACACACAACTAAAGTTAAGCAACACAATTGACGAAGAACGGGCCAACAAAGAGTCATTAGAGCAAAAAAAAAGAAACTTGCAGCAGCCAGCTTAAGAGCTTTCCCTGAACATCAACATCACGATATAACTAATTGATTGATTAAAGGAATTAAAGGATCTTACTCTGACAGGGAGCTAGAACGAAGGAGATGCCAAATGCCAAATGTAAAAATGAGGCTTAAGGATACTTTCTTTTGCTTCTATTCCGACTGGATTTTCTGCAAATAATTTCAAATTACTGAAGCTTAACGTGGAGGTTTACAGCAGTACAACTTTACTGGTGTTTACGGTGCGCTGGTTTTGACGGACTTTTTCATTTGGCAGCCAACCAGTGATCCGTGTCAGTTTGGTGATGTTCGAGTGAGAGATTTTGGAAATAAATCTCTCAAATTTTTAAATTCAGTTGAAGTTAAAACAAAAACAGGATGTTTCTAGAATTTGTAGGAACATGCCCGGAAAGTTCATGTGGGTCGCTCTTGACAGTGAATTGAAACAAATGGTTTTTGGTAAGAAAAAAGGGACACTGTGATTGCTTTAGCAGAGCATCCTTGATTTAAGCAAATAACTTTTGAGTGTGATCAATTTCACTGGGATTCAAGAGAAGCTAAAAAAAACAAGTCCACTGTGAATGAGAAAGATTCTTTGATCTTAGAATTTTCGTCAGCCTCTATCATCAAATCAAAGAAACGGTGAATAAAAGTACAGGCGCTCCTTGGACCTGACAGGAAAATCAGTTTTTGAAATTGAAGGAATTGCATTTTGTGGACTTGAAAGTAACATCTGTTCTTCCGTCAACCTGAAAAATTGTGTTCCGAGGTGAGCTGTGAGCACTCTTAAATTTTTAGTCATACACGCCTTAGTAAAATGAAGGTAATTTTTTAATTTCGTTTTCAGTTTTTCGTGTTATTTTCATATTTTTTATATCCCTTTCCGGATGTTGACAGCACAGTGTCATTGAGTCTTGAAGTCTCACCGATGTGTTTTTAAGTCTCTAGCTTTACAAAAAATGTGCTAAATTGGAAAGCCTGTTTCTGAAATGCGTGATCTTCACGACACTTAAACTAACTCGACTGTTAGAAATTGAAGACATTTGGGTGATCTGATATCGAAATTCTTTCAGATAAACAGTTAGGAATATTTTAAGGCCCCAGAAGTTTTTCTGTCATACCGACACAATTTAGTTTTCAGGACCTCAAGTATTATCCTTCTTCCTAACACAAACCAGCAAAAAACAACTCCCACACTTGGAAGTAACTTCTTTAGATATTTCATATTAAAGCAGACGCATTGAACAGCGTCAACGCTTTTCAAGAGGTCATCCGAGGAACCAAATTATTGAAAAATTATTGAGGATTATACAAGTAACATGTGCAAAATGCATTGTAAGGGTAGCCAAGGTCCCTTGAAAGCGAGAAAATTTAAAAAGCACAGAAACATGCATACACAGTTAGAAAAATTAGAAAAATATTAGTAGTTTGAAACTCAGATATAATTTGGCTTTAATTGGTCCATGGGTGAAGTGTCCGTGTTGGGACCGAAAACTTCGCAATCACTTAATTCACAGTAATTTATGCGACATACACTGTGGCTCACTTAAATCGGGACGACCGCACCGCTTCAAGATTTTTTAACGGTCGGTTAAGGACAGTTAGATTTCGTCATCTTTGTTTTGATGAACTTTTATACTCCACATTTGAAGTTGGGTCGAACTAGTAGGGACAATTGCAGTCTGGTCGTCATTTCAAGAAGTGCTATGAAGAAATCATCGCTAATATGTTTTTTTTACTTTGGCAGTTTGATTAAGATTTTGGTTCCTCTTTGCTTCTCAAGCTCTTGTTAAAGCTCCAAAAAAAGAGGACGGTCACAATTAACGTAAATTTATAATTTTTAATTATTTAAAAAACAAAAGTAAATACGGCAAAAATATATATGAGAGGACAAACGTGGGGAGTGCTTACTCTTCAAAATAAACCAGCTATTTTACAATAAGCCTCTAATTGGTCACTGTCAGTTTATCAACCGTTAAAGCGCCTCTCACCTGCAACTAAAAAAGTAAAGAAAACTCCACAGTTAAATTTCTTAAGAAAAAAACGAAATTTTGGATTTTGTACGTCAGCATATCGCTATATTCCAATAAAAAAAGTAGCTTTTTTGGATGAAAAAAAATTAATATTAACGAAAATGTTTCGAAAGGGGTTAACTACTTTTTCCATATCTGCCAAAGGAAAGGTGAAGTGAAGGAGGCAGGCAGTTCGAGGACAAAAAAACTGATTGAAGTTTTAAAAAAAGGAGGAAATACTTTTATATTTAAATAAGTGCAAACTATTTTTTTACTTGTCATGGAGTAACAACAGAATTTCACTAGAACACTTTTTATTGACTCACTTTTTTCGATAATGTTTTTTGGTTCATCAAAATTAAGTTAGAGGAGAAATTGGTAAGCGTTCGTTTGTATTAAAGGCAAAATGTGAGGGCGATTAAATAACCTTTCAAATCGTATAATAATATAATAAGTACAATTTTTACTAAATAGGTTGTCACTATTCAAATGAACCGTAGTGTAATATAAGTTAATATATAAGTTTGGAAAGTCAGTTCAGTTCATTCCTTGCCAATGACAGATCAACTATAAAATACAAACCTTTATTTTGACGATACGAACTCGGAATTTCCGCCTGACAATTCGACACAGAAGTCGGCAATCGTAGGTATCAAGGTATAAAACTAGGACCAGAGGCTGAAAGGTTGTTCAATTGACGAACAGCAGGCAAAAACTGATAAAATGTCTGCACTTTGTTAAGAAATACAATTAAATCTTTCACTAAAACTTCTCATGGAGAGAAACATTGATCGCACAATTGACATATCATCAGCCACAGCGGCAAATTCTCATCGGAAAAATGGCCACGAATCCTTCTGCTATGCCTTCTATTATGATTTGTAAAAATTCCTTCGAGGCGAGCAGTTGAAAAGGTAAAAGTGTTTTGTGTATCTTGCATTGGTTAACTTCACAAACGTCAACATTTTTATGTTAGCTTGCGCAATTTGCAAAAGTCCAATCATATTTCGATGGGGTGATTATTTTGGGCCAGCAAACAATATGTGTTTGAATAAACACAACAAGGCACGCTCCATATTTATTTTCCTCTCCTTCATCAAAAGCTATCAAGTCCAATTTCAAGGATTTCCCACTCCGATTAAGGAATGGCGTTGTGTTTTTTCTGTCAAATATTGGACAGTTTGCCATAAAATGTTATTATTTTCTCAAGGCTTCTTATAACTCGGATCGGGGCTGCTTCTTCTATTAAAAAGGAATGTCTAACACACCCTCGGGCCATTTAATCAGGATAATTATTAAAATATTATCTGCTCAAGCAAGGATTTGTATGGCGACGTCATTCCGATTTGGAAGGCAAAAATTTATTCCGCTCGCCTAATTAGTATTTTGCAATAATTTCCGGCTTTTCAAGGCACCCAATAAGGCGGGACAACTTATATTGAATGCTCCGGGCCGATATGCATACCCAGGGACGCACCACGGACGTACACGTCTACGCGATAATTAAGTCAATATTCACTTTCATCGAAATGAAATTCGTAAAATGAGTGTACGCCTTGTTTTGGAACGTGACCAGCCTTAAGTAAGGCAGCTCATTTCGCATTGTGTCGGATGCTGGTCTCGTGGATAATATTTGCTCAGATATTCCACATACGCCAAGTATGACCGATAGATACGACTACGAGGGAACACGGATGAATGGACGGTGTGCGATGACAACGATGACGGCATTGCGCGCAAGATATAAGGGTGGTGCGTTCGAAAATGAATGACGTGCGGCGGACTGCTGATATTCGGTTGACGTTGAACGACCTTCGCCATGCAATTGAGGTGTCAAATCAAGCAGAGTAAGATTTATGATGGCTGTGAATGGAGGGGCTGTGTGCTATCGAAGGATATCGAGGGTATATCAGAGAGACTTGATTTGAATTGGTTTCAAATGTTTTCCAGTCTCAGTATTCCAAATTGGTGGACATTGTTAGAATCTTGAGAGATCCAGAACAATCTACTCCCAATATCCTCAAAGTCTTTAAGGTCAATTGTGTGGAATAAAAGAACTCCAGTTGAATGTTTTCTTTTTCTTTTCTTCTTTCGGATTCGGAACTTTCGAAAATGTTAAACGAGTGATTTATTGGAAAACTTTTTTCGAGGACTTTTTGACATTGTGAGGCTGCTGAAGAAAATCGAAACATATGTGGCTCCGGAATGGAAATCTTTAGGCGTATCCAACCGTTTTAAGTTGACTTCAACATAAATCACAACAAAAAATAAAACTAACTCCTAAGCCAAATTTAATTTAAATTACAAAAAAAAAGAAAAACAAATATTTAATCAATAAAAAATGTTTCGAGTTGGAAAACTTTACTTCGAGTGTTCGAGTTTGTAAGTGACGTTTGTTTTTGTTTTTTCTTCGGTTCCAAAGTTTAATTTTTTTTTATTTTTTTTTGCTTAGACTTAAGAGTAGTAATATATCCTAGCAGTTGTGGAGAAGATTTCTCAGCAATTTCTGCACTTAATGTATGATTCAATTTATTTCTGAATGGAAAATTTCGTCCTTTTCTTCTTGCTTTAAAGCGAGTTTATAATTCAAACTTAAAGGTCTATAACCGCACACAGAATTATAAGATATCCGCAGGATTCACGGTTTTGGACCACTTTAGCACTGTGATGGACTGTGATGGGGAGACATTTTTAACTAGAGTATTGTAGATGACGGATTTTCGTCTTCCCAAAATCCCAAATCCACATCAGCAGACAGGACCGTATTTGCGAAGAAAAATTTTCCTATCAAAGGCTCCTCAGGTCTATTCTGCTATTATGTTAAACATCCAATTAGAGTCAATTGCTTTCGTGGTCCACCAGTGTGTCGCTTGTGGATTTGAAATTTGTCATCTTTTTTGGGGTCCCGTACCTCAAAAGGAAAACAGGAACCATTGTAGGACTTTAGACTTCGTTGTCCGTCCCGTCTTTCATCATGCTTTTTCTGTTTTTAACTTTGTTGCGCAAGTCCTACTCGCATTTAGACTGATTTTTTTATAGTTGATATGATAACTATCAATTGCTTGAAGTTTAGTCTCATATAAAAGTAGGCAATTGTTACAATTTATATGAATAAAACTTTTCTTTTATTTTAGAAAGCTCGAATATTCGAATATAGCAATACCGATTTGGGAAATTGCTATCTTCGAGAATAGGAATTGCTTGGATTAGTTTTTCATCTTATAGAAGTAAGCAAATGCTTATTCAAGCAATTGCTTCATAATTAAGTAGTCAGTTTTTATAAATAGAACCGATTGAGTTTCGAACGGTTAGTTTTATCAATCGAAAATTAAATTATATTTTGAATAGAAACAACGTTGTTCTCCGTATCACTCGAAACGATTTTCATTTTATTCTCGGAATTTGTTTCTTTCGAATAGATTCGAAAAACAAGTACGTAAAGGTGTGTCCACGCCAAAGAGAGATTTCTTGAAACATTTTAGTAGCAGAGTTGGATTTGTGAAATTTTTTTTTGCATTCCATTTCGAACGGAAAACCTCCTCCGTTTAAAAAAACATTTAGATAGGAAGAGAGTTTGAATTGAAAATCAGAAATATCACTAAAAGTGTGGGATAATGAGGACAAAACGAAAAAACTTTTGTGGGATCCTCATGATGAATATTTAAAGAGCAAAAACAGAAGGCCCAAAATTTCAACTGTGGAATTTTAAATAAAAACTAGTCTTAATACAATATCTATGTTCAAATGCATATAACTCTGAAGAACATTTATAAGTGCTTCGCAAACTTGGGGAACAATACTGGATATGCTTTGTTTTGAGTTGCTGCGTTCTTTAACGCTTATGCTCGATCGGATGTTCGTATTTTGCTTTCGAATTCTTTTATCAACCAAATCAATAAGAAGTTTGAAATTCTCGCTTGACATTGAGTACTGTGAATTATTATTGCCACTGTCTTGGTTTATTTTATTATGTTCTTTTTTATTTGATTCATGATATTTAAATACGATGCTATCAGTGTTAATTTGTTTCCATTACATCTTCAAGTCCAAAACTGGATTGATGTTATTTCTCGCAGCGACCACACAAAAAAAACATTTTAGAAACTTTTCTGAAATGTTTTTGAAAAGTTTTTTAAGAAATCGTGAAACATTTCTTTGCTGTGCTTGGTATGTTTTCGACCGTTTTGATTCAATCTATTCAAATAGAAATGACAAATAATTTTAAATATCTGACTTCCGAGGTTTAATTTATTGAGGTCCATTTTATGCAATAATTCTACATTTATTCAAAAATTTAATAATTTTATGTGAAAAATTAGATTTTTAAGATTTTTTGTAAGCAATTTTAAGCTTACCTCATGAGGAGGTAAGTTCAAGTTTTGTGTGCATTAAATATACGAAACCAGCGAGAGTTTTTGTCACTACTCTTTATGCGAAATTGTTTCCACTCTCATTTTAAATCTCAAAATATGGTGTCATTCGTTTAAGGAAAATCGAAATCCCAACCTTCACCCATGCCAAATGTTACCATAATATAACCAATATATCATTTTATTCCCTCATTCACTCAAAAACATATTCATGGTAAGTACAACCTATCAGAGATGAATACAAAAGAAGTACGAACATGTACGCACGCCAAAATAGCAATTCGTCCTCCAGCCTCTCGACACACCAAAAAGAAAAAAGAAAAAAAGGAGTCGAAAAGGAGCGCCTATCGTAGTCATCTTTCACCGCAACACTGAAGCATTCAAAATCGGTTTGAAAATCCAATTTTGTCACTGGCATGATTCACATCTTACGGCGCGGCATGCGTCTCATACAATAGGAATAAATTAATGTCCTTACCCCGTCCTAAGGACAACTCAGCAGCCTACTCAGCGTCAAAACGTGCACTCCTAGCTCGACAAACTGGCAACAATAATATTTTCCATGTTTCTGGCGTAAAACGAAACTGCTCGTACTTTCTTTGAACCCATTTAGAATGTCATCTGCCATTGGATCCATAAGGCGGGAGCGCGGCTCCTTCCTTCAATTTCCGCATATAGTACGAGTACATACACGGAAGAAGATGAATACGTTTAGTGCTGTCAAACACATGTGTGCAGAGCTTCAAGTGTCATACAAACGTCATTGCGGGAAGCGATTCGCTTGGGTTTGCTCTTCTTAGGTTTCAAGTTTTTAGGAATTTACTTGGGAAATAGGCGCTACCCTTGCCGTGTAAGTAAGGAAGAAACCCTTTAGCGTCAGCCACTTGAATCATGGGAAAGTCCTTTTAGAGAAGATTGTGTGTTTTAAAGGATATACTTGGAACGAATGAGGTTGAATTTGGTTCTTATGGTGATTTATGTCATGGAAATTGTATTAATTATATGAATAAGCGCTTTAGAGAAGTACTTAGGGCTTTGCGGTAAGTTTTCAGAGGAAAGGTAGTCAATTTGGTTTAGGGACAGACATACAGATATGCATATTTTTTTATAGGCATCCGTGCTGTGAAAACGACATCGAAGGCTCTTCATCTGGCGTGCACATAAAGACACAAGGAAATTAAAAATTCATGGAAGTCTTTAGAACCAACATCATTTTGGGAATGAATCTTAGTCAAAAAGTCTTTGTCAGTTTTGGAGAATGTAGTAGCATACAAGCACTTAGATCACTCAAATACAATAGCTCCAGGATTTAATTGGATTCATTGAAATGGGCCTAGATAGAGGCTGACTTTCCCAATCCGCAATTCAGGAAAATAAAGGCCGGCTGACCCAATGGAAAAGGTCGTTAAAATATTGGTATTTAAAATGGGCCAGACGTGATTAACAGAGTCCTACATTTTGCAGGTTCAAAAGTAAATTTTATACATTTTCATTCATTTCATTTTTCACGTTTTTGCGGAACCACACAAAAAGGATTCCAAATAACAATTGTGGCGATTCAAGGTTTAGAAAATACAGTCCCTTGGCAGACCAAAGGACGGACGGATAGGGGAGCCATAGTATAGGAAAAGGATTCCGTTAATAAAAGGTTCGCGTTGGCATCCTTTGGATATGGAACCCCAAAAAGAAAGAACAATAATGGCACGAAAAAATGAGTACCTTCGTATTTTGAAACTGGTTGTCACTTTTATTTTTTTTATTTTTAGTTTTGAACAAACCTTGTGAAGTTCAATATTTAAAGAAAAAAGAAGTAAAGGAACAAAAATAGTAGAAATAAAAACTATAAAAATAAAAGGATGACAAATAATCACCACTTATTAAATGATTCGAACCAGAGTCTCATGCTTGACCAGCTAACGACATATGTTTTTCTTTTTCTTTGTTTCAAAGGCTATTGTTTTTTTAATTCATTTTCCTAATAGCTACACAAATACACTTAAAGCTACCTTATTTTACCTAACAATATAAAGCATAACTTACTGGCCTTCCGCGAGCTCTCTAAGATAAACCTTAGAATTTAAAAATGTGTCTTTCGATGTAATATTATTTTTTTTAAATTTTACAATTTATTATATTTATATTCAATTTCTTGACTTAGATCTACAAATTACACTAAAATTCATTCAAAAAGCTACCTTAAAATAATGCTAATCTTATTCTAACATAAACATATGTAAGTCGGTCAGGCTGACAGGACATGCCATTGTTTTTTTGCCTTAACGAGACCCTAGATACATAATATACGACAAAGATTTTACTCTCCATCGAATCACCAAAACTGTTGATGTTGCTTTATAACATCAGCTTTTTCGAGGTCTGATACCACTCACAATATCGAAGAGTCGCCGTTGAGCTACTTGAGACGTCGTGGTCGTAGTTGACTCACCCGTCCACAGCTTTTCGGGCATCTACTTAGCAAATTTTCAAACAGCGTAGCGGAAATATATACCACTTCCAAAGGACAGTGATTCAGAACAATGTTTGGAAGGGCAAATGAAATTAAAACTGCCCTTATAATGACACGTCCTATCACTTTGCTCAAGCATTCTGGATGTCCCGACGGCCCATGAGCTTATACAGATTTGGGCTACTACTAACGTTAAATATATTGTTTGATTTAAAGGTCACATTTTCAAATATTTTGTCATTCTTGTGATACCTCATTCGCTTGTGCAGTATGAAGATGCCACTCCGTTACTTTGATGCCTAAGGTTTAAGACACGACGGTTTTTTTTTACATCAATCTCGAGTGAATCATTAGAAACAGACACGCCAACCTCAAAATTACGATTTTTCAGAAATCTGTGTAGCTAACGGATGCATCTTTGGTAAATGTAAGGAGGATGGTGGCACGCTCTGGTTGCTCGGCTGAACTCATTGGACATGGTAGTCCTTGCACTCCTTTCCCTATTCCCCAGGTTGACACACAAAACAAAATCGTGCCAAAAGAAAGAAAGAGGAGAGGTAGAATCGAGAAAAAAAGGAAAAAAGAAAGAACGACTATATACAGATAAAGACATTTTTTTAGAGTGAAGCCTTCCGCATCGAGTAATGACTCATTAACTAAAGATTGAGAAATATTTCACTCTGACTACGCTAATACTATTCCTAACCTAGCGCTTAAGAATATAATAACTCTTACCTTAGCTGAACTCTAAGCTATCTTTTGTCTAAACTATCTTGTCTTATGCATCATAAGCTATCCTTATCTTTAAACCTAAATAAACTTCAAATCCAATTTAAACTAAAGCTATACCTATATCTACCTTATATCTAACGTAATATTAAGACCACTTCTTTCGAGGGGTGCAACTTCACAATAGTTTTAGAAAGTTAAGGAATTCATCTAACAAGGATTCGTAGTGAATTTGCGCGACGTTGTCTCCGTGGAATAAGAACGAAAAATGCCCGTGGCACGTGCATCGATTGCTGAACGAAATGGCCGGGTTTAAATCCAGCAAAAAGGATCGAGCAATATTTTACAGCTCAACCTCTCGCGAGTGATTGACAATCTTCCGATGAGTAAAACTGTTAGAATGAACTTAAGGTGAAGTGCAAATATAAATGGTAAAGCTGGGCCGTGGCTTTTTTTTAAGGACCAAATTGAATTGGAAGAGTACCTGCCTCGACCATTCTTGTATTAGAAATCGTGTTTAAGCTAAGATCACCTGCCAGGCTACGAAGCCGGGTTTGCGAACCTAAAGCAAATGTTCAAGAGGAAATGTTACTTTCACACAACAATTTCATAAAAGGAAAAAAATATACACCTCTTTACGAAACATTTATAATTCAAAAGTCAATTAAAGTATTCGCAAATCAATACTATCAAAAAAGTTGATTTTTTGTGAAATGGGAGACGACAGGTGCCATGGAAACTGTCGCTGTAAAAATAACAATAATTTCTATTAGTCGAGGCGTCAAACAAATTTTACCGCCGCAATAATACTTAACCAAACTATTTAAAGTGTGCGCTATTTTTTGCGCTAACGGTAATAAAAGTTCAGATAACTTTCAGCAAATGAATAGTTCTCAACTTCTATGTGGTAATTAAAACAACCCCGCCCAAGGGGGCATCAAGTGCCACCCACTTCCCGTCAGACGATGATGATGATGATAATGATGGTGGTGCTGCTGCTGGCGTGAATAGTGCGGGTAGTTTTGTTTTTGTGTTCTGCAGTCAAAAGAGCAAGAACCGAAAACCACTCTCCAACTCATGAACTTTGAGAATTTGTCATTTTCGCGGTGTCCCCCACAGAGAGCTTGCAAAACACGAAGGCGGGCTTGAAAAACTTTTCCATTTTAGTTTGAATTCATATATTTCTGTTTAAGTTTGTCTTTTTTTTCGCACTCGTCCGCCGAGCCACAAAGCAGCGGTTAGCAAAGGGGAGCTAATGGGGTAGACCCAGCGGAGCAAAGTGCCGACCTTTCACAGTATGCCGGGTGGTGTTTAATGTTTTGACAACTGAACCAAAAGAGGAATAAATGAAAAACCATAAAAATACAATCTGATGTGGTCACAGTTCTCCAGTTCTCCGGTGGGTAAGGGTCGGTGGTCTGTGGTCGGACGTTGGGCGCCAATTGAACAGTGGACTCTGTAAAGTGCGAAAACATGGATTTTCATGAATATTAGCGCCGAAAAAAGCTGGAATATAAATGGCTGAGTTTATCTTTTATCTGTCAGAAATTGTTATTGATTTGATAGGATATGCGAATTGTGGTATCCTTTTTTTTTGGCTGTCGTATATCATAGGATAGGATAGCAAAGCAATTTCCAAATGTAGTTTCCACCTTCATTCTCGGCTGAACATATTACGGGCACAAAGGATTACCAAATCAATACTTTTGCACAGCTTGTGATTACATAGTGTGTATTCCAAATCCTGGAGGAGGAATGACAACGAGGTTAAGAAATTGAATTTGGTGCAGTGGACAAAGAGCAATAAATTCACTCTTCGGAGGATAAAAGGCATCCTTGATGAAAAGCTAATTCCTCGGAGAGAGAAGGCATATGGGCTGTGCTGCTATGATGACACACAACTGGCATGTGATATAAATATTCGAGCGCACACCTTTGACACCTTTATAGACGTCTCTCCTTTTAACTCAAGTCCCACATGTGGTAGGACAATGGAAAGGTTTATTGAGTTTTTACTTCACCTCTGTTTGGAGGGATACAGTGTGTCGAGTAGTTAAGGGAAGTGGCACATGGCATCCTCATACTCAATGATGGGAAACAATGCATTGTGTTCGGCCATATAATGTATGTTTAGATGGCAACTTGGAAGGACATTGGTTGATGTGATGCCTTTAGCTGGCAAGATGCCACGTGTATAGGGCATCACACCTGCTGAATCAAGTGGCCGTCTAGTAATTGTGTAGTTTGTTGCAACAAATGAATTGTAGGTCAAATTTATTTTGTTTTATTGAGAGGTACTCCTCTTGATGTTGCCATTTCGAAAGGGCTCCCTTGGTATCATATGTCGGGGAAATGATTTAATGAATTGGCAATGCACCTGATGGCTGTTGTTCAGCTAATTGTGTACATTTGTTGGGCACATGCAGATACATTTTGTTGAATGGAACTGAGTATCTTAAGTAAATGGGTGTGATAAAAAATCTAACCCAAACCTAATCGTTATAAATAAAAGAGTGCTTGCAAATGTTCCGCAATTAAACGTTAAAGCAATTGATCCTTTTACCAAGGTTCAGCTGCCTGTCCGTCCGTGCGTCTATCCGTTCGTCCGTTCGTATATATAGATATAAACTCCGTGTTATTATTTCGATTATGAAATAATCTCACTCAATTTCCCTTTCCTTTACTAGGCCAAAGATGAGAGACGTACACACGAGATCTTATTCGAGCATTGGATCGTGGGCTATTGAAATAATTGAGTTAGATGGAGAGTTCATTTATCAATATTTGAAATAGAGTTGGAGATAATGCGGAGCCCTGAGGGATATCATAAGAATTGCCGACTTGAAACCATCAAACACAAATTGTATTGAACGCCTCAAAAGGTGGTCTTAAATCTTTTGAAAAAGAGTTTCGTCGATACCAAATGCACTCATTTTCGACAAAAAAGCCGGATGCCAACTGCCTATGAAATATCAAGCTCAACAAACTTACTTTTTCCAAAAAGATGCAGAGACTGGTTCCATTTTCAGGTGAGATATACCATCACTTTTCAGTATAGGTGACTAACAGGTTTTCGTGTTTCGTTGAAAGCTGTCGATTTACCAGCGTTTTCACTTCAGAAAAAAGGGACGTTAGTGCAAATTCGTTCTCGAAAATGGACCAGAACGAAAGGACTGACGGAAAAGATTGCGCTATGATTTTGCCATTGCATTTGGGAGAGGGGGTTGTGCCAATCAAATAAATTAATTAAAATAATCAAATTCATCTTAATATTGGAAAATCCTCAAATTACGTAAGTTCACTTCGAAAACCTGCCAAATTTTTGTTTCTATGCAAAGATAACAATCAAAACTCATCGATTTGCGCTGCATTTCATCACATCATTACACCCTCATCACATCCATTTTGATTCCACAATATTCCACTTTTCACGCGTCATATAGCTTCCAATAAGCAAAACCCCATTCACCCATATGCCATTGGTTTTTACGGGCACCTTTGCCCTTATCATCCGCTCCTCGAACTGGCTACATTAAGTGGGTATTAATTTTGCCTGGCCATCAAATGAGATTACAAGTTTCGAAGGATACCATCGTCAGCCGTGCCAGTCGACTACCAGAGCGCACCCTCCTTCTTCTTTTACTCATAATCACATCCGAAATTTTAATGTGATCTTTTATGTTATTCTCACACACACACACTATTGTACTCCATCATACGAGTGTTTGTGCATCAAGGACACCCAAACTTAGTTGTAATGTTCTGCGGCGGATTGGAAATGAAAATCAAAATAAAAAAAGAAGCAAAAAAGTCGTAAAATTTTCTTAAAATCAACCAATAAAACGAAGAAAACTCGCCATTCATTCATCCTTGTGGGTGTTCGCTGGGTTCGCCGGTTTCCTGGGTTGCTGCTTGAAAGGACAAAAATAGATCCTTTCCGCCGCCACCGTACCCAGCGCGTATTGCTATTCACGCCCAACCCATTGTCTTCTGTTACATCCATTTCATTTTCTATGATTTTCCTTTCAGTGGGTTTTTTTTTTATATCCTTGGTCCTGTGGTGGTGGATCGCAATAAAAAATTTGCCACAGCAAATAAGCAATGCTGCTGATGGCCGTGTGTCTCGAGTGTCGAGAATCGAACGGACGAGAGTTGGCAACCGGGTGTCGGTTGCGGCCAAAGCTTTTACACAGCATTTAGCTTAATGGCATACACTTCTTGGTCCTTCCTTGGTTTGGTTTGGTTTCCATTCCTCTAGGGGTTTTTTTTCGCTGTTCCATTTCATAATGATAAACTGATCTGTTTTGAATTTAAATCATTTGGTGAGTGCTCGAATGGATATCGGCTCCAAGAGTGGTAAACAACAATAAGATGGAGACGCCTAGTGGCAATGACATCCATTTTCATTTGCAGCAGCGTGTGCGTGAGTCGGTTCGGGAGTGTATGGTTTGCTCGCCGGCAACATGAATATAAAGTGCAGGACACATATACACATACTCGAACTCGTACGATCTACGAATTACATTGCAAAATGAATCTCTCAATTTATTCGGTACGTGCGGTGACTCGGCAACGGATACGGTATTCATATCCTTCGAGTGCATTACATACATATACTCGTACGAGATAGCTACCCCGTCTTCTATTCATGCTGTGTATCCTTGCAGCTGATGATGAAAATTGCTACGATGATGATGATGCTAATGACGCTAATGGCATCAGTTGATTTGTTGGAGATGCTCATTTCTGATCATGTATCTAGCGCTAGATATACGTTTACAGCGACCCACCCGTGCCGAGTTGTATCTTTGTATCTCAGAGTTCAATTCTATTGCCACTTGCTGGGTTTTTTTCCCTTCGTTTATTTTCTTTCTATGCGAATTCATTAATTTTGTTTAATTTTGAAATCGATATGTTAAGTGGGGCGCGGGATGGTTTGGAGAGCGATGTTATTCCTGTCACGATTCAGCTGAAATTGAAATTGTTTCGCGTAGTTGTGTTATGCGATATTTGAATGCTGGAAAATGCCAGCGAATGTCATAATTAATTTGAGTGAAATTGGGCGGCGAAGGTGGCTGCTGAGCGGGCCAATAGACTCGTATCTGTTTTTGTTTTTTGTTTTTAGAATTGATATGGCCAGTGGAAATGATTACTTCATGAGGGGGCTGGCACGTCTCGTCGCTTTTTGCTCGTTTATCGGTCTACCATTTGGGAATTTTATTACGCTACTGCTTTACTGTTGTTCTTGTTGTTGTTGTTGCGAATGTTTTTTTATATCATTTTGGGAGCTTGTTTTTATTTTATATCTGTTATGACTCATGATATACAAGCAACTTGAAGCGTGACGTAAGTTTTTTTCTTCGGAGACGAAACTTTTGTAGGTGGCGTTCAAGTATTGCAGTCAATCATTAAAAAAGGGAGCTTTAATATTAAATATCAATTCGAAATGGTATGGTGTGGTTTATGAAAAAAAAGAGAAATAGTATTCATGTGTACTAAGGCAAGGTACTGATTTCTAATGACAACGGAAAAAACAACACAACGGCATCATACGGAAAGTAGACTTAAATGACGAGATTAATATGTGACTTCAGCGGAACAAAATTAAAAAAAAAATATAAGAAATGAAAGAGTTTTTTTTGATTTACTAATTTAAAATAATTACTTCATTTTTTTTACTTCCCATCAGGAAGTCTTTAAAAGTAAATATTATATATGATTTACATAAATTAATTGAAAAAACAACAATAGTGCAATTCAGAAAAATAAATTGAAAATAAAGGAGAAAAAAAATTTTATACTGATTTTTTTATACGTTTTTTAAGTTTTGTAGAAAAAGTCAGTACAATCTCTATCCAAATAAAATCGAAAGACATATTTTGATTTTTCCACTCATTGAACTTATCAATATGAATCGGTGTATTTTTCTGCGTATACAAATCTATCGAACAAAACATTTTCAAAAAAGGTTTGATCGATTTTGTGAGAAACACATAAAAAATTGTTCCCATCTTCCCAATTAATGATTTCTTTTTGACGAAACAATAATTAGCGTATGTGTAATCCTTTTTTTTATTTGTCCAAAAATCCTTCAAGTGCGACATGAATACCTTTTTTTTTGAATCCTCAATGAACCTATTTAAAATTTGTTTCCCTGAAGAAAAAATAGAACGGAAATATTTTTGTTTACCTACCTCTTTAGCTTTAATTATCGTGTGAAACATTGAACATTGATTACGTTAGAACGTTACGTTTCCCAAAGTTCTGAAGTCGAATGTTTTAGAATCGCCTGAAGAACGATAGGACACTTATCTGCATTTGGGGAGAAAATACGATTTCAGAGGTTCGAAAGCAGGCAATAATGCAAGTCATCTCGTTTCGTAAAAGCCTAAGATTTGATTGTTTTCTACTTGCGCGTCGGAACTTTTTTTCCTTAAGTTGCCCACAATGAGCTGTGTATATGTTTAGGAATGGGAGCAAACCTTCATAATAACATTTTCGACATCTGCTGTATTTGCCGAAGAACCTACCCCCACTTTTAACTTGTTTATCAGACTTTTCTCTGGGAAGAAACATTTAATCTATCATTCTCGGATTTACGGCTTCCAGATGACCAAAATAACATATAACAGTTTTGAATCGTTTTTATTTAATGCATCAGGGAACAGTTTTACTAATTTTAATGGCGCAACTCTTCGGATGCAAATTTTGCCAGTACATTTTTAACAAAAGCTTCGGTTTTTGTACTAACTACACACGAGAACTTCTTTCCATCGAAAAGTTTACATATAAATGTTGAAGTGCAGTCCATCGATATAAATCTGTGATTGTGGAAAATAGTATGAAATTACATAACTATAACTTTGGCCTCCTTAAGATATGGACAGTTCATATTGACAAAGAGGACAATAGACAAATGTATCTCGAATGCATGGTTTAAGAATTGGATACTTTTTCTGTAACTCTTCTGAAAACGTGCATTTCCTCTTAAGTTTTTTGTGCGCTGCAGAGGAAGTGGATGCCACTTTCCTTATAAGAAATTACACATTATTTCTATGCAATAACATTCAATACAGCCTACTTTTGTTTTGGGGACGACGGATAGTAATACAAAAAGAACATAGAATATGCATCAGTCAATTCTTCGCTTTATTCATTGTGATAGCTTTGCACATGCATTATTTAAATAATGATGATATTTAAATTTTAATTTGACGGGATGTATGTATGCGGACGCGGGACAGACGCCTCAAAAGTGGAACGTTTGGTCACTGTAGCGCAGACTACTTATCTCGCTGAAATCATAGCTTACCCAAGACTAACTCCGAATAAAAACTTGGTTAACATGACTCGTTAGCGCTCTCTATGAACTCAAAATTTGCCAGTCCAAAAAACATGCCAATCTGTTGGCTTTCACTTTGACAACGTGAGAATTTTTCGAGTTAACGCAGCCGATGAGAAGGAAATGCTTCTCATCTGAAATGGTGATTTTTCGAATTGTCGCCAATTTCAAGCTGTGAATGAAGGGAATTATTGATTCAATTTCTGAGTCAATTGGACCTTCTAAGCGCATGATACGAGGTCCTCTGAGGCTTGTTTTAATGCTTCTCGGGTTAAGGCAAACATTTTCGGCAACATCTGTTATACTGTTGGTTGAAAGCATAGGACGATCACAGGAATATTTTATATTATTAAACATCGTAACACGGAAGTTCTTCTCAAACTTGCGTACAACAGCAGCCGTTGAAATATTATTTCGGCCCTATTTCCATCACACCATCCATCTTGGAAGTATAGTAAGTTCAATTTTTCTGAACGTACTTGAAGCTCAATTGGATCCATTTCGTACCGCGAATATTGTAATTGCCGATTTCACAGAAAGTTGTCTTTGGCCATCTTTTTTTATTGGCTTCTCTCGATGGATTTTTTTTTTCCTTTGACATCTATAAGCTGTCAGTTTAACTTTGCTTAAGAACTTATTTGACTTTTGTTATTCCGTTAGGGCAAGAATACAGCGGACGACGATTAAAAGTCGGATCAATCATGTAACTGTTTGAAAGATAGTAAAATTAAAATAAGTCACAAACAGCAATTGAAAAACATTTAAAACGTATTGAACTCGTAAAAATATTGATATTTGGGTTCCAAGTGATTTGAAAGGAGTCCATTTAACGAAGCGCATCGACGGTTGCGATTTGCTTCTAAGACGCAATGAATATAACTGGCGATGTAAAATGAGTTGCTTACAGTGAAGTCAATCGAAGACGATCTTGGTCTTTGATGAGCCAGCACAATGTACCGTGCTGCTCTCAATTTGGTGGGATTGGAAAGGGGTGCTGCATTTTAAGCTTCCAAGGAATTGAACGATTATTCGGATTTGAGCTGTCCACAATAATAAAGATTTAATACAGCGAATATTGAAAAGGTGTCATATTTTACCATGATAACGAACGCCACATACATCTTTCGCCAATCGCCAAAAATTATTGGAGCTTTGTTGGGAATTGATGTTACATTCAAAACAAAGTTCTGACCTTCCTCCATCAGATTACCATTTATTTTGATTGTTGTAAAACTCTTTGGATGGTAAGACTTTCAATGAGAATAATTAAAAAAAATGTGTTTAACCTAATCTATTTGAAAAAACTCGACAATTATTTGGTTCCCAACCTGATATTATGCTGAGTTTCTGGGAAATTCTAGAGCTCATAAGAGCTGTCAGTGCACCTGAATGATATTTTATGAAAAATAATCTCCATTGATTGTCCAACGCTTGATAAAGATACAAGTATCTCACAGTCTATTGAATAATATTCGTATTGTTCTGGTCAAGAACAGGGTACTTTTTGTCATCAGTTTTGAAGTCCTTGACTAAACCAAATTCCTTGAACAGATCCATAAACAATGATCAAGTCCCCTTCGTCTTTGATTGTCAATTTGTTGTTTTTGTCTTTTTTTTTTATTATTGACGAAAATTTTTAGTTTCGGTATTAAAGCAGTGTTTTAGTTGGTATGACACTTAGATAGCAGTTCGGGTCCATTGTGTCCATATAAAGATTTTTTGTGAACAAGAGTGTTTTTTGGTGACCACGACCCCATTCAGATCAAAGGCAGAATCTTCAAATTTGCCTTGTAGAGGTCCTCTAGTTCCTGGAAGAAGTAACTGCCTAGAGTACTCCTTCTTCTTGAGGATATTTCCTCTCCGTTTCCGAATCAAATATATGTTATCAAATCCAATAACCAGTTTCGAAGCCTTAAGGATAGCTGTATTTCGGCATGAAAGACGCGTCCTATCCTGAAGTCTTCCAGGTTTGCATTAGAGTAAGTTGCACAATCACAATCCTATCTTTCAGGAATTTTTGTATGGAATTTTCTCTCAAAGCATTGTTTCATTGATGGCCTTGCGGCAGTTAGGCGCATTTGTTTAAATTTATATAATAATTATTTATTAATTAAAAATAATACGGGAGACTTCCCGAGACCTCAAATACTGAAAAGTCCCATGCATTCTGGATGCAATTTGCTGTGAAATTGAGTTTTTTGAACTCAATCTGTTCGATCGACATGATAATAAATCATCGGACTGCTGTAGTTGAGTTTCGGGCAAATTTCAAACTTGAAACCACTTGTAAATTGTATTTTGCAATACATTAAAAGCATTGGTCACATTGACACTGCCTGAGGCCGACCATCTGGCTTAAATTAAGATCATCTTGTATTTTTTTCTCGTCTCTGAAAATAAAGTAGATCTCATCTAGCATACATACGATCATGATGATCGTGTCCAAGACTCTTCCGAGACACAAGCTGAATTTATAAGTGTTATTGGTCTTGACATTTTCACTTTCGTCGGCCGCTCGTATTTTACTGTACGTCAAGCCGTTGTAATTTCAGACGATGAAATGTCTGCGTAGCACGTAAATGCCAAATTTGCTTTTAGACTTGCCGAAAAATGCATAAAAAAGCATTGCGCAGATCCACAGTATCGAAACAACTTTTTGAGGGTAAGGTTAAAAAAATAGATGTCCAACTATTGCCTCAAGGTGAATCGTTTACAGTCTTAGATTTGAGGAGAATATAAATTTGACTTGGGCTGTTGTTATGATTTTTTTGTTTAATTTCGTTGGTAATTTATTTTAAGTGATCAATTCATAAAATTTCAAAATGAAAAACGTAACATTAATAATTCAAAATATACGACAAAATTTTATATTTTTGTTTGAATGTTTATCTGAATTTCATATTTTTTTTTTATCATGTTTTTATCGAGCATTTCTAAGGATAACTTCTCGCACCTTGAAGCAGTCAAATCAGGCGATCTAGCTTACCCTGAATTTTTAAAAATGTCTATCGTAGCTCGAGCAGTGTCTACGGGTACACCGTTCTGTTGGACCCAAATGTTCCCAATTCTGTAATTTATTATAACACAAACTCGTTGGTCATGGGCATTTGTCGTCCACCAAAATTATTGTTTTTTTTTTATTATTGTTTCATTCATAAGAAAAAATAAATAAAACGTTATGTTTATTGCGCATTTTTCGAAGAAAATAAACCTCGAAATCAAATATTAGCACGGGCAAGAAAAATAGAAGACTCTTGAAAAATTAATTTCTTAGCAACCAACGAAGATATCAACATTATTTAAACGCAGTTACAAAGGGTAGTTTTTCTTCCAAAAATTAAGCCCTTAATGATATTGATCTAGGTATACCAAAGTAAGCGATTTCTTCAATTATCAATAAGTGACATCAAATTTAGAGTCAGAGTCTTATTGTAGAACAATTTTGTTTCTGAGAATACACCGCAGAAACACCCCTTAAATTTTCGTTGACTAATTACGGGACACCGTGTATATCAAATGCTCGCGTTTCCACAGAAACGTAAACGTAAACGTAACGACACCTGGCAATGATTATTATTTCTTTTTAAGGCCGAAAAAATTGCATTTCTGAAGGAAGTTAGTTATCGGAGTGAACCAGAACTTCTAGTCTGCAGTGTAATGCATAAATTGTTGTAGCACATAACAAATTTTGGAACATTTCAATTCAAAAATAAAAGATTTTGTAATTCAAGAATATAAAAAATCCCGCATATTTCATCGCAAATGAATTCTTAATTAAATTATATTCATCACAGAGACGTGCCAAGTGCACAAACTGATGAATCAAATAGGTTTCACCAGTGTTTCGCTGAAAACGTGGTTTTGCGAAAACGATTTTTGATTAAATCGATTGATTAAGGAATCGACGAAACGAAGCAAATTAATGAAAACAATACACACAGCTGGTTCCTATTATGTGTAGGCATCGTACCAGAGAAGAATTGAAAAAACTGATGAAGTAAACCAAAAAAACACTTGACAAAGACTAAACTTCAATGACAGAATAACGTTAAAAGGTTGAATAAACTTACTACTTAAGATCGCTGTTGTCCAGTGGTGTTATGTTGTGATCCAGTCAGTATTTACGGTGGCGTAAAAAATAGGCACACTCGAATTCAGCACAGTCATAGACCAAACTAAAAACAGGCTTAACTTCTGCTACTGTTTTTTGACTTGCTTCTTTTATTTCAAGGAATCGCACAATTTAAGAGAATAAATAAAAAAATTTTATAACGATACTAAAAAGGATGAACTTTTTTCTAACTATTTGATGCACCACTGTGTTGTCGGATTGTGTTAGTATGTGTGTTTTATTTTTTACACAACACTTTAGTAAAGATTTACTTTACTTTTTCTTTCTGCTTTGCCACTTTTTTTCAGTAAGCGAGATTATATTTTTTTTCGAATTATTCAAACACGGATTTTGAGATTTGGTTGTCGTTTAAAATGGAAAAAAGTTACGTGTGTTCGAAGGCAAGTGGTATTTGTATGAATACGGGAGAGAGGTGGAGCCGAATAAATATAATATTCCGTCTTTACGTTCTTGTTTTTTTTTTGTACAAAATTAAGTGTAGAAAAGTTTAAATCCTGGTGATATTTTCATTATTTGCTTATAAAATTGGTGCCTTGCAAGGAAAAAGAAAAAAAAAGATAATTCCCCATTTTATGATAATTGATTTAAAAATACAAAAAGGGTTTTTGTCTTTGCAAAAAAGACTTTTCTTAGTTTTTCAAGTTCTTAAAAACTATTTTTTTTTTCAAAATATTGATTTTGAATTTTATTTTTCAAACATCATTGACTGGAACAACATTAGTCAAATACTAAATTAATAAGTTAGACTTTAGCTTTAGCAAAAGCTATATAGAATTATCGGATGTGTTTTGATATTTAATAAATTTTTTTAACATTTTAAATCCATTTAAAAAAATAAAAAAAACATCTCTGATAACATTTTTTTCTTGCGTCGCTCTGGCCTCTTGTCGCCTCATATGCAAGTCACCCTTTGAAGTCCAAAATTAAACCCTAACACTGCAACAATTCTTGAAACAGAAACGATGATGATGGAGATTGCTCTGTCGGTACCGTTCTTACCGATTCCTTTGACTACAAAAAAAGGTTTTCGACAAGAAAACGCGCTGTCATTCAATCTTTTCAACTTAATTTTTTGAGGGTCCAGCTTGAACTGTAAAATTAATTAAAAAAGATGATGAACAGTGCCATCGAAGAAGGTTTTATAGTAAGTCCAAATTTCAAGTCAACCAGATGTGCTAAAAAAAATATAGTTTACGACGATGTTCAAAATTGCCGCTGTCAAGTATGATTCACCCAGATAATTACTTTGAAATACTTTGGACAAATGCAAACCGTATGCTGGATATCTATAAACATTTACGAGACTAATTGGCTTGCAGCAGCATCCATAGTGCCAGTCCTCGTTTACATCAGCAAAACCAACCATTTGCTCGTCGAACGTTGATGCGCTCGCTGCATTCCACAAACTGAACACTGTAAACAGTGCCTTTGAGAGGCAAATGACTACACATTTTGGGAGTAGATACTATCCAAGAGATGTCTTGCATTGCGGAGCGGAGGGCACACTATCCTCGTTGTATCCAATGCACACCACATGAACAATGGACCCAACAGTGTTTGATGAATTTGTGTAGTCAAATATGTCAAGCCTCGATTCGGAATCAGTTTGGAAGCACAAACACAGGTTAGGAATTCCAGAAAATTGGGCTAAATGGTAAACAGGTTGGACATGGTTGTTTGCTTGACATACATTCACAACTCTCCAAAAGTCGTTAGGCTATAAGGTAGCGTTGTTCGTTAAAAGAGCGATAGTGAAAGTTTGAAGCTACACATGCAATTAACTAGCGGCGCTTTGCTGATAGTTAAACGAGCGAATCGAAGGATATTTAAGGATATTTTGCACGTTCAGCGGTCAATGTTTATTATAATTGTGGACGAAAAAAAATAAAGAGTTCCATTTAAAGATTTGATTACATTAAATATGAGTGAGGCAAAAAAAAAGTTGTTGCAACAACCATTGTGGCCTATCCTTTTTTCTTTATTCTTTCATAAAACGGTGCAGTAATTCATTAGTTACCTGTAAAGCGAAGCGCTTATCTGCATGCGTTTATACAACTTCAACGTATGTATTGTTTGAAAAACGCATTCAAATATAACAAAAGCAAACAAAAAAAATAGTTTACATAAGTTGCAAAGTATTTGGAAAAATAGTATAAAAATGGTACAAAAGTTATATAAATCTATTAACAAAAATGAGGATTATAATTACTTAATTTAAACGATAGAGCTAGTGCCAAGAAAATTATTTTTTTCGTTTTTTAAAATTTCTGGTATTGTGTAAAGAATTTTCTGTATAGGATAGCTAAAACGTTGTCTGCCATAGCACTCTGAAATGAATATTATGAATATTCATTAATTTCAGTACGCGACCTTGTATATTTTACAGATTGATAAGTGTGTTTTTGCCGCATTGCCCCAAGCGAGTATTCCGTATCTTAGCTGTGACTGCACCAGCGAGAAGTACATCTATTTTTGAACTTCATTGGCAATGAGAGCGCTTTTGAGTTTTAATCTGATCTTGTTGATATGGCAATGCCATAGAAAGTGGTCATCTGTTACAACTCCCAGGTCCTTGTTGAATTCGACAAGTTCAATGACATCACTTTGGGTTATTGCCGTGCACTCATTTCTTCTAAGCCATATATTAACTGCAGCTTTTTGCTGAGACGGGGTGCTTACGTGCATAAGCTTTATTTTATTGTGGTTTATAATCAACCCTTTGTCGTGACACCATCTCGAAAACTTGTCAAGCTCCTCTTGCATTATTTTTGTAACAGCAGCGAGTCATTTATTCTTAAGGACGATTGCAATATCGCCCGCAAATGCAAAGGCTGTACATCGCTCTAGGATGCGAAGTAGTTCATTCGTAATTAGTATCAAGACAAATGTCCTAGTTGTGAGCCTTGTGGTACCCTAAAGTTACCGCTTCTTTCATGACTTGTGGCTACCTTTGCTATTCTTCCCGTTGAATAGCTTCTCAACCACTTTCCAAAAGACCCCCTCAGTCCGATTCGACCCAATGCTTGAATGAGTTTCTTAGGGCTTAGAGTATAAAAGGCCTTGCGAAAATCGACGAACTTTTTGGAGGACATGGTGATTTTTGTTCAAGCTTTGGATCACTGTGTTCGACAATTCTCCCAATAGTGTCCCTGAGTTTTTGCCTTTTTGGAAACCAAGTTTTTAATAAAACATTTTTGTTCTTTACGCTGCCCTTGTAGATCGATTGAGTGATTGGATAGCAGTATTGTCTTCGAATCCCCCACCCAGTTTCAGATCAGGCTCAGATCCTTCAACGATCGATTGCCCGATAAGGAAGTATACAAATAGAGCGAAGAGCGAAGCTCCAAAATTCCTTACAGAAAGGACTCTGACTCTTTTGGAGTTTGACTCTTTTCGAGTACTTCACTCGTTCACCTTTTGCCGTGGTCTAATTATTGTGTTTCTTTATATGCTTTTGATGAATGAAAGAACGAGGTAGAACTGTAGGCCTTTCGGCTTTGCAGTGATCGGTATCAAGTCCAAGTTATTTTCATTTATTAAAAAATCGTTAAAGAACCGAGAACATACATTGCGGCAGATGCAGGCTCGCAACCGTGGCTCTTAAATACATCCATATGTCAAGCTATGATTCCACATGATATTTATCGAGATCCAAGTGACGAGCACAATGCAGTTCTAGGAATGATATCTTTTTTCAAATCAAAAAATAAACTGTAGTTTTGGCCTCTTTAATTGAAATACTTACTCAGACCGTTCAAAAATATGAACCACGATTTCTTACCTGAAAACAAAAGAATTAAAAGTTAATAGGACTCATAAGTAAAAATAAAAGAAGTGTTAGTAAATTTATTTACACCAACAAAGAAGGAAGCTTGGCCCTGAATTTTTAGTCAAGGAGTGCCTCAGCAAGAAGACTAAAAAGCCGGCGTGCTTTTTACAACGAGCCAAGTATATCAAGTTTACCCTTTTTAGGTCTGAATAATGCTTGCGGTTAATATAAATTTGCCATGGAGGAGCTTAACTCGAAACAGAGTATTACAATCAAAAGAAACCTTTTCAACAATAAAGCCTTAACAGGAATGCTGATGGGTTGAAAAATCATCTTTATTTCGGACCTAGCATTAAGTTGAGGTATAAATTTTTTAACCATGTAACACAAATCTTGGAGGCTATCTATAATCATGTGCGGATTGTTCGGGCACCATGCAAAGACAACAGATTCCGATTCATAGACCTTGGGCAAGCTTTTGTATAATGGTGAAATGTATTGCAAGATTTCCTTACAAGAAGATCCATACAACAACCTGGATATCCCCAGGTGGTTTTACTACCAATACATAATCTGGATGTACGAACTTTCAGATCTAGAATCCGACTATCCAATGCCAAAAAGCTTCACCAGGCTTCAATATTGAGCCTCAACATTCGGTGCCTCAGCACACCGGAGATAGTCAGGTTTTACAGATGGCCTCTAAGCGAAATGCACACAGTCTCCAAATCAAGTTATCGACGAGATTGGGAACAGAAATCTATCAAGAAATTTTTACAAAAAGCTTAAAGCATTGCTTCAGGTTGCAAACTAGGTACCTAGTTCGTAATAATGAAGGAGGATTTTCACCGATCCGCAGGGAATTGAGCATGTGTAGTATATGCCAAACGATTATGATCGAAGAATCTCGGAGCACGTCCAGTTTTGCACTGGATTCCGAAAGAAACTGCACTATTATGTGATTTCTTCAACTTATCTATATCTTTTACAATTCTGTCGAGCTGCGGTTTAGGCCAATTTTGTTGGCAACCAACATATTGTCATGAAAGGTTTCATGTCCCTTGAGGAAGAGGCGAGAAGAGTTGGTTTTTAAATTAATAAGGATAAAAGAAAATACATGCTGTCGACAAGAAATCGATACATCGAATGCCAGATTGAGTAAGTAAATAAAATCATTTGTTTCGAAAAAAATATCAAATCCACAAACGACAAATTGCTGTCAATCCGGCGATAACTGATCTTAGGTAAACTATTACGAATTTCCGAAGATCCCGTGGCAAATACACAATCCGTAAAATATGAGGATCTAGCCAGATTGCAAAACTAAGTTACTAAGCTTCTCCACATTAAGGGAACCGACAGAAATGCTCGCGCTTCTGCGAATCCCAACCACTTAGTTCAAGATAAGAGAGAAAACTGAAAGACAGTTTCAGAGGTCAAGGAATCGCGGTTCCCAGGGGTCGTAATTGTTTCTAGAACGCATAACAAAAGCATTAAATCTATTTTTTTTCGATTCGTTTTATTCAATTAAAATCTAAACAGATCCTTAATAAACTTATCTAGCGACAAATTAAATTCATTGTAGCTTTATTATTTAAAGTTCAAGCACCAAAGACCGTAAATTATTCGAATGATTTACTCAAGAAGCAAGTTAAAAATAATGTCTTTTGTGTCAAAGATAACTCAACACAAAACGTCTTCATTATTCATTCTTAAAGTTCGTCCCCGCATCTTCCCAGACTGGATCGAATATGCCATTGTCATCATTTCCAGGCGGCAAGCGACAACTCAACAAATTCGTATCGTTTTGCACCGGAACCGAATAAAAAGAAAAAAAAATCATTTAACCTTCGCCTAGTTGTTCGCTCTATTGTCCTATCAAAGTTTTAATTAAATTTAACAATCCCCCACCCGCATCGGAAGTGCTTCTTAAAATAAATGGTACAACATTTAACTAATAGTTCAGCCCACTTATGTGATGACATCTCTGGATCCTCATCACCATCAACATCATCGTCGTCGTCAGAGTCATCATCATCATCATTTTCATGAGGTAATTAATTTCCATAATAAATAAAATCCAAAGGACAACGACAGCAGGCCAGACCACGGCGACAGAACTTCAACTGTCAGCAAAAATAAGGCAAACAAAAAAAAAAGAACAAACCCAACAAAGGGGAATGGAAGGACTACCCAAGTGCCCACGGCCTCGTCGACTCGATATCGAATTGGAAAGCGAGAAAACTTCTCTGGATGGCTGCTGCTCACCGCACAATATACATCAGACTTCAGATTTCCGGCTCCAGCAAGGATACTTCCCTATCGTAAATAATCTCCTCGGTTAAGCACTATGACAACACTAAGGGTCTGCAGATAATAAACCTATATCCGGCTCGGACGCTCCCTACGAATGTAATAAATTAATTATGATTTAACAATTTTATAATGACAAACTTTATTTATCCTTGCAGCCCTCACATCTGCCCCAAGGATTTATCCATTTTGTTTTTCACTGTGGATCGTTATTTTTTATTTGTCACAAAGCAAAGCCAGCACTTCCCGAGAAAGTGTCTCGTCTGTCTCGATGCCGGACAACGACGAGCAATGACCACTTGACGGCGCAGCGCGGCGTGGCGGGCCATCAAAACTATTGTAATTGCCTACGCGACACCTCGTAGCCACAAATCGTTGCGGTTAGTACGTGGGTCGTGTGCGGTGTGCCCCATACATATGGGCCCCTTTATGGGCCAACAATTATGCCATTTCAGTGTGTGTCATGGATGGCCCGTTGACGCGATACGTACGTGCCTTAGTTTTCGAGTTATGCAAAAATGAAGTTGTCGAAGGGAAACGAATTGATATAAAAGTGATATGCAATCGATGTAGCGGTATCAATCGTTGTTTTGCATTTAATCCGACTTCAGCTACATACATAAAGGCTTGTCGCGTTTGTGTTCCTTAAAGAAAGAAGAGAAGAAAAAAACGTTTCGTGGATTACAATGAAAGTCATACTGGTAAGTGTCTGGCCTTCAGAGTTAGTTCTCAAAGTGAAAGTGAAAGTTTAAGGATGTGAATTAATGTTATAAAGTTCGAAGTCCCATAAAAAGGATTACCTAACAAAATTGCAAACTGCGAATTAAGTGAAGTGTTTACTATGGATTTGAATTCACAGCTTTTTCAAATAATCCGCGTGAATTTTAAACACCCTGTAAAGAAACGAAATTTTACGAAAACAAAAATCCCCCAAAGATATATAAGGTCGAAAAAGACACAACTTTAAGGTCCAAAATATTTTTTCTTTTATTGAATAAAAATTGTTACACCCTGTAGAAGTATTGCCAGCTTTGTGTGAACAGTTCGTTGCATGCATCTGAAATTGTGTGGTGTTTGGTTTTAAATCGTTGCATAATTAAGTCATAGGGCAGGATGTTGCTCCTATCGGATCGTTAGAGAAAAGTTAAAATGGGAGAAAGATTGTCGTGATAATAAGGAGCTGCATGGAATAGTTGTGGAGTGAAAATTGGTTGAACATCTTGTTTTAAGTTGGTTATTAAGTTAATGAAAAGATATGTTTCGAACTCGGGCTCAAAAATCGGAAATATTCTTTTCAAATCTACAATAGCTATGGAGGATAAGACTGAGAAAATCTATCCTCAGTTACCTACAGGTGCCTTTATTTATGATTTTATCGTGTTTCTGTTTACATTTTCTTATTGGAAATGCGTTGTTTCGGTAAATTAATTTTTACACCCAGAAACCACCAGCTCCGCATTCCATTCGAATCAATTTCGTTCATTGTTTTAGAAGAAATTTTCATTAACCATTGTCCGAAAAGATTTAGTAAGGACTCGTTTTGTACAAAAAATGTAAGAACAGATTAAATGTATTGACTTTGGAAATGAGACTCAACTCCAATCTGTTCATGATCGAGGCGCGAATTCCAGAAATAGTTGATATTTGGGTCCGGCAGGTTTTATGAACAGACCGATTTCTGAAATCAGCAAACAAAATAGACCCGTTTCAATCTTTAAACACTTATTAATAGTTAACAGATTCTTGAGGTGCCTAACATTGTTGACTTCTAAAGAAATGTTCAAATTACGGCAATGTTCAAATCACTAGCAAAAATCAGCTCCAAATATTTCTTCTGAGAATTGACCAAATCACTTTGGCATTAACCTTCTCTGTTGAATGGCAGGATCCTCCCCTATCTGCAAAAACAAAAGACCATCGGTTTGGGAAATTAAGTGGCACAGAGCGATCTCTGGTTAGATCGACAGCAATTATTAGATCTTGACTCAATAATTCTATAACGCTTATTGAGGTCTTTTTTCCAAAACAAAAAAAAATAACAAAGACTAAATAGCAATAAATTAGGTATAGTGAGGCTTCCAATCAAAAACAATCAGAATCGGAGTTTTTGAAATTTTATTATTAAAAAGCGTGCTTTAATGAAAGACTAACGAAAGATTTTCAATGCATACATAAGTTTTACGATGGTGAACGGTTACCTTATTCCTGAAAGTGATGGGAAAAAAAACCAACCTGGATGTTCGCACACATGTTGAGACTATCTTCAATATCCCGTTGGTGCAGTTGGTTGAGCGCATGCCTTTCAAATAGTTTAAACTAGACTTCCATCTATTTTACGTAATCTGGTCCGGTCACCACGAAAAAAGATCAAAATGCGTTTATTAGATTGTCCGAAGAGCTTCATTAATTTTAAGACCATATGCGAATGGATTTAAGGTTTGATTGTAATTTTGCCTCAGCGATGAAGTTTTCTAAAACGTAGATAATTTTTTGGGCCCAGGGATGAAGAACAGGTGGTAGAATATAATGTCAACATTTCGACCTTTAGATTGTAGTGAACTTGGTACGCCTTTTCAAGTTTTATAACGACCTTCTGCAGTAAAACAACGAAAAAGTCTTTTGTCCAAGTTTGAAAACTGTTTTGAAATTTGCAGAATGGAACTGACTCATTAACTCGGCCTAAGCCGACAGATACTAGTATATTCTTTTCACACCTTAATAGCCATCTGATTTGTCTACTCTTAGCTCTTAAGTTTTCAAACTAATGTTTACTTGTTGTTTTAATGACCATTTGCAAAGAAATGGAACCATGACTTTTAAGACCCGATTCATTGAGTCTAAAACGACTTACAAAGTCAGCGATATGATAGTAGAAATAAAAATAGTAAATGCAACTTGGTTGTGCAAAACTCATTAAAATCCGATTCACGTTTATCGGTATCATTTCGATTGCGAAAGCAATCAAGCTCCGGACAGCAGTCGTGACCCGGTTCCGTCATCGATAGTTGCATACAAAATATTTACTCGTACGTTAATTACGTGGCGCAAGACATTTCAGCCCTCTTCGACGGGACTTTGGAAGCCAAACATTTCAGGGAGGTGTTTGGTCTCTTATTGCGTAACGCAATACAAAAACGAACCATTAATTAATATTCATGTCAGAGTCTAGAAGTTGCAGATGTCAAAGTGGCTATGGATTGCATAATTTATCCAAATTGTGCGGTCAGAGGTAAAATGTGGAAGAATTCCAAGTCTAGCACAGATATTCAATTCAGATATTCTTATAAACAAAGAGTCTTTCAAATTGTGAAGGACACTCTGATATCTACGAAATCTAACTTTCGAGTTTCGAAGAGATCTGATTAAAATAATTATTGACAAGTTATCCTACGATCTATGACTTATTTTAAATTTTAAAGAGAATTCTAAGTTTTCTAAGCTGCAAAATTAGTAAACCAAGCTGACGTCATTGCACTTTAAAGCAATCGGTGGTAAAATCATCTGTGTTCTCGAATGCTGCAGTTTAAAAATTAAAGAGATCAGTCTTGTTTGAGTTTTATTCTTCATTTTCTAGACATTTTATGAATGAGTTCTGGACACTGAGGGACTACGACTGAGAATTTATGATTCTAGAAAAATTCTGATCATACGAACACACGACCGCTTGGCTTTTGTGCTCCTTGAAAGTTTAGCATGATATGTCTTGACGTCGGGCAAACCTACTCACTTACTTTATCTTGACCCTCTCCTTTTCGTTGTCGGGTATCGGTCTGTTAACTTCCAGACAGTTTTTTTCCGAGCCATGGCCTTTGAGTGTATCTACTAATGAACCATTTTAAGAGCAACGTTCGTATTTCTTACCTCCTTTTTCTACCTTCATCCCTTCTTCAACGCTTTTCTTATTATTTTTTTTTAACTTTTCGCTCTCAGGGGATTACGACTACCCTTATAAAGCGAACAGATAGATTGGGAGACGACTGAGGAGTCTGTATAGTGGTTTGAAACTCAGACGAATTTTTGATTGAATTATTTTGATTTGATTCTCTTAATTCGCAGTATTTAATTTGAAATTTACTGACACACTTGAAAGGTTTTTTTGGAAGATTGGATCATCACTGGTTTCGAATCTGGTGGTCAACTCAACTCAAAACTTAAAAGTTCAAATACGATCCATTTAGACTCTGCTGGCATAAGTCTTGTAAAAAACTGACATCCTTTTTTCTTCATTGCGGATGGCAGACTTTTGAGTGGATTTTAAATCCAGGCTTTTGAAATTATTCCAGGACTTGGCGGCGTAATAGTTGATGACAAATTGGGCTCTTTTTACCGCACTTTCATTCATTTTGGCGAAAGCTGTCGCCGATAAGTTTTCGTACACTTTACGTATGTTCTCCTTGAGAGCTTCCAAAGCCATATAAGCTTATATTCATAGACACATGGCTTCAAATTAAAACCCAAAAAAAAGAAAAAGAAATAGGGCCGCGTTTAGTTCTACGCTTGTTTCTGTCTGCTTTCTTTGAGGGAACACTTTTTACTCCTTCATCTGATTGACGTTGATGGCTTATTATAAATTTCGGTATTAAAAACGGCATGAACATTCTTTGAAATTGGAAAGCATATTATTTCTTGCTCAATTATGCTTATTCTGCATCTATTAATTTTACAATTATCAAAATAAAACTGACAGTTGCCGCCACTTGCAAGAATTATACCATCTTCCGATGGGATGATGCATTTTGGGCCTACTACTTTTCTATTTTTTCAACCAAAATCGATTGCGCAGGAGATTTTTTGAGTTCACTCAGAGATGAGTCTTCACGTAACCCTTAAAATATTTATAAATTTCATTATTTTATTTATTACGTCAATAGAGTGAACTTCCGAATAAAGGCTTATTTAAAAACCTTCCGAGTGCCATTCAGTATGGCGGCAAACAAAAATTAATACCCATCTTTGCATATTCCATTGAACTTTAAATATTTAATGTCCCACAACGCAAACGGCTTACAGCGTCCTCAAACTATACAGTCTTGTCGAGAGAGTCCCATTGACCTGATTCCTCTAGGCCCGGCAGGCATAAATCTGAATAACTGACAATATAATTGTAAAAAAGGCAGGAAAAAAAAAACAAGGATGGAATATTTTGCCCAGCAAGCCATCCTCCTCGAGCATTACATCAATAGCGGAATTAACCATAATAATAATCATCATCGCAGTCAGTTGGCAATGTCGATCCTTCCACTACGACATGAACATGCGGCCACATACAACGCATGTAACCGTAAATAATATGTCAGAATATTCGTCCTTGTTTGTTTTTTTGTGTTGCTGTTCGCCTTTTCCTCCGCATTATTACGAGCAAGCATCAGAGAAGAAGGCATCAGAAAAACAACACACTTCCAACGGCAGGAGCAGTAGCGGCAGAAACAGTACATTTAAAAAGAGACATTCTGGCCTGCCAGCCAAAATGTCATTTAACGTAAAAGGATATCAATTTTATCTCAATTCGAATTTTGCAACGGCAATAAAGTATCGATTTTCACCACCAACATTTTGGATTTTAAATCAGTAATGCAAATATATGATGGTTTACTGGTCGTAGGACTCTTGGTCCTACCATCGTGCTGGAAGTTGTCCCCACTTTACGTCCGACGCGATGGACGTTCGGTCGGTCGTCTGCTGGTCTCAATCTTGTTTTATTACGCGGCACCAAAATAGACAAGAGGTGACCGGCAAAAGGATGTGCTTTTACCCCAAAAGAAAGAGAGAGAGCGAGCGAGTAAAAATGTTAACAAATTGCATCTACACTTAAAGACCAGATTCGTGTCCTTTTTTTTGTTGTAGTTTCGGTTGCCCGAATGGGGCAACATCAACAGATTGATGGTTTTATGGGATTGAATTTTAAAATGTTTTGACATCAAACGGGTCCTTAACGGAAGGTCTGGGCTATAAAAATTTCGTTAGTCGATTTGGGACAAAGTGATTTTGGAAGCGGTGATTACTTTAGGCTGGCAGGATTGGTAAGGACGATTGCTGCAGGCTGTGCGCCAATTGTGGAAGGAAAATGTAAATTCAATTGCATGAGGTTTTTTCTTTCGAAGAGAGAAGAGTCTCTGGGACTGGCAGGAATTAGGGAACGAATAATAATGGAAGCAGATGGAGAGAAAGAAAATAGGTACAAATTTGTGGTGCAACATAAAGGCTTATGGATATTAATGGCACAGGTACAAGACTTCTTTGCAAATGAGCATTGAATGTGAGATCGGTATTGAAGCTTTGCGAATTCAAAATGGATATCTTAATGTCCTCTGTCCTTCTGATTTGTACTAGAATAGTTCGCAATATCGGTAAAGGAGGATCTGTTTTGTATGTTTGGGAGTGGCATTTTCTTTTGCTGCCATTGCAAAATAAAAATGATTTTCCTCATACTGGCCTAGTAACTTGGACTAACATTATCCGGTAATTCTTGACAAGTACAAGCTAGTTTTCTTGGGAGGAACTCTCAGTTCTGGTGTTTTGCAGGATTTAATCTTTGTGCTTTCGTGTGCTTTTAGATTTCGACCGACAATGGAGGTCAACGTTCTTGGCAACTGTCTCATCAGGATTTCTTAGTGTGACGGTTAAGTTGATTTGTATCGTGGTTTCAGAGTTTCTTGACGAGATATAAGATACGGGACATTTTTGTTTTTGTGATACAGCTTGTCGTTTAATAAAGATACAGTCTGGTCGTAAAGGTGCCAATATTATTTAAAAGTAAACGCTGTTCTTTTTTCATGTGTGTTTTCTTCAACGTTCTAAAAGGGACTGCAGGCGTCTTGGTTTCATTACCATATTAAGCAAAATATAAATTACTCTTAAGCATTAGTTTGGGGATCCCCTGATCTGGCTTCAAGATGTTATAAATTCTCTTTGTTTCGAATTCCTCAAAAGACGATGAGCACACGGATCACTGTCGAGAAAAAAGATTATGAGACCATTCAGTGAACTTCGCAAGACAAAGGCGATTGAGAAGCTCGAGATCATTTCTGCACTACAGTATAAGTGTGGTGATTTTAATTAGAAAAGATCTAGACCTGAAGTCAAGACATGCCAAAATCGATCGGCTTATCCCCTTAAATGCTTTCAAATCATTTATTGAAGTTTTTACCTCTTATTCACTTTCTCAAAAGGATTGTGCTGCTGGAGTAATAGCAGAGTTCTGTGCCGAAAACGAATTCATTCAACTTTCGTGTAGACACTATTTGGCGAAGAACTATGCAAAAGAGAACTATTTAAATAAAGGATAGTTGCGTTTCGTACGAAGCCGATTCCGTTTACACTAAATGACATGTTGAAATCGGTCCTTACGGATGTGTTTTGAGCACATAGACTCTGATACTCCAATCTCAAGCGGTAAAGGGTCTTTCTGGGTTAACTTTTAATGTTGCAGTTCTTTTAATCGCATCTTTCTGTTCCAAGATAGTCGGCCTACAGTCTCTCGATAAACAGACATCTGCACATGCAAAATTCGATTCAGTGCATAAAGTTAAAGCTGGCTCAAATCAACTCCAGAAATCCTCATTAAGGGACCGATCTAAATTATATCTTCATTGGTCAAGTCCATTTCTGCTGTAAAAGAAGCAGGAAAACACAAGGAGCATGGTCTGAAGAGTAGGAAAGTTGGGGAACTTATTTTGGGATAAGGTATTCTCATTCGCGAAGAAGAACTGTAATTAGTACTCTTTGGTGGTAGCCAATCAGTCGGAAAGGACGGTCATGACGGGCCAACCAGAAATAGCTTAGCTTCCCTTTTGTTAAGCAGTTGAACCACTTTTAATTGTGTTTGGTGTCAAAACACATCATCCACATAAAAAAAACTTTTCTAAACCCACCTCACTTAGGCATGACCAATTCGTCGCCTCGAGCCTCGAAGACCCCGTATCAGAAATTGTTAAGGGGCTCTTTGCGATGCAAAGTTTTTACAAATAAAACAAATAAAAGCTCGCATTTACAACTTAAATACTTTTTTATACTACAATAACATAAGGAGAAATTATACTGAAAAATTTACTCTTTTCTAGACGTTTTTTTACTGCAAATTCTTTCAGCATTTTTTTTTTATTTTCGGCGTCTTTAGACGTCTTTTCCTATCGACTTTATCAGATTATTTTCCTTAGTTTGAGCTTTAAAAACCTTCTTTCTGCTGTTGTTCCCGGAATCTTCAAATAGGAAGCTACTAACATGATTTAGCATTAAATTTTGAATTTCAGATTTCAAATAGATTTTCAAACAAACTTACTTCCTTAAAAATCAGCTGATATTAATGCTTATTGTATCCACTGCCTTGTTTTTCAGCTTCTTTTTTTATGATGTCGTTTGAAAAGGAAAAAAAAGTCTACGTTTTTTCAGACATAATATAAATTTTAATCTAAATATATCTGAGTAACAACAGTACATATTGAATTTAAAAGACGTTCCAGTGACGTTTATTCTGCCATATTCTAAAAACTCTTAAAAAATGCTTCGTTACCTTCGCTTAGTTTTGAAAGCTGTTGATACACTTACTAGAAATATTGTGTGACTCGTTAAACAAGCTGTTCCATGAATTTTGAAAAAGATTACTGAGTAAAAAACTAAGTTAAAGCTCTTCGAAATGTTAATTATATTTTTACATTCGTCTTTTTTCGTTGAAATCAAATTGAGTTGATAAAAGGCTTTCACTATCAATGCTTTTTCATCATGATGCAACAAAGCATCATTTGCTGGGGACCATTTGTATTTTGTTTTAAAATATAAATTAAAATTAAAAATGAAAACATTTTACTCAATTCAGGAAAATGAAATATAAATTATTATAAAATTTTGAATATGATTTAAAAATGTAATTTTTAAATAAAATCATTCTTAATGAGGAAATACACAATGTAGGAAACTAAGCGAAACGAAGCAAAATGTACTTGAATGAAAACGAACAAATTTTATATTTATTTATTTATTTATTGTTATGTGAAGGAGATTCTTTTTTACATTATATATGCTCAGTATACTTATAAAATTGCTAAAAGCTAAAACAGAGAATCTCTAAAACGATTTATGCATAGAGCATTCTTCCAAAGGCAAATGGCAAACAGTTTCCGGAGAGAATGTTCCACAAACGGTGGAAGATCATCCGCATAAGCGATTACATGAAGTTTCGAGTATTGGATAACTTAAAGAATAACTGAATAGTAGGGGCCGCAAATTTTACCTTTGAGGCACTCCGGATTTTCTGCGCAATACTCTGTTTTTGATTTGAACGTTTACAATTGATGATGTTTGTGCTTTGATGAATTGTCTTTCCAACTTTACCATAAAGATTTGGTCGGTAACATTGAGCTGATTTGCATTCCCCAACACAACACGTTTGACTTTCTTGATTTTTGAATTAACTATGCTTCCTAGTTGGTATCATAGAACTCTTGGAGATTGAACTGTTTTCGTTTCGTATAGGCTCTATCCCGTTGATTTAATTTTTGACAACATTTCTCAAGAATACCATGATTAATAAGCATGATATGTTAGTTATAAGAGGGACATGAGTATTGAAGAGCAACAGCACAATCAATATATTGTACTTCGTTTTTAAGCATGACAGCATTTAAATTCCTAAAGCCCGCTAGCATTATTTTGGCCGGCTTGTATTTACTTTTAGCAAAGTTAAAATTTGCAAATATTAAATCATGTCTGGACAGATTATATTCGCCTCTTGTTGGACATATCTAAAAAAATACGAGTTTTTAAAAAAATTGCCAAGGAGAGTACATAAACATTTATTAAAAAAAGTCAAAATATTTTCTTTCGTGGAATCATTTAAAATCAATTTAACGCATGAGCCACGCAATGAACAAAGTCAACAATTCTTTTATGAAAGAGTGAAATGCTTCTTCAATATCCATGAAGGCATCGTTCGCATTGAATTTGCGGACGGATCTCATCGGCCACAAGCCCAGTTGAACGGAACCATTGGCGGACTAATCCGAAACTCACGGTCGTCGGTTGGTTAAATGGCTTTTGATCCTGGAAAATACTAATACGAACCTCCGAAAGCAACTTATCAGTTCGCTCCGAGTGGCATCAAAAGTGGCCAATTAACCAAACCCAAAAATCATCGCAATATCGTTCGTACCTTTGAGTCAAACCATCTCACTCTACGCCAACAGCTTCAGCGGATTCAATTCACATCAATCAAATGAAATTTAATGCCAACATTCGAGTATCCCAAAAAAGTTTACTTCAAACTGAAAATATCCTGTGCAATCTATCCTTTTGGCATTCATTGTTAAACGTGCTTTATTGATTACATATAGCCATCACGTTTGCGGCAACAATGCAGCATTTTCAAACTTCAAGGAGCAGCAGAACCACCACCAACACTGGTATCAATTTTCTGCACACAATCATGCACGATTACATATTTGTTGTGGAAACGACAACGTCCTATTTGAAAGTGCAAAGGCCACTGACATCACAATCGAGCTTCTATGTGTGTACACACAAACACCAGCCCGCCCTCCTGCCACAAACACATTTCGTTCCATCTTCTTCCTCCAATCAATCTTATTTCGATCGCAACCAAAATAAAAAAAAAACAAATGCCAAAGAAATGAGCTCAGGATTTAGTGAGCGAAGGACTTTTTGGTCCTTGCAAGTTATAAAAAAAAATAAAAACAGAAACCAAAACAGACAAGCAACCGAGTACTCTCCTATTACTCAACTAGAAAAGGCAGCTTCCTTTCAAGAACGGGTTCTGCTCGCTCACTTCACATTTCCACAAAAACGTCCTGCTGAAACTGCTACCAAAAGAAAATGTAATTCGTTACATTTCATGTTCATTTCTTTTTGTGTTTGGGTGTGTGCTTTTCAAGTAAACTTTAACTACCCAACATAGTTGTGGTGGTTGAATTAAAGAGAGCAACAACAAAAAAAAATTAGGAAAAAATCGCAGACTTAACTAGGACTAAGGATAATCATCCCCTGAAAATCCAAAATCCGAAATCCGATTTTCATATGTGTATCTAACGAAAATAAAAACAGATCAGATGAAATTGAATGGGATTCCTGAACACACACAGAAGGACGGGGCAAAAAAAAATAGCACTTGATGCAAAAGGACCTTCTCTCATCCATTCCACACTTATTTCCAGTTCGGCGGACTGTTTTGCCAATACCACTTCGTTAGTTTCCTTCGTGTGTTTTTTTTTTTTTTTTTTTGTTCCTTTTTTGACCACCACTGCCAATGCCAGCGATCAGATTGAGTTTGAAAGTACGCGGCGGAAGCTGCCGCCTCCTTCTTTGACTACAGCCGGATTTATTGCAAGGACCAATGAAGTTAGCACAAACACATGCTCTCACTCAAGCGGAGACCTCTCTGTTGCCTAGCTGTGCGGAGTATTTTCGGGGACTTGTGTGTGCACTTCCGCATCAGTCAGTGTAATGTGTGTGTGGGTGGCGGCCAAACAAAGGGTGGCAGCACGATTTGGGTGGTTTTCTATTGCTGCCTAAAAGTGAAACTTGACCAAAAATTTTCTTCTGGGACACGAATATTCGTTCAAAAAAACGAAACAACAGCAACAAAAATAAAATAGGCGAAAGTATTGTATGGAGTTAATGAATTGTGAACGAACGGCTGACAGTTAACAGAGAGAAGCTCTTACGTAGGAGGTCCTTGAGCGAAAGATGTAATTTATTGACTTGAATAAATTTTAAGGCTACATCCTGCTGGAGTGTGCGATGGTTTTATGATGAAAATCTTAACAAACCTCTTCATTTGCGTAACAAGAAAAGCAAAGCCAAAGCTTGTCAGGCATTCCTTTTTTTTCCTTTCGCAGGAGTGTTTTTTATTTGTACATATGTGTTTTCAATACGAGGCGATTTAATAGCTTTCGGACTTTATTCACCTTCATTCCTGTTTCTATTTTATTTTTCTATTCTATGCCGCGTAGAAACTACATTGATGTTGCAGTCAACCAATTTATTAAAACAACACAGAGTGGCCCAAAAAGACTCATCCGATCATCTTTGGCTGTATCTTTAAAATGGAACAACGCCTTTCCTGAAGAAGGTTCCGTAGAAAACGTGGTTTAACGTCTGTTTAAATATCAACACTAAACTTAAAGTTGCCATTATAAAATAAAGTAGTAAGATGTTTCAAGAGGATGAATCATTTTGGGCCACCTCGTACAGAGAGCCGCTTTGATCAATTTCCCCCCTAGACAGAAATATCTCGAAAGAGAAAAGTAAAATTGTCGAAGATTCGATTAAGCAAAAATAAGAGAAACAAACTCCCATTCTACGTCGCCTAGTAAAACGACGTGGACATCTTATTGCCAAATTCGAAGTACCTTACAAGCTTGGACTCAGCTAGACGCAATTAAGCGCTGGAAGTTCTTTAAACTTGTACAGTTTGACGATCGCCAACGTTTCCGTTGGAACTTAGCACAAAATCCGCTAAATAATTAGACTTCGAATAGATATGCCGAACCATTGAAAAACTCGATAAAGAGTTTTACGAAAAATCGTTCTCATGTGAGTACGTAAATGCTTCAAGTCTCGACTCGAGACATTCGTGTATCCGCAGACAGAGATATTGAAAAAAAAAATATTATGGTCGAAATTTTGGGTGTGAAAACTTAGAGGGCGGAATTCGAACCATGAAACCGTACAAATTATTGTAAAGCATCTAAAGAAAGGTCTCCAAAATGTAGATTGAAAAAATGGCCATTATGATTTTGTGCATATAGTAAAAGAGCATTTCTCGCCCTGAAAACAGCCTTTACCGGTTATTACAAATAAACTTTCAATATTCTCTTTCAATCCTTTTTACTCATTAAGTTTAAAGGACATAAAGGTCAAATTCACACAATTTAATTATATCAAGCGCCTCATGGATGGGAATTTTGTACACTGCTTTGTTGAGAGCACTCTTCAAGGAAAAATTACAATTTGAATTCGGGTCAAGGCTTCCTGTTGGTAAATCATCCGAGGAAAGTTCATTTTCGAACCACATTTAGATATTTAGATTTTTTTAAATATAAGTCTAATATTATTTTGGTAGAGTTTTGACTCCTTTTCGCAAAAAAAAATGGAGCTTCATGATTTCGTCAATGGCGGATCCTCACCATATTTTCGGAGAAGACCGATAGTGGCCTTTCTGAATTCTTGCAAAGATATCTCTTAGAAGAATTGAAAGAAGAGGGCAAGCTGACGCAGTTAAGCGCGTTCCACTTATCGGGAATGCTCGCATTCGAATATCTTCATAAGCTGATAAGTCTCGCGATTTTCAAGCATTTCGCGCCAGTTCTTTTGAGATACCCTCGGCCTCAGCTGACTCGTAAAACTTCACTTTTCTATCACTCATTACGATTCGATGCACTTGCTTGACGATTGCCGTATTCGTAGCCTCATTCGGCCCTCCAGAGCGAGGTGCGCGTTTGATCAGGATAAAATACTCCTGTTTTTCCATTATTTTTACTACGGCCAAATTTACGTCGCTCAAAGGATTGAAGCTTGCACACCGATGGACGAAATGTAATGAAACTTCACACATAAACATTCATGATAATTTTCTAGTGGCGCAACCTATTTAAAATACCGGGACTTTTCAGCCCAGCTTCTTTGAAAAGTTTGTAAGGAAGTGCGATGGCCTAGAAGATTATTTCTATAAATGTTCAACCGGATTCAGATCCGGTGATTGGGGAAAATTAACCAATAGTTTTGGGTATGATATAGCAACCATTATCGAGCCTTATTAGATGAATGCTTAGGGTCGTTGTGGTGTTGAAAGACCCACGTTCTTGGCAGACACAGTTTCTGCACACTTGTTGCAAAATTGTCCATCAAATATTCATGTAGCCTTCCTTATCCATTGCCAAATCGGTTTCACTTTAATTTTGAAAGAGAGTCAACTATCGTCTAGTATCGTATTTTTTGGAATCCAGGACACGCGTATTCGAACTCTTAATGCATCTACATAAGTAGTTATCTGAGTCAATGATGGCTTCTTGGATTACCTGAACATGCAAAATGATAGAAGACTGTCTTGCCTCAATCGCAGCTTGATTCCATTTTATTGACGGTATTGATCTGAAAACTAACATGATCCATTTTAATTGTTGAGCTGTGGTAACCACGTGATTGCTAAAGTATTAAATCGGAAGTTTTGAAGTGAAGTCATGTCAAATCTCATCATCAAATTTCGTGGTGATGCCATTTTCGAAGCAGTCTAGGGTCAGGACTTTCCTCCTTTAGGTTCGAAATTCATTATCCTTCCATCGTATGCGTGTATAGCCAATACAATAATATGTCTTAACAAGCATGCGTAGCGATATTAAATCAGATCTTGAAGGTATCTTTCGATCTGTAGTCAACCAGATCTACAAGAACTTTCACCTGTAGTCCTTTTAATAACATTCAAATGGTCTCGCTAAAAAAACAAGATTAAGCGAGTAAAGTCTACAAAGCTTGCCGAGTGAATAACCTTTTAGAAAAGAAGACTCGCACTCAAAACTGTCCACATACTTTTTAAAGAATTTAAAAAAAAAGCTAAACTGTTTTAAATGAAGTCATTCAAAGGAATTTTCGCCCATGAAAAAAATTACTTTGCATAAATTGAGTTTTTTTTTTATCCATTATCCGGAGCTTTAATAAAGCCATCAGTTAATGACACTCATCAGCCCATCAGCCGCCTGCATTCATAGCCGATGCACGAGGTCAAAAGATCCCCGCCCCGTTCCACGCATTGTCACCCTCCTGAAAAGGACTTCTTTTTAATTTGTTTTTTATTGAAAAATTGCATTAATTTACGTCAGTGCTCGTTGCAGAGTTCACTACTGTGTTTTGTTTGGTTCATTGATTTGATGAAAATCGCCGGTCCTTTATAGGAGGATGTGGGAGGAGTCCTGACTGCAGAGGACGGCTTTGTCATTAATTTACCAATTGTATCGGCAATAATAAGACTGATAATGAAATTGTTATAAAGCATTTATTATCTGTTGTGGATATGAAACAGTTTGTTTAACAATAAAACTGAAACCCATAAATTAAATAAGCATGGCGCGGCGAGTGGTTGTTCACTCATGCATTCTATTCATTGCGGGCTTGGAATGGAAATGTACTTAAAGGTTCTTCTGTTGGGAACGAGAACCAATGAATACCAGTTGAACCAGCTGACAATGGCGATGAATGTTTTGTGTGGCGGTGGATTTGAATGCTCAGTGCATAAAGACAATAAGGGTCTGAATTCAGTCACATTCAAGAGACTTTTTTCGCTAATAATTAAATGAAATTTAAGAAGCTTTAAAAAGAGCTTAATGCTTCGTTATCTTAAAAATGGTATAAAGATAACGGAATGGGTATGCCAGAAAAACGAATAAAATGACCAACATTTTTTGCATTTAAGCTCAGAAATAGCGGCGTCGCATGAAGAATAGCTCACTAGGCTATCTTTGCACCCATTCTTCCAGAACAGTCTTTATTTTTTAGGCAATAGCTTGTCGAATTTTGATTTCTCAATTGCAACTATAGCCGATTTATCAGCATCCATGAATGATTCGATTCGTAAAATGACTCAAATCACCTGACTTAGGCGGCCAGTTGCTTGATCCAGTTTTAGAATTGATTGATTTGACTATAAAAAAGTACCGAAAGTACGATGCAAACGATGGTCTATTCCGATTGCTGCGTCATTTCCATTCAATGCGGGTGTGAGCCTATATCATTTCTCAATGTTTGGCCACACTCATATCTACAGAGTTGATGGCTTCTTTCATGCGCACAGTATGAGCTCATGTAACTTGTTGATTAGGTTAATTTGACAGGTTTGAACTGCGCTAAGAGGTCCATACTTCAAAAAAGGATTCATCAAAAGCTTATGTGGAACTTTTATTAGTAGCCTCAGTGAGGCATGTCTTTTATTGCCATTCATGTTTCAGTGGCCATGGATTAAGATGCTCGTAACTTGGTGGTATCCGCCAACCCGATTTCGATCCAGATTGACGATTATGAGCGATAAAGAGCAACGTGTAAGCGTAGTGGTCTATAAGTTTGCGGCACAAAAACCGAATTTTATTCGGCTGCAAGCCTCTGCAAAAGTGAAGTCTAACAGATGGTTTGACAGCTGATCCTGCCAGAAATCGTGTACCCTAAAATAAAGTCTTGCTGAATGGATTTTTGTTCGTCATAGTAGTTATTTCATTATAAAAGATACACTGCCTTCGAACTATTCCTTGTCATTCCTACTTTGGCGTATAAGCATGCTGAGGGAGTCGAACAGAATTATGAAAAACGTCATCTCGAAAACTCAATGTCCAAAAAGCTCAAAATCCTGAAAGTTTAATATCCCGAAAAAATTAAGCCAAATAAGAGAAAACGCACAAATTCGCTTTTTTACGTTTTTAAAAATAGAATAAACTCAATTCGGTTTCGTTCGGCAATTGTAAAAAGTGACGCCAAATTCTCGGGTTTTTGGATTATTGAAGGTTTAAGGGATTTCAGTTTTCGGGATTCTCATCACTACCCGATTGGGATCATTTTTTATTCCGTTTCGATTTTAGATAGTTACCTTATCATGTCCTTTAAGGAGTTCATATTACACATGCATCATGCGTACTCGAAATTCTTCTCGAAAATATTTTTTTTTGGCTTCAGTGGCCATGGATAGAAAACAACCGTGCACACACAATTTTTGATGTATCCTTTCTAATAGAGGCTGTGTCAAATAAATGGAAAGACTTTTTGAAGTGGACCGTTTTATTCTTAAATTTCTATTTCATATGTTTTGTTTGCCTAGGACGATTATTTTAATTTGAGGTTTTGAAAATCGAGAAGGAACACTTCGCAAACTTTTTCAATTAATAATCAAGTTTTTCGTATGGGGTGTAGCTTTGACATGACAAGTCACTTCGAGGGGCTTACTCGCAAATATCTATTCTTCTTACCTTTTATAATCATCGTTTATGATCACACAATTCAAGAAAAGCTCAAGTTGAGGACTTTTCGGACAAAGTCTAGTCTTATGAACCTCCTTCACTTTCCCATATGCTTGGAACTCACATTACTTTCCATTTTGAATTATTTTCCTTTTGCAAACCAAGAAATAAACTTAACAATGCAAAAAATCTGTTTTAATTACAGATGCTTGCGTGCACTTTGGCGGTAGCTTTGGCTAGACCAGAGCCTCCAAATGGACGTTACGGACCACCACCGGCTCCACAGCAAAAGTACGGTCCACCGGCTCCTCAAAAGGATTACGGTCCACCACCGTCTCAACAATATGGCCCACCACCAGCACCCTCATACGGACCACCAGCTCCATTCTATGGACCTCCTGCCGAAAAAATTATCACCAAAAACGTCTACGTTCATGTTCCACCAGAGGAGCCCGAAGAGTATCCCCTAAGCGCACCCATTCAGACCGCACCGCCCAAGAAACACTATAAAATTATTTTCATCAAAGCACCAAATCCACCATCGCCAGCTGCGCAGGTCCTTCCCCCACCACCACAGGACGAACACAAGACTCTGGTGTACGTTCTTGTGAAGAAACCCGAAGCAGCAGCACCACTGATCCTTCCAACACCAGCACCAACCGAACCCAGCAAGCCCGAGGTTTACTTCATCAAATACAAGAGCGCTCAGCAAAAGCCTGCCCTCGAATACGGACCACCACCACCGAAGCCATCTGATGAATATGGTCCACCAGAGAAGTTCTAATCCACGAATTGGCCAAAAGGACTCTGATCTGTTTCTGACTTCTTGACAGAAAAAAAACGAAATATGACAAAATCAAAAAAAAAAAAAATGCGCCAAGACTTCCCCATTTGCTGTTAGGACAATTATTTTTGTTTTTATATTTTTTAAATTTAGTAGATTATTTGTTATTGTTGTTGTTGTTATTATTATTTTTAGTGTTCAGTCATGTGGGCTGACTGCGGCCCAACGTGCCGAGTGTGTCCTATCCGCTGGGAATTTGTAGAGAAAATAAATAAAAGAGAAGAAAAAAAAATACGAACGTACTCCTTGAAGTGGTCCTGCGTTGTTATTTCATTTTGTGGAATTTAGGTTCGCCAGTGGCCCACCCTTGAGCCGAACGAATTATTTCAATTTAGAAGAGCTTAGGCATTTTTCTTCATCGGCCAGGCCACGCCAGGCCAACAACTTTGGCTTTGTTCTTTTTTTTTTCTTTTTCTGCTGTCAAGGATTCTCGTTTCTCTTTTCTCGTTCCTCGTTTCCTCATTTTTTGTTTTTATTGGATGTCGTAATAGGCTAGGAATGATGGGCATTAAATCCGAGTTGTAAATAGAAATGGAAACGATGTCTGAGATTTTATTGCGAAGACGAACTCTTTTTTCATTGGAAAACGGGGTGGTTTTGTGAGGGTCGCAACGTCACGGGGTGAAAACGTGCGTGTGCCGATGATTAAGCTTTTGTCAGTTGAAATTTAAAGGGACAAGAAAATAGTTTTGTAGATGAAATGATTTAAAGTTAATTTGCGAGCATCATTTTTTACTTAATTTTTAAATTTTGACTTAATTTTGCGAACCTTTCAAGCTTGGTGGCAGTATTGTGAAAGTCACACTCCTAAAAACATCGTTATTACATACACTACGGTTCACTTGAATAAAGGCAATTTAAATAGGGAGTAATGTCCCGTTTAATTTAATTCTTGAGTAGAAACATATATAGTTTGGGAATCCCTCAGGGGTAATACGTTAATGATACTTTTTCAAATTTAACGAAGCGAGTCGGAAAAATAAGCAAAAAAATCGGTTCACATGAATGAAGACAGTTGTGAAATTAATTGCATGCGTGAATATTTATTGAGGAAATGCGTGCAAAATTATTATTAAGTGATGCCCAAGGTGAATTGTATCCAATATTGGAAAGGGACTAATACTTCTGCAACTTTCTTTTGGCATGGGACGTGACCATATTAAAAAGAGACATTTATTATGATTGCTAATTTTTTTTATTTTTTAAGTTGGTACCAGTGTCCTTTCTTTGACAACTCACGTGTGATTCGACATTTGCCAATGTCAACCATTCACTGTTAATATTACCATTTCATCAATGAAAGACTTACGCTTGAACGACGCATGCAACTTATTAAAACTCAAATACCCAAATGTTAACGATCCTCATATTTTATCTAATGAGTAGGCAACTCAAGCCATAGTCACCAACTTTCACGAAATTCAAGAGCTATACGCGCCAGTCATCGTTCGCAGTGTTTGAAAAGATTTTATGCCAGAATCTTGCTCTTGAACCTTTAAAAATGCAACTCGTTCAAGAATTAAAGCCCAATGACAAAGCTGGAAGGTCAGCTTTTTGACGAAAAATTGTCTCCAGTGACAAAGCTCATTTCTGATTGAATGTTTGTTAAATAAAATTAACTGCTATATTGTGTCCGATGAGCAATACCAGGCAATACCATATAAGAGCTGCGAACGCATTCGAAAAAATGTATAGATAAAATGGTGCGGCTTACATTCCGGCAGAATCATATACCCATGTTTTTTTTTAAGATGACCAGAACACCAAAGCTTCCACCAATAGCGCCCGCTTTGGTTCACTGATTTCGCGAACTTTGCTTGCCGAAAATGCGCGAACTAAACTTGGTCGACATTATAATGGCGGCGCTACGTGCTCAACAGTACGCGAATCGATGGATCTATTGAGAAATAAGTTCAGTGAGTAATTTATTACTTGTTTTGGACCGGTGCATTGGGCGGTTAGACCATTCGATTTGACGCCCTTAGCTTTTGTCTTTTAGATAGCTTACATTACGTACTTGAAATGTTATATTACACTTCTAAGGAGCGATACACTGGCGATATACCCGCCTGACTTCTGTCGACGTCACATTCATTAATTTCAAAGTTTCCAGGCCTTTTAGCTGGTTAAACAAGTTCGTCTGTAAGCGTCTAAACATTTTCCACAAGGCGGTCGGAAAAATTGTCTTTACATCCGTCGTATCTAGCCTATTTGCAATTTTCTTTTCTACAACAACATTGAGAACTTTGAAGCATTTTCGTCACTTTTTCGACGAATGTTTGAAAAATGAATTGTGGTCTTTGAAGGTTCGAATGGTTTTTTTTAAGTTCATTTCACAGTTGACTTGTTTCTTCCTGAACATAGTATTGTTTTTATTATTTGCTCGTTCTAAAGAGATTATGATTACCCTTGCGAAGCAAAGTAAGTATAAGGATAAGAAGACGAATCGGGTGTTTATGTGTTCGAAACTCAAATATTTTTCGCTTTTGATTACCATGTTTTGTGGATACGGTATGTCGCTGGAGAATGTGTTATTGAATAGTTTGCATTCGTCCAATTTGTAGTATTTTATTTGTGGTAAAGTGATTTGCCAACAATTTTTTTTTATTTGGCAGATTTCTTCTCTGTTGTCTGATTAAGGCCTTTAAATGCAGCCATATATTTGGTGGCCCGACAACTTCTTAAAAGCAACGTGTAGTATGTTCTGCTCGATCCCAGATAGTATGAATGTGACATACATCTTTGGAAGACCCTTTGAAGAAGACATTCCAAACTGTGACCTTTGGTCGAGCAACACACCCCATACACATAATCTGGTATACTGATGGCTCAAAAATGGTAAAAGATGTAGGTGCCGGTGTCTATGGACCATACATAAATTTTTCTATACCTATGGGAAAGCATCCAAGTTTTTTTCCAGCCCGAACTACAAGCTAACGAATCCTGCGAAATAATAAGCCGCATTGGAGACCAAAGAGGGGCCAGAGTTCTCATATTTTCCAATTGTCCAATATAATGGAATGTTAGGTTCAGTTCAATTTTCCCTTTCTTGTTTAAAAACAAAATAAATACACACAATTTATGAGACCACCAGAAACAATATGATCCTTTAGAAAACTGTTGCCTGTTAAACACGACCCAAAACATCTCAACTCCGAATAACGATAACATCAACCGCAGATGATTTAACTTTGTAGATAATCAAATTACAGACAATACAATATATTTATACGAGCATTGACTGCCAGGACCTTCGCTGATGTTCAAAACACCACTGAATTTATTAGACCATGGTTACAATAATAATAGTCAAACAACTTCCAAGTTTATGAGCTTAATAAAATGAAAATGTACTTTGTAGTACAGAGGCTCTTAAAATCAATTTTATTATAGAACTTGTGTGATGATTAACTCATCTCTTTAAGGCTGGCGTAAAATTAATGGCGTAAGCCCGGTTAACGATGGAATTTGTTTGCCGCGAAGATTGGGGATTAAAGTAGCCACAAAAATTGTAAGTGGAATCAATTCACAGCGATTATCACCTGGTGAGAAAATGACTGATAAATAAATTTTTCAAGATAACCGGTTTAGGGAAACATATCAGAACCTTTGATAGCCAGCATGACAACAACAACAAAAATGTTCTTCCACTAAACTTCAGCTTTGCCAACTTGAAAAATCAAACCTACCAGCAGTCAAGAGATTAAAATCGTGGTCAATCGTGGAGTGCACTCACAGAAGTGCACTCGCTACCAGCGAAAAAAAAAACTGTGAACTGAGTGAATGCAAATATGAATATGAAATTATGCTACTTTTGATTCTTCTGATAAGATGAGAGAAAAATATTCTATTTAATTGAACTAAAGCATCTTACGAGACGCAATAAGAATGTAGAGTGTCCATCAGTCAGTCTTAATTACCATTTAAAGTTCCTCTGGCTTTGGGAATTCAAAATTTTGAGAAACTTCCAAGATTTCACTTTGATTCCAACGTTTTTATAAGGATCTTTCTGTTTATATATGCGTATATACTTCTTGTTGTTTTCAAATGGTTTCCCAAAGATTGGCTTTCAATATTGGACACCATGTTTTCGAATCATTCCGTGCAGTCCGTCAAAAAACTTTTATATAGTTGATTTTAGGCCACTTCGTGTTTTCAATGTGCAGTATTTTCTTCTTTTTTATGCACTTTCCCGCGGCAAACATTGAAGAAAATATTGGGATCTTTATCTAGCTTTTCGCAAAATTTCGTCCTTTTACCTTTTTCATCGATAAGACTGACGAACAAGATGCACTCAGTGAACTCATAGGTCTCGCGCCATGAGATTCTTTTCAGTAATTTAGTTAAAAAACGCTTAGCATGTGTTTACGTTGAACGAAAACGAAGTTCAGTGCATATCAACAGACTGGTTAAAAGCCGTATGCACAGCTAAAATTCGAAGTCTTGGAGCAGTCAAGATGCTCCATAGCTGCGTTGTCAATAAAAACAAGCAAAGTGGTGGCTCCATATTTGTCTAAGAATGTTTCTGGTGCGTCAATTTTGTAGATCTCTTCCGTATCTGAGAACTTGACGAAAGTTTCGCAAATAGTGCCCAAAATTAGTTTGGAGAATAAAAGTAAGCATCAAAAAGTTGATCGATTTGAATTTTTGATTCGTGCAGGTAGGGCGGATTTTTCGTTGAAGAAGAGGCTGAATTTTCGTTAAATACCCAAGTACAAGGCAATCCATTTGCCAAAAATTTTGACAAAAAATCGAAAAAGATAATGAAGAATTTTGTTTCAACTTCTCTTACAGTATATTGTCCGAAAACTAATGAACGCCAGTGTATATATTCATAAATATGTCATTGGCAGTTGAAAAATGAAAGTTAAATTGATTGTGCGCTTTTCTCTATAGAAAAAAAATTGATTTAAAATAAGCAAGTGAAATTAATCCTTTTTTGATATTTTAAGGTGTTCAATTTTGATTCGATAGATTGATCCGTTCGCAAGGTATGGGAGTCGAATCCGCATGGACGTTAATACAATGGAATCCGAGTCCTGCGACCGAGAAACGTGGAGATATAGAACTTCCAGACGGGAAGCTTAGTTTCTTATTCTTACTTCTGGTTTCTTATATCCAGATCATATGCTGTGGGATAATGGAGCTTATTGAGTGTCATAGACAGTGTTCAATCGGGAGAAGCACATGATAAAGTGCAAAAGACAATTCACCTTAGCCTCCCATTTTAAATTTTAAACTTTAAACCAGGTGCACAAATGCCTGTGCAAAAATAAAATTACAAACATCTTTCGACCCTTGAAAACTTTGTCAAATAAATTGTCAATGAAGTTGTCACAGGGAACTATGCCGTTGGCACTATGCTCTGCAAATCGCAACCATCCACAACGACCTCCACATAAGCTTCTCTGTAAGGATGAGGCTACCCACGATCTACTCTGTTCAGTTCCCATCTTTCATGCACTAAGCAGCACGAAACAATTAAAGTGGCTGGACATTTTCAAGTTCGTAAAAATTAGGAGCTGCTTCATAAATTAGTTCTTAAAAGTGAGCGGTTTTAAGTTTCCTCCGAATATAGTGATTCGAAACAGATGCAAAGTTATCTAAGTTATCCAAATGAGATAAATACTCACCTTCCACTCTTATTATGGGAGTATTCTAGTCTAGAAATTTAAAAAAAGAGGATTTTTTCAAAATTCAAATTATTTTCGGAGCTATCGGTATTTTGCTGACCCGGCATCCAAACTGTTTCGGCCGGAACTAATCGAACAAATGACATTAGGGACTCTCCATCTACCTGAATCCATATTTCTCAGTAAAACCGTTTGTCCTTTGTACCTATATATTGTAATACAAGAACCCAAGGTGACTTGTATCTTTTATATTTAGTGTTCACTTACGTCCAGCTGCTAACAGTTGAATTCTAACCTTCAAGCCACGTGGACATACATATGGGCTGTGAGTGAAACAAAAATATTGTGAAATATTTTTTTTAATAAATTGGATACAAATCCTCAGCGCAAAGGATTACGCGTCCAGATCGACAAGCAAAAAGGCGATTTCACGGCAATAAATTCACAGCACAGGAAGACACCAGTTTTACGAGCGCATCAAAGGAGGCCAGAACAGCTCGATATGAAGAGAGAAATGCGGAAAATAGTTTTTTCGAAGTGGAAGAAGGTCCGATGTATGAAGCAGATTGAATAAATGTAAGTCTACAATATCATTTCATGACTTAGACTGCGAAAAACTTTACGCGAAACTTTAAACGCGTTTTTCTCGAAACTGTCTTTTTCAAAACAATATCCACGATATCTCAGGTTCTACTGGACCGATTAACCTGAGAGTCTTCCTTATAGACTTGTCTATGTCTGGAACTATCCCCATCCCCAAAGTTTTATTACTTTTTTTTAAAATGCGAAACAGTCAAAAAAATTGTACAAGAATTGTTTTTTTTTTTTCATGCAGTCGCCATTTTGTGAAAATATTTTTTTCCCAATTTTTCCGTAGTTCCAGACATAGCGACATTATTCTAGATTTATTATCTTTTTTTTTTCTTGATTTCAGATTGCTTGGAGGGTGAAATCGTTGGTATGGTTACGCGCCAATTTTTTGAGACCCCCACCATCAACTGCTAATTTTTGAAATTTTCAACTTTTTTTATTTTTTTCTGTATTCTTGTTATGTTACTATCAAAAAAATGGATTGTAAAAATATTAATTGCCTTTTTATATGACACTTCAAAAATTACATGAAATTCATGCCTCCAGACTAGAATACCGCGTTAAACATATGACACGGTCGAATCGCACCAAATTTTTGTCTGCCGCTTTTCTTCAGGAAAAAAAAACGACTTTTTAATTTTTTTTCAAACTTCCATAGATATTTCAAATTTAAAAGGTTACTTCTGTGGCATCGCTATGGTTGCCAAGGAGAAATTATATTTTTTTTTTTCGTGGCACCTCACTAGGTAATCAAAGTCTTACTCGAGTTGGAGCTACTCCAAGTCACTCGTTAAACAATTTGTCGCGACTTCAAACATACTGCGGAGATCTAACGCACAAATCCGATTAACAAAGTCAATATTCCTAGAAGTTGTAATGAATTAGAATTTTCCCGATCTTAACATTGTTCGCCCCAAATATTTCCACAAAACGCGAAATGGTTTCATGGAAATCAAATCAGTTTGTTCGTTCACAAGACTCGTGAAGAAGAAAAAAAACAGCAAATCACTTTGTGTCGTCATAGAAACGCCCGAAAAGAACTCTTCGTGTCGGTCGCGTCTTTTTGTCGTTGGGGAAGACGAATGTCGACGACAACGACATCGGTAGGTCATGGCCCAATCACACATACACACACAAAAGAAATACGACAAAACTTTTCGGGCAATGATATTTGAATTTGAATTTGAATAACTCAAACATTTTCATTCAAAAGTTTGGTAAAAGTTAAATCTACCAAACGTAATGACATTACATTTGTATACACGCTCCAAAAGGACACTTGAGTCTGCACACTCTCGAGAGCCTTCGCCCGAATACACACACACAAGCGCTTTTGTCACCCTCATCCTTGTCGTTTTTTTGGTGTATGCAAACACGAGCTGATGAAAGACGGAATTTTCTTTCAGCAGAACATGTCCTGCCACACCTACGAGTGCTGGGTACAAATAATAAACTCTCTCGTCTATTTGTGTGTGTGTGAGTTTGTAATAAATTCAAGGGTACCTCATCGTATCCCAATCGGTTTTACTGATACCATCGAAGATGGCTGAGCAGTGAGTAACCAAGCGGGAATGCCAATGGCAAAAGCAAAGCATCGCACCACACCACACAAGTAACCATTTCCGCTGCCGTTGGATCCACAGCCCCCATCTGTTCGCCACTCAAGGACCTCTTCACATTTTATTCACACTCGCTTTACGAGGACGAATGATGATGATAAAATTTTATTCTGTTTTGTATCTCTCAAGTGTTCGGTGGCAGATTGAAATTTTCGGATCCTGTCATTTCAGGAGTTTTTGACTTTTGTCTTGTTACAAAAACGCAGCACACGATATGTACGATAAGTGTCCTTGTTCGCATGCGAATGCGGGTGGGATCTCTTCGATGTGTGCGTGTATGTTGTGCCAGTGGCAGATTCATTTAAGGATTTCGACTTGGGGTACGCAAAACATTAGGAAAACGATTAAGTGATGCGACTTTGTTTGTTAAATGGGAATCCTTGAGAGCAATCTGCTGCTTGTTTTCTTATTGAATTAGTTGCATGGCATTTTTAAGAGGATATTAACGTTTGCAAGGACTTGACGTATGTTTGTAAGGATTCACTGAATTCTAACGCGTTGAAAATGACGAGAGGTGTTCCTTTGCGTTGGTAGGTGACAGAAGGACGTAATCTCTGTCTTTGATGTTTTGCGGTTGTCGAAAAGGTAGACAGTTATAAAGGCGCAATTTATTTTTCAGCTTTTTTGAAGTGATGCTGTGCGAATGTTGTTTTTATTTTTCTCAAAGACACCTCTTTACTGTGACACCTTTTTAGAATTATTTAATGAAAACAACAACAAGTCTGTGTGGCCTTCGAAGAAATGAACTCTTAGAAATAACCCACGCAAAAACTTTTATATTTGCACATTTAATGTTCGGAAGCGCATTCACGCCAACAACGCGTTTTAGAAGCAAAGCGGCTTTTCTAAATCAACGAGCACCGAATCGGGGATGCCCATCAGCTTTTGTGGATCCGTAGACGGACGATCTTTGTCACGATCTCCAGACTAGGAACTAGGCGAAGTGACTTGATGAATGAAAAACGCATCAGAATACGATACAAACCGACTTGTTGAAAGTATAATTGATGTAAGAGTCGAAAATTTAAGTTTTCGGACAATAAGAAAAGTTTTCTTTCAGCGAAAAGAAGATGATGGTTAACTGGATGCTCTGGAGATGTTTTTACTCTGCCGGTCATGGACGCCTCCCCCAAATCGATGTAATCATTAATAAGATGCAAATATGTTTAAGAAGAACAAACATAACCATCGGGGTAACGACTTGTAGGTCCTGGATTGACATTTCTGCAAAATAACGAGTAGGAACTTCCTTCAAAGCGTTGTCGAGAAAACGAGGATCAAAACGAGCAAATAGGAATAATGAAAGAAAAATCAAAAGAACTGCTTTGGGATGAGCTGGAAAGAGAGGTTCGAAAACAGTGTCCAATTTGAAAGACAAACTTTGGGAGATCCTTTAAGTAGTAGTAGCGTGAGCCTTATCAATGACGAGGGGTTTCTTGATCCCTTTACGTTGATGAAGAGAGAAGAGCTGCAGCCTTTTTTAGATTTTGTTTTTTTGTTTTTATTATTTGCTGTTACAGCGGCAAAAGTTTATTACGGTTCATAAGACACAAGACGCTGCGATAGAAGGTCGGATGGAAGCACAGCGTGGGCTTTGTAATGGGGTTCCGTTGGCACCTTTGCGTACATTTTTTTACATTTTTTTGTTTTCTAAGTCCAAGTGGCAAAAGTTCCTCGTTTTGTGAATGAATTCAGCTTATTTTTTAAAAATGCACGTTAAAACAGACAATTGTAGTTATTTCCGTTCATTGTTGTGAAAAGAAACCCTAATTATAGTGTTCCAAATTAGGTGACAACTTCACACACCATCGGGAAAAATTCAATTTTTTTTATCAAACAAAAAAAAAAAACAGTGTTTTCTTTTGCTGGTTCAAGTTTCACTCATTTGGTCGAACTGGAGTACCTCCCAGCTGGTTCCAGATTTATTCCAGTTGCCTTCTTCAGGAACTTCAAATTGATGTTCAGCAAGACGTGATGTTCTCGACCCTCAAGTGCCTTCAGGCTTATTCTAACCCAAAATTCGATTGTATTGTACGATTGGCACTTGAGAACAAATGCTATCTTGCAAGTGTTACTAAGATTCAAAGACCTATCTGCAGATCTGTGCGTTATTGGGTCAGTGAGAACATAAATGCAAGTTCATGCCTTAAGAGCACTTTGATCTTCGAAAAAGAATTCTGATATCTACATTCTTCTCAAACGCTGAGCTGGATTTCTAAATTGACGGATTCAAGACATCTACCAGAACAGAATAAGGTGTCTTCCTTGAAAAAAGTTTGGTAAATGATTGATTCAGGATATAAGAAGACTGCAGCGCCGATATCGTTAGAGGAAATACTGTCGGCAATACCATTTCTATCTATGCCAGACTATCAACATGTGGATAGAATTCAATCTTGTCAAAAAAAAAAACTCAAGATTTACAATCGATCACATGCTGTATGCCAGGAAATAAAGTTTTATCAACAAACGAAAAATTTCACGAGTCAGTACAGAGTAAATCGGGCTACAATGTCAATCCGAAATCACTCTGAGATTAATATGCAAGCAGTAGCAATGGCTAATATTAATATGATGCAGTCGATTAGTCTCATGCACCATAGCCAGACTGCTGTTTTAATTTTCAACGGAAAAATATTGAAAATACAATCTATATTGCAAAGTTTGGTTGTTAATCAGAGTTCTCTAGATATAGCTTCTTGAACTGGAAAGAGGACCTCTGCAATACTAACCATGGACAACTTCTGAGATTAACAATCATATCAGGTTGGGGCGATGATTAGATGTCGACTATATAATAATAAGGCAAAGGCAAATTTAATTGTCTCACATTAAAGTGGGAGATTTTAGTCAGTAGGGACAACTTGTTGCATATCTGAGATGTTCTTCAGGGTTCGATACTCGGACCAATACTTTTTTTAATGACCTTCTGCTATAAATAGTGAGCTGAGAAATCGAAATGGTTGCCAATGTTGTTCAGATAAACTCATTTAAAACAAGAACTTATAAACTCGTTTTGTTTAAGGATTAACTAAGGCAAACCTTGAACAATTTCAACGAGGATGATGATGAACGAAGATGATAGTCTTAATAATTTAAGAAGTAACTTCACTTAGCAACTATGTAATGTTAATCATTTGAAGCTTGCACTAATAAAAAGATATTTTATGTTATTGTGTTAGCACAGTAGACCCATTGGACAATCCAGCAAACTAATCAACCTACCAAGACGGCAACTTGTCATAAATATCTTCCAGTTCGCAGCACCTCCACGTGAGATGACCATGCCGTCGAATCACTCGTGCAGAATTTCCAATGTGGAGTAAGCTGTGTGGGACGTTGCGCCATCCTATTGAAACGACATGTCATTGGAGTCCATATGAACCAATTCAGGCCAAAAGAGGTTTGTAATCATCGACCTTTAGCTCTAACGTAAACGGTGATAACTCGGCCAACGTTGTTCTCAAAGAAATATGGACCGATGACGCCGCCAGCCCAAAATCCACGCCAAACAGTGACTTTTTCGTCAATATCTACGGTCGTTTGACTTCAGCTCCAAAATTCGTCAAGTTGCGGTTTGAAAAAGGCGGAGTTCTCGTGAGTGACGCGAAATCGACTGCCTCGAATTCTTCTGCACACTCTCACGGGCAGCAGCAATGTTTTCGGCAGATCTTGCGTTTCGGCGATGTACGTGTGTTGGTTTACCATTTATTAAACCAGTGGACTCAAATTTATCCATCACAATGCGAAAAGTCTTCTCGGAAGGATGATTATGCCGACCGTAAAATGGGCGAAGAGTGTGGAACAGAACACCCATTTTAATAAAACAATTTTATAATTTGCACGTGCTGTTGAACGCCGTCTTCGACGATACCGAAGAAATTCGAAGACACAAGATAGAAGCAAAAGTCTTGACGTCCGTATTTTTAGGTTTTGAGGAAATTATAATGTCCCTCACTATGCACATCAATGATTGGAAGCACCCAAAGCCGAAGTTCCGATTGCTGTCATTCGAGAAGCGAGTTCCGAATTGCTTGAAAGCTCAACAAGCTCTCTAAATAAAACGATTGCCATTACCTTTAGAGGAGCTTCGTTTATATCCCAAAAATGGTGGTGAGGAATTCAATGGCAAACGGACCACCTTAATGCATCAATTCGACGATTTTAGAGATCTTGCAAACTTCAGAAATCTGGAGATTTCAAGCCTTCCATGAGTTACAAAGACTTAATTAAGCTAGAATGATATTGGAAAGCTTATAATATACAAGTTTGAATTCGTCGGAGTGTGATAAGCGAAATCTGCAAATTAATGGAAAACGTATGCCCACTTGAATATCTTGAATTAAACGGGAGAGTCGCATAAGTTAGGGCAAAAGCATATGCTACAAGAGTTTGTCTTTAAAGGTAGGCATGACCAGCCAGAGGTGCTGGCAACAAGGTTACGCCAGAGTCGAAGAATCCTCCACTGTCAGAAATGGCTGAGCTGTCAACCGGCAAAAATACATCACCCACTTACCACACCTCGTTATCATATTTTCTTTCACCACATCGTATACAATTAAATATCAACCCACACGGTAAAATATTTTCGCATTTCGCTCATAGTTCTTGGCACATGTTCAACACACTTTTTGGTCATGGGGAACCCAAGCAATTAGCTGAAAATTTCATTAAATTTGAATTGTAATTAATTTGAATAAAATTTGACTCGCTCTGCGGGACACAAACCCACCCAGGACCGCAAGGACACTGGTTGTTAAGTCTGCACCATTCTAAAATACGTACATACAATTCCAGTGAAAATGGGCCACATGACCAGTTATCACACATAAGATCGACTCGGATGAACACAGCATGAGCAGGACGGATAACCAACTCATTTTGTTGGGTATGATTCCATCCATGTCGGGCTGTCTATGGACAAAGAACCGAGTGTCATTGCCTCGTTTGAATGGAAAACGTCTGCATTGCTTGGTTCTGTTCGTGGGAGTGAGGCATCATTATCCATTTACTTGCTGGACCCCCGGCTAAGAGTCTTTTAAGTCAGTCTTCCCTTCACACATTCTTTTCTACGTTCAACTGTGTTGAATTTGAAATTTGAGGTCGCACGTCCGACCCCGACCTGTCTATCCGCCCAAATATAGAACTGCACCACAGAACAATGGATGTGCTTCCGCTCCCATCAGTCGAGAATCTTCGAAATTGGATCATTTTTGTCAACCGAATAAAGTGTGCTGTAATGTGACTCCTGCGAGGGCAAACAATGAATGGGTGGGCGGGTTAGGTGGGTTTTTTAATCGAAATTCCATCATCAATCTCAAGGGAGCCCTCCGAATGAGTGATCCAGGACAGAAAACTGAGTTGAATTGATTTCGATTTGACGAGATTTTTTTTTTTTTTTTTTTGACGAAGCGACATCTATTTATAAAATAAAACAGAACTGAACAGAACCTTTTTGTGAAGGCTTTGCACGCGTACTCACGATGAGATGAAGTGCTTAGAAAACCAAGAAACATCTTTATGGCTGAGATTCTGTTTGCCAAAAAAAAATCTTTTAAAGCACAAAAGCGCAATTACGTTCACTTTACAAGCATTAACGTGAAGCAAAATAGACAAAAATTGGTTAAGTTATTTTTTTTTTATAAATTTTGTAAAGAAGCTCATCCATCGCATTTAAGGTTCCGTGCCACGGAAAGAACAACGAAACTTCATTGGATCACTCGTCTTCTCGATATCAAATATTGTTTTATATAGTCCCATGTAGCCATTAAAGTATGTCACACTTTTTGATACTCACATCAAAAACGTTGGGAAAAAAATTATCAACCCTAAATTTGAGCAGGATGGCGTAAGAAATTGAAAAATTATTTTTGCTTACGTATTTTTTTTTTTAATTTTTCAGAATTAACTTTGAAAAACTTGGAAAATTAATAACGGCAAGATTCAGCACCAAAGTGGTTCAATTTTTTTTGAAAGTCGACATTCAGCTATACAGGCACAAAGCTTATATCTAAATTTCTTTTATGTTCGACATGCGCCCAGTGCTCCAACAATTTACCGATTGGTCAAGCGTTTTCAGTAACAAGGGGTGTCTGTATTCCTCCGCGTAAAGTTCGAAATGATGTGAAGATTGCTCGGGTGCAAGCAGGTATTGAGGTAAACCCCGAAATCACCAAGCGATAACAAGTTAGAGCCACAGCTCGAACAGCTCGTTCAATAATGGCTCTCTTGACGAAAGTTCTTGGTGATCGGATAATATCGCGTTTGTCCGATTTTTATTGGCCCCCGCCTTCGCTCGATCTAACGGCTCCTAAAAAGTAAGGTATATGTCAATAACTCGAGAATTATACAACACCTTAAGGCCAATATCGGAGAAGAAGTGAGGGCGTTGTGACCTGAAATTCTAAAAAAAAGTAATGAAAAATGCTCTGGAAGTATCACGCCAAGTGGAAGCAAACAACGGGCACCATTTAAGGGATAGATATAATCTTTTAAACACTATGTGAAATGTTAATAAATACCAACGTTTAAGTAAATCAGAAAGAAAAAAGTCATTCATCAAATAAATCTTAACGTGTCTTAAGTGCCACCCTACAGGTACACTAGCGGTCACTTGCGATCGCTTAGATTTCGTGTACGTATCAAACTAATAACAAAATAAAGTCTACTATTTAGATACATATTTTTTTAGTATTCAATTCTTTTTAAGAGCAATATTGTGAAAACGTTGACAACTTTAACCTTAACACCCTCCAGAATCGTGTGATACACTTGTCTTTTATTATTTATTTTCAAGAAAATATTATTATAAACAATATTTTGAGTTGAGTTAAATCTTAAAAATTTGAGTCTACGAGACAACACACAAGATCAAGCCCATACAAGATCAAGCTGGCTCTACAATTGATTCCGATGGACCATTTGAAGCGACGTACGTTCTCCGCTTGGACTCTGGAGAAGATGCGCCAAGACGATGAATTTCATCGCAAAATCATATTCAGTGACGAAGCTCATTTTTGGCTCATAGGTTCGTCAATAAGCAAAATATGCGTTATTGGTCGGGTGAAAATCCACATTTGCGGCTATATTTTTTCGTCGAAGATAACGATCGTCACGTTACTGCGAATGGCCAGCGTTATCGCGCCATAATTAACGATTATTTTTGGCCCGAATTGAAAGATATGGACTTGGACGATAAGTGGTTTCGACAGGATGGTATTACAAGCCACACAGCATACCTTACACTCGATTTATTGAAGAGTTAGTTTTATGAGCCTGTTATATCAAGAAATGGGCCAGTCGATTGGCCGCCTCGTTCGTGCGATTTAACGCCTCTAGATTATTTTCTTTTGGGTTACATTAAGTTTTTGGTATATGCCAATAGGCCTACGACGTTGGAAGAGCTCAGAGCCAACATTGAACGCGAAATAGCGGCCGAAATGTTTGGCCGAGTCATCGAAAATTGGGTCCAACAAAGCAACCGCTACAAACGTGCCCGAGGAGGCCATATGAACGACGTCGAATTCCATTCATAAATATTTTGATTGTACCTCAAGCCGATAATAATGTTTTTGAAATATCGCAAATATGTTGCGTTTTATTTAAAAAAAAAAATTGTCAAGTCTTTATTGGAAAACCCTTTGAAAGTTTTTTAGTTTTAAAACTTTTCTTCAGAAGGTTGAAGATGTTCGTTTCATTTGCATTTTTCGAATAGAAATGGTGTTCGCCAAAAAGCGGTCAAGACAATGGTATGTGGTTGCTTTGATTGCTCCAATTCAAAAGGAATTGCTTACTGCCCCTCAATAAGCTCTCATCTAGGTTTAGAATTATATTCAAGACTTTGTATTATTTTTTTCTTTTATTGAAACCATTCATCCAGATCTGGCCCACGTCGCTGAATATGATTTTTGGACAGAAATTGAGGTCAACTTTCAAGTGCTCGAAAGCCCAATTTGCCAACACACATCATTGTCTCTGATCGTTAACTCTAGGCTCTAAGGTCAGTTGAAACTTTTGAGGGTGTAGGCCCAAGTCATGATACAATCTATGCCAAGTTGTCGTCTGCGACAAGCTAAGTTCTTTTTCACGGCGCTGCTCACACGGATTCTGCTGCACACTTCATTGTATTTATTATTATTATGTAATGTAATTTATCCAACACGTTGTGACAAGTCCTCTCGGAAGGACGAAGCGCGCGGAGTGTTGCTTCAGTAGACGACCCAATGTAAAAGAACATTGTTTGTGTATGTTTATTTGTCAAGCCCTGAGTAAAAATTACTTTCACTTTTTGGATGCAACTCCACAAAGTCGGCAAACCTCATTTCCAGCAAAAAGTTAAAAAAGGCTTTCCATTTTTTCGTTTACGAGTACAGGGCGCAGGATTTTCTAAACTCCGAATGGTCTCAAAATACCAAATGTTCCTTTCGAAAAACAATTTTTTTAATCAGGACCTGGCTCTCAAAAGTACTCGTTATTAGTTTTTCGACTCACTTTTCGGATTCAATTATCTCCACTAGTCCGCGTACCCATGAATATAATCAGTAAGACTACCGGGCCTGTGTTTACCCGCCTAAATGTTCGCGTCAAATGTTACGTTTTTTCCTAGAAAAAGTACTTATAGAATTTTAAAATCTACTGTTTTCGAGAAATGTCAGAGAATCCCATTTTTCATTTAACGAGTTCAAATTGAAATGAAATGCACCGAATTTATAACAAAGTCTTCGTTCCATGAACTGCAAACCCTGATGCCGATGGGCATTCATTTAGGAACAATTATGCTGAACAGTTCATTAAATGCAAAATTTCTCTGACATCCGCAAGGATATCGATGGAGCATTGTTCATACATAGCTACAAAGGTTCTTATGTATACTCGCCAAATCTCCACTGTTGTATTTGCGCGCCTGTATCATCGCCTCGTCCCAATTTATCATATCTAATTATCGGCTGATTCCAAATAATGATTCAATTACAAATTCATTATTGTTATCTTTGTAAGGGGATGCCCAAGTTCTGATTACATATCCGGGTCTCGCATGTGGGCTATTGACATTTCGAAATCAATGTATTCGATTCCATGCTCCGAATGCTGGACAAACGGACGCACACATCCGCTCCGATGTCACCAGCATGGTCATCATGACAATTACCATGACACTGGTTTATCGATGTATCGTTTATCGGAAATTGGACTTGGATTAATTTCAATTGACCTTTGCAGTTAGAATGGAGTAGGTACACCTTATCTAGGTGATGGACATGCGAGTAAGTTGGAAAGCATTATTCGCAGGGATTAAGTTGAGTCTAGTCCTTGAAGGAGTTTGCCAACGATTTCGATTTGAGTGGCCGGTACTGATCATTTGACAAATCCTTCGATAACACATTGAGTTTGAAGTGATAGAGTGAAGAACGTCAGAAGTGCCACATGCCAATCGACACCTGGCATTGTGCTTGAATGGATCCGTTGTTCTTTTGAGTGGAAGTTGGCAGAGCTCTGATTTATTTAACGTCTTTTCATAATCCAATAAAGAGGGATAAAATTTTAATTTGGCTACAACTGTACGCGTATATGTGTCTTTCTCAATAGTACCTTGAAAATATGCAGGGCCATGAGTGATGAATAAAGAAAGATCTACATGAACTTTTCCATCTAAAATGAGTCAGATGTTTAGCAAGGTGCAATGAAGTCAGTATATATTTTATTTTAAAATAAAAACACTACATAAGATAGGTGCTTGAGTCACACACATAAATATGTTATTGTTATTTCTCAACCCCTTAAACTGATCTATTCTACTAGGAAACAAATTTGTATTAATTTTTTCAATTGACATTTAAGACTCGCTATCATATTTAAATTTAAAAACTGAAGATTTTATTTATTACTTCAGGACAAAGTTTTATGAATGAACATACTTACCCCACGTAAAAGCGTAATCTACTCCGAACTTTTATCGAAATATCAAAATTGTCTCTTGATTTGGAACAATTTGAAAACTTTCTTCGGATTTTGCATTGAAATATTTAAATCGGCGTGAAAGTTGTTAAAAAAATAGTATTTTCTATTTAATACTGATGATCTTGCGAAAATTATTGTCAGCAAAAACACTGTGAAGAAATACAATTGGATGGATTGCGCAGCATTATTTTGCAAGATATATCCAAAATTTCATAGCTGAAGATTGAGGAGAAGGAAAAAAAGCTCTTTCGTCGACAAAGGCATTAGACCCCGTCAACCATTCAATACTTTTTGGCACACTTTGTCAGTTCAACAGCTTTTTGTCCCGTGCAGTCCAGCTTATTTCATCCTTTTTAGCCAATAGGTTGCAAGCTGCGAATATAACAACAAATTCTCTTCTCTTCTTCAAGTCCTAAGCTGTGTCCCCCAAGGATCGATAATGGGTCCTGTTTTATTGTCATCATATGTTAATGACCTCGCTCCATTGTACCGCCTGGTAAATCGCATTGATTTCAGCTTGAAATACACTGTAGTGATCTGGAATGTGGAAGGAGAGTTCTAGGTTAAGATTACTCGAAAAGATACCACTTCCGACTTACTGATCCAGTTTTAACGCATCCGTAAATGTCGTGATGGAGTCTTCCGGTATCGGGAGACTAGCATCCCACTCCGCACGGCGTGAAATTTGCCTTAGAGACTATATAGTCTATGGCTGTCGGGGTAGGGAAATCCTCTCCGAGAATTGTGGAGTGACCAAAGTCAGTTTTGATCCATGGTGAGTTTGCATTAAGCTTTACCCATACAAAATTTGCTGGTTGTCTGTTTAGGATGTCAGAGGGAAGCCAATGTAGGATACTGAAAAAGGCATTGGTCGAGGTGGAACGGAGAGCTAGTGGGGAGAGAAGAGTAGCCAACCTTCTTATCTTGTCGAATAGTTTCTGGTTGGGCCCCATTTTTATGGTTTGCCACCAAATCAAGCCAAGGTATTCAACTTGTTGACAAAAAGTGCTGTACCTTTACCTTTATTTAGAATGGGTATTTGATTGCCCATTCAATTTGGATGTTATACCACTGGTACCTGTAGGTACCATACTTTCTGGAAAGTGTGTATCAAGGAGAACATAAAATGTTTCATCGCATCGAAGTGGTCCGATTTCCATCGGAAATCTTCATCAAAAAAGGGGGGTTGGGTGTGCGCTGAGAATTTTGCGGAGTTGAACTATTGCTAAGACATTTTCGACCTTTGCAAGAAGTGCCTCCATGAAGTTCGCTTCGCTTTTCTGACAGCGCTTTTGAAATTCCTCACTGAGTTCTTAGGACCCGACCAGTCGCCTGTGTTCTTGGCAATGTTGAACATTTTTCTACTTGCCTAGCGAAGTTCAGCGATGTTCGATCTCCACCAAGGAGGTTTGGTTTTTCTTCTGAAATTGCAGGTTTTGCAAACTACGGATGCCGCTTTGTTAAGTGCATAACTTTCAATCGGTCCTTTACTTTAGATGACGTCATAAAGAGTGTTGTAGGCAAGTGTTATGGAGTATTTCGTTCCTTTCGTTCTTAGATTTTTTTGTAATTCCGACGCTTTTACTCAAAGACTCAATGTGTTTTTCAACAGTATTAAACTTTATATTTTCGGTCTGCGTAGGCACGATCGTGTGTCTGGTTTCACGCGACGCTTATATGGTAAGACATTTACTAGTTATCTTAAGGTGCGGATTCGGATATTCTTTTGACTTTTGAACCTTCTTTTCCAGATTGCTTCAAACAGATCTTCTCAATTTATTGACTATCGTTACGACTTTCTTGCCACCCGACTATGGCATAGCCTACCGCGAAAAGTAAAAAGAATACACTATGCAACTGAACTCAAAAAAACAATTAAATAATTAATGCATGTTATTGAATAATTCAATTTTGTGATGAAAATATGTAAATATTTTCGCCAAGCTTCATGGGATTGTATTCATGTAATTATTACTTATTAATTTGTTGGCGCACGTATTCTTGTCCCACTCATTATGTCTTAATGTATGCAAGCAATTTCAAAAATAACTTAAATTCTAAAAAAGAAAGCTCTAATTTTGCAATTGAGCGGATCACGCAATTCCTCGTTGAAAAATTGGAAAATTGTGAACGGCTATTTGGAGATGCAAGCCTCAGACTATAAGGAGTTCTTAATTGTTACAAATCTGCACAATCAACAGCTACTAATGTTGTCAGTCAGTTAAACCTACCAATATTGTTACCTGCCTTTGATTTTTATATAATGAATAATGAAAACATCGACAGCGAATTCAATTCTCAAACCAAAAGATATTTCACATGAGCACAAAGATTTTTCCAATGCAGAACACCAATTTCGATGTTTGAGAAACGAATTCACTGCTACCATTTTGAGCAAAATGCAAAACATCAATTTTTAACATACAAACAAAAAATCCCAATTGCGTTCGGAATGCAGAACAGCTATGTACACATATGTCATTTCACTTTTGGTGATTGAAATCGCAAAAAGTGAAATGCAGATCATGGGGATTTTTTTTTTTAAATTAAGTACCGGCATTTGGATTATAGTAAATAAACCATAACCAACTTTACAATAAGCGCGTTACTGGAGATATTTTTAAAGTTTTGTTATTCCCCAACAAACAGCAAAACACCAAAAATAAAATTGTAAAACGCGTACACAAGAATGTTTGACAAAAAGAAAAAAATTGTAAACAAAATTTACTATGCATTTGTTTACAATTGTGAATGGATTATGGAAGTCTGATTAACATTCACAAAATCACTGGGTCAAAGCAAAAGGAATCTACGGATAGTAACTGGTAACTGGTAACAGAGCACATTAAACTTAATCTCCAATAAGATAGGCTCGGTCTCACAGAAACCTCAACTGGATCACTTCCTTGCCACTGCGCAGCAACAGTAAGACTGCGATAAAAATACTGGGCTCATTGGTCCAAATTTCTGCAAAAATTATGAAGCTTAACCGTCACTGGTTTAAATGGCCCCAAAAATGTGCGAAAGTCCGCTTTAAAAAACAATATTCGTCTATTCAACGGCCGAGTTATTTCTCCATAAGTGTCAATAAAGGCATCGAAAGCCTACCTGCCAAATTCCAGCTCAGCAAGAACTCTCATGGATGACGTTTTTATCCAACCTTGATCAAAATCTTAATCATAAACGTGTTGTATTTAAATTAACTATGATATACATATAAACCACACAATGGATGGTAGTATATGAGAGCCAATGGTTTTCAGCCTCGATAACACACAATATTCTTGATTGCAATCTTTGAAATACAAAATCACGTAGCACATACACAAAGTCAAATTAGAATGAATAAATGAAGATCAAATTATCGCCTCCGATTTTCAACATCTTTAAAAACAAAGTTATCAAATCCATATCAGTCCCTTTTCAAAACCCTTTTTACATCAAAATTCAACTTGATTACCATAAGCTACACAAACTCAAAGGCAAATCGTTGAATCCTGCAAATTCAATAAGAGTTAAACTGTTTGCATATGTGTTGGTATGTACATCAAACCTCCCACACTTCCTGTATACATACTTGAGCTTAGTTCCAATTGAAAGAACAGCCTTGAAGTGTTTTCCGAGTAAAAAGTTTGGACAAACTTTTTTGTTGCCTCCTCGCAAAAAGAAAGCTAAATGAACTCATTTCGAATTTAAGACCTGCTTAGGCAGGACTAACTTTTCTTTCTATTGTCTAGCTTGCACAAAGGGAAACAACTCGATTGTTTTTCTTCCGAGAGGCAATGTCGGCACAATCGGCAAACCGTTTTAATTTTCTTTTTGTTTTTCTAAACTTTGCCTTCTGCTCCAAACCATAGATTCACTTGCAGCATCGTCCTTTGCCTTTGATGCAGATGCTTCTTGATTTACCTGTTGATCATAGCTTTATCCTTTGAAAATTCTCTCTTGCTGCTTCTCACATTTGTTTATTCTATTTTCAGCTTAACTTAACTCTGTTCATTTCCTAGCACGCATTGTCAATTCGAAAGGTGATTATTGATTGGGCTTTTGATAAGGCGGTTCAAATCCATCGAGCGAAAGGGTTAACAGCTCGACGTGTTGTGGAAGGTTTCACGAGCATACACATTTGTACTTCAACCCGACACACAAACTTCAAGTCAACATCAATATGCTAGAAAAAGAGTGTTTTTTGTTTTCTATTTTTCATTTCTTTTTTCATTGGATCCCCGGTAGGTAGGTTAAATTACGGAGCAGTGTCCTTTCAACTTACGTGACTGCGATCCAAGTCGATATGTTCGTGTTGGATGGAAACAGTTCCATTGAGGAATTTCGAATTCGGAGAAATGAAGTGCGTTCGTGATGGTATAAAACTAGTTACGACTAACTGACATTTATCATGGCCTAAGGGCAACGCCTTCTCTATACCACCTACCCTAACGATAAGAGTTGGAATGACAGGCGAGGAATTTCAATGGGAGAACCCTTTTTTTTTTCTTTTTTGTTATTCCTCCCGCTTAGCTCCTTCGTGCGCTTCTCTGTATGCATAATACGTTTGTTTCTACGTTTGTTTTTTTTTGTCCTATTCTAGGATTCTGGGATCGAACACTATTCAAATGTTAGCAACCCTTGCGTAGAGGAGCGGACCAAATGAGATTTGTAGCCATGCCCCATCCTACGGTCTACTCCAATCAAATAGTTTAAGTTTCCAGCGAAATGAAATATTTTGTGGCGTTAACCCCAATGATGGGATTTCACATTGTAGAAGCCCGTCTTATTTTTCTAAGCATCGAAAAGTGAATTCAGCCTCTCGAAAGAACGGCTTTGCAATGACGAGTTATATTCTAAATAAAAGCTTAGTTTTTTTCAAGCGTCCAGGTAAATCATTTTTCTCCAAAGTTTTGAGTTAAACAGTGAAAAAGATTATTAACGTGATATGGCTATAGTCTGTGGCAATTGATAGACGAAACACAATGAAACCCGACATCTCGTGGATGCAGTTCAATTCAATACAATTCAATTTTTGATTTATTCTTGCATATACAAATTACGATTACAATGTAGGATTACAATTTTCATGCATTAATTTAACCCAGCATAGTAAGTGACATCTTATTTTAAAAGAAACAGAGGTAATGCAACATTTAATAAAAGACAATTTTTTCATGGAACGAACTAACTTTATTCTGTAATGCATTGCACATTTTGAGCAATGACCTTTTGCCATCTTAATTCCACGTTCTTATTTTTATCAGCCAAAAACTGAACCAAGTACGATTAAACATCATCATTATTATTGAAATTTTAACCATTCAAGGAGTTATGCAAAGATAGAAATAAAAAGTAATCAGATGTTTCAAGATCAGGACTTTATGGTGAATGTGGCAAAACATCCCAACTAAGCTCCAATAATTTTTGCCGAGTGACCAAAAATGTGTGTGATTTTGCATTGTCATGATGGAATACAACACCTTTTCGATTTGTCGTTTCGGGCCGCTTTTCTTCAACTGCATTGTTCAATTTTGTTAGTTGTTCAATGTAGACATCTGAATTGATCAATCGGTTGGGTGCTAAAAGTTCAAGGTAGACAATACCTTTGTTATCTTACCAAACTGATAACATAACTTTCTTTTGATGAATATCAGCTTTTGATGTTGTTTGAGCTGGTTCAACTGGCTTGCTCCACGATCTTTTCCGGTTGACATTGTTGAAAACAATCCATTTTTCATCACCAGTTATTAATCGTTTTAAAAATGGATCATTTTCATTATGTTTCTTTAACAAATCGCAGATGTTAATGCGTTGTGTTAAATGATTTTCTTTCAGTTCATGAAGAACCCATAAATCGAGTTTTCATAATTAGCAAAGTTGTTTTAAAAGATTTTCAATGCATGTATGTGGCATATGAAGCTTCTCTGCAATCTCACGTATTGTTCTATGACGGTCCGAATTGATTATTGCTTTGATTTGGACATCATCAACTTCAACAGGTGGACTAGAGCTTTTTTCATCTTTGAGTTAAAAATCACCAGAACGAAATTTGGCAAACGAATTTTGACACTGCCGTTCTTTTAAAGCTTCCTCACCATAAACAGCACATAACTTTTTGTGAGCTTGCAATGCGTTTTTTCCTTTCTGGAAAAAAAAACAAAATATGACGTAAATGTTCCTTTTGATTTTCTATTTTTCAACAGAAGCCAAACCTACAACCTACAACTAGACAACCGATCAAAAATTTTTTTTTACTGATTGCCAGTCAAATAACAAAATGTTTTTGACATTTCGATTATGTCAGCAAACCTTAAAATTCAACTAAAGCCATCTATGAGTGAAATCCGCAATTACTTAGTCGCCAACCCGATATTAGATTAAATATATGGTAGATTATGGTAGATTAAACATACGGCTCGTAACTTAGTAAACAATTTTCTCTGCCCATTTTCTTCAAAAGTAGTAACTAAGCAACGTGTGAAATAAAAAACAGCATGGCCAAGCCAATATTTGAAGTGAAAAAGAAAACTATATAATTAACAATATAGTTTTCTCAATAAACAAATTTGAAGAAGAAATTCAAAATTATTTGGAAGTTCAAAGAAATGTTTGCAGGCTGGCGTTTATTTCAAAATATTTATTTAGCCTCAACAAATGAAGAGGTGGAAAGTAAGATTGATTTGGTTCTGATTGACTTACATTTCTATTGTCTTAAAATTCAAGATCTTTCGATTTTCCTTATGTTTTCGGTTGTGCTGTATTTTTCGAAATCGGGTGACATGAAAAAGGAAATATTTGTCGTTTTCGACGGAGCTCAGCTAGTATCTGAATTTTTAAGTTAAATGTAATCAATGTACAAAATCCTTAAGGATCTAGATGGACCAAAAAAAACGCATTAAGCTATTCAATTGATTTATGGAGCACATCTAAGTGGCAGACCGATTAAACCTATATACCAATGTACAACATATGCTCAAAAGTGGAAATTATCTACTTCTGCAAAGGACAGCTTTATGTCTGAAAGACCAGAGGATCAACAAAAGCAAGGTGCAGATATAAAAAAATCCGCAAAATTGAAGTAAAGTTCTTATAACTTCCAAGTTATAAGAACTTTAGCACAAAAAAATAAAGAAGTTATTCCTAGCATGAGCAATAATATTGAAACTTTGGCTGAAGTGAGTAATTGACAAACCATACCAAAAAAATACTTACGCTATTATCGAAGCAAATGCTGCAACGATAGATCATTTGGACAGAGTGTTTACAGACGCAAATGTGTTTATGACTCCTTTAATTCCTCTGCGATAAAAAAGTAATCGGACTTCTGCGGGCCATTCTAATATGTAAAATAAAAGCGAACTTTTATTCAAGGTGCATTCCCGAGTTTAAGAAAACAAATTTTAAACTAAACGAACCCTCACCATATGTAATAGTCAGAAAAATTATTAATTATAAATGATTAATTATAAATGACACAATGATTGTTGGAAAATTTTTTGAACGAATTTAAAAATACGTAATCCAAATGACATTTTCAAGTGTGCAAAAAAACACAGAAAAGCTTCAGGAATCCAGATGTTGCGATTGATGAACATAAATTCGGAATACGGAAAATTCACCACTGCTTAGGATCTGCGACAGGAGGGCAAAAGCAATGATGATTCTACGGATAAGCACGCGGTGATAAGAAGGAGAAAACGGAAGACACAAGCAAATGGTCGCAAAAAGCTGGAAAAAATAGTACTATATATACACCAAAACACAGATTAGGGTTCACTTATGACGGAATTACATACGTTAAAGATAAAGATATCAAATATCATTCACAGTTTCCAGAACGTAAAAATAAGGAGGTAAGGACACGTGAGGTCCTATCTATCTTCATACATCGGTTCCAAAGTTATAATTTAAGCAAGTCATTTGGGGTTAAACGGCTGAAATGTAGAACTTAATGTCAATCGAAATAGCGTTTGCTGGACCCGCAAATGAACATGACAGTGTACGAACATGACAACGTCTGTCTAGTTGAAATACAAATATATATTGCAAATAAAATGAATATTAGAGATGAGCTTTAACGTAAGACCTGTAGTGTACAATTCAGCGTCATTCAGATATTATTGCGCGCAAAACCCCAGTGAAGTGAGTGCAATCAGCTGGCGAACAAAAAATATAAATAAAAAAAATTGAGACAACTTACCGGGATGTTGTTTAGGAAGAAGGCAATACCCGCTCCTGGCTTCGATGGCGGAGTTGAACAATTGGCTCTCAATATGTCACCAGGATCATATCTTTCTCGTTCTGTCCATAATGTCGGTGGGGCATGTGGCAGCTCTGAAGAAAAACAAAAAGATGTAAAACTTAATTTGCCATTTGGACAAATATTCATAAAAGCTGTTGCATAAGGACACCCAAACACACTTTATTTTTGTTTTGTTTGTTGTCCTGACAATAATAAAAGGAAAAAATAATAAAACGAATGTTGGTGTGTGTATATGTACACAAACGAGACCAGAAGCGCTTTAATCAAACAGGATGATAGTACTTCTGTGCTGTGCGGCACAGGGATCTGTTTTTATTTTATTTTTTCAGTTGAGTCCTGCGGTTCTATAAAGTTATCAACATTATCATACTCGTTTAGTTGTGATTTGTTCAAGCGACGTAGGATTCCAGAAAATGACAATCTTATTGAGATGGGTGCATCTCGGTGATGTTATATTGACCTATAGCCGAAGGCATAAGCTATTATTTAAAGAAAATAATAAAAAGCACAAAGGTCTGAAGGAAATGGTAAAATAGGACTTTGGGTGTCATCCTCAATCTAGTAGACAGTTTTTGAAATTGGAAACTTAGTTCTCATCTGATATTTTCATTTTCTTTTTTTAATTTGCGAATATACCAGACAAATACAAGGTGAATGTGCTTTGACATTTATATTATTTGCAGAAGGAGAGTTAGAGGACACTAAAACAATCCTGATGAGCACGAGGTGTCCGACAAGCTTGCCGTCGCAATTCTTTTCAAGTGCAACGTAGGTGTTCACCCTATCCGTCTATTTCAAGAAGTTCTGAAAGAAGAATCAAAATCAGGTTCAACTGATAGAGTTTCAAATAGTTTAAACGGAGTTGCATGTTTTCTAGTGGACGTTTTGTTAGACATTTTCAATTTATACCTATTTGTGACACTCTGCCGTTCGCCGACCAATATTGTTCAATTGTTAAAAAAAGGTCGCCCAAATACATAATTGCAAGGTTTTTTCATCTCTTCCTGATTCCAGTAAATTTTTTGACAAACAGATCGAATACAGGCTTCTACGAACCTTTTTTTTAAATAAAACTTTATTTTTTAATCCACAAAATTGGCCGCGTTCAACCGGCTAGTCAACCGGCTCTGATTGGTCGAGAGCCCGTGAATATGACGCAAAAGCTAGTTGACATATGGTGAGGAAGTGGACTGGATTTGCAGTTAAAAATATGTGACTGCTTCTTGCAGTTGATTGATGAAACGTCAAAAGTCAGCTGTTTATTTTGAAATCGTTTACTAATCGGTTGAAGTTTATAAAATATGAAAGTGGTATTGTATTATTTTAAAATTAATTAATAACCTAGAATAAGGATTTCAAAATCTAAGTCGAAATAGGATCACAAAGCAGTACTTTTGTACTAACCGAAAAGTAAGCCCGACTCACCCTGAAGTGGACATGAAATTCTACCAGCGAGAACGCAGGAATTATTAACTCAAAGTAGCTGGGAATTCTAATTAGGCGTTCCATCAAACCAAACATTGCAGAATTTTGCAAAATAAACGATGGGCTCTGCAACTCAGTTACAACGAATAACGAAACTTGGCCTACTGATGTTAAGAAAAAGTTCACTGTCTTGGTACATGTGCACACAATTCAACTCACAAAAAATGTTTAATTCAAAACACACAATTATTGAAAGAAATACACAATTCACGAAACAAACTTATTCCAAGTAAAAATTTAAAGTAAATCTCGAAAGAAAAATTGTCTGACATATGAAACTGTTTTCTCGTTCAATATTCTAGGTTTTGACTGAAATTTTACTTCCTAGAATTCTGAATGTGGCCATTAATAAGACCCAGTCCTTTCATTTGAAGTTTGATTCCACTTGATTTAGTGAACGACTTCTGATAAATAAAAGTCAAAATTTTGAATAAAAAATATATTTTTTGTTTTTAAATTGAGTTTTTTCAAAATTTTACATGGTGGCAAATGACCTAAATTAAAACAAAAATTAAAAAGAAAACCAAAGGATTTTTTTTCCTAAGATTTGAATTTTAGGTCAGTTATTAAATCAGTAGATCTATTATCCTGATGCTACATGAAAGCAGATGACCTTTCTCTCCTTCGATATCCCAGCATGCTATGTTCCCTAAGACGGCTGTGAAGTGTTGAAAAAAAATTGTAAAAATCCAAAGTAAGAAAAACCCGAAAAAGTGTTTTTCTTTTAAAAGAGTACCTCTTATTGTTTTTCCATTTCTTTTAAACGAAGAAATTTTTTGGCATCTATTTTTTTGGATTTGACTAAAAATTTATAAGAGCTAGAACATACCCACTTAACAATGTTTTTAAAAATCATTCAATGAATGTTGGCTTTAGAAAAGTGTGTATTATAAGTTTTTTTTTTCAGGAAATTATCCACTCTGATTAGGTTTGCCACGTTCTATAGGACTTCAATACTATGACTCTCGAGTTGTTTATAAATGGAGAAAAGCAGTAAGACATCGTCTCTCAAAAATCCGAATTTTGATCTTCAATTTCCTATCTTCGCAACACCTTATCCAATTTTATTGTCACGTGCAAAATATTTACGATGACCTTTACACCTGACCTTTACGCGCTCGAGTCATCTGCGTACACCTTATCGTGTTGAATGGAGCATACAAGATCGCTCGTGGAAAAAAACGGTGAACTAACCACCCCTTGTGTCGGATCGTTGTTGATTGCCAATATTCAAGCAGAGTCGCGTAAATAACGATTAAGAAACATATGCCGAAAGCCTATAAGACTTTCAAATTGTGTTCCGTTTTGCTCCTTATAATTTCTTCCAGCTCTTCACCCGTATTGTCTCAAGGAAACGAAAAACATTTTGTTTTAGGTCTCGTTATTTCAACTTTCTTACGTCGCCTTCATGTCATGAAGCTACTTGACTACTTGGATTGACAGTAAAGCCCTTCGACAAGCCAACCAAGGTTTGTCATTCGACAAAAAATAAAATTCCATATATGTTCAGACCACTATATTTTGAAGGATTCCATACCTAAAGGCTGCCAACGGAGCCCTATTACCCCTCTAAATAAAATTTCCTTTCGAGGCGATCGATTTCGTAACACAAGTCGATGAAAAAATGGTGGAGCGAATGCGTGCTGGCTGGTGTGTAGGCGGACAAAGTTGCAGGTGACTTCTTCTTACTAAGCAGAGGCTTTATAGCCTTTTTCAAATAAACTAGCAGACAGCCCACCGTAGAGCTTGGGATCGATACAAATGTTGTATCACAAAGCAGCTCCATTGTGCAGTTTTAACTGATATTTTTTTAAGACTTATAATTTTCAACTTTTGGGTAAACAAAAGTACATCCTTGCTGTGCAAGCAATTCTCATATTCCCTTATCTAGATCTGTTAAAAATATAAAAACTACCCTGTCTAAAAGCGAAATATCTGAAAGCCTTCGACAAATGCTGTCACTCGTCATCTGTATAAAACCGCATCACTATGATCTGAACATCGAGGTTAGCCCTCTTAAGCTCGCAATAAAAAACTAAGCAAAATCATAACTTAAACGGCAGACCATTAAGAGAAACAGACGAATCCCTGATGGCCGATGCCATCAGAGAAAATAGCCCATCCACTTCTATTCAAAAACATAAAAAGCAACAAAAAGACAAAAGCAAACAGAAAACGTTTATTATTCGAAAAAGCAAAAAAAAGGGCGAACACGAAATGTCGACCACAATATATGGCACAACGCTTCTATTCATTTTCATAATGGCACTCCATAAGCCATCAAAACATTCGTCATAACCGGTTCGAAATCAAAGCACCACCTGATCCTTATCAATTTCTACCCTCAATCCTTACGACTGCTACTTACTCTTCATTCAATGGAACACAAATACCCATCATTTCTGCCATGCTACCATTCAAAGGATTTATATCATACTCGTATCAACTGTTCCAATTTTCAACCATCATCATTATCATTATCATGTCCATAGGCACCCAGAGACGCCCTCACAGGATTCTAACAAAAAAGGGTGATATTTTTTCTGGCATTACGAGTACTCGAGTTCGTTTGTATCTTTCAAACAACACAACACATGTCAACGAGAAAAATATACGAACGAAAACTTTTCATATTCAAGGACCTTCTGTGTGTACGAATGAGTGTTTTGTCCTTTTAGTTTTTGAACGGGCGTTAAGCAAATAAACAAACACCAAACCTACATTACCTTCAACAAATGTTGAATTGTGTTTAAAAGCAGCTATTCTAACGCACAACAAAAAAATAAATAACTTCTCGTGCTACTCAAGGCTGATCAAGGATGCAGTGTTCACAAGAAAAACAAAAAAATTAATAGGAAATTTTACAAACACAAAAACATATTCATTGTGCCCCACTAGTATGCACGTAATCAACCCGCCAACAACTTTACGAAGCCTTGAAATTATGAAATACAAAAAAAAAAACAAAAGGCTTTAAAGGATAAAGGATCACACACACACAAAAAAAATATATAAAGTATAAACTTGGGAAAATAATTACTAAACACAGGCCTTCTTTGCAACCCTCTGGCAAGGATATGTCCCTCAGAAGCATTGTGTCAGAGTTCACCATCATGCTCTCAAATATAATACTCGCAACACTAAACGTCACAGGAGCTGACGAAAAAGGACTTTCGTATGAAAATTAGTGAAATAAAGATTGTGTGAACCTGATGTTAGGCGACAACTATGCTTTGTTATGTCTTCTTTTGACACTGCCAAAGGTCCCACCTTGACACTGTAGCTGCAAATTAAACCAGACACATGGTTTTCAAAACTCGTCCGAAAGAGTTTTAATTTAAATGAAAAGTTAGCAGAGAAATGAGAGATTTAAATCTTAATTCATATTCGAACTGTTTTATAACACAGACCGCAGACTATTAAAAAGTTCCAACCGATCTAAAAAGATGTTCCCATCTTGGAGGATGCACAGGATCTCGTGTTTCTCGCTCAAATAAAGCTAGAATAATGATCGACATCTCAACCCACAGTCGTTGCGGCAAACTAGCAATTTGGTCTGAATGTTTTATGCAAGAAGATGTGCAGGTAACAACAAGGAGGTTCAGCAGTGAAAGTCTCAGTTTACCGGGGAAAGTCCAAGTCTTAAGAGAGAGCGTAGCGAAAGGCTCTCGAAGAGTCATTGCTTACCACAAACGTGTACAATGCATTCACTGGTCACGATACCGCAATGCAATTCAGGAAAAGGCCAATACCACATCAAGATCACTCCCGACAAGGAATGTAAAGTATCCAAGCTTTGAAACGGATGCCCAATCTTGTCGCCGAACCGCAGTGAATTGTTGATATATTCAAGCAGCGGTTTAAATATAGTGACCAGCAAAAACCGATAGGATGTGAACTTCAAACAGTGAAGTTGTTCACACAGTCAATGAAGACGAAGTTGTTGCGCTCTGTGTACAAGCTGAACTTGTTTTAGATTATCTGTCCGCCTTGGGAAGAAGAACTCATGCCCGGTGAATGGAATATCAATATCCCAAAATGCCAAAGGTCGTGATCGACCGTGCTTATCGTGGAAAAGTGTCGTGTCGCACAATGATAATACTCAAGCAAGGTTTGCTGTCATGTGATTTCTTAATCCTAATTTTTGAATTGATTTTGCGATGGGTAAGTTTAACATGAGCAAATGGAAAATAATGCTCCAGCAAAGAATGTCTTCAAGTCTAAGCCACTAAATTCGCGAAAATGGGGAAGTCCAAACTCAGATTCTTAGCTCAAGTTATTGTAGATGCCAGGACCTAACAAACTACCAATATCGTTCTGGAGTGCTTGAATTGATTCTGGTTTAACCGCAACAGCTCCTCAAAATAAAAATCGGTGTCGAATAGAAGTTTTGTGGCCGTCAAGCAACGGGGTGATAATTTTGCTTCGATGTGAGCGACCTTTATGCAAACATATCCTGCGACATTTGCGACTGATGTTCAGTTTCTGATATCATCTGCGCCTTGAGGCCCCACGTCGTGAATGTCTGTGAACTGAGTTACTGTCAATTTTCGGACGCATCAAATCTGTCAGGCTCAATACAACAAATGAAACAATAAGTTATGCACCACCCTGTATTTAGAAATAGTTAAGGACCTTGAATATGAAATGTAGTGTTCTCCTAAATTTCAAAAACACGACCTAATCACTCAAATTTATCCAAAAATTAAAAATTCACTGCTTTCGTATTCAAAAATCCTTAAGCGGTCTTTCCATCTTCAAAATACTGAGAAACTTTTGAAGCCCCACTACACCTCCAATGAGGACGTAAATAATTACACAATTCACAAAAAGCTGAATCACCTTCCAGGACTATATAGTATGTCGCCTTTGGTATCCTTGGTGATAATGGAATGCCAAACAAAAATAAGTTCAAACTAATTGCAAAAGCATACGAAAAGACGCACCTGAAAGGAATCCACCTTCAGTCGGTTTGTAGAAATTCTCGTCTAAGGAGTCAAAAAGAAAAACACCTACTTTAAGCGAAACTTTGAGACATCCGAAATTATTCGTTTTTTTTTGTATTTTTATTTCATCCCACAAAAGAAAACTAAATTAAATGTCATTAGAACACACGTCAAAGTAAATTGAACTTTTTTTTTTATTTTTTGTTTTCTTATTTGTTGTTTTGTAAGGATGACGTGCGGTACGCTCCGGACGTGCCCAATTGTACAGCTGTATTGCCCGGAGCAGATCGCTATTCCTGAGACTTTTCCAAACATTCTCAAGACCTATGCTAAGGGTGAGTCAAAAATAGAATAATTTACAAATGTATTGTTCAGTTGTCCATCATGGAAGTGTGCCTCGAGGTCCTTGCTATTGTGTTAAAAAAAAATGTTTTGTTCAAAATTTTGTACCATGAGAAAAAAAAGGCGAAAACATTTTAACACTCAGTCGAAAGCATGGCATGAAAGAGAAATAATCAAGTTACATGGAAATCTGTGTACATAGTTTGGTGACAAAAATAGAATTTGTGAAAACAGGACACTTGTGTTTTCAAATTTATTTCAGTGATGAAAAGTTCAATCCATTTCAATTGTTTTCCTTGCTAAAAGGAAATATTAAATTGCACTTTAATTGAAGTTAACGCCTGTTCATTTGTTGAAATTTTTTCCACATATTCATTCGTTTCTGTCATAAAATGGTCATACGATGTTGTTGGGTAGTTAATGATTGCCTGGCAACCATAGCCAGACAAAGCGTGCCGCGGTCAAATTTACAAAGAAAGGAATATTTTAGAAGGATGAGGTTAAATGTGATTCCGCTCACAATTATGTGTTTCATTATCTTTCATTAAATTGAAATTTCTTAAAAGTTCATTGTGAATAAAACTCGAAGAAATCAATTCTGGATGATAACGAATGTTAGTATAGACCGTAAGATTGACGACATATTTCATAGCCCAGAACATGGATACCCTCGATTACAAAGATTGTATTGTATTGTTCCAAAGATTCTTAGGGCCATTCGTTCGACCTAGTCATTCCCTAGGTTTGTATGGGAGAACTGATCTCTTCCACACTCATGAATAACATACAAAAGGGATCAAAAATCTTCTTTCCCCGAAGTAACAATTAGCACGGTAGTACGACAAGCATTTTAAAAACTACGTTTAACATGTTGAAGCTATTGGAGACTTTATTTTATTGTATATTTTAAGTTGAATCCATTGAGTGCTGCAGCACTAGAAACACCAAAAATATGTAATATTTCACTACGCAGATAAAAGCTAAATCATAATAAGCTCACGAGTGGATTCTTGCCCTCTAGAGGAGGATTTTACCATATTGCCTAAAAAGTATCAGCCTATCGAAATATGATCTGCCTTTTTGTGAGGTGAGTAGATACAGAACACGCATCGACAAGCCGAGGAATCTCACCGCTGCTGGGCTGTACTTTTGGTATCGGCCTATACAGAGTCGTTTCCAGGCAGCTATTTAGACCATACCTAGACATGAGAATATATCAGGAATCCAGAAAATCGACGAAGCAGTAAGCAGAGTGGACCTATATGCCCAATCTTCCCATAGCAACCAACCGAAAAATCATCTTTTAATACGAGAAACATTTCTATCAAAGCGACTATAAAAAAAAACTGCCGTATTTTGGGTAAAAATCACTCGTTATCATAAATAAGCCAATTGGAGTTGCTGCATCCAAGACAACTCTAGAAAAAACGTTACAGTCAATAGAGCATGCCACCGAGGCATGAGATTCGATTTTTTGTGCCCTGATATTGAGAATTTTAATAGCTTGATTTGCTCTCAAGACATGCGAGGCGAAAAAAACTTCAAGCACATATCTACATACCTTCCCACACACATGACACCTGATTTTAGAAAATCGGACCGATTACAAGAAATTTCAGAAGTTAATGAAGAAGTGTCAATTCAGACGACACAATTTTAGAACGTCGACTTATTTTTTGACTTATTATTTGTTTTTTTTTTTATTTAATTAAAAAAGGTTTACAACAATAAGACAACAAAGTGGAGCAGACATCAAACACTTTGTAGTGAAAAAAACCGTCCGATAAATTTTTATGCACGGTGTGAATCCAGCGATTGGTTTTAATTTTAAGCATCCAAAGTTATTATGATGTGGACCTCAAAAAAATAGTTTGCTAAACTTCATAAGTCCTTTGTTTGGTTACACTAGTAGAAGCTTAAAATATAAATTAAATTTTCTCGTTTAATATTTCACAGCTGCCATTCGCACTCAGCCTTACGACATACTTCAATGGTCGGCCGCCTATTTTCGTTGCTTGGCAAACGATGCAACGCCACCGGCTAAAATCCGTTTAGAACGAGACTGTCAACAGGGCAGTTTAACAAAAGGATACTTAAAGGTCCTCATCGCCCAGGTTTGTATACAAAATTCACTCAACAGATACATGGTTTGTGTGTGTGTCTGGATACTAACTGGCCGTGTCCATTTTCTTTTTACATCCTTGCCATCATGGACGCAATGAATGTTGATGAATACAAACACACTGACATCTGCCCACACTACGTGTCCTTCTGCATCACATCGTTCGGGGAGCAAAAATCAGGTCGGAAAAGGATTCTTCATTAGTCGTTGCCTATTGCAGGAGCATTGGAAGGCTCTGTGTTTGCCCGAGGTAAGTGTTTTGTTTTATTTTTATTTAAATTTTTTTTCTTTTACCGCCGCTCCTTTATCTTTTTTTTTGGCCATTTTCCTTTCCATGAAATCCGTTTAACTTTTGTTTGCGCACAGGAGAGGCTTGATGTTGGGTGGGAGAAGGAAAGCAGACTAAAGGCGGCTTAAATTCCGCGCTCCGATTTTGCTTGGTTGTGTTGTTTTTAATTCTTTTATTTCTTTTTATTCAAAGGTTGGCATTTTATTTTTGTAATTATTTACGCGTTTTCTTGTTAAGAGTATTTGGGGCTCGTTTTTGTTCCTTTTTGGGGCTGTGTTGTATTTTAACGTAATTTTATTGAAATATTTTTTTTTCCTGTTGTCGGAACGGGAGGGTTTCTTATAAGTTATTATGGGTGGGGTGAACAGGAACAGGATACGATGAGTAAAGTCTACTTCAATATTTTCCAACAGGATGATTTGCTCAAGTTCTTATCACTTTGCCGGATGCTGAATTGGCCTCAAGTTCACTGGTTGAAACTTCTTGCCGTAATGATTGGATCCTTGAACCAGGTAAGTTGATGTTTTAGTTCTTTTTTTTAAACTTCAATGGGTTAGTTTTGCTTGCTGAACATAGACATTACACTTGACAGAAGTAGTATAAAGTAGAATAAATAAACGATTAAACCTCTTTGAGTACCGGTTATATATAGTTTTAATATCAAGGAATTAAGTGGTTTCGAAGAAGTATGTAATTCTCAGATTGTAGCTTAAGGAGACACCCAAGTGCTGCACTTATAGTAGCGTAAAAAAAACACTTATTCAAAGACTTAACTCTAATCTTAAGACTGTTCCTGTAGCAGGATATTCTTCACATAACATTTGGGTCCACTTTTGTTCATGAAATTTACATTTGACTGATGGTGTATGCTTCAATTCGCGTTGTCTAATTAATGCCGACGACTTAACCAAGCTCAAGACTGTTTCAAGCATCAGTGATTTTTTTTAAGAACATAATTATTTCGATTGGTTCTTATATGATTTGTCAGTTACTATTTATTTTGAAGAATTAACCAGTCTAACCTTTAACCTTTCTGTTATGAACATCGCGTGCTATTAACAATGAAAACTTCACCTTCATCACTCTAGTCTATACTTAAATTATAAAAATGCTAAGTTTATAAGTTTGTATGTAAGAGTTAATTTCGAAATTACTCGTCCAATTTCAAAAATTCTTTCAGCTATAAATCCTGTTTAAATAAAACGGCATTTCGTGACGTTTGTGTAGATTTTTTTGACTTTTGTAAAAAATGAACCTTTCAAAACTATTCTCTGAAAATTTAAGACAGATCAGAAAACTATATATGGATAAATAATTTTGAATTTGAAATTTTTTATCTGCTTGCATTCGTTTTTTTCGAAACCGTGTTTTCGAATCCGGGCGAATAACAACGGCTTTCACGATTAGGTTGAAATTTTACATATTCTTTATATAATTGTCCTTCGGATGAAAAAGAATTTTGTTCTTGGACGATTATATTTTTTTATAGCAGATATTGTGAATGAAATTTCATCCGCCATTTTTGGAAAAATCTAATTTTTTCACATCCCTTCATTAACAATGGATCCCTTTTTGATTTTGCGATTTCACATGATCCAGTGACGAGCTGCAGTGACCCCTCGTTAATTTGCTGTATCCGGCGTATTTCTCAATATTGAGTCTTGAGTAATTTATAATATCAAAAACAAGAACTTCCTGATGGGAAGTTAATAAAGAGCTATTTCGGGCTCCCCAATTAGGTATGCCCTCTTGTCAAAGAAAAAACGGACGAGTGAAAGCATTTTTTATGATCATTATCTTAACGGCAAGAGATATTTAATCGCTTTCTAAAGAAGAATTGAACGATTAGAAAGTTCTATTAAAGAGTCCGCTTTGACATATTTTTACGTGTTAAGGTTAATACACTAGTTATTAAAATACATTTAAATATTTTAAAATATATTTCAAATTAAATTCAATTTGTAAGATTTTTAATTTTGAAAAAGATTATGTTAAATAGCGATTTAGAAAAGGGCCAATAACTGCATATTGAATTTCTTCGGGGAATAAAATTTTAAAAAATATATCTTAAGAAGAATTATATTAACAAATTTTTGAGTTACATTCTGAGGAAAGTTACCAATCGAAAGTTATATATTAAAAGGTACAGTGAAGGATTTAGTACACATTGGTATGAATTTTGAAATTGAATATTAAATTCTTATTTTATTTGTATATTTATTATATATGTACTTATGTATGTAACTATAAGAATTGCCTTTAACACAACATAGTTTAGACAAAAAGTAGGCTTTGATGTCTGCGGGCGGTGAAAAGATATTTTCGAATTCAACAATTTTTCTACGTACACGAAATCTATGCAGAAGTCGCGGGCGTTAAATTTAATTCCAGCATTAATTGGATCGAAATAAAATCGAGCCATATTTACGACCCTTTGTTCAAATTTTAAATTGATTATCTGGAAAAAGTTCAGTGAAAATTCAGGAAATCTTCTTTAAGAGGTTTTGAATGACAAGTAAACTTGTTCATTTTATAGCCTTCAAAATAGATGGTTTTGTTTAACATTTTAATAATATATGAAAACCAAACAGAGATTGGTATCGTTTCCGATCTTTGTTTTTGTCCATTCCCTTGAAATAAGGGTTTCATCCCGCCTTTATGTAAAAAGCTTGTTGTCTTACCTGGGGTGGCTTTTAACGACAGATTGTGGCACTGAGAAAAGACAACAAACTCTAAGAAAACCAAGTTTAACATTGCTTAATCACAGATTGTTAACACATGCCTCCTTATAACAAAATTAGCTTATCTATATTTTCCTTCCACCTGAGGTCGAAATTGCTTCAAATTTACTTATTCTTCCATGTAACGCCTTTTTGCGAATGCATCGGTTAAGTGCATTTAACATTCCTTTTCAGGAATCTCATCCACTTAAATCATTTGAATAAGGATAGGCTTAAATACCCAACCAGCGGCACCTCCAAGCTGCTCCAATTACGTCCATTCTACACACATGAGTTGTCATTTTACCCCTTTCCAAGCCCAACAACATCGAACCACACACTTAACACAAACACAAACACAAGCAAACAACCCAACATTGCTGTTCGCTAAATGAACCTCAACTGAAAATATATTTATTCGTTGCATATATCCCTGCCAGACGCCAAACGATACGATGGCGATGGTGTGCGAGCTCCTGACAGATGATGTGGACGGTGGTCTAGCAAGGGTACCTTATTGGATGTTCAAAATCTGTTACACCTTTGTGGCAAAGCTAGATTGCTCGCAGGAGCTTTGCTTCGTTAATGGTCAAATGGTCCTGTAAGTATCTGTGTGTTGTTGCAATTTAAATTATTACTGCACATCTAGGTGCGCCTATTGAAGTGCGTCTTCCCAACAAGGTAAACAAATTCGTTACAATATGCTTTGTCAGTGTATAATTAACTTCAGGACCAGCAGAGAAGTGCCGTCCAACGATTGATGCGTGCGTTGTGGTTTTTGTTTGAGTCTAATTAAACCGCTCTTTGTTGTCGTCATTGTTATTGTGTGATGGTAAACATTTATGATTAATGTCTGTTGCAGGTCATGGGGTGATCTGGAGGAGCCAACTCCTATGGACAGTCTACCAAGGGTGTTATCCGCAACACTACTCAAGGATACCATCATCACATCGTGCAAGGCGAAGTTCGTTAAACCATTTGATTGTAAGGTGAGTAAAAATTGTTATTGAATTCTAGATGGTATAAATTTAAATAGAGGTTTTAGGTGTTTTCAACAAAGAAAAGTTTTGTAGTTTGAAGTTGTTTCGCCTTAAAGAATTGGTTTTAACATATTATTATTCACAGTGGCGGATAATCTTATATAAAAATATTCTGTTATATGTTAATGTGGTCAAAGGCCTAGGGAAATAAGCTTCTCCAGGGCAGGCCGCATCTGCCATTTACATATTTCTTCTTGTAACTTAGCGTGGGAACGTCGCTCATCTCTCAAGGCCGGTAAGGATAAGATGATCTTCATATGGTGGAAGACGAAGATAATCATTGAAGTCCAGATGGCGAAGTGTGAAGTAATACGGTGACCGTACATTGTATGCGTATTCGAGTGTAGTAGGTATACAGAGTATAGTACAGAGCACAAAAGGTCTGCTCAAGTTTTTCCTTAAGCCAAGCTATCCTTCTTTAAAACTTGCTTAGTATGAATTGAGAAGTCAAGCTTTTGAATTTTATGCTACTCCTAAGTCGCGGGTTGCCTTCATTTGGGGAAGTATAGAGTCATTTATAGTGTAGGCTGATTCACAAATAACCTTTTGTTCGAACACGCTACATGACGGAGGAAAAAACGTCAACCGGTTAAGCGATGCAATCAGCATGATTTTTATATCCTTAAAAATGTTGTCGGCATTAATGAGGGCTCTAGAATAATGTTGTACACTTGGCACATCGTTTATGATAGAGGTGATTTACCTAAGGAACTCCTGTTGCATTAACTGCCTTAGCGCTTTATCTCTAAAATAAGATTTCATATGTTCATATGTTTTCAGCTTAACGAAGGGCTCAGAAAAAACAAGCTATTTGATTTTTAAATAAAATGACTTCAACGATTTTATTTGCAAATGAAGTAAACTCAAAAAAATAGGTCAGTTTGGATTTTTTTTCAAGAAGTTTTCAATCTATTTTTCCATTATTTTGGAATATCGATTTGAATAACAAATATCTTAAATATTAAAGCTGCCATCAGGGCAACAAGTCGCGTCAGATGCCACTGAAAATTGTCCCATTGATCTTGGACAGAACTTTTAAAGATGACTGAAATAGCTCATGTCAGGTTCAAAGTAATCAGAGTTAAACAATAAATCAATAAATGCAACATTCGCTTTCGACCCATTTCAGCGGTGAGAAGAATAGTTGAAAAACATAAATTTTGTGTAAGAATATTAAAGACTGAAGCAACTGTCACCAATGAAAGAATATATTGGATTTGATGAAGCGGGCTAATTATCTTCAAGATTTAAAAGAGAAGGGGAAATAATGGAACCCTGATGTGCTCCAGCATTTAATTGCAGACTTGAAACCGTCCAAAATCGCATAAATTGAACAGACCAAAAAGTCGTTTTTATTCTTGAGTGGAATACTCAAGAAGATATTATTTGAGTCCCAATGTATGCTCTTCCAAAAGCTTTCGGAATATTGGCCGCGAAAATGTTACAGAAAGACTAGGCCCACAAACTAGTAAGAAATACCTTCAGGTCACCAGTGGATCTTTTCCTCGTTTTAAAAGCGTTTTCAGAAACAAAGATAGAAAGGACTATAGTGCTATTTCTCTTTTTGAGGGGCAAACTGAACAAATGCTGTTGTGAGCAGATTTGTTCTGTATCCGAAGCTGATACCTGGGATATCATTGATTCGGTTGATGATTGAATTAGGTACTATCCTCTTTTTTACGAACGATCAAACAAAGCTTGGCTCGCACCACGAATTTGACAAAACACTCTTCATCCTTTCATGCAATCACAGTCACCAGCTTAATGATTTTAAAATGGCGGGCTTATACGTATATTACTTAAACGTATATATCAATTGCCAAGAGGCGATATTACCTCTGCGTTTTTCGTTTATCGATGTTAAAGGTAAAAAAGAAGTCTAAGGAATTGGCGGCATGCCTACCAATGAATGGACTCATTAACAAGCTGCATCAATTAGCTCACCTGGCTTTTGTACAGTGTGAAACTGTTTGTGTTGAAAGTAGTGAAAATTGTTGGCTGTCAAGTCTTTTTGAAAAGAAACAAGAAAAACCATCTCAATTAAAAAAAAACAAAAGGAGAAGTCAAATGAGAGTTGACTGTCACACAAAGAGTTCCAGGCATTCGAAAAATATGCAGCACTATATTCCTTTAATTTTAGATTTCCCATTGATTTCTCATAGAACAAGAACAAGAACTTCCAGAAATTAAACAAAGCTGGGATTTAAAACGATCACACGATTAAAAGATTATTTTATGAAGACTTACTGTAGAAATGTGTGAATCTATGATTCTGACGTCCAATTTCCTACCCTTGTAATTAAATTTTTGGGATTGCGAAAGCAAAACACGTACACATGGATGTGACACTTCGTTTAGTTTAGAAACATTCAATTTGCACTAACAACAATACGTTCGGACCTTCGTTCCACAAGTTGAAAAATGTTTTTTTTTTTCATAATTCTTATTGGAATTTGAGCCTGCTTTGAAAAGTTTTTAAGCTTCATGGTGAAACGCTTTTTTGGTTTTTTGAAGTTATACCATATTAACTAATTGTTGTTGTAGCGGCAATAGCAGTTCACCTTCTGAGAAAATTGCAAGTGTTTCCCTCTAACGGGTTGGGAGATACAGCACTTTGACAGATGGACTGATGGGCAGTAGGGGCTAAGTAATATGGATCCTTTGGGCCCTTTGCGAACAGAACCTTTAAAAGCCAAACAAATTGAGATAAGGAGCGACTGATGCAGTATCGCCTGACATGAAGCATTAATTTAACATAATCAAATTAAAAATTATTTTCCTCCTAGATAAGTTGTGAATAAATAAAAAAAATTCATAAAAAATTAAAAAAAAAAGAAACCTATAAAGAAATAAATGAATTAATATATTGAAAATCAAACACATAAAAAATATACATTAATAATTTATTTATTCTCAATTATATTCGTCTAAATTTGGTTAGTTAGCACATTGTTACAATAATTTTACTGTTAATCCAGAATCATTTAAGGTACCTTGTTCTGAGTTTCCTCCACGCAGATTGATTTATTAATTTTCAACTTGCGATTGATAAACGGGTACAGGGTTGTGATTGTAAGTCCAACTTTATGTGTTGTGTCCTAGACATGAAGGCCTTGTAGAACACTTTCATAAACGTGTTATCCAAAGTATTTGACACTTGACTTCCACTCAATCTGCGTACCATGGATAAACAAACAAACAGCATCTATAGATCATCATAGATTCATGTTTCTTCTGCAAACGAAGCAGTTTCTACATTAATAAGAAGAGTGAAGTAAAAGGTAAAATGTTGTACAGAACTGATGACAGCACTGTTCCCTGAGGTACTCCATCAGGTTCTGGGAAAGAGCTGCATACTATGCACCAGAACGAGTACTGTCTGCTTTTTCCACATCAAGAAATATCACACCAGTGCTCTTTCTGGTGCTAAGATTTGTTTTTGAATTTTGAGCATCGCGAAAATATTAAAGATTGGTCTTCGTCTTTGTGTATCAATTTTTTCAAAATGTTTACACTGAAACGATGATAGCACTGGGTGTTACTTTCAACATTCGAATTTTATTTCTTTCACATTATGAAAGAAATTAATCAAAGTTTATTTTAATTTCAAGTTCAACTGTTCATACGAGACCTCGTCGAATACGGCCAGCTCAGATTTCATGATTAATTCCAAATTGGACGACCCCAAAGAACTTTTAACCAAGTGCGAGGATTTTGATACAATCATGCTGCTTCTAGAAGATGTAAGTAATTATCAAATATACCTGTAAGGCTCCTTATTCTAAGCTTTCCCTTTGTCCTCTTTAGACTCAAGAAAATCGTCTCACCGAAAATGATTTCAATGGTCCACACTACATATCCGAAAAGCAATTGAATAAAGCTCAAAAACATGAAAATAAGATCTTGGAAGAACGCCAGCACCAGTGTGGGCAAACCGAGGAGCAAGCCAAAAATTACCTCCAACGAGAAGCATTCCAAATGCTACACGAAGTTGGCCCTCCATGGACATGGTTGCACAAGTTCACAGAAACCAACAACAATACCACTAGCTACAATTTCATCGATCAAGAATCAGTCCTATCTGATCCGAACCTTGAGAACACGTCTCAGGAAAGTTTCGACTTGGTCAAGGAAGAGCCAGTCGCAGAAGAAGCCGTTGAGAGGTCTAGCTCAAAGTCTTACCTTTCAGAGGCCGAAGTTGAAGAGAAAAATGAAAGTCTTGAAAATTTGAAGAACCTCCTTGAAGACGGAAAGAAGGAGAAAAAATATGAACTCGACAATACCTCTAGTGTGGTAAGCTTTTTAAAAGCTGAAGAGATCGGTGTGCTACAACGGGCCGGGGAGCACTTCCAACCCACATTAAACTTAAAGGATATAATACACACTCTGGAACGAGCAGATGCTAATGGTATCGAATTCAAAGACATTCCGCAACTTATGAAACACATTCAACTAACGACCTTCGGGGATATTGATGATTTCCCACCTCGGACTTCAAGGCGAACAGATTCCACGGAAAAACGTCCACCTACTCCACATGTTTCTAATGTTAGTGATGTGATTGGGGTACCGCGTAATATGGAAACATCAATTGACGTACCACCCGAATGGGTTGAGACTATTCCCAAACTAATTAATATTCCTCCATGTACAGCCGAAAGAGAGCCACCGCCGCCAGAAGAAAGACCCAAGTCACCCGAAAGGGAGGAAATGTCAAAAATTATTGAATCCACTGTTGGAATTCCACCAGAGCAATCTGCCAAGATGCCCAAGTTCTGTTTTGCAGCTAAGGATTCAGATGAATTGATCCTAGGTCTAGTGCCCTTAAATGACCCTGTTGAAGTTGTGGAGGAACATATAACTGGATCGGAACTCGCCATCTCTGATTGCCTGCGAGATTTTGACGGTGATGGTTTCAAGCGGGACGATGAAGATTTAATGGAATTCTCCGACGACCCGCCCAAATTAAAACTCTCACTCCACGACAAAATCAATCAGTGCTGTGTAAGTCTCAATTTAATCTTTGAAAAAAACCTCTCAAATCTCCCTCTTGCAGAAGAATGCCCCAACACTGACACCGAAACCATTTGAGATGCCACAGGTGCAATTCCATTGCTCAATCCAACCAATGCCTGGAATTGGCGCTGCCGTCTCACAGCAAACCATCGATGAGTTCTTGGCGTACTTGAGGGTACGGTCCCGCAGCCAAATGGGATTAATCAACCCGAGGAATTTCCGAGAGGAGAAATGCCCCTACATGGTTGATACAATCCAGAAAGATTCTAAATAGATGTACACATATGAGCTTTGTTGAGTGAAATTGAGCGCCCATTGTCAGTACCAGTCCGTCCAGACCGTAGATCGTTTAAAATTTTTATAGTTAACTCCTTGCATATGCACCGTAGTACCCCTAAGCTATGGCAACTAATTTGTGCATCATGTGACATAATTCGCTCCAAAATAAACATCATGTTATTAATTAAATTCTAATTACAGTTTCTTGGTGGATCTGGGGGATGAGTGAGACATGTGTAGAACCTCAAGCTCCTCTCCTTGTGTCTTCAGTGCAGTTAGCACGACAAGCTAAGCCTAATGACTTGTGACCAATGAGTACAGGCATCATACGAGCTTGGTGTTGCTATTACATGTGGCACGTTTACGAGTATTTGAGTAGATTGAAATTGATGAGCACGAGAAGTGCTTTAAGTAGATTGTGTGGCTTTAGATACTCCGGAAGAAGTGAAATAAATTCACTAAATAATCCAAATATTCGGGTTTCGTTTAAGAAATCTTTGGGCACAAGAAGGGTTCTATACCACCGTTCAGTATGCAACGCTTCATTTTTTTAAGATCTCATAGCCAAATTTGAATTGTGCAAAGTATATGTGTCTACCTATTACGATTAAAAAGATGTAACACTCTGATAGGCAGCCAAACGGATGAATAGAAGAACGGAAGAATGGACGACCGGACCTTCGGACGAACTGATTGCGGCGCCTTAGTTCATTTGGCATCGATTAGGTACAGAATACTTAAAATGATGTAATATGCCATTAGGTCTTCAAAAACGATAAGGTTGTCAAATTTCAAGAGTCTAGATAAACCATGTGTCTCTGTGGGGACAAAAAACGATTTTTTTGTTTTAAGATTCGAAAGTAATATATTTGCGCCGCTGGAGTCAAGCATGTTTCATTTGCGGATTTCTTTTTTAAATACATGCTTCTTTTACACTGGCATCTCAAACTCAAAGCTAGTTCCAAAGTGGATTTGGTGCCGAATCAGTGCGAAATTCCCGTGAAAATAAAAGTGGTGTAAGCAATATTTTATCAAGACGATCCCTGAAACTGGTTTACTGATTGAAAACCGAACATATTCCCTCATTCACGAAGACTATTGCGGCCGAAAGTGTGAGCTGAAATTCGAGGACCTCAACTTACCAAATTGGGGTTCTGAATTGAAGCAAAGTAATCATCAGAATATCATCTTGTCAGATGAGTCACATACCTATCTCGTTGGCTACATAAACAAGCAAAATTGCCGTACTTGAGCCACGAAAGGTCCATTTCTAGCTTCTGACAGCCTAACGATTATGTACAATACTTATAAACAAGCTACCATTCCCTGGAAAGATGATACTGCGTGTTCATCTGACGGTACTTTCATTCTGAACTAAAGGAATGATAAATCAAACCGGAATTCAGCCTATTCGACATTCTCAAGGTGTCAACATTTTTATTAGGGGTACGTTGCAAACAATGGTATTGGCTCAATCGCAAGATACCCGAGAAAATGAAACCGTCACATTATTTGGAAACAAAGCTTTCAAAATAAGAGGAAGTTACAGACTAACGCAGTCCGAATATTTTTTCTCTGACATTAAAACTTATGGAAAATTCGAACATCTATAAAACGTTGGCTGAGCTCAAGCAACGTTCGGACAGGACAGCATTTGTCGGGTCAGCTGGTACAGAAAAAAGACCGTTGGAGGAATATGTACGAATTTACTAACGACACTTCCTTAAATTCCTTAAATACCTTAATATTGATGCACATATGAAAATGTTTATGTGGAAACTATTTTTTGTCAGAAGGCATCTACTCCATTTTAAATTTAAATTTTAGTATGATTATGACAGAAAATTCAGCTACTGAAACACTCGAAAATTGAACCATTTTCTCTGACAGACTACCAGAAAAACTAAAATGTGACAGTTGTTTTGCCGAATGATGCCTTGGATTGGGATAAAAACTTGGTATACTCATCTCTCACTCATATATTTTATTATTTTTTTAAGTTTAGACTTTATGTATAGGTAGGACAGCCTACGTGCTACGTTCCGATGATCCAGTGTCGTGAACAGCTGGAGTAAGTGGCAACCAGAGATGGAATAAGGAATTATCTACCGGATTCCACGAAATCAAATGCATAAACATCTACCTAGAGTCACGAAAATTGCTTGATTCGGTTCCCGTGAATTTCTTCCTGGTTGGTCGATTCAAAAATCGTGTTGCGAGAAGATAACGACCGTTTCCATTTTTTATCAAGTTAGTGTGATAGGCATCGATCCTTAATAACAGCTTTAAACCGCTGTAAATCTTTTCCATGCGACGTTCTATTACATTGAAAAGAATGCGGCTCAGATTTTGTTAAACGAGTAAATATTTCCCTCCTTTTGCTTCTCAAGCAAACACATACCCTCTAAATTTTGAAAATGTTTCCCTTTTTGTTGGATTTCTCAATTTCTTTCGCACTTATCGATATAAACTCATGAACATCGTTTTCAGAGCCCATAGATGATAAGCGTAACGTCCAGATTGTATCCGTTAAAAGTGAAAAATCGTCTAATTTTTGCTATTTTTCCTTGCGACAGATTACCGGAAAATTACCATTCGATAATAATCGATGTCTTCTTCTTGTTGACTATCTTCTTTCTTGCTCTATCGCGAATGAAAGCCGCAACAAACGAGAAAATATTGTCAGCTTCCGGAGTAATTACTCACAATTTCCCGCAAGTTACTAATCCATCCTTGGAAAAGGGAATCGCCCAAACAGAACCACAACCAGAGTATCTAAATCCATGTCAGCACCAAAGACGGGACTTCTTGAAACAAAAAAAAAAAAAGGAATCTGCCAGCAAGGACTAAACCAAAAAGCGCCGAACAGGATAAACTGAATAGGGAAACAAAGACCCCAAAAGGACGCAAAAAAAAAGACACAACACAAATAAAAACTTTTCCATGTGATGACAGACGATTTATTTGTCGGTGATTAATGTTTGCCGTACTAAAAGAAAAACTTTTAGTAAAAACTTTCTATCTTCAATCTTTGATGCTTCTTCGCGTAAAAGAAGAAGAAACACACCAGCGAATAAAGCGTTGCGCAGCTATCTTCTGTAAAAGAACACAGATTTTCCTCTTACCAAGTAAAAGGAACGGAAATCCTTTCAAAGACCGACTAAAAAAAAAACATCAACATTTCTTATTGCACAGGGTAAAGGATAACAAAATTCTACTGAAAAATCCTTCTTCTCGTTCGTTCTACAATGTCACAGCCTGATTGTGGTGTCGATGCACTGTGGGATACTCAGATGGGGCGGTGTACAAGCCTCATCGCTAAACCCTCAGCACCGTCGTCACGTCGCGTCGTGTCGGCATCATCGGTCGTTCGACGCCGCGGGCATCCTGCGAACAACCATTTCACATCCTTAAGCAGAGAATTTCGCAATGAACCATGGCTAGCGGCAGGCAGACAAAAGGAAAGGAGATTTGTAGATAATTTGCTAAATCTAGATGATGAATTGTCAAACAACCGTTCCATTAGCAATTTATCTCTTTTTAATAAGGAGACGTGAGACTGGCCAAGTTGGAGCAAAGTTCCACGAATACAATGAAGACGGCGACGTAGACGCCATTGGCATCGTGTCTGCCGTTACCGTTCGTCCTTGTCGTTATCCACAACTCGCCGTTGTCGACACTGTCATCGCTGTCGTTGTGTTGTCATAGTAGAAGACAAAATAATGGCGATATCTATGGGCATTAGATAGTATCTATGGAGTTGCGTCCTTAGCCAATGGTGACGGTGGGCGGAATTAAAGCTACTTATACAAATGGCGCATACCTTTCGCGAGCAAGTTTCGGAGTACATAAATCCTGGAATAAGTAACGGAGATCCTTGTTTTTAAGGACTTTTCGAGAAATTGATTTGGCTTTCGACAACGTCTTCGCATAGCTGGGATGATGGACGAATTTGTTTGCGTTTCTTTTCCACTTTATTGAAACGTAAGAAGGAGAATGCCTAATTTCATCAGGCATGGTCAGGGACTATAGCGAATAACTAAACGAGATATTACTTGTCAACCGTATCATGTGTCATAATGACGCAGCGTCACACAGGTTACCCCTTTGTCACTTAAGGAAACCAACCATACCCGTAAAGCAATCTATGCTATTATCAGGCATATAAAAGGAAGCTGCAACGCTTCATGTGCGGATATGGAGCAAGAAGGACAGAAAGGCAAAAAAAAATAGGTCAACTTTAGATGGATAGTTTACTCTTTCATTCTCCCTACAGCTGCATGAGGTTCCTTGTTCAAAATCTTCCTCCTTCAAAATCTTAGCATCGATTTTGTTTCTTCATAAAGAACTTTAGAATTTGTAGCTTTAAGAAAGTCATTCTAGTTCTGCGTTCTTCTGATGTTTTCCTGCTAGCTTTAAGAAAGTCATTCTAGTTCTTCTGATGTTTTCCAGCAGTCCTCATTAAAGTTAGGCTTCTTTGTGCCAGCACGTAAAGCCTGGGCCATCAAATGTGGGAATATCACCTTCTTTTTCCTGCTTGATGAATGTTGGCTTAGATTCATATTTTTCGCGATGCTTTTGCAGTCGCTTTTTGTTAAAATAATTCAGGTCTTTCGGCACCAGCTTTGAAGCGCCACGTCTTCAAACAAATTGTGAATTGATTCTAAGTTTTTTTAATCTTATTGATTTTTTTTTCGGCTTTCAAATACACACTAAAGCAGATGCACTCTCGACAGCGTAGATTTTACTTATACCAGCTATGAGCTAGCATTTGAAGGGAACGTTATTGACCAATGTGTCAACGTGTCAACGTAGCCATTTATTTGAAGAAAATCGAGAAAGATCTCTTTACTGAACCCAAAAGTGGTATACGGACGACTGCAGTTGTCAAACCCCTTCAAAAGAATGTGGGAGAAATTTGAAAAGATTCAAAAAAAGTGCATTTCAATCAATGAAAAGTGTCATGAAATCGACAATATCAGTTCTCAAAAACAAAGTTGTGAATAGACCTGGTAGGGCCTTCATTTTTCGGAAATTGTTATCGTTAACCCTCGACTGAAGGTATCGCCAAGATAGAATCACATGGTGTAAGGCTCGTTAACCGAAGCGTCCAATTAAAGTTTCCGAACTTGTTATAGAACAAATTTGGCTCTCAGCTTTTCCACTCATATATACTCTTGATAAACCCGTCGTTAATTTGGCAACGTAAATCAGTTGCAGTCACAATCCCTGTCTGGTTGCACACCGTCATTTTGGGAGTATTAAAGCGACTTTGATTGCTCTGTCCACGAAGGCGAAGCGACGGTATCTCTTGTAAATTTTCTCTAATCGCAATCTTCCTTACCGATTAACGCACACCGTCACCTTTCATGGAGTCACTGCTGACGTTGTTCATCCCGAAGGATTTTGGTACATCGTTGTCCCTTCTGGGGTAAACTTGTGAACTCAATACCGGATAAGTTGCATGGTTAACACCAACACCAACTCGAAACCAATGGCTTCAATATCACGGCTTATGCCGATGATATTGCAATTCTGGTATCAGGCGAATCCGTTTTCTCTCTCAGCGAAGAGGTTCAGTCATGTACTTTCATAAGTACAAGGGACTCAAACCGAAGGAGGCTCACTGGCTAAACAAAGGAATTGTCAGACCCATCCTAACCAACAGTTCACTAGTCTGGTGAATAGCACTTGAGAACAATTATCATGTTGCAATAGCCACAAAGGTTCAAAGATTTGGTTGCTTGAGGGTGACCGGATCAATGATACAAACCGCAACTGAGTCAATGCTGAATTTGCTTACCCTGGACCTTTACTGTAGCAACAGACCAGTTAAGGCAGAGCTCAGATTAAAAGAATCATGCCCTTGTCCTATTGCAATGAGATCTTTAGGGATAACACTGAAACGGACTATATTATCTATCCCCACAACAGACTCAAACAGAAAATTTTGTATCAAAATTCCTAGTAGAGAGGAGTAAAAAAATGATGCTGTCTGTTCTATACCGACGGATCCCAATCTGTCCTAGGCACGCGGGCCGGTGTATTCCGTAAAAACAGGTGCATAAATGGCTCTTCCGCATAAGAGTTAGCTGCAGCGTGTTTTAGGCCGAGATTGCAGCCTTAAACAAGTCACGGAAATGATCATTGGAGATAATTTATTCGGCCAGGTCATAACCGTCTACGTTGACGGTTAGCCGGCCATTAAGGCTCTGAACTCGACCCAGCGGTCAACATTACATCAGCGCTCAATACGATAAGCAGTTTGCTGGATGCCAGGTAAGCGGGGGGATAATAGGAAACAAGAGGGCAGACGAACTTGCTAAACAGGGATTAGAATTGGAAACTATTCTTTTTGTCAAAACGCCAATTAGCGCTCTCCACAAACAGACGCTGGAATCAAACCGAATCATGTGCAAAAGCCATGCTTTTGTGCCCAGTCATCGACGCTCATAGATCTCATTTACATAAATCAAAAGCATATCCGTCTCGTCTCAGGCATAATAAAATCCATTGCACCAAAGGCACTCATGCGGAACGACTCGGTATAGGTCATAACAACTTTTTCAGAAGCTGCAGAGACATCAAAGAAATAGAATCTTTACTTCATCTGCTCTGCGAATATTCCACACTAGCCACAACATGATTGAGAACTCTTCGCAGTTACTTTCTTAATGGGCTAGACGACCTGGATGATGCTGACCCCAGAAATTGACGACTCGAATACAACAAGTTTCAAAGTTTTGATGCAACCGCTCTTTCAGAAGCTAGCTTCATCATCTATTTTAGCTTCATCGGATTGCAAATAATTCGAGAGAGGCCAAACGTAAGAAATGTTCAATGATCTTTCATGGATTGGAACCGGAGACACCACGCTCCGCTGTCGAAGCATTACTGAGCTCCGGATGCCGACTGACGAAGTACCACTTTTTAAATATTGCTCCATCGTGTATATTTTAACATTTTAATCCAACTGACACAAATATCAATATCAAGAAGATCAAAATTATCTTCAGATGACGCTATTTTCAAAAATTCCACTCATTTTCAGTTCAAAACTTAAAGCTCCTAAAAAAATATCTGCAGATTGATTAAATAACTCAAAAAATCGGTCGTTCCGCAGGTAAACAAATAATTCGATATCGTTCAACACGTCAGGACAAATTTCGTTCTCTACACACGCATAATGCTATCATCTGGCTAAACTAAATTCGATATTTCCCCATCCGCCTTTGGGCAAAAACAATGATAGTCTTCTCTCCAATCACGCAATACCTGTTACGTAGCCTCGTGTAGATATATGTAAAGCGGAATGGCGAGTAACACAACCCGGTTGCGAAACCTAAACACCCGCATCACAGCAACCGACATAAGCGTCGGTGATGGCGGCAGCGGCGACAACAGTATTAACCAAAAAAGCAGCTCCGCAAATTGTTTAGGACGACGACGACAGTCGAATTTGTGGCATGGCCTATTCCTGAAAAAGGATTCAATTCTAACCTTTTGTGGTTGTTTTGCTTTTAGGTAAATTCAATATATGAGACTCGGATTTTCGATTCCCCGAGGACCGCACTCAATTCACCCAATCGTGCTGGCGCTTATGTTTTAGTACTGTAGCTGCCACAACTATGCCTTTGTGTCCACAGTATACGATTCCCAAAGCTGTTGTCAAGCCTCTGTCGATGTAACCACTCGTGAACCATGGAAGGGTTGTACGCGATTGGGAAATATTCGCTGCAAGGTGGAGAATGCAACAAGGGCGTTGGGTGAATATGATATCTCTCTGGCGGATGGGGTGTCGATCGGTGTATAGTATGTCCTTTGAGAAAATTCAGTCAAACAAATTGAAAAATAATTCGATTTTTCGGCTCGGCATGTTGTTTGGCATAGTTGAACCGAACAATTCTTTCATCACTGCCCACCACAAAAGAGAGGTTTTTTGGCTATCATGAAAAAAGAGTTGGAAGCTAAGGTACGGGTTTTAGCAGAAGTTTAACAATTATCGGAGCCCGAGCTTCTATAGTTCCTGTTTAATGCTGTATAAAATCTTGGACCTCCTATCTTTTGCCAACTCCGAACGGTCCTGGAAGCTATAAATTGACACTTGTACTCTTCGAAGAACTGCCAATAACTTGCGAGAGGTTAGGCCTTTGAGACTCGGCCACTCAGTTTATTATTTCTAAATGTTTGTTTGGCGGACATGTGCCTGAGCTAAAGCCTCTTCTCATCCTTCGCGGTATCAGGCACACTGATGCCAATTGGTCAGACCAAGCTTTGTGTTATCGGCGATAGTTTGGTCTTTGAACTAGAGTTTCCTTCCTTACCTTACCTTCCAGACTAGATCCACAACGTTATATTGATCGTTGAGTTTGCTGTTTTAATGTATCGTCCATTCGGCCCACTCGCATACAAGATTGTATATCCGATGGCCCCTAACACCTGTTTCCTGATTTCAGGTCCATATTGATGACCTGCCAAAACGAATGTTTTGTTAGAGCATGATTTTTGCCTTTTTAAGTAGGAAGTTTCAAGTCATTGCCAAAGATGAGTTCGGTAGCCACCTAGCTGTCGCTTGTGGATTTGATAACTTTCTCGCGAAAGAAGTTAACGCTGTCGTTTGTCATGAGCATGGTCGCAGTTGTTTTTTAATCGGCCTTGAAAGCTTCAATGAAACCAAGAAGGGATGATGTTAATATCGGCTGCGTGTCCCAACAGCTGGACAGACTTGGAAAAGATATTGCACCATGTCCCTTGGATGAAAAAATTTTTCAATTCAATTTGAAAATATGTCTTAACTGCAAAGCCTTTTCCTTGCCTTGTCTGTAGAAGATTTATTTCAAATATGAATTAATTTTTAGAAACGAAACATAATATTGAGCTTGTGATAGTAACTTTTTGTTTTTTTATTTTGAATTGATATACAAGGAGAGTATTTGCAATTTTTAAAGATTTAAAAAAAAATTGATATTAATCGTTTTAGTACTTTATACTTTAAGTTTAATTTTTTTTTGTCTACAGATATTTTGTATAAACTTTTTGTTTTGTGGATTAGATACTTTTAAGGCAATATTTTTTCGCTTTCCTTATTCAAACTTTCGGACTGTTTTTGTTGAGAAATTCTACTGGAAGCTGGTTGAAATTTGTTAATACCATCACTGCATGCTGTCGGCCTCTATACACATTCCGAAAACTTGGTGTTTTAAAACGCCCTTGCGTCCTAAGTTTGTTGTATATTAAGCAGTTCAATCTCCTTCAGTTTTTGTGGTGTGTGCCGCTTCCTATATTTCTTACGCGTAAGTAGTTGCAAGTAGTAGTTTCTTAATCCCTTGTAGCGATGATGTTCCTAGTATTCGCATAAAGTGTAGGTGTTGTAATACTACCTCGTTTACTCTTAAACATAGATGAGATGTTGTTTTGTGGAGCGGGCTTATGTGCATAATTTTTTCTTTTGTATTCAGGATTAGACCGTTGGCATGACACGGGGTGTCGAATTCCTTCTGCATAATTGATGTTGCTCACGATATGTCAATATGGCATACGACCAAGGCTATGTCATCTGCATATTCCAATACCACGGCTCACACAGCTCGTGCAACTATGGCTCTCGTTAGGGAAATTTTGGAGATCGGATAATATCGCATCAGACCAAATCCGAATCTATTTTATGCGGCTTCAAAGTCGATCAATTGGTGAAAGTATCAGCTCGAAATTTCAGACGCAGTTGATGAACATCGGTTGAAATTCATCACGATAACATCTGCAGATAAAAAGCGTGACCAAAAGCGAATCGGGCACGTACACGAAGAGTTCCGTACCACTGCACAATATTCTCAATATTTTTTTCTAATCTTAGAATTCTCTTGGTGTAAAAATAAGTTGATTATTTTCCACTTGATAATACTTCAAATTTACGACTTTACTTTTGCTTGTGAAAGGGTCCCATAGGTTTTGATTTCATTGGGAGCACCAAAAATACGCGGTAAAATCAGTCGTATTTCTTGACTTGACGATTTGGAAGCTTTAAGGGACCACAGTTTTAAGTATTTTATACATTCACGCTTTCCTAAGAAACCGGATCTTCTTAACAGGCGGAGAACAAAGTAATGTCATAAAGCTAAGTTTTTTTTGCGGTACGGAACCTTAAAAGTAACGAGAAAAAACTTTAACATGTGTGAAAGTAATGTGAAATAATTTCCTTGCATTTTAAGGATTGGACAAAATAAAATCATACTATATTAGTGTTTTTGGCCCACCCTCTATTCGCGAAAGGTTTCCCAATTTTTTTTTTTATATGAGGCTGAACTCCAGCAAATGTTTTCCGCTTTGTATTTACCGAAGTTTTCCTGCTCGTGGCCTTTACAAATAGATACCTTTGCTCTTAGTTCTCTTGTGTATTGAAAAAGAGTTGAAAATCGATTTTAGATTTCCAATTGCAGGATAAAAAATAACAAAAAACCAATCATTGATTCCTTTGAGCTTCCAAAAACGCAAAAATACAATACAATGTAGCAGAGTTAAATAAATGAAAAAATATGTTTTATTTGTATGCTTTACAATCAAAGGAATAAAAGGACGCGACGTCCAAATTGACGTTCACATCTCCATTCAAATATGTTAGCATCACACTTACCGACAACAGTTAGAGCATTCGAGGCGAAGGATGTGTGGAACGAAGGTGCATCAGCTGTCACCTCACACGAGAAGTTCCCAGAAAGTTTAAAGCCCACGTTTCGCAGCGTAACCTGGGTGTCATTTGAGGCAGTTAACTGGAAAACACAAAACAGAAACAAAAAAAAAAGGAAAATTAAATGAAAAACAATTTGGATTACATCAGATCCTGAAAGGATGTTTGATTTTCTTGTTTTTTGATTTTTTTTTTTTTTGTTTTGCTCTTTTCTGAAAGGAAATGAATTGCTAACAATCGTGAGAGGGGGTGTGTTGGTTGAGGGTAGGTTTCGCATTCGCGTTTTTTTTTATTTTTCAATTTAATCACCACTAATGTGCGCCGAGTGGTGGTCGAGGTCTGTTCACTAACTGCGTTCCTCGTGAACGTGGGCGAGGGTGATGGCCCCGAGTACCACCGAGTGAGTCCTTTTGCTTCCATTTCATTTCGTTTAGCAGAATAATTTTCCGTCTCCGACTTACACTTAAGCCATTAAATTCAAAGGAAACCCAACCAAGGGGAAGATAAGAGCGTAGAACGCAAAAAATAAAGGTACAAAAGGAAAAGGACGATTGTTGGAAATTTCAAGAAAAACTTCTTTTGTGTCATGATTTTGTTTTTTGTGTTTTTTTGCTTTTTTGAAAAATACGAACACTAGTGGTAGAAACAAGCGCTCGCTCCCAGGAGAGTGAAAGATGTAATTGTTGCACTTAGTTGGAAACCTCTAATGCAATTAGACAACAAGGACTTAATATCATCCAGCGCAGACGGACAGTTATGTACTATACACTAGTCGTGCACAGGACTCCTTGCAGGAATAATTGCAAACAGATAATGTATTTTGTGCGCGGCATCACACGGCATCAGATGACACAGAGTAGATGCTGGTGCGAAAGGACGACCGAGGCGATGGCGAGGATGCTCCGTACACAAGTCATCTCCGAGGGGGAATCAATTACGTTTAACGTTGTTGCAAGTTTTGTGTGTTCTGTTGCGTGATTAATAGCCACGTGAATAGATAAGAAATGTGTATGGTGGTTTGGGGGACGACAAACTTTAGCCCATCGTAGGGAGTCCATTTACTTTTTGTAATTTATGGTAGAAAAATGCGAATAAAAGCGGACGGAATTTTATCCAACTGAGCGTTAGATGGCCTCGTTAGTTGCGAGGATTGGGTCGGAAAAGGACAATTAACCATGCCCATTTGGGTCACCAATTGATGGCACTTAGAGGTTAGGTTCAATGGGTAGCATTTTGAACTTACGTCAACTTTTATGTCGGGGAAATGGAAAATTTTCCCTGGTGGATTCTCCGATGGCGAATATCGATAAAATTCCAGATGGCCTCGATACCATTTAACTGAGTAAAGGGGCTCCCTGCCCAGATCGTAGTTGCAATATAAACGCACGCTCTGCCCCCGACGTATCCATTCAGGCTCGATTGTTAGTGTAACATTGTAATATTTATGTGCATCTGAAAGGAGAATACGAAAAAAATTTTTGTTATTTAAAAAACAAGTAAGATACGTAAATCAGTAATTTTTTAAAAAGTGTGACAAAACAAGTGCAAACTCTGCCCAGATCGACCACAGAACCTATCGGAATCACGATCAACAGTGAGAGATGAAGCCGGGATTCGAAGGGGATTCACGAATACAAAAAAAACTGTATTTTAAAAAATTTTTTCATACTTTACTTATCTTTGAGTGAAAGTTAAGGTAAAGAGTAAACATGTAAGAATTGTGGTTTCATGGTTATTTATATGAACATGATGTTGCAGAAAACTTTGTGAAATAGACCCACATCGAATTTATGATAATTTCATATGAATATTCAAAATTTACCCGACAACAGCAGTGACCAAGATCTGTCCGATGATGAACACCAGGTAAACAGTGTTCAAAATCGTTCTAATATACAGTCATAGCTAAATGCATTACGCAACCTTTAATAAAAAAAGTTTAATGAAATGAAAGGAAATAGATATGACTTATTAATAGTTTTATTGGAGACTGTTAATATTTTATTGGGCCGCATTTGGCCCACTATGCTTTATGGCATAGTGTTTACTAGCTTGCGACAGTCTTCAGAAGAAATTTTACTCCACTCTTGCTTTAACACATTTTTGAGTGTTTCTTCTGATGAAATTGAGTGTTCCTGAATCCTACACTTCAGTATACCCCAAAGATGTTCTATAGGGCTAAGATCTGGGGACTGCGCAAGCCACTCAAGTAGGTCTTTACTATCCTCCTCAAGCCTCCTCATAGTTAGGGCTGATTTGTGGCAGGGTGCATTGTCTTGTTGAAATTTGAGATTTTGTATTTTATGTTGGTGCATCCGAAAGTGTTGGACACAGAAATTCGAAGTGTATTATTCAGCACATTTATCTACTTGTGACAACAGTTTATTGGGGCAATCTTCTTCAATGAAATGCACATGTTTTTTTAGCTCAGGTTTTTTTTAACCGAGAGCCACGGCTTTTTCCTTGCTTGGCATCCCTTAAGTCCAACTTCCCTAAGTCCAATTCTGACTACATATTTTTTCCTCGATCCTTCAAAAACTCAGAAGCAAGCTCAGATGAGGTTTGCTGCGAGTTTTGAACGAAGATCGTATTGAGGCCAGATGAAATGCCCTGACTGCTTAAAAACAGGCTGTCTTTGTTGGTTATGGTTATTGTGCCGGTACTGTCCCTGCTGAAAGCTGTTATTTTGACGATACTGTCCTGTGTTGTGTCTGTGGGAATTTTGTTGTTCTGTTGCCTTGACGTTTGTTTTTATTGCCCTGATTGTAATTCTTATTATTTTGATTATTTTTATTAGGCATGTGTTTGCTATTTTTTTATTTTTTTTTTTTTTATTTTTAAACGCATTTTTATTATTTCAATTCATTATTTCCTTACTTGCTAGACAAAAACGCTTAAATCTAGCTTAATTAACTTAAATTATGTATACACTAACTTACTGGCCCTCTTCGGGCGCTCTAAGCTAATCCTAACAAATTAAAAATAATGTCTTTCGACTTAATACTACTTTTTTATATCTCAATTTAAGTTACTATTTAAAAATTAAGAAAAATATAGATTTTTGAACAAAAAAAACTTAATGTCATGACTTTTTATTTATGTTTTCTAAAATTATACTTAATAACTAAAAACTAAAATAAAATCTAAGCTACAAACTAATCTAAAATCTTAACCTATCTTAAATTAACACTATAAATACCTAACAATAATATTATAACTACTTAAACTACCTTAAACATATATAAGCCGGCCAAGGCTGACAGGACATGCTATCAAACTGCCTTTAGGGCACTCAAAAGTACTAAAAGTCGACAGAGTTCTAGTCTTCGTTCAGCCACCAAAACTGTTTATGTTGCCTAACGACATCCGCTCTGTCGCGGTCTGAAACCGCCCTACTAAACCTGAGGGTCTCCGGTGAGCTACTTGCGACGTCTTGTTCGTAGTTGACTCGCCCGTCCACAGCTTTTCGACCAACGTGGAAGATTAACGGTACCGCTAATCTGTCCTGGACCAGACCTTTTCTATCTAAATAGAGAAACGCTTCAGGGGGAATAAGGCCGTTAAGGCGCACAGTCTCGTGGTGCATATCATTGGGGTAAAAAGCCCCGGAGATCAAGTTGTTGTTCGAAGTCATTGCTCTTGCAATGTGACTTCGAATAAGCTTCATCAAAAAGTTATCCACTCTGATCAGGTTGGCCCCGTTGTACAGGACCTCATTACTATAGAGACTCTGGAGTTCTATATAAATGGAGACAAGCCCTAAGACATCGTCTCTCGAAAACCCGAATCTTTTCCATTAAGCTTGTTCCGACGTTGAACCAGACGGGACATCCATAGGCAAGGACAGGCCGAATGAGGGCCGTGTAGCAGATCACCTTTACCTTGGCATCGAGTTGACTGCTGTGAAACAGTCTCTTTGTCAAGGCAAAGGCCGCTTTGGCTCTGGCCAGAGCAGTATCTATATGTTTGTTAAAATATAGATACTGATCTAGCCAGATCCCAAGGTATCTGACAACACTTCGATTCGCCAGTGGCTGCCCGTTTTGCCCAACTATGGAGAACATTCGCCACTTCTTTTTAGTATTTGAAGAGGCCCTAGACAACGGAGTCCTGAACAGAATGGTCTCGCACTTTTGGAAGTTGATCTTCAACTTCCAATCGTCGCAATATTCCTGAATCTTTTCGAAGTCACACTGCAAAAGACTTACAATGACCTCGATCTTCGGACTTGACCTGTACGCGATCAAGTCATCTGCGTACGCTATGGAGTGGCGGAGAGATCCTACAAGATCGCTTGTGAAGATCGTAAATAAAATCGGCGAAATAACTACACCCTGTTGTAGACCGTTGTTAATTTCATAAGTCCCAGCAGACGTCACACTGCCATTTTTCACAATAAACTGTCTGCTGGTGAGCATATCTAAGATTATGTACAGCAGTGGTTTGCTTATGTCGAGCTGGTCAAGCTTGAAAAAGAGCCCCTGCAACCATACAGTGTCAAAGGCCTTCTCCGAGTCAATCAACAAGGCACCCGTGCATTGTTTCTTGCCTTTATTCCACTGGATATCCGATACCAGTTTAGACGCGGCGTGTATGCAATCATGCCCCGCTCTGAAACCGAATTGGTTATCCGGAATAATATTTTTGTCCTCAACCCACTCGGTCAGGGCTCTACTGACCACTTTTTCAAACACTTTGCTGATGTTGGGAAGGAGACTTATCGACCGGAGATTTGCCGGATTGGATGTGTCTTTGTTCCGTTTAGGAATTGGTTGTACCACCGACGTCTTCCAATGAGCTGGATAATGTGCATTATTCAGCAAGTTGTTAAACAGGATGGTGTAAATGTTTACCGCTTCTAGAGGAAGGTGAACAATGTTTGGTATTTCGTCGATTCCCACAGATATTTTACTTCTCAGTGCACCGAAAATAACCAGGAGATCTTCCTTAGATATGTATGGGGGATGTGTCCCTTCGTCGAAGGCTTCAACAGTACTGACGTCGGTGCCAACAACAGCTCCAGCATCATCAGAAGCATCGTTAACAACATCAGCTTCAGTAACACCATTGCCAGCAGCGGCATCATCTGCAGCAACTACACCAGCAACAGGAAGTGCAACGCCAGCGAAGAAAACGATTCAGCCTCCAATTGTTTGTTTCGGTTTGATAACAGCTGCTATGTACAGGCACTTCAAACAGGCAGTGTCGAGAAAGGTTGACTATGTTGCCGTCAACATAAATAAATCGAAAACTATTGTCAAGACAAATAGCAAAGAAGACCACGCTGCCATCAGGGAATACCTAAGAGACAGGTGTATACAACACCATACATTCACGGCCAAGGAGGACAGGAAGAGCATTCTTCTTCTTAAGAAGATTCACTTCTCCCACGACCCAGAAGATATTGTGGAAGAACTTAAGCAATTGGGTATAGAGGCAATCAAGGCAACACCATTCAAGTCCCGGGTAAACAAGGAAACGCAATATAACGCCTTCGTAGTCGAGTTCGTGAAGGGCACAGACTTGTTGGCAGTATCCAAGGCAAAACGGATCCTCGGAGAAGCAGTGCTGTGGGAACGTCTTCAAGCAAAGGACATCACCCAATGCAGAAATTGCCAAAGCTTCGGCCATGTTGCAATTAACTGCAGCATGAAGCACCGTTGCGTCAAATGCAAGGAAGACCACGGACCCGGGCAATGTAGCCGCACAAATACGGAGGAGGGCAAACCATACTGTGTTCTTTGCGGTAAAGAGGGTCACCCAGCCAACTATAAGGGATGCTCCGCATACAAAAAGGTAGCAGCAGCGAAAAAAGAAAAGGATCAACAACGGCAAGATCGCAAGGTAGCAGTGTTGACGTCGGTAAAATCTGCCCTGATTGAAGGTAAGTCTTTTGCTGATATGTTTAAAACTAATAATACAAATCCCAATCCTGCTAAGAAAGCCCCAGTAGCGAAACCTGTACCCCAACCTAAAATACAAACTCCTGATGTGACTCAAAAACAAACACCAAGTGCATGCAAATCACAAAATAAGACGAAAACGTCAAATAGTTCCTTTCTGAATGACTCCCAACGACTTTTTGGTTGTGACTTCTCAACGCTGATGTCAAAAATTACTTCTTTTATTCCTCTGTACGAGGCATGCCCAGACGATATGGGCAAGAAGCACATGTACCTTGAGTTCTGCTTTAAACTATGTCTAGGACAATAGACAAGCTGAATATAATAAGCTTCAATGTCAATTCATTAATATCCCATCCTAAACGGATTTCTCTAGAAAGTTTTCTCCACCGGAATGACCCTGATGCTGTCTTACTTTCTGAGACAAGGATAAGTCGAAGACACCGTCTTCACTTTGAACGCTATACTCTTTTCCGAACGGACAGAGATGTATTCGGAACTGGCACGGCCATTCTTATCCGTTCAGCATTTAAATGTCAGCAAATTAGGCTTCAAGCACTAAAAACATTTGAAACAACGTGCATAACCATATCCCTTGAAAACAGCACACCGATTCTTTTGGTTTCTCTCTACAATCAGTGTGGAGCTACCAAAAATGACCTTTACCACGACCTCACCACACTTCACGAGTTTTGTAAGGATTTCCCGCAATTCATCATTGGGGGCGATTTCAACGCTCGTCATCCACTTTGGATGGACTCTGATACTTCCAACCAAGGAAAACCAATCGCAGAATGGCTTTCCTCCAACTCCCATACACACCAATTTGAAATTGTATCGCAACCAAACCCAACCTTTCCTCTCACGCCCTCAACTCTGGATTTCTTCATCTGCTCACCAAGTCTCGTATGTAAAATACCATCTCTAACAAATTACAAATGTGAAACTATTCCTTCCGACTCTGACCACTTCGCGGTCAAACTCAGCTTAAAACTATATAATAGCCTGAAAATTCTCATACCCCAGAACAAAGAATTTATCGACTTCCGCAAGATGAACTGGGAGTCTTTTGAGGGTTCTTTGACGGAGAAACTCATAGACAACATCCCCAAATCCACTTCGAATCTGAGTAACGCAGAAATCGACACTGCTATTGAAAAAATAGAAAGATCGATTGCCGCGACTATTTCGGAACAATCGGAGTCAAAAAACTTTAAATCAAAATACCAGAACCTCCCTGACCATATAATTAAAATGTATGAATATAAGCAAAAGCTTCGTAAAATTCTGCAAAGAATCTTCCACCGTACGTTTAACACTAGCAACAGTGAGTACCAATCCGTACAATCACAAATCAACTGCTTGAATTCCCTGATACAGCAAAATACTCAAGATTTTGTGAACACTGAGTTTAGGAAAAGACTCAGTAAAATCAAACCAGGCCCTGATACTTTTAAAAAATCAATAAACTAGTTGGCAAAAGATCCCCAATTGTGGACCAACTTCAACATGGTACTCACTTTTTATCATCTAACGATGAAAAAGCTAACGCCTTCCATCCCACCTTCCACAATTTCTGCACGAAGTTAACGCGGAAGTATCGTCTCTAGCCGTTGACAACGTGCCACATATAGCCCAATTTACGGAAACGAATTCCTCAGTCTCGCCGATATCCCCAGATGAGTTCACTAATCCATCCGATCTCTCTTTCGAGATTCGCAGCGGACACGCCAAGAAATCCTCCGGACCCGATAAAATTTCCAACTTTATTATTAAAAAACTACCTGCCACTGCTATCATATTTCTTACAATTATATTGAATAATTGCGTGAATAACAGCTATTTCCCTAATAGATGGAAGATAGCTGAAATCTTTCCCATCCCCAAAAAGCCAAGCGCAAACTGCATATCACAATTCAGGCCGATCTCACTCCTTCCAAACTTCAGCAAACTTCTGGAAATGCTGATACTAAGGAAATTCGAATCGGTCTGTGAAACGATTGGTGTAATCCAACAAAATCAATTTGGGTTCAAACTAACCCACTCTACTTTTCACCCGTTGTTGAAACTTCATACAGACACAACGATAGGCCTTAACAAAAAGGAGATCACAGTTGCCTGCCTTCTTGATATAGAGAAGGCATTCGATTCAGTGTGGATCAATGGTTTGGTATACAAACTAATGAGACTGAATTTTCCCCATACTACTATTAAAATCATACACAGTTTCCTTACGGGTCGTAGATTCTACGTTCGTGTAGGAACATCTACTTCACCGGTCTTTGAAACTCAAGCAGGAGTAGCGCAAGGCACAAAACTTGGTCCGCCCCTATTCAATTTCCATACCCATGACCAACCACGAAATTGTGAGAAAACAACAACACTGCTATTCGCGGATGACTCAGTCACGTATTCTTCTTCCAGAACGCCCTCTGTAGCTCTCCGCAATGTTGAGGAACATATCCTTAAACTCTGGGACTACTATCGAAAATGGGGAATTAAAATAAACACGACCAAAACTGAACTTATCTGCTTCAGGACTGCCTCATACAATGGTTCAGCCACCAAGTGCAAAAACCTTGCCTTGACCATGCCAGATAACTCGATCATTCGACCAAAACAAAAAGTCAAATACCTAGGAATTCACTTCGAAGAAAGATTCAGGTTCAATTCCCATGCGACAGCCACTCTAAAAAAGGCCAACCATGCGCTATCCCTAATCCTCCCACTGATGAGAATAAGGAACGGTTTGGATACAAGAACCAAACTCTTGCTATACAAGCAACTAATCCGTCCCATCGTGACATATTGTTTCCCAATATGGTTCACGATAAGTCCAAGCCTAATGAAGAAAATTCAAATCTTCGAGCGAAAAGCACTTCGTTACTGCACAGGTCTGCACCGAAATCCAGAAACCCGTCACTTCTATAGTAATGAAATACTATACGGCACGGCAAACATGCCACCTATAGAAAAGTATCTATGCGTAATGTCCTCGAAGATGCTACGCAAAATCCCTTCCCACTCCAACAATATTATTAATATAATTACAGGTAGCCCATGTATTGAAAATCGCTATCTCAATGTCCCTTCCATGATGGACCCGGGGTATAGAATAGCAAATGAAGAAGGATTCATAGACGACTTTGACAAGAGTAAGCAGAATCACCCCAACTATCACCGGGGATGACACCAAGGAACTAGAAGCATTCTCGCCATCATCAACATAATCATCATCATCATCATCATCATCATCATCATCATCATCATCATCATCATCATCATCATCATCATCATCATCTTAAACATCATCATCATCATAGACCGTCGGCGCTGCTCACGCACGGCGTTTAATTAAGACAGTATATACGTATATATACACAAAACAAATTTAATTTCTAGAAAAAATGTAATTATTTTAAGCCTTTAGGCCAACGCAGAGCCCTATGCGCTCGCAGAAATGTATTTAAACTAGTTATAAGTCAAAAATTATTGGAAAAAAAATTGTACATCAAAAATATATCTGAGCAATAAAGATTAAATTGTAAAAAATTGTAAATGTGTCCCTTCGTCGGCGATGACATCATTTGCCAAATTATCGTCATTGAACATGGTAAAACCAGAGTTCTCCGATCGCCAGTTCTCAATATCATTTTGAAGGTCGGAGTTTTGTACTAGGACGCGATTTTCCAAGACGTGGTTCGGGCGAGTGCTAACATTCACCTTATACACATCCTGAATGCGAATTAATTGAAGCTCGGTAATTCTGCTGAATTAATTGCTGTAGGTTTTTAAGTTGTGACTTCAGTATCCTAACCTCCGAGTTTTGTGGGTCAGTAAAACGTCTGTACAGTAGTTTGAGCCTTGTCAGTAGCCTACTCTTTTGTCGGTGAAGAGCGTCGATCGTAGAGTTGCGGTAAATGTTAACATTGTCAGTAAGTTCGTACTTAGGAATTGTTCTGTCCATTGTTTGTTTTATCGTGTCGTCCATCCGTTTGAGGTAACCTTTAATCTCCTCTTTCGACAGATTCCTATTAGATGGTGGGTTGAGCGAGTTAGAGGAGAGTGCTCTTGTCATTGTTCGGGAGAAGCGTGTCCACCGCGTCCTACTATAGTTGTAAGAGTGCGTTTGAACATACTCCTCCAGTTCCGCAATTTCGTTGGGAATCGTAACTACGGCACTAAATCCGCAATGGTCGCTGTCATACATGAATGTGTGAAGACAGTTTATTGTTCGTCGGTCCATGTCAGTCAGCTGTATCCGTTCGTCAAACAGCATAAGATCTAAGTAAGAGCCTGATCTGGGATAAGACGGACTATCCGTCGCGTTTAAATCGAGTCGATACTCGACACTATTCTGACCCCACCAATTGAATAGTAGGTTCCCTCTAGTGTTTGGTGAATGATTTCTCCAATTGCTATGTTTGGCGTTTAGATCTCCGGCCATGAGGTAATAATTCTCCTCCGAACCCAGACGTAAGTACTGAAAAAGTGTCTCGAGCTCCGAGATAAAACAGGTTTGTTGAGTAGCTTCAGTTGCATAGGCTGCGATCATATACAGCCTCTTCCCACTACGGAGGGGGATGCATATGATGCAAGCCTCTAGCACCTGTAATCTACGCACTTCACCACTATACATAATCTTATAACGCAGATTTTTTCTTACAAATATAGCGACGCCACCAGCTCCGTTGGAGTTGGGTCTGTCTCTTCTTATAATGCTATACTTATTGTGCCTCAACTTGTGGCTCTGAGAAAGCTTAGTTCCGCTAACCAAAAGAACATCGGGGCTTCGGTCTTGTAACAACTTGAAGAATACAGTTCTTCGTTCGATATTTATTAGCGAATTTACATTCACTGAAAGGATCTTTAAGGGTTTTTCCACCAGCGAACACATTACGACTGGAGGCGCGTTAGACTCGGCAACAGAGTGTAGATACGATCTACGCGTGTCGCCTGTTCCTGTATTTGCTGTTGCAGCTGACTAATTTGCCCCTGAATAGAAAGCAAAATAGCCAGCAGATCAGCATCACCACTAGGTGCTCCAGGTCGTGAGGCCTGAGGAGCAACCTTTGGTGCTTGTTGTGCCGTAGTCCTCTGACCGGCCGCCATTTGGGCATAGGTCACATTGGGAGTTACGGCTGGTGTTATTGGAACTGGCGGGCGTTTCACCTCCACCTTCTGTTGACGAGCCAGATTTATTTTCCTAGCGTATTGGTACCTAGAACAACCCCGATAATTTGCGGTGTATCCCGAGTTACCACAAAGAATACACTTCAGAGACGTGGTATCATCAGTCCTATTCTTACCTAGAGGACATTCCTCTGCACTGTGGGTCAATGCACACTTAACGCACCGAAACTGCATTTGACAGTTCGCAGCGGCGTGCCCGAACCTCTGACAGCGAACACATTGTAAAATGTTATCGCTGCGGTTTAATTTTTCCCAAGTAATGTATTGGTAATCTAGGACTTTAATTTTCCTTAGACTATCTAATTTGCTATCGGGACTCAGCTGGACTAGGAAGTACGGTAATTTCCGATTCTCCCTTTTGGCCTTTGCTGTGGTGAATGGCTTGACCCCTACGAATTTCAGATCGTCGCATTCATTCGCTTTAAGCTCCTGAAGGAGCTCCTCAGGATCGGTGGACGTATCTAGACCTCGAAGAAGCATTGTCTGCAACCTCTCGCTTTTGGGGGTAAACGAGTAGAACTCGGTCGTGGTCTTTTCTAATAAATTTTTAATTGTTTTGTGGCCTTCCACTGTAAAGCAGTGGATCGCATGCCTGTCCTTACTTAATCGTTTAATTATAAAGTTTTCGCCAATGGCCGACTTACACAGTTTGATGGTGTCCTGGAGCTCCATCTTGTAGGTGTTGATATGCGGCACCTTAGGCCTCGATTTCGTCTGCTGTTGCTGTTGTTTTTGCTGCTGCTGATGTTGTTTTTGCTGCTGCGACTGTTGCTTTTGCTCCTTTTGTTGCTGCTTTAGCAACTCTGATTTTTGCTGTTGATTTGGCAGCTTTACTGGTTGTTGTTGCTTGGGCATCTGTAGTTGTTTTTGTTGTTTTACTTGTGCCGGATTTTGGATCTTGCTTGCCAACTGTTGTTCCAGCACATTTTTATTTGCGCCTTCGATGGCAGCCTGTCGCTCTTTTTGGCGCGGAGCTACTTGCTTTGCCTTTAAGGCCTTCACCATTGCCTCCAGCTGGCAAATTTCATCGTCTTCATCGTCCGTTTCGGATGCCGCCAAAGACAGAAACGAATTACTGTCTCCGGTGTAGCGGCCCTCCCCGCCGTCGGAGACGTATGGGTAATCGTCACGATCGCCTGATGTTGTTGCTGTTGTAGCTGCTGTGATAGCTGCTGCTGCGTTTGTTGCTGCCGTTATCGTTGCTGTTGGCGCCCGTTCCCCTGCTTCAGTCGGCAGCTTTTCTACCGAAGCCGATAGGGACGGGCGCTTCACGAGGTTTGGAGTCGGTTTTGGAAACCTCCTCCTCCTCTTACCGCTCTCCTTCTCTAAGGTCGACGTACTTGCTTTTGGGTCAGGCGATGCCCTCCCCGTTACTCCTCGTGGTTCGAGTGGGGACTGTTGTCGCCCACTCATTCTACCGCAATTTGCGTTTATTTATATATATATTTTTTTATTTTAAAGAAAAAATATTTTTTTTTTTTTTTTATGTTTCCCCGCTGAGACTCGAACCACGGACTCTAGTTCAAGAAGCCCGCAACGCAACCACTGCACCGGCTGGTTAATTATCGGGTCAGTGGCGAATAAACTATTTGAGCTAAACTGACGCTGGTTTTCACTATTTAAAGTCCAACACGTCTTTATCCCACAAAGGTTTGTGAACGACTGATGTGTTTGCTATCCTGATTGGTGAATTCTTTTTCTAAAAAAGTACCGTCGTTATATCAAATTCATCCTGAATTTCTCTTGACAAGCCAGAACTTCTATACGATTCACTTATAGTCCAATTTTCGTGCCAACCTGTCTCTCTGTCACGGCACGCTGTGAAAAACTGTTTTTTGTTTTCCAAAAATAAAAACTGTATTTTTAATAACAGGCTAAGAAAATTAATAAATTTCACTATAATGAACAGTTGTGAGCGCCTGTCGAATTCGAGGAATGATCGCAACTGACCCTCCAGCGGAATATTTGGTAATGCATTATAAAGTTGATTTGGCGACCTTTCTTTAAAGCCATAAAATTCAAACTAATAACTTACGAGAACTGATTTGGCAGCAAAGACCAAACGACAAGGGTGCCTAATACATTTGGCCAAGGCTGTATATATCAGGTTGGTAACTAAGTAATTGCGTAATTTTTTTTAGAAAATAACAACCTGATATATAGTACCATCCGGAGCTGTAGCCTCATTGATGTAAGTGAGTGGTGGAAAGGCTATCGATGACGTTTGGGCTTGGCATTCGACATAATATAAAGTAGCTGTTACACCACAGATTGGAATGAATTCATTCAAGGATTTAAGACGACCAGCGTTAAAAGGTGTTGGTCAGGCGAGACTAAGACCGACATCACATGTAACTTGCTTATGTTTGACCACATTGCTATTGTCCATGCTGACGGACTTCAAAACTCTCGGGTGCATGATAAGAAGTGGGTACAGAAACTTAAGATGTTTTCATATCTTGAAACATATCTATTTACGAGAAAGCTGACGACACTGAAACACAGGAAGCAGAAACCACCAGAGAGCTTACGCTTACGCGATGGGGAAAAGTTAAAGGTACGTTAACCAGTCACCTTCTAGCTGGACTAACTACATGCACCCCACATAGACATTTCCAGAAACTCTGGAGTAAATAGAGTTGGCTCTTCGATTAAGCTTATCTTCTGCAGCTTCTGAAATTCATACATATATCTGATTCGAGCCACAACTATCGTAAAAATCCTTTTCCATCAGCCCTTTTTACGTTTAAAAGACTTTTACGCATAGAATAGTTATTTAAACCGAAAAAAGAACCAGACAATTTTTAGAAGATGAGTACCTTCAATGCTTAAGCTGAAACTCAAGTTATAAAATGTTTATTGGGAATTCTATATGTTGATCCAAAATTCGTTAAAAAATTATTTCCCCGGAAGGCATTGGGTTCACAAAAACATCTCCAGTAAGCATATGGTTGCACTTGCCAAAACCTTAATTGTATGATCCTTAAAATTTCTACCTTTCACTTTAGTTGAACCTTACGCATTCGTTTTTTCTTCCAAGAATACTCAACTTATTGGTTTATCTCTTGTACGGGGTCCACTTAGATGAAAAGCATTCATCCTTGCGAGAAACATCGTTATCCCAACCTTATGTCCAGTCTTTATATACGAAATCAAAATAATGGCACTCCTAACGAAGATGGATGAGGCTAACTTTTGATGTATCAGTCTATGAATGGTAATGTTGTAAACTAATGAAGTCCTTGTTACTACTGCCCAAAACCGAAAATAAGGGCAACTCAAAAGAAAAATTTATTTCCCAAGAATCATTTATCGAATCCTTGAAAACATCCTACACCGTATCCGGCACAGCATATATAGATATCCATTTAAGAGAATCTTTGTTTGCGGTTACATATTTATCACTCTGACGTGTTTGACGCTCCTGGCGATTCATCATCAATCACATATAAGCACTGAATAATGAGAATGCATCGGGAAAGTTTATCAGCCAGTGTCATGCCAGTCAACACCAGGACTCCAACCGCAGGCATCACCCAACCGGTCGTCGCGTCATTGTTGACGTCCCCATATGGCATTGGTCAATTTGTGCGCGCATCATCTGATCCTGTCAAGGGATAGTTTATTATTTCGCCTGTTAGCTTATTAGGACAAAATATTTTGGCCATGGGGAAGGTTTATTCACTCATTTGTTCTTATTTTTTTAAAGCTGAGTTCTGCCATCTTTGTATTTAGTCAAGCTCAGACCAGGACATAGTGTTGTCCTTTGTTATTGCATTAAGCAAAAATGTGTGCCCTGTAATGTAATATGGCGCACATAATAAATCATTTCAAAGTGCTTTGGTTGTGTCCTGTTTTTCTTTCTGTTATTTTTTTTGGGGGTTTTTTATTTTTTGGTCCTTGCTATCCCTTTATTTTTTGCCATTTCGTTCCATGGGATATGGTGTAGAAGAAAAAGGAGCCATTAGCTCATCGCTTGTAGAGCGAAAAGTTACTCCTTTGACCTCGGGGCAAGGCAAGGATCATCTCCATTGTTTTTTCTTTATCGTTCTCCGACTGTTCTCATTTTAAAGGATACAACACAGCAAGGAATTAACTAAATGCATTGTAATTAAAAGGTCGTCCATTTTGGACTTTTTCCTTGCCCGAAGCTTTTACAATTTACTTACTCCCGAGAAGTGTTAATCTATAACATAAAAAAAAAAACCAAGGAACTTAAAAATAATACAATGGAGAAATTTGCAAGGATAAACTTAACAAAAGGTGGTCATTCCATTGTCTAGTGTCATGTCGGAGCTGTGTTAAAATATTAAATAAGAGCTTTAGGTTTTCTAGGAATAAGTGCATGAGTAGTTTGAGACTTAAAACTTAAATACTGGTACGGTTTTGTTGGTTTTCAATTTCATGAGACAAGGATGTCAGTTTTTATAGTACGCATATAGAACGTCAGAAGGATTTCCTTATTTCAACTGGAAAATTATTCTAAGGAACTGCTTTGAAAGTTTAGTCATATTTATTTTTGACTTGATAACGCTTTTGAGACGATTTTCTAAAAAAAAGTCGAGCACAATCACCTTATCCAAGGAAAGTGCCAAACAAATCGGTCGTATGATATGTTCTGAAAATACTTACGCCGAGAGATAAGAAAAGCTCGAAAAAAAGCAACTACGTGACTTGGTAGAGAAGTCTATTGAAGACTTTATGAACCGCGCGATAGGGTCTTTCCTTGAGAGTTTGCCAGCGAAAAAAAAGATTGCAATTATTTGTTTTGGAAATCTGTAAAACGCACCAAAAGGATATACTACTGTGTCCAAAAAATAAGGTGACATATGAATTTAAACTGCGCGCGTCGAAGGATTTGGAAATTTTTCTTTCTTTTTAGGTTGGTAGTACTGTCAGTGACATCTATGTGAAATTTCATGTCAAAATATATTCATAGTGTTTGAGATACGCGTCGTTTTGTGAGCTGCTAAAAGTGAGTTTTTCGTTTTTTGCGATGTCGAAATTTACTGAGCAAAGAATTTGCATTAAATTTTGTTTGCGGAATCAATTTTCTGCTGCGGATACGTTGAGGATGGTGCAGAAAGCCTTTGATGATGAGGCTTTGTCTAAAAAAAATGTTTACAAGTGGTATAGTGATTTCCAAGCCGGCCGTGAACGTGTCGAAGACGAAGAGCGTTCTGGGCGACCATCAACCTCAACCGATGAAGCTCACGTCCAACAAATCAAAGATTTGGTGTTGAAAAATCATCGATTAACGATTAGAGACCTTGCTGATGAAGTTGGCTTATCGAAAGGCTCAGTCAATACCATTTTGAAGGATGCTCTGGGCCTCAAGCGCGTCAAATCTCGACTGGTACCGAAAACATTGAATTTTTTGGAAAAAAGGCGTCGCGTTGAAGTGTGTGAAACAATGCTTCCCGACTACCAGGATGTCATGAAACGCATTATAACTGGCGATGGAACTTGGATCTATGCTTATGACCCCGAAACAACCGATCAATCGAGCGAATATCGTGCCAAAGGAGAGCCGAGACCAAAAAAAACGCGCCAAAGTCGCGCAAAAATCAAGTTCATGTTGACTGTTTTCTTCGATTATCGTGGTGTTGTGCTTTATGAATTCCTTCCAACCGGCCAAACAGTCAACAAGGAATATTATTTGAACGTTATGCGTCATTTGCGTAACGCTATCCGCCTAAAAAGGCCGGAATTGTGGAGAGACAATTCTTGGTTTTTACACCACGATAATGCACCATCCCATACCGCACTCATAATTCGTGATCATTTCGCCAAAAACTCAACCCATATCGTTCCGCAACCACCGTATTCACCTGATCTGGCGCCGTGCGACTTCTGGCTGTTCAACAAGCTCAAAAGACCGCTCCGGGGACACCGTTTTGATACGATAGAGGAGATTCAAGCCGCATAGAAGACGGAACTGAAGGCCATCCCGGAAAGTGACTACAACCAGTATTTCAAAGATTAGAAAATCCGTTGGCATAAGTGCATTGCATCGGGAGGGGATTACTTTGAAGGGGATGAAATTGATTTGGAAGAATTTTCAAAATAAATGCAATGTCACCTTATTTTTTGGACACAGTAGTAAATAAATACAAACAAAAAGCGGATATTTTTGTTGGCCATCGAGAAGTGACATTAAAATCGAAGACTGAAAAAAGCTAAGAAAGATTCAGGTTATTATCTAATTATCGGGGTAGTTCTGAAAGTCAACTTGAACAGCACTTATCGAACTTCTTTATTAAAATATTAAAAAAATATATTGAAACTCGAAACATACTGGATCTTTCATGGGAAAGAAAACTGTCAAATGTTTTATTTTCGTGAAAGCAAAATTGCTTGATGAGCTATAGCGTAGTTGCAGTATCAAACATATTTAAAACTGTTTCCCATCCAGTTTAACCGCGAGGAAGGCAACATTTTGTCGCGTTCCTTGGAAATTTCAAACTTAGTGCCCTTGCCCTTTGGCAGTCTGATGAAGGCTTTGTTTCACATGGTCCTGGAAGGAACCTGTTGCCTGTCGCGGTAGACGATGGTTCCTACATGACTTAAATTCGTACCCAGAGTAATCATGCACAAGTTTCCTGCATCAAATTAGTTCTAGTCGGTAATCTTGCCAGTTGCGATATCAACCCCGACAATACCGTGAGTTTCATCAATGCAACGGGGTAATGAGTGGTCCTGGTGTTTCACACGCAATTGGACTCCGTGTCCAGCTGAGTATTGCGAGCCTTGCAAAGCTTATACTTGACTTCCTTGGAAGTCATGCGATAAATGGTAAAACGCCCCTAGACATCGTATACCAGAAGGAAGTATTTCTCAGTTTTCTCAATGATGATGACATCCAGCCGGAAGTGTTGGGTACGTGCATACTTTGATAGAACTCGCTTTTACTTACCTCGGAAACCTTAACCTATGTGGGTCGATTAAAAGTCGACATCTTTGTCGAAAACGGAATGACTACTTTCACTTTTTTCAGATCTCCGCGATTCACGATAGCTTGATCCTTGAACCGGAAATTGAGTCTTCCTGGAGCCTTGTTATAATCCCTCAATGTCGCCCAATGTGGCGGATCAATTGTCGACGGTTTTTTCAGTTCCGGCCTAGAGCCAAATTATTGTTCATTGACATTGAGGTCACAGTTATACTTTGTCATTTAATCCTCCTCCTGCTGCTCTTCACAGACGGTATTACATATCTAGCATTTATAAAAAGAAAGAAGAGCTAGTAAGTTTAGTAAGTTGACCTTAACCCTCCTTAACGTTTGCACATTCTCAGTTTGGCCATCTATGGATAGCCTGGTAGCAGTATGGAGCTATTTTTGTATGCTCAACTTTTATCAACTTTTATATGGTATCTATTCATACAAGGCCTGAACCTTGTACCACGAACTTCCTCATCAACTTGAATAGGAAAGACTGCAGAACAATAGTCAAGCTAATTACAATGTATTATAACAAATGTTTCCATCATAAGAGTGCGATTAGCCGTTATCTGTCGACTTTTCGTGTCGGCTGTACTCTTCGGCCACTCCACCAAAGAACTTTTCTTTACCTACTATAGCACGGAAAAGGGCCCCAGGAGTTCCTGCTTCAGGCAGGATCCGTAGTTTTGTTCCAGACATTCGTAGAAATCATCTTTTGTAGAGTCTTTAGCTTCGCCGGTCGTAGGATTATCTGTCGTAACGGATCACAGCAAGTCAAATGCTTATCGGCTTGAAATCGACGTCCTTCATTCTCAGACTTTTCTGCACGACTTCGGCTTTGTTTCTCTATATGCTTGAGGATCTCGTATATTGTTATAATTTTTGGTTCCGTGTCGTCTTGGTCTAAGAGATCTTATTGTATGTTTAAATTGGTTGGTCTTTTGACTAAACGTAAATCCTCCCTCCATCTTCCGTTGCATCAAGAGCTTTTAAATTCGGAGCACTTTGATACAAGAGGATACGAATCTGGCCTGAGAAGTATGTGCATACCAAAAAAGTTACTCCATATAAATTTTATTGTAATACGACGCGGTTAAGTTTCCCCACACTCCACTTTCTTAACGTCATAAATCTATACCTATCTTTCACTGGAATATAACAAACAGGATATTGGTCAATAATAATAATGAAAACAAGCAATTCAATCAAAGTTCCATATAAATAGCCTCTGACGTATTATGAACCAGATAATTGCGGCTTAGCGTCAAATCTGTCAAATAAATCCACCGATTGCTGCCCACGATAAACTCGTATCTGACACATGACATTTAGTCAAAAACTTTTACCCGCCACCAAAGCTCACCTTCATCTGTCATAACTTTCCTCATTAAACACTCTTAAGTGGGACTTAATTCATGCCTGATTGTCAAAGATGAAATCGGTCTTGGACACCGATTTTGGTAATTGCCAATCAATTGGAAGGACATCCGCAAGCTCCTTGGATTCAGGGGAGAGTAAGAGAAAGGAAAAAAAAATTACTTTTCTTCACCTAATTTTCCAAGAAAAAACAAAAATAAAAAGGAATCCAATTTCTGCAATTTCTTTACGATTGACCACCGTATCCTGAATCCTTAACCAACCCCAAACCAGCATTAATCAGTAAATGGAAAGCCAACTGCGAAACATGGTTCTTTGTCTGTCTTTCTAACTAATGAACGAGTGAATATTGAGGACGAATAGTTGATAGCATCACCTACATACATAAATGTTTTCAAGAAGGAAGGACCACACTCATCGTATGCTATTATCGAAAAAGCGTTCGTCCAAAAATCGACAATTGGCAGCCGCCCACTGGTCACGCCTTCATCTGAACTGGCAACCGAAAATCCTCACAATGCATGTCAACAAAACAAGGTTGTTTTGTTTGGTAAACTTTTGACTTGGTTCTTCCGTGCGACCAACAAAAAACCAAAAATAAGAGAACACCAAACGAACCAAAATAAAGGAGTAAGGCAAAGTTAGGATAAGCGGGATACCGGCATTATCATTTTTCCTCTTTTCTTTGAAATATTTATTGGATGTTTAATCCACCATGGCATTGTCCTGCGAATAACACTATGCTAAAAGGACATGTCATTTGGATCCAGAGAGAGTATACAGGCAGGCGCACCGGCACACACAGGTGACTTTAAATGCTCAAACAAATCACAGAGCCAAACACAACCATGGATAGACAGAGTTTAGATTTTGCTTCACAGGATATAACCATGCAACACAGTCACAGTCGAAGGGGGTATGTGGGATTCACGAACACACGCGCCAGCTTGCTCTGGCTCTATGTTGAAAAGTTAGATGGTTTGAAAACGAATGCCGGAAGGGAATTGATTGGATTCCCCCAAAGGAATCGAATTTCATTGAACTTATTTAATTTTTCGTCCTTTATTTAGTTTTTTTTCTTTATTTTTGTCTCTTTCCTTTGATTTCTTTTGTTGGGTTTTGTCTTTATTTTTGGCATTGTGTTTAGCGTCAGGACTCACCGAAGGATTCATTGTTGTGATGAATTTGCTATTTTCTCCATGGATGCAGAGGAAGTTTTCTTTTTTTTTATCCTTGTGTTTTTTGAAGGGGTGACTGTATATCCACATATACTTGTACACGCTCTGCTTTGGGGACATCTCTATCGATATCAGTGAGAGATAGGAGGAAGCATTGGTTTATATTTCAAGGGTCTGTCCCTTGACACAACAGCATGTCTGGATCTGGTAGTGTCCTCGATTCGCTGCTCTCTCGTCCTTTTAATGTGTGATAAGGGTATGAATATAGGAAGGAAGAGATAGGACCTCTTGACCACTGACAGTAACTCTCTGTGATTGCACTTGGAAAAACAAAACAAAAGAAAATAAAAAAAAAGGATCTCCATTGCGAAAGGATAAATTTCCACAAAGATTGAGCTCAGACAATTGAAAGGACACTGTCGATACATTACGGAATTGGCTAACCCTAAGTCGATTGTTTGCCTCTGATGAGAGATTGGGATACACCATCCACCAGACGTTCTTCGTCCTTCTACTTAGCTGCTTGCTTGAGAGAGGTCCTTAGTTCTACGTCTGTATAATATGGTGAGTTAATTAAATCAACATTGAATAACACATCCACCGAGGACAAACATGTTGGCTTGCTAAAAACTAGAATCGAGTGGGTTGGTCGCGGTGAATCGCAACCACATATCGGATCCCTGGAATGAGCTCTGATCCTGTATCCACAATTGGGTTATGTGGTTCGCCTTTTTCGTTTTTTTATATCCTGCAAGGACTTTTGCTACACATTTAAACGATTTTTTTGTTTGCAAACAATGGAGTGATATAATTGGGTATTCTCTTTCTATTTTTTTCCTTCATTGTTTTTCGGACGATACGAGTCCTTCCGCTCGCACACGTTTTTCGGTGGAATGCTTGTTCGAATGATGGTTTTTTTTTGTATTTGCTTGATTGTAGTTAGACAATGATTCGGAATGAAATCAATTGAATGAGAAGATAAAATTGATTTAAAATGACAGAACAATAAACTGATAAAATATTTATAAAATAATCGAACTGTAAACTGCCGGAAAATAAAATTAAACGATGACTGGCAGGGATGTCATTTGAAAGAACGAGACGTTATCTTTTCGTACAAATGCCAAAATTAGCAAAAGACAAAAAAATAAAAGTACGAGATGTTTGTTTGTTATGTTTAGACGTTTCGGCCTTCCATGATGAACAAAATTGAAGTTCAAGTTCCGAACATTTTTAAGTCGTTTGTAATTTTCGAAAACATAGTTTCAGTAAGAATAGAGTGCGCCGTCTAAATGTGATCAATTGAACTATTGACCGTCTTTGTCAGCTTTTAACAAATCAACGTCATCGACTCGAGTTGAAAACATCAATAATCCACATAGAACTGAAAGAACTGAGCTAACATAGAGCCAACGACTCTCAAATGAGCCCATCACCAACTTCAGCAATATGAAGTAACAATGTCGCGCTTTAATTCAGTTAGCAGCCGGGATTTACTTGTCATGAGAACCGCCCACAAGAGGAAGGTGTGCGTACATAAGAAACAGTTGACAAATGAGGCGCATAAAAAGACGCTGCAAGGAAGCACTTGAGCAGCCAGGAAATGCACAGAGCTTAACGAGGAGAAGAGAAGAAATACTGCGAAGAAAGAAAAGAGTTTAAATTTTTAAACAGCTTGAGGATAGAAAATATGCTAGGAACAGAAACATAACACGTTTTTTTTTAAACAAAAGCCAAAAGCCTTATTATATCCGTCAAGTACGTCGTTGGTTCCGTCAAGTGCGCGTGGTTCTTCATCCGTTCTCGAGTTCTATCTTACCAATATATGTTCCTGATTCACTATCCCAACCTTTTCTTCACAACAAAATGAGCTCTGATCATAATCCTGTTGTGATCATTGTCAGCTTTTCAAATCTTACAAACAAAAATAGTTCCGTATCTTTAAGATTTCAAAAATGCCAAAGTAAATTTTTAGTCAATTGAGTCATGTGTACCAACATATTGAAATCTTTTGAGATCTCTCGTTCCCTTATTAAGCTTATTCAGAGTTTACTAGACAAAAGATGCACTCGTCTCTGACTTGAAATAATGTAACGCAGGTGTACCTAAAGGCGCAGTATTCAGCCCTATTCTTTATTATATTTACACGTCAGATTTTCCACAGCTACCACCATGTGAGTCAGCCATGCATGCTGATGCCACGGCAATATTTTCATCACATGAATTTAGTTCTCACATTGAGACCAATCTTCAAAATGCAATTGAAATATTGAACCAATATTCCAACAAGTGGATAATAAAACTTAATGCTGAAAAAATGCAAGGATTTTTTATTTTAACTTATATAGAAAAATAAAAACATGCTTCCTTAGAAGCAAATAAGTTATCCTATATGGTGTGAATTTGAACTGGGGCAAGACCGCAAAATGTTAAGGAATGCAACTTGACGTAAAATGAACTTTCAACCATCTTATAAACAACGTGCAAACAAAAATGAACATAGCCTTAAAATAACTTTATCCATTTATAAATAAAAAATCGCTGTTAAATGAGGTAAATAAAATAATCATTTTTAAAGTTGTATCTTAAACAATACCTATTTAAAGGTGCCAAGTGTGGTGTAATTGGCATGACTTGCACAAGAAGAACGGTGTTTGGGGCCACAAAACTGCAATGTTCGATCTTACTGTCAAAAAGGCAATCGAATTGTAACAACTTTTGAGGCATATCACAGCTTGACGTCGTCTATCCAAAGTTTTGTGTGAATGTCTGTAATTTTGTTGCACAACACAACCAATCAGTATGGCTTTCAGCACGGCAGAACGAGAAAAGACCCAAATGTTTATACTACGTCAAATCTTTGAGAAGACAATACTGCTCTCATCGACTTGTTTTCTATAACTTTAAAGTAACTCAAAATAAAATTTAAACTTTCTTAATGACGATTATCAATCATAAATGTTTTTTGCTATCCTATTCTTGACCTTAGAATTCGCCTTTTAGTCAAATGCTAAAGGATTTTACTCTTCGTAATTCTGCATAAGCCGGGCAGATTATTTCTGGGCAAAGTAGAAAAACAAAATATGTCCACATTTCTATCTTCTTAAATCAGGCCGTTTAAATTGAACTGGAAGAAGTCCTCTTGTATGTTGAAGTCCTTTAAACAAACTGTTTCATAATGGGTTCAGATAACTAACAATACCCTTCCAAATAAGCTTATCATAAAGTCATACAATCAAATAAGGTTGGCCCAAATAAAAAACCTCATTATTTCCTTGATCCAACGTCGAGCCACACAAGACATCTCTTTAACCAGAGCAGGATCTGTAAATGAACAACAATAATCCTGGCGTAACAGCTCTTAAGGAAGACAGGGCGGATGTTAGCCCAACAGTTTATTTGTAAGTCTGAATCACCTCAGAGGCTTTATCATGGCAGGAATTGTATTCTCAACCCGAAAGCTTAAGCGCAGCATGATCATGAACAGCATTGTCTATATTTTTTTCAAATTTAAGATACTGATCTAGCCAGATCCAAAGACCGCATTCAAGATGATTGCTTTAAAACTTTCAATCGTCGTAACAAAGCTGAATCCTGTCGAAATCACATTTCTACAGTAGTACAAAAACCTATGTCTTTGGACCTACACTGCGATTTAATCGTTTGTGTTCGCTGTAATACTGTTAAGACAACGTACAACTTCGCTCTCGAAAATAGTGATCAATAACCACAGCAGGGAACAGACCGGATGTTCAGCGACTTATTAAAGAGAGTAGCCATAGAAAATCTTAACTACCATTACTTTATAAAGTCCTGAACTATGCCCCGATGGGCTTTATTTTAAGTCCAATTCTTATAGCTGATAGATCTGTTGGTGCTTTAAGAATTTGCGCCTGAATTTTGAGCAAATGTTTCCAGAGTTATTTTGAAAAAAATCGCATTAGAGCACCCCGAAGTGCAGTTATATTGATTCTTACCATGGCTGTAATGTTGTAGCGCTCCGATGAGTGAAGATTTGTTGATATGAAGACTGAGTGCCACCCCTACGCCTTCCTGTATATGTAGAGCTTTGAAAATTCAGCTTACTATGATAAGAAGTTTGTCTTGCAATTATAACCCGTTTTCAGAGATTTTGCTCCCTTAAGTGATCTTCGCCTCGCAATTTCCAAGTACGAGGAACAGATCAGTAAATCTTTCGGTGATAGTAGCACCATTTTCTTTATGCATGTATCTTCTATAGTCTTAGTCAGCATTTCATCACGAATAGGTTAGTGAACGCCATAGTATGTTTATCTTTTTTTTCAATTTTATAATTATCCTCTTTAAAGGAAAAACATTTCACGTGCAGATCGGAAGGTATCTTCCCTTTTTCGTAAGCATGGATCGTCATTGATATCAAAAACTTGTTGTTTTTCAAGGCGTTTTATGGATAGTGCTATTTATTAACTTTCGGAGCGATTGGTGAGCCCCAGTACGCCGCGGCATGACGTTTTCGGCATGAACTTATTTTGAAAATTACTAGCCAGCGCACTTCAAGATCTGGTCAGTGCAAGTTTGAAAATCAAAATGAATAAGCTATTTAGTGGGTACTAAGATGCGTTTGTGCGCAAGCCTTAGCACCTGTCTTTTAAATGGATCTATTGAAAGGTCTCAAGTTCGCTTTGCTGCAAAGAAACAATACTTACAACAGAGCGGTTTCGCTATCAGCCAAAAAAACACAAAAACTACTCCCACACATATGTCCTCTAATGATGAACAAAATACTGCGAACTGAGCGAGTGCAATTGAGTTTACATGAAATTGTCTGACTATGATTGTTTTCAACAAGGCGGAAGTCAGTTACGAATTTGACAACGAGAAAAAGACAAAATATATGCTCTTAACTAGAAAAAGATCGGTCGAAGATCAGAAGACAGATACTACGAGGTAGTAGAGAAGTTCAACTACCTCGGAACTAATATGTACTCGACAAACTACACCACAGTGGAGTTCCGACGAAGAATCAGCCCAGGCAATCGTAGCTACTTTGGTAAGTCAAAATAACTAGCATCCAAAATTCTAAACACGAAGAACAAAACTCTGCTCTACAAAACACTATTTTTGACAGTCCTGGTTTATCGAGTCCAATGCTGTACGATAAACAAATCAGCTGAGCAGATATTGGGATCCTTCGAAAGAAAAATTCGTTCTTCGTTGGATATTTTGTCCTATCTGCGAGGCAGGCGAATGGAGCAGTAGGCAACTTTAGGACCTGTCGAAAGATGTTATTACAGTCCGGAAGGTAAAAATCCGTGCGGAATGGACAATAAAGCTTTAGCCAAGAGAGTCAAGAATCCAAGCCACCATGTTCAACAAGACCAAACCTCCAGTTCAAGGATCAAGCAATCGCGGACACTTGAAAGCTTGCTAAAATCAAGTGGATGTCGCATGCTTAGGACCGTAAGGGCTGCATGGCAGCCCTGTCTGAGGTATCGCTGGCCTCCTAAGTAAAGTTAGTATTAAGACACCACCCATCGAGCTATCGAAAGCAAAATTCACCTACGTTTTGAACTAATACAACAATCCTTTAATCCTTTAAAATTTCATTTTCAGGGCAAGGGAAAAACTAACCTCCAGCCTAACGTAAACGGATGCGAAGAAATCCAAGATCTAGTGATATCTAAATTCCTCTCTTTGGCCACTCCCATCCAAATCTGCAATAAAATTTCTAAGCCTAGAAATATTTTGTCATTGCAACGATATCCTTTGCCGCAGCCGCATGCGGTGCCCAATAGAGTTTTCGGTTACCACATTCGTCATGCAATTTCGATTTTCAAAATCAAAACATTTATCAGAATTATTCTGGGAGCACACTCTGATTTATGTTGATGTGGCTTCCACTAATTTTACACATGACCGCAGATAAACATTCCCCAAAAGGCGCAACGACCCACATTCTAACACCCCAAATTTTCCAGAGCTCCGAGCTCTAAAATGCATTTGCGTGTGTATTTGTGTTTTGGTAACATTTAAATAAGACTCAAGCCCACTGCTAGCGTTGCCATTGCACCAAATAAATTTTATTTAAAATAATTTATCTTACTTTGGTTTTTAGGATGTACGAGCTGTGTTGTAGGTATTCGCTCGTGGATACATCCGGAGACGACGGGAGCAGGAAACGGGTGGCAAATGCATTAAATGCCATCGGGATTATGAGAGGACCGAGTTGAGTTTGAGTTCTCTTTTGTTGTGGACTCGCAGAAAAATTCATTGGAGCCATCTTGCCTTGCAAAATCTGTCCACATCCTGGCGTGGAATAGGGGAGGCTAAAGTTTTGATATCTCTGCATCTATGCGCTCGTTTAATTGCTCATCTAGACGAGTTTGCGGAGAAATTTCATTGCAGCAGTGTCATTTTCAACGTTGTTTCCGGTTGTTTCCTCTTCTGCCGTAACCGAAAATGCTCAGCCTCATTAGGAGATGCTTGTTTTCGTTTAGTTAGGTGGATGCGTCCTCCTGTATGCGAAGCACCTTTTTCGGTAGGTACGAGTGCATATATCCTCCAGGCAGGCATGTTGGATCCAGTGCATTGGTGTTAAATTTGAATTACATATGCCCGGGACAGTAGGGGCGCTGTGTGAAATTACGAAATACGAGAGTATTTCGAGGAGAAATGTTGTACGAGGACGAGTTGGAGTGCTCGTATGTTGTTCGTATCCTCAGACAATGTCAGGCCCACGTTTGATCATCTGCGCTTCGTTCTATGCGGTTCTAATCCTTATCCCTGCCTCTCTGTGTGTAAACAAGTTTATTTGAAGTACAGAACCAGAACGAGACGTGTGCGTTACACGTCATAAATTTTCGCAAGTACTCGTAGCTCGTAGTCCTGCGTAGAGTTCTTGTTTCTGAATTTGAATTCACGAATGCTGTTTCTGCTGTAATTTTCCGCTGGCACTGCAATGTCAGTATAAACAATTATTTGCCAATTAACGAGCGGAGTGAACCCATTTGACGGAACTGTCTTGTCGAGGAGGCCTTGTGTAGCTTTTCAGCATTGTCGGCAGTTCTTTTTGGACTTGACTGTGTTTTGCTTGTTGGAAAGGGCCAACAGCTATGAATCTTTTCAAGTTGTTTGCTAACTGAATTGTTTGGTGATTTGGAATCAGATGATGGGATGGACGAATGTTGAATTTGAAGAACTTTGAAGGGAAAGACGTGAAGTTCGCTGAGCCAAATGAAAATACAGATTCAAACAGAATAATGGGTTTTTTAACTCCAACTTTATAAGTGGGGCTTTGGTTAATATTATTGCAGTGCCCCTGATATATGGAGTAAAGTTTTCACCACAAGAAAGAAGAAGAAATTATCCTATTTTTTACCATATTTCGAGATTAAATTAAATTGAGGAAATCTTGTATTTTTCGCAAATAGCGGGGGTTTGATCTTTTGTTTAGAGTTGATCCATAGGATGGATTTTTGGGGCCGTGAAAAAATGCCGGATGTTCTTACTCAGATAATTGGAATCCGGGTCCTTACTCTCAGCAGCTGAAGCACTTCCCACTGAGCTAAGGGCGACTGTTTCTTAGCGCAGCCGCTCGTAGGTAAGCTAAGCGAAAGAAGTCGAAGAATTTTGAGTTCCAAAAGGGTGTCCTCGCTACACATTGCACCGCTTCCGATGGGCAAATGGCAGTCAGGCTGAGTATCACCTCAAAGGACTTCTGTATAATTTATCAGCTTGAAGACGTGTCTGAAACTATTGAATGCACTAAACCCAACTTAAACAATTCAAGGGCAGCTATACCGCATTTGTATAAGAACCTCTAAAGGATTAAAATCAGTTTCAAAAAGAATTTATGATGACTTTTAGGGTTACAAATTATAAGGATAGAAAAAAGTAGCCAAGTGAGCGTTTCGCGCCTCGCCTTTACATATGCACGAATAAGCCCAACAAAGTAAAAGCTCAATATCGGTTTCCTTGTAATGGCAATAAGAACAAGAACTTCCATATAGGAAATTAAAAAGAAGCAATGTATGCGCGTTGTCTTTTTGGATTAAATTAAGTTATGTCATTTAAAAATGAAGGTGCTTATTTTGTAAAGACAGCATAGCTGTACATCAGTTGCCGTAGTGTGAGTAGCTCTTACCTACAATATTACAATCCGTACAAATGTGTTCTCGAACCTTACCTTCCACAGATGAACAATATTTTTGGACCTCTTCCTTTTCGGATGGCTTTTGCTATCGAAAAGGTTTCCAAACCGTCCATCTACAAAAGATTCTGTGATAGAAGAATAATTAGAAAAGAAGGACCCTTTGTTGAAGAAGATCGTGGTTCCTCGGACGAGTATCTGCTTGAGTTTTTAAAACACCTTTAAAACTGTCGCACTCTGAAGCAGCTTGATGGACCAAAAGTGCACAAACTGTAATAAATAAACATGAGCATTCATTTTGCATTAAGAAGTCAATTGTGGAATTTCAGCGAAAATTCAGGTCTGCAGTTTACGATATTTTTTTATTTAAATCTAATTTTTTTTTAATTATTTGCTTGCTCTGCAAGAGGATATTTATACTCTTTTAATGCGTGTTGCACAGAACGAGCGGAAATATAAGGAGGAGAATGAAAGATTTTTGTAGTGGTTGAGAAACTCAGGTGTATTTGGTTTCAACTCTCTTCCGTGGGTGGAGCCCGAAACGGGACGGAGGATTTTGATATCGACCTTTTAGGTTCCCCCTAATTCGCAGGATTTTATTCGCCTAAGTTTACTTTTTGAAAGTTTGGAAGATTTAGCTTAAAACCCCGCTGTCAGCGTTATGCCTTCATAGCAGAGCAATCTACACACAACCTACAAACCACTATTTTGAAAACACGAATTAGGTATTAAGCCGATACAACAACCACTACAACAACTTCACCCATTAGTCAGACTACTATCGTTGGTCGACTAATCCAGTGATAGTGCCATTGATCCTAATGGCAAATGGTGAATGGACCAGATTCGATAATCTAGACCACTACTCTAGGAATCAAACCTGGAACCTATCAATTGAATCAATTGAAAGGCAGGCGCTCCACCGACTTCGCCACCCAGCTGTATTGATCAATCTTTTGATGGTATTTTCTCTCACCAATGTATTTTGATTCGAATAAGTTAATTATATATTTTTTGTATTGACTTAAACAAGCGAGTATTGATTCGGTTAAAAAAAAATATTAAGCTCGTAGACTTTTAGTTGGGAGTGGGGCGAAGTAGGGCTAGATACTAAACAGTTTACTAGAAGTTGCTCATTTCTCCCCCTTTTTGTAGTAAGTCAGCTTTCTTAAGGTAGTCCATCATTTCATTATTTATTAGATTTTTATCATTCTCTATGTACAGGTTTTCAAGGCAAGAATTGTGGAGTATAATGACGACAAATATGTCGAAAAAATTGATAATAAAATTAGGCAATCAAGAATTTATCTCTCAGTAGCCACGAAATGTCCCGGCGTTATTTTACTTTATTTTCAAATAAAGAATAAGCTTAAGAAATAAATTGCAAGCAGCACACGATTGTCATAAAAGATTTGAATCCAAAGATAAAATCTTTGCTTCAAAATTGTCATCATTTTCCTTGTTAGTTCTTCTCAACAAAGTGGCCGCCGAGAATAGGACTTTATTTAAATGTAATGAGCGTTTTACTCGTTAAAAAACTTTGGAACTGAGGACAAATGTGCTGTTATCCATGCTCACATATGCTACACAGATGTTTTTGAGGTCATCTAGATAAAAAGACAATTCGCCATGGGTCAAAAATATACCTAAAAAGTACCTCACCGAATAGTGCTTCTAAAAATTTTGCATCTTTTCAACAAATAAGGCAGATGTTTGAAGCTACGTTGACCAGGCATATGACATAAGAATAAATCGGTCACATAAAATTATAGAAGCGGCAAACCACCAATGATTTAGTTCAAATGAAATGAAGTTTTAAAAAATCTGAACCTTATTACAAATTGGAAATTCGACGGAAGCTTTGGGCATACCAAATATAGCAAAAATTCACGTCCATCATCATCACGATACAGCAGATCAATGACGTTTAAATTTCGTAACAACAAATTATAAAATAGTTAACTATATTTGTATAAAAAAAAAAAACTAAAGTAAATAATATATACCAATTTATGATGTGACAAAGTACTAATTGAAGTATAGTTTATTACTTTAAACATTCGATTTATGTGTATATAAGTAAACAGTCCTTATATAGAACAATTCATTCATTCATAGCGTATCCGTAAGATGAATTATGGCCAGTTTTGTTCTTGCCCCACTATGTAAAACTAAAAACTTACGGGCATATTCATTATCAATGGACAAAAACGTATTGAGAAATGAAAAAATCTCTCTTATTTTGATTTTCTTTTAAGATTTTTCATATTGTTTATCCCTTTCAGAAAATCCTTAGGGAATTTCCCGATAAGCCCTTAAATTGTATGTTTTTCTTTTAAACATGTGTACCTACTCGCAAGCAGTAAATAACTATTGATAAACTCTTACAGGTATAGCATTGTGTCTCTATTGAAATCGATCGCAGATTACTAACGAATGATAATGCTGCTGACAAAACATTGTTCGAACCACACAATTGCATCGAAAAAATTCACAGGACCTCATCTTTAAAAAAAAAAATGTACGCCAAACTAAAGTAAATCACAGACAAAGAATTATCCTTAATTTTAACAACAAAAGGTGCGACTTACCACATATGCTGCAGACGAAGAACATCCAGAGAACAATGCCCATCCGAAGAACATCCGCTTTTCTGTTCATCATAATGTCCATGGCATCAATTCCTGTTCAAGTAAAAAGACAAAACAAAACAAAACTTGTATGAGGCAAGGATGCAAAAATACATATACAAAAAAAAAAGGATCCATACTACGAGGTGAACATAAAAATCGCTTATAATTCAAATAATTCATCCAAATGTTTCTCGCCCTCCAAAAGCAGATTCCGAAGACAATAAATAATCTTCAGGTTTACGTTCGCTCAACATTGCACCCTCGTGGAGGAGTCCTTGCTGTTCATTTTTTGTTGGTAGCCTTGTGTTTTTATTTTTTTTTTGTTCGTTTCAGCTTTTTCATTTCGCCATGGAAAATGACCGAATTACTAGTAGCACCCGAACAACAATAAATTTCCTTTTTGTGATTATGCTCATTTTTTTTCGGTTTTGGTTTTATCCCAGGACGACACCAGAAGAATCTGAAGAAGAGCAGAAGAAGAAGGCTTCCAATAAATTTTGAATAAGCACCTGATGGAGATTTTAGAAGGTGCTGGTGGCTGGCTGACTGGCTGGCTGGCTGGCTGGCTACTGTGGAGGCTTATTGCTTTTCGTATTTGTTGTTGGGGAAAGTTTTAGAGGGAATCAGTGCCACCTTTTGTCTCGTTCAAGGTACCGCGGTACGTTCATATGCATGGCTGTAGCTGTGCGATTATGATGGTATATTGATTCAAAGGAGCGAGTGCCTTAATAGAAAATTGGCCATTACTTGCTATGAAAATCCTGAGCGATGAAAATTGTTTTGTTAGTACTAAAATTGTATGTCAGGGGCTGCGGGCCTCCCTTATTAGACAGTTAATCTCTGGCCATTGACTGCGAACAACAGGAGCCGAGAAATGGTGTAGATGTGATTTTCGAGTCGAGTAGTTATGCTCTCACAGGAGAACAATATTTAATCTTATAATCAGTAGCATCTTACAGGACGACCGATACGAAATCTGCTGATTGCAGTATGGTAAGGCTTTGGTAGGTTGTTAACACAGTTGCTGTTAAACAGCGAAACCCCGGGTTACCTCCGGCGAGGAACAACACGACGCAAATAACACTGTTGATGGATAATGGGGTTAATGGTTGGAATTAAGATTTTACCAGATAAGGCATGACTTTGGTTTCATCATTTTAAAACGCAAAATCATCAAGCTTTCAACTTGGGAAGGCATTTGCTTTTTGTTCGGCTAATATTCTTCGAAAATCCTTACAGTTTGAGTTGAAAAAATGACAGATAGATGAATAAACATGGACATAGGGATGAAAGCAGGAGTAACTTAAGTTTTTTAAAGTTTAAAGTTTAAGTTTTGTTAAATGTATTTTTAGTGTCCGAAAGAAATAAACTAAACTCGTTTCTGAGTGTAAGAACGAAGAGTTGAGTTCTGGGTCTTAGTACCAATCAATATGGTGTATCTCTTGATTGGTCTGCCATTTACATGACTGCCGACGTTAAACGTCAAGTCTCGATTTCTTGGACTATTGTCCATAACTTTAAGACCAGTTTTTATCCAAAAACATTTTTTTTATTTGTTTACTTTTTTGCATACTAAAATGCTTTACAAAAATGCTAAAATAATCATAATCATACTGACATATTTAAAGATAAAAAAATCAATAAAGGACCTACACTTATTCCAGTAGCAAGTGTTCTCAAATTTAAAAAAAAAACTCTATATTCAAAGAACTCTCAAAATGTGAAAGAGGAAAATTAAAATTAAACCACTAAGTGAGGAAAAACTGGAGAGCGCATTTTTTCTCTTTTAGAGCTTTTTCAATGTAATTTGCTATCGATTATCGAATCATTGACTCTAAAACCAAACTGGTGGTCCACAATTAAGCGGAAACGTAGCTCAAGAAAAGAGGAGTTATAAGGGACACTGCACGGCTTGAAATGGCCTGTTTTTTTGTTTCTGTTTTGCATTTTTATTTTATTTATTCAGAATCGGCTTATATACGAAACCTTACTAGCCCCGTTCGATCACTCTTAGCTAAACCGAATTTTACAAAAACGTCTTACGATGAAAGTTCTTGAAATAATTTAGTCAATACGCGAATTAATTTACAACAAAGAAAAGGATTGATACAAAAACTTAGTGAACGAATGTTATATATTTTTTTAAAATACTCTTGTATCTAATCTTTAAGCTACCTTAAAAAAAATCATACACTATCTTCAAATAACTACGTACAAGATATGTATTTTATTTTTTCAAGTGCTATGCCATACAAGTACCTAATTTCAACTTTCATTAGCCAATAGAAAAAAAACCTACCTCAACCTTAAACCCTTAACTATGGAAACCGACCAGGCTAGATTTACATTACTACAATCATTGTAGTATGAGACTGTCCCGAACGGCGAATACTACGGCAAAGTCACTTCTCCTTGTAATCACCAGAACTGAAACTATTGCAAAAAACATCTTTTTTGTCGCGGACCGAAACCGTCCTACTGAACCGGAGATTTTCCCCTGAGCTGCTTGTGATGTCTTTGTTGTAGATAAGTCGCTTATCCTCACTTTGCCGGGCAACGTGGAAAATTAACGGAAGTACATTTCTATCCTGGATCAGACAAAATATAGGAATGCCTCCGGAGGAATGAAGCCATTAATGCGAACCGTATCGTAATACTCTTAGTTGGGGTAGTAAACCCCGAAGATCAGGTTATTGCTCAAGGAGATTGCTCTTGCGACTTGTCTCCGAATAAGTTTGATAAGAAAATTATCCAATCGTATTAGTTTGGCCCCGTTGTACAGGACCTCATTAGAGTAGAATTTTTTGTATTGAGACTCTGGAGTTCTATATAAATGGAGACACGCCCTAAGACAGCACCCTTCGAAAACCTGAATCTTTTCCATCAAGCTTGCTCCCCCGTTGAACCACTTGGGACAATGATATGCAAGCACAGGCCGAATGAGTGCCATGTAGCAGATCACCTTTACCCTGGCATCGAGTTGACTGCTGTGAAACATTCTCTTTGCCATGACATAGGCCGCTTTGGCTCTGACTAGAGCAGCATTTATATGTTTGTTAAAATATAGAAACTGATCGAGCCAGATCCCAAGATATCTGACTAAACTCCAACTCGCCAGTGGCTGCCCGTGTGTCCAACGATAGAGAACTTTCGCCAATTCTTTCTGGTATCCCAAGAGGCCCAAGACAGCGGCGCACTGGCCTGTTCTGGAACTAACTTCATAGAAGTATACGCAAATGGGATAACACATCAAAAGACGTACTTTGGAAGATCTTTGATGAAGCCTTGAGATCAGTTACATTGGGAAACTTCAAGACATTCGTGAATTTTTTCGGCAAAGAGTTCGAATCCTATTTATTTTGAATACCCAATCTTTCTTAAAAGCTATAAGATGTCTTGGTTTAGTCATCATTAAAAGTCAAAACGTATGAGGTTCATTTGCCTTTTGTCATGCACTGTTTGAAAATGTGGGTTATAAACATTTTAAATTGTTGGTGCATCGAAAATATTTTAAATTTGGAGTTCCGAAAGTTGTTGATTTGACTCACTACAAATGGGAAGTCAAGTCGTCAGAATTTGATAGAGTTAAAAGCAAAACCAAGTATACATTCATCAGATAGAATTGTTTTTTGTTTTTAGACATTGGCGTAGGAAGTTGTGGATATAAATTATGTGAAAACACTCTTATACATTTTTAATATATACTATATACTTAATATTTTTATATAAAAGATAAATAAAAAGATTACGTAAGGATCATCCGAGGACAAACATACATATTTACCTCAAGCATAAAGTTTAGTTTAAAGCATTGGAATTGCGACGATCAAGTAGTGTTAGGTTTTAGACTAAATTGGGCATATCCTTCAGTTCTTCCCAGTGCACCCTGATGCAAGTTTTCAAATACAAAGTCTAAAATTAGTATCTGTTAAGGCGGAACTTCAAGAATCAAAATGCATCCATTTAGATTGTGGATACAAAATCTTCCGTCTTAAGAACCACATAACTTTTCTCCCCAGAAGAGTTCTTATCACAATTAAATATTATAATCTACCACTGTATCCCCACTTAATTCCTTGCACCCAACGAAGATAGCTTTAAAAAAGGATCCACTGGAACTTACAAGCGTCCTTATATCAGTATGTCTGCAAATACCCAAGGCGACTGGCTGATATGAGCGCGTTTTTATTGTGTCTTTTTTTATAATAATAACTGTTCTTACAACAGAGCATGTTTAATTAGTATGTTATACAACAATGAAGCTAATCATTTCCCAAGGATATCGTTCCAAATTATCTAAACGTTCTCGTTGTCCGATCAGAATAACAAAACAATAGAATGCCCTAAATATCTTTGTTGAGTAAACTTTAGCAATTACACAAGAAACCTCGCCACCCACTGAACGAGTACGAGTATGTCTCTCTGAATCTCGATCTCGGGGTATCCTTTTGCGCGTCCTCCTCCATTGTGTGTGTTGCACTGTGATGATAACAACAATGAGAACAAATAATTACAGGGAATCCCCGATGACCTCGTTGGGTAGTGCCACAATTATTTGGTCTGCACCCAAATTACCTCTCACTCGAAAGATTGTCCGTGCAAGTTGCATCTTTGACTTTTATCCAAGAAGTTTTTTTTTTACTTCTTCTTATCTTTTGCGCCAAATCGAAATAAAAACGGGGAGACAATAAAAAGAACCCGAATATACGTGTACACTTTATATGTATGTACACAAAGGACGAGTTTCGGAACAAATCAAACGACTCTTTTCCCGTGACCATTATATCGCAAAAATGATCCGAACAACCAACAAAAATAAGGACAAAAAAAGGGACAAAGAATAGTCCTTATTTTGCAATATAATACAAGTACTCCAGCACCAAGAGTTGTAAAAGCAGTTCCTTGCATCTAGTGAAATGGAAAAATGAAAAACTCTCAAAGATTTCCCAACATTTTTCCACCGTTTTCGTATAGCCCCACCCCGTCCCCAACTCACAGCCAGTATGATGCATTTCATTTTTCGTCCTGCATCTTCGTAGGAAAAGTTGAGTTTTTCCCTATTTCTGGTAAAATTTTGTATATTTTTTTGTGAATCCTTCGGCCTGGCCCTATGTTTACTTCCTTCACATTGCAGTCTACGTATTGCTACCATTGTTGCTATATATTTTTTTTTTATTCATGTTTTGTAGTTTTCGGGGAACAACATTAAGAAAAAAAATATAAAAGATGTAAAGAAAATATTTTATATAGTATATAAAACGGTCCTTTCCGTTGAGAAGAGTTTTATCAGAAAAGTTTTTCTATTGTGATCAACTAAGTTTGTGTCTTGCGGTTATATGGTTCGCTTTCGGTGAGTCTTTTAGCAGTTCGAGTTCGATACTGAGCTTTGGTGTGTGGTGGCATCTTGCATTGCGTTTAGCCGAGAAGAAGGACATCAACGGAAAGAAAGAGACTTTCTCGAGGTTACAGCTGAAGCCTGAGGAAGGGGAACTTCCTGTTCCTCTAGTGAAGGAGAAGGACAAGGATTCTATGAAATTTTTATTCTTTATGTTAGTTGGTACAAGTCACATTTGTCAGTCAGCCAAGTCCTGAAAATGCGACGTGATTTTTTTACTTACAAGTTGTGTTGGTAGTTTTTTTCTTTTTGTGAATTATTTTGGAGAGATTTTATCCTGTGTGGGGAGAGAGAAATTTGCCGTCAGTTCATCCTCTGACAATTTGATGAAATAAATAAAGTTTTCGTATTTTGTGGTGAAGTCGATGTTATTGTTCGAAGCAATTATTTTAAAAAAGTATGAAAAATTTGTATCTTTCGTAGACAGGGCTGGATAGTCAAAGATAACAGGCGCTTGGGATTACGGAGTTAAAAATGTATCCTCATCTACCAGATCGGATTTGACATTGCTATTTTAATCGCATATTCCAAACCAAACTATCTTCGGTTGCATGTGAAATAAGAGAACCTTAAACAAAATTTTATTCCAGTCGCCTTTACGCAAGCTCAAATGGCCGAAAACTTCAGAGTAACTCACGCAAATAGCGATTAATACACGAAAGTTTAGCTGCTAGAATAAAATCGATCGCAATTCCGCTTCCTATAGCATCAGCAGATATCCAAACTGTATAAAGAGCGAACCTGCTGCTCCAGCAGACTCATCAAAGTGGAAAGTTTTAGATATGGATGAACTTCATCCGGTTTTAATAAGAGCGTTTTTGCAATTACTGCTTCTTAATGCTCGATTTTTTTGCTGCATGGCGTACCCTAAGGGTTCGATTTAAGGGCCTCTCTTATTTTCACTGTATTTCAATGATTTAGAGTCGATAATTTTGAATTCATCAAAACACTTTTACGCCAAGGATGTTTGAATTTATGAAAGCTGTGCTATGCTTCTTATTATAATTTGTTCTTATGATCTGAATGAAGATGATCATGAGATCCCTACCAAGAGGTCAGAGATCTCCACAGTAATTGACAAAAACTGATTGTAAGCTTTCCAGCGCGGAGCTTTGCCATTTTTAGACTTATTATGGCTACGCTGATTTCTTCTACTATCGATGGTATAGCTTATTCATCGGCAGGAATTTGATTGCTTTCAGGGTTCCGTGTCTTCTAAAATCGCAACTCGATTTTACGCTAAAACTTATTTAAAAGAAGTAAACTATGTATGGTGCGGTGCTTAGGAACCCTTCGTTTGCGAGTTCGATTCATACTTGGCCGCTTAAAAATACTGGCTAGAGTTGAATTAAGCACATTTGCAGGCTTCGTTCAAGAGTTCGTAGCATTCCTCTTTCATAGAGTTTTCAGCTTCGTCTGTATTGGCAGACAGCTTCAAATTTATGAGGAGCTTACTCAACTGCTTGTATACCTATTGCCCTTTTTAAGTTTCCGTTCAACAAAAGGAATGATGAAACCATTATATGAACAAATTCTGGTCCATCTGTCGGTCACCACCCATTTTCTCAGCAACGCTTTGAGGTATCATGTTGAAATTTATACCAATAACTTGTGACTGAGAATGAGAAAAGACTCCAAGACTTTCTTCTTTGGGTAAAACATCGTCAAAAACAGTTTTCATTCGGGTTCTCGGCCTTCGATGTTGTCGTCTTGACTTAGGTTTTGAAAAAGTCGAATTAATTGCAATAGCCAATTAAGAAAGATTTTAAACATGAAAAGCTCTCAAAGATAATTTTTTTAAGAATATGTTTTGAAAGAATAATGCAGGCTTTTTGACTATTGTGTTTTAAGACCTTTACCTCCGATTCGTACAACTCATCATTTAGAATCATCAGAATCGATTCAGCTTAAGGACCATTGTGAAGTAACTACAATCAAAACATTTTATTTGTATCTAAGTGGAGCATCTCCGTTTCAATAGTTCCGAACAAGCCAACAATTAAGAATCACCAATCCTGTCAGCTAAACATCTTCACAAATCATTTCAAACCAAACCTCATATTTGTGTTTAAATAAAGCCATAACACGGAATCCATGTTCACCTAAATAAAGCTGTACCAACAACAGTTCCAAAGCATTCATTCGTTGGCACTTAAACCAGCGCAAATTTTGGTCTGGAATCTCTTGATTATTCATCCAATATAAACTTCCACTAAATTGAGCACTCAACTGGCGCACAAGCTCAGAAAAAAAAAAACCAAATAAAATAAAATAGAAACAAATTCATTTGTTACTGAAACCGCTGTAATTTGTTTTAATAAATGAGCTTACATGTGTCCATAGAGTTTTTATTTAGCTCCTTTTTTCCCTTTAATTTATGACATACTTTGGCAATTAGCTGATTGCAGTACCTCAGTGTCATGAACCTCGAATACGATTCTGCAAAAAGTAACCTATTCCTCGCACTAATTGGAATGTATGTAGGCGCGTTAAATTAAATTGTATATTCGCATGAATATAATATTTTACTGCTGCTACTAATAATGAGAAATCATTTGTTTTATTTTTTTTAATATGGCTCGAGTGAGGCCAGTATTTTTGTTTATTCATTTTTAAAACAATGTTCCATTTGCTAATTAAATTTTGTAATTAGGTTAGGTGCTCTTGTTAGTAGATAAATAAATAAGAACAATTAAAAACATTTTGTAAAAGAAAATGTTATTACAATAATTAACTTAACATTGGTGTCGAGCATAATTATTTTGACAAAGCTGTGTTTTCTAGGGAATTGGTAGCCATTGATACCACCTGACAGAAATTTCGGCAGCAGTTTAAAAAGCACCCCGAACAACAACCTTATTTTCGTCATAATAGGGTTGGCACTTATAATATGCAGATGAATTTTTTTTTAACAAGGCAAGTTTTTTTACTTCCCATTTAGTAGTTTTCGTAACGTTCAAAGATCAACTTATTGATGCTTTGCAATGTTATTGATATCAAGGCTACTAGAAAAGCTGTCTCATCGTCTTTCGTTTTTGGACACTGTTTTTAACCTTATTGTCAAGTTCGCCACAAAGAAGTTCTTTTCCATTCCATTTTCTTCTTCTTTTACGTTTTCTCGGCAAAGCTTGGTTCACAAAATTGGTTGGTTCATTGTAATTTGACAAAAATAACGAATCAAAGCGAGCTGCCACAAGATACCCAGCTCTGACGTACCACTGTCAACGTTTAGATTGAGACTTAGAGCCATTTTGACTCCAAACTTTAAAGCAAATTGAATGCAAAAACCACATTTATAGAATTTTGTATTATGTAAAAGAGGTTAAAAAATGAACTCAAAATGTACATTAATATATATGGGGGATGAATTCACGGGAAGTAAGTGATTTTCCTAATGTGATTTAATGTAGCCTTCTAGAATAGTACCATTCTTATACTCAACATAATATCAATATTTTTAAGGTATCTTCATAAACTTGCATAGCAATATTCAAGAATATCTTGGTAGAGTCCGATCAAGGCTCATCGCAAACAATCGATGCTCCTTCGGTTTGTCCAACAAAAAGCTCAAAATTCCTAACTCGAAGCACCAAAATTCTGTCCTACAAAATACTCGTGTTAGCCATTCTTGAAGATGAAGCCTAAGCTGATTTCTGAGCGTTAAGCAAGACTAGGGGTAAGTTTAGTAGATAGCAGTGGCGGCTCTGGAGGAGTTAGTATAGCTCGAACCTAATCACTTGGTAAACGGATGTATAAGCAGAGAGAGGTTTCCGATAACGAAAATGGTGAGTAAGAAAATTTCAATATTACGTTTATTTCTTAAATTTTACAAACTTTGTTTTTATTTTAAATCAAAATACTGCATGTGTGAGTTTTATTTATTTTATGTTGGGTTTGATAAATATCCAAGCACTATTAATACAAAAATGATTCTTGCAGAATGCAATGTAGACAAAATGTATAATCACTTGTGACTCAGGACACAATGAAGAGTTGAAATATATTGTTTGTTTCTAGGTTTCTTAGTTGTTTCGTCCTGGATCACAGGTGGTGGCATATGTAAGTGCGCGGAAATTTGTCAACTCTAATAATTAAAACACAAAAAGCCAAATTTGAGGCTTTCGAAGTAAAATTGACATTTAAAGATCTCCTGGATAAAAACCATAAACAAAATGTGATCTTTATTTTACTCCGATGGATACAGAAAACAAATCCCACTCTCAGTCGCATCCGGATGAATCTTTAGTTTGGTTTTTTTTTTTTTTTAATTATAGTCGTGCTAGGTTTTCTGGATATGGTGCATGAAGTACGGCTCTTCCACATGCGCGAAGTCTATTTTTGATTAAGATTAAGTATTCGATTTAGATTTATTTCATGTATGTAATATAACAATACATTGTCTTTTAAATAAATGCTACACATAATCCTGTTTAAAATCATCAAACATTTATTCATTTATTTAGCTTGTGAATAAGTAAATTAAAATAGTAAAAAAATTGACAAACAAACAAAAGATAAATATAAAAATTCAAATAATATAAAATTATAATTTCATTTCAAATATATTAGTTAAATGAATAATACCAAAAATTAACATTTACAACGCCAATTGTAAAATTAAGAATTTAAAAGTTAAGTTAAAATTTAAGTCACATTAAATTATAATTTAATTAAAAATGGTTAAATAAATAACACAACTACTTAAAGTTAACATCTCATGTTTTTAAAATAAAAAATTCAAAAAACTTAAAAACCAAATAATTTTCCTATCGATGCTGCGTCTATTACTTATACTCCTCATATATTAAGGGAGTGAGTTCCACAGCAGTCAAGAGTAGACAAAGAATTCTTTGCGTATTCTTCACATTTAAGTTTTGGTAAAATGTAAGCTACGGTTCGATTCGATTTAGCCAATTGTAGTCTTTGAAACATGTATTCGGGCGTCTTCTTTGTCTTTGTTTGGAGGTCGAATAAAAACAAAACAACTTTAATATCCCAGTATTTTTCTTTAAGGCATGCTAAAAATTCAACCTTCGGAGATTGCGAACAAATCGCACTGCATTATTTAACGCAACATTAATTTTCCTCCCACATGAACTTTCAAGATCACAAAACACAGGTCGGAAAGGCATCATTTTGGGTAATTGAAGTAATTTCATCAATATCATTTTGATTTTTAATGAGAGGCGTATTCCTGAAAATTAGAGAACACGTTACCCATCATACACCTACTCTACAGAGTACGCAACGTGATCCGTTCCGATAAGTCTTTGGTTGAAAATCATACCAAGATTCTTAACAATAACGCAAAAGGATACTTTAGCACTATCAATTTCAATTTTAGGAAAATACGCCGCATCAACAATTTTTAGCCGTCAGTAAAAATTACTGTGCCGACATTTTTTTGGATGTCTTCATTCTACATTCCTCCCCTGTAGGGATCCCTACGTTGAAGTTGACAGGGGCGATTATGTAATCGGCTTGTGTATTGCGTAACTCTAGTGGGAAGTGTATTGAGAAAGTTGAGTTCAGACTCTTTGAGTCTTGAATTCTTTGGTGGAGATCAATTGGCAGTATTGCAATGTAATACCAACAAGTGCCGTTCTTTGCATCCTTTTTATTTTATAGGTTTAATTTTTTTCGTTCAAATTAAGTTAGTGACCCACAAATAAGAGCAAGGCGTACATCCACAGAGTTACTTTTGGCTGAAGTTCCCATTTATTTTTTTGCAAGCTTTCTTTACCTTTTACAGCGAGCTTACCATAAGCTCCCTTATTGTGGAGGGAAACTTCCCTGATACCAGTTTGATCCTTCCTTCCCTTCCACTGGCAAATGCATGTTCATGCATGTTCTACACCTTGTTCATTAAGAGATTGAAAGTAGAGTGACCTTCTAATAAAATTTTCCTCCGTCGGACAAGCTGTCTTGCTTCGCGGCGAGGTAGAACGGAGGAGAAGAAACAACCGCAACAAATTGCACCGATCTTTTGGCTCAAAGCCTCAGATACTTTATAGATTAATGGCTCGTTAAGTGAGTAAGTAAGTGACCTCACCACCACACTAGCCTTAATTTTTGTGCTTATATTAAACAAAAATATTGGAAATGAGCGTATTTTTTATCTCCACGTCACAGCTTCCGTAAAGCTTCTGTAAAGTAAAAAAAAATAAAAATTTTAGTTTTTTTTAAAAATTTCTTGTAAAACAATAGTAGAAGCCTGAACTAAAATGATTTTCTCTCGATCATTTTCATACCAAAACTTAAATAGAAGCTTCGATAAGACAACATAGATTGTGAAATAAAGTCCAGCTATCATTTGCAATTTTCGTACACAAATTTGACGTTGCAATGACCAGAAATTCCATACACGAACAACAAAAATTAAACGAAATCACTTCAACCGCTCATTACAATCGAAATTGTTAGTTTTGCAAAAAGAAAAAGTAAACTTTTCCAATTTAAAAGTTTTTTTCCCCGAATTACGAAAAACAATGATGAAACGACTTGGAAATGTAAACTGGGACGCTGATTCCGATTTCAATTCCGAGCAAAACAATTAAAAGCTCAGAGACACTGAGACATCCTGTATGACGTTATGTGGTGTTGCACATCGTCCTTCGTGTTCCCATAAATAAATCTTACAATTTCGAAGCCTTAGCACTTATTGCCTGTCAGCAGCAAGCAGCCATAAGAGAGTTTGTAAATGCCATTTCAGTGTTTAAACTCAAACACCCGACGGCGCACAACTGTGCAAGGGCTTAAAAGACTGACTCCGCAACTCGGTGATAGTTAGTGAGTAACAACAAAATGCAATATAGTTAATTAAGGTTCGAAAATTCAGCAAAACGTAGTCATACATGAAGACAAGAAAACTGAAGACGGAAGTTACCTTCCTTCCACCTGGGGCGAACAATAACATCCTTGGCTGGCAATGTTATTGCTTCCTTGTCTATTGGGCTAAAAACTCCTGCTCAACAAATTGATGCACACACAATTGCCTAGGACGCTGAAAGCCGGGGAAATGTTTTCTTTTGCAAACATTTTCTAATAAACTTTATTATTGCAGTTTGTAAGAAGTTTGAAATCTTTTTGCCCGACACAAGCAACAGTGTACTGCTGATGCTGCTACAAATTCTGGGTGAGTGTGATGGTGATGCTGGTGCTGGTACTGGGCCATGAATGCGTCGACGTCCTTCCTTGCTCTCACTTAACAAGCCAAGAAATAAGCATTAAAAGTTTCACTCGCTTTAACTCCAGCTCACTCTGTGTGATACGTCCCGCTAGACACACCCTGTGCACTGGGGGTTGTACAAACAATTCTCTTTGAGAACAACTCTTCTGTGGTAAGGATGTCTTTCCACTTAATTTTAGTTGTTTCTTGAAGAAGTTTCACTAAACCGCTGAAATACAAACATGAAGTAGGGACTGGAATGTGCAAAGTGCATCACCCCTTAAACAGCTGCGCCTTGTTGTTGTTGGGGTGGAACTGCTGCTGTTGCTGCTGCCAGTCAGTCATTGTATTTTGCATTTGTGGTGTGCACTTCGTTTATTTATTTTTTTGCAATGAATAATTTAACAGATGGTTTGAGAATGAAGTATGGTGAAGTTCTATGAGATTTCATAGATTTGAAAGTGGTTAACCTCGGAGCGCCTTTGGCACAAGTTGAAGGATGTTGCTCAGCATTTGATGAGGAGGTATATCAAGCCATTTAGTGTTGATTGTTTCTACCGTTGTGGATTGAGGACGCTTAGGTTAAGTATAAGTAAGATGGCGTATTTGGTCGCTCTAAGAATGAACTTTAACCACAGCGATTACCTTTAAACACATAACTGCGTTGCAGAATTTAGAAATTGCTTTTTGGTTGTTCCGGGCTTTCAAAATTTGCATAAGAACAAGGTGGCCCAAAATATATCATGCAACCAGAAGATGATGTTACTTTATAAAAAAGGATTTCTGATCGAAATTCATTAAGAGCTATGAAACCGGTTTCCTTCTTAGCCGATGCCTTAAGAAAACACAGCATTTGGCTACAACAGGCTTGACAAAAAGCATAAAAATATGTGATCGAAGACATCTGTGAGGATTTCGTCAGATTTGTTATGAGCACTTTAGGATGTGCGCTGATATCGCTTTGTGAGACCCGATGGGAAGACGTTGACCGGGTAAAAATTGTGGAGACTCTAGGCGAAGTTCTAAACGTCGCATAAAGTCTCATGCACTAAACGTACGAAATCTATTCGCTACAAACAAGTCGGGGAAAACAACGCAATGCTCATAACCATGCATCTTAAGGAAATCCGGTTTACTTTGGTTTATCTAAACTAAATCACTCATTTAAAAAAAAAGGCAATAACTCTGCATTCTTTCGAATCCCTTCCATCAGGCTCACGAAAAAGAGCAGAAAAGCAATTGCCCAAAGTTTGATCCAATCAAGCTGAACCAGGGTGCTCGGAAGCATACAGGATCGAGAGAAGCCTAAGCTCAGGATCCTTCAGGAATCGATGACCTGATTTAAGTAAATAAGTTAGTAAGCTCAGATTCTACCGAAGTATATTTACGGGGGACTTGGCCAACGTTATCAATTAAGCTGGAGAATATGGTAGCGTCGCAACACAGAAAAAAAGATAAATTAATCCAAATTGAGTGTACTTCTAGAATCGGATCATCATGGACTGGGTTCAGGTGAAGATGTTGGCGGGAATATTGTCTAGATAAAAAAAATGATAAGAACTCCAGACTCAGTAAAAACTCAGCACCGAAGAGCACATGAAATTATTTAAAAGAGAGCGGCAATAGCTGCAGGAAAATCAGGAATCAGGCTTCAGTTTTATCACGTTGAAGTAGTTCTCATAAACTTCAAATTCGGCAGAAAAGTTAAATGCTTTAAATAGAAATGGAACCTGATCTCATCTAACAAACATTCCTGCGCTCTTCGCAAATCCTGTAATCCATTAAACTCTTGAATGCTATATACGGGGAGAACCACTTCAACCGACGTTTTCTATTGACTCAATACAAGTGCTACAACGTCGTCGCCATAATTCTGAACCAGAAGAAATAAAACAACATCAATAAACATAATATTTTTTACCCTGCAGCCAGACAACACAAAATATGTAAATAAAAACACTGATTCAATTTACACTCAGCTCCTCTTCACCAAAGAGACCTATTCTAGGTGGAAAAGAGCATCACTCTAAGCCGTCCGCCCACAATAGTGACGCAGACGATGATGACGAATTTCCAAGCTCGACAACGCCTGTCATTCACTTTTGGACTTGTCTCACCAAAAACGAAATATCGACATCTGATTCTTTTTTATAAACACATATCAGCCCCAACCCCCGCACCAAGTCACATCTTATGGAACATTCTTCATATTAATAGCAAATATTTGCTCTCATATGACAACACTTCCTTCCGAACTCCTGAGCTCCTTGCTTGCTACAGGCCAGGCCAACACGCATCCACACAGTGCCAGCCCCGACAATCCGACCCCGATATGGCAATAGTTGCCCCCCTTCGGGCATCTCGTTGCGCTCTTGTCGTGTCGCCGCCTGGCCTGTATGTGACTTAGGCGACAAAATGTCATTTCATACAGAAATGATATTCAATTGTAAACGAAAGGCAATGGTGCCTTCTTTGCTCCATTTACCCTTTATCCTTGCTTGCTTGGTGGGGCTGTTATAATATGAGTACACATTCGTTCCACTGGTGGAGTCAGGACTCGTGCACACACAGTTATGAGGTGGAAGAATATTTTCTTGAAAGGCTAACTGGCGGGGGCGGTGTCACATGCCCAAAGCGAAGTTAAGTGAATTGAAGTGTCTCAGGAAATATGGAGGCTCCTTGTGCATATATGTACATATGTATGCCCTGTGCACACAGTCGAATGCTGTTTGTGCACAAGGCCAAATCGTTGGAAAAATATTAGCACATTCCCATGAATGATATGGATCGTCGTCGTCGTCGTAACAACCACTGTGGTTACTGTTCATGGCTCGTTCCGAATGCATTCATTACTAATGGCGAAGGCACTCGAGAAGATCCTGGCAATGAGTTCATGAGTAATTAACCATCGCAAGGCAGTTGAATTGTTCGGTCTTTGAATTACTTGGCTTGCGGCACTGCACTTGTGGATTTTAGGCGGAATGCAAACATCGCTAGAGTTTCGTGTACGAAGGAAATTTCAACATTTTAAGGATACCGAAGGGTTGTCATAATATCATAGTAGAATACAGCTTGCTTAACATAGATCACGAAAAATAAATTATAAACCCAAGAAGTCAATTCAATCCGCAATAAATTTGTATGCTTTTGATTTTATGGCTCAGTTTTGAATAATGTAGACCAGGAATTTCTCGAACTATCACGTTGGCAACTGAGTAATATTCGAGTTTTTTCGCGCAAATAAAACACATTTTAAAACCTACGAATGAACTTTAATCAATAATTTAGTTTGCATTTTGTTCGATGAATTTTTGCCATTTCCTGCACACTTCATAATTCCGATCTTTATCGGTATCGGTAAAAATCAAGTGCGATTTCACAGCGTCATCATCAATGAAAATTTTACCAATCAAAAAGTTTTGCGAAGATCCAAAGCTGTAAGTGACCAAAGATGTTGTCCTCGTTCTAGCCGTTTTTCGTTGATCGCTGTTTAAAATCTGTTCAGTTGTTGAAAGTAGACATCCGTTGTTTGATTCCTTTGAAGCAGCTCAAAATACACCACACAATTCTTATCCCAACAAATTGAAAGCAGAGTCTTCTTTTGGCGGATCAATATGGTTTTCGATCGCCGCTACTGTAAACAACCCATTTTTCATCGCCAGTGCTAATTCATTTAAAAAACGGGTAGGATTCATTCCAAGTCATGTGGAACCCAAAAAAAATGTAAGCTTTTTAGCGACTTTCATAAGTTAATGTTTCTCAATCGCTGTATGTGACTTTTTTACTAACTCTGGTACAGTTTAATGACGATCCAACTCGATTATGACTTAAATTTGATCATCATCAAGCTCATTTGATCAACCTGGCCGTTGTTCATGTTTCAGTGGAAAATCTGCGGGATGAAATTTGTTAAACCAATTCCTGCACTGTCTTTCTTTTAAGTTTTCTTTATAGTCCACATCATTTAGCTTTTAAACAGCTTAAGTCGTGATGTCGGCAATTACCCACTGGAAGATCGTCCTTCCTATTGGTCCTGTTGGTGAAAAGTGTGATGCTTTAGGGAGCAATCGTTGTTGTCAAAAACATAGGATCGATTTTATCTAGTACTCTGCTTCACTTATTATTGGGAAGGCTTGAAGAGAGGATTAATTGTACTTCTTCAACTTTGAGAGATGTTGTACCATTTTGTTACACCAAGCTTCCTGACATTGCCGTCGCAATCTTCAAAAAATAGTTGAAGAAATAACATGTCGTCTGGAATTATTCGGGTGTTCTTGCTCCAATCCGCATTTTACAGCATGTGTTTTTGATCTTAAATTCGAACATTGCTCGGTCTAGTTGAGTGCGATGGATCCTTCGGAATGAGGCTTTGAGATGAATGAATAGTTCGTGATTATGGACCATAAATTCGTCCGGTGTTATCTGGTATTCGCTGATTTGTTTGATAAAGAGAAACATTGTCTTTTTCAGCTCATCAATGGTCAACTTAAAGAATACCCAAACCTTAATTTGTTTTTTTTTTTGTTGCTTCTTTAACGTCTTAAACGGGGGTGGGTCATTTTATAAATCACCTTGAGTTAAGGCTTCTCCATATCCTATTACTCTAATTACTCTAATTTTCTTGGGTACTTCCTAAAACAAATATTTCGACATGCTGATGTCCATATCATCAAAACTAAGGGACCAGAAATGTCGGTATATTATTTAAAGAAAAATAGAGGCTAAGAGAGGTCGATACGTTGAAAACCAGCATCAAAATCGAATGCTTTAAAATTGATTGTGGTGAAAATCGACAGAAGGTTTTCTGTTTTAGAAAGCTATCGACAATCAGGAAGTATGTAAACAAACATATTTTGAATCATGCTTTTGACAAAGATATGCAATTGTTTGTTGAAACTTTTTTTTTAGTATTTTACAGACGTTAATTCATTGACTTAACTGAAGACAGGACAGACAGGAAATCAATTGTTCTGTAATTCACAATCATTCTGACATTTAATAATTGACAGCCACTTCAATTTCAAGATTCTAAGGGTATCACAATTGCGTATCTCCGCTGTTAGCAGCACATAATCCATATGATTCAATTACAAAACCAATTCTGCATATATGAACATATATGTATGTGTTATTTACCTCTCGACCAAAGATCTCCTCTCACAATCCTCCTGTCATCAATCAATTTAATTATCCCCTGCTGATTGAAGTTTAACCGAGCATTAAGCCCACACACATCCTCATCCTTCCTCAAACCCACAAAGCGAAAAGTAGCCATCCAATTATGACGCCATTTCATTGCAAGTCAAATATTTAATTTCCATCCCCGACACATATGCGAATTTCACTCACTTAACCCCAAAAAAGGACGACTCGTTAAAACCCAAGTTCGTGGTCTTTTCATTTTTCAGTTTGCTTACACAGACACCCTCTTTCACAGCATTATTCCTTATCATATCTCTGAGTAAACATATCCACACACTCAATCAAACATCATGCGATATTCATTCGAACCTTAATCCTTTCCATGCAAGGCAATTGCCTGAAATTATCATGTCAACTTCAGTAAAACGACTGGACACATGGGTTATTGGGCAGACTTCCCATGACCACCATGTGCCACCAAAGTGCTTCGTGGTCAACACATGAACACATCCCCACAGTCCACCTTACAAACATGAAATATATGTAAATGAAAGTGGCCATAAAAAAAACAACTTGAAAAAAAAGGATGCGAAATTATAGATAATGGGATAAATCACGTTTATGTCCCTTTTCTCAATGGCGTTCGTTGTTTCGACGCAATAAAAGTGTTGTCCTTTAAGAAGAAGTGGAACTCTGGCAGGATATTTATTTGCATATACAACGACCAACGAGTACGCATACATACTCGCCATATTACCATATTGGGTGAGTGCGAAAGGGGCTATATAAATAACAAATAAAAAATTTCTCCTTCGGGAGTAGTTCATCGCCTAAAGAATGAAGATGAATGGAATACATATTCGTACATAAAAAAAGAGAAAGAAAACATGAAGATGTCCTCCGCAAACAACCTTTCATTGACAAGCATTTATTTTCGGACAATGAAGGGATTTATTGGCCTTGCCCCGAGTTGCTGGGCGAAAATTCGTTCGATTTTTACAAAAAGATCTGAGCAGATAATTTAAAACTGATTTTTTTCGATCTCCAAATTAATTGTTTTATAAAAAACAACACTTTTTTTTAAAAGAAAGTTTAAGCGCACATTAAGTCGAACGTCTCTGAGCAGATGACTGATTAACTTTTTGCTGACCGTCAATCGAAAGCCTAACCACAAAAATCCATTCTACAGCTGCTGCCAAACAGGCAGATTCCACAGTTTCAACAAGGAATTTATTTTATCAAATCAGGAGACAAATCTGCATAAGGATTTGGCAAACAAAGCACCGCAAACTTGCATATCCGCTTGGAATTTTGCTGCAAGTTTCTTCAATTGGTAAACGGGCTCGAAACCTTGCTTGACTCATTTTTTTCATGTCCGGCGAAGCACATTTCGAATCAAACCTTATTATTAACAAACAAAATTGTCGAATATGGAGTGCCTATATGTAGCCCGAACACATTCGATGCTGCATTGTCCAACGAAAGTTTTTCAAAGAAAGAGAATTTCTTTCAACAGCATGAAACATGTAACCAGACCGCATTACAAAGAAAATCCCATGACAAGTTCATCTCAAGAGAGTCTTCATTTCGTTTGCTCCCCACTGCCGACTGCACCTGATTTATATCTTATGGGGGCATTGCAAAGAAGAAGTCTTCAAAATCAAAACAGACAATTTTGATTAATTAAAGAATCCAAGTAATCATTATTAGAGAAAGTTCTCCCCTCAATCGCCGATTAGGATTTTTTAAAGTTCTGTACTTGAAAAGGCAAAACGGAGCTTTTTTAAAGGATCGCCTACCTTAAGCCCGTTGTACACGACATGGAAATCGTTGCATGTACATGCAGGCCTGACGCTACCGAAAAATAGCGCATTCAGATTATATATTCGGTGCAGCCATTTTTTGATGGAATGTCGTTGCAAGCAAAAATTATCGGTAGTACAAGGCGTGTAGAATTTGTCCCAAAACGTCACATGACGGTGGCCCTTGCATGGAAATTATTCGCTTGTATTTTTGAATGCGTCGTGCTCACATGTTGCACTAGTACACGACATGCAAGCCGGTTCGCATGCATGCATGTGAATATATTTTTTCGCTTTCATGAGTAAACTTGAAGTGTGTTTCAGTAAGCTTTTTGTAAAATTTTAAAAATATTGGTAACAAATCAAATTAAAAAATGCCAAAAAAAAGCTCAGTATAGTGAGCATTAAAAAGCCCAAACTTAAAAGGAGGTGTATTTGGGTGAAAGGGCTGAGCGGAGCAATTCGATTACTTGCTAGGTAATTCAAAAATCTGATCCCGCTGTGCGAACGAGTAAATATTGTGTTCCTGACTGTCTTGTGCTGACAGAACAGAACGCGGCAAAAATCCTGATTTGTCAAACCATGTCTACTTTTTATCATATTCTTTGATTGATTATAAATTTTTAATTGATAGTTTATTTAAATACTCTTAATAAAGAAACAAACAAAGTTCCACCAACCAGAAAACCAGAACCAGAAAAGTTCTTACTCGTAATAGTGGGTGGATTTTGCTACGGAAGTCCAGAATTCGTATGTCACAGATCCCACGTGTGGAGCGTACAATAAACTCTAGAAAGTATTTATGACACATATTTTTAAGCCATCAGATAAAGATTTTAACTGAAACTCGTTAGCATTAGTACGGAGTCAATTGTGAAAATATGAATAAAAAATGTTGCTTAGCTTATAATCTAAAAGAGAAAAAAACGTTTTAATTGTTTTACCCTTTTTTTAACAAAATAAATCCATTGCATTCCTGCACTCGCATGTGATGTTTCCATGGCATTAAGCAATAGTGTCGCATGTTGTCCCAAATAGCTTGTTGCTTGATAGTACACGGCATGCGAATAAGGCACATGTTTGCATGCGACAAGGGAGTAGCATGGGCCTCGTTCCAGCACGCCGTAGCGCAGATCCGATACGCAAAAAATGTACTGATAGGACAGTTCTTCCCGTAGCGAAAGGTAGCGAATGGTAGCGAGCTATGGGAAAAACGCAAGGACAGCTGTTAAACCCCATTTGATTTGCTGGCAAACTTGACGTTCCAGAGAAATTTCCCCGTAGCGGAGCAGTATACCAGTTAGCAAAGGCATGCTGGAACGGGGCCATGGACTCATATGTACATGCGTGACTATATGCGACTGTCGCAAATATGGTTAGTACAAGACATGCAAACTCCATGCAAGTTTTGTGACATATTTTGACTTCAGGCTCGCATGTACATGCAACAATTTACATGTGGTGTACTACGGGCTTCACAAGCAAAACCAAAATGTAATGTTATGTAACAGAGTCATAGGGAAATTTTTGTTTAATGACCTCAGTCACAGAATTCCATTTAATACTTCAACTTCGAAATATGAAAACACCATTTATTTAGAAGTCATTGATTGAAAATTAATTTTAGTGAATTCAAAGATTGCATTCGAATGAATGATTTAAAAACAAAATTGTAAATACAGAAATTTCTTATTTTTTCAGTATTTCAGTTTTTTAATTGTTTTCCTTTACTGTGCCCTAAAAAATAGTATATTTAAATATTTCAAGTCAACATTATCGTATTCAAAACACTTTAAAATTATTGCAATGACTTCAAAATGACTTTAATGGTTCTGTGACTGCAAAAGGACTTCAATGACTTGAAATAGACTTCAGTGCTTTAACTGGAAGCCATAAAAGAATGACATATTTTTTTTTTCTTTTGACACTTGTAAGCAGCCAGTCTTTTTCTGCTTTAGAAGGTAGTAGCGCGTATTTTTGTTTGGCGTCAGTTTTAATATGGAATGCAAAAACGACCATTTTCGTCACATTAAACTTTTTTATTGCTATAAAGCAAGAACGCAGCGCAAGCTGCTAAAAAGTAATGACATGTGTATGATGAAGAAATCTTAAAAGGAAGAGAGTGCTGAAATTTATTTGACTTATATCGTTCCGCAGATTTTTCACTGAAAGATGAACATCGATCAGGACGACTGAACTTGATGATGATCAAATTCAAGCTAAGATCGTGTCGGTTCGTCGTGTTACTGTACGAAAGAAAGCAAAAAAGTTCAATGTGTCACGTGATTTGATCTTTGGTCACTCGTCAAAAATTTTCGGTGCATGTTCGGGAACTGAAGTCACATCCACCATATAGCCCCAATCTTGTTCAAACAGATTATCATTTATATGGATCTTTGCAAAACTGTTTTGATGGTAAAACTTTCATTGATGAAGACGCTGTGAAAATGCACCTGAGTCATTTTTTGCCGATAAAGATCATAAGCTCTGTGAACGTGGAATTATGAAGTTGCCAGGGGCAAAAGGTCATTAAACAAAATGGAAAATAAATCGTTGATTTAAGAATATTGGTTGTATTGAAAAAATGTTTTTATTTATCTGAAGAAAAACGGCAATTAGTTGAATGCTTTCATTAGTCGTTTTAATTAAATAAGCAAATTCGCTTCAATATTTATAAGTGTTTTATTAACCGACAGATTGCCCACCCTAAATATGAGTCACTTTCCTTCATTCCTTCACAACATCGCTCATTGCAAACTTAACAAACTCTTAAATTAAGACAGACTCAAATATTTTTAAACATTAGTTACGAATGCCTTCAGAGCGAATTCTTGCCTGATACGGTCTGAGATGAAGATACTTTTACAAAACATGCACCCCTGGCCTAAATTTCTTATGTCACTCTAAAATGCTCTTAATTGGAATAACCCACTTATTGCAGCGTTTACCATTTGACACCGCCACAAATGTGTTCAAGAAAACTTAATTCTGTCCTCAGGCTCCCCGAAATCACAAACTCCTTCAAGTAATGTTCACTAGAGTGTAACATACGTGCAAGTCAATCGCCCCCCTGTGAAACAATGTACTGAGCTCTCTAAATGACTAAAAGGTCGGGTGTACTCAAGGCGTTTATGTATATGTTTTTAGGTTAAGTTGAAGTTGAAGACTTCAGGGGCCACCACAGTGAGCATAATTTGTTGTCAAAAGTCCTTCCCGCAAGGAACCCCACCCCGTAACCAATGTGCAGAAAAAAGGAGAGCAAAAATGCATGTATTCATGTGCTTCAATTTTCTTCTTTTTTTTTAGTTTTTGAATGATTTTTCCACGTTTTCCTATTTTTAATTCTTCAACCTTGTTGTGTGCGGGCGAAGCGATGATGCACCGGTCGGTGCCCTAAGAGGTATTGCTCTACGCTCTCCATGTGTGACATTTCCTCCTTTAGAGGGATCCGCAGTTTCTACTTCATTGTCATCATCTATTTACTTGATGGCACACTACTAAACCACATCGCATCCTGTTCTACTCCATTTTATGCAGAACAGTTCTTCAGGGACATGATTTTTGTTGTTTTTTTTTTTTTTGCTTTTATTCTCGTCCTTCTGTGCAGCAGCAGCAGCAGCAAAAGTGGCAAATGTATTTTCACCACACGCACACATTTCCCCCCATTGGTAGAGAAAATAAAGAATATTTCAAGACGCTGGTTATTTATAAGGTTGGGAATAAAATTCCGCAAGTGTAGGACATTTGAGTTAAGGATATTGCCTTTGTAAGACAACTGTCAGTTGAGGGGGGGTTTCTCTCTACCTAATATATCAGTGAATCCAGTGCCACCCGCTAATTTATAGCGTAGCTTACCGTTAAACACACATACTCGTACACTCGCGCAGTCAAACCCTTAAGGGGGATGTAACATCCTCGGGGGTATTAAATTAATCGTACTTATTCTCGAATTTAAAGAGATCTCTAGTCAACAGCGTTATTCGTATCCGTTTTCACGACGAGTGAGTTGTAAATGGCGCCTCGTCCTCTATAATTACTCTAAGATTTGCAATTTAATTTGACATGTTTCATGCGGCAGTGGTGGTGGCAGCGGCTGAGGATTTGAAGAAGGATCCTTTTTTTTTTTGGTTGTGTTTGTAGAAAACCAGAATTTTCTTTTGTAGTTGAATGTGATGTGGCGTGTGGATATGTAGGACTTCAGTTGGGTTCAGGGCGGTTGATTTTTTTTTCTTTTTTTGAATAATTTCAAAGTAATTAACTTGAGATGAAGAAATGACACACTGGCACACTGTGTACGTGTACCTACACTCACGTGAACGCAATTTAAATGCGATTTAATGGGATTTGGGGCGCGAAGAAATGTTGTCGGCGGATCTTGAGAATGCCACTGACAAGGGATGATGGCACGCGGCGCAATGGTAATGCCCTTTTTAATGTCGTGAAAAATTTAAGGTTTATGCAAAACATTGTAAATTGGGGTTAGTGAAACTCAGAGGAATTTTTACGGCAGAATAATTTATTTAATTTTTTGTTTTCGTTTTTCGTTTCTTTCCCAAGTGCACTTGATTAATTCAAGTTTTTCTTGTTTCTAAACTTGTCTGAAGCTTATTTTGTTTTTTTTTTTATAAATTTTTTGTTTGTTTAACATGGGAACACTGAATGATTTATTATTTGAAGGTTTTGATATGGGGAATGGGAACGCACTGGGGGGACACTGAAAATGAGTGGCATATTTAATCAGCTTACTTGGATAAAGGCACGTTGCCTTGTTAATTGACTCAGCGGGACATAATAGGTGTGAAACTTTACGAGACGAATCCCCGAGGAGCTGGATTAAATCAAGTGAAGTGAAGAAGATAAATTTTGAGGATAAAAGAGGTTTATCCAACAGTGAACTGCTGTATGGAGAAAAAAATGTGAATGGAAAGAAACTTGTTTGTTATATATTTATGTACAGACAAAGAAGAGCTCGAGGAAGGAATGAAAATAATCAGGGTGATCCAAAAGTTTTAATATTATTTATTTTTCAGCAAAATCAACTTCTTAGCCAAAGGAGGTGAATGAGAAGCTAGTGGCTTGACACCGAGCAACTCCATCACGATTTTCACGGATGGGTCATTACTGGATCAAGGTCGAACGTGGTATTTTCTCAAGCAATTTAAGCTTAGAGCTCTCCTTACGCATTCTAGAACACTGCAGTGTATTTCAAGCCGAAATCAATGAGATTTACCAGTCGCGAAGATCGCTGATATGTTATAGCATTTTTGCAAGGGAAATATCCATCATCACCACAAAAATCTGGCCAATCCAAAGCACAGAGAAAAAGGAAGCTACTTAACTTGAGTCGCAATTCCTTAAGCGTCCTCACATCAGTCCTCACGGGACACTGTCTTATTAGCACTAACATAATCTAAGTCCAATCATTGAGTCCATCTCTTCACGAGCACGCGGATTCTTAAATAAGCAATTTGACACTTTAAATAACCGAATTCAAACACTGGACGTGGTCTATGTCTTAGGAAAAGTTGGAATTGACGGTTTGCTGTAATCGCTCGCACTTGTTAAGTAAGGCGTGCCAGAGGCATCAGTTCTTGGTTTTCTTTTATTCTGTGTGTTTATCAAAGATTGACCTACTGCAATTATTTAACCAGGCATTTGTATACTGATCATGTTTATCTGTATCATTGAAGAATTGAAGGAACTGGCAACAAACTTCGATGACGACCTCTTCGCGATACATGAAAGCCAGTCTAGCAAAGGGACTCCTAGTCAATACATCCAAAACACAAATCATACCGATGGCAGAAAATGGTGAAGTGCAAGTCGGACACGCAAACGAAGGGTTCCGTACTACCGAAGAATGTTAAATATATGTATTCAAAGTATTTTGTTGATTTTCCTTCAAAATATCTACATAAGATATTAAACTGTGATAGAAACATTAAAAAATATTACAGTAGTAAGGCAACCAGGCCGTATCTCTGTCAAATGTGCAATATTGTTAAAACTTTTGTTGTATTTTGTCCACAATAAATGTATATAAATAGTATAAAAGAGTTAATGCAATAAAATTTCGCAAAGCCTACCTCTTGGCGTAAAATTGAGTTCGGATTCAATTTTTGTGTTTTTGTTACTAAAAATGAAGAATTTTAGGATTTTTCCCTTTGCTTGTGCTGTGAAAAATTTTTCACAAATTTCACAATTCTAGGTCAAGGGAAAGTACTCAGTCTTTGATTCCATTGAGCGTATAACAAGCTCATCTTTTGACTGCATCGGTTTAGAAGCTTAATCTTTTTATACAGCTTTAGGGGACCACAATCGTTAGACAGACAGACGTATGCTGTGAGACATATTTACCGACCGATTTTATCATCTATCAAATAATGTGTAACGATGTCGTCTTCAACACTATTAAATTTCGAGGAATTGTATATTTTCTTCAAGATCTTCACAAAAAACGAAGAAGTCACACCAGTCAGGTATTTTACAATAAGACTATTAAATGCAGAATAGTCACAAATATTTTTTCTTTTTGTTATTTTTTAGTTCAAATTGTTCATATATTTTTCAAATGAAATCAGAGGCTCTCTTTTTAATAACGATTCCGTCGGATTTACAAATTTCGGACGTCATAAGCTTTTGGGCCAAACTTGCACTACGGTTTCACAGAAGGCGATCTTTTCCATATCTTGTCAATTGTTATGAAATGCTTAAATAATCTGTCTGCATCAGCTTTGAAGCTTTCAAAATTTTCTCTTGAAATGTTTGTCCGACCAGTCAGCTGAATTCACAAAACGGAGCAGATCACACGGCACGGAAAATGGCGAACTCCGTCAGTGTTCAAGTTGAGTAAGCACCTGCTCAATTCTGCTGAAACAAACAATTAACGCTAGAGGACCATTTCAGCAACTTAAATCCTTTAATATCTGTGTAAAGAGGTTACCAGTCAAAGTTACGGTGGACCTCAAACAAATTAGGGTCTATTAAATTTACACTGCAACTGCCCCAATAAACAGTCAGTTCAGATGATGCAACTCAAGTTTTGGTTTTTTGATGAGATTAACTAAGCCTTCAGCTGGAAACATCTTCAGGTCTTTACTCCAAATTTGACACGACGAACGTCGTTTGCATCGTTGGCTCGCAAATTCTCTTGGGCTCACTCGGTCATTGCAGTTATATTCTCAGCCGAATGAGATATACGAAACCTTCAACTCCTTGCGACATCTTTTGTGGACCCAAGACACTCTGTCAAATTCTTTTTTGTTCCCACACATGGTGCAGGAACGTTTCGTCAAAAAAACCGATGGGAAATTTGTCAAACAAGCAGTTACAAAAAATTGAGCACCCTTCAGATGTGTATTACTACGTTGTCTGTGCGCAAATAATGCTCTATCTGTCTGGAGTATAAATATAAAAGCCAAAGTCAAATTGACATTATTTGCCAAAATATTGAGACATTCGCATTATGACATTACTTTTGCCCCAATTTCAATGTGATGTGATACGAAATTAAAATACAATTCTCTGTTTACTTAATGCAACTTTGTCGAGGATACATGTCCTGTCCAAGGGGCCGCTCTTCACTTTTTTAAATCAACCTTTCTTTTTGGCATCCGAAACAAGTATGAGTAATTTTCGAAATACGAGGGTTGTGCGTAAATTAAGATCTCCAACGAGCTAGCGTTTCAATTAAGGGAGCTATAGCTTTAATCTAGCTTATTTTTCATCCCGCTGCGATACTTAGCCTCGGCTTAGCACCCGTTAACGATGGAAGGGAAAATCGACGCTCCCACCAAGTGTGCATTACGTTGAGTGATTAGATTTCTATAGATTAAGGAGAACCATACTGAAATCCATCAATTGTTACCGAGGACAAAACAATGGTGGCATTCCCATTCCCCAAGTGTCAAGAAGTTCGAGTCAACGCTATCAGCGGGCAAGTTGAACGATTGATATTCTGGAACAAGATACTGCGAGAGACTAGCAAAGCTAAGCCGGACTATGCAGAGCAAAAAGTAGTGGTCGGACCACACCCGCCCCCACGTCGCACGCACAACGACGGAGTTAATCACTAAAAATGGGGTGGGAAATCCTGGACCATCCTCCACATTGCCCTGATTTAGTCCCCAGTGACTACTATATTTGTTCCCAAACTTGAAGACACTTAAGGTGAACGAAATTCTCCAGCGAGAACAAGCTGAAGGCAGCTCTGCTGGAGCGACTCCAAAAGTGCATCGTTCGTGGCAGGGGCTTAAGGTTTCAGCTTTCAGAATCAGTACTTGGTTTTTCAACAAAATGATGTTCACAATAAAAATCGAGGCATTAATTTACGGACAACCTTCGCATGCATATATTTACATTCATTTGTTTCAAAAAACATTTTCTGATTATCCTGCCGCAGTGAATTTATATCCCAGAGCTGACTTTACTTAACCTCATGAACACATGTTGTGAAAGAGTCAACATAATTTAATTCAAGCAATGTTTATTATTCCAAACATTTGTGTAACAGCTCCTCTCCTCTCCTCAACAAAACCAGCTTGAATATTCGACAATTGTGTATTCATTGTTCCAGATAAAGTTCTTTAGTATGTAATTCAATAGAAATCCTTGTTGAATCCATTCGATTATTTCTCCATTACGTCCTTCAATCGGACTTAGCTCTTCGATTAGAAAATACCTTTGGCCATGTTCGGGACAATTAATCAGGATTTCCTTCGCTTTTGTGTGAAATTTTCAAATTCAAATCCCCCGCATTACCTTGGGCCCTAAATTGTAGTATTCTCTACAAATAAAATTCACCCGTAATCTGGTATAACTATACGATTGTAAGTCCAACATAAATACAACAAACGACTCTCGGGTCTGGGCGTCTGCTGCTCATCTCGTCCTTGAGACATGGCAAATTCCATAAACGATTGAATAATCCTTATCGTAAATTTGCCCCCTGAACGCACATCCCTCGAAATAACAGTGCCAGAGACAAGCAACATCATCTATCCACACACACTTCCAAAGTTCATTTTGAATTACAATTCAATTTACAGCAATCCTTTCCCTCCAGCTCTGAGCTGCTGTCATAATCGCTGCACTTATGACGCCCTCAAAGGAGTTATTAAACTTTGCGATGAGTTTATTGCCCATCGGGATAAATCAGATCGAAGCGATTGAGCGCACAGCACAACGCACCAATACGCAATGCAGACACCCCTGCAGGGCGGATGAAGTAATGCAAATTAATGATAATTTCCATTAACCCAGTTCGAAGGACCAACTCTGCAGTCGGTCGCCTCCCGCTCCAATCGTGTCTGGGCTAATGAAAACATAAGTTGATCTTAATACACATTTTATGGATTATTTGGCGTCATGTAAGCAATCATTGCCTCAGGAGAGTGAGCCAGGCACCCAAGCAAGAATCAATATTTTAACTCTTCCATCAGCAAGCCAGTCTGGTGCAAAGAGTTTAATTAGCTTTCTGGGTGTGATGAAGACCAACGGGCTTTAATCCGCCATTTTCAATTATTTAATTAGTAAGTAAACACTTTTTGGTTTTTTTGTTTTGGAAATTGGTAGACGAAGGCTACGGACTTTCGAGTTTATTTGATTTTCCAAGTGAAAGAAAAATATATCGAAAAGGAGAGAAAGAATAAACAGGAAGCGCGAAGCATATGATTCTGGCAAAGTCCCTGAGGAAACACTGAGCCACATGCACAGTGGAAAAACATAAATTTAATAATTACTGAAAAGAAAGTCATTCTTGCTTCAGGATTCAAAAAAGGTTCTTTCTTTATTTTTTCTTTATTTACGTTTTTTTTGCCACTCCAATACAGTTCGTATCAAAAAGACAGGACGATTCTTTAAATTTTCGCTTTCTTACAATTACAGGAGACTCAAACAGATTTGAGTGTTGAGGAATTCTGCTCCACCAATGGCATGGAAGAAATCAAACAGGATGAGGAGTTGGCAATTATGCTTAAGCAACTCACGATCCTGAACAAATCAAGCTTAAACTTAGACTCAACTTTGACGGCTGTATGTATTTCGATTTGATCAATTTCCAAGTCCCAGGCTCGAATCATGGAGTAAATTTTGAACTTTAATCTAATTTGGTTCTACTGAGAACGCATAGCATAGCCAGCAGGGTGATGAACCAATTTCCTTAAAAAATACCGCGAATTATGTGAAGGCGAATAAAACGATATCAAACTCTTCATCTTAACTCAGATTCAAACCATAAAACGATTGAAACCATAATACATTTGAGTAACAAACCATTTAATATTTTCATATTTCATCTAACCCCTTTACTTGCTTTAGGCATATTAAGGGATGTCCCTTGAGAGCGGGCAAATAAAAGAAAAACAGCCTGCTATGAGAGAATTAGATCCCACGGATGTCAACCAAAAACATCATCCAGTAATCTGAGTGTACCCGGTAGGTTGAACGGTCAACCAATTCGAACACGTACTGATTAACGCAAGACACTCGTCAAGCATTCCGGAAGCGCATATGTTCACAGGAGCGACTTTGACCACATTTTCGCAGCAGGCCAATAAAGATATCGACTCGAATGTTAAAAAACTGCACCAGAAAAAGCCAAGTCTAACGCCAAGTCGACGCACTAGATTTCAGGAAACAGCCAAGACCTTAAGATCATTTCCAGTATCGTCTAATAGACCAGGATATTGTGATGGGGCCTATAATAAGTATAAGTTATTAGAATAAGTTCTCTCATCCAATATAGAAGCAGTTGCGGAAAATTTGGTTTGGAAAGGCGAGAGTATGTCCAATGATTTAAGTATCAGCCCCATCCGACATATGCATGCAAAAAAAGCCATCACATGTGTAAATATGGAACCCAAACAATTTTTCAAGTCTGTCCAGCATGTGGGATACGCAGAAGATATCAACATCACCACTCGCACCCAAAGTTCCGTACACGAAGCTTTCATAGCGAGCCGCAAAAAATAAATTGATGAAGATCCGATTAAAGCGCACAATTGGCAATCGATGCTTCCAGCTCGAAGGAGCAAAACTGTGCCAAACAAAATACTCTCCACCGGATTTTGGGACTTGTCTGCGGGGAGGTTGATGTAAGAGATGGTAGAACCGCAAACTTTATGATCTGTACAAAAATAAGGATCGTCGACTTTAATGGCTCGATTATTAAGCGATCTTTATCTCGATCTCGATTATTATGCGATCGTCGATGCTCCAGCTTAGTGTGTTCAGTATATAAAACGAACCTCTAGTTCAAAGATCAGCCACTCGCTTAAACGTTGCGATGCCACGAGAAGCTATCTTACTTTCAAGTAAGGCCTTTTCTAAAAAATAAGACCTTTGAGAATGATCGTGAAGATTTATTTGGTCGATTGTGGACTTTTCTCGCTGAGAATCGCACTTGTATGGACCAAATACCATCCCAACGGGGTGCATTTGTTGTTCAATATATGTAAGTGAAAGGAGCAACGTTAGGATTGACTTTCCGCTATTGTTTGGCATGAATAAAAAGTTGGCTGGAATTAAAAGATTTAACATTGGTTTGAAAAGCCGATGTATTTTGATTTCGATTGCTTTATGGTTATTGTCCGAGTTAAGAGAGAGAAGTTGATATCACTCAATTCGTAATTGAAATTGATTTAAGCGATTTATTCCATTCCAATCTATATACTACCTTGTAAGGTTTTTAGGCAGCTAGGTAAATAAATACGAATAGGTTATCATGCGTGGGGTGTGATAACCAAAAAGAGCTCTTTGCTTTTTAATAATGTTCACAAGTTAAGATATCTTCAGAATTGTATAACCACTTATGAATGTTAAGGAATTTTCAATAAATCAAATAAAAATGTCCCGCAGATGGATGCCATGGTCCGAAAACTGTAATTGAATTAAGGATAACCGGCCACTATAGACGAACAGCGAAAGACATAACCAACCGTAGCGAGAATAAAAGTATAGAAACAAAAATAAAAATAAGAGTAAAACAAAGATGATAATAGGAAAATACATTTCCCAGCCAGCACCGACCGGTCGCCTTCCCTAACACAATTATATTATTCCGCAAGTATCTCGGAAAATCTATTAAATGCCATTGGGAACTGCCTGCCCATAGCGGTTGCCCTCCATTTCTAACCGAAAATTGTACTTTGATCGGCTTCAGTTTTACCCAATAATTTCGTACTTTTCGGGGTAAATGTCCTGCAAAATTATCCTCAAAACTCAAACGAGAGCCGACCTCCACCATGGACGAATGTTGTTTCCAGTTTTTTTCTTTTTTTGCTCCTTTTTAGAAAGTTAACGTTAAGCAGATAGGAAACGGCGACATAATTTATTCCCTCGCATTAGGCAACATTTAAGATACGAGTAGTTCTCCATCAGTAGCGGTGCGACGGCTGGAGTCCTGGAAAAATAGAATCGAAGGACCTTTTTGCGATAATTTTATTTTCGTTTTCTCATTTGTCGAGATGGTTCATTCACTGAGAATACAGTCTTGCGGGGATGTCACCAATTCCTCGTAGGTGACAGGACATAACATAATGTAAAGTGTAGCAGAGAAACGAAACAGAGTCGTGCCAGGATATTAATTTTGATGGTTGGCCTCTTACTGATAAAAGGGTGGCGATGCGTAGCAAGTGTACTGTTTAATTTAATGCAAAAGAAAAAAAAGGACGAAATTTACACCACATTAATTCCTTTGCGCCACAAAGTTAATCCCCCATTCAATGGCTATTTACGAGTCCTTTGTGGAAGGAAGTGTTGTGTTATGTTGCAATGCGAGGACCGAAAAAGGGACTGGCCATTTGTTGTGTTGTTGATGTCAAGGACTGTTGCTTGGGCTTTTATTAGAAGCACGAGGACATTTTTTCTTTTCGGTTCAGTTTTGTTTTCTGCTCATCTTGTACGATGATACATTTCATCTCTCACTCAATAAGGAGCATAATTTCATAAAAACAAGTGAAAGAAAACAGAGAGCCAAAAGAAAATGAATATTCCCAAGTACACTTGGGATAGTGTTGGAGGACACATAAAGGAAGTAATACTTTTGGCAAAAAGGATTCCATGTTTGTGATAAATTCATTTGATGTTTGCTGATGGGATGAGTTCGTCGAGAGGATGACATAAAATAAACAAATCTTGGAATGTCTTTAAGAAATGTTCAACAATGTTGTCCAGGACGTAGGAAGTGGAATTTGTCTTAGGTTGGCTTTCACAATTTCAATGGGGTGGAAAAATAGGTGTAACCATAAGTAAGCTGATGTCACACTCCATGAATATCGTTAGACGAAGAAATAGCTATATAGTTTTTTTTTTATTCAGCCTGGTAAAGGAAGTTGTTTGAAATTTCATGTTATAACATTAACTAAAAAATTATTTTCTCTTTCTTTTCTAATCGATTTTAAGTTAAGATGCGATAAAGTTTGGTAATTTTTAGTGAAAATATAAATAAAAAGTAAAACAAAGGCGATAGCAATAATAACTTTTATAAATCTCTGATATAGTTAACCAATTTACCTTTGAATATGAAGCGTTTTCCAATAAGGCCTTGACATTTTTTTTTTTTTTAATAAAACGCAAGACATTTGAGATATTTCAAAAACTTTACTATCGGCTTGAAGTACAATCAAAACGTTTATGACTGGAACTGGACTTCGTTCATATGGCCACCACGAGCACGTTTTCAGTGATCGATTTGTTGGATCCAATTTTCGATGACTCGGCCACACGTTTTGGCCGAAACGGCCGCTGTTGCGCGTTCAATGTTGGCTTTGAGCTCTCTCAAGGTCGTAGGCATAAACGAATGACTTGACGTAGACCCAAAGAAAATAATATAGAGGCGGAAAATCGCACGAACGAGGCGGCCAATCGACTGGACCATTTCTTGAGATAACACGCTTATAAAACTAACTCTTCAATAAATAAATAAAAAAATAAATATTTTTTGTAGATGAAGTGGTGATTCATGAAGCAAATAAGGATTTTCACCTGGCCAATGACGGATATTTTGCTTGTTGACGAACCCATTGAGCCACTTAAGATTGGAAATATAAAAAAAATGGAGTTTACACTCTTAAAGTTGCGGTCATCGACTCCAAATTTCGATAGAATTTTTTTATAATTTGCAAACGTTGCTCGTTCGTGTTCTTAACCATGTTAGAAATGTTGAGTTTACTGAAGAAATTGAGAATGCTAGTTCGATAAGAGGGTGCGTTCACAAATTAAATTCAAAGTTGTCAAGCCCCTTTTGGAAAACGCGAAAAAAAGTTTAACTATTTTTTTTAATAAATTGGTAGACTATTGAATTTTTGAAAGAATAAAAAGCAGAAAAATGATTGCTGGAAAATTTAAGAGTAGCTATAGAACGAGGTTTCCGGCAAAATCGCGGGATAGATTCTTATCATATTTAAAGCTAAGATTAGGAACAATAACTTTACTAAAAACAACAAAGAGGTGAAAGTATAGTGACAATCAATACTTAATTACATCTTATTCTATTTTTGAAATCGGATGAGTAGTTTGGAGGATTATTATCTCCTATATAAAAATGTTATCTCTTTAATGTTCGGAAAATGACAAAGTTTGTTTTGGAAATAACTTAAATTTTAAAATAACTAAAACTTAATATGTGACTTCTGGACAAGCGCCGATCACTTGAAAGGACTTGTCGGCTTCCCGCCACCCTCTGAAATAAAATCGTACTTTTTGTCCAAACAATGTTGTTCATAAAGTTATGCTAATCTTCCTTAACATTTTTCGGCGATTAGCAAAATTTATTTGATAAGAATTTAACATTAACTTCTTACATTACCCTGACAAATTGAAATTAATTTTAAACATATTTTGACAGTTAATGCCTCCATCCTCTAAGTGTAGAGATGTGTAGTCGGGGACTTTTTTGTAGAAGTTTTTCAGTTCTAAAACTTTTCTGTAGAAGTTAAAACAAATGGAAAGTTTTTCATGCGAGGGTTCATTATAAATACTAGTGAACGATTTTTTCAGCTCGGATGAATAGGTTAGAGAATACCTCATATATGCATACTTACACACAAACTTACAAGAAGAGTGGAAGAGTCGATCTCAATTCCATCATTGTCAACGATAATATTTTGGGGACACTGAATGTGGCAATTGTTTATTATAAAAGGCTATGTTTTTCCTGTGTATTATATAAATTCGTTCATTTAAAGCCACTCACTTATTTCACTAAGATCTTAATTAATTTTTTTGATACAAGTAGCATACAACAGAGTGTCTTCTGCGAATAAGGCAAGGCTTAAAAATGTTATCAATTTTACCATTTCATTAATGTATGTATATAAGGAATAGGAGCACACCTTGTATGGCTTCTTGCGAAAGATTTATATTTACACTTAGGAAGATGTAATATTTTCATATACTTAAGTGCGCTGTTACACTTAAGAACGATCGGATTCCAATTTTTGAAACTTTGTCAATTATAATTTCATGTTTCACTAATTCAAAGTCTTGTTTTAGGTCAAGAAATACTGTAACAATTAAATTTCATTGCTCTACAAACTTTCCGATCTTTAACAATATAATCAATACATAATTCGCATTCCAAAAACTGACCGGTGTGATAGTATACTATATATTATTGTTCTCGACTGTTTCGTACTATTTTCTCTAAGACTTTTTCATGAACCGACAACATGTTAATTGGACGATTGGCATCTTTGGAGAAGATGCCATTAATTTGATCCCAATGGCAAATGGAGACTGGACTTGAAAACTAGATCCCTATAGAATTCGAACTTGGGCAAATCAACTGAAGCAAGTGAAAGGCAGCCGCTCTACCAACTCCGTCACCCAGCCGTCAATTATTTTAACAGTGGCAGCTCTTATTGGCTCAAACGTTTGATATAGCAATTTATTTTCGCGGTACAAAAAGAGTCAATTTTTACGCTTCAACAAGGTTCGAAAATATTCCAAAAATTAAACCCCAAAGTTTATTCAAAAGTTGCTCAGTTGTGGAAACTGCAGAAACAGGCCGACGAACGAACGAAGAAACCTAAGATTTCAGCAACCACCCGCTCTTTTGTCGCTTTTTTAATTAAGGAAAAAGCTACACGTGGTCTCAGAGAAATCGATGGATTCATCTCGAATGCTTACTGTTTGATTTAGTTTTTTAGGGCTTCGTGCCCAAAGCATGCTATAGACACCCTGTCCACTGTCTTCTGAACCTAAAGAAAAAAAATAATATAAATAATATAAAGTTTAAAATAAAAGGCGTCAGAAAAAGTGTTTTCAAAAATCGCATTTCAATTTAATCAATTTTTCAATCACTCGATACAGATAAGCCGAGGAAAAAAAGATGTTCATTCCTGGGTTTGAACCCGGGAACAACCGACGCACTTATCGTTAAGCCTCTGACACCCTTCTTTTTTGCTTGCGTTGAGCTAAACATACATAACTAAATATCAGTGTTTTTAAATAAGGCACTTGAAAACGACCTACGCCCAATTCTTGTTAAAGACGCTAGACTAAAAAAAAGTTTACTCGCATCGTGGCGACAGTCTCATGGGACTCAGAAGGAAGCCTGTTGTTATATAGTTAGGGTGCCGTCGTAAGTGGAGAATACATGCTTCAATTTTAGAGCAGTTCAAATAAACATCATTAAAAAAAACCAGCAAAGGTAACGAGAAAAAGGTGTGCTCCTTCGACAACGCAAAATACGATTAAAATTTTTCTAATTATCACCTTTGAACCTTTTCTTTAAACTTCTCGCCGAAAACAGATTTTTTTAACGTCTTTCAAAGCAAACTGATTAAATTGACAGGACAAAATTCAATAAAAATGAAGCACCCTTTACCTCGACCCGAACTAGTTTTCGAAAGCGTTTTCAAATCGTTTTATAGGACCCACGTGTGTCACCTTAATTATGCATAGAGAGAAAAACGATGAATGCAAACTGAAAAATGTATGTCTTCATGTCCTTTACGTGCAGATAATTTATCCATTGCGATTCACGTTCAGCTCCTCAAGTGCAAGGATTCGTATATCGAAGAGCATGACAATTCAAATATCAAAGACACTGCTCATTATTCCCAATGAAATGGCAGGCACCGAACGTAAAGAAGAAATTCAAACGCACAACGACAACTAAAAGGATGGCGCCAACAAAGAGCCCAAGATGAGAATCCAGAGTACAGCACCAAAGCGCAAAGGCACCAAAGACGCAACGATGAAACGATGCAAGGATGCAAGGACGCAAGGACGCAAGAACTCGAAGACAAGTAATAATAATCAGAGGAAAAATTAAACTTTTCTCGTTAACAATTTTGATTAAAATTTTACGCTGAAGGTATAGCGTCTTCTTTGGAACGAATGGATAGCCTGAATTCGCGCCATAAACTGGATGCTGGAATGACGAGGATACTAGGATTCCACAACACTAACACAAACGCAGCGAGTGCGAGTGCTATAAAAGCAAACGAACGAAACTGCAATTTGTGAAATCTCTTCGTCTCGCCGCGCCGCGCCTCTGCAGCCTTTACAGCTAGTCCCCTATCAGCTTGATCGTCGTACGAGGATATAGGAGTTTGTAGGTATGTCTGAAGTTAGAGTTGCTGGCGCGTTGAACATGGGAGGTCTTGGCTTGGTGAGTTCACTTAAAATTTGTTTTCCTTGACAGACCCACCCCGCCTCATCGACCCTTTTTTTGTGCATTTTTATGCGCTTTGCAAGCTGAAACTTTAATTTTCTGGTCTAATAAAATTATTATTATTATTATTGCGTGGAAATTAGAAATGGACAGTCTTTGAGATCGGCTCTTCGCTTTTTCCGGAAGCGTCAGCCATCAAACTCCACATGGCCGGGTTCAGATTATTTATGGCCATCGTTTGGGGGGCGCTATTTTTTAAGTATTGAAGTATGTTCGGGATTTTCTGCGATTGGTTTGGTGGAATTGACGTTGGAAATTAAGTGGCAATCACATTTGGAATTGTAATCCTTGGATGGGCGGAAATGATGCAAATGAAGTGTAAACGGGACGAAAGCTATTTCTGCTGCAAGACAAAATTCGATTTGACATTTGCAAGCAAATAAATGGCTTTAGTTTGAAATGGAATTGGGTCAATTTGATTATTTCGGGGTTCGCTTACCCAACGAAATGTCTTCAAAGGCAAGAGAGGAAAAAACATCTCCAATTGGCAGTTAATGGACTGTTTTATAATGTTCCTCTTTTTCGAAGCAGATCAAGGTTTTCGACGTTTACTTACGCTCTCGTATTTTATCGAATTTGGTCAGCATGACAAATATTTTCAAAAAATAAAAACTCACATCGATCACCTTATATTTAGAATAAGGGTTGAAAAGTTTTATTTTTCGCATTGGGAGAGCTCGAAAAATGTGATGTAAAATTTGACCAATATTATCGACCTCTTATGGACTAACTGAGTTTGTTATATGCCGAGTGGCGACACAGTAATTCTTGAATAGACGGGCTGTCCAGTGTGTGCATTTGTTTCGATACGCAAAAGATATTTACATCAAGCCCCGCAGCTAACGTTCCATCATTTTAGCTTCCACGGTATTTGTTGTAAAGGTCAAAATAGTAAGTCTTTAAAATCATTGGGATAAAATCAAATAGAAAATTACCTCCGGACAAATTTCAACTACACGGACGACTTGCTGGAGACCTAGCCAATTGGTCCTACTTCAATTTATAAAAACAAACAGAATCAAAACTATGGAGTATGGAGCAGGATAGATTTAAAGAGCCTTTTCCATCGCATAAACTGTCCTGCTAAAGAAGGAAAAAAACCGTCAACTATTGTACAATGGTTCGGCGAACTGTCGTAGCCACCATGTTCACGTAAACAGGGAATATTGCATTTTCGATTCAAGGAATAAGCAATCGAGGATGGCAGAAATCTGGTTTAACCATAAGGAAGCAACGTGGCCCAGACCGGGAAGGAGCTGTAGCTCAGGCGCAATTCCTCCACGGATCTATGGCCTGACAAGTAAGTAAGAAAGACAAAGGCCACGTATGTTGGCTCTCATAAGTTTCTCAAGACAGCGTGTTCCTCAGCTAAAAGTAACTGTCTCCGATTGCGTACGCAAAGTTGGTTACAGTCCCTCTTCACATGTGCGCGTCACCGAAGTGAAGAACTTCCTTTGGGGTAGATCCATAGACTCTTCGGGTTGAGACGTTGCTGTCCAGTCATTGATTCGTTGATTGGTTGGACAGTGGTAGCAGAAGCGTTTCAAGTCTTCCTCTTCCTCCTCGCAGTTATCACTTGTTGTGGTTTCTGTTAATCCGAGTCTGTATGAATGATCTTGTTGGAGCTCAAGGCTCGTTTCACTACATTGCTCCTTGGATTGTTAAGTATAGATCTAACCGTTCAACATATTTTTATTTTGTCCCAGTATTTTTTTAATTAAAATCGGTGGATTTGGGCAGAAGATCCTTACCCCTGATTCTGGCGATGTGTCTGACTTGTCTGTGTATATGATGATTTCACATGGGTTGCTTGTCGTTCGTCCAAGATTCATTTCTTGGAATAATTGTTTTGAAGTTGTCGTGTTCACCTTTTTTTCTACCAATACACTTGGGCGATCGAGTAGTGGTGTCATCATTCTTACCACATTCATATTTTTCCAATGCCCAGTGTTTCTTTAACTGTCATCAAAGTGACCAAGGGCTTTAATTACTATGCCCGAGAGCAAACTTCTCCGACTATAGCGCCGTATAGCAACAAACTATCTGTAAGCTTGATGGTACATTAAAGGACTTGATTCCGTCGTCTAATTTGTGAGCTGTTCACTGATTCGGAGGCAAGGCTGACGAAATCCTTGACTATCTCGAAATTAATGAATGAAATTGATCTTATCACAATTTTAGACCCATGCATCAAGGTTGTGTGTTGTTTTTTTTTTACTGTTATTCCTTCATCTTGATATCGATCTTTGCCGGTTTCGTTACTTGCTATACAACTGAATGATCTTTATGTTCTTTCTAATCCTTGTACTTATCGTCTGCGCACGCAAGTAGCTTGACATATTTCTAAAAGACATTTAAGGGGTTCGTAAGTGAGCTCCGTGGAGAGTGCATCGCCCCCAATGAAGCCCTTTTTGGCATCGAAGGTGTTCATAAGATCATTGCCGGCTTGTCGCTCTGCAGTGAGCCCCTATTTTTTTTTTGAATCGGGCAAGCGATGCTGATATTCCATTTTTGGGGCACTATTTCATCCGGCCTAAGTTTGGACATAATTTGACCTATTCACCCGACTAAGTCATTGCTAGCTGCTTTGAATACGTTAGTAGGAAGTCCGAACAGCATTCCTGGTCTGAGGTCCAATAGAGTAAGTCCTTAGGAGTAAATTAAGATCGCATGTTTACTGAAGAGAACTCAACATTTAAATTTTGCTGCCATTTGAATCATGCAAGCGTTATTCAAGCAGAGATGCTGTCGATCGAAAAGGCATGTCAAATGCTTAGCCCCACATCTAAGACCTCCAAAAAAGTGGCGATCTTCATTGAAATCCAAGAGGCTTTTCCAGCATACTGCACTTTTCCCTTTTGATGAACGCACTCTCAAAGATCTTCAGCGATATTAACAACGTTATACATTTTCGGGTTGCGCAGTTGGTTAAGCGCCTGATCTTAATTTGGAAGTTGTATTGATTTTTCCGTCGGCTTATTTAAAGATCGTGTTATCAATGTTTTGTGAAGACGATCTCGTTGACACTGCTGTAAGAGCACAGACCGCTGTAAGGATGTTATGGACAGGATCACCATTAAAGGATGTTATGGGCAGGATCGCCATGTAAGGATGTTAAGTATGAAAAAGGTTACGTGGAGGATTAAAGAATATCTGATCAGTGTTACTGGCATAGTATTTGCCATAGAGAAACAAGTCGATTGTTTGTCAAAATGATTCTGTTTTAATTTCGAAAAATATTCTCCTTAAATACTAATTGACCCTCCTTAGCATTCCTAATATCGTTCAATCAGCTGACTCACGACATCGCTTAATAGGGTGACCGAGTCCTATTACATCCTCAAACGATCACATTGAACATCTGGCAATAGAGGGTGATGACTTACGAGCGACACTTGTACTTTGGATCAGATTTTTGTTAACTAAACGAATCAAGCATATGCCTTAGTGCAATGGGCTTTCACAGGGTCATACGTTATCTTATATGTGTTTTGTGTGCGCCATCGCATTTGAGTTAGTGATCGTTTATGTCGTGTGTCCATATTGCCATTATTACGTAAGGTGTTAAATGATATATAGGTATACTACACCGCTGACGAAATATTTTTTTTTTTTTGTTTTTGATTGATTAATTTTTTGATTTAGTGCATTGTACCACTATTTAATTTAAGTTTACAATGAACTACATTTGAATATTATTTCTTATTCTTATGATTATAATTTTTAATTTACAAATGGATATTCACATTTGACATAATTCAAGTTATTCGTTTTAAATAATTCGAAAATAAATCGTATTTTATTTAAAAAATAAAACATAATACATTTACTATACTCCTTGTCTAATACTTAACCAAAGCAAATTGTGTGTATTTTTTTCATATTAGAGTAATTCACAAAGCATCAGTCATACAATTTATGAAATGCGTTATCTTTTTGGAGATGGCTGCATTGACATTGTTGGTGTCTCTGAAACTTGGGCCAAACCGAATATGAGTTCTGATCTTTTTAAATAAATGGATTAAGAATATTCAGAATGTGGTTTAACCATTACATTTTATAGTTGTGCACCCATTTTTGACATTTTATTTCAAATTTTGCCAAAAATATACCTTTTTCATGACATATTCTAAATGGTAATTGAATTTCAAGTCGGAGTCTATTAAAATTCTTAATATTTATTTTTTCAATCATTTGCTTGTTAAATGTCAAATTAATAATCATGTATTTTGTGTTGTTTACATAAAGCTTAATTTGGTTTGTCTCTTGCCAAATACTTAACCTTGACAGATTTCCCTGTTTTCTAAGTAAATGCTCATCTATGATTTTTTATGTTTCGAATCGGAGGGCATCATCGGCGAACAGGGCAGTGAAGCTCGCTTTTGATGTCGTTAATATAAATGATGAACAGCAATGCTCTAAGCACTGACCCTTGCGGAACTCCAAGTGTCGCAATTTGTGCAGAAGGATACCGCAGTCCATCCTATCCAATGTTTTTTTTACGTCAAGGAACACAGCAACAATGTAGTAATTTGCAACAGTTTTTTTCCTTCCAATCATAACTCCATTGAGAGCTGATTCGCAGGAGCGATTTTTTTCTCAAGCCAGACTAACTCTCAACTATTCCATCACTTTTTCATATTCAAATTCTATAGTAAAATACTGCGAATTGAAAGAATGCAAACAAGCCCAAATCCACTCCTGGAGTAAACGAGACCAGAACTCAAAGATTCTCCATCTATTAATTTACACGGACTCATTTTTCTACCTTCGAGCCCAAAAGGTCGCAAACTTTCCCCTTTCCAAACCAGATGTCCTCACAAACTTGTTTGGATTATTTCTTTATAACGTCCACCCCTTAAAACAAAACACTGAAGAAGTGCTACAAACTTTTTTGACACATATCGCTCTAAGTCTAAAAAAAAAAAAATAACTCAACGACTCATAATGTGTGTGCTACGTCAACATAAGACATCAAGGGACCCTGTCAGCTCATCTCAAACCCTCTCTAGAGGTTTCTTTTATTTTCAATCACGACATTTTTATGTCACAGTGCCCCCTTATTGCCAATCTCGTCAAATGACATGCCTCTCATGAATATGTTTAGAGCCTTCTTCGTCATCATCATAACGACAACAGGCGAAGGCGCCCTCCCACGCTTGATTTATAATCGGCAAAGCTGAACCCAAGAGCAACTCCCCGAGGTGATTCGCATTGGCATTGTACCCCCGAGTGGAATGTCATCACAATACCAATAGAGATGATGCTAACGATAATGCTTAATCGGAATTCCCACTTTGGCAAATTCAATTACAGTGATACCAATCAAGTCGTACGTGAGACGACATTACACCATGTTCCGTTCCATTCCGTCTTGCATTTGTTTATCCCAAATTGTATCAATTAACATTTCTGGAGTATTCCACCGAATTAGTCCGCATCGTTGTCCTATTGCCAGTCAGTCCAGGAACCACCCAACACCACATCCACTTCATTTGGGTCCAAAACCACACACACAAACACACGTATCCAATACCCAGAAGCCATGACAACAAAAACACACCAGCATGTGTAGAGGTCCTCTATACATATATGTGTATGTGTGGTGGACAGGGACAAGTCCTTGTGGAGCAGTGAGCCTAATACGATACGGCTATTTGACCGCAATTATTCGGACAATGCGCTGGGATCGCAATGCGAATATCCTTTTCGGGATTTTGGCTCAATTAGGAAACAAAAGGACGCCGCGCCGCCGTTGAGTGGCACACATATGTACGAATACGCAACAACACACGACAACGGCAGACGGAATAGAGTGAATTAAGTTTATTCCCATTTAATAGAGCACGGAAAACGGCCAAAGCAAAGAGTGTACGTATTCATCTGTTTTTAATGCAATTGGCCAAGCATTGAACTACTCTCGTATCCTAGTGTCCACATCCTTAGCCAAATACGAAGTCGTCTCCATACTACCACGGCATTCGCAGTAGCACAAGCCAGAGCTAATCAACATACCATCGAGAAGCGTTTTTCAATGCAAAACAGTTGTTGGGATATCGCCGGTTTTGGAGGGGTCGGTCGCTCGTTAGTCCTGCGACGATTGTATGCCCGATTGAAACTGAGCTTGTTCTTGTGGCAATGTAAGCCTCTAAGCGAAAAGGAATGGGTATCATTCCGATAGGAAGGACACAGTGCTGTGCAGCATTCTGTGATAGAGATTTTGGTTCCTGCGACAACCGGGCGCTTTCGTTCGTACTTTAAATCATTTGCATGCATATTGGGTTTATCGGGCTCCTGGGACCGTTTTCATATCATAGTTGAAACCGTTTGTGTGTGTGTCTGTGTATATATAGGTGGAAACAAATCCTTCCCACCTTGGAAACGTACTATGTTCTTGCATAAATTAGTAAATTGCAAATGAGATAAAATGCTGATGAGCAGTGAGCGCTTCACGGCGTTTTATTGGTCCCAAATTGACACACCCGTTTGCAGGATAACACAGGAGCCACTAGAATTGTAGATGTTACTTATGCTTTAGACTTAAATGCTAAACGAACGATGGCGTACATATTTCCAGGAGGAATTGTTTAATTCTTGAAAAATTTAATTTACCATCATCTTTGAGCTGTGAAGTGTTGGAAGAATGAAGTGAAAAACGTATTTTATTGCCAGACCAAATTTTAGACTAGTTGAATCCTTTTCAAGATGGACTAAACTTCAGAATTTATCTAAGAAGATTGTAGAGCTATTAGTTTTGTTATTTATTTATTCATTTAAAAAGCAATTGTGATCTTTTCAGAGTTATCAACAAGCAAATACTTCATAAGAAACTCTGAGGAGTCATTTTAATTTATCCATGGAGAGATACTGCTACGCGCAGGTGAGCCGAAGACCAGAACACTACAATTTTGAGTTTGTAAATGAATTTATACGAACATTCTTATATCTATCTAAGGACGAATATCAACTCTACAAATGACGTCTTAGTGGAGGTATGACGAAGTCTCCTCATCAAATCTTCTTACTTATACCTGCCTCGAAGGACCAAAATCATGCTTTCAAGACACAAATCTCACCAATAATTCTACATGTGGCCAAATGTTGGACGATGAGAAAGAAAGTAGAGCAGATTAAAGGAACTTTCGAAAGAGACCTTAAGTCATATACACAACCTTGCTAGTAAAGTGGGCTTTTGAAGGAAAAAGTACAACCCCCAGCTCTACGACCTGTACAACCATGTCGATCTAGTCGAAAGAGCAAATCCTTATTATAAAGACTCAGACGTGTTCCTACGTCTGTCACAGGGTTGTATCTTTTGGATTATAATGGATAGAGACTTTCAATAAAAAGATTAATATAAAGTTTGAATAAAAGTGGTCCCCATACAAAAATTAATTTTTTTTTAAAATCCGAAGCCAATGTTGAGTCAAATAGTACGCTATTACCGGTGGTACGGAACCCTTCGTGTGCGTGTTCGATTCGCACTTGGCCGCTCAATCATTTTCCAGGGGTTATGAAAAACCATTCAATTTCCAAATATCATATAACAAGAGTTGAAGGCTCTTATCACGCAATCCGGTTTCCACCGGACAACAGAAAACCGAATGGTGACATTATTTTAGTGACTTGAAAAAAAGCATTTTGCCGTTAAGCTGCTGTTGACTGAAATTACAATCGACGTACTTCGTACAACCAAACAGGGTCTCACTTGACCAAAAACGAAGCTAGTGACGGAAGAAAGCTGCGCATCAACCGTTTATTGGGAACGATTCGGATTTTAGCCGTTCGATCAAACCCGGATAGTGTAAAAAGAGCTTAAGGGGGAGGAGTGATAGGACGAGAGGAAACAATTGTTCAAGATTGTAAGGAGTGGCAAAGACAGAGCTTTAAATGGGATTACACATTCGCATTGTGCGGCTAAAGGATTCTCTGTGCGTGATTATCAGTTACAAATTTATTAGAACTTATCGATTGCCTAATCGGTAGGGGAATAGGTATCTTCATCCATTGAACAAAGGAAAGGATTAGCGTCATAATCCTCATATATATATATAATATATTTAGACCAACCGCCAAAGACTTTTTGGAGGAAAATTGGTAGCCCCCGAGTCCAAACAACATTGACTGAACCATTCTGCGACCCACTCCAGCCGATTCCAAAGTTTTTTTAACTTCCCATATGGAAGCTCTTGTTTGAATTGAAAAATTCATCCCAAATATAAAAGGTTTAAAGATTTGGGATTAGTATATGATCAATTTGAGGAAGACATCAAGCTGTCCCATTAGCTAAAAGAAAGTACAGAAGGGTATAAGACCAAAAATTAAGATGCTTCGTATGACAATAGTAGTCACAAGGTCTGAGCAAATAGGGAATTTAAAGATTGAGTTTTACCTCAAACAAACCATCGCGATAAAAGAGGAGTAAGTTTCTATTTAGTCCGTCTTAAAAGATAAATAGGAATGCAGCGGCTTAAAGCGTATCGATCCTTGAAGTTTAAATTATAAACTTGATCAAAGAATAAAATATGGATTGGCTTGAGAACACCGAAAACCCTACTTCTTCATCGCTCTTCACCTTTTGGGCTATAAATGACTTAATGTCAATGAGTACGTTGAATGTGAACAACGGCTGCATCTAAAAAGCCAACGAGGAAACATGGCTTCAAGTTAAATTTCCTAAAACAGTTATTCAAGCCGACTTACTTGGATTAACGTACTGCCAAACAATTCTTTTAGTCCCTGGAAATTAAGTCTTTAGCTGACGGTTTACTCTACAAGAATGTTGCCGATAGGACAGAAAGGTTCGACGATCGGAACAAGCCTGTGAGCCATATGGGCTAGTTCCAAAGCATCATCAAATTGTTTACCTCAGCTCAGATCTCAACATATCCTCCTTGGGGCATATCATGTCATCTGTGCAGCATGATTAAAGCAATCAGAATATATTTAATAAGCATGTAGCAACGCTTTCAGCATCAAAGTTAGGGTTTCTATAAATGAAGCAGCTGTGAAATGATGGCTCCCGGAATGCAAGGAATTCTGAATCGAAACCAGAGATATATAAGGACAGAAGAAAAGTGCTAATCCATTTCAAGGTAGCTTGAGTATTTTCCCGTGCGTCCCTTTATCAGGTCTTTACAAAATTTATAACGGACTACCCATAAGATATTCCCTTCGTAGGAACAGAAGAAGAGAACCTCCTTTTTTTTAGTCGGTTAAAAATCACTGGGAATTAAAAACTTCCCCAAAAAAAATTCTTAAAGCTTGTATCCCAAATCACGCCTTTTCACAGATTTAAAAGAAAGAATAATGCCACTTTTTTTTGGTCTTGAAAATCACAGCATGGCAATATAATTATGTCCACCAACAAGGTCACGTCCGCTGTGCTGTTTTTTTTTTTTTTTTTTTGGCCTTTCATTTTCCTTTTATTATTATCGTTGTCAACTAAAGGATCTTGATTGATTGTTTTTCCAAGGACATAACCTCAACGTCAAATTGTGAACCCATTGAAAGCAAAATCTCAATAACACCAACAAATTTATCCAGGAAGCAAGTGATACTGTCAATTGGTTTCTATAGAATCAACACCGTAAATCCGGCTAGCGACTTTTTTGAACATGTTTCTCCTCTCAGACAGTGGCGTCTTTCTTTTAAGGCACACAACAAACGCTTATCCTTCTTTTGCATGTGATCAATGCATGCGCACACATACACAATAAGGAAAAGAGTAGGCGGAATTAATCAATCCGGATATGAACTCGCATCCTCCGCCTAATTACGAAACCCAAAATCATCTGAGTAATTGCGCCACTTCCATCTGAAGCAGCCTTTCTATGGAGAAATAGGGGACTTCTTGCAAAGAGCCACATATGACCAAAAATGAGTAGCCAATGACTATCTAAGTATCTCACTCCTATACGAGCCATTCAAGTGAGATTTTTCAACGCAATTAATCATTTTCCAAATATGGTTGTCATGCAATTCCATTTGAAGTCGTATCCTCAATTCAGAGAGCTCTACATTTCGTAATCCTGGCCATCAATCATCGAAATAGAAAATTTTCTCCGAAAGTCAAAGTTTTCTCTCGACTCGAGTGAATGGAAAAAAACGCAAAATGCCATCAGGATAAGCGAAGGAATACGCTTTGATATCAATTTATAATATAACCAGAACTGGGTTAACCATTTCCGTTCGATTTCCGCAAAGTGTCTTTCATCCTTGGGGAGTTATACATCAAAACGTATACGAACCATTCAGGCACACATGTGTTCGAATCTGGGAAGTTTGGATTTTTTTTTTGTTTTGCTTTTCCTCTTTTCTAATTTAAAAACCAAATTTGTATATCTTGTCAAAAAAAAATGTATATTATTCTCGTATGTATCTACGGACGGCAAGTGTAATGTATGAGGTAATGACAGGCCTCAGTTGCAAAGCAATCACACAGGGACTAGCAGTACATAAATGAAAAAATAATCAAAAAAGAATTTAGTCCTTATGAATTTAATGGAATCTTCTTTATAATGTTACGAAATGGACGTCACGAGGTTCAATGACAGAAGATCCCTGAAGCAATTTAGCCTAAGCTTAGGCTACTTCCCATCCGCTATTACGTTATCCTTCAAACGAAGCTTCGGCCTTACATATTTGAATCAACCTACAGAAGCACCAATTGCCGAGGACGACACTCGGTCGAATCTTCACCAGGGTGTCGTTCGTGGAGTTGATACTTGTGTCGAGGTCAAACAGATAAACCAACTTGCTACCACAATGCTAAAGCTATTGATTGTGGTGCTTTGTGCCAATTGGTATTCGAAGATCTTTGACCTCTCTTTGAAGACCAATTATTTAAGCCTCTTCTTATTGTTATCTTTCTTCGTGAAAGATGTTCTCTTCCCTTCCAAAGATATCTGCTTTACCGATCTTAGAACAGAAGTCCTCAAGTAAAATTTTGACATCGTGTTTCAGATGGACTTCACCTAAGAGTTCGTAGATTTTCAGCCTAACTCGTAGACCTTCATTCTTAAATGTTTCCCTTCGCCGAATTTGGATCCTAAAATTTGCAAAATATTGTAACAGCTGTAACAGTTGTCTTATTCTTTTCCATGATTTTTCACTTGCAGTTCAATCCGTTAAACTTGGAGTGGCTAATGGGCTGTACAGTGTTCTTAATTACTATGAGTATACAGCAGATCCCTACACAAAAATTTTTACGAGCATAGTTTCGAAGAGCCTTGATTTAGTGTCAATTTGTTGGAAGGTTTTCAAAAGCCATATTTTTCGGGTCAGTCAAATTGTTTATCTTCAAGCCTAAACTAAAGTAAAGTTCGAACATGTTGAGTGGACTTTTGCAAAGTATAAAAGTCGGTAAGTGATCACCTTTCTAGGATGGTCAATTTTGGTTTTAACAGGCATTTGGAAGATCACTGAACAGATGCAGAAAAGAACTGAAGGTACGATAGAACCTTGAGGTGCTCTTACATTAAGACAACTTGTTTGTGAGCAACTAATATAAATTACCATCATCTGACTTTGGAAAATCTTGCAAAGGGATTGTAATTGAATAGGCAGAATCAAAAGAACGCTAATGTCTCGAAGCACCTTAATCACTTAACTAAACCGTTCCTGTGATTTGTAATATTTTTATGTTATATTGGGCAGAAATTTTTTCGAAAACATTTGAAAGACATTCGTTCAGGAAACATTGGCTGCAACTGGGTTTGGCTGTCAATTTGCTTGTTGAGAAGGTTGCTATTTTCCTTTTTTTTTTTGTAAACGTGCACAAGCCAGCTACAGTTACTGCATTATTTCGACCAAAATTCACAACACAGCATCTGATTTACACAAAAGAGGGCTTTAAACAATTTTGCACTCAATTTAACTGCCATCTGGACAAAATTATGAGCCTCTGTTGAATTCAGTAAACAATCGAACATTAAAAAGTGAAGTGTTTATGAGAAAAGAACGAGCTCATTACATTGCCGAGAAAAACTCAACAGCCTTCTTGATCGGTTCACAACAATCCAGCCTTTCATCAACACATTTTATTGGACTCGAGAAACAAAGTTAAGTTAATTTAGACCGGCCCTTATACTGCAGGGTCCATTGTGCCGTAATAAATATTGATCACGGAAAACGTTATTTATAACAGAAAATTTACGCCTTCCCGTGGCCCTATCTGGATACGAATCTCAAAAGTTGCCAAGGGTAATGGAGGTCCTCTTCTCCCTGAAAATTGTATGCCCAAATAATGCATTTTACGATCGATTTGGAAAGAATTGAAAGATTGTGGAGCAGATGGAGTCCGGATTGGGATGGAGATTTTGATATCGACTTGTTTGTATTGGCTTAATTCGCAGTATTTTTTTTCAACATAAGTTGCTATACTAAAAAGCTCATCAGTCTGCTTTAAGTGCAGAGCCAATGACCTATAAAAACCATTGTTTTGCCAACACGAACCTGCCATTCCAGCATATGTACTGTATATGCTGTAGCATGGCCACACACTTGGTCAGACTACTATTGCTGCTCTACTATCACCGTTAATTTGATCCCAACGACAACCAGATTCGAAACTTGAAAAAAGTTGAAGGCTAACTCTAGGTGCTAAACTTTCTTTCCACTTGCGGCTATTGCAGGACATTCGCATAGCAGAAGACGGACGTACTCTAATGTTCTTCGCCTTTTCACATTCTTTCTTACTCGTTGTATGGTATTCCGAGATGTATTAGTCGCAAGAAATAATGCCTGATTCAATTCGTATACCTATTTACATGTCTCATGGCTGCTACCACTTTATCGATTGGTCTGCTCCGCACCTGCTTCAATAGAACGTCGGACCTTTAATGCATGTGTGAATTAGGAGCACGACGGGCCCAGTGAATCCCTTGCTCACAAATGTTTTGGTCAACCAAAAGAAAAGATAAAAGAAAGCGGCCAGGTTTTGAGGAACAGAGGCTTAAAAAAAATACATTTTTAGCAAGCAATCATTTAGTACTTGAGAACGATGAGGACTCAAATTCGTTCGAATATGAGCAACCACCAACCTTGATCCGCTCCTACAAGCGTCGTTCTAAATTTTCAAAATGCTTCCAGAATCCGACGAATGTCGGATGTCGACAAATGTTTGTTTTAATCAGATTTCTTTCACCCAATTTCTCTCTCATACATACACACACAAAAAAGCAAATAGTTGGATTTCAAAATGCATCCCATCTCGAGATATTTTTCTGTCAATTTTGTCACCATAATTCCGCGAATGGCGCGAATATGCTGTTCATTTCATATATTTTTTTTTCTTTTCCACATTTTATTATTCAAAATGAGAAAAATCCTGTTTTCATAAAAAACAAAAAAAAATGTTATCTTTGAGGTCCAGATGCAGCCTCGATTTTGGTTGCTTTTAAAGCCTTAAAATGTTGAGTACGACTTTTGGAAAATAAAATCAATTTTTGCTTAGCTCCGGTTGGGCATATTGTGCCGGAGCCAGTGCTCGTGCTGGCATTGCCAGTGTCCTGTCAACGAGGACACTAGATACAGCCCGTTCTTCTGTGCGGCGTAAAACTCTTGTAGTTTTTACTTTTCCGAGAGGAATTATTATTCCGTGTTTCATGGTGAAGGTAATATACATTTAACCTAGTTTTTGGTGTTTTGTTTAATATTCTTTGCTCTTCTTGTGTTTCCATGCAACGAAATGAACTCCATCTGCTGTGATAGAAAGCAAAGCGTACGGAGCGAGGATGTATGCAAAAAAAACTGTTTGTGGTGCAATACGTCCGAGTTCTGCGTTCTCCGTTTTGAATTAGACTATGCTTAATTTAATATGCTTTATGACGTTCAAAGTGGGCATAATGTGCTGTGTGTGGGCGAACACAATCCGGCTTTAAGTATTTAAGTAATTTTGTTAAGGGATCTAAGAAAAGAATTTCGACTTCAATACGGCATAGTAAGAGAAAACTGGCGACTTTCAAAATGTTTATTAAAAAAAGTGCTCTTGAAAAATATGAAAAAGCAATATATAATTGCTCCCTGGGTGAAACCCGAATCATATCTAGTTATTTGCATTCTCTCAATTTACAGCTTTTTTTATTCATCATTCTTTGAAGATTTCGTCAGTACTCTGTTGATAGTGTTATGCCTTCCTAATAGAGCCGACGTCATCTTTCCAAGCGTGACCTTGAAACTCGCCGGTAAGGTCGAAATAACACCTAGTCATCACTTCCCCAGGACCCGGGATTCACTTTGTTAAATTAATTGCAATGAAAGCTGCCATATGTGAGTATGTGTGAAAATTTGTTCTAATCTGAATTTGCCGAGCCGGAAGTCACACTAGTATTGACCGATTTGTGTGTTGCAGAACGGCTTCAAACGTTTAAGTAATTCACAAAATGGGGTTTGATTAGCGTGAAAATGACTTGACAGCTGCTGCACGGATAAAGATTATTTTTTTCGTCATCCTCTTAAGCCTCACTGATTCTCTGATGTACGCTTCCTATAAGAACATATGCACCATTTTAAAAAATTTCAGCTTAAAACTGTCTCAATGTAGTTAGTTTTTCTTCATAACATTCATAGATAGCAGTCACTGAACATTGTGGCCGTAGCTAACACGATTTTGAGCAAGACGATCCAAAGTGAGTATGAGCTTCTTTTCGTTGAGCATACTTTCATTCAACCATACCTTACTTTATGTTTCCACATGTCATCAATTGAAGGCTGTTCCGGGCCGGTTTCCTTCGCTCATGCTAGCTAGGTGTCCTGCCCATCGGAATCTACCCAACTTTATTTTTCGAGGTAGATCGGATATAGATCGTGATTGTAGCATTTCAGGAATGATCCTTCCTCACATACGGGGCCAACAATTTTACATTAAACTTTTCTCTCGAGTGCGTCTAAGAGATCGCAGTGACTTTTACACCCTAGCTTCGGATTCACATGTGAATTCTGGTAAGATCATGGTCCTAAGGGTTATGATTAGATTTTAGATTTGGCAGACTCTAGTAGACTCTGTTGGATTTGAGCAGCCATCCGCGTATTTCTTCTTCCACATTTGTGCCGGCTGATCAACCCAAACAAAGTATTCGTATAAAGCTTGTTCGGTTCTTCCCATGATGTGGATCTCATCTGCGTTAGCCAATATCTGGCTGGACCTGGTGGTGATAGTCCATTTATTTTTCCGGTATGTCTAACTCTCTCATATTGTAGGTGGTTTTAAGGTTTATAAATAGATGGTAATTTGGAATATTAAATTCTAGATATGCGAAAAGGGAAGATTCATAATAGTGGAGATGTCACAACGTGCAGCTATTATAGAGGTATAAGGTTGTATTGAACCGCCAATCAGCTTTTCATTTCATAGATAAATTGATAAATTTCGGGACCATATTGTTAGCACCTATGCCTTTATTTACTTTTATATAATATTGAAAAGTATCCCGGAGCTGCATAAGAACTTATTTCTAGCCAGCTTCATGTAGTACAAAAAAAGTTAGCGTTTTCTACCTGCACCTACCTGTTTTCTAAAGCACAGGCGGCAATTAATAAAGGTCGACAAATATAAGGAGTGTGGAAGCTGTTAAAGTGTTTACATTTGTTTCTAGTGTAGGGCAGAATACTGCTTCGACTTTCTCTAAATACACCTCCAGAATATAAATGAGGTTTTTTTAGTGATTAGTTAGTAGAAAATAAGTAGTCCATACGAATGGTCCAATTCTGAGTTACTTTACATGTGCCATGTTGCCTTTTAAAGCTGCAATTAATGCTGGCTTATTGGCATAGATAAGTGATATGACGAGTTTTCGTCTAGAAGGCCAATTTACCGCTCCAACAAGAAAGATAAATTGATCATCACACTCATTTCTCAATAAGTCCATGGATTCTCGTGTTGTTTTCACAGAGTACGAACTTTGAAGTTAAAATTTTAAAGTTTGTAAGCAATGTTCGGGTCTTCCGATGCACGTTTGATTTGACACATGTCACGCAGAATGAGCTCATGAGCTGTCAAAAGTAGAACACAGAAAAACCAAGCAGCTAAAAGGTACTACACCACCTTCAAGACATTCATTTTACTTTGAAAGATTTTGTTTTGTTCAAACTCTGTTCAGAAAAATATACTGTGTACTCCACTAATTGAACGCTGGGAAGATCCATGTTTGAAAAATAATAATAATCTTAGAAAATACAATGCTCTTCAAAACTGCTAATGTTAAACTAATACTTCAAAGTTTTTCATACTTATCAAAAAGTTAATTAAGTATTTTGGTACTGGCATTGAAATTACCTCTTCTTTGTTTGGGATTTTAAGTAGATCAAATTGGACGCCAATTTTGCACAAAAAATATCTTTCAAGATGAAAAGCATATCCATCTGTGTGGTTAGGTAACCAAGTTAAAAAGCCATACTTTGGATTTTAAAGTGGTTGCATATTAAGCCTTTTTTTTCTCATCCTTTTTCGTCATGCTACTAGGCAGCCACGGAGCTGTCTCTTTGACATGTTTACTTTATTTTGGTAACCATAAAGATCGATACTGTGCGAACAATCCAGAGAAGATTTAGACGCTCAAAAAAAGAATATTGGTCAAGCAGACATGGCAGTCGAAAATATATTAAAAAACTGAACTGCAGAAAAGATCGTATCTCTATATATTAGCAATTCATTTTCCGGTTGAAGATGTAGCCAAAAAAAAATGGGTGTTATTGAAATGAGAAACCAACGCATAGAAGATTTGAAAGAATGATAATTTTTTTCAAAGAAAATAGTCTACAACTCTGCAATAACTCAAGCATAAGAAAAAGGTACAAAAGAAGGCGATGCCTCATCTGGGCGATAAACTAAAACTATCCGCCATACTCCATTTGTATGCTGATTAGGCCATAGATCACCATCTAAAGGGCTTTTCGAGTTTGCCGACTCATGTAAAACTTTGCTAAACCACTTCCTAGACTAGCGTAATTAAATTACCCGCCACAACCGCCGCTTCAATACTCGTAAATCAAAGGGATGCCTCCATCGTATCGGCATGTTTTTCACTCATAACAAGCCGCACAGTAAGGACGAAAAAAAACCAAAAAGTATCAAATTGAAATAATTGTTTAGTCAAAATAATTATTGAAATTTTACGAGCCCAACACGCTTAAGGATGCCCACTTGCACACTATTCGAGAAATTGCCTAACCAACTGAATCCTTAATTTGTAGCTCTTAATTTATTGCCCCAACCATCGGCCGTTCTAACGCCCCATCCATTGCCAACACACAAATCTACTACATGCATAGTAATCCTTCACAATAGAGAGGGCTACCCGCCAGCACACAGATCTCGACCAACCAACCAACCACACCCGGCCTTAACCGAAGATGGTTTCAAAATTTACATAAAGTGGTCATATTCGAGTTTTTGAAGAGTAATTTGCTGAACGCATTTAGCCATAATAATTGGCCAGCAACTGTTGTTGCTTCTCGTATATGTACGTCGAGCCTGTCTGTCTTGGAAAAGTTACACATCCGCCCGAGTGGGTCGAGAGTTATTTCCCATAAAGTTTCCAACGGCAACACCGCATGCCAATCAATTTAATATTTGCTTGCTATTAATTCCCTAAAAAGAAGGCAATTAAGGAATTCAATTAAAATTCAAACTTAATAAAGTTTCAACAATCTCATACACTCGTGTGTGTAATCACGTATGTGTGTGTGTGTTTGTGACTCAAAAGTTCGCCGCCTCTCTCTGCCGAGGTTGCCACTTGTAACGACAAGAAAACCTAAAACCGACGACGACGACGACTGGAGCAAACCCAAAGAAGATTCCTGACCTCAGCAATTAATTCAAAGTTTGTCGTTTGTTTTCGCCAAAAATGGGGGCTCCCTAGGCCTTGTGCGGTTGCTGGGGAATGATTTTTTTGAGGAAATCACAACCCGAACCGAACCATTCTCTCATCACACACGCCCGCCATAGGCAAAGACAGAATTTCGTTCCTAGTTCTTCGTTCTTCGGTCTTTCTGCACTTTTGTTTAAAGGAAGTGAAAACTTATTCCATGAAACTGTTAGTGTTCTTGTTTTTGAGCTACACATGTTTGTTTGCTCCTGGCCTACACATGCACACGCACATCAGTGTCCTTGCTAGTTAATTAAAGGAAAAGGGTTCTGCCAATAGCAGTAATGAGCCATTTACATGAAGTGGAACACTTTGGGGACATACCGCAACTCCTTAAGGCTCTCACAACTCTGTGTCTTTCTGTCTGTTTAAATTCACTTGAGGCCGAATGTCCTCAGCTAACGCAGGACAAAACCAATCTCACGCTGCTGGCCGGAGGAACAAGAACAAAAAGAAGCCACCATCCCACCCCACTGGAACACAGATTTCCTTAAGTGTTTATATGTTCCGAGGGCGTAATTTTCCCAGACAAATACGAGCACTATACCCATGAGTAGAAGGAGGAGGACAAGGAAGCGTTGTGTGTTCACCTTTGTTGGGTCCCCGGAGGCAGCTTAATGTGTGCCCCGCCTGATGAACTGTGACGCAGGCAAGTTTTCTTCTTTCAACACGAAGATAGAATTGATAGAGGTTCATAATAAAATTAAGCAATTAAAATGCTTGCCTCTTATCTTTGGACGCTGTACGAGTATGTGTGTACATTTATTTGGGTGCATTTCAATGTGTGAAGAGGAAAGGTGTCTCCATGCCTGCCACAAAAGCTAATTAGGACGTGTACCCCGGGCACATGTATGGTGGCGTATGAAAACTGCTTCAACGGCATATTGTTTTCGGTTTCAATAGTTTGGCTTTTGAGGATGCTACTAGGGTTATCCTTTTGTGCCATGATGATCAATAAGGATAATGCTTTTTGCGCGATTTTTTTTTGTTAGTAAAAAAGTTTGAATTTCGTTTGTTGTGCCATTCGAAAGAGATGTGCCGCTGGCTGCTTTTATATACTTATGGCAAATTAGCAACACAAAGAAGAAGTACGAGCAACTTCAAGCGATGGCAAAAAAGAAGTCCATACTGATCTTAATTTAATTATTCAAGTTTGCGAAACGGTGTTTAAAAGCCTCTTGATGATCCTGGAACAATAGATGAAGCTGCTTATTAATAACCTTTTAACAAGTCAGATGATATGCGAAATCTTTTTTAGGGTTCCGTACCTAAAGATGCCAACAAAACCCTAATAGGAGGCCTCTGATGTCCGTCCGTCTGTTAGAGGGATGTATATTCTATGGGTTTTCACAGAATGTGAACTGTTATTGCTGCTTTTACAACAAAAATCGCATCTCAACATAACTCCTTAGAGTAGGCAAAAACACTTTTTTAATTACCAGCTGACGAATGGTAATGTTGTCATGGGACGAGCCACCAAGCAAGAATTTGATACCTATCTAAGGAAAAGTAAAGCTCAAAAGTGGTTTACATTCAATTCCAATAAGAAAATAAAACATTTTGCAAAGGATCATTTGTTGGCAAGTTATGAATGTTAAAATACAGTGGTAGTAAGTTTGTTTTCTACCCAACCAAACGAAGTGTCACATCCATGTATAGTATCGTGGTGGCACTTTTTTCAATTCGGAAAAATGAATATCATCATCACATCATTTTCTGAAAATTAAATTTTCATTTGATTTTGAATGATCTCGAAGTTTGTTTGAGTTATGATTTACAATAAATTAAGCAAAGGGTTGAAAAATAAAGAAAACGTTGTGTATCCATGTTGAATGTCATTTCTTGAACAGTTTAAAAATCATAACCTAAAAACACTCCAGAATCACATGATACACTCTAAATTAACTATTTATTTGTAAGAATTTTTCATTTTAATTGATATCTTTAGTTGAGATAAACTTGTTGCTCGATAGTAAAACAAGGTAGAAAATTAGAATTCGAACTAACAACACTAGATTCTGAAATTCATCAACGAGTTCCGAACGAATTCGCAATCGGTTTGAGATGAATTTCTCGCACGAATTTGCCAAAGAAAAAGTCGGAATCATAGATTCACACATTTCTCCGTCGTTATGATTCTTTTAATGCATACTTTTTAATTTCTTCGTGAATATAATTTTTTATACTTTAGGAAGGTGCGGAACCCTTCGCGTGAGAGTTTAATTCCCACATTTCCGCTTCTCTTTAAAATCTCCGCCACACATCTTACATTCCAATTTTGACGAAATTTTGGAGTTCAAAAGTAAAATCTCCTAGAAACAGCCCAAATTTTGTCAGTTAAATTGAGGATTGTGTACAACATTATAAATCGGACAGAAAAAGAAAATCGATTCGAGTTGAGATATTCTGGAGGTCGGACAAATAAGCTGTTCCGAAGAGATGAGTCAAAAATCCTCAGAGCTGTGATTAGAAAGCTCGAAATCAGCTTAAGGCAATTTGTCACGGCCGTAGATACAATTGCAATAAGCAGGTCTCGCGTAAGACTATTCGGCAAGTATTGCCCAAAAAGAAATACTCTTCCAGAATAGTCCGCAAGAAGTCGCTACTCTCAGAGATAAATTTGCATAAAAGAATGACTTTTGCACTGCATCACATCGCACAGACGGCAGAGTTCTGAAATGACGTAATTTTTTGTGATGAGACAAAAATTATGTTGCATTACAATGATGGGCCTAAAACGGTGTGGTGGCAAACAAACACAGCTTGGAAAATTAAAAATATTATCCCCACAGTAAAGTTTGGCACACTCTCAGACATGGTATGGGAATGCATTTCATCCAAGGGCATCAGAGAGCTGAGAATTTTTACTGAAATAATGACTAAGGAATATTACTTGGATATTCTAAAAAATGAACTGACCAGAAGCGCAGCAAGCTTCGGGTTTATTAATCCCCGAAACCATAGCATAAGTCACTCTTGACAGGACTTGGTTGCTTAGCAATTGTAGTAAAGTGCCCCGATATGAACCCAATCGAAAATTTTTGGGAATTTTTAAAAAAGAAGGTGTAAAAACGGGCCCCTGCATCAAAAATCCATCAAGAGTGGAAAAAGATACCGAAAGTCTTCGATTAAGAACACCAAATTGGATCAATGGCAAAACGGCTACAAGCCGTTATTGATGTCAACGGTGGCCACACATAATATTAAGTTAATTTTTTTATAGTATTTTTTTTCCTTCCATAGCGTATGTTTGCATTTTGCAAACAATTAATTGACAGAACAAAATGTGAATGTTTGTTATTTTTATTTTTTTCTGTGTTTGTTTTTTAACTGTGGTAGTTTTTTTTGTTTGAGCTACTAAGACGAACTTGTTAGCAAAATTATGAAGAAAAAAATAGAAAAGCAATGCGTTTTCATTTATTTTTACATTTCAGCTGAGATTTTTTTTCTTTTGCAACCAATTATTTGACATACTGTAATTCCTAACAGTCGCTTCTATCTCTATGTAGTTATCTGAAAAGACCTCTTGGATACTGTTAATAATACGAAATCACAACAATATTAAAATTAATCTATCTTCGGGTGTTGTAAACTTTCTTATATTAATGTAGTGTATCAACATTGTCATTTTGCTATCTTTCGATGCTGTGTTTACGAAATCAATTGACTCAAAGATGTCGTCATTGATGGTATTTTCGACGAAAATTATGACGTTCCGTTTTTACATATTTATCTTTGCATATTTATTACATAAATTTGTATGATAAATGAAGAAAAAGACAAACAATATTATACGAATTTCTCCGACATGAACAGACAATTAGTCCGGAAACTTATGAACGGCAGTATAAACATATATGTTATTATCTTATAAGGAAGTTGAAAATTGTAAATGAACTGTAACGGTTTTTGAATTTTTTTCATAAAAAAACTATTTAATGGAACCAGTGAAATTGTCCCTTTTTAACCAAAACCTTTTCAGGTGTTCATTCTACAAACACGCTTCGAATGAAACCAATAAATTTGATAGTTTGAATTATTCTCGAGATATGCGAGGCGAAAAAACAATAGAATCCGATTCTATGAATTCGAAACGTGGAGATTTGCAAAAATTTTGAATTCCAAAAATCGGGCCTAGAGCTTCCAGGTGGGAAGGTTATTTTCATGAGGTTGAGAATAGTCTAAGGGCACTAAAGTTTTGGGACTTTTTTAGGAGGAAGAAGAAGATAACATAGTATCTATGTACTTTGTTTTATAAGGGAACAGATAACTCCAATTACACAAACATAAATAATCAATTCGCGAACTTCTTTAAAAGCATTTATACTCAGCCTGATCCTTTATCGAAGACAGGCTTTGACATATTCTTCGAACATTTTTATTTAAATCTGGCCAGAATTTCGAAATTTGTAATTATAGTCGCATTGCTATGCTTTCATGCATACCGAAACTTATTTAGAGTAAAGTAAGCAAGCAAATCAAATTTTCTATATCGGCTTTAGTTTCTCCCCAACAGTATGAATTTGTCAAAAAGAATTCCACGAACAAAAACTAACTGGAATTCAGGAACTATATTATAACCCAATGTGAAACAAACTTAGGTAATTTACCTTGATTTCTGTTCGTATTAACCTTTCTTAACTATCCAGATTTGGCTTTCTCAACTGGTTGATTCGATGGCTTGGGAGTAACTTATCAAACAGGACTCAAGTAGGTAGCAGATCAACAAATATGCAAGTTTATTTCAGAGTGCGGCAGGGTAGTAACCTTGGACCGTTGCTTTTTATCTCGTTTATCAATGATTTATTCAAATTTATTGTTCATTCGGAAATGTTGCTGTTTCTATCTCGTATAAGAACTTGATGCAAAACTAACCAGATGCTTCTGAATGTTAAAAAATTTTAAAGTCTTTGAATAGAAAAATCGCGAACTATTGCACTGATCACACCTATTTAAATTGAGTTTGCTCTCAATATGATCTTGGCATAATGTTTGTCACTGAATTGAGCGCCAATGAATACGTAGGTTCTAGATATATTTCTGGCCTAGGCAACACTAATTGTCGCCAGGTGCAATCTGACATTTCCATTGGAAAGTTTGACATTTTTTAGAATAACATCACTCAGAACGTGTTGTCATTTAATCGTGAATTGTTTTATTTACAGAGACTTGAAAAATTCATCTCAGCAAAAAAATGGAATTAACTCGTGAACACTTTCGTGCGATCATTTTTCACAACTTTCGACGTGGATTATCACGACAAGAGTGCATTGATGAACTTAAGGCTTTGTCTGGTTTAATGAATTCAGTCATGGCCGATGCTCGCTCAAAGACGATTTCCGTGAAGGTCGTCCAAAAACGGCTGTTGTGCCAGAGACGTTGATGCCGTGAGAAAGAGGCATCCCTGGGCATTTCTCTCACAAGCATACATTCGACATTGCATGTACACCTGGCCGTTAAAATGATTTGTTCTCTTTGGATCCCTCACAATTTGACAATCGCTCAATAAAAAGCCTCGTGTCGATTGGTGCAAAGAAATGTTAAAAAAATACGATCGCGGTGCTTCAAAAGATGTTTATAAGATTGTCACAGGTGACGAATCATGGATCTATGCGTATGAGCCCGAAACAAAACAACAATCGACCGTGTGGATCTTCGAAGACGAGCCAAATCCAACAGAAGTTGTTCGTGGAAGAAGCATTTCGAAGCAAATGGTCGCCTGTTTCTTCGGCAAAACTGGTCATGTGGCGACTGTTCCGCTTGAGCAACGTACATCACAATTTGTTTGCCTGAAGTATTCGGAGAAATTCGAAAAACGAACAAGAGAAGACGAATCATTGTTCACCATGATAATGCGAGCTCTCACACATCGGCTCAAACCAGCGCTTTTTTGACCGGCCAAAACGTCAAATTGATGAGTCATCCGCCATACAGCCCTGACTTGGCAGCCAGTGACTTCGAAGTCATTGGATTTTCGTCGCCAGAACATACTGTTGAAGCATACAAAAACCATGTTTTGGAGGTGTCTCAATCGGAGTGGAAAAAGTGTTTCAATTGGTTTGACCGCATGCAAAAGTGTATAAATCATGCTTGAGAATACTTTGAATAACAACAAAACCACTTTTGATGATAAATATTCGCATTTTTATTATTAGGCCAGAATATCTAGCAGCCTACGCACATTCGTTCTATTGTAAATAAAGCAAAGAGTAGTTCCTTCGATTCTCATCTGAATTCCTAGATCGTTTGCAAAAAAAAATATCTTTACTGCTCTCTTTTGCGATCCGTTCTTGACTATTGTAGTTGTGTCCGGATTGAATCTGTGCGTACAAAAATGCTTCCTTTTTTGCTCTTTGTGCATTACCCTGCGAAAAAGGTTTGCATTACAACCTCCCAACTTATTGCTGGTCTCATAAATTCACCCAATTTATTACAACTGATTAATTTGTATGCGACCCCAATTTTCAAGACACTGAAACTTTTTAATTATGTGCATTATGGAAACTTAAAGGCAATTACTGCATCCCATTCAGTTATCAAAGCCGAATTTCATCTGAGTGTGATTATTTCTTATCTTTATAATATTTTCAGACTAGACTAGCCTTTCGAAGAAATTTGTTGAACTTCTTCAGTACAAAAGAAATTTGAACATAACCTTCGTAAAATTTAATGATTGCAGCAGCTTGTTAGTTCTGCTTCATGCAGCTTCATTTTCCAATCGCCCAGACATTCAATGAAAGACAATATAACATGCGTAATAGAACAAGATTAAATTTTTGGAATTCAATCACAAAAGTCAGAAGGACGTCGGTTTTGTAATTTTCTGAAAGCGAAAAACCCGCAAACCACAGGATCATGCTGCTAAAGCGATTAGTATTCGACGTAAGCATTTGTGTAACAAGTACGCATCTATAAATGGATAGACTTTTCAAGTTTATACTTTTTCTGCGACATATATTTTTATTTTTTTCTTAACTCCTCTCCGGAAGGACGAACCCTTGAATCGGACCATGAAAAAGTGCTGCTTTAGAAACTCATAAACAGTACTGAAATAAAAATAAATTACAAATTAGAAATCGACTAATTAATGGAGTATAGGAATTCAGATTATGACGGTCCAAGTTTACTTGCACCCGCGATTATTTAATCTTTGAACTGATATTCGAAGACACTCTTACCTGGAGCATAGTGGTCCATTCTTTATATGTGGCCACGCCACTTCTAATCTACAAATTCTTTTAATTTGTAAATTAGGAATTCAAAATTTTGACATACTATATCTTCATTTTCCAGTCGCAGGACTCGGATTTCATTGTTTTCAGAATGTTGTGTGTGTGTGTGTATCTGCACGTATGTTTGTGCGGATATTTTCGACTCGCATATCTTAAGAACGAATCAAGCCATGGAATCCAAAACGGTGTCATTCGAAGTTTTCTTGCAAAACGAACGCTTGAAAAGGCTTCCAAGTATACTATGAGATTTATATTTATTTCTAACCGTTATGTATAACCGTTTCTATAAATTTATACACTACCGTTCATAAGTTTTAGGGCAATTGATACACTCTATCAGAGAAAACCTTAAAAAATTGTTTGTCGTTGTTGATTTTGAAAATCAAGATTCTGACGTCAAAAAATCCGACCAATTTGGCTGTCAATCAAGAAATAAAATCGATCATATTGATGTTTCGTTTGCTCTCTAAACTGTGATTTTGGGCACAATTTTCGGAACTTTCACCCAGTTCGCACCAGAAAGTTGTAATAAAGGTTTTCGTTTTGCTCGAAGGCCTCCTGAGTGTTTTTTTTTCATCCCTTAACCAAATTAGCGAAAAGAAGCTAATGGCGCGAGATCTATGAGTCCCCGAGGACTCTTGTAAACAAAGCCTCGATACAGAGCAAAAAGCAAGTCAAAGCATACCTGAAGATTTAGTTAATATGAACTAGATTATAATGTAGTTAATTTCATCTGTTTTCTTACTTTTTATCCAACATTTGACTAAATATTGACAGAAATGACATGCCTTATTATGCATTTAGTACAGAACTCAAAGAAGGATAAGAAGAATAGGTGAAAGATTATACAGTGGTTTGATGTATTTTAAAATCACTAACTCCAGTTCACTGAGTTCGAAACTGGACGGAGAATTTGATATTGACGTAATTGTATTCATATCGGGTTTATTTCATCCTGACTCTGGGTATTTAAGAAATACATTGATAAGTGGACATATACCACCTGAAGCATTCCTTTAATTGGATGCATATGGCTATCTTTGAGACTCGAGTAATGTCCCTATCATACATCATGCTGCTAGAAGAGTAACAGATAAACGAATCCTCCATGTGCCTGCACACTCAAGCGATGAAAGCAATATTTGGAAATACTGCATGAGCGTACCTGATGAAGATGAAAATAATGACAATAGGTCAAATTTAAATAAATACTGGTGCCTAGTCTGGGTAGAAGCTAACAATTAGGCGAAGTTAGGTTAAGTCGTTTTATCTAAGTTTGTAAGTACTGTTTTTTTTGTTCGTTCTTTGTTAAAAAAATATATTAGAATGAGGAGTCTTTTAACCTCCACCTTTTCTTCTCGCAACTAAATTATATATAAATTATAAATATCACAAAACAAAATATGTTCTAGTAATTTAGTCAAAGTAATTACTATAAAATTATATGTAATGAGAGCCAATTTTTAGTTGGCCATTTACGAAAATGTAAATTTATTGATTTAGCTGTTATCTTGTTCCTCTTTAAGAAAATTGGTAAAATTATGGTGGAAATAAACAAGTTTGAAAAAAAAACACGTATTTGTATTCGCCTAGTTCACAGTATTTTATTTAAAACAAGAAGGCTGTGCTTTTGAAGATTGTTTCATCAGTTTTGATCCTAGTTAATTTTTCTAACCGATGTTGCATCGATTGCGTAGGCTTATTTAATAGATAGTTATACAATTGTGATGTTTTTGTCCAACCTTGTGTTCAACAGATTGATTTCTTATTGACAGAATGTATTTTGTTATTATTCTTATGAAGAACCAAATCTTCGGTTCTTTAGAAAAATTTCTTTAGCGATCTATTCCATATATATGAACGTATTGAGTGCGTCAACTGACACAGGTTCCTTTGATCCAGTAACGTAAAATATTCAAAAGCGAAGAAAAGAAATGAGACCGTTTTTAAGAAAGAATGAATAGTTCATTCTCGATAGAAGCTTTAGAGTTTCAATTTGAATCCTAGAACATATCGCGTATGCACGAATCTCTTCCGTAGGAATATCAGAAATTAATTAACAGCGCTAAAAACAAAAAAAAAGTAGACTGTTGTAATATGTCGTGCGTTCTTTATTATTGCTTTCGCTTGTTGGATGTCTTTGCAACATCTTCAGCAATTTTTTTTTTCAAGTTTGTCCCACTGATTGATGATGTTCATGAACTGATGCAAATTGCGTAAACAATTAAACAATATTGATCACCCAGTTGATTTCCCCGGGGAATAATCAAATAAAGAAAGCAATTGCATCAAGCTGATGAAGAAAAGGAGCATCAAAATAGACGAGTGTCAAATTATACCCAAGAGATACAGAACTTCTTATAGGGTTATCTGTCATATTGGGGACGAGTCCGTTGCATTCATATTTCCCATACTTTACCAAATTGCGATGCAAGGACATGCAAACGATACAATATTTGGATACTGTTAAGCACTAAGCCCAATTTATAGTTATCCAAATCGTGAACCTGAGCAGGTTATGATTCAATTAATACTTGCGTAAACGCTTATGGATAATATTAATCCAACACGATCTCATATTGCACGTACCAAAAATGCCATCACCTCTTATGAAGTAAATGAGGACCAAGGACCCAAATTTAGCCTTTCGATGCAGTTCAGTCCGTCCACTAGCTGAAATATTTTAGGCAAATTTATAAGCCTTCACCTTCGATTTGCCAATGCATCATCATATACGTAATAAACTTAAAATGGAATGGAAATTGATGGTTCATTTCTGTCTTTATCGATCCATCCCCACTTATATTTTACAAATCTGTGGCTGGAGCCGACATTACCATCAATGGCGAACGCTGCAAACAAATGATTCCCGAATTTTTAATTCCCTGTGTCAATGACAGTTAGGGAGGTCACGCAAGCATAATAGAAACAACATCTTGTGAGCTTTTTACAGTTTTAACTTTTCAGATTATAAGCTCACAAGTCCAACAGATTTTTGTTTCCTTATCGCTTCTAAAGAATCATAAATGCCAAATCGTATTAAAAAATGACATCGTTCCCATTTTCTCTGAAATAAAAATTCTCTGTGACTGTAGTGATACCGACAGACAACGCCCTTCCTCTATTGAACGGACCAAAACAAGTCTCATTAGAAAAAGATTCATTAGTTAAACATGTGTCAACGTTAGTCGTCGTTCGTCGTGCGAATCCGACCATCTGACTGATCCTATTGCTCCTTAAGAAAGCACAACACGGAATCTGTCTGCTCTCTATCTTTGCTGGTTGTGCATCATTTTATCAAAGCAAATACCCTCTTATACATAACTGTCCGATGGATTAACACTTAAGACACTTACCCACAATTACACTCTGTAGATGGGGATATGGAGGAGAGACTCCGAAAGTCCCTTATAATTGATGATAGAAATTAATCCTTACAAGATACACAATCGCACTCCGCACGTACAATATCCCCGGACACAAGGAGCCAACGATATATGTATATCTATGCAGTTCAAGAGTTGAATTTATTCCCGAATTAAAACTTAATCCCGCACTTGAGTCCTTCGTTTTTAATGCATTCTCACTGCATAATAGCCGGTTCCATCCACACGCCGGACTGCACTGCTGGCACACTTAAGTGAATCACTCCTACTTGATTACACAAGCCGACCAATGAATTATGTATCCTTTTTTTGAATTAAATATTAAATTGAATTCCACCTCTTTTTTCACGTATGTACTTAAAACCCAATTAAGCCACAAAAGTACACCCGAAAACAATGCCACCACGGAGCACACACAATTCAATGGTTACGCATATGACAGAGGTTTTGGTTTGGCACACTATATACTCTCGACACCGAACGATTTAAGGACAATAAAGCACTTGACAGGATAACAAAAACAACAACAGAGATGTAAAGAGTTGGGGGTAGCAAAAAACAGAAAACAATAAAAAAAAAAGGACAACGTTGAAATCCCCACACAAAACCGGACTATCCTGTCAATTGTCAATTCGAAAATCCTTTTTTAATTATTTAACGTGTTTGCTCACCTGTGCAGTTATCCATTAGCCAGTCGCAGGACAAAGGCCACAACTGCACAATCAGGATATTCGAGTGTGCGTTTGATTTTTTTTTTTTCAAGCAAGGTAAAAGGAATAAACACGACGGAACGTTACTGTTATCAAGAACAAGTGTCATGCACGTTTAATTATCATCTCTCGAGCATCAACGTTAGTGTCGCACCACACGTTCCCGTCGTCGTTATCCTTCTTGAAACCGACAGAAACGAACATACAAAAGAACTGTTATCACGAGTGCAGGAATCAGAAGGATGCCACACGACCACACGACAAAAGATACAAATCCGGAAATATTATTTTTATGTATGTATTTTTTTGGGTGCTGTTTTTTTACGACCAGTGTCGTACGCCGAAATTGGAGCAACCGAGAGGATTGGTTTCGAAAACACACGACGACGACTACTACGACAACGACGATGACGATGAAGTCACAACCGAACGCAAAGGCAGCCAATTACGAACTGACAGCTGGAAGCGAGAACGGATTTTCAGTGAATGCCAACAGTGGAATCCTAGCCAACATTCGGTTCTATAGGGTGGGTACTAGGCAAGAGCAACCAACGCTTACAATTGTATGAAGCTGAGGAGAAAAAATATGGGCGCAGTTGGCAGCAGCAGTTCCTAGGCAATGATACATTCGTACTTTGTGCGGTTACGTACGTCACCGTCGCGGGCCACATCCGTAGACGACTCTCGAGTTCTCACTTCTTTTTCGATTCATTCTGTCAGGCAACATTCACCCAAGTCGTGGCGATGCCACCAATTATAATGAAGATCATAGTGACCACCCAGATACTGGGAGTTGTGAACCCATCTCGGCAACATGTGTCGAAATGATGGAAGTTGGCAACACGAATTCCTGCGCAGGACCCCTCAATTGAGATTAACTCTCGTGGAAAGCTTTCGGAAGCTTTCGAAACACTAACAATCTCCAAATGAACTTCGATTGTTGTGGTGACAGTCGAGTGCACGATACCTTCCGAAAGGTGTCCGCCGACCAACACCCACAATTTCACCTCACTTCTCGTATCCTGACATGCCAATTTGAATGTTTTGTCTTGATATCCTTGGCTGTGAATTGGCCAGCTGAGATTTTTCATTCCATACTATTTTTTTTTTTTTTTTTTTGAATGGCATGGGATTTCGGGTAGGGATGTGTTTAGGAATTTTTGTAATCGTTTTGGTTATGAGTTGGGGATCTGTTTTGGGTTTTTACTTCAAACTTTTTCCACTTTGTCACCTGGCCCTGGGGGGAAACAATGATATTCTCAATTCATGTTTGTGTTCTTTTCTTCTTCTTTTTTTTCTGGAACATTTTAAAGTATCACATTTTAACTTTGATGTAAGCGATAATACAGCGGTTAAATAAAAAGGTATTTAATGTATTTAAGAGTGTTGAGACTTTGAGGTATTTTCTTTTTTTTAAAAAGAGGATTATGAGTCAAGTGGTTATAAGTAGATTTGAGAGGCTTCTTTGACTTTGCGGAAGAGACTAGCACATTTTCAATTGAATTGCATGATTGTTATTATTTGATTTTATTTTTTTATATTTATGTAGGGTCTACATCTTTTGATGAAGGCACGTCCTCCCTTGGTCTTCATTCGACCTCAGTCGAATTGGATCGGGTTTTTCGCAAAATTTCTTTTCTACCAATGAAATGAAGGATATTTTGGCCATTGTCAGCTTGCACCCATCCAATTTGGATCCAGTTTGTCGTGTAAAGCAAGCCTTATTTCTTCAACAACCAGCCGAATGTTGGCTATATTGTCGTCAGTTATGCCTGGTTTATCAACAAATACGAGTGCTTTAACATATCTCCTGAAAAATTCATCACATGACCTAGGTGCAACGCATCATCTCAACACCAAAAATTTACTACTTAGTTAATTAAACGGCCAGCGATCCTGGAAGGATCAGAGCGTGAGACCTCCTGAGCTGACCTCCAGCCCTGTCGGTGCTGATCAAGCTGCTTCCAGACCATTCGCCGGCGGTTTCGTCTTACCGCTCTTCAACCTAGTGGCTTAGATTCGAAGACTCTCTCTCCATTCTCTCGGTATGACCGAGCCATTGTATTCGACGAATTTTCGCTCCTCATTTTTGTACAGCTCGTAGAGTTCGCGGTTATGCTTCTGCTCCATTCGCCCTGTTCGCACACAGGAACAAATAATTGCTCAGCTGCTTACCGTCCAGCTTCCGGCTACATAACGAAGGACTGGCAAAATCACGCAGTACGCTGGATAGGATCTGGTAGGTGATATTGAGAAGGGCCAGTAGGGTCGATCAAATTTGGGTTCTCCTCTTGCCCTATCACATCTCTCAGTCATATCCTTGAAATGATGCTTAAACACGTCTACAAAACAATACCTGCGGCCAGCTTTTTGGCTTTTTTACAAAAGCCTCTGGCAAGACGTCCATTAAAAGACTCTTCAAGTGTTCGAGTTGAGATACTCCGAGGGTTCTTTTCTGTTTTCTTAATAGTTTTCTCTCCTTTTGGCACAAGCTGCAGCAAAGTCCGTGAGTCGGAAGTCGTTATCTGTTGTCGATTCGTGGAGGCTGTACTTTCCGACCATAACGTCAAAAATGTTTTCTTTCTTCTTCCCAAGTGTGACTTTAACATCGTTCCTCTTTGGCAGGTTCCTCCGCTTCATCGGTATGCTCATGTTCATAAATAAAGCTGACGTTAAAAACACTGTCTTTGATGCGGAACATAGCCAGGCCGTTCTCACCAGGATGCTATGCCTTGTGATTCAGTACCTAAAGTCTTATGCCCAAAAAATCTGCGGGTTGTTTCTCTTCCTTCAATAGTACGTTCTTCTAGATTTTCATCTCAGGATATTTTCTGGTTGATTATGTTGAGAGGGTCCTTGTAAACCCACAAGCGAGGTGATATTGTTCCTCCTTGTGATGTCCCCTTGATTTATTTGAAACTATCCACAACAAACATGCTTCACCATACACCAGCAATCACGCCCTTCATTGAAGTTAAGTTTCAAAGTAAAACAAAAGCTAAAAGTCGCTCCAAGCTTCATCAGAGTTCAAGGATTCAACGACACCCCACAGAGACATGGAGAGAGTGAGAGGGTGTAACTTTCATAAACAGGACATACTATATTTCAGGACACTCCATCAAACAACAATCAAACAAATGAAGTCACTTCGGAGAGAGCGGTCCCCATATTCCCTACTTAAAAGTTAATTTTATAGACGATGACACAAAATTTATGTTCCGTCGCTGCGTCATTAATCTCCATGAATCTCTTTCGAAAATCACCCAAACGGCCCAACAGCCCAGCAGCCCCAGCCACCTTCCATTTAGTAATTACACATCACACTGGCCAAAATGTACAACAATTGAAACATTTAATTAATATCAAACCAAACGAGATGATGGCGATGTCGGCGGCAGGACGACCACCCTTACAACCCCCACCCCAAGTCTTACCATTGAACCGCCGTTGCCGCCGCCATTCCCGTCACAATAACGATCACGAGAATAATGGCTTACCATGTAATTACTGTCTATCTGTAAAAATGAATAGAATGCTTAATCGTTTAGAAATCAGAGGACACCAATAATAAATTACTGCTGCTGTTGGTGTTGGTTGGCCGCCGCCGACGGATGCCATTTCCTCGGCTGTAATCCTTTCCGGAGCGAAGCGCAACGTGCTCGGTATCACAGTCAGAGCAGAGCGCCATCGCCTTGCCCGGATTCAACTTTGAATCAACCTTAACGAAAGTGTTAATTAGACAATTCTTCGTTTTGGGTTATCTGCTCAATCTGTTTTTCTGGGAAAGTTTTTCGCCCCTTCCTTCTGTTCAGCAAAAGTTACTCCTTTCTCGGGGTGAGTTTGGGGGTCTGTGTACATGCGGGCAAAAGATGCGTTGAATCCTCCAATCACTCCCACTTGAAGAAATTGTTTTTTGGATTTATTTTTCTGTAGGTAAGTTCAGATACTTTTGGAAAAAGTTTAAGATACTTTTTTTTTTGCTGTTTTAATCGGACGGCACGGGAATAGAAATGTGTCAAGCTGATCCTTTTTGTAGTAATTCCTGTCCTCAGCGGGAAGGTGTCTCTTAAAAAAAAGAAAAAAAAAATACGAAGGAAGAAGAGCGTTATTCAGTTGATAAGAACTTTTCATCCCTAGAGATTGGGGAATTGCAGCAGCTTTTCGAATAAAATATTCTCACAATCAATTGAATTGGAGTTCTTATCAATGATTTGCAGGAGACAACGGTACGAAGGTTCGGTCGCGTCGTTGCTGCTGCTGCCAGTTTGATTTGATTCGGTTTTTGGGTTTCTTTATTTTCGTTCGTTCTCCTCTTTGATTCCTGGTTTTTGTGTCACTTTATTTTATTACTCGCTCGGATTTCAGCTACAAAAAAAACCCAAACCAGAGAATACGCGTGGGGGTGAGTTAATTTTAGTAATTGCGCTTGTTCGAATTTTATTGTGAAATTTCGATGGATTACGATACTTGATGGTGGATCACGTGGGTGTTTACGGGATGCCCAATTTGCATTTGAAAACGTTCTAATGGCAGATAGATATTTTTTTTTGTCGAAGCAGTTCTATTGTCGTTTAGAAGATGATTAAATTTTATTGAAACTTCAGCGTTGGAGTGTTTCGTAAAAAAATCTTTCGAGTGGTTACGGAAAGATGATTCAATTTTGACTACAAATTGAAGATGCCGAACGTTTACATTTTTGAAAGTAGACACACAAAAATTTATGTGAATTAATGTTCAAAATGAAAGCCCCTTTTAGACAATCATTTCAGTTTAAATTTCCAGTTAAGGATTGAGCTACTCTTACAATTGTGTAAATCAAAAAACTGTTGCGTTTGATTGAAATAAAAACCACCTCCACCTTTTCATCAATTTCAAGGCTGTCTTTGAGTGCATCCACAGAGACGAGATGTGTTAAGCCATATCTAGGTTTGGCATTGCTACCAAGCACGTCCGTTTGTGTAGGATGATGATGGAGAACTTAAGCAGCTACATTGAGGTCGGCAGAGATCCCGCCAAATCACATGTTGTCAAAAAGGTTTTAGACAATGTGATGCACTGAAGTGCAATTTCTTCAACATTATACTTGAAACAATAGTGTAAAAGTCGCTCGTCAACACTGGAGGCAATATTTTACATAGGTCTTTTCGCCTGAAGGCAAATGCTGATAATTCTAAGACTCTACGTGTGATGTCCCGTCTGCATAGACGGTGAGTATAAGAGAAGATTCAACGACAAACTGTAAGGGTTGTACATCGTCATCGACTTGGCCAAAAGGATATAAAGCCAACGGTTTAGATAGGTAGGGCATGTAGAGCAAATGGACGCGAATGCTCCGGTCTGGAAATTCTTCAAATGCACCATAAGGGACGGCGCCATAGAGGATTATCTCGACTGAAGTGGGGCTCACAAGTGAAAGGGGACCTCAACAAATTTGGCAAGGGACAAATTTTAAATTCCACCCACCCACAAAGAAAAAACATCAAGATGTGAAAAAACGATACTAGAGTTGTCATTGAGTACTTTTTTCCGAAAAACATATATCTCAAAGACAGACTCAGCGACTTGGTGGAAACATTGGGGGATTCTGCTCCTTCATATTTCACGGTCGCACGTTGAGCCAAGGAGTATAAGCCGGGAAGAACTTACACTGAAGATGAACACCGTGACGAACTTCCCTTTACGTTGCTCGCTGGAGACGATTTGAATACTCCACCAAATTTTTAGCAACATCACTAAAATTCTGAAGAGTTTGTTTACAATAACGCTTCGAAACATATCTGCTGATAATTCTGTGAGTGAATATTTTCAGTGTATACGCAGCTCTTGTAGACTTGCAACCTCACGTCCCACCGGGTTTCACAGTCCCTTACGAAAGATCAAAACAACGTCTTGAATCGAAACAAACCTTTTATAAAGCTCACGCAAAAATGAGTTGGTTATTTTGAAAAAACCGTGGGAAATTCATATTTTTTCAATTTTCTGTATTTTAGTTTCGAAAAATCTGTGCGCTCCGTGAACTCACTTGACTATGAACAGGCATTTTTGTGTTTTAATTTTACGATATTTTTCAAACTCTTCGCTTACCTGGGAAAAACGAATGCACGAGGAATGAAACATATATTCTGTTTGTATTGTACACAAAATGGGATTAATGCAAATTTTTTGACGCTTTTCCGAAAAATTTCATCAAATTTGCCTGTTTTTTGTGTCTCACCAAATCTACCAGTCATCATGTTTCAAATTAAAGGATAGGATAAAGGAAGTAAGTCAAATTCAAGTTTACCGGGAACATGGAAAATCCATCCGTTTCATAGCCGCAAGATTGGAAAAGATGCCACTGTTTGGCACAGCCTTATTAAGGACCAAGAGAAGTTTGGAAAAAACTGCAAAGTAATATTAAACTGGAGTTATGGCCAGCAAATCGACTATTCGTCGCTTAATACAAAAGACAGCCATATTCGCCGTGAAAAAAGTAAGAAAAAATCAGTCTTGAATGCGGCAAGTAAAATCGGCTTCATTTTGCAACAAGTCACATCAGTTGGAATCGAGGATGACACACCATCGTCTTTTTCAATGGAAAAAAATTATTTTGGACGGACCTGATGGATTTAGCTGTTATTTCCATGACTTGATAAAAGAAGAAATACATCTTCAAAGGCGACACTGAAAAGGAGGTGGTATAATGGTACAGGGAGCAATAAGCTATTACGGAACTAAGGAGCTGGATTTCCTAAGCTGCAAAATGACGGCAACCATCTACAAATCGATGTTTTTTTCACAGTATTTGGAAATATTTGGTGTACAGCGATGGACTTTGCAACAAGACAATGCACCGATAAATACCCCACGGACAACAAAAGCCTGGATTTAGAACTAAAATGTTAACCTATGTACATGCATGGCCGCCATATTCCGCCGACCTGAACATCATGAAAAACGTGTGGGTCTGGCTTTCAAAAAAAGTCTACGAAGGGGAAAGGCAATATAATGAAACGGGGGAGATTATTGAAACCATATAACGAGCCTGGTCCGAAATTGACAGCACTCTACGAATCTTTACTCGAAGTGATTCAGCGATCAGGAGGAAAAAAATTTATTTTGGATGGACCTGATGGATACAGCTGTTACTTCCATGACTTGAGAAAAGAAGAAATACATCTTCAAAGCGGCACAACAAAGGAGGTGGTGTAATGGCATAGGTAGCAATAAGCTATTACGGAAGTAAGGAGCTGGATTTCCAAAGCTGCAAAATGACGGTAACCATCTACAAATTTTACTAAAAACTATTGCTACTTTTTGAATCAAACCAACATTCTTTTTGGTATTGTTTTCTACCTTTTAAGCTTCTAACAGGTAGATTTAGCAACTGTTCGTTATTTAGTCGGACAAAAAATAAACAGGTTAATTTGATGACATCTTTGGGAAAAGCGTCAAGTGAGACAGAGTGTTTTTTCGCTAAATTCGAACCTCAGACAAGTAAGTATTGCTTGGCAACGATTTATTATACACGATTTTTGTTCTCAATTTTATTCAAAACAAATTTTACTAGAAATTCAAAAAAAGTATCAATTACTGAGAAGTAGTGCACCCATTCCAATAACACAATACGGACTTCCGTAAAAAAAAAGAAACACTTTCCAACAATTCTGCTTTGATGCATGAGTTAAGTTTGTACCTTTCCCATAAACATAACTTAAAAAACTGTCAAAGTCGTGACCGGTTTACTTACTGTGCATTTTTTAACTTCGTCTAACTTGTTCTATTACTTATTGAATTTATGATTCACTGCACAATCGAGAACACAATTTTGGAATTAAGTTTAATGTTAAAATGTTAAATGGGTTTATTTTGTACTTTCAAGTCAAATGGATTTTTTGCACACCAATTTCAAAATTAAAAAAAAAAAAAAAATCTAAGGAAACATACCGAAATAAGCGACTTGCCTTCTCAACAAAATGTGATACAGCTCAAAACGAATGTTTAAGTCAAACTAATTGTTTAAAGTTTTCGAAAATCTTTAAGAGGTCCCATCAAAAACGATGCCGAAATGTATTCGTAGATAAAATTGTCGTTAAAGTCGGGATTGCTTAGACCCACCGACAACACAGAACTCGTTGAAGGCAATTTTTGTATGTCGGACTTGATTGATAGACAACTATGTCGTAAAACGTGCAAGTGATAACCCCCAGAATTCATCTGATGCGATTTGTAAACATTTTGATTGAATAATAAGTCTTTTAGTTTGGTTCACAATTTCATACATTAAAATATTTGCTATCGTTTTCTTTGGGTATATTTATGAACATTCCTTTAATTTAATTTACATACATAAAATACTGCATTATTTTGAAAAACATTCTTAAAATAATTCAGTTTTATAATTACAATCATTGATTGCGAAAAGACTGCATTTATTTTCCAGCCAGTCTATTGAAGGCTTTTATATTGTGCTCACTTTACTTCTAAAAATACTATAATACAATGAAGCGGTGACATTAAGGAACACGCCTGAAATTAACCACGACACTACGAGTGCCAAAATGAATTGTGAATTTAATTTATTGAATAGTTTTTGAAGAATTTATTCTAAAATCATTGACTTAATGAATCAATTTCAGGTTATGTACACCTGAATGACAGTTATAGCTGTTCGCCCACCTTCAACTACGCCAATTGCAAAGAAAAGTTCAGTACTGATCACTCACCACCAGTAACGATACATGTCTCAGGCAATCCCACTCAAGACTGTGGAACTGTCTACCAACAAAAAAAAAAGAAACATTCTGGTTGCAAAAACGTTCGGATGGGCTAACGTCGTTTTTAGCCACTTGTTGTGTAGTTGCTTAAGCGTCTGTTTTCAATTGCACCAAAATGCAGGTCCCTGGTTCGAATCTAAGCATAAGCCTTTAAATTTTATCTAGTTTTCGAGCACAGTCGCCTCTATTGGAATTATATTAACATTACTGTCTTTGGAGTGTCGAGCAGCTATAGTATTTGATAAGTGTATGGCCATGCTTTTGTTCCAAAATTACCTCATCAAATCACTTAAAATGGCACTTGCAAGTATTTCAACTGATGGTCAATAAAATACTGCGAATTGAGTGAATGCAATGAGTCGAAATTGAAATGCATTATTAGGGTAGTCAAAATCCCTTTAAAGCGAGAACTCTTTATAATTTAGCGTCTCCGTACACTAAAGACTTTTTATCGGCCGGCAGTTCGGTCGGGTTGGGGTGCAGGCACGCACAATGGGCCGATTTAACAGTTGGGCTATCGGGGAACTGTTTTCGAATGAAATGTTAGTTGGGAAGTGGATCTTGAACAAAGCGGTTCCTTTTACGCACCTTGTTTTGTTCTATCCTCGGCACTAAGCTGTTTCCAATCCAGAACAACTTCTTCGTAAAATTTCTCCTACTTAATGTCGAAATGTTTAAATTGTTAACGCTCATTCGAAAGCTCACATTCAGAATTTTATTCGCTCCACAAACTTGAAAACAGGTACTGTAATTATTGGAATCAATTTTTATGGTCAAAGGGCAGGTCATGTCAAAAGCTACATTGTTTTGGAATTTAAGGCTCAACTACAGCTCGATTATTGTCATTATTTAATTGAATTTAATCAATCTTGACAATCTTCAGTATGCTCTTTTCTCTCTCAATTGAAACCGATTGTCCTTAAATCAATCCCTTTAAGGCACAGAATTTGTCAATTCTTTTCCTATTCTCTATTCCCTGGAAATACAACTCAAAAGGAATTGAAAGATGTGTGTCGATTTCTATTCCCCATATCAACAGCACCCAAGACAGAGTCCTTCATATGAGGACCACGTCAATACTGGGCTATGGCTTACACAATTAGGCAAAATATGAGTTTGCACATTCGTCCACACTCTTAGGTCCGAGAATCCCAGAGGACGACAAGCGTCACCGATGTTCCGGTATTTCAAACAAATTTTACCATAACCCATCATAGCAGGGGTAGCCTTGTAGGTGGAAAGCACTTAAGCAAACGAGGAAGTAGCCGAAAACAATTCATCAGGCAAGACTCAATAGAGGCACATGGGCAATCAAATGAAAAGAAATATTCAGGAAATACAGGAGGAAATATGTTCCCTAAATCAATTTCATTGGAATTCCAGGGGCCTCATGAATGAATGCAAAGCTATTTGGGTGGAATTTATCATTTATGAAGAAAGGGATTAATGTGTTTACGGAGCAGCGCTTGGATGCAGGTCTTAAATTGTTTTCTGCGAAATGTAGTTTTGCAAAATAAAACGGAGCTTAACTTCAAAGGGACACATTCAAAATGAAAGTATGGGCCCCGAAATTCAAGCGAAAAATGAGATTTGAAGAGCTCAGTTTCAAAAGTTGCCTTTGGATTTCTTTAGTCAGTATGCCTTTGGAAGACTAATCCAAGGCCAATAGTATTGAACGCTTTTTTCTCCTGTTTCTTTTTCAAGAGTGATTGCGAAATACGCAGTTTTAGTTGAAATATTAAAAGTTTAAGGCCGATGGTTTCCATTACATTGCAAATCATTTTTAGGAATTTCAGTCACCAGTAGTCAGTAGACTATCAATCTCAGAATATGCAGCGATGGGGTTATTTCCCCTCGAGCGACAGCTCTAATTGTTACCTTTCTTACCGGACTACCTTTGAAAAATGACAAAAACACAAGCATTCGCACTTGCCTTATCCTGGACCCGGTACGGTCTTTCCTTAGCCGGAATAACGTCTCAGTTATTGTGGTGTACGGGCTTTTGCTATCAAAACAAGACTAACATTATTTCATAGCTTGTAGAGTAGGGTCTTGCGATCTTTGACAGCTGATAGCTGCCATACTATTGAAGCTACATCTGTCGAATTGGTTGTCATTTGTCTGTTGTGCCAAATCATCAAGGGCGGCCTGCACGCGTACAAAATTCAACTGACCAAGAAGCTAAAGGTTAACGAACATAGACAACGACAGGTATTCGCAGAATTGGCTCTGGAGCAGTTGGAAACTGACCGAAGAATCATCTTCAGCGATGAGGCCCATTTCTGGATGAATGGGTTCGTCAACAAACAAACGGCGAGCCCTATAAGTCGATGATTACCAACATGTTTTGGCCTGAATTGGATCATTTGGACAACAAACGACATATGGATTCAACAGGATGGGACTACGTGTCACGCAGGTTATGGCACTAGCCACCGAGATAACACACCACTCATCAGAGCGGCATTTACATTCCTGAGATCAAGCATATTTCTTAAGTTAAATCGAAATCGGGAATGTTCGAAAAACACACATCTAAAGTGAATGGGTGCAATGCTAGCGCAACCACCATCCAGAAAGTCAGTGCTCAATACACCATCTTTCTGGAGTGACGTTAAAAATGAGTGCGCTAAAGTTTCACTTAAAACCGGTTTCTATTCTAGAATTTTCAGAAATACGATTTTCCAACGTCCTGTAGTGTCAATGATCACCTCTTGAAAATTGGTGACGAAATTCGCTGTAGATAAAAAGTTACAGCATTTTATAAAGGAACGAGTGGGAGCGCGCGGTTAGCAGCTGGAGCCCCGAGCGCCACAATTACGGTTTACTTTGTTTACATATTACTGCAACGATCTTATTATACACAGTCGGTTCTACTTTGGCCCTCTACAAGTTTTCAGGGTTATTTTGACAGTGTACCAAGCAATCCAGTTCCAAAATGGGTCCGTACAGAAAACTTTAAAGGCGTTTGCCTCAAAATCGCTTTTTATCAACTGGCCGACAGATAATCCCCGAAACCGCTCGATCGATTTTGATAAAATTTTGTACGATCTTTTATTAACGTGTGATAATTCACCACATAAAATCAAAAATTCACAATAGCAAAATTTACAGGTCGTGAACGGTGCAAAAATAAGTCAATTTTTGAACAATATTTTTTCGAAAGTCGCCGATTTTTGTCGAATGGTTATGAATTTCCACGTGGCAAACCTTCCTCTGTAAAATTACGTTTTTATTTTTTTTTTTTTAAAACTAGTCAGTCTGTTATTCAGCTCGGCAAAGTACAGCGGCAACTGAAAATATTCTAAATAGTAGTTCATTCCCTAAAGCTCCAACATCGGCTTCAGAAGCTTGTGCCCTCTTCAGAAATCCTCGTGTCATGACTGATTACGGTATGTCTCGGTTCAAATGTAGAGACGAAATAATTTAGAACAAGGCTTCTCTAACTCGAAATAGAGAAGTTACCAGACTTAAGCCAGAAACAGTAGCTCCTGGACGAAACTTTCAGTGTTATTCCAGTTTGCGGATACAAACAACTCCTTATTCTCCACTTTGCTCATGATGATAACGTAAGAATCTATAGTATATCACCTATTAATTTTTCCTGTTAGGTCTACCCATTTTTTTATTTACATTTAAATGAGCAATAAATCAGTTCATAAAGCCCAGTTTATTTATAATTTTAATTGAAATTAAATTAAAGAATTATAAAAATATTTTGAGAAAATAAAAGTAAAAATTGCGCACGAAAAGAACGGTCTGAATGGTTGAAGTCGTGATCGCCTCTATTATTGAAAATATTGGAAAAAGTCATCATGAATTTTCCATTGTAATGACCGTCTGCTAACTTAATCTCAGAAATGTGGAGTTCCTGGCCCGGAATAAAAAAATGAGTTCTCTTTCTTGCCATTCAATTGGATCAATTGATGAGTCCTTGGTTTAAATGCTAGAGTGAGTAAGTCTTGAACTTTTATTTAGTTTCCGAATCTAGTTCAGTCAACATTTGTCGTTGAGATTATACTAGAGGCGCCAACTCAAAAGTGTTCGACTAGTGTCAGCCTTCTGATCAAATGGGTGATGCTGTAGTAATAACTGCCTCGACTTGTCATGCTGGAGTTTCGTGTTCCATAAACAATTGCTTGTGAAGTTGATCTATCATTGAATAAATAAAACTGACGGCAGCGTGATGAAGTAATTTTCAAAACACAACTTTCCAGTGTATTTAATGATGACGTATAAAATATTGCGAATTGGGTGAATGCAAAAAAAAATGAATCAGACCGCATCTGAGCTGTTCGGACCGCTACGGAGTCCTTCAAATTTTCTCTTGAACCTTCTGCTCGCTCTATGCTAAATGAGTTGCAAGCGTAGTCAGAATCCCTTGAGTGGGAGCAGAAAAAATAATTTAAGCAATTGGAAAATAAAAACGCATAGAAATGGAGAAAAAAAAATTTTTACGGATGGTAAGCATAGCTCATATAGCTTTTTCTTAGGCAATTTTTACGAATAATATTGCGGTTTCCAAATTTTAACTGGCCCAATTTAGCAGCTTCAATCATTATCGTTATGCGACCCAAAAGGGTATGTAAATAAGCCAAGAAACATGCAAAAGTTTATGGCCAACGTTCGAGAAGAAACTGGGGCTTATTGGAATCTTAATTCTATCTCCTATTGAAAATATTTTGGCAATATTTATGTTTTGGTAATATATTTTGGTAATATAGTATGTCATCATTTGCTAGAGGTTTTTTTTTAATTAATTAAACATTAAATTCTCCTGCTATTTACCACATTTTAACTAGACACGTAAAATAGTTAATTCCACCTTAAAATTTTTTAAGGTGTGTTGACATAGTTATGCTTATGCTTGTTTTGAGCGTTTCAAATCAAAATCCGTTCAATTCCTTATATAATTTATTTAAGGACACTCCTGCTCATTTCGAAAACAAGTTTATTACGAAGTTACCCACCGCCCAACAATATTACTGCATATTTCTCTAATTTCGGTTTCAGGGTTGCACAAGTCGTGTGGCAAACTTTTTCAAAATTTGATTTGTTCTTATTTCCGCAAAACCAAACTCCACCCCCTGTGGCAAAGCTAACCGCCAACAAGAGGGAATAATTCAATGGCATTACAAATGTCATTCTGGAAGTCCTCGGAAAGGGTCCTGATACTTTCACGTAGATCCTCAAAATTTGTCACCAAAATTTGATCTCTTCAGAAGGGCGTTTGGTTATGCGGTTTGCAAACATTTCGAAGGGTGGCTTCCTGACTTCTATTCTCTGAAAATAAGGGAGCGAAAAAATGAATAATAATTCTAACCAAAATTGAAGCAAATTGTCTCTTTTTGCGAAGGGTGATGAAATTTTTTTTTTTTCCACCATTGAAATGGGCCGCTTATGGGGTTTTCGAGGGTAAATGCTTCTTAATGGTTCCAAGTGAATAATACCTTTGTTACCGAAGAACGAGGACACCACACAATATGAAAGTTTTTTTTTAATAAAGGCGTGGGTTTCCCTTTATTATTATTATATTTTTTTTTTATTTTTTTTATGGTTCGATTGTGCTAACGCGATGGTTAGGAGTTATTCACGGCGGTAGTGGTGAAAAGGGAAAAGAAGGATGAACAATTTTTGCTAAAAAAAATTGTTTTCAAACGAACTTTATTCATGGCTTTTTGCTCATGACGCTTACAATTGATCATTTGCGTTTATTTGGACGGTTAGCGAAAGTGTAATGGGCTTCGAGGATGGCGGCATAGCGTGGCCATAAATAAAAATTTGTTTCAATAGGCTGCAAATAGTCCGTGGTGCGATGACGTTGTTATTAATGAGCCGGGAGTGACATGAGGGTCTATGAAGATTGTTGGAATTGCTTCCACGTGAAGCCAGATATTTCTTTTTTCCGTAAAGTCTACAGGTTGTATGGAATCTGGTTATTGCTTTGCATTGCTTTGGTACGAGAAGACCAAAAACGAGCTGCAGGAATAATCGAAGACTTCCTTATCAAAGTCGGTGTACACAATGGGATTGCCCTAAGTGCATTGCTGTTCTTTGTTGTTTTTTATTATATTTTACTGGCAATGTAGATATCATGAGTGAGGATCAAACTCGCAATGAGCACTTGATGTATGGCAAGATGTTTTCGAAGCGAATGAGTTTAGCATCAATCCAATCTGGAAAATTGTCAAGCCGCTGCGTTTTTCGGGTTTGCGCTAATAGTTTACTGATTTACTTACCCAGTTATCCATCATTTAAGGTTCTTTTATTCAAGACTCCAGGTAAGCCAGTTATATTTAGTTAGACCACGATTATTTTACTTTCTGTGTTGATTCTTCTTTTTTCGTAAAAGTAGTGACAGGGCCTCGAAGACACTCTCACGCGGAGCATTTTAAGCTTTTTGCTCAATGTGACCGAGCCTTTTAAATTGATAGATTTTTGCCTTCCTAATTTCATCGGTTGAGATTGAACCATCCAACCTCCATGCATTCAGGAAGATATTTTTATTTATCGTGCAACATTCAACCCCATATAGAGGAACTGAGAAGTTGAGTGTTTTGTAGAGCATGATATTCGTCCTCGAGTAAGGAGTTTCAATCTAAGTTTTTTGGATGAACCAAATCAGCATCGAATGTTTACGATGAGTGTTCGTCTATGGATCTAAAAGAATTTCCAAAATAGACAAGCTTCGATGACAGCAAAAGCAGATTTTGAAAAAAATATTCTATTCCATATTTGCACTTGCTTGTCGCCTAATATAAGCTTGTCCAGGCCTTATCGCACAGTTGTCGAATTATCGGCCTGGAAACATACTCTCGCCATTCGAAATCTGTGCACGGTCCGTTCGTGAACACATCTACCTTATTAAAAACTGCAGCTGAAGCCTAGGCTTTGCTCTTCATTTTACAGACTTGGCATTTATTGCTCAGATAGACAAACAGTTTCCAACTTTAATTTTTGATTTATAATTTTTTTTCTATGTTCCTGTCTTCTTGTTTTTCAGTGCTCGGAATTTGAAAGATTTGGATACACTCGTGTTGAAGTATTCCCAACTCGCTCCAGAATGTCGATAACAATTTTTTCACATTTTCATGGTTCGAATTTTTTGGCTGAATTTGAAAAACCATGTCATATCTTTCAGCTCCTGTGCAAGTTGGATGCTCCTTCTGGGCAATAATATATCTGCGACTTTCCGCTTAAACTGAGATGACAGCTAATTTAAGCTATTTTCACCACAATTTCAAACCGCAAACACTTGTTTACACATTTTTGCTGATCAGCTTTATGAGCAACGAGGTTTCTAGAAGTGCGTTGATTTTTTCGCTTTGTTGCATTAATATACCTTCGCTTCTCGCTTTAAAAAAAAAAAAAAACACTTACTTTTTAGATATTGGCATCGTTTTAAATTTCAAACATTTTTACAGGTTTTTTGAAATATCATCAAACATTTGAACTTTTCGTTCTTTTTAAAAGAGTTTTGAAGTCGTTTGAAGTCCTAAGAAGTTAGTTGATAGCTTGTAGTTGTACTCTTTATTTATTTATTTTATTTATTTATACCTTTATAAGATATACTATACATAGAGAAATAAAGCATAGATAACAATACGAATAACAAGACGAGAAAATTTATGTGTATACGCTAAAAAAGTATCAGCAATCAGCAGATTAATGAATAAATAAACTAATAACAAATATGCGATAAATAAGTGAGTGCGGGATCATTACAGGAATACATGAAAAAAAAAATAAAATATATTTTAAAAAGAACATAAATATATATAAAAACGAAAAAAAAGAATAAGCTATACAAGAACGGAAAGCAAATCAAGAATATTTTTATAAATAAAATCTAAGAGCAATGATTTCACGTTTTTTAGAAAAGTGGATTTATTTCCGGTACATCATAAGTTTTTCGGTAATTTGTCCATAAGTCTTGGAGCATTTAACGAAAAACATTGGAGAAGGATTTGTAGGTTGTAGATTGCCAATCATCACCCGCTAGAGGTGGGACCATGTATCAAAAACAGAAATTAAATAAAAGATGTTCTTTTTCGGATTCGAAACCTGCGGGTTTTGAGAAAAATTTATAGATATTCATTTTTATAGTTTGCATAATATACATATAAAACAATTCAAGGAATAATGAATACACCTTATAATTATAATAATAATAATAATAAGTAAAACTCTTGTGTATAAGAAAAATTTCAAAAATGGCATACGTTTTGTTTTTGCTTAAAAGGATCAAAAAGAATATTTGATGAAGAATTTTTGTATCATAGAAATATGTTAATCTATGATTCCGATTTTTTCTTTGAAAAACTCGTGCGTGAAATTCAAATAAAAAAATTGGTTCGGAATTCGTCGATGAATTTCTAAATGTGTTAAATGTGTTAATGCGAATTCCAATTTCCCACCCACGTTCTTAAAAATGAATAGTGTTGAGTGTTTTTAAGCTATGATTGTTAATATATCCAAGACATAGCCTCAAACAAGGGATTGGCAAATATTGTGCAATAAAATATAGCAAACATTGACAATGTCAATGTTAGATTTTCCTTTATTTGTAAAATAATATGTTTAAGGAAGTTTATTTAATACGCTAGGACAAGTTTTACCCAAACGCACTTCAAAATCATATAAAATATTTTATTTAATAATTTATTTTTAGAAAAATGTTTTTACTTTTGTCGCATTACAAAAAATGCTGCCATGCAAACAAAACACATACACCGATGTGATTTGTTGGGGTAGAAAAATATGATATTCAATTCGCAACAGCACTACTTCATTTTAACATTCATTTCTCATATTCCTGACGAATGATGATGTTTGAAAAATGATTTATTTTTATTTCATTTTTAATGGAAACTGATTAAGACTTTTACATTGTGTTGCATAAGCCTCTAATTCCTACATATTGTCTCATCGTTTGAAAACATTACCAATCACCAGCTGATCCATGAAGTAGGATCATTGCCTACTATTAGGTGTTAAGGGGGACTTTGTCCTTGAAATTTTCAAAAAATCAATTTTTTTTATTACGTATTCTCTATCTGAAGGTAAGTAGAAATAAATCTGTCGAGGAGTTTCCAGGATTTCGAACGTTAACTATATTTTAAACGCGTTTGAAATTGACACTGTCAGCGCGCTCTGACCATTCATGGAACAAAGGTACCAGCGCGCGGAGAGGCAGGTGACCCATGCAGCAAAGAAAGCCCGGATTGAACTGCGGGAGATGTTAGGGGCTCAACATGAGCAGCTTGAAGAAGAGGAGGGATGCATTGGCAGGCATTGCCGATAATCGGTAATTATAAACACATTTGTGTTAATACATTAAAAAACTTTAAACGATTTTTTCTCGAAACGACGTTTTTAAAAAAGGCTAACATTCTCCTGACCGCTGTAATTAACATATCGACCTGGGAGCATACTCAGAAAAAATATCTTCACGGAATGACGGATTGTTTTTTCGATAGATACTTTATTGTATTTTTTAATTATCTTTTTATGCGAAAAAAAACGCGAAAATTAAATTTTTTTTAATGACCCCCTTTTCATGAAATATGTGCTAGACGAAAAACCCATCCGTCATTCCATGACCAAAGGGTCACAGATTGATAATATGTTTTTAATTTGTGTTTCAGATCAATAAAGAAGGGGCAGTGATGTCAGCCGTTTACGTCCCGCGATTTGAGGACCTTTTTTCGCGGAACTGCAACGGCCGCCACTTTTTTTTTTAAATGTTTTACGTTCTGTATATCATGAACAAAAGCAAGAAAAAAGACCCCAGTTCAAAAGCTTTACTGGTTTCCTTTAAATATGGCCAAATATGAAATATGGCACTGCAAGGACAAAATCTCCCTTAAGTTAGGGTGCGTATTTAAGAAATATATTCTCTGCAACTAAATCATTTTTATTATTTGTTGTTGTACAGGCAACAGTAGTTCATTGCAGTAGTGAAAATTTCACTAGTCTTCATATTACAGTTGAGAAGATACAACCCTGTGACGGACGGGCAGACAGATGAGCAGTTGGACGGACAGACGGGAGGACAGCGGAGGCGTAGTAATAGGGTTCCGCTGGCACCTTTGGTTGCTGAACTGATGTACATATAGTATGTTTGTATGGTGACAGCGATGCAAGTTCCATTCGTGAATAATAGCTAAGGGGTTGGTATATAAATTCTGTTTAAATTGGAATTAAATGAGGCCACAGTGAATTGGATTAGATGTAGTAGACATAAGATCATTTGTGGAGATCAAAAGGCAAGTGGACAAATTGGACAACCAGAATTCACATATGTATATGCTAGATTGCTGTCTTGATACTATAACAAAGGCTTAATAGGCTTCTCACCAATATTTACAATAGGCATAAAATGTAGCCATCATGTGTGGCAACACATCCTCAAAAGAAACACAAAAAAGGTGGCTCCAAAGTTTTTTTTTCTTAAGAAACAATACAACAGATAAAGTTCAAATGGACCTGACCCATGAACTCAATTACAAGTTTCACGAACAATTTAAGATACAGTATCTTGTCGGTTGCAGCTTTAATGAAAATATTTAATTAAATGTACATTCTGACTTTAACCCCCCCATTGCCAGACCCAAAGAGGCAAACAAACGAAAACGAAATGAAAAAAAAAGAAAGAAATTCAGGCACATTTCACATAAGACGTGTTTATTCAGCGTGCCCTACGAACCTCCCCACCCATCTCGTGCAAGTTCGACTATTATTTCGGCGTTTAAAAGAACATTTTTATCATTCAGCACACGCCGTTTTAATAGCCTCTTTCGCCTCATATACATACCGACCGACTCAAATACAAAACAGATGTTATTCCGACAAAGCCGATATCATTTCCTTCTTTTTTTTTGCGCCATCACCATACAACCCCCAACCCGATGCCCGATGGCATTCTCATGAAGAACCAAGCACCAACAACACAATCCAGTGTTTGGCGTTCAGCGTCCAGCGCCAGCACGCTTACCCAAAATTATTTCATTTATTTGCAAAGATATTCGCAGCCACTATCGTCAGGGAATCATCAGCTCATTGTGTCCACACATCCATATGCATATGGACACACACATTAAGCCCATTCACAGAACCATTCTCCCACCCCCATTTGGACATATGTACCCTTCCACAAAAACGACGACGACGACCACGACTCCGACTTGGGCGATGACGTCCACAAACAATCAGACATTCTATCATTGAATTTCACTGACTGATTGGGGGCGAAGCGGGTGGGTAGAAGAAAGAAAGCCTGGTCACATCCCGGAATCCGCAGAAAGGCAAACACATTTCCTCTCTGCATAGATGGATCCGATGTGTGCATGAAAGACCACTTGGCCGCCGTCGCCGCCGCTGCGCCGACTTTGTCATCATCATCACTGGAGTTGGAGTCAAAGTCGGAGTCGGAGTCGTCGTCTCCGAATGAAGCCAACAAACGATTTCATTCACTAGGAGACTTCTTTCAACTTCAACCAGCCCCACGTGCGGGTGCAGATAAAAAGATGGCAACTGAGAACGTCCAGATTTCAAGTCAACAAATGTACTCACACACATAAACGAAAGTAGCTAGGACAATTGCGTACACAACTATGTGATGATAGTTTCTCACTTTTCATAGATTTTTTTTCTATTATTTTTTTTCATCCTGATTTGTTTTTTTTTCGATCTAAAATGTCGGTGCACTTAAGAAAGTCGGAGGAGTTGAATGAAATCAAATCTTTGTAATCCGGTGAGGACATGATGTGTTGACTCATTCACACGAAGATGCATTGTATTGGATTGCATTGGAAGCCGGTCAGCGACTCTAGAAAGAAGGACCTAAATGCGAGTGAGTGCTGGGAGTAAACATGTTGGCAAAGTGCTTTCATTCGATGCGGAAGAAACGGAGCGGAGGATCCACTATATTGTGGAGAAAAAGTTTGAATTTTTGTGAAAAATCATCGCGCTTGTCATGGTACATCAATCAGGCTCTGGCAGGAGGAAGGAAGTTTTAAAAAGCTATTTGGGACATTAGCTGAGGGGATTTTGGGATTTAAGGAGCCTCGGCCACTATGGAGACTGACACAGGCGAATTATTGCAAGTAATTAACTCGCAAAGTGGATTTTTTTTTTGTTAAAAAAACATTTCAAAATCACCAAAGTCCAATCTTGTCTGGTTTTACATTTTTTTAGAGCTTTAAAATTTTGGGGTATGAATGAGTTGCTCGTTTTTAAGGTTGAATTTAAGTACTTTTAATTTAAATGGAAAACATATTCAAACTAAGATTTAAGATAGAAGCTTATTTAAGTTTGCTTCTTTTTCAAGAAAAATAAACTTTGAATTTTTGGCAGCCCATTTTAATGCGTCGCTGCAGCTCATCTTAGTAAAAAGGTAAGACCGTTCATCAGCAGACAAAAGTTCAACTTGTCAAAACTATGCAAACGCATTCCTTAAATCAAGGGATTGAGAGAGAGAGCGGTGCAGAACCAAAATCAACGAGTTTCTTTTGCTGCAAATAATTTGGAACTGAGGATTTGCGGTTCCACACACAAGCTTGTGAAAAAAAGTTAAATTAACTAGCCGCGAATCTCAAAGCACTCAGGCACTTCTGCGACATCATCTTCGTTACAGAAATGTATTTTTTTACGAATTTTTTGTTTTATTTAATAAATAAATACATGAAAATTCAATCAATTTGAGCGACTTCATTATAGACATCCTTATTTGAAACACAACCTTGGATTTTTATCACGCTCTTTTATCCGAGTACGAACTTTCTTCCCTTTTAAATGAGCCTACAAGGCCAATATCTGGAACCTCCCCCGATCATATTCTTGGCCCCTTCAAAACATTTGCCACACAGCCTACAATAGTTATAAATTTTGACCTGCAAATTTCTGACCATTGCATGACAGGAATTATCCTAGACAGCCATAATGACAAAAATTCGATCGCTCTTCGTTAAAATACGAGTGTAACTCGAATTAACTTGAAAAAACTTTGTTTGTTATTAAACTGCGTTTTGAAAGTTGGGAGGAAAAGTATGGTGATGAAGCTTTGCTACACTCATAAGAGGAAGACTTCTGAAGTAAGATTGAAACCTTGGACCAACCAAGTGCTACTGAAAAAAAAAATTAACCTCAGCAATAAACTGCAAAAAAGGTGCCGAGAGCATCCTCTGAATATAAACTTAAGGAAAATTGGTTTAGGTGCGATTATACCTGAGTACCATCCGACAAGTGAGTGTGTTTCCAACAACATCAAATGTGCAAACTACAGTGGATCACCAATACACCGTCCCCTCTTGTGTAGCTATTTAGAAAAGCTGTCAAACCGAAGCAGGGCTCAGCTATTTCGATAAAAAATAGAAACTTCCATCTCAACGTCATGCATCGGCATTTAGAATTTTTCGCTTTTCTAAATAAATACCATATTGATGAAGGTATTGTCACAGAGACCTGCGTTTGTGCAAATGCAAACTTAATTAGCCCAAGGAATTAATGGGGGAGAAAGGTCAATTCGTACGAAAAAAGGCATGTTCTTGTGAATTTTTTGTGACGACACAGTTAAGAATTCTTTATTAAAACCAATAGCATGACATTTGAAGAATATTGCATTAAAATGTTCTCGAAGAAATATTATTTAAAGACGGCAATGGCAGCAACTATTCGGACGTGCCTCGGGAAAATGTGAAAGAGAGCTTAACTCATCTTCTTCTCCAATGCATTTGCGCAATTATTTTTATGAACTCTACGACGCGCTTTCATCAAATACTTTTCTGGAAAAAAATGTACCTGTGTTTGAAATATTAAAGCCATCCGAATGTGTAATTATCTTTACGTCCTTTCAAAAAGAGTTCCAAAGTACATAGTTTGAGTCGAGAGATTTCATCACCCCTTCCTTCCGAGCGTCAAGCTTGGTGACTTCACAATAGTCTAAAGATGCTTTCATTTGTCAGTGTTTCGGGGATCAGACGGAATCATGGAAAATCAAAAGTTCCGTTTATAGAATTCACATTACTGAAATAATTTTTTAAGCACTGGCGTAAGAACATGGATCAAGGGGCACATCAAAATATGGAAACTTAATACTATTTTGGGATGGACTCCACAGACAGGTTTGTTAACCACAGTCTAACAACGAGAGATAAATTAAGGGAGAACTTTCAAATAGGATTCAAATCAGTAATATTGGAAAACATTTAGCAGCTGACCGATTAAAGGTCTAGATTGCGGCCAAATTGATGCAAGTGTGAGGTGAATTTTCGCCGAAGGTGAGCCAAATTTAATAACCAAAGTCTTCTTGGTTCAAAACTTACTTAATTAGGTCAATTTGCTAAATAAACATCATTTTGATGAAAGTGTTGGAATTAAATTTGAAAAAAAAAGATATTATTTAATTTGTTTGGAAACTTATGAACGGCAGTGTATATATTTATACGAATGTTTGTATCCGATAAGGTAGTTGAAAACGTAAGAGATAAGAGAAAATATATGTATCAATTTAATTTAATTTTATTGATTTTGATCTTTTTTTATTGAAAAACTAAATTGATTTTAATTGAGGTAGTGAAATTTTTTCCTTTTCTTGACAGTTTTTTCATCATTAAATTTAAACCACCCTGTCAAATTTACCAGAAATTTTTTCAGGGATTCATTATGCACTTATTCGATAGCTTGATTTTTTCTCGATTCAAGCTTGACGAAAAAAAAACGCACAGACGTACGTGCGAACACACACACGTACAAAAATATTTCTAAAAAAAATGGTATCCGACTACTAGGATCTCGAAAGATTACAATAACTTCCTGATGGGAAGTAAACTAGATTCATTCAAGCATATGAACAAACTCATTAATAAGGAAATGTTATATAACAAGTAACATAAAAAAATAATGGGACCCAGTTAATTATATAGCCAACCAAAATTTTAGGAACAGTACTCCTTACAAAGCGGTAATATTATTATAAACGTAGCTAACAAATTTGGTGATTATTTTTCATCGTGGAACAAATGTCATTCCAATGTTCGAATTGTCATGTTCTACACACCGATGGTCGTGATCCAAATTGTTGTATTCCGAGAATAGTTTCTTCTTTGAAACAATAACGAGATTGAACTGTTAAAAATACTAAATTCCCTAAATAAATCGCTTTCTTGCGTTACGATGGGATACCTAACTTGGTGCATATAACATCATAGATATTTTTTCTCACCTATTTCATTTTAGGATTTTATGTGGACTCTTCTCTTCAAAAAGCGCCACAGAAAAGATATAAAAAAACCAATCTCTCTGTTGCCATAAATTTTCATAGTATTTGAGAAAGTGATGAAAGCAAGAGTTCTTTCAGTTTGGATTTTAAGCAGGGCTTTCCACAGAAGGGATTGGACGACAACAAATTCTGCAGTAGGCTTTTCGTTGACATAAAAGAGCCATTGATATGGTTAATCAGTCCATTCTTTTGGAGAATTTCCAAAGAGCAAGTTTTCGGGAATCTCTTCCTGAATGGTTTGAATCATTTCTGAATGATAGAATGCAAAAAGTAAAAATAGGAAATCAATTAAGCAATTTTAAAGTAACTAATAATGGTGTGCCGCAGGGGTCTGAACTTGGACCAGTGTTATTTTGAAAAAACATCGACTCTTTGTTCGGGCAACAATTCAGAGGTAAAGTAATAGCTTACTGTACAAATAGTCCTCTTAATTTGGTTGCAGACATGAATAGAGATGTTTAAAAATTAAGATGGTGTTTTGCGTATCAAAAATTATTAAAAATCATAAATTATTAAAAAAATTAAAAAAATGTACCTTGCTGTACTAGATCCTCCAGATTTAAATATAACATTTCATACATCTGACTGTGGAGATGGCTTCAAAATAGAAATCGAGGAAGAATTTAAGTAACTTGGTGTTGCCATTAACCAAAACTTGAACTGGTCCAAAAATATTTCCAATCTAAACCAGTATTTTCTGTCATCTTATCGTTGCATTCATCGTCTCCGTACAAACTGAATTAGAAGCACTTTAAATACAGTTTTTTTACGGAATTTTCCACTTAAAATTAGAAAAGTAAAATAAACTGTTGGGGTGTCGCTTATCGTCAAAAGCTCAACCAAATTATTGCTCTTCAGAAACGTTGTGTAGGAAAAGTTTATAAAGCTAGCCATCCAGTTCACATCATGGTACTTTTCAAGGCCATGAATATTCTGCCCTAAAACCACCTTTATTTCTTTTAGGTATAGAAAGTATTTTTCAAGAGAAGGGATTTTCTAAATAGCCCTATTTTTAAACCGGCTTACCTCTCAACTTAATCCAACACCCTTTTATGCATCCCGTCTTTTCGTACAAACTGAAATAGGAACCCCCACTCAACTGTTTCCTGCAGATCATTCAATAAACTAACTGCTGTGATAAGCATCCTTAAGAAATCATCTTTATTTTTGAAATAAAGAAACAGGCAATGGCTTCCTAAGTTTGATCAAAATGAAATCGAAGTTTTGTTGCGCTGGGTAGCTTGCTAGATTCCTACTATAAAAGTGTACAGGGACTTGGATTTTATTCTTTCTTATTTTAATTTTTCTTCTTGTATTTTTTACTCTCATTACAAACAAAATAAAGTAATTTCTGTCCACCCCACGATGAATTACAAAATTTTAAGATTTATGTGACTTTTACAACAATTGTGTTTTTAAATAAAAAAATTACACTTTTCGGCCTGAATTACATAATATATCTTCGTAAATTTGAATTTTGAAATATGAAAAACTTATGGAGCAAATGAATAAATAAAAATAAAGACATAATTTTATATTGTTTTATTCTTTTTATTTTTTATGATTTTTTTCTTTTCTTTTCCTCATGCTCAAATGATACACATTTTTAGAAATATAAGGAGTGATATATCCTCCTCTGCAAAACAAACCAGTGAGTATTTCTATGCAACAAACCTTCGCTGCTGATGTTTCCAGCATTTATTTACTCAAAATATCCACCATTATCCTTCTGAGCCATCAAGCACTTGCCAGCTGTACAATTTGAATTATGACTCCGACGGACGGCAGCTTAACGTGTTCTAACTTTCAATATCTCCTCATAATTGAAGAGTCCCGTCAGTTGAAAAATGTAAATCCATTCAGACACTTCCATCCCAACCCAAGCGCCGAAATCATGTCACGAAGCAGATTTAAGAATTTTTGCATAATTTCAATCAGCTGCAGGATAAAGCTTCATCCTTGTCCTACTCTGGTTGTCCCACTCAATAAATAAATAAAAAAAAAAAAACAGCACCCTGAGAATCATTCCTACAATTCAATTTAAGCTCGAAACACTTACCTATCGGGTTCGGATATCATCTGTAAGTCTAGATGGATATCCCCTCAGCAAAGCTAAGTCAATTAATTTTCCTGTACACGCCGTAAATGCGAAAAAATGTCCTCATAAGCCGGTGCGCTTCACGCTCCACCACACTACCAAACCATCACCAGACGTACCCGGGGGGCTTGCTGAATAGAGATACATAAATTTGTGAAAGACCCTGTTGAGTACGATACTTTAACATTCCATACATCACTTGAGTCCACAGGGTCAGGTGGGCAACAGCAACAGCAGAAGCAATGGGTGTTCAGGTGGTGGCTGGCTATGGCCTGAGGAATGGCATCATATCCACTCCTTCCTTGACAGTTGATGTGTTTCGACTTTGAAGGATCATAAATTTAGTTAGGTTTTGATTTTTCTTCTCTTTTATATTGGAGCCAATTTTAAATGCGGGAAAAATAGTCCTTCAGATGAAGCTAGCTAACATTGCTGACGAGGGAAGTTTTGTTGGGAGGAAAAAGTCGAAGTAAACGTCACCAACAGAGTCCTTATGTAAGGAGGGAGGTGTTGGTAATGATGGGCAAACAAACACTTGGTTGGTGTTAGAAGCAACAGTGTGGTCGATAGGCAGGTCTGTCGTGTGGTCTTTTATGGGAGGTTCATTTAACTTTGACACAATTTTTTATCATTCAAGCGAAGGGAAAGGAATGCGACCGGACTTGGCGTTGATTGGTTACTAATTCTGTTAGACTTTGATTGAGTTGTATGAATTTTTTTTTCTAGCGGGCAGGGACGTCGATTATTTAAAAGCAGCCAGAGTGAAATAGGAATCGTCGCTCATGATGAATTGAGAAAATCGTCCACGTCGTGGTGTCACGTTGATGAGGCTTAAGAGAGCGTAAGTGTAGCTAAGACGCCATAGGTCATCTGAAGGCAATAGTATCTGTGTGCACTTTGCAATGGAAAATTTTCAGATCTTTGACTAGAATTGGCACCGAATTCACGCTGATCCAATGTAACTGAGTAATAAACCGGTAACAGAGCAGTCACAAGTATTCCACGACCTTTGGGAGTGTAGTGTTTTATGTGTTATTTTTATTGGGATGCATAAATAGGTCCCAAGCTTGAATCCTTGAGTAAGTCTTGAACTTTTATTTAGTTTTCGGATCTGGTTTAATCACCACTTGCCGTTGGGATAAAATTGCTGGCGCCATCATAGGAGTGATATCGACCAGTGATAGTAATTTTAGTAAGTCAGTGTCCTTCATACCCATGGCAAAACATCCAAGTGTTTTCCAGGCTGAAGTACAAGCCATCAAATCCTGTGCCTTTGCAAAAGGCCATAAAGGGGCCAGAATTCTAATATATTCAGACAGCCAAGCAGCTCTCAAGGTACTGTCATCCAATCTGGAATCAAATGTGTGAAAAGCTGCTACGTCGCCTTACAAACCCTAGCCCGACGTAACAAAGTAAGGTTAGGATGGGTTCCAGGTTATCATGGAATCGCAGGCAATGAAATTGCGGACGAACTAGCCAGAGCTGGTTCTAATACCGTGTTCACTGGTCCAGAACCATTCTGTGGCGTAATCTGGACAACGGCCACAGGTCTGACCATAAAGTGAGAAAACAAGCTACGAATTGCCCACTGGAGAAATCTTCCTGGACTGAGACAATCTAAACTACTAATAAATCCTTTTTCTTATAGGGTAATCCTTAAACTCAGCAAGGAGAATATCAGTAAGCTAATGAGCTTCCAAACAAGGGCTCAGTACAACCACTGAATGCCGACTCTGTTTGGAAGACGACGAAACGGCTGTACACATTGTTTGTGAATGTCCAACTCTAATTAGGTAAAAAAGGCGTATCTTCCTCAAAGAGATATGCTCCCCATTGGATATTAGACAGTCCAATGCTAAGTGCATTCAGGCTTTCATCAGAAGGATGGAATGTCTGTTAGCCTAAACAAACTCCCCAAGATGCAAAAGTCTACTCTTTCAGACCGCAGATTTAAAAAAAAAAAAAAAAAGAGTCAGTGCCCTTGCTGAAGTGATTACTTAATCGGCTTGTTCATGCTGTTATTTAAGGTTCGTCAAAAAAAATGGTTTGTGTACATGATATGTCATTGGCTCTGCCGTGAACACCTAAGACTGAGAGCAGGGTGAGAACCTTCCACAAAACAACTTTCAAATGCATTAACTATTTTCAAAAAAAAAAACTGTGAACTAAGCGAATGCAAATAAGTCCTTGGATTTATTGAGAGCAAACAATCTTTTGAGTTTCAAAGCACTGCACAGTTTTTGAATTCTGCGCTCAATCGTTCTGAGTCCCCTTGAGAGATAGCAAATAAAGCGTTCATCATAGTAAACTGGACAAAGAAATTTGCACCAGCTAGTTTGATAACATGTTTTGTCTGACCGCGGCGTGTTTCCAAAATAAATCATTGGCTCTGGAAGCGTTCAAAAGTAACATCATTGCAATGAGTCATCATTTTCAATGAGTCATGAGATATAGACCTATAGGTCTAAAGAACCTACTGAAAATCAAATTATGATATTATTTTGTTTCATTTTAAAGACTAAGTGAGTGATTTTGGGCACTTCGAAATCAGCTTCACAACTCAAGACTTTGTTAAAGATGAATAAGATAAAAGGGGAGAGAACCCAGTGCATTTGTACAATTCTAGAAATTTTTCAACCCAACAATTACCAGAATCTTTATTTAAAAACAGTATTCACTTAAGTCTGGACTTACTTGTGAACGTCTTTCAACTGATTTGCTAAATGCATCCTTGCTTACATATTCCATTTTCAGTTGATAAAAAACAGGGAATTTCGGAGGACATCCAGAAGTCATTTACAAATCATTTGGCCACTCCCAATATTCGAGCGGGGCGACAACATCTTTCGTGCTATGCTAATTGACATCATCGTGAACCAGCAATTGAAGTCAGTTTGATCAAATTTCATTTTGGCATTTTGTCCATCTCACCGGACACTGGACAGGAGAGTTTCAATTAAGTTATGTTCATTTCGAAAAAAAAAATATTAATGCAATTCAGCAAGGACTCTTTCGCTATACCACATCTTTTTGCTCTTTACGTTCGGAGAACGTATAAAATTCAAGAAGAAAACTGGGTGGTGTCAGCCTACCCAGGATATCATCATCGCTGTGGTACTGATTCATATCCTGCCAGCAGGATTGTTTCACTGCTGGTGCTCTGCTTGTTCTTCCTCATTTCGCCAGGACAAAAGTAGATTATTCAATTCGAGTTGCATGTCTCCATTTTACTTTTGTGACATTTTTGTCTGCTTGCAAATCGAAAATGCGGACCGATTTTCTCTTCATTTTTCTTTCCATGCCCCCGAACACACACAGATACACACACCCGTCCACTTTGCACTTTGCATCCTTGTAACGAACAATAGTTTTGATTTAAACTAGAGAACTCTACAGCGAATAATTGTCGCAGAAGTCGGTCGCATCCTTGTGACATTTGCTATGGAAAAATGTGACTCACTTTTAATATCCTTTCGCCATGCAATTTGCAACTAAAAGAAAGCTGAGAGCTGAGCTGAAGGATCAGTTCACGCGCAACTTTAAGGGACAATAATAGTCCACCGAACCGGTGTAGAGTGTCCGTATGAAGGGGAATGGGAAATTCTAGAGCTCATGGGAGAGAAATCGAAAAGACGATAAGTCTGCGGAGGTACGTACTAGATGGAGAGCAGGAGGTGTTTTGGGTTTGGGGATAAAAACTGCAGAGACTGAAAGAGAATGAATGTAGTGTTATCTGCTGCTGGATTATATACTACCTTCGGCTAAGGGATCCGTCCGGTAGTAGTGTTCTCAATTCGAAACAAAATGAAAAATGAGAACGAGAAATGCCGAACCAAAAAAATTTAAATAAAAAAGTAAGAATAAGAATGATGGACATTAAGGTACTCACAGGGTTGATAAGTGTTGCTCGTATAAGTTGATTCATGTTTAGTTTCCACTGAATGAGAGTTCCATGGTGTTTTTGGCTTGATGTGAAGGGAGGCTCGATCACACAATTTCCAATCTTAGATCCGTTTTAATTCAATATCATATAACCATAGGGCAGTTCAATACTCAAAGTAACCTTTGTGAAGAAGCATACCCTTCACTTTGTGCTGCGAAGAGAAAAAAACTTTTATTAATTAAACTCAATGACCAAACTCAGATAAAAAAATCATCTTTATAATATCTACAAAGAATCGAACCATGCTACAAAAAAACAGCTAAAGCAACTCGGGCTGAAATAGGAAGACCTAAATCGCATGTTTGACGGTTTTGGTGTCCTTGTAACTTCAGATAATTTCTCCAAATTTGTGGTTACCGATTTCGATTTGAAATTCAAACCATAGGTTTCTCGTAGGATCCTAATCCGGATTACATTATGGTCATTCTAAAACATCGACAGAATTATATTCGAACAATTGTTTTGTTACTCTTGCGGTGTGCTTCGAGTCATTATCTTCCATAAATCTCCCAGTAACGAGCAGCTATTCCTCAGTGTAGGGTAACATGACATTTTCAAATATTTGAATTCATTCAATACAAAGGCTGGTTCCTTTGATTGACATATTTCCCCAAAACATCACAATTCATATATTTCTTCGCAAAGGCTAACCCAGCTTTTCGTGATTTAAGGGGAAAGCAATGAAATTTTTTTTCTTATCGCTCTTCCAAAAAAGTTGGCTTTCATTTAATTGTTACCATATGAGGCTTACTGAAAGGGTATTTACGTCATCGCCAAAGCTATTTTTAGATTATATTTAGAGCTCATAAATGGATCTTTTTCGGCAATTTGAACGATTCTTATATCTTCAGTCTTACCCGATCTTTTGCGTTTTAATTCCATTTCCGTAGTTTGATTTTTTTCTCTGCACCTAACTATATTAAAGGCCATTTTTGAAAACGAAGTCTATCGGCTTATTAACAATGGCCTGCCGTATCTCTGGCGTGCAGCTCTTTTTTTTGCACATTTTTGTTCAATCAAGCACTTAATTTTCAAAAACAAACTTTTCTTTAAGCGTTGTTCTTAATTAGATCGCCAAACAAATTTTAAACTTCAATTACCCTTGTGCAAAAAAAATTTATAAGAAGACTGTTACAAAACAGAGTAAACAAGACGAATCACATAACGGATATTTTGCACATTGGGGTGCCATCTTAATTTTTTGAGTTTGCCATTTGTCTAATTTTTTTGAAATTGCTCAGACGCCTGAACAAAAAAAAACAGTGGCTTAGGCAAGACCTCAACTGCAATTTTTATGCATGTACCCGACACACACACTCTTCGATGAATAATATTTTAAGCAAATTTTAACTTAATGATATTTTAAACAACTTCTTTTTCCTTCTGGTCTTTCCAAGAAGATGTACATCTGCCTATCAAGTAAATATTGAATTAGACTTGGACACTATTTGGATCGATGGTTTATTGTACAGATTAATTGTATACAAATTTTCAAATAATATACCTATAACAGAAAAGCATCATAATTGTACAACTAAGGTTTATAATAGAAAAAATGGGCTCCAGCAGGACACAGTTTTAAGCCAACACTTTTTTACATACGATAGCATTTGCTAACGATTTTATGTATTATTAGGGAAAGTAAAACGAAAATGTAAGACATTCAAATCAAACTTCAAAAGAAATTTTTAGCTTCAGTTAATATGCTGGAAATGGAAGTTTCAAATAATTTACACTTAATGTGAAAACATTCTGCTTCGGTATCGCACTCCATTACCTTTAACGTTTCTTCGATTTTCATATCGGATGAAAATTGGGCCGACCACATCAAACCGTTTCACATTTTATGGCTACTTATGAATGCGGGTAGTTTTAAGAGCCCCAAATAATTCTTCTTAGCAAAATTGTCAGCAATGCCGAGTCGTCTTAAGCGAGAATTGACAACGACTGACGAATGACTGCAAGTAAATTTCAAAATTTTCCAAAGTCTCGTAAGCTGAAGTCCATCAATTTACCGCAAAGATATACGTAGTTATAATGAATGTAAATAGTTGTGTCGTTTCTTTTAAAGCACTGTCAAAATCATTTAAATATAAACCAGCAGATGTCCAATCCATAAAGAAGAATCTGAAAAAATGCATAATTTCAATATTTTCAATAATTTCTCAAACTATAAAAATAAAGTATATCGTCCTGATCCTCCTCGACAAAGAAGCAATAATCTCGTTAAAGATTCAGCAAAATACTCTCGGCCGATTTTTGTTACTCTCAATAAAACTAAGCGTTGAAATGCTCAACGGAAAGCTGCACTTGATAAAGTATAGAAATATGAATCTGGCCAAAAACTTGGAGTACAACAATTCGAATGAAGTGTAGAACTGGTGGACAGCAATTCTGCAATCCGAATACATGAGAGAAACAACGTCCTAGAGTTACAGGAAGAATATACATCAAGTAGACTTCAGACGCAGGTTCGCATCGCCATTGAAGTATGAATATGTAAGTAATTTACCAGTCCTATTTAGGTTTGAAAACCATGAAAAAATAAATGAGTGTGGCTACTCATTTTTTATTACTGCACCTATATAGGATATAAGATAAGCACACCTCGTTAATGATCCACTGCCATATGATCTCAAAATCTTCTTTTTTTGTTTCTGGCTTTTATTAACCTTAAATGCCTTTATGCGGGCCACTAAACACAAAAATCTTATTTCTCCGTAATTGTGAAGGAAAAACTTGTCACCGTTTCAGAGGGTATTGTGCATGTTTTCAAGTATGAAAGAAGCCTTATAACAACATACATATTTGCGAATTTAAGTCAAATTTCTTAAATGTGGCGGAGATGCTCTAGGGGCACTTGCACTTGCTCACTTATCAGTAAGGGAAAGCTATGACGATTGGAATATCAGCTCAGTTCATCCCATAAACAAAAGAGACGATTTTATGTCTCACTTAACGTCGCTCACAAGATCGTTACTAGTGGACGCCTGAAGCGTTTTTGCAAAACACAAATCGACCCAGCAAATCAGAAACAAATCACATTTTTACACCATGCCAATCCTGGAAAGAACAAATAAGTCGACATCGATCTACCATCTATTCACAAAGCTTGAAGACAAGTGATGATTATTTGACAAGCAGGTGTCCACAGCGTCCAGCTGTTGTCGCACTCAACATACCTTCATTGAAACTCTTACGGCGTTTGAAGGAGAGACAAGCAGAGTTGGTTCTCAGATTAATGAGGATAAAACAAAACCATTGCTACCGACAAGACATCGACATATCAAACAACAGCTGGGACAAAACCACAATGGCCACAATAAATGTTCCTTTCTGAGAATTAACCAATGTCCTTCTTTGGATCAGCAAATTAGGTCTCGAGGCGATCCGAGAAAGTTTCTTCTAATACGCTTTTAAGCTTAAGTAAACTTCGGTTGAATCCAATACAGATCCCTTAAAAACATCAATGTTAAAAATAAAAGGAGAAAAAACAAAACAAAGACGCTGGAGAATAGGGAAAAACATCTGGAAAGCGTTTTCTACGATAATCTTTTATCATCTTTGACATTGCGACAAGTGACTTTAATTCACTGGAATTCTATTCTTAACTTAAGGAATTGTAAAAGGATGAAGAAAAAAGCGACGGAAAGAAAAGTCATACCAGAGGGAAGGAAACAACACGAAAAAAAAAATACCTACCAAAGGACCAACAAGGAGTGACGCGCCTCCTTCTGTTGCAACACTGTGCGTTGCATAAGTCCTTTAGTTGTCATTGTCGCCGTCAGTCCGGCATTTGCCTTAGTAGAGGGGTGATGAACGGAATGGGAAGAAGGCAGAGATGGAACAAAATGCAATTGCTTTTTAATTTTGTAATTCTCTGTAGACAAGATGCAGGAAGACATGGCAAGTCATGCTGCGATTTTAATGCTAATTAATGAAAGGATATCGTTGCTTTGAGTGATGAGGGACTGAGGGTTTTTTTTATGCCGAGTCATAAATGTACCAATAAATGGTTGCTCATTCCACTAAACTGATCTTATCCTTTGGAGCGAGTGTTCGCTCTTCATTGTCACTAAAACAATAGATTCCAAGTGGTAAGGCATAACTGAGACAAATCAAAAGACATTTTTTTCCCGTATTCACTTGCGTTCAAGGAATTACGCATACCATTTTAGTGTTAATTTTAACTAAAAAGACCCGAGTGAAAGATATCAGGAAGGAAGAAAGAGGGGGTTGCATTCAAATTGTTCTTGAATTGCTTCAAGTTGTAAACGAGTGGGAAACGCATTCCACGTTCTGTACGCAACAGCACGTCCAAATTTGCGTTTAAGGGTGAAATGACGAGCAACGCGATAAAATATGAACAGATATATTCCTACTTGGGGCGAATATATACCTTAAATATGAATGGAAGCCTCGTCATATAGCAGTGTGTTGGCGATATCGGATTCATGGTCATTCCAACCAAGAGTGTTATTGACGCTTACGCTGAGTATCGAAAGTCGTTCAGCTCCAGAGATGCAAGTGGTTGAGTCGTAATATTTTATTTTAGAGACAGTTGAAAGCATAAAGCTCTGATGGCTTTTAAGTCCACTATGCTTCGTGATCGCCACAGTAATGGAGTTCTAAAAACATTGTCGTTCCGTTTCCACTGTTGAAGATGAGGGACGTGGATCCATCAATGTATATGAAAAACTTCGGGTATTGTCATTTTACAAGAGAGGCGGTGACAATAAGGAACCTTGGGGCAAACCAGGATTTTTATGATGAATTCCAAGCATGAAACCATAAATCTGTTTTATGAAATGGGCGGAAACATAGTTTCTTATCGTCGATACCTTTGAATGATTTAAGTACCTTTTGTCTTAATTTTTGTTCTTAGAAGTATTTGACACGTCAATTAGTAGCATTGCAATGAGATCTACATTATTAATAATAACCCAGAAATTTTAATTTAGAGCTCCATTGCAACCACAATTTTTTTTTGGCTTTAAGCTTTTCATCCTGTGATAAATAAACGTTCCTATGTTTATAAAAACAGTTTTTGTGATCATATCGTGGACAATTGTCGAGGAAATAAAGCGACTAAATAAAACTGCTGAAGAAATCGTTCAAGCCGTGTCAACTGGCTTTCTCTCCCAACTTCTTTCTTTGGAGCGCATTTAACACACATCATGACGAGCCTAGGGCCGATTTTATATCTTCAGTCTATTAATAAGAGTGAGAGGTAAGAAACAAGTCGAAAGAAGTAGTAATACCAGTATCACTCTCAATGTCCGTGATTCGCATGGGCTCGTTTCTCAGAATTCATTTTTGATCATGCAGAGTCACCGCTGTCGATTTTCAAGTGATGAAGAAAATAGGAGCCTATTCTGACTCTTATCATCAATTTTGTCCGTTAGTTCGTTTTTGAATCATATGTCCGCTGATTGATAAAAAAAAGTAATTAAAGATGTTTCCGCAATTATCTTAATATGCCAGAGATCTCATCAGCTGAATATCAGTCGCATTAGTACAAAGAGAATACAGGACTGAGGAATTGAATCAATCTGACTAGCCGCTATGTTTTCGCCTCGCTGTTTTGGCACAGTTCGAAATTGAAATTAATTTTGCTTAAAAATTCAGACTAGGTTCATTTCCAGCTCGGCTGAAATGCCGGTTTCGATTTCGGAGTGGTGACCCGTGTTCCTTCCAATACGACAATCGAAGGTATGACTTTAGCCAGGTTCTAGCACGATTGGGGCACCTGCCAAACAGGCCGTCCAAATTCGACTTATTGCACACATAGTTTAAAAGCTGCGATTCGTCGCTTTTTTTGCGAATAATAAGGATAAGGATAAATGCTTTACGATAATCAAAGACAATTCATGTAATTAAGAACTTTATTGGTCAACTTACACATCAGTTTCAGAATACTTACGTACTTATCAAACCATCGATATTACGAGAATCGAAACTGCTTTCCTGAGCATGCTGCCCTAGTTAGCAAGACCAAGGTTCCTAATATCCTAGCAGACTGGACTGTATTTCGCAGGCAGTATATTTTTTTCTAAGATCCCTTAAATCTGTTCTGCTCATTCGAACATTGAGCGTCAACAAACCAAGTTCACATTTCAGTTTTATGGTCACTCCAATTTCTCCTATGTAAGGTGGGTTCTTGAGTTCATCCCCTTTTTTTCTTTTTCTTGGTTATCATCGTAAAGCAGCCGCTGGAACTGTTAATTTTATTCAACTACTTCCAACGTTTTCAGAGTATGAATAAATACTACCCAAAAAAACTGATAAAGAAATACGACTAAACTGTTAACAGCAACATATAAAAATTATGTTAATGTTAGGATTAAGTTTAGTTAATGTTAAGATTGCTGATTTGAAAGCATACGTGTTTTCGGTTTTTGGAAGAAGTTTTTTTTTTTTAAATAATAAATACACTTCATGTATTAAGGTTTCATTAAGACAACAGTGTTATGAACACTTAAATTGATTTTTGCATTTTGGTTAAGAGTGACTGGAAGACGGTCAGGAATGTCTAGATTTTTTAGACAAATTGGAAGCACATTTGAATTATGAGCATTCAAACATAAGAGTAGGTCATTTTTAAGTGCGCAACGATAAACGTTTTCCAGACCTGAGTTAGCAACTCATTGACAAATGAAAGCCAGTTACGATCCAAAGGTGAATTTCTTCTCAATCTCTTCAAAATTCTGATGGTATTGTATTGTAGATGTATTGAATTGTAGGTGTATTTAAGCAGCAGCTGTTAAATTGGGTGTTGCAAAGAGAAAATGACAGGCAGATCTTAGTGTCGCCTACAAGATCTTTTCGAGCGTACTGAGCCTTTTTGCTCGACTCAAATCGGACTATACAAAAATCGAAGAATACATTTTTACACTACGCCAAATCCTGGAAAATACAAACGAGCTTGAATCTGATAACCATCATCTTTTCATCGACTTCAAAGCGGCATATTACTCTGCTCTACTATATCATTCACAAATGAAATCACAGCGGAGATCCGATGGAGAATAAACTTCGGCCACAAAAATACTGGTTCACAAAACACTGATTTTGCCAGTCCAACGTTATGGAGCCGAATGCTGCACGATAAGCAAAGCAGCTGAGCAAATATACGAATCCTTCGAAAAAAAAGTCCTTCGTCGGATATTTGGTTCTATGTGCGAGGCAGGCGAAGGGAAGGGAAGGCATGACCGCGAACTCTACGAGCTGTCTAAATATGGTGATATAGTGCGGAAGGCTTAAATCCATCGACTACACTGGCTTGACCAACTCAATAACGCTCCAGTAAAGATGAAAACGCGTCTGCTAGAAAACTTAGTCTAATCAACTGGAAGTAGCTTGCTCTGGACCGACAGGGCTGGAGTTCAGCTCTGTCTAAGGGTCTGATCGCTCCAGTTTCGCTGGCCATCTAGGTTTGTAGGTACAGGGATGATTTTAACTCTTTTTCAATCACTAGGAAAAACTTAAACCCTATTCAAACTGAGCACAAAAAGCGATATATTTTAAGGAAATCATTAGCACAGTACTTTTTTAAATTTTTTAACACGATGCCTTTTACTTGTTTTTTAAGGATACAACCTTATCCTTATCCTTGTTGAATAAATAGTTTTTAAGAACTATGAGTAGCATCGTAAAGCAAAGTTTCAAAATTAACAGCACGATAATACCTGAATCCGTGATAAGAATCGACAGTTAACCCTCTTAACGTTCACACATCCAGAATAAAAACGGAGTAGACATTTGGATGTACCCAAGTGGAAAGGACTCTCAGTACACTTAAGTGGATAGCCAAGGAACAACAGTTCTTTGAGAATTGTTGTGCGATACATTGTTTCTCACTCGACTGTAGTTCTGAAATAGTTAGTTAGACAACAATTTACTACATTTTCTCACAAACCGCCTTCAGGATTCCAAAACTTCCAAAATTTATAGTTTACCAAAGGCTATATAATATGTATGCCCATCAAAATGTAAGCCGATTGATGTCGGCAATTAATTCTAATTCAAATGAGCGTTTTCGATTATAGACTGATTTGTCGCACGCCCATAGCAGCATGACCATTTGCCTAATCATCAAAATCAAATCAAAACTCGCGTCCATCTTCAAATGGGGCTACTCCTGTGATGGTCTATCTACGAGTACTGCATGCCCTTTCGCATGCACATAAAGGATAACGTCGGTCGACCCGTGTCATGACTATACTCATTCACTTATGACAATCGTAATGGCAAACACCTGGGGCTGGACACTCTGTTAATAGTCACCAATTGTATGCTTGCCGAATTACAAATTGGTCCTTTACAGTTAATTAAGTTCTCGCTATAACAGGTAGTTTACTACGGTATTGCAACCTTCCTACGATGATCATTCATTTGACCAAAAACAAAAATGTACCCCTATATCGAGCGGGAGATACACAAACGTCCGTAACGAAAATGCTTCGTTAGAAAATGAGCCTGCGTCCGACTGCTCGTCCATCGCGACCTACGACCGACGCGTTGTCGAGCATTACGGGAGCATAACACGCGAACTGGCGGAAATTTATTGCGTCACACATCGCTGGTCATGTCATGCAGTTACATTTTGACTAAATCAAATCAAATACATTATCCGGGATGCAAACAAGGACGCGTTGCTATATTCTATGGACGATGAGTCGTTCCGTTTGGGGGGAGCTCGCGTCCCTGCTGTCAATGTCATCTGGTGATAATTTTACAGAATTTGTGTGTTTCGCCATTTAGTTTGGTGGGGTTGGTAGAGGCGGGCCAAATAGTGTCGGTGGTATTTTTGCCTGTCATGTTGTTGGTCCACGCGCGACCAAATAAAGGACAAATGAGCCTGACTATGGAGGACAACGCTTCACATCGGATAATCGGCTTAATTGTTATTGGCCTTTATTGGAAATAATTAGTGTCGAGGATTGTTTTAGGGGTAACCAAATGATTTATTATGATTTAATAGAATTTGCAATTGTGCGACGCCAACGAGGACGGACGAGTTGTTATGACGATGCGGCTGTTAGTCGGCGAAGAGTTATTGCTGTCGTTGCTTGGGGGCTGCAGATGTATGATGTGCACCCCATTGCAAGGTATTAGTTTATTTGGGAAATTATTGGAATCTATTTATTGGAGATACCATAACAATATTTCACAAATAAAATTTGTTTACCGGTTGGCGTGAATATTTGGGTCACCTACATGTTTGGAAATGTTTGAAACGTGTCACAAATTCTAAGAATGGTCATTAAAACAATGCGTGTAATTTAATATAAATTTCGTATGCTCTACAAAATGAGATTTTTTTTAATCGATGTCGCACACCATTTGTTGCGACCATTCAGGATTGGGGTGACCCAAGGTTCTAGTTATCATTTTGTAAATTTCGCCAAAACACTTTTGGCTTTTTTTTCCTTCGAGGCGTGGTTATGATCTGAATTGGAAGGATCAATTCAATGGGGCCGGATTCGAATCCTGATCCCGTCATCATTTACCATTGGAATATGTCGAATCAGCTGTTAACTCGTACTTCGGGAAAAACATTGTCAATTGCCACCGTTTGAAAAAATTGCATAGTTAGCATCTTCCGAAAGGTTGATACAATTTGGGCCACCTCGTTAGCTTTCCTGAATTGAATTTTAAGAGGGAGTTGAACACGCATCCGTAGTGTTCCATACCACCGTACAAGGCCTGCCTTCTCGCGCAAAATTTTGTTGTAATTTTTAATATCAGATTTTTTGTGTAGGCACCCGTCTATATTTTTAAATTTGCCATGTTTTTTTTAATGGTTGTTATAGAGAGAACACATTGTGTGTCCAAGTGTCTACCTATTATGGTTCGGCACGGACGAACGAACTGACAGCGGAAGCTTAGTAAAAGGATGCCGGTGGCACCTCTTCGGTACGGAACCCTTAAATGAGCCAATAAAACCCCACTAAACAGTGGCTCTTTCGGGACATAATGACTTTTGGAGTGTCTTGTGAGGAATGTTAAGACTTCCAGTTGATTTCCAGCCTACACAGGTGTAGACCAATATCCTTACTCAAGCGATGGATGGACAGAGGACGAGTTGCTGAGAACGGCTTCGAATCGAAAAATTTGAGACCTCGGTCACATTCACCTCTACGATGGTTCCTTCGAATTAGTTCAACATACATCCATAAAAGGACATATATTCGATCCAAAGTATTGTGCATAAGCTGTTGAACATAAATGTGTTAGAAACGTACCAAGTCTGAACGCTAATTTGATAGATGATCGTATCGGAAACTCAAAAACTCTTACAAAAAACCATCCTCTTTATACAGAAATAATAGAATGACTTCTCTTATCCACCTCACATGTCCACAAAATTCTTTATCCTTAAAAAAACTATGGGACAAACAGACATCCCAGCTAGAGTCTTAGCGATGAGCAACTGGCTCCCGTAACAAACAAGGCAGCAGATCTACAATCGCAAATGGACCGCATGCTTAACCATTCGATTTGATTTTTTTATTTTAATGAGCCTTAAATTACTTTCTAAAAACCAAATTCAAGGAACCAAATCTATGCTCGACGGCTTTGAAATCATGTTTTACCACCGGTTAGCTTTAGGGTTAAACCACCAAACAAACCACCACCAAGTCACTTTAAATGCAACGAGCCCCCTCGATTTCAATTAGTCCTACAAACATATGGATAGACATAAGGAGCTTAACTGTTTACCCATTGCCTTAAAGTATTTCTTCCGTAAACTAAGTCCTCCCAATAAATAAGTCATTGTTGTGACTGAAACCAGATGACGCCACAAAATAGTCCCGCCCCGATTGTCATAAGAGGGTCATGTAATCCCGTCATCATAAAAACTGGCCACAAATCATAAAGCCCCCTCCATGCCACAAGGATGTCACATCAAAATATTAAGTGTCCAAGAATGGTAGATTTAATCGACTCTCCTGTTGAATCCGCGCCTACTCGTACATCGTTGGCCGTTGTCCCTTTTCTCCTCCAAAGGAATTTTATGAGTACTGGCCAACTCCTGCTGGCGTCTTGTGAAAATATGTCAAAGTTGCAACCACAGGAGCGGTTAACCGGTGGCACTTAACTTTTTTTTTCGTTTGTTCCTGCCTTCTTACCAAAGAGGACACATTTATAACTTGATCCTGTGCGATTTCATAATGGTTATCCTTTTGGTTCTCTTCGTTGGCGATGATGGGCCTGCGGCCTTTTGAATGTGCCCGTGCAACAGGACCAGCTTATTTGCTATCACGTCTCCATTTCATTTCTATCAAAACGAGCGCCCGCCGCCGCCGGAATAGACGTATCTTTTTTATTTTTGTGGGCTTTTGTATTCGCCTTCGGTTTGTGATCGCCGCGTTCGCAATAAAAGCGCATTCAAGCGCGAGGATGACCGGACAAAAAGGATATACCAAAAATTTCATCGCTCGTATTTGTTGAAAGAAATGTGGGGCTTTCGGTGACCGATGAAGGCTAGGAGGTGTTTGTTCTTTTATGTCCATTGCAACTGTTCAAGTGTGCGTATCTATTGGATACAGTCGTTGAATGAAGGACTCTTGTGCAGTATTTGCATATCATCGGATATGCCTCGGGAATTTTTTTCATCTCGAAGCAGGCATGTGGTACGGAATTTAAATGACTGACGCTTTTTTGATTATTCTTTTAGCGGAATATAAAAAACCAAATTCGTCAGGACAGATGCCATTGATGTGATGAAAGTGTCAAGTGTTATGACCATGTGGCGAGGCACCATTGATTGAGAGCTATTCTATGAAATGTTATGCGTATTTTGAATAGGTGGTTATTTTTTTTACGCGTCCTTAGGAGTTTTTGAAAAGGTAAGGGTGAATAAATTAAAAATGGCACATACCATAGAAGTCTTTTGACTATTTTCAGTCTTTGAGTTCGGTGGTTTGACCCTTGTTATTTGAATAAACAGAAGTAGTATCGATTGCTCCGGATGTGGCCTAGTTCATATTTTTTCCGAGATATATAAACAACTTTACTAATTCAATGTTATTGCTGTCGGTTATAACGATTTATCCCAGCTGATGTCCGGATTAATCGAATCGAATCGATGAGTATCGACTTGAAATTCTTACGTCATTTCTTGAATTTGGCGCATCGTGTTCTACGAGTCGTTTTTTCTTGCCCGGAAGCAACACTTTTATTGTTCTATTTGTGTATTTCAAAACATTTTCAGACACTCATCATGTACACTTGAGAGGGTCCGCAACTTCTTCGGCGTAGATTTCATGTTAGGAGAAAAGTTATAGAATTCGGTAACATGTACTATTTATCCAAACAATGTTGCGATAAGTTAAATTAATTTGATAAGAATAAACATATGCAATTGTGAAAGTCTTAATATTGTGTATTTTTACCAATAAATATTTTCGTATTAATATGTTTTATTTGCCTTATTAAAGGATAAAAAAAAGGAAATTTTGGTTTATGAATTGGCCCCAAAATTGAAGTCAAAAATATCTGTTTTTGTATATGGTGCTCCCTATGAAAATGTTTATCTATCTCATTTCCTGGATAGTTTAAACATTCAGAGTTTTTTTTAGTCATATGATAACAATTTGTGTATTTACCTTATTATATAGGCATCGCTGACTTTTTTGAGTTCTACAAGTTATAAAAAAAAACAGCAAAAGTCTCTTTCGGCAGCGTACGCAGACTTAAGTTACAAAGCCTATATCAATAATTCTGAAAGAACATTCTAAAAACTGGTGAAAAAAATTTAAAATCGGATGATTTCGCCGAATTGAAGTTCCCCCTTAATAAAAAGTAGAAACTTTAGCTCTTTAAAAAAAACTCATGTGATTTATTACGAACAAATTATGTTTGTATTTTATTATTTATTTGCATATGAAAATAAACAAAGTGATAAATAAAAAATTAATGTACTTTCCTTATTTCGAACTAACACAATCGGATTCGAAACACTTCAAACTGTGTGCAGTTTCTTCGAAATGACTTCAATGAATTCAAAAAGGCTTTAATTACTTCACTGAAAAGACAGAAAATTGCATTTATTAGAATTGCAACAAGTCCGTCGACGCTATAAGAGAGCTTCATATGCTCAGAAAAAGTGATCACTTTGAAATGTTTGAAATGTTTGAACTCTTCCATCCTCTTGGTGGAGAAAAGAGAATGAGTGTAGAGCTGAGAAAGCAGATAAAATATAAACCAGCTCCTCATTCTTCCATTTAAAAAGGTATATCCCAAAAAGACAGGAATTTGGAATCCATCTTCTGCACCAGAGCAAAGAACATCCAAAAAAAAACATTATTGCTCAGGAATACTTCAACGCACATCATGAGGCGCTTAAACCAAAGTGGAATAATTTCCTTGAAATCATTGGACTGAACATAATGCCATGAGTTCGATTTTCTTACGCCTCCCTCATTCTCCAATTACTCAAAGAAAGCTGTGTCCATCCCAAAGTTGAGGTATAGTTGGGTAGGACTCCGTAACTTTAAATTTCGACCTTGGCCTTCTACTGCCTTAGCTTTACCAGAACCGCGTCATCTTTCTGAGATAAATACTTACAACAGAAGATATTGTTCGGATTATGACCATTAAAGCTTACTATTGCCGAAACCTAAGGCCTCAATATCCATTTCGCCATCATCGGTGCAAGCTGTCATTCAAATAAAGATCTTATTTTATTTGTAGCCAGATTTTCATATTGAACCTCAAATCTTCTAGGTCAACAAGTGCCAACTAAAAATTTTCCATCAATAATTCAAAGTTCTGCAAGTTCCTTACGAATTTTACCTCTTGGCCTCTGGATAAACAGTCATTGACACTGTAGTTGTCGTTGTTGTACTTTGGGTTACTTCCATCAAATGTGGAGCAAATTCCTACATGAAACTTGTAAGTAGCCTCGAGTCTTTTCAATTAAGGAATAGAATAAATGCCATCCATGTCAGATGCACCTGATTCGTTTGCGTTTGCAAACTTAAAGAATAATGCTATATAAGGTTGAGCACAAGAAACCATACTGTCAAGAGAAGTTCTGGCTCAGAAAGCAGACAAGCAAATAGTCGACTTCAGTCTTGAGAAGACAGGACAGGATTTGAGATTTCCTCTTCAACTTTTTTGCGAGAAGCCTAGTCATCACTACGAATGCAGATACTTTAACTAATGGACCAGCACTTCCGCATGAATGTCAGAAGCATAGTGAAAAAGATTGTGAAAGTAATGAAAAGTGTTCACAGTCGCACAGTCTTAGTGTTGTGACGAATTCCTATGTGTCATCATTCACTGTGCAAAGATGCAGTCACCTATCCTCGTGAAAGTTTATTACACAAAACAGTCAATGTAAAAGAAGGCCTTGTCAAAAACAAACGACTCGCCAAAAAAACCGACCGTGTCCCACGCACCTTAGGAGACTTGCGCAGGCTTCTCAAATTCTTCCTGTTCATGAACAGAGTGATTAAAGCCCTAACAGGATTTGCAGTAACCACTTTCCTTGGACACTTGTAAACCAGATTTAGAGACTTGAAACAGATGAACTAGAACGCGTTCCAACGCTTAGCAAGGCAATTTCAATGGAATTGTGTCCGGCGTGTATATGTTGCGGTTGTTCGTACAGATATCTCAATCGAGACATTGATTTTATAGTCACTTGATAGAACGGCTTCTCACTCAGTATTAACAAAAGCAAATTCCCATTCACTGTAATAAGGCATCACGAGTTCCCTAATGAAAAAAGTACTTCAAATTCGACTTAGCATTTCTATGCAAAATTGCACTCGAATTCATTATGAGTGAAAAAAGTCCCGATTTCCGAGAACTTCCTCATAAAATCCCTCTGTAGCTATCCAAGAACTAAAATGCATTTAAGCTTCAAAAAGTTTCCAGAATCAGATAATGATTCTAATTGGACACAAATTCTTCAAAAGCCAAAAAGCCCCAAACGGACTCTAATTCGGCTTTGATTCGGAGCTCCACATATTTTGAGTTGGTTCCTCGTTATTCGAAAGCATTCAGTGGCTTACTTATAGGCCTATTTTCCTGCATAGAACTGCTAGAACAACGTCCTCGAGTGTATCTGCATCTGTGCATTTGTTATGACTTTGAAGCGAACTCGAAATCTGTCTGTTCCTTCAAAGTCCAAACGCATAGGTCAACTTGAAGTGCCATCGACTGTGCTCGCAGGCACTCTTTTCAAGGATAGCAAACATTTCCACTCGTCCTAGTCGACCGACAACGCATCTACCTATAGTATGTACATATGTATAGTATATGCATATAGTTGGCTGAACTGTGTGTGTATATATGGATATACAGAATAAGCAAGAGCTGAATATCCTTTTGATTTATGTAGAATGAAACGTCCACTTTGGGCTGATGGCTTGGTGCCTTGGCATCGTACGAAATCTGAAGCTGGATAGCACTTTAAGGCTCTGCTAAGCTCTCCTCGAGCATTATTTTCCTATCATTAGGAATCCTTTGTTATGTGTCCTTACGTAGTAGTTGTTCTTCTCGGTATTCTGCCTCCGCCCATGCCTCAACTCACATATGCTTCTGGGTGAATTGCATATTTGGATATAAAGATATTCCGACGAAGAAGCCACACACACAGAATGAGACCGACCGGGAGGAATGTTGTTGCCAAGGACACCTTGAAATAATGAAAGGACTAATGAAAAAACAACAATGGCATTTATTTGTTAATGTCCTTACGAGACCACTCCATGATTTGTTTTTCCTTCTTTCGTTTTGTTTGGCTTTTCTTTTGTTGTTGCTGTGTCGTCCTGTCACCATATCTCGTACGTAGCCTTTGGGCGGGAAAGCAACAATATGTGCAGACGTCTGTCTGCACCCCAAACTTGAAGAGCTTATTTTTGTGTTTGTGCGAATATCTTTGGCGGATAATGTAGGCACCGGGGCGGGGCAGGGTTGCAATATGAAAATGGATACTCACGAAGGGATTTATGGGACAAATGTGAAAGAGTGAGAGGAATTTGTTTGCATGCAGATCTGTTACGATTCTGTTATTTATTGGATTATTAATAAGCGAACGAAAAGCAAATATTTATAATTAGATTCTATTGTTGAATAGAACTGAAATTGAGGCTCTATTTTGGCCACACAAATTGAATGAAAACAAGGAGGAGGAGGCAACAGCACCAGCGCGGTAGAAGACATTTTTGTTTGCTCAAGTTTTCGCACACGTTAAAGTGATATGGCATTAGAATCAGCAGCTTATTGTTAGTTTTTGTTTAATTTAGCTTAAAGCAAACTGCCAAATGGAAATTGCGTTAGAATATCCAACAAAAGGCCAAGAAGCATCTGGCAACTATTGTATTCAGTCATGGTCACAAATTGTGTCAATGATGGTTTTCCTATTCATTTGGCTTTTTGTTGTAATAAATAAACAATAATAAATATAAATAATATATTCGATAGAGAAAGCGAACAAATAGATATTTTGAATCCAAGGACTAAACTTCAATTCGAGTTGTTCTCAATTTCGCAGTTCGCTGTACAGTTTATCTTCAAAAACAACTAGCAAACCTTCGTTTTCACTTCTGAAGTACCTCAGACGACATATTGTAGTCAACTGTGTATGACGATCTCCTCGACTATTCTAGTTTTACTAGAAATTGTTGTGTCAGTCTAGACTGTACTTGACAGTTCATTCGGTATTGAATAGTTCATACTGCATGAAAGTTTGTAAAAGAGGGTGTGTTCAGTGCAACTCGAAATCTGGAAGCATTTAGTAGTTTACTGTAGTGTTTAATTATAGACTTACGTATAGAAATGTTGTAATTTTGATACTGACAGCTTTTATGAGTTCAAAAATTGAAAATCGAAATATTTATTATAATTCGCGAACGTTAAATGTTTGCGCAACGCAGGAACATTCTTCAAATTTACTTCAGCTGTTTTGCTGAAGCTGTGAATTTTGAAATAAAAATCTGTCTATTTCTGCACCAGCTACAACTGATCGGTGAAGACAGTTTGTGAGACTGGTTTGCTGATTTATAACTAAACATAGTATCGTATTCATCCTGTGCGCTTAACTGAGAATATTGCATCGCCTTATCCTCAAAGCCCCAGAGATCTTAGCAACTAAACGTCAGTCAATTCTGGAATTAAAGCAGTAATTTAAGTAGAAACGCCACAGGCTTTCTGGTCTGTTTACTGCGGTTTTTGAAGTGGCGGGCTACCCAGGCATGATAACCTATATTTTATAACAAGAAATTGATGAGTTGGATTTGAGCGAGTTCCAAGATCGAGCAATCGATTTATTCCTCAGTAAGTCGTTTAAACTATCATTTTGATAATGTTGCCTGGTCGCCACAGAACGATACTTTGTGAAAAATCGGAAAACTATTCAAGACAAAGTGGTCAAACCATTTGTGAAATAGGGGCTTAAACTAAGTGTATTGAAAAACTCGGCTTCCAATTTCTTCCAATTAAATTGACACTTCCAGTAGAAAAAAAATTCAAAACACTTTTGTGGATAGGAAGCTTTCTGTTTTTTTCTTCATTATTTATTTTTTAATGCATTTTTTTATACGAATTCATATTAAATTACTTAACGAAAAGAAATATTTAATAGCTTTCATAAGCAAAGTTGTAGGACTCAAAAAGGTCTACGAAGAAGTCAGCGATGCCACATCTCAATATGTGAAGGTTAAAATACATATTTTAAAACCGGCGTTGGAAAACTGGGTCTTTAGAGGCCCCCTTTAAAAATCTAGTTAAAGTGGGGACTGAAGGCCCAACGGACACTTGGGTCTGGCAATTGACCAGCAGATAGGGGCAACTGTAAGTTACGTCGACACCCCTAAAACATAAGGATGCAAACGGCGCCGTTTCAAAGTTAAGTGAATGGTGTTATGTTGCACGTTATTTGATGCCGTTTCGGCTTTTTTTTTAAGTAGTTCGATATCTGTAGGTTTTTCTATTAATCCATGCTTTTCACTGATAATTTTGTCTTTTTGATAGTTTTTGAAGATGGCTCAAATATACATGGAAATGCATCAGAAAATATGTACAATTAACAATTTCAAGGGATTGAATAATTCAACTTTTTGGAGCCGACGCCATAACGACTAAATTTCCTTGAAAGATCATTGTATGAGCTATAAACGCCTATAACCGTTTTTTCAGTAATATTTTTGAAAATTTCATTTTCCCCTCTTTTTGGACAATTTTAAAATTAACACAAAACAGCGGTCTTAAGTTTTTAACTTTTGCAACAGCTGGGCCGTATAGCAAATACTTCAAAAAGTAAATCAGATTTTTTTAAGATTTTCTGGAAGCCAAGAAAACTTCACGAATGGTATTTTTCCAATTTAAAGCAAAATTGGTGAAAAATATAATACAATGTTTATTTTAATAGTCTATTTTCAAAGAATCCAACAAATTCCCCAACTAGCCACAAACTTTTCACCCTTAACTTCTCAACATTGTGTCGCCTCTTTGGTTTCGCTCTTGAATCATAAAAAGGGTCATCAAACAACAGGCGTATTATGACATTTTGCATCATTTTTGAAATGTCAACATTCGACTATCATTGCGGATAGTTTTGATAGGATAATACTTGGACATAAGTTGATATGGGTCGACACAATAGAGAAAGTTGGCAGAGGAAATTGTTCAAATATTTTTCTCCCCTACGTTTCTTAATGTTCATTATTGATTTGGTCATCATCAAAAAATTAATTTTTAATTTGTTTTTCACAATATTTATAACTTTGACTTATTCTTCAAGTGATCCAAATGTGATGATATTCAGATGATTCTGGTGTTCCTAAAATGTTGAAAAAAAAATGTTATACCTCGGTAAGACTCTCACTAACAAGGGTTAAGAAAAACTTCATTGAATTAATTACAAGCAGTGAGAAAAATCGCTCAAAAGTCTAGTGCGATTTGAACACGTGCAATGTGCAGAGTTCCGTGTAATGTAATATATTTATTGTTGATAAATTGTTTTTGGATTTTTTCCTTAACGTGTGCTACAAAACATTACTTTTAGCAGAAATTTTTTATTCTCAATCAATTGAAAATACTCGATTGGTATAAGCTCCCCTCAAGAGTCGATTTAAAAGTTTGTTTTGTTTTACAGATTAAAGGGACCGCAGTCATAAGTATTTGATTTTAATTTGAACTTTCTACTTTGACGGAAAGCGAAAGTGATGCTTTAACGTTTTGTTTTTCCTTTTGAGGTATGGAACCTTTAAAAATGTCAGTGCCTTCAACCTCACAAAAAATCTGCGACATGCAGACTATCTATGACCTGGAAGAAGTCGTCATCACAAAAAACCGAAAGTCGCTAGTTCGGCGTAACGGGTCATCCAAATCCACTTGTCACTTAATCCACTTGTTAACCATCAGTCATTATCCATGAATGGTGATGTCATCGGTAAAATCGAAAGACTTTCCGGACTCAGAATGTGATTAGCCTGAGTCAGAAAGGCCACAGAACAGATGGCGCCAAAAATTGTGCCATGTATAGGTTTCCTGATGTGGTGCAAAATATACTTAACCCTGTCTGATCTGAATGCTTGCTTTGCCCCGAAACTGGAGAATTAGTACCGTGCATGCTTAAGTCTACTCGCCCTACATTCAGGTAGTCGCAATAGTAATTGCACAGCCTAAGCTTTGCTGTGCGATTAACAATAAAGTAAAAAATTTAATAGAATTTTGATATGGAATTTAAATGTATTTTAATTTCACGGATTTTATAAAACAAACATAGTCAAATAATGAAAATTAAAAGCAAACTTAAAAAAAATACATCATAGAAGTAACTACAAAAATTTAAAAATCATAAGAATAATATAATAATAATTAAAAAAATATATATATTGGCTTTAGGAAACATCTGTGACAATTTTCTACCACTCGTCTCGCAAGACGCACATCAGCCCATCGTTTGACTAAATGTCATGCTTCCTGATTTTTCGCTCCAAATGTTCCCATAGATTCTAAATAACATTCAAATCTAGCGAATGGGACAGTGTTCGTAGTTGTATCCATTTTTTAACTAAGAGCGAAGTGCTCTAAGGGACATTGCAAATACAATATATGTATCGTATCGGCCGTCGGAGCGATGGATGTTCAATTTGCTCTTGTCTGAAATAATTATGGTTACCCAAAGACCGTTAATCACATTCGAAATGGTCTTTTGCAAATCTTAGCCCTTGAAGGCAATCAGTTTTGTTTATAAAGGGCTTTTTCCTAACAGCTCGACCGTGATAGCCAGCACGGTTGTCAACTCGCCAAACTGTCTGGGGGTTGCATTCTTTACAGATATCATTGGCTATAACTTTCTAAATTTTGAGAGCAGTTAATTTGGGGTCTTTCTTTATTTTGCACAAAATCAGGTGAGTTTGGTGAACGTACTTGGGCATACACTTCGAGCTTCGTTTTCTGTCGTTCCTTATGGCTAAATTTTTTTAGTAGTATGTACATATTTGGCAAAGGGAGTCTTATCAATGAACTAAGAGATTTGCCGTACGATTAAATGTTCTTTATGTAAGAAAATTGCTTTCCTCCGATAATATTTCTCAAAAAATTACCATTTTTTAAAAAATAACATTTACTTAAGACAAAAACCCAACCTCGAGAACAATTTCTTAATTTTGCAAAACGTCTCTCTGACTCGAAGTCTTAATTCAGTATGCAATGTATGCTCAAAGTGCACACAACATCGAATACATCCTTAAAAATTCGGTTCTGGAAAATCCCAATAAATATGACAGACAAGCAATGATTCCAGATGAATTTTTTTTTCTTTAAATCATTGAAAGATTGCCATCGGGTGGATCCATCAAAAGATAATGCTTTGCTGGAAATTTGATATTCGAATTGTTCTCATAATTCGCCAACTTAAAAATAAAAAAATTATTACTCCAACTCAACTCGAAACGAGCGGATTTCCTTCGAAGAAAAAAAAATATGTCATTGAAAATCGTAACATAAGCATTCAAGCGAGTGAATCGGAAAACCAAACTATTCCCCCTCAAAGGATAGACAACACCAAGCCTGCATATTTAAAGATCCTCACTTCCATCTGCACCTCGGTTTGGTTGTGTGTACTCGTATTTTGGCAACCGACAAGGACATCCTCCCATACACTTCTCCATTTTATTGTACTTATCAAGTTCGCTGTCGACCGCGGACCAGATTATTGCAAACAGTTTTCTTCTGCTGTGCACTCGGCTTCCGGTCCTGTTGGGTCCCCATCCTCTGTCGGAGTCAGTTAAGTACGCAGTACATTTCATAAAGTTTGTCTAAGAATTTGTTACTCCTTCTTTTACAGGGCTCAAAGGTGCCACTACTGCTGTTACAAATTTATAGCTTTTCTGTCATAACCCTATAACCAATGGGATGCTCAACAACAACAAGAGATAGATAAAAACCTGCAGGACTGCCACAAGGACACTTAAAATTCAACTGGCAAATGACTCTAAGAAACCCAAACATATGATGAACAAAATACTCAAAGAACCAGGGGATAGATATGGGATTCGAGAGAGACAAAAAATAACACCCTTTTTTTTATTCCACGTATTCTTTATAGATGACCTTTTTGTAACACAAGCAAAAAATAAATATAATAGGAGAGAAGATTGACTTGAAGAAAAATGTTGTTTCGTTTTTCGAACGAATGCCAAATTTTTGGGTGTTCCTGCCTGCCAAGGGACACAGGGCAAAGGACGAACGATACACTCTTATTTGCTAACCAAGCCGATGTTTTCTTATGGGGGTTAGGCCGATGATTAATTGCATTTGAATAGTTGCGGCGGCGATACAAGCTGTGCGGGACTTGTGCTAGGCAACAGACTCAAGGAACAGGAAATGGAAACGCGTCGATAAGATAAATGTACGCCAGTATATCACGTCGCGGTACACAGGAGTACGAATGAAGGCGGCAAGGCTAACTGATGTGTTTCATTTCCCAATATGGAAATAACTGGCAGGACGTTATGGAGAAAGGATGAAATTGAAAGTTGTATATGTCTACATTCGATTACGACTGCCAATCGTAAGTCATTGGTAGATTTATGTGGCAAACGGTTGTAAATAGGCTGGGGACAACCCTACACCGCAGTGGCAATTCTTTTCATATTATTGACACAACAAATAGGTCTCCATTCCTTACGGTAGAATATGATGATCTATCAATAATAAAAAGTAGAAACAGGACATCTTTTGGTGTCGAATGAATTACGAGTATTGTGGGTTCTTTTGGTCAGGATGCCTATTTTTATCTGATCCTTGGGACTGCTATAGTCGGCGTTTCTTTCTTTCTGGCAGTTCTAAAAAGTAACTTTATCTGAGCTTTCTTTTCGAAAGAGTCACAGATAATGTCTGTACATAACCGAATTGGCTTTGAAAATGTTGCCAGAAAAGACTCGAATTGGTCATTGGTTTTACACTTCACTTCGCAGCTAGATAAATACTTAATTGATGTATGGGCGCCTTTGTGCTCCTTGGATCATTTTTTCATATCAGAATCATGCTCAAAACCTCTTTATACTATATATATATAAAAATTCTTCTGTTAGTCATTGAACTCCTCATAAATGGCTGGACCGAGTTTGATGAAATTTTGTACGAGTGTTTGACTGGGTCCCTGAATGGCTTAGATTTACTAACCACTCATGAATAATTGATTGATAAGCATTCTGAGAAGTCAATAATTAACCTTCTGATAATGCATAATCATGTTCATATCAGAGTTGCTGCCGATTTTACTTTAATTATTCATTGACAGATTTGAAAAGAAACACTGTGCTCTTTGTTCAGAAATAAAGTAAGATATTTATGAACCAGCAAAAGGTTGATGATTTTAGTTTTATGGATAATTTTGTTTAATTATTTATTTATTTACTTTAACCCAAAAATCAGCGACCTCATTTGAAATTCGAGAGGGAACATGTAAACAAGCAACAATTCTGTGAAAAGGTGAGACTTCGTCTTCATACGACGCGACGGTACTTATGGCAGGAAATACTTTTATTCTGATCAAAGGGAAAGATTTATCAGTCCGCAATTTAGCCTTTTCAGCATTCATCGATGTAGCAATAGTTGTGGTGCAACTTTTTCTCTTATCCAGTTCATACGAATTGGAATTAACATACATCGAATGTGTCGAAATGACCATCTCCGAGTCCCAATCTCAATGTAATGAGCATGTTTTGGGACGGCCTTAAGTCAAGAAATGAAGAACAAATCGGAAGATCGGTGAATGACACTTGGAGTCATTTTATAACGGCGCGGAATGGCATTCAAAAGGATCGATTCAACCCTTAGACAACTCTAAGAGGTTATTGTGCGAAAGGAAGAAATTCGACAAATTCAATAGTTTAAGTAACATTTAAATTTTAACAGGTTAGCATTTGTAATACAATTTTTCTAAAAACGTTTACTTTCAGAAATGTGTGTCCGAAAAATGTTGCAGTTTTGTCTCCTATGTTAATTTTTCTTATATTTATTACCCGTTAAAAGATGAATTTAAGAAATATATCAAAATCAGAAGAAGTTACAGACTAACGTTGTCCGAATATTTGTGTCAATGACTGAATACCTTGTCAAAAATTGTACATCGAAAAAACGTTTGCTAAAATCAAGCCAACATTGGGACAAGACAACGTTTGTACAGGCTGCGCTAGTAAATAATTAAAGTTGAGCCTGGTTAGACTGACACTCCTTAAACTCTTAAAACTTGACAGTTGCTTCGTGCCAAATTTTCGCGATACGTTGGATAATTTGCTTCCAAAGTAGACAACCATTGCCGAAATGATGAAAATTTAAAAAAAAATTTCGGAAGGAATAATCCTACGAGAGTCCTAGTCTGAAAAAATTCGGGTTTTGTTTGTTTTTATCGGAACAGTTTTCTCGTAACCCTCAATTCGACCAACGATTTATATAGTCCGAAGTCGATGGTGGAAACTCTTTGATAACACTTTGATATTTTTACAGATCTTGGGACACAATTTTGTTAATATTCGATAAGCGGCGCAGAAGTTTCTTGAGATGCGCCTCCAGACGTTGTCACTAGTTATGAGCAGAGACATAAGAATGCGTCTTTTGGGCGATTTTCATACACATATTTAAATATATTGTAGATTCATAGTGAAGTGCAGAGATTCCAGCTGATAAAAGCATGTGCAGTTTTATATTGTTGTGATCCATGAAGCTAAAACTTCATAACCTGTTATATTTATCACAGAGCTCGAAACACTTTTCGGTTCTATTTTCTTATGGCGGGAGATTCAGACGCGAAACACCGAAATTGGGTAATTACGTCACCAAATTCCAGAGAAACCCAACTTTTTTACTGGCTGGGCCGCAGATCGTCCGTCGTTTCCTAGAAGCGGTTCTAACCTGGATCTCATGCTTTGCGACGTACAACTGACCAGCGTAGACTGATAAATTAACGGCACCGCTAGTCTTCCTGATTGCCTGAAGAACCGACGTCAATGCGTACATTTTTCGCGCTGGTTAAGCTTCTTGAGTTTAAGTTGATCCATGATAAATAAAATTATTTATAAAGCACTTTTTTTTCTGGAGAGGTTTTGATAAGCGAAATTTCTCAATAAACAAATGATCACTGGCAAATTTATTCTTGGCATGAAAATTTTTAAACTATGATGAGGTTTCCTGCTATCACTATCCCGGCTACGACCCAAAATCAGAATTTTAGAAATACATTTTGAATTAAATAAAACATTTGTACGTTTTTATATTTGAATAGTGTATTTGTCAGCTTTTGACACTATTCAAATCAACGTTCTTCAATGAACGACAATTCTACAAGTTTTTTTTGACACCTGTTGCTTTTTGTTACAGAGAGAAGGGAATTAGAAGTTAAATTTTGTACAGGCTAACAAATTTCCCTTGTCTTTCAAGAACTTGTTGCGTTGTTTTATAGGACCCTGATCGTTCATTCCAGTGTAATCACACTTAATTTGATCCCAACGGCGGTGAGATTCGAAAAATATGTAAAATTTCGAGACTAACTCAAGGACTTAGGATTGGAACCTATTAAGTGATCCAATTGAAAGAAAGGGCCTAAACAAAAAGAGTCATCCAGCCGTAATGTGCCATAAGACATGGCAATATATTTGAATCTTTAACACTTTCACTTTCAGAAGTCTGAGTTTATGTACGTGCATTTGAGTGACGGATAGGCTTTAAGACATCTCTAAAAGATACAGTCTCTTCGAATTTTTTAGTGTTTCCAGATGATTATGTCGTCCTGCTCATAGTAGTAGTAATTGTACTAGTAGTTTTGTAGTTATGTGAAACGCGGTTGTCAAAAATTCAAAACCTGCCCCAAAAGTGGCTTCTCTCAAGTTCAACGAAAATTTAGAAGGCAAATAAAAAAAAATATAATTATAAAAAGGAACTTTATACGAAACCATTTTTTGGCAAAAATCGAAACTAAAAATATTCAGTTGAAAACGCATTCCGACCGGAACTTCCACAAATCAATGCTCGGGGACTGTGTCAAGCAAACAATCGCACAAACATATGTACACGAACACAAGTAAGCGAGAAAAAAGGACCGAAAAAAAAACTAAATAAGAAAAGATGGCCAAAAACTTGGAAGCTTTTAATTTACTAAAGACTTCCGTCGATAAATTATACAAGAAACCATTTACGTTCCGCTGGACTGACTAATGGTCCCAGTGCAAAATGCGAATTCCTTTCTTTCCGCCTTGATTTTTTCTTCTTCTATTTTTGTCAGGATTTGTATCCGTACACACACATGCATACAGTGTAGAGCATGAGTTTTGTGAGGCTCCCGATGAAGCTTATGTCGCAGCCAATAAACAACTTAAAAAGCATATTCTCGAGGGCGACCAAGCGGACAAGGAATCAATATTGAGCGAGATGAAGGGGATATCCTTTTGCAAACTTACTCACACAATAGCAGTACATATGTCTGGATGTGTATTAGAAAAGAATCTCTGATCCTTGGACTGCTTCGTGTAGGCACTATATAAGGTGCAGACAGCTAAGCTGGTAGAAAAATTTTCTTTTTTTTGGCAACTTACTTTTCTTAACCCATTGAGCTGTGCAAAAAGGAATACAACGGGTCTAAGGACGTTCGCTTTGGCGGTACATATGCGACATTTAAGTTTTCGCACTATTAAGCTCGTGGATTTCATCTTTCATTCGAGGGATGTCTGGGGAGCAAAACAAGGAGTCTCTTTGTTTTAAGGCGTGCAGATTGGCAATGTATCTGGGGTGTACTAAATCAACGAGTAGCACTACGACTACAGGAGGTGCTAGGCAGCGTAAGTGAATGGTCCATTTCGTATATATACGCTTGTATATGTACATATACTATATGCTGAGTTTGAAGGAGCGGAGAAACACTTTTGGGCTGCAAAATGGCGTTTGTTTGGAAGAAAAGTTTTTAGAAAGTGATTTGTTGCAGTTTATGCACGCGTGAGCTTAAGTGCAGTTGTCGAAAAGGTAACGCTCGCTGGTGCCAAAGGACTCAGAACTCTGAGTATTGTTGGGTAATGACTCATAAAATGTGGATGCGGTCAAAGGAGGAGAACTGAACACAGATTTTTGTCATTGGCATTAAATAGTCCGAACAGATGGTTACATGAACAGTCTATTATAAAGTTAACGTCAAGTTCTAGAACGTGTTTATTGGTTAAGTGAAATATCTGGGACCAGCTATGGTACCAAGCGCTGGTGGCGATCTTGCGGCTGATTCTGTCTTCCGATTCTTAATTGTTTCATGTTTTACATACATATAGCTTTACATCTTCTGCATACAAATAGAAGGATTATTGATTAAAATACAAAAAACTGTTGGCCCTAGGATAGATTCTTGTGGCACGTCTTTACTTCTATTTATATTTCTTTGATTTTTTTTATAGACCGACTTAAGCCTTATTATTAAGTGTGTTTTGAATGTGTGACTAAAATTGTTACTTTGTTGGTTTAAAATCTATTCGAGTACAATTTTTCTCGAAAAGATGGACATATTGAACTCCCGCTCTGCTCACTGCCTTGCAACTTTGTCACCGTATTGACTTTCGATATACTCTTAAGATTTTGGGTGTCTATCTTGAAAGATGAATGGTGATGATATTGCCGACAATATGTCACTATTTCACAATGATATTTTCCGCAGATTGAAATGTGATTCCGATGTCGACATGAAAGACGCTGTAGCCGTCAACAATCCTAAATGAGAAAATGGGAATTCCAACTTCAGTTTCTGTTTGGAAGACGGTTTTGAATTGGTCTGAGCAGCTCTACATGGGAGCAAATTGTACCTCCATCCCACTTCCTTCTTTTATTTCAATGTGAAGTTTTTTCTTGAAGTCCGCAATGGTGAGAATGTTGTGCGTTTCCTTCATTCTCTATGAGGCATTCCAATGCGATGAGAACGGCGATCTGTCTGTACAAAACCATGCATCTTTTAATCTGAGCACTGTCTGTACAAAATTGTTATTAAAGCCCAAATCAATTGGGGTGATATCCTGCATTAAGGCCAGTGCTATTGAGTCGAGCTCATCGATCTGATGAGACGAAACGCCGCTGATAACATGGTAATTGTGACGGTGAGCTTTCGAAACTTCCTTTGTTGATGTTTTTTATTTTGAGTCACAAGAACAAATTACAGACTTTCTGAGCTCTAAAAAGGAAAATCCGTCAAGAATGCAGGACCTTAATGAAAATGCGCTAAAAAGAACTCAAATGGTCTTCAACAACGACGCGGCCACAATGACGCGAATATCATCTTCAATTTTATAAAATTTGCTCCACAAATCAAGAAGGATCTTCAATTTCACGGTCTTCATACTTTTTGTCAGATTCGCGGCACTTGCAGCTCTAAGTAATCCAAATATGTTTTATTTAGCACAATTTTCAAGAACTTAAGCATGAAAACTATTAAACCCTTTTTGAGAATAGTTTTTTGGGAAAGGGAAGGACCTTTGTCTTCCTTCACCGCTTACCACGTTATTTTAAAATAAACAAACATTTTTTTTGTTCAAAAAGACACGATTTAGCGAAACTGCACCACTGGTTCACCACATCCTCTTGGTGTTCGGTGTACAAAATCCTTTCTCCTGTTCCTAATATGCTCATATCGCGACAGAGTAATCCTGTTTACCGTAGACAAGTTGATGTTCATGTAAATCACTCCTCGGTGCCGTTTTGCATGAGGATTCACTTCACATTATCTCATATATTACACACAAAGGCGTTAAGTGGCATATTCGCAGGACTCAAAGGATACTTACTTATCCTTTTCTTTCGCCTTTTTTCCACAGTTTCTTTTGTTTATTATTTTGAAAATGATAATGGAAGTTGGCAGAAGGACGAGGTGGTGGAGACATGGTTCGTTGTGGGTAAAAAGTGTGTTTAATGTGACAAAATGTTTGTTCAGCAAGCGATTTTGTGTCAAAAAGGGAATTTCAGTTGTCTCGTTCGGTTGGGTTTATGGAAAATTGTCAAGGAGTTTTAAGTGTGGAGTAAATTTTTTGTTGTAGTTATTCTTTAATCATTTACATTTATGTAAGTGAAGAAACTTTCGTAGGAAGGCTTCTTTTGACTTCTAGTTGCCTGCTTACAAATGGCTTTTAAAATTTAATCTCAAGGATGTGACGATGGAAGTGACAATTTTATCACGTGATAGAAATTTTGGAGAATAGAATCAATACGATGGGAGTTGTTTGTTTTTATTTTTTTTTCCAATTGACCACCGTGGCACAATTTTCGATAATTTTGCGAAGTTGTCTAAAAGAGTCAAGATCATAGACTCCCCCTCTCCACTCGTACAAGGATCCTGACATTCCAAAACAAAAACGCTGAACAAAATAGTATTCATTTCATAATTTTGAAGAGTTGTTCTTCCGCGATAGTAAAACCATTGCAGCAGCTTTATCATCTGCTATTATTCTTTCGCTCTTTTACCGAGTAGATGGCAAACCGTTCATTTGCACCGATTTTTTCAACTTTATGGAAAAGCTGATAAATCGTCAGCTTATATAATACCTCGAATCACGATAACTTCTTTATGACTGGCAGTATAGTTTTCGTATAAATAGGGTCACGAACGATATGATGGCATATAAAATGCAACGTTTCCCTCCATCTTTCAAGTGAAAGCAAGAATGTGACACTTGATATTTCAAGGCGTTTGAAAATCTGCAATCCACCATTTAAATGCTGGCTGCCCCGTGCTATTCTAATCTTATCTACCATCTCCTATATCTATTCCAATACAATTTTTTCTTTGTCTAACGGGTGTCCCGAAAACATTTCCCCGATGCCGACGTTGCATTTACATATTTTTGAAACGAAAAGACATAATTTTATATTGAGAGCTTCGAGAGTCTGTGGATTTTTCTCAAAAACGTGGGACTTGAAAAAACCCAAAAGAAAAAGGCTGGAGTGATCTTATCATGTTACCCACAGCGTTCTTGAAAAAATTTTACATGATGACGTCCCCGCGAAATCGGACATCCATGCAGTAATGACGGCTCTTCGTAAATTCTACGTGGACCCTCAGTACCCGAGAGGCCAAATATGTTTTTGTTTACGTATCCATTTAGGCTGAATTGAGCGCAAGTGTAACTTTGACGTGATTGGTGTTGGACACTAGCTGCCGAACTGGCCACATTTTACTTAAATACTTTAATACTAAAAAACTAAAACCATCTGTTGAACTTGTTTTTGACTGCAATTGCTCAATGTCCACAAGCGTATACTATATATCCGTAACAATATGCGTTCAAATAGTTTTGCTTTTACCTGATTCTTTCAGTTGAAATATATAGAGCTCCCTTATTTTAAGAAAACAAAAATACTTGCACAAGTGACGGCACATCAAGTGGGCTGTTGAAAAAAATTTGCTTATATGTGGTCGACGTGCTAAGTTACTTGTTAAGCCTTTACATTGAAACCGACTTGAATGTGCCCAAATTATACCATTTTTAAAAAAACTATCATAAAAAACATTTCAAATTGCAAACCCAATTTCGTAGCCATCAACTTTCTCCTCCGAGAACCTCCTTTAGTCACATTTTGCATTATTTGTGGATAAAAACATTTTTTTTAGAGTCAGTTTAGATTAAGCAGGCGAACGTCAACTGAGGATGCTATTCTCAGCGTTTTTAGTCAGATGTATTAACTACAAAAAATTTACAATGTCACTCCTCTATCCTAAGAGGGATAAAAGAAGCTTGGAGAAGAGTTAATATAAATGGAATTTTTAGTGATTGCATTTTTTTTTATATCGCATCCCAGAATGTTTAGTTCTTTCGGATGACATTGCACAAATATTTTGGAGTGTTAATCGACTCAAAGTTAAATTGGAAAGACCATATCCTTACGCTGGAATCCCACATGCTGTTGGTGACGAAAAAAATGTAAGTAAGTTCCAAGTGAAATATTTCTATCCTCCTTATGTGGAAATGGGTTGATGATTCAAAGCTTCCAATTGACATCAAAAATAAAGTTTTCTATTTATGTCATGTTTCCAGCATACTAAATTGCAAACCGCAGCTTTCGAAAACATTCTAATTTACCAAAGTGCAATTCCCTGCCAATACGCGCCAACAAATCATAGACCGGACCCAAAAAAAAAATAGTGAAACCCAATTCACCGCCGTTACCAATTTCCCAATATGCATCATCTTAAAAAACACGCCAGACACTTTCCGATCTATTTGAAACCGCGCGCATAAATCCAAAATTGAATCCCCACCCATCAAAGCACATCAATTCAAAAATGCACTGCAATCAATCTGGCGCTCAAAATGGCCAAACAAATCGGAGCAAACAAAAAAAGGGACACCCAAACCCGAACAGGAGCAACAAAAAAACAAACCTCAGACATGAAATGATGGTAAATTTTCCGATACAATGGCGCAAATAAAAGGGTCATGTGATATCCTTTTTAAAAGCGTTTTGTATAAAATATCACACCGAATCCGTTTTTAATCAAAAGCCAAAAACGATAAAAAACAACCCAACAAAAAGCGCTAAACAAAAAAAAAACAACTGAGTAAGATTCATTCCCGGACATTGTGAGAAATACACTGTATCCGCATATAGATGCATTAAACTTCAGTCACATAGATACAGACCGGCGAAACAGATACAAAAAAATGTGATACGGACGCAAGTCCTCTCGACCGTTATGCATTTGGACAAATTCATAAAATAGAACAAAATAGTTTTTTTGGTAAATGATCCTTTTTGGGCGGCATGAAACCCTGGAATGCGGAGGTAGTACATCTCATTGGTATCATTTCGCGTACTGACCTATTTTTTTCGAATTTTCCTTCTATTTTTGTTTTTCGCCTTTTATTTTCATTATTCCAATTCGTGTGTCGCCTATGTCGTTTTATTTTTTTTGTTTTTAATTTGTCGCTTGGGTCCTTACTACGCATTCTAAATAAAAATGTTTCACATGAACGGTACAATGAAAAATAAAAGTCTTCTTTGGAATAACAATGGGCAGAAAAATAAAAGGGAAAACACACGAGATAGACATTCACTTTAAACAGCAACAAAATAAAGCCTGTCGTTTTACTGCATTTGTTTCGGATACACTCTTAACAAGAAGAAAACAATCAGAACATTAAAGTTGAGCTAACATTTGGCTTTATTCGGAAATATGGTAGTTTTAATTTAAATTAAGAAAATGGGCGACCCTCAGATTTAAACTGCAATTGCATGTCTTACAACGCCTTGATTGAATTTAATGCTGAGCAAAGTATTTTACATTATATTATCACTGTTTTTGAAAACTTCAACAAATTTTATTATCTTTTTTTATATAGTATATCCAAAAATGATCTTTCAACTTCGATGTCTGGCCAAAGAAAAGAACCATGTACAATTTTATTTGACTGTAAAGAGTTTTATTTCGTTAAGAATATATGTTATTTCGTTTGAATTGGTAGTTTTAAGTAAGAGTTTACATTAAACCAAGTTCACATATAGAGATGTTAAAGTAACAAACATTAATCAAAAATGTTATGCATAACCATTTATGAAAAATATACATGTATAGGTTAATTCAAATCCTAAACAATCACTTTAAATTTTGGTAAGAAAATACAATAAAACTACTTTTTTGTAGTTTATAGCTTGATCTTTATACTATATACTCTGTATGTACTTTTCTCAGTCCCTATATTTCCAAAGACTTTTTCCGAATCTGAATCATTTTCAGAGTCAATCAAAGCAATTGCATCTTTCATGCACGGCATTGCCTTTTATTTTGGAGTTGATCTCTTGCTAGCAATCAGTCAGGGTCAGAACTGACGTCAGTTCTGACGTTAAAAATTTGAAAATGTTCTGGCTGTAAAGCCGAAAATGTTTGTTTCGTGCCTCAGCCGCCTGTTCCGATTGTAACCCACTGGGCAACAATGCCTCATTTATGACAGTCGCACTATGCTTCGTTCAATCAAATTAAATAAACTCCAGTTATTTCCGCAGCTCATTTAAGATTGAAAAAAATCTCCTGCTCATGTTACCATCACTAGTGTTTCTTAATCCTGTTCTCGGTACATCCAGCTTTTTTGATTTCCTTTACAGTGGCTTTGCCAACTTCAGATCTTTATTGCCTCTTTTCCACTGCAAGTTGATGTAACAGGTGCAGTATAATCTCACAGAAACGACTTTTGGCGTGCAAAGAAGATAATCCAAAAGAAAAGGCATTCCTTCCAATATCCATAACTCTTTTTTTTCAATTTTATACATTTTTATTATTTAATTTATTTTCGCAGCTAAATTAACTTAACTAAGTATAAACTAACCTACCTACACTCTTAGCTAAAATTAAGATCATAAAAGATGTCTTTCGACTTAACGCAATGATTTATTTATAAATTTTAAGAACTAATAATAAGACTAAGAAAAGATAGTTGTTGTGTGACACAAAATAACTAAGTTACTCGTCTTGAGATTTTGATATGTTGATTGACTAGACCTACGTACTAAACTTACAACTTAACTAAAAATTAATCTAAAACCTAGACTTATGTGAGTCGGCCAGGCTGACAGGACATGCGAAATGCTTTGACTGAGTCTTACTCCCCGTCCAACCTTCAATATTATCTATGTTGCTTTTCGACATCCGCTTTGTCGCGGTCTGATACAATACAGTACTATACCGAAGAGTCTCCGGTGAGCTACTTGCGACATCGTGCTCGTAGTTGACTCGCCCGTCCACAGCTTTTCGGTCAACGTGGAAGACCGCTTATCTATCCTGATTCAGCCCTTTTCCACCGAATACCTAACCCTTTTGATGTTTACATTGTTAATTTCTTTCTTTCTGTTAGCCCCACAAGTGTAGCACCTCTATATTGTGAAGTGGCGCTACAGGCTTGAGCGTCTATCATTGTAAGCATCATTCTATACTTTCCGGAATTCAAATTTCCCTACAAAGTTTATGGCATCCTTCACATAAAGCTGTTAGCTGTTTTACTTTATCTTCTTTTTGTATGCTTTTTTCAATTTTTTCAACTTCCGGCATCTTTTTTCCTTACTTCGTAGGATTTCCGTTTTTCTTCTCCTACTTCTTTCGGTCAATTCGTTGAAGAATTTTGATGGTCGACTAGAGTTGCTAAGCTGCGCTCTTAGTATTTCAAAGTTCTTTCCATTTTAACTGTTTTTTCCATCTTTGTTTCAATTCCATTTCCATGTCTTGCTTCAATTACTTAACTTCGTCATCAGAATAGTTTTCGCTTTAAAAAAAAACAATTTTCAATTTTTCTTCAAAATTTGGTAAGTTTGGCTTTTGCATTTTATCAAACTCTTACACCTGAGCAAATAATGTTGTTTTAGTACAATAATCAAAAGATATATTACCTATTTTTCACTGTTTAACATTTAATCGATTTAAAATCATTTTTTCAAACAATTAAGGAATAAAATTTCAGAAATTTATTTTTGACCGGCTAGAACGGTAAAGTACCCCTATGTGCGACGAACCTACCGAGTTCCATGAACATATTGATTATGTCTTTCCACTGTTGAAAATTAATCCTTCTTGATGCACACCATATCAGCTTATAGTTGGGCATGGAAGAGTTCAAACACTTTCATCCGACCACCATCGACGCAAGTCTGATCTCCGCAGGACACTCGTCAAACGTGCCATCTGATTGAACTCACAGAAATCCATCTGCTACCGTATATCCAAACATAGGTAACAATGACGAGGTTCAGCATTGGCCGATTTAGCACACTGAAAATATCTGAGTTTTGAAACTAACAGGTGGCCAAATATCTTGCTGCAGGTTACAAAAGTGGTAAACAGTCTCATCGGAATTCAGAATCTTGATAACGATCCGTGGGGAATATATGTATGTATGTATGTATTCCGAAACCTTTTTAAGCAACTGCTTACGAAAATGACTACGAAAAAGAGAAAGATTAGGTTAGTCCACTGCAACAAAGCTTTGGGCTCAATATGGTGAAATCTGATCCAGTTATTACATTTTCATTTCATTTATCTATACCAATATTATAAACAGGTTATGCTTGTTAGTTTGTATGTTTGAGGTAATTTTCGAAACTCTACATCCAAAATTAAAAAATTATTCCATCAATACTTACATCGGACCTTCTGAATGAACATAGGCTATGAATTATCTCATTTGAAAGAAATGGTCTCTCATGGCGACCAATTATTTAACTAAATAAAGCTCGAGTGAATAACATTTAGAATAAGATTGTATAAGCTAACAAAAAATAAATAAAATTAAATTAGCACAAAAGTATCTTTTTTAATTCTCACGTATAATGACAGTGACGAATTTTTAGTGGAAGAGAATTTCACAATCTCACAGCATGGACATAATATAACTGCTGACTAATTAAAAAGTTAAAATAGATTATAATTATATTTCTCGTTTGAATAGATCGAGGTGTGTTTACCTTCTCATAAAGATAATTTGGCTGATGTGTTTTTAAAATATTAAAAAGGCAAATGTTGTTCCTCAGATTGATATGTTGCGATAGAGAACAAGCTGTGACTGTGGAAGGCAATCTAGAAATATGTTTAATCAAATTTGCGGAGACCGTATATGAAGCGTATAGTTGAGTTAAAAGCATGTTCGAGTTTTCTGAATGAAACAACATCAGGATTGTTGTTAACCACAGCACTATAGTTCATAAAAAGAGTTCTGATAACTTTTAATCAATTGCAAGGTTAATTTCTCCTAGAAATGGAATCTCGTTTCCAAAAATGTTCAATGCTGGCAATGTACCACTTTTTTTTGATAAAGGTAGAACTTTTTAAACTTTTCTTCGGTTAGATTCGCTACATATTCTACAATTGCTTCAGCTGGACTAGATATATAGTATACTACTGTGTCCTTAAAATAAGGGGACATATGAATTTAAACTGCGCGCGTCGAAGGATTTGGAAATTTTTCTTTCTTTTTAGGTTGGTAGTACTGTCAGTGACATCTATGTGAAATTTCATGTCAAAATATATTCATAGTGTTTGAGATACGCGTCGTTTTGTGAGCTGCTAAAAGTGAGTTTTTCGTTTTTTGCGATGTCGAAATTTATTGAGCAAAGAATTTGCATTAAATTTTGTTTGCGGAATCAATTTTTTTCTGCGGATACGTTGAGGATGATGCAGAAAGCCTTTGATGATGAGGCTATGTCTAAAAAAAATATTTACAATTGGTATAGTGATTTCCAAGCCGGCCGTGAACGTGTCGAAGACGAAGAGCGTTCTGGGCGACCATCAACCTCAATCGATGAAGCTCACGTCCAACAAATCAAAGATTTGGTGTTGAAAAACCATCGATTAACGATAAGAGACCTTGCTAATGAAGTTGGCTTATCGAAAGGCTCAGTCAATACCATTTTGAAGGATGCTTTGGGCCTCAAGCGCGTCAAATCTCGACTGGTACCGAAAACAGTGAATTTTTTTGGAAAAAAGGCGTCGCGTTGAAGTGTGTGAAACAATGCTTTCCGACCACCAGGATGTCAGGAAACGCATTATAACTGGCTATGAGACTTGGATCTACGCTTACGACCCCGAAACAACCGATCAATCGAGCGAATATCGTGCCAAAGGAGAGCCGAGACCAAAAAAACCGCGCCAACGTCGCTCAAAAATCAACGTCATGTTGACTGTTTTCTTCGATTATCGTGGTGTTGTGCTTTATGAATTCCTTCCAACCGGCCAAACAGTCAACAAGGAATATTATCTGAACGTTATGCGTCGTTTGCGTAACGCCATCCGCCTAAAAAGGCCGGAATTGTGGAAAGACAGTTCTTGGTTTTTACACCACGATAATGCACCATCCCATACCGCACTCGTAATTCGTGATCATTTCGCCAAAAACTCAACCCATATCGTTCCGCAACCACCGTAATCACCTGATCTGGCGCCGTGCGACTTCTGGCTGTTCAACAAGCTCAAAAGACCGCTCCGGGGACACCGTTTTGATACGATAGAGGAGATTCAAGCCGCAGCGAAGACGGAACTGAAGGCCATCCCGGAAAGTGACTACAACCAGTGTTTTAAAGATTGGAAAATCCGTTGGCATAAGTGCATTGCATCGGGAGGGGATTACTTTGAAGGGATGAAATTGATTTGGAAGAATAAATAAAGAATTTTCAAAATAAATACAATGTCACCTTATTTTTTGGACACAGTAGTATGTTTAACTGTGTGTCATGACCATAAAAGCGAAGGTCATCTGCTGGTTCATTAAATTTAGGAAACATTTGAATATGGTACGACAGTATCCCACACTAGCAGGACAGGTTACACTTAAAAAGGTGAAAAGTTGATCATTTCACAATAGAACTAAAAGTCCAAACATAGAAAAAAGTGTTTTTCTAGGGAAAAAGGTCTCCTTTTGGCACCTGTTTTTTGAGATCAAACTGAAAATTAATAAGAACACTGAATACTGGAAAAAATTCGCTTAATAATACAAAATTTTGTAAAATAATTTAATTTGTAGAAAAACAAAAATATGTTTTTTCCAAATTTTTGGTTTCAATTAACTTAAACAACTTAAGTCAAACCATTGTTTAATGAATTTCGATTTTAAATAAATTTTTCAGAAAATATACCCTTCCGCCAAAACTGTGGAGTAAGGCCCCCCTCCGATACGGTTTTTTTTCAAGGCGGGGCATGACTGCATACATGTCGAGTCTAAACTGGTATCAGATATCTAACAAAAGTAAGAAACAATGCACTGGAGCCTGCCTGGTCGACCTGGAAAAGGATTCTTTTACAAGTTGAGTAGTCTGCGCATAAGCAAGCCACTGTTGGACATGCTTGTTAATAGACAGTTCATTGTGATAAATGAAAATGTATTTCTAATGGGTAATTTAAATCAATAAATGGTCTGCAACAGTGTGCTGTCCTTTCGCTCCTCTTCAATATATTCACCAGTGACATTGTAAGATGACTTAATTGCGTATAGAGCAGGTCAGAAGATTGAAAGTATTAGAAATCTCTTGCGGCATGACTTCGATGAGATTCAGCGATATTGCGATGACTTGAAATTTATGATTAACTTTCGAAAATGCGAAACTATATTGTTAAGGACGCCGTTGTCTGGGGCCTCAAGGGACACCATAAAGGATTGGCAAAAGCTCTCAGTTATGGGACCGCATGGGCAGCCACTGATTAGTCGAAATGTAGTCCGATATTTTGGGATTTGGCTGGACCAGTATCTGTATTTCAACAAAAATATAAAAGCATTTGCTCTAACAAAGAAACTGTTTAAACAATCTGCTACCTGGCTCCGATTCGGCCTATGCTCGTCTATGGATGTGGTTTAACGTGGGAGCAAGCTTAATAGAAAAGATTCGGTTGTTTGAAAGGCAATGCCTTAGGACTTGGTTACGCTTATACAGAACTCCAGAGTCTGAGTACAGAAAATTCTATCCCAACTAGGTCCTATACAACAGGGCAGACATTAACTCATCAATTAACTCGGGTAACAATCTGATCTCCGGGGCTTATTACCCCAGTTATATGTATCACGAGTGTGTGCGCCTTACCGGCTTTATCCCCTCAGAGGCCTTTTCGTCCGTATTTCTTTTTTTTTTTTGTCTCGTATAAGTGGTGGCTGACTTTAATAGGTTAAGGTAGCACTAAAAAGAAAACAAAAACAACCTAGCTTATTCGCTCTTGCCTTTTGTCGCATCTTATTCAAATCACCCTGTATATAAACCCAGAGCCAAAGTCAAAGCAGCTTTTGCCACGACAAAGAGGAAAGTGACCTGCTATGCCCCCTGTTTATATTTAAACAAATGACACTCGAATCGAACATCGACAAAACATATTAAAATGAGTCCATTTTCAGTCGAAATCGTTCAATAAAGCTTAAACTATGTTAAAAGTTTGCACTTCATTATTTTCATAAGTTCTTTGAGCACAAATAATACAACTCATCCCCTTTTTTGCTGTAGACAGTGTATTTCGACACACTGCTAACAAACAAAAAACAGGGCGCCCATTCAAATAAAAAGCAGCGAGCGATCTAAATTAAAAATAAGCCCAATTACACAAAGGACCAAGTAAATCAAAGTGGATGCTACCACGACAAATAGGAGGCAATTTATAAATTAACGTATATATAGTATATGTATTTCGGGGAGACCGAACATGTAACAAAAATTCCTTTTCAAATTGAGCGCGCGATGACAATGGCCAAGTATATTGCATGGGGATACGAACGGAAATTATGGGTACAAGGATAACAGAGGCAAATAGATTTCTGGTTTCGGCAGCCCAAATTGGCCACATTCATTACGTGCGTGAGGAACGAGGATAAATCGGGCAGCATTTTTAATTCTCATATTCGCCTCTGGATGGTGATAATGGCAGTCATGATGACGGTGTCGCTTTCGCATTCTAGTCACGTGAAATGAGCAAATATGCGATATCCAAATGGATTTTAGGTCCTGTTCAACAATGCCAACTTTCACCCTGCTGCGTGTGGATGGGTATTGTAGGGATGCCAAATTTATTTTACTTGTGAACGTTCCCAAGAATATGATCAGATTTACCCTCACACATCACACACAGGACGTGGAGATTTTCAATGATTTTCTTTCGCTTTTTTCTTTCCTGCTCATTGGATTCCTTTTATTGGGCATATGGGTACCTTGTATTGATGAACGGATATTGACACTTGGATTTCTGAATTGCATTGAACAATTGCTTTTCGGGGGGAAATTATATTCAAATCAGTGATATCTAATTGAGTTTGTGTGAACACAGTTTGGGATTACGTTGCCACCTGTAGGCATAAAGGATTTCTTTTGTAAATGAAATTAAGCCTCGGGATATGTAGTCCATTGTGGCACTTGATGCGGATCATATTATCTAATTAACAGGTCAAAAAGGTATACCTCATATAATATTTGATTTAAGGCCTCAAATTATATTATGAAACTACAACCTTACGAGGTCGTGTTTGGTAAATAAGTTTTAGTTATTTTTGCGTGCCGCCGGCAAAGGAGTTAAGTAAGAGGATTAAGGATTTACGTATTCAATGACATAACAAATGTTAGGGGAAAAGCGCCGGTTAGGAGTGACCGTCGGAAGCGTTTGTTGCCGAAATTAAAGCAAAATTAAATGAAGTGGCATTAATTTATAAATGGAATTTATCGTTTTTATGTTCCCTTAAGTATCAAAAGCCACCTTGCCGACAAACTTGATCATCCCTTGGAGGACATGCGGCTCAGTCAACACTTTTTTCCATCTTTCAGTTCCATGGCCAATTTCAGTTGGTTAAACTAAGCTTAAAAGCTCTCTTAAATGCTTGATTTTATGCTCCCAATCGAAGGTTGGGCGTTCGGTTTCTTATTTGAAACTGGTGAAATGGACGAACTATCGCAGTCAACGAAGTTTTGTGTTCTTGCTAGATCAACCACTGCTTGCAGAGTTCACAATTGAACCTTCTCCTTCGTTTGTCCTCTTTATAAACAGGACCAGCGGAGAATTTTTCTTTCTAAGGATCCTTAAATCTGTTTGCTTATCATTCAATTTTTTACAGAAAACCTTGAGAGTGAAATTAATTCACCAATTTTATTCACTGCCTTCACCTCCCTACAGCATATGCAGATGATTTGATCGCGTACAGGTCTGGCCCAAAGGTTGGAAGTTGAAGATCAGCACAAAAAGTTAAGGACGCCGCTGTCTGGGGCCTCTTCTTTTAATTTTTAAGCTTTTCCATGGAAACTTTATCTTCATGCTTCATCGACTGGAGTTGGCCTTACATCATACCCTTTCGCTACTGGAACTGCTGCTTGAATATATCCACAATTTTCTGCGGATGACAAAATTCCCGTTCCAATTAAAGAAATATTGTGTGCTTGTTTTGTAGACTGCAGAAAGGCTTTTGTCTTTTTCGCAAAAATAAAATGCTAGATTTTCTAGTTTCTTGACTCGTGGATATCCTTCAGCTGTTTCGTTCTTTATTTTATTCGCAGTCATTGCTATCTCATCCTCGTCTTCTAAGCGTCTTACCAATTATCTACATCTCTTGCAAAGACTCTACGTCATAACACACTCATCTTGATTGCTCGTCAATGAGGCTCTTGGGGAGATGCTTTTTGTAAGCCCTGGCTTACAGATCGCTCTGTTGAGGCATCCAACTCTGAACCTCGCTTATCTTGCGTGGTGCAGCACAGCACAGTCAGATTCAGGATCGTGCTGCAAGTAAAAAGTGGTCAAAGTCGACGGTTGAACCTCCGAATGTTCGCAAAAACAAAATGTTTGACGAGTGACTTGCGACAATCAGCACGTGCCGAACGTCCGATGATAACCATGTTGCTGCGTAAATGATTTGTGGGAATTTCTTGCGCTGCTTATCACCGTAGTACCAGCTGCCGCAAGGCTACGAAGGGTCCTTTCAAAAGGTTAATTCGTATTCCAAAGGGTCTTCACCTTCGTCAGTGAGGGAAGGTGCTTATATCATACTGATGTATAGTTTCCTTCGAGACAAATCACAGCTAAGCGATCGCTTAAGCCTGTGACAAATTCGCATCCTATGACGTGCAAGCTTTTCGGTCACTTGAAGTAAATCTTTGTCTCTGTCTTTTCTATTGAATTGCTCCTGTTCAAAGTCTTCCATACACTTATTGGACTTGAATAATTCAAACTATCCGGAGGTGGTAGTATGGTCAATAATATTTTCGTTCCGTTATTTTTGAATGAACATTGGTATCGAAGAAGATAACCAGAGTAGGAGCTTCGACCTGGGTCGTTTATTCATGCTGCAGACAACAAAAGCCATTTTAATCGATCAGTTCTTTAGATATAAATTATGTGATTTGAATAACGATACGCATCACTTCTCCGACATGTTGGTCGATCAGTCTTTCTAAGGTTTATAGTACAAAGACATTCAGGGGATGCCATATCTCAGGCAGAAACTCTGCACGTTTTGTAGGCCTATAAAGTAAATAAAGTTTTATGAGGAAACAACAACCCTGTATGTTTTTATTTCCCCTATCGCCATGTACCCAGCACCCTTCACTGTTCACTTCATTTGTTTGGAACTTCTTCGAAAACTCCAATTGGGTGAGGATAAACATGATAAGCCTTGTACTTCCTGTGGCTGATTTGTCTGCAAAAAATTTGTCAAATGTTTATTTATGATATATGACAGTAGGTTGATTGATTCGCCTGGTCTTCTTTTAAAGGAAGAAGACAACTTTCTTATGGAAGTTATAAAACAATAATGATAAGCTCTTGAAAGAAGTTTGGAAACAATACAATATATCGCCACGATATTTGGACTGGTCTTAACCACTGACAGTAAACTAACACGAAACTTCCGGGAATTTGTTGGTTCTTCGATTACCTAAATTGTATATATAGCCAAAGAATATGTTTGTTAAAACTCCCTTAACACTTTTACTTTTGCTTTCTTCTTCTGCCTTCTTCTGATACGTCAAGCTTGCTTCACTTCACACAACTTTGGCACAATCCTTGTTTTTATTTTGACGTCTTGGTTACACTGGTTTGAAGCCCCATGACCTTAGGACTCTCCACTCTAACGCGACAGCTTTTGGATGATCGAAAGTGCTATTTTCGTAGCAAAAAAACGGAACTAGTTTTTCAAATGCCTGTATGCCCCAAGGTTCTCGTTTATCGCCGACTCTTTTTAATTTTTTTTTTGACTATCTTTATCATTGCAAGAACACTAAACTAAACTTAATCTTGTTTAACTTTTCTAACCCTTCCAAGAAATAATGTTTGTCGTACCCTTGAAATTAGACACTTTAGGTGAAAATCACCGCTTCCGTGGACCCGGATCTCTTTCCACCAATTCATGTTCCAGATTTGTGAATAAAATAAAGTTCGCAGTAGACTTGAACTGGAAAATTGTGCGTAGAACAGAACAAAGATTTTCCCTGTGATTAAGAAATGACTAGTGCGGAGCATGGGAAAAAAATGTTACATCTGCATTCTTCTGGACAGCATAAGCCTTTTGTCCAGATTTATAAGAACATTGCCGGATTTTGCATAAAAATGATTTACTGGAAGGTGCTCTTCATAATGCGAAATTATTTTGAAAACTTTTTGATAAGGAAACTTAGTAGTATAGCACCAAAAATATGGGAAACAGAATCGCGATAATCGTCAAACTTGAACGCTTCGTTTGGCACTTTTCGCATGCGATTTGATATAAATTTTCTGCAAAATAAACTTAAGAACCTTAAGCCTTCCGTTTCGTAATTAACTTCAGGAAATCACTTTAGTACCTAGCACCAGTCGCAATATAATAACCGAACCGAGCGTAAAACTTCCCAAAAGATGAAGAAATGCAGCGCCTTTAAACAGGTGAAACCGCTCAATTAAGCAATAACTTCACCGCACTCGACGCACACTCAAGCATATACACATGAAACGCCAAGCCGACATACGTAAGCTCGCTTGATCTGCTCCATGTCCTGGAAGTACACTTCAATGTGTACACATATTCGCTCTCACAAGAGGAAATTAATTGCTGCTGCTTCATTTAATTCTATCTCTGGAACTGTGTTCTTGAGAAGGATACACTCGATGTCTTCTACCCTCCTATCACAGCCAGCGTTAACCTGTCGTTAATCCCTTCGTTTTATCCGCCCAGTCCCGAATCCGAGCCACAATATTTTAAAACTTAATTTATTGGAAAAGACGCACAACATTGTCGCGTAATTTATATCCTTATATCCTAGACAATTTTGCTGAATTAGCATCCGCAATTACACACTAATGCAGTTTATTCATTGTCAGCTTGTCGAGGTCTATCTCTGAAGTCCCTATTCGATGCAGAAGCGCTCCTTGAGGACAAATACCTATTCCATATTCCCCCAGTCGTTCACGTGCAAACACACACATACACAAGAAATTAAAATTGGATAAAAGGATTCCCGCAAGGCAGATACATATTTCCTCTTAGCCAACGTAATTGGGGCTGAAAAAGGGCGACGCGATGCGACGCCACCGAGCGGCAGGATACGTAAAAGCAAACAAAAATAACATTCATTGAAAGTGGAATACGATGAGAAAGGGGAAGAAAGCAAAAAGAAAGAATTCGCGCAAAATGCCAGAAATAAAGTACAAGAGTGGAAAAAAAAGAAGAGCGAATCTATCTCGGCACGAAGGATATGAACTTTTGTAATTAGGAAATGCATTTCCTTCAATTGCCATTAGGTGCTGAGAAAGTTGCATTGGCGCCAAATAGACACGCCAGACGCCCAGAGCGGGCCTTATCCAAATGTGTCTCCCGATGCGATGCATGATTATTTTCCAGACAAATGGCAGCCGTGTGCAGGGATATAAAAGTCCTATTAACACGCTATGTGTTTTTTTTTTTTGTCCCTTCTTGACGTGGGAAGATAGACGTTAGAGTGTTTTGCGTACTTTCTAAAGATAGGAATTCTAAGAATCGGGGAGCCCTTGAAGAATGGGTTAGGGTAAATTGTGTGACTTATTTAATCTGGACGCCTACAGTGCCGCCCATTAGTCAGCAGATAAGCCATTGGTCTTCGTTTGCACGTTTTTTCATCTGTATAGGACTTAACTATAAAAAAAAGATCGTTCACATCCTTTTGGAGTCGATAATAAGAAAATATTTCATTTGAAGCAATTAAAGATTCTTAAGAAAAGCAAGCGGAATCCTCACCTTAAAACGCCAATAACTCGAGTTTTTGACCGAAAAATGAGGTCTTTTGTTGTCTTGAGACTTCAATATTTCAAATTCTAAGAAGGGAAAGATAAAAGAAAAAAATTAGGGTTGTGTCCTGATAAATTTATATGAAGAAGGCTAATCTTTGCGTGCAATTCCAGAGAAGCTCGAAATGTCAAAGGTTACATTGCTCGATACCATAAGTCAGTCGCTTTAAAGAAGTATCAACTATTAAGACTCGGAAGAGATGCGGAGTTCCCAAATTTATATCAAAGCACGACGATTATAAAATGAATAAGTAAGAGGTACCAAGGTCTTACAGCTCCAGAAAATCTCGCAGAATTTAACCTTTTGTAGTAATAACTGATTAGTTTCAAAGATAAAATAGACGGTCGACGACGGTTGGAACGAAAACCTTTTTCTAGCGGCTATATAAGAAACCGAAACACCAGGATGGATTGGTCGAGAGTCCAATGTATAGAAGAGTTTGATTTCGATTCTTAGGGCAAAAAAGAAGAAATTAGGTTTGACGGTCATCTGATGAGCAGGCTCCATCCAAAACGCCTCTCTTGCAATCGGAATGGGTCAAAACACTGGGCTAAGTGCCCCTCTTGGCAGCTACCGTGAAGCATGGCGGTTTCTCTTTGGCCGATTTCTATAACCTTATCTGTACTCAAGCAATTATGAGAAGTAAGAAGTAAGAATAAGTATTATATATTAGTCTGTAAAATCAAATGTCTTTGACATAATTTTAGTTATATATCCACGATATCCACAATAATCTGAATATCTAGTTCCAAAGACTTATAAGCAAGCTTTAAGTCGAATTTTCAACACCGTGGAGCTATATCCCACGATTTTGAAGTGCATTTTGTTCATGAGATATAATTTTTCGTCAAATAATCTCGTTATACGGTTTGAAAGTCTATTAAGCTTGTTTTAAGTCGAATCGTTAATACTGTGGATCAGTGTATGTACAATAGGAAAAAAAACGATTTGTTGCATCTCAAAAATTTCGTATTGGTTACAAGATGCCCCTTCACAATTATGGAGACTGCGTGCATCGGCGTAAGGTCTTTTTTGTAAAAGCTACTACTTTCGTTTACCGACTATTTTCAGTGCAGTTCCGAAATCAAGCTGGTACTCAGTGATCAGAGTCGCATCTCTGAAATTTTCCACACCCAGCATGTTAGACGAGTTTCTTGAAACAGGAGCTTTACAAACCTTAAGGCAATGTATGCACTTGAATGATGCGTGGGGGTGTGGATATAGTTTTTCAACACTCGCTAAGTGTGCGATAAAATCTCTCTTCTCAGAACCAGCCCATATAATTGCCAAACGCATTTCTAAAGTTCTAAATATCATCAATTCGGTTTGACCACGTAGTTTTTTTTTCTCGCGACCATTGGATTATTTAACTTAAAATGCTATTGAATGTGTTAAATAAAACACCACAAATCCATTTCAAACTGAAAATCTGGCCTACATTATGCCTTTTTTGCTTAAAAACCACTGTACGTCCATTGACAGATAAACAATTATCAGAAATATTTAAAAACAATAAGAGCGAAATTAATGGTTATTCCAGGAAATTAGTTTTTCGTCGAACGCTTTGTCGGAAAATTTCATCAAAGTTCACTGAATTCGTATCAGTCCAAAAATTCGTTGATAATCATAACAATAGACCGCCACTACATTTAAAGCATTTAAAATCCATTCCGTTTCTAAAATGTTTGGTTTTTGAAAGATTTTTTTTTATGTGGAAAATTCTCCCGAACGTTTTCTTACACCGAAACCATTTTAACGATGCTGGCATCTGAATTTTGGGCGCTGTTGTGCGGAAGCTCAGTTAATTGCGATTCCGCAACATCAAGTGGTGCACTTTAATGATACCTTTCTACTGCATTGGTTTAATTCATTTAATCGAACACGCAATCCAATAGAAATTATATTAATTCGAATTTGCGGACTGAATGAGTCCGCATTGCACCGCATACAGTCCATTGGACCACATAGACATCTCCGGTTTAGAAGGGCGGTATCAGTCTGTGACAAAGAGGATGTTATTAGACAACAACAGCAATATTAATGGTTAAATGAGGGAGAGGATGCTTTGTAGTTGTCGTCTTGGTCATTGATCTTACACCATAGCTGTTAAAAATTGTTCTTAAATGTCTAGCCGGCTTGCATAGAGTTTAAGGATAGGTTTTGGTTAATTATAAGGTAAGTTTTAAAAAAACAGAAAAAAAATAATTAAACTTAAGCACAGCACAAAAATACAAAAAAAATATCGTACATATTTTTTGTGTATCTAGGTTAAGTTATTTTTAAATTATTTTAAGTTGGTTGTAATGAGTTATAGACTTTTAATAAAAAGCAATGTACACATATCAAGATTTTCTTTTGTATACAAATTTTGTTGTTAATTACTTCGTAATGTAATATTAGTTGAAGCGTATTAAAACAATATTTAATTTTATTATAGTTCCAGTCGTCGAAAGACATGGATTAAGCATTAGGATAAGCTTAGAGCATTCTCATATGGAGTGTATGGAGTGCTTTATACCGAAAGATTTGGAGCTTCGATGATTAAAAAGGTTTTAAGACATTTGTAACAAAGCCAGCCTACCTACGCTAGATGGACGCTTAGATGGACAATTTTATCCGTCTTTGTCGCCATCATCCGGAACTGTTATTGAATTATGTATTTTTAATTTTGAGAGATTTGTTACCAGGGCAGCCTTTCCCCTTTTAAAGTGAAAACCGGTCATTTGACGTAGCACTAAAGTTATTATAAAAACCAAGACTGTAATCGAGATTCCAGTTCCTTTGGATAATTTGATATAATAATAATAATAATTTGATAAATTTCGTCAGCATTCTCCATCACCGTCTTAATTCATGAAAAGTTCATAGAAAAACTTTGCCTCAGAGCAACTAAATAGTTTAAAGAGCACACTCAGACAGACGGCTAACACCATTATCAAGGTAATGCTTAGGTCCATTCCACTGCCACACTCACTCCAACCAACAAGAACAGAGTTGCTTGTCTACCGTCGAGCATACCTCAGAGTGTCTCACCGGATATATATCTCCCTGTACACTCGCAAGGATACGTACAAGTATTTACATGAGGACCTAGGAGTACTAAATCAAATTTCAATGGTCCATCAGTTGCGCGAGATATAAAATCTCCGCATGCCAAGAGAAGCAAACTTTCTTTAGCGCAGAAAATTAAGTTACAGATCTCTAATAACTTTGTCATTGAAGTCCTTCATTAGATTTTCACCGCCCCCAGAACTACCATCACCGAAGACCGACGCTGTTGCCCCACACACAATGCCAAGATGAATGCTTCCATTCGAATCTATTTCCACGCTTGTCAAGTTTTCACCATCCGCTCCGCAGCCCCCATCGTTCACTTGATTTCGACTATGAATCAACTTTTATGGAGTATCCTTGCTAAGGTGGTGGTGGCCTTGCTAGTGTTGGAACTGGTAGTGGTCGACCATGATTTCTATCTTTTCTGAAGATTTCAATTCTGCAATAGCTGAGGTCCTTTACTTCTGCGGTGGCGGGTGGGCGGTGGTCTATGTCCTTGGTACTATATCCTGTGGTGGTATAAACTCGTACATATGATGCAATTAAAAAGGATCTGTTTGGTTTGTAAATATTTGGGTGCGGTTAGATGTTGATGATGATGATGGTAAGTCGATGAAATCAGCTTGCATTGAAGAAGCTGGAATCTTAACCAAATGTAAGGACAAAGGCGAATAAATGATTTTTGTAATTACTAACTGCATTGAATACTTTCAATTAGCTAAGATTGATTAGCACGAGCTATTGAAACTATCAAACTTAATCGAAAAATTTTTAAAAGAAACGAAATGAATTTTGTGGGGGTCATTCCTTCAGATTTTGTTTATTTTGTGAAAGCTGAAAATGCTGCCTTATTTACCCCAATTTTCTCTGGTAATTTTGAAATCAAGCACACATACGTGTTGGTCACCTGTTTTCTACAGATGGAAAGATATATTGGACTTTTGAAGTGGAACGAGTATGTAGACATTGATAATCATGAAAAGTCAGTAAGAGAATCATTTTTTTCAACAATCTCTTTCTGTTTAAGGTAACTTGCAGAGAAACTCGCGACTTTTAAGCAATAAACTATGAGCACCAAGTTGTAAATAGCTCAATATCAACACGAACGGCTCCGACATTCAATCAGAAACCAAAGCAAGAGCTTACCATTGAAACCCACTTATTGGTTTCCGCTCAAACAGTGGCGGTAAGAACAATCACCCTCTGCCAATATCTGTGCTGGCGAAGAAATGCAAACCTAGCTTATAAAGAGACCATGCAAATAAAAACTCCCTAATTGCAGTATAATAAATGACAATATTTCAAATCGCAAGAAACACATCGGTGGCTTTCGCGCACAGCTTCGGTGTTTTTAATCAGTTAATTTGAACTTATCGACCGGGTAAGTGATGTGCAAACGCCAATTTCTGTCCATCTGACAAGGTCTGCGAAAAAGCGTGAACTAACGACAGCGGCTTTGAGGCCAATGCCGTGCTGCCCAACGACTGCATATAATCTCTATCTACCCAATCTACAAAAAAGACGATCCTATGGCTTGAGCCAAATACCGAGGCATAGTCCCACTCAATGTCGCCTACAAGATCCTATCCAGCGAATTGTGTTAGCCTTTGAAGCCTTTCTGGTCCACATAAATCGGACAATACCAGTCCGGCAAGGCGTACAAAGCGTCAAATCCTGGAAAAGATCAACGAGTTTCAAGTCGTCGACTTCAAAGCCGCATATAAGAATATAAATCGCTACGGGTCAACAACGCTATGGCTGAATTTGGGATCCCGTGAAACTGATCCGGTTGATATGATGCATCGTGCAGTTTGGACAAACATGCACCGGATTTCAGCAAAGGGATGCACTGTCATGTAACGACTGATAGCTACAGTTTTGCGGTAGCAAAGGAGTTCAACTATCTCGGAGCTAATATAGTCTCCACAAACTACACCACAGTGGAGATGCAACGCAGAATCATCCTAGCTGCTTCGGATCGTATAAACAACTAAGATAGACGCAAAACAAAAGTACTGTTCTGTAAGACATTGATTTTGCCAGTTCTGTTTTATGGAGCCGAATTCTGGAGGATAAGTAAAGCAGCTGAACAAATATTGGGATCCTTCGACAGAAATTTGGTCTTATCTGCGAGGCAGGCGAATGGAGTAGAAGGCATAACCGCAAACTTTACGACCTGTACAAAGATGTAGATATAGAGTCCGGAAAGCAAAAATCCGTTTAGCACATGCTCCAGCAGAGACAGTCTGTGAACCCAAGGCACCAGGTTCAAGAAGAACGAGAAGACCCGATCTCCAGTTCAAGATTCAAGCAGTCGTAGATGCTAGAAAGCTTGGTTAAACTAACTAGAAGCAGAGTGCTCAGGACCGTCAGTGCTGCATCGAAGCTCTGTCTCATTCTCTAATCGCTGGCCACCTAAAATAGTTAGTAAGTAATGAGGCTCATTTCATTGTGTCTGAAAAATTAGCAAATAAAACTTTCGCATCTGTCAAACTAAATTTCTATTTAAAGTGAGTTGCATTCTGATATGGTTTTTGGTGGCCATGGTTTTTCCCCTGAAAATGCTGCTCTCTTGCTTGGGGGTTCCTTAAAATGGACAGACTTCAATCGGCTGCCGAATTCGTTGGACTCAACACCGCTTTAATCTTTCCTTTGAGCCTATGTTGAAGATAACCTGCGTGGCGTGACAATATGACTATTTAATGGTTTGGATTTTCACTTAAGAATTTTCTGCAGTCCTCTTTCCAGTTTCAGCGTTAACAAACACACTACTAGACAATAATACCGTAACTAGTAATACAAGATGCAGCACCCTATCGCAAGTGGTAAAACTTTTGCAAATGAAGGCAGCTGTCATGCCATGAAGCACTAAACTAATCAAGATCACAGAATATTCGTGATCCTTTTTCTGTCAGTAATTTTGGCGCCAACTACGACAGCTACTGCAATTATTGGTCAAAAGTTAAGACATCCAGAAGAGGTATCGGAGCCCAAAATGTGACGAAGGATTGGATATCGACTTATTAGCTTTCGCTTAGTTCACAGTGTTAAATTCGAAACAAGTTTGATATGTACTTCAAAAGTTTGGAAGATTAAGCTCAACACGCTGCTGTCAGCGTTCAACACGTACTAAGAATTCTATTCCAAGTTGACTTTTCTAAGTCAACCCGTGCATTACCTCTTGCTTTTGTTCCATTGGATATCCGATACCAGTTTAGATGCAATATTTATAGTATCATGCCGAGCTCTAAATCCAATCTGGTGTTCAGGGTTAAAACTTTTAACCTCAACGCATTAAGTCAGGGCTCTACTGATAACTAGTTCAAATATTTTACTGATGTTCGAAGGAAGACTTATCGATCGTAGATTTTCTGGTAAGCTGAGTTCTTATTCTTTGAAGAAACGGGTTACACCACCGCTCGATTATGTGCATTTTTCAGTAAATTCAGCAGAGTTAGCCAAAGACAACTAACTTGGAGATTGTATGAGGGATGAATGACTTTATCGGCGATAGTCTCGTTTGCCAAATTATTGTCGTCGAACATGGTAAAATTTTGTCCCGATCTCCACTGCTTTATGTATATAATTTGAAAGGTCAACGTTGGGCACAAGGGCGTAATTTTCCAAGGCATGGATCCGGCGAATTCTTGCATTCACCTCACACATCATAAGCCCCTTCATTCACATAAGAGTTGTCTTCTACTGCATCTATGTCCAATGTTTCAAAAATTCCTTCATCAACCGTAGGTCGAGGGAGTCAGTTTGAAGTCAACAAGTCACGGGTAAGCAGTTTATAAACTTTCCTAACTCGATTCGTAAGATACTTTTTTTTTTATGCATGTTTTCAAAAGCCTTTCAAACACATACTCATATTTATCTGTACTTCAGATTGTTTGCTGAAAAACTCCAATCGGTAAATCTGTGAAGGTGCAGTCAAATTTAAAACTACAAAACAAAGGACAAAAAAAATTCGCTAAATCCTTTCTCCCTGATTGAACTAACGAGAGGATAATGTCGAACATGACTTTGTCCAACCAAGAGGATTACGGTTGTTACCATTTCGCCCTTAGCTAAATATGTACACGAATGTATGAACGTTCGTTTATATTTTTCAGGACATACAAAAGAGAGCACCACAAATTGGACGTTGTCGCGTATTCATTAATCCTTTTACGTAGATTACGAGCGCCATGGCGCTGTCTAAAGGCTATCTAGAAAGCGAGCAACATGGCTATGGAAATAATATGCAAAAAATAATTGGTGCCAACTATAGGGAGATAAAGTTTTTTGTTACGTGAACTACGAATTGGACAAAGAGTTCCTAGAAGTTACATGCACAGTAAAGCAGCCCAAATGGCGTCAAATTGGGGGGACATTTAATTATTATATAAACAACACTCAGTTCAATGGTCAGATTTTTATTTTAATTAATCTGCACAGATGAATTCGAACTGGGCGTACGCCACACTGTTACCAATAACAGGGTTGCTCACCACAGTAACATAGACGGTGACGAAAAGGCAGATGAAATTGCCAAGAAGGGATCATTTCTGGACCTTGAAAGGATGGAAAGATTGCTACACATAATGACTAGAGAACGCAGCAATAGAGTATGGAACTCTAGGGACGATTGTCTCATATCTCGTAATTTATGACCGGGACTAAACACAAAGAGAAGCAAAGGCCTTTTGGCCTACAACAAGAAAGATTTACGCTTCCAGACCTGTGTCCGTGGGGACATTGCGCAATAGGCCTGATGGTCGTCAGAATGGGTGTTATCTCCATAGACTTTTGGAGGAGCTGCTTGGATGAATAGGAAATAAAGACCATTGGCCACTTTCTTTGTGAATGCCCTAACCTATAGGCGAGACGACTTCGATTCACGTCGGATAGAAAGCACAGGGAACTGGAAGCACTCGCAAAGGTACCGCCTTAAGACCTTATGAGTTTTTTCATTACGAAGGACAAAGTTTGTGATGGGGAATCATAAAGGACCTTATAGTCCTCTTTGGTTACTTCTAACTTTTTGAAAAACAAAACATGTGGAAGATAGGTCTTTGCAACGGAAATTCTTTTCAAGATTTTTATTTTCTTTATGTTAAAAATTATTAAATAAATATTTTTCGTATTTTGGATTCATATACAAAGTGAGTCCTATGATTGGCGCCTTGTAAAACAAATGTTATTGTTTGTTTTTCATACAAATGACTGCTTCGGCTAGCTAATCGCTCCTTAGTGGCACCCTAAAATAAGCATTCAACGACGTGAAATCGCAGCTCCGTTGATAACAACTAACACAAGCAAAATGACTTATTACAATAAATCGATTGTTAAACGACTTTTGTCCAATAAAGCCTCATCGATGAAGGCTTGTAGTTATCATGCCTCGGTATCGCTCTTTATTTATATTTTTATTTATGTTATATCTAGTAGAAGAGCATTTTTGACAAGGTACATTCTAGTTTTTGATTGTGACAGCTCACAACTCAAATTGTCGAATTTTGTTGTAGATAATAAAACAATGCTAAGAATTTTCACAGCAACATCGAAGAAGAAAAGGATAATCACAGTAAAAGCAATTATAATTGTTTGTTATTTTCATTTGAGGGAATTAAGTTAATTAGAGTTGGACAATTATCATAAAGCAGGTACCTTTGATTTCAATTCACGAAAAAAATTGGTCTTCGCTTGAAAACATTGAATTTAAAAAATCTAGCCAAGTGAGAGTCTCACACGAAGGGTTTCGCACTTCCTAAAAATATTATTAAATATTAATAGTTAATTATCTAAAAGTTTCTCATAGCCCATAAATATGCTGAAGAAAGCGAGACAAATCGGTTTACTCGGTTTAATTGGCTCGACATCGGTTTTCTTGTTATTTCAATTAGAATATGAACCCCCTGATGGGAAATTAAAAAGTTTGAAAACATAAGGATTTCAAACGATCACAAGATTTATAGATTTTTTTTTTTTGAAAATAAATGCGAGAAATTCATCTCAAGCCAAGAGCGAATTCGTTCGGAATTCGTTGTTGAACGTCAAAATGTCGTGGTGTTAGCTCGAACTAAAATTTCTCACCCTACCGACCGAGTTGTCAATGCATTCAAGAAATTGCTCTAAAGAAAGGATTGGGAAATATTAAAAAATAAGAAAAAAATGTTTTTTAACATTGAATACCCTTGTATGCCTTAAATGCGTAATCAACACACGCAAGGTCATTCAATGTTTTTCCAAATTTTTCTTTAGTTTGCAACTCTCGGTTTAAAATGATTTATGAAAATGCTGAGACAATCATTACTCAAACACACATCAAAATCTCATGCAGTACTTTTTTTAATAATTTATTTTTAAAAAAATACATTGTAATTAAATTGTTTCGGATTGAGAAAAATGCCGCCACATTTAGGTGGGTAGAAACTATACAACATTAAATTCGTACTAACACCATTACATTTTGACATTCGTTCCTTCGTTCCACAAGTTAATGTTTTTTTTGTATGTTCTTACTGGAATTCGAGCTTTTGCATGGTTTTGGATGGATGAAATGATTACAGACTTTGAAAAGTTGTTAAGTGACCCCATTAAACTAACTGTCTACTGTTATGCCCTAAGTTCAATTGAGATTTCATGAAACACTTTCTTCGAATGGTGACCTGCATTTACTTAAAACTTTATATCATTTTCATTATTTGTTCATGTAGAAGCAGTAGCAGCACACATTCTATGATAATTACAAGTGCCTCCCTATAACGGCTTAGGAGATACAGCTCTGTGACAGACGGTCGGACGGACGAACAGACAGCGGAAGCAAAGTAATAAAGTTGCTTTGGGCGCTTTGGGAACCGAACCCTAAAAAGTGTGCTTATACAGATATAAAGAAAATAATAAGTTCGGGAGACTGGAAGAAAAGAGTTAAGAATAATACAAAGATATATATTATATATATATTACGACTTGAGTGATAAATGTCAGCTAACCGAAGGACAAAGTGAGAAGAAAGTGCAGCTTAAAACTGTCCGCGTTCAAACTTCAACCTAACAGGCAGATAATTCCAGACGTAGGTAGAATGAATAAAGAATTGTCAGGGAGGCTAGACATGTGTGCTAAATTGGTCGAATAGATATGTATCGACGATTGCGAAAAATTGATTGTGTCATGTAAATACGCAGGCTGCTGGTTACGAATGATTTTAGATAGCAATAATCAAGATCGATACTTAAGGAAGCTGGTTAAATTATAACCAAGAATTCGTCGCGAGTATTAGATGACATGATCGTACACAAAACGAGCCGTTGAGTTGATTGCAACTTTAAATTTTAAAATGAGGTGGCATCAAGATCAGCGAACCACTCACAGCTATAAATTATAATTGGGACGATCACAGCCTTAACCAGTTTAATTACGTAATCTGCAGGCATAATAGAGAGATAATCCACGCAAAGATTCTTATATTTTGGCGACAATGGAGTCGATGTGATCGCCGTAGGATAGTCGCTAATAAAAGATTATTCCAAGACTCTTTGTTTTTGTAACCATCTCAACTGGGGGTGTTTTGTAAAAGAATGTTTGTAAACTCAGACAGAGAAATGGAAACTGAAAGGAATAATTTTTGAATTGTAAGGACTTAACATAAGACCATTCAGCTATTCAGGCTAGGATTTCATTTATCAGTCGAAAAGTTATAGTACAGTTGGACGTCATCTGCATAGATGGGGTAACTGCAATATTTAAGGACGCTAGGCATTCAGATCACTTATGAACAAAGAGAACAACATCGGACCGAAGATGGATCCCTGAGGAACACCTATCAAAATTCGTAAAAAGGACGGCAGTTAAGAGTTAACAGACACGGCTTGAACACGATTAATAATAATAATAATAATTTTTGATTCTTTCCACATGTTTGGAAACGTTAACATGTTAAATATTGTGTTAAAAATGTGACTTTAGTTTCGTACAATGAGTGGGAATAGAATTTTGATTTAATTCAGAATACTGCGTTCCCCACAGTATAAATGTCAACATTTTTTAGAGAGAATGTGTCATCAGAACTATTATTTAATATAAAATAATTGTGGGGAACTGTTCTGTGTTGGTAAACGTTTGGGGGGAGACTCATCAATGTTTACGTCGCTGTTAACGGACGGAGTCTTATTACAAAACCATATTTTCTTGACTTCTTTCCAGAGAAACTTTGAAAATTTGTTGATGTTAAAACGATAAGTGTTGTGACTTAATTTGGCTGTCTTTACTCTTTGCTATCGTTTTGAAAGGTATGACAGATAAGGTTCCACTAAAAAAACCCGCAACATACACATAAATCAATAAGCCCAAAAGTAAAATAACACCAAAAAAGAAAAGTCTTTATCAATTAAATTATAACGCTATTATATGTCCCATGAGATATTAGGTTAGTGCTTTTCCATAATCCTGTATATAGAACTAGGTCAGAGGCTTTTACTATCGCCACTTTGGCAAGTAACCACTAAATCCCGATTAATGTGATTGACTGACCTCTTTTGCTGCCAATCTGAGATGTTGAGACAAAAAATATATAAAAATAACTAATTGCACTAAATGATATTCAATGAAATTGAAAACCTTGCATAGTACACCCATGCCGGGCACAATAAGCAAATTGGATTCGTTCGCCCGCTGATGCACTTTTGGAACTTTTAATTCAAGTCTCAAACTGACAATGAATCAAGTTGATCAATATTTCGCCCAAAAGTGTTCCAATCGCACAAAAAGCACTTTAATCAAGCTGAATACTCTCGACAGGATTATACTACGAGCATGTCCTTTTTTCACCTCCTGCATCCGTACCTGACAACGTCATCATCAATAGCAACCGAGGTGATTGGGCTAAAAGCATCAGATTCACAATTTTTACCAATTTCCATCCACACCATTGAATTTGAATTTTAAGTCAAATGAACTCGACAGGAAATTGAATTTATTTAAAAATAAAAACAAAAGTACACATATACAGAATTCCCTTGAAGGATCCTAAAGCATCCTTTCGAAATGCAATTTTTCCTTGCTTATTGTTAGTTATTTATCAATAAATTCATGGTGTGGCAGATTGAAGAATGTGTTTATTTAAATTGTGATCCGCTGCTCCATTTAACTAAATAAAGTTTCCATAGAGATTTTCTCACCTTTGAACAGGTTGAATGCAAACTTTTCGGTGCACAAAAAAAAAACGCCGGAAGCCTGAAGATGGAGGTGAGGAAAAGCAAAAAGAAGGCAATTTTTTTGATGTTGCAGAACAAAGAACGAATATAAAATAGATGTGAAGGCATAAGTTGTCGAGCATTATGCACCTTTAATTCATTTTGGGACCAGCCAAAAGCGGCGATAATTCATTTGTTTAAACATTACTTTAAATTGATAAAGCAAAAAAATTACATAAGCTTAAGCAGGCACATAAAGCGTTTTTGCATTCCAATGCTGTTTCTGGCTCTCTATTGTCAACCTATATGACATTCAATACGCTTGTTGCAGGAACAAAATATTGCATGTACGTTACGTTATAAAGAAAAGCTTAACAAATTTGATTTTGTGACTTAACGCATTGGAAACGGCCAGATCTTACTGAGAACAATTAATTTTTCTATCTTATACAGAGATGGTATTCCTTGCGTCAACCATCGACGAACTAAAGACCAAAAGCACAATATAATAGGATTACCGGTTGAAAATGTTGTTTTTTTCAAAAATCAATGCTTTATTGAGGAAAAATAGATATAAATTCAATATTCAAAGTATTGCCCATCGCTAGCCACACATTTTTCCCATTTTTCTGGCAATTCATGGATACCCGTTCTGAAAAATTCGACCGGTTTGGCCGCAATCCACGAATCGATCCATTTTTTGACATCATCGGAAGTGGTCAGCCAGGCCATGTTGCATCGATCGGAAGAGATAGTAATCGGATGGCGTAAGCTTTGACTATACGGCGGGTGGGGTAGGACATCCCATTTGAGCGTTTCAAGGTAAGTTTTGACGACATTTACAACATGTGGCCGAGCATTGTCATGTTGCAAAATAACTTTATAGTGCCTTGCGACCGTTTCCGGCCGTTTTTTTTTTCAGTGGTCGGCTCAAACGCATCAATTGTCGTCTGTAGACCTCGCCTGTGATTATTTCATTCGGTTTTAGCAGCTCATAATACACAACACCCTTCTGGTCCCACCAAATGCACAGCATAACCTTCAGGCCATGAATATTCTGAACGGCCGTCGATGTTGAGGCATGTCCGGGGTATCCATACGTTGCCCGACGTTTTGGATTATCGTTTATGTACCCATTTTTCATCACCAGTGACGATTCGATGCAAAAAAGACTTCTTTTTGTGGCGTTCAAGCAGCATTTCGGACATGCAAAATCGGCGTTCGACGTCTCGTGGCTTCAATTCATACGGCACCCAATGTCCTACCTTTCGGATCATTCCCATTGCTTTCAAACGATCGGAAATGGTTTGCTGAGCGACGCCAAGTGATTTTGCAAGTTCTTCTTGCGTTTGTGACGGATCTTGATCGAGCAATGCCTCCAATTCATGGTCTTCACCTGGCCGGGGCGTTCTTTGTCTTCGGTGTCGAAATCAGCATCTTTGAACCGTTTAAACAATCGCTGACACATTCTAACGTCTATAGTATAGCCCGGGTAAACTTCGGTAAGCAATTGATGCGCTTCGGATGCTTTTTTCTTTAAATGAAAGAAGCATATTAAAACTTCCCGCAAATGTTGTTTTGATGGCACGAATGTAGACATTTTACGGCTTTACAAAAACTTGTGTGTTTTCACTAATGACCAATAACCTAGACTGAAATAATTAGACAATGAAATGAAGTTTCTGATGTGACAGCTGTCATGGTCAAAATTCACCTCAGAGTAATAGATATGAAGTTGTCTGCAAAAACGACATTTTCAACCGGTAGTCCTATTATATTGTGAAGTATTCTTAAGTAAAGAACAATAAGTCACCATAAAAAACCATTTGACCATTCTGGTTCGTACTAAAACCAGTGATATCATTTTTGTCCACACGGTTCTATGGACAGACAGCCTCTTATAGCACACTTTTATCCTGTTGGAATGAAATTCCTCATAAAGAATGATAAAAACCAACTACGCCCCACCTACTTTCGTATTAATCAAGATGCAATCTGCTCCAATTCAGAGATGGTCTTTTATACTGACTGATCCAAGACGGCCTCCGGTGAAATGTGTGAAAAAAGGTTGGCAAATGTTTCCTAACCTAACGATTGCAGAATTGTAGATTTGTGACAATAATATCGGCAGTATCATTACCATCCACTTTAAAAGGCATCAAGTCTCTGCATTCGATATGGCGAAAATCCCTGCTTGTCAAGATGTGCTCACAAAAACTAAAGATTCTAAGATACGAGAAAGGAGTATATAAAAATGACGCTTTTCAGTGAGGAAAAGAGAATATGTATGCCTTTTGCTAGCATTTATATAACCACTATGTCGTAAAATAATTTGTAAAACCTTAAATATAAACAGATATCGAACGGACAATATTGCGAAGGCGTAGCACTTTTTTATAATTGGCTCACTCTTAAAGGAGATATAAATACTCTTAAATTGCGTTACGCACAGAGCGAGCGGTAAAATAAGGAGAAGAAGGAAAGATTATGTAGTGGTTTGAGAAACTCAGATATATTTGGTTTCACCTCACTTCCGTGGGTGGAGCCCGAAACGGGACGGAGGATTTTTATTTTGACCTATTAAATTTCACCTAATTCGCAGGATTTTATTCGACATTAGTTTGATATATGTACTTTGAAAGTTTGGTAGATTTAGCTAAACAACTCCGCTGTCAGTGTTATGCCTTCACAGCAGAGCCATGTACACGCAAGTTACACAAACCACTATTTTGACAACACGAACTAGGAAGTAAGCCGATACAATAACCATTACAACAACGCCACCATTAGTCAGACTACTATCGCTGGTCGACCATCCAATGCCAAATAGTGACTGGACCAGATTCGAAAAACTAGACCGCTCCAGGAATTGAACCTTGGACCTATCACTTGATTCAAGTGAAAGGCAGGCGCTCTATCAACTTCGCCACCCAGCTGTTTGAGATTCGAAAATTAAAAGTTAAAAATGGAAAAATTAATGTAGAATTGCAGTCAATGCTGAGACATGGAAGAACCACTTGTGCAGACTGTATAACGGCGATGATGAATCAAATTCCGATATAGTGATATAGCGGTTGATGAGTTTGAAAGCAGACAATGGCAAAAATAGGCATATGCTGAATGCTATCATCACGAAAGGACATTCAAAGCCGACGTCTTGGTCAGAACGTTATAATAGGCAGCTATACGTTTGAGGTTCTTAGCGACTTTGTCTACCTAGGCTCCGCTGTAAAAACAGACAATAATACCTCCGCTGAGATTAAACGAAGGATAACACTTATTTATTGCTATTTCTTTGCGCTAAAAAAATAAATTGTTGTCCTGATACTCGAACCTTAAACAATTTTTTATTTTGTATTTTATCAAGCTTCATTTTTTATATTTCCACCAAAAACAAGGTTTAGTAAACGTAAGCAGGTCATTTGAGGCCAAAACCAGGTTTGAGAGAAAAACCGGTCTTAAAATCATGGACTCTATCCCACGAAAATGTTTCGATAGGAAGCTTGATTTTTTATTCTGAACTTTAACACGTTTAAACGAAATCAAGTTGTTTGAGGTCAAAACCAGGTTTGAGAAAAAAACTGGTCTGAAAATCATGGACTCTATCCCACGAAAGTATTTCGATAGGAAGCTCGATTTTTCTACTCTGAACTTTAATACGTTTTAACGAAAGCAGGTTATTTGAGACCAAAACCACGTTTGAGAAAAAACTGGTCTAAAAGCATGGACTATATATAACGAAATTGTGTCGATAGAAAACATGATTTTTAATTCTGGACTTGTACACGTTTGGTTTTTTTTATTTCCACCAAAAACAAGCAAAAAAAAAAGAAAAATTGTGCGTGTCAGTTTTGACACGTAACTGGAATTTACTCCTTGAAATTAAAAAACTCCAAAAAACGATCATCTTAAAATGTATATATTTCTTCCATATCTTAGATCATTTTTTTATCTCTATTCTCTTTATTCACTTCACTTTTTTTTAATCGGTTTTTTCGTTCTCACTGTACTTCACTAACGAAGAAAAACAATATTGAATCATTTTTCAATTTTTGAGAATTGGCTGAACTTGGAAATATGACATATATAACTTTGCCATCCTTCTAAAGAAATAATAAGGGGAGATAACTTGGGCGCCAAAAATTGATAACGATTTCGATTTTTTTAAATTTTTTTTAAATTGCCCCTACCTCCTTAACGGTGCGAGAAAGATTTCCCCGCCCCCCTCCCATAGTAAAAAATGCTTGTTTTTGGCCCCTCTACAAGAAAAAGTTATCAATTTTTGGCGCCCAAGTTATCGTACTCGTGCCAATAATAAATTAATGTGACTCTTTAATTTTTGTAAACGTTTGATTTTACTTCTTATCTTTTTTTCATACCGTGCGATGTATATGCAACGGTTCTTACCGAATAAACTCCAAAAAGAGGTTTGATAAGCGCAACGGGTCAACTGAGGTCGAAACCAGGTTCGGAAAAACAAGAACTAGTCCGAAAATCATGGATTCTATCCCACGAGAATGTTTCGATAGGAAACTCGGAATGCAACGATTCCTCCGGAATAAACTCCAAAAAAAACGTTTGATAAGCCAGGTATGAGAAAAAACTGGTCTGAAAAGTTTGATAGGAAACTTGATTTTTTATTCTGAACTTTAACACGTTTAAACGATAGCAGGTTATTTGAGGTCAAGACCAGGTTTGAGAAAAAAACTGGTCTTAAAATCGTGGACTTTATCCCACGAAAATGTTTCGATAGGAAGCTTGATTTTTTTTATTCTGAACTTTAACACGTTTTAACGAAAGCAGGCTATTTGAAGTCAAACCCAGGTTTGAGAAGCAAACTGGTCTTAAAATCGTGGACTTTATCCCACGAAAATGTTTCGTTAGGAAGCTTGATTTTTTTATTCTGAACTTTAACACGTTTTAACGAAAGCAGGCTATTTGAAGTCAAAACCAGGTTTGAGAAGAAAACTGGTCTGAAAATCATGGACTCTATCCCAAGGAAGTTTTTCGATAGAAAACTTGATTATTTATTCTGAACTTTAACACGTTTGAACGAAAGCAGGTTATTTGAGGTCAAGACCAGGTTTGAGAAAAAAACTGGTCAGAAAATCATGGACTCTATCCCACGAAAATGTTTCGATAGAAAACTTGATTATTTATTCTGAACTTTAAACGGTCATGACCAGGTTTGAGAAAAAAACTGGTCCGAAAATCATGGACTCTATCCCACGAAAATATTTCGATAGAAAACTTGATTATTTATTCTGAACTCTAAACGTTTGAACGAAAGCAGGTTATTTGAGGTCAAATCCAGGTTTGAGAAAAATACTGGTCTGAAAATCATGGACTCTATCCGAAGAAAGTTTTTCGATAGGAAACTTTATTATTCATTCTGAACTTTAACACGTTTAAACGAAAGCAGGTTCTTTGAGGTCAAGACCAGGTTTGAGAAGAAAACTGGTCCGAAAATCATGGACGATATCTCAAGAAAATGTTTCGATAGCAAACTTGATTATTTATTCTGAACTTTAATATGTTTAATCGAAAGCAGGTTATTTGAAGTCAAAACCAGGTTTGAAAAAAAAACTGGTATGAAAATCATGGACTCTATCCCAAGAAAGTTTTTCGATAGAAAACTTGATTATTTATTCTGAACTTTAACACGTTTGAACGAAAGCAGGTTATTTGAGGTCAAGACTAGGTTTCAGAAAAAACTGGTCTGGAAATCATGGACTCTATCCGAAGAAAGTTTTTCGATAGGAAACTTAATTATTTATTCTGAACTTTAACACGTTTAAACGAAAGCAGGTTCTTTGAGGTCAAGACCAGGTTTGAGAAGAAAACTGGTCCGAAAATCATGGACGCTATCTCAAGAAAATGTTTCGATAGCAAACTTGATTATTTATTCTGAACTTTAACATGTTTAATCGAAAGCAGGTTATTTAAAGTCAAAACCAGGTTTGAAAAAAAAACTGGTATGAAAATCATGGACTCTATCCCAAGAAAGTTTTTCGATAGAAAACTTGATTATTTATTCTGAACTTTAACACGTTTAAACGAAAGCAGGTTATTTGAGGTCAAGACCAGGTTTGAGAAAAAAACTGGTCAAGAATTCATGGACTCTATCCCACGAAAATGTTTCGATAGAAAACTTGATTATTTATTCTGAACTTTAAACGGTCATGACCAGGTTTGAGAAGAAAACTGGTCCGAAAATCATGGACTCTATCCCACGAAAATATTTCGATAGAAAACTTGATTATTTATTCTGAACTTTAAACGTTTGAACGAAAGCAGGTTATTTGAGGTCAAATCCAGGTTTGAGAAAAATACTGGTCTGAAAATCATGGACTCTATCCGAAGAAAGTTTTTCGATAGGAAACTTTATTATTCATTCTGAACTTTAACACGTTTAAACGAAAGCAGGTTCTTTGAGGTCAAGACCAGGTTTGAGAAGAAAACTGGTCCGAAAATCATGGACGATATCTCAAGAAAATGTTTCGATAGCAAACTTGATTATTTATTCTGAACTTTAACTTGTTTAATCGAAAGCAGGTTATTTGAAGTCAAAACCAGGTTTGAAAAAAAAACTGGTATGAAAATCATGGACTCTATCCCAAGAAAGTTTTTCGATAGAAAACTTGATTATTTATTCTGAACTTTAACACGTTTAAACGAAAGCAGGTTATTTGAGGTCAAGACCAGGTTTGAGAAAAAAACTGGTCAGAAAATCATGGACTCTATCCCACGAAAATGTTTCGATAGGAAACTTGATTATTTATTCTGGACTTTGACACGTTTGAACGAAAGCAGGTTATTTGAAGTCAAAACCAGGTTTGAGAACAAAGTGGTATGAAAATCATGGACTCTATCCCACAAAAATGTTTCGATAGAAAACTTGATTATTTATTCTGAACTTTAACACGTTTAAACGAAAGCAGGTTATTTGAGGTCAAGACCAGGTTTCAGAAAAAAACTGGTCTGAAAATCATGGACGATATCCCAAGAAAATGTTTCGATAGGAAACTTGATTATTTATTCTGAACTTTAACATGTTTAATCGAAAGCAGGTTATTTGAAGTCAAAACCAGGTTTGAGAAGAAAACTGGTATGAAAATCATGGACTCTATCCCACGAAAATGTTTCGATAGAAAACTTGATTATTTATTCTGAACTTTAACACGTTTGAACGAAAGCAGGTTATTTGAGGTCAAAACCAGGTTTCAGAAAAAAACTGGTCTGAAAATCATGGACTCTATCCCAAGAAAATGTTTCGATAGGAAACTTAATTATTTATTCTGAACTTTAACACGTTTGAACGAAAGCAGGTTATTTGAGGTCAAGACCAGGTTTCAGAAAAAAACTGGTCTGAAAATCATGGACTCTATACAAAGAAAATGTTTCGATAGGAAACTTGATTATTTATTCTGAACTTTAACACGTTTGAACGAAAGCAGGTTATTTGAAGTCAAAACCAGGTTTGAGAAGAAAAGTGGTATGAAAATCATGGACTCTATCCCACAAAAATGTTTCGATAGAAAACTTGATTATTTATTCTGAACTTTAACACGTTTCAACGAAAGCAGGTTATTTGAGGTCAAGACCAGGTTTGAGAAGAAAACTGGTCCGAAATTCATGGACTCTATCACACGAAAATGTTTCGATAGAAAACTTGATTATTTATTCTGAACTTTAAACGTTTGAACGAAAGCAGGTTATTTGAGGTCATGACCAGGTTTGAGAAGAAAACTGGTCCGTAAATCATGGACTCTATCCCACGAAAATGTTTCGATAGAAAAATTGATTATTTATTCTGAACTTTAACACGTTTGAACGAAAGCAGGTTATTTGAGGTCAAGACCAGGTTTCAGAAAAAAACTGGTCTGAAAATCATGGACTCTATCCCACGAAAATGTTTCGATAGAAAACTTGATTATTTATTCTGAACTTTAACACGTTTGAACGAAAGCAGGTTATTTGAGGTCAAGACCAGGTTTCAGAAAAAAACTGGTCTGAAAATCATGGACTCTATCCCAAGAAAATGTTTCGATAGGAAACTTAATTATTTATTCTGAACTTTAACACGTTTGAACGAAAGCAGGTTATTTGAGGTCAAGACCAGGTTTCAGAAAAAAACTGTTCTGAAAATCATGGACTCTATCCCACGAAAATGTTTCGATAGAAAACTTGATTATTTATTCTGAACTTTAACACGTTTGAACGAAAGCAGGTTATTTGAGTTCAAAACCAGGTTTCAGAAAAAAACTGGTCTGAAAATCATGGACTCTATCCCAAGAAAATGTTTCGATAGGAAACTTAATTATTTATTCTGAACTTTAACACGTTTGAACGAAAGCAGGTTATTTGAGGTCAAGACCAGGTTTCAGAAAAAACTGGTCTGAAAATCATGGACTCTATCCCAAGAAAATGTTTCGATACTTAACTTGATTATTTATTCTCAACTTTAACAAGTTTAAACGAAAGCAGGTTTTTTGACATCCACTGCAAGACGGTTTCCCGCACGTTTTTTTCGTCGCTGATTTCAGGAACATCTCTCAGCTCAATTTAATTTTTCTGAATCAGCCTTTCATCATGGTGCCGCCTCTCCCGGGAAAACTGATCCGGTTAAAGTGGTTACAAATATACCTTTGAGACAAAAACTAGATTTTCAAGTGGCACATCCTACTTCGGTTTGCCCAAAATCCTTCGATGAACACCAGAAAAATTATGCTCTACAAAATCCTCCAGCCAGGTCTTCTGTATGGATGCGATAAGCCACTAAGCAGAGCAGATTTTTGGATCGCTTAAATGAAAAAATTCTACGTCGGATATATTTTCCAATCTTCGAGGACGCGTGAAGAAAACTATGCAACCGTGACCTCTACAAGCTCTATACAGATCTAAATATTCAGGAACGCAAATATCGATCGGCTCCAAACGTACAATGGTCCAGCTTAGTGTCCTTGCTTCGCAGACACCAGGTCCCACGAAAATAAGGGAAGACTAAACCTAAGTTTCGAATATCAAACAATTGCTGCTTACAGGAAACAGCTATGTACAGCAATAATCGATATCCGAATAAATAAGCAAGCCTAAAAGCCTAAAGAATTAGACGCTCGAGTTCATTTCATCAAAACAAGAAAATTTCTTAAAAAAAAAAACTTTAAATCAATTTATTTGGATTTCGAAATTACATTTCTGTGTAATCAGAGTACATGTATAAATTTCAAAATAAGACTGTCTGAAAATTCTAGACGGCAAACACAAATAAAATCAAATATATAGTATTGTAACGAGAGTGCGTTGAATATTCATATTCGCATGCGGCAACGCTTTTTTGTTTGCCTTGCAACTGCACAAGTTTCATTCCGGCGCATAAAAGAAATACAAAAAGAATTGAATAAAATAAAGAAAAAAAAACATTCGTCAGTCATCTTCTGCGAGGAATCAGAAGAAAAGACATTCTTTTAATGTTTGTGGCTGAGATAGGATTTCACTTTGTATAGTAATTTATAAATGTAGATTCTAGACTTCTAAGCAACAGTTGACATGCCTTAATCAAGAAAGTGTGGCTTCAAATATTTAAGCATTCCAAATGTCCGGAACCGTTTGATTTTCATAATTCTCATCAATTCGTCATCACAGATGGCATATTGTTTATTTTTAGGGTCGTACAAGTTGCGCTCCTTGATGATTGACCAAATTTTCTTAACAACTGCGTGCCTTGGAAGTGCGTCGGCTCCCATTAATTTAGATAGTTCCGGTGATAAGTTGTATGGACGTGTAAAACCTGTTCCCTTCTTGGGTCCAGCGGCGGCAGCTTTGCTCTAAGAATTGAACATGAAATTGTTATATACACAAACCTGTGGATTTTAAACATGTTTATTTGATTACCTTTTTAGGGGGTGGTTTCTTTTTTACTTCTTCTTCGTATTCGGATTCAGACTCTGATTCGGAGGATGCACTTTTGTCATCTGTTTTGTTTATCACTTCCATGACGATTGCGTCAATTTGTTTCTTTCTGCTCAGTAGAGAGCATCCCAGTTTGGTCTCCAATTGCTTGCGCACTGTTTTAGACGTTATCACTGATAAATCTGCCGTTTTAAGGATTTCTGTGGGAACAAAATGTAAAAATATGCATCAATTAACCATTATCTCAACGGGTGCCGAAGAGATGCTACTCCTTTCGAGGTTAGGTTATAGACAGATCACTTTTGCTCTGGAACACAAGCATTTTCCAAATGCTAACATTTTAACACTCATTCTTGCTTTGGAAAGTTTAGTTGCAATAACCTTGTAGAATTTAAAAGCCACATTTCTTAAGGCAAATGCGGCAAAAGATGTCTGGCGACGATACGACATTTACATACCTGAGATTTCCTTTTTCAGATCCTTCTTAGAAATATCAGCCATGTTTATTTAAATTAAGTGAAATGCTATTCTTAATATATTACAAGCAAATTTTTTTGGAAAATGCAAACAAAATATATCCTGGCGTTGATCATTTACTAAAAAAAGAAGGCAAAGTGAGCACCTCTCTTAATGTCACTTTTTGATTTATTAACGACAAAGCGCACTCAGCAGAGGCTCTCAAACCTGTAAAGATTAAATTTATATCTGTTTATTACTTTTTGAAGGGAAAAAAGTTTTTATCTAATAATGATACTGGTAGACTAAACACTTTAAGCCTTCAAACTTAGCTTAATCAATTAATAAGCAAGCTCATTTGGTTGGCCAAGAAAGAGCATTTCATGCTGCATGAAATTTTGCGTGAATGTCCAAACGACGATTCCGGGAATGTGAAAACGGTTGCTACGTATTAAAACATAACAGACAAAGATACGATTAAAAGGATCAAACAAGTTTCAAAATCCCGCACTTCAGATATCCACTCAGACTAAACCTGATCTCAAGCCGAACTCGGTAACAGAACTGAACAGAATTGTAGAAAGCCAGCAAGCATCTAGATAATCCATCACATCCACCACAACATGTACTGGATGAAGAAGAGGATAAAGATATTCCTCATCCAGCTCGAAGCTTATTTCTTTGATCAATCAATCTATCTTTAAAAACAATTGTTGTAGTCTGGAAGAATCTTTTATTTATTCTAACGGTATAAGCCCTTCCCTTTTACGGTCTCTGCCATATTGTATTGTGAACTTGTTTGTACAACAGCCCATTCTTCTAAGCTTGCATTTAACTGCTTTTTTGTAGTTTTTTGCTTACGCCCGTAAAAATATTGGATTCCAGTGACAATGCTCTAAAAAATATGCTTTTCATTACCCTATGCTCTAATAATAAAAACAATTTTACAGTCACTAGTTTACTTGGTAACGATGAACTTAACGAAAAATGTTAACACATTACCAGCGAGTCTCGTTTCAAATAAATACGTCACATCCAATTTTCGCGCCATTCCAATTTTTGTATTGTTTTTGTTTTGTTACCGTTCAAAAATACATTAATGTTTAAGAACAAATAGAACTCCAATAATAATTGCAATCAAATGGGTATCACCGGTCTTATACCGTTCCTGGAGAAAGCATCATCCAAAGTTCATTTAAAAGTGAGTTTTAACATCCGACATCTTTTTGAAGAACGCTCCTGACCCGATTGTTCTTCTAGGATCTCCGTGGGTGCACAGTGGCTGTGGATGCATACTGTTGGCTTCACAAAGGAGTCTTCAGTTGCGCCGACAAGCTATGCCGCGGTGAGGACACCGACATGTAAGTACAGAAAAGCAATTTGAACAAAAATTAAGTCGAAAATCTGTTCAAGGTTCGTCCTCTTCTGCTTGAAGTACGTTACAATGCTGCTGTCCTATGACATTAAGCCGATTCTGGTGTTTGACGGTCGTCACCTGCCGGCCAAGGCACTCACCGAAAAGCGTCGGCGTGAGAATCGTGATCAATCGAGGAAACGTGCAGCTGAGCTCTTACGACTTGGACGAATCGATGAAGCCCGCTCTCACATGAGACGATGCATAGATGTGACCCATGAGATGGCTCTGCGACTCATTAAAGAGTGTCGCGTCCGGAATGTCGACTGTGTTGTGGCACCCTATGAAGCTGACTCACAAATGGCCTTCCTTAACAAACTGGACATTGCCCAGTACATTATCACGGAGGACTCGGATCTGGTTTTGTTCGGATGCAACAAAATCATCTTTAAGTTGGACTTGACTGGGGCTGGTCTGTTAGTGGAAGCCGAAAAGCTGCACTTAGCCATGGGGTGCCGTAAAGAGAAGTATACATTTGACAAATTCCGTGTGATGTGCATTCTTTCGGGGTGCGACTATTTGGACTCACTGCCTGGCATTGGTCTGGCCAAGGCATGCAAGTTTATTCTCAAGACTGAAGAGGACAACATGAGCCGGGCTCTCAGGAAGATCCCACAGTACCTGAATATGCGGCATCTGCAAGTTGACGACGAGTACGTGGAGAACTTCCTCAAAGCAGACGCAACCTTCAAGCACATGTTTGTGTATAATCCGTTGATGAGGCGGATGGAGCGACTGCATGACTTGTCAACCTGGAATACTGATGAACGGTATTGTTCAAATGCTGGAGAACTCCTTGACGACAACACGGCTTTTCAATTGGCACTGGGAAACCTTAATCCCTTTTCTTTGAAGGCGCTAGACACGTGGCATCCGGATCACAGGTTTGTTTAAAGGTTTTAAAGTTGCAGCTAACTTTGTTTTCGTCAAAAGTCAGGTCTTCAGCAACGTCAAACGAACGAAACATAAAAGCATTTGGCTCAGTGACTACAAGCGGCACACTCAAACGGAGAAGAAGAAACACCTTGCTGGAGATATTTTTTGTGCGTTGCAATTCAAAAAGGTGTCATATGCTTTTGATCCGGAACAGGAAGAACACAGAGCAAATGAAGATGACATTCTTTCGTTATATAATGGCCAGGAGCCGCCGAAAAAGCGTCGGTGCAGCGATACTGAAAACGTTATACGGCACGTCCAAGTGACACCTACGAAAACCGCCTACAATCCCTTTCCAAGTTTGTCACCACGCGAAAAGAATCTCGTCACCGATACACCATTAAACCCCAGTCCGCGAAAGGTGGTTCCGTTGAACCCGTTCAAACGTTCGATCTTCTCAACTTCAACTGAGGTTCGAAGTAGATTCTTTTCTTCCAACGTTGCAGTTGCCTCAAAGAAGGAATCGCAAAGTGAAACTTCAACACCTGATGTGAAAGAATTGCCAAAAGATGACCCCGAAATCTCCGAAAAAGTCGCTCGGATCGAAGCGCTCACCGAGCAGAACAAAAAAAGTGCGATAGCGTTATATGATTACAACTCACCTTCGCCGGTGAAGACTCTTAAGACAAAACTATCGTCACCTAGTCTGGATGAAAAGACTCCAACGAGTGATACTTCAGAAATACCACTGAGTATAGATAGTGGAATCTGTTTGCTTGGTCAGGTAAACTCGGAATCTTCGGCGCAGTTGAGTTTAGAGGAGTTCACTTTCAAACCAGCCATAAAATCCGAGAGCCATGTGATAGAGTTGTCCGATAACGAAGACAAGCCAGATGTTAAAAAGAAGAACATCGCTAAGAAGACAAAACTCCAGGTAAATTCTCCAAAACCATGTTTTCAATTGAAGTATTTATGAATTGAATTTTGTAGCAATCACGAACTGCAGGACTGATGAAGCCAAAGAACTCAAAAGTTGCAAATAAACTGCCAGTTAATCAATCTCAGTTGAGTATGTTTGGATTTCAAAAAAGGCAAGTCTTAAACGTTGTTTTTGAAAATAAGTCTTCATTCATAAATCGCGCTCAGATATTACCTAATTGAATTCTTACATTGGTTGAGTGGTTATGGCGACCTCTATTTACATTAAGAATTGCATCAAGCATTCTGAGAACATAAATATATATCGAACTTGCCTCAAAGAAAATATGTTGAGTCGCGGTAAAATTGAACCAGGTGGACTTCAACACCGCCTCATGTTATTTCTCTCCCCAACATAGGCTGGTAGACGACGAACTCGATCTCCTATTTGATTCACTTCACTTTCGACGGGGACTTTAACGCCAAACACATTTTGGGGCTCAAGATGTTATTCCACGAGAGGCAGACTACTCTACACGGCCATCATGCAATGTGGAGTAAATTTCTTTTCAATGCAAAAGCCAACGTTTTAGCCAACCTATATATTTCAATAAAATTTCTGACCTCGTTGACTTCTTTATCGCAATGGGTGTCCCTAAATTACTCAATAACGTTGAAGAATGATATGATCTCTGCTCAGAACGCTAGGCGGTTATTTTGAAGTTGGGTGGAAGCTTATAAATATATGGCGCTTAGACTTATAAAAATACTAATTGGAACGGCTTTAGAAAGGACTGCAAGGAAAACGTTCCTCTTAATGCATCTCTAAAAACGCCGCTGGAACACGAAGTCCACGAACTCTTAAGGACTACACAAAGCGCTGCATGGAAGAACACTTCGTTCCAGAAGACCGGAGTACGGAACGGTGAAACAATACACACAAACTCGACATCGAAGAGCTTATACGTAAAAAGAGGAGAGTGCGTAAGCGATGGCAACGATCCCCAGCGTCAGAAGAAAAAACATACTTGATGCACCTTTCTAACAAGTTTAGGAGCAATCTACAAGAATTTTAGACTTCCTCCTGCCTCGTAGGCTTAACAGCGGATAAGATCTCAAACTACTCGTTATAGAATGCCGTTAAGTCCATAGAATAACAAATGTAATTGAAAATTTTTAACTAAAATTCCACACCGTTTTCGCTTCCATTTATTGCAAAGCCTGTTCCTTTTTTTGAGAGCGCTAAAAACATCATCCATGATCATGGCCAGGCTTTATGACTGATAGAAACGGTCTTAATCGGTTAGAATTAAGATTATGAAAGGAGTCTGAAAAACAACTTGGGTCTTTTACAATTTCGTTAACGTTTCTTCTTCTTCTTTTCAATCTCATTAAGAAAAGCTTTATCACAAATTAAATTATTTTTTTTTCTTTACAGACCGTCGTTGAAATAACAGTAAGCATACCTATCTAGTTCCCGTCCTGTAAAATGTTTCTATTTCTTATTGTTATTGCTCCTCGTTTTTAAAATAAATGTCGTTATACAAAAATTGTTTTTCTATCACAGTTTCTGTGGACAAGTTTTAAGTTTCTCAATACCTCCACGTAGATCCAATTGAACACAGAAAGCGAATTCGTCACCAATAAACGGATCGTCAGTTTTTATGTTCAAATCTTCCATTTCGTTTGGGGCGATAAGTCTTTAAACAAAAAACAATAAGCAACATCAGAGTGTACAGACACTAAAGTACCTTATGGCGTGTAAATACATCCGCGGCATTTCCTTATCATGGATGGAACCATATGTGTAATCACCAAGTATCGGATGACCAATTGCAGCGCAATGAAGCCTCAGCTGATGCCTCCGACCAGTGACTGGCTGCAGAAGTACTTTGGACACCGGCAAGCCCCTATATTTTCCATGCGCAAGCAATACCAAGCGAGTGTGTGATTTTCGTGGATTCTTACAGATTTTACCAAAATCCACCGTACACATCTTTTTACTGCTCTTCTCGTATCGTGTGTCGTCACCTATCAGACGAGAGCAGTTATGATCTTCAAAAATGTAAAAAAATTAATTCAAGTTATTGACAAACCTATCGCCAAGCTTACATCACACATTTCTTGTTGCATGTGCCCGTTGACGATTGCAATGTAGAACTTCTGGCATTTCTGTTGCTCGAACGATTTACAAAGCGAGGCGCAAGCTTGCCTATGGAGTGGTATGCATAAAATCCCACTGGTCGCAAAGTCTAAACGGTGAGCGAAGTAAAATTCGTGGCGAAGGTCAGGATTCCTAAGATCTGGAAGTTGTTTACTTAGAATTGTCTGAACTGTGTTCTGGAAAGGAAGGCAAATTGTGAAGCTGTCCTGGTGGAATTTTATTCAGGCAGGCGAGAACCTTTAAACTATTGTTGCTGTTGATGAGGAGATCCGGAGGTTTATTTATGACGATAAAATGTTCGCTTTTATAGAGTATATCTATATGAGAAAGGCAAATCAGTGACTTATTAGTTCTAAGCTTAATATTTCTGAAGAAACTGACTAGTTTGTAAATGTATTTGCTGGAGGTGTTGACGAATGCCTCGAGGACCTCAACTAGTACAAACTGAATAGCGCGATCAATCACATATTCAATGGACATTTTTCTTTTTAATTATTTGTTATTGGCAACTGCGTCTTTAACTTATTTTAATTACTTTTCAACAAGTTAAATTTGAAAGGATTTGACAAAAAGGTTGTTGTCAGTCATCTACCTTTTCTACTAAGTGTCAAAAGAAAATCTTGGAGGCCATAAATTTAAAGGCCTCCGCGATCACTTAAATTTGCAATATATGATATTTGTTTATTTTGTAAAATAAAATGCAAAGCTGGTTTCCGATGATCAGCTCACAATTGGTTTCGTTTTTTTATTTCTGTGACTCAAGGTTCAATTTTAGGTCCAATCTTATTTCTAATCTTCGATTAAGTAAATAGATTTTAGTATAATAACGCATTTCGCTGATGATAGTGTTCTTTTGTCAGCAAATCGTTGTTAGAATCAGTAATACGTTGACTAGAAGATGTATATAGTATATGGGTTCAAAACTCCTAACTCTAAACCATATATATGCTTTACAAAACTTTGATCCTACCAGTTCTGCTATATGCGAGGCGGGCGAAAGGAGAAGATATTACCACGAACTCTATGAGCTATATCAAGATGTGGTTGTAGCCCTTAATAGGACGACACACTTATTCGGCCACATCGAACGATCTAGTGTTCGCGGATGCCAGAGAGCTTGGTCTAGATAACTGGAAGCAGCGTGCCCATGATCGACAAGAAGGCTGCCGTGTCTCAGGCAGATACACTGCATGGGTTGGTAGCCCGTTAAATAAAAAGTTATGTGAAATATCCATCGATTCCAATATACTTTTCCACACAAATGATTTTCGAAACTTTGGTTTTTCAACGATACAAGTGGCCGACCCAGCTTAAAAGATAATGCTATATCTAATTTTTTTCTTCAGGATCCAAATACCTTCTCTGAAATAGTTGATGAAACAGGAGGAGTCAAAAATGAGGAAACTTTCTTTCAAAAAAGTAAGTGTACATTGCTATAAAGAACAAAAAGATCATCTGAAAGCAGTCAAATGTAGTTTTAAAGTGAGTCAATTAAATTTTTGATCATTCTGTAACTTTTAATGTTCGTGTGGAATTGTCGCTAGATATATGACGTTGACATGATCTAAGATCAGATTTCTAAGTTGTAACTCCACATTAAAAGGGTCCACATTAAAGAGCCAGTCTCCTCCATACCTACTGTCACGAGTACTTGTTCGTTGTTTATAGTTCGGGGGAGCTTAAGACACACAAACTCATTCTGATTTTTCCTTCGAAAAAATTAATTAATTTTCCCGAACTACATATTCCAATGCGAGTTAATTGCAGCACGGTAGTTTTGTTGAAAAAAATTGCTCTAGGTTGTTTGGGTTGTGCTTTCAGTGTTCTTTTTGGTCAGTGAAGCGTCTGTACAAGAGCTTAAGTCAGTAGTCTACTCCTTTGTCGGTGTAGTGCGTCGATCGTTGCGTTGCGGTATATATTGACATTGGCAGATAGTTCTTACTTCGGAATTGTTCTGTCCATTTTCGTTTTATGGTGTCGTCTACCATGTCTGTTTAAGGTTATTGTAAATCTCCTCGTTCAACATATTTTGGCCTCCCACAGGTATGAAGTAGTAAACAAAGATATCCTGGAAGGTCTTGTGATTGCTAAAAATTCATTCATGTTCGTTTTTTTCACTGATAATGAATGACTTTTCATGCAAACGCGCTTAGATTGCAAAACAAAAAAAAATTAATAAAAAGAATATTAATGAATGCTTTCTTCAAGTCGATAAATAGAGCCATGGCGACAAATCACAACAGACTTTTAAAATGGCATCTTCTGTGGATTAAGCTGATCTAAAGCTATATTGATTTTATGAAAAAATTACTTTGATGATAGACAAATATAAATATATATATGTATATGTTATTGTTTGTGGAACGTGAGCAGGCGTGAATGCGGACGGCGGCGAAAAGTTGTAATTGAAACCCCTCTTTCTCAGTTGCTATTTGCTTTGCCCCTTACTTGAATTCATTCAAATTCAAATGCACTATAAAGTTGAGGTTGAAATAGGCACATACTTTTAGGCTTTTGTTTATTTTGACATTATAGTTCTTAACTCATATTATAGACGATAATTATAATTATATAACTATTATTATATTAAAGACATTGGGTATTTGGTTTTTATTGAGGAATGAACGGATGGAACAAAAAATGCCCCCGAGAGCATTTCCTGATTTCCTTAATTTTTCAAAAACGTTTGAGTTCGTTGGAAGTAGAATAAAATAAGGTAAAATAAGGTTCATAGTTAAGGTTTCATTGACCATTTTTGCGCTCAAAATACATGTTTGAACATTTAAATAAATCAGTTATTTTCTAGAACACGGTTCACGCAATGCTAGATAGACGTACATTTATTTAAACGCAGGAAACTTTTGCATATTCTAAGGATGGTCTGAGAGAGTGAGCAAAAGAAAAATTTGATTTAGCTTTCGCTGAGGCTTGAACGACGTACACTATTTTATATTGAAAAATCCACACCCGAGAAGTAATTAATTGTATTACCCCACACGCTCGATGTGTCATTAAAGAGCAACCTCCCACCACCTCCCCGTTTCATCTCATGAATGACGGTCATGCTTTTATGGAAATAATTTTATTGCATTACTAATCCGGTCATCATGTTCCACGGGAATAGGAGCTTTTAAACGCGGGTAAAGCTTTTCTTGGCACTGCTAATGAAAATTGTAAACTGATTACTCATCAAGTCCACTGGAAAGCGAGAGCGCATACACAACAACTACGTCTCGATAGCACTTGTTCATCGATTTGTTTGGAAACATAAATCTCAATCCTTTAAGAATCTTAAAACCACATTCAAATATTCTAATATCATGGATTACGTAGTGAGTATAAATTCCTCACCAACTATCAAAAATGGAAGTATCATTTTACCGTCTTGTTTTGTAGCCACAACCGTGTGTTGTTGCTGCACCCAACTTTAAAGCAAGTGAAGATGCAGCAGCCTTGCGTTCGGCAATGAAAGGTTTCGGCACAGACGAGGAGACCATCATTAACATCCTTACCGCACGTACAAATAAGCAACGTCAATTGATCAAAGAAGTCTTCAACAAGGAATATGAGCGGGACATCGTCGATGACCTTAAAAGCGAATTGGGTGGCAATTTCGAGAATGTAATAGTCGCTCTGATGACTCCAACCGAGGAGTACATGTGTGCCGAACTCAACAAGGCCATGGATGGTATGGGGACCGATGAGGAAACGCTGGTTGAGATTTTGTGCAGCAAATCGAATGAAGAGGTGAGGGAAATCGTTGTCGCCTATGAGAAGCTGTATGGGCGCCCCTTGGCCGAACATATGTGCAGTGAAACCTCTGGACACTTTCGCCGCTTGTTAACTTTGATTGTGACAGGAACTCGAGATCCGGTTGGATCAACTGATCAAGCAAAAGCCAAGGAGGATGCAGCAGCCCTGTATGCTGCTGGAGAAGCTCAATTGGGCACAGATGAAGAGGTCTTCAATTCCATTATGGCGCACTCTAGCTTTGCTCAGTTGCGTCTGGTGTTCGAAGAGTACAAAGAATTGTCTGGCATGACCATTGAACAGGCAATTAAGCATGAAATGGATGGCTCCCTACACGACGCAATGCTTGCTATAGGTGAGTTGACCAGAAATTTGACTGGGATCTAACTGCTGATTTTGTGTACTTGCAGTTGAATGCGTTCAATCTCCGGCGGCGTTCTTTGCTAAACAGCTTCATAAGTCGATGGACGGCATGGGAACAGACGACGATCGATTAATCCGAATCATTGTCAGTCGTTCCGAGGTCGACTTGGCCACCATCAAGGACGAGTTCGAAAGAATCTATGATCGTACACTGCTAAGTGCGATTGCGGTAAGTTCAAAAATATACGTAGTTAGTAGTTTCGCAATTAATTAAGGCAAATTCCATTCCCACAATATGTTCGTTCTGCTTTTTTCCAAAGGAGGTAGGTGTTCCATTCAAGAATGCTATACGCCCAAGTGACGCAATATCTTTTTTTTTTGTTTCAGAACGAAACATCCGGAGACTACAAGCGAGCTCTATGCGCCTTAATCAAAGAATGAGCTGCCGCCTAGCTCGTTGAAACACGGAACAAGGTTGCCTTATGCACAGCGATGGCTTTTTAGTGAAATATTTATATTTGTATGTTGTAATGTTACACGATTAGAATAAATATAGTCCAATAAATTTGTTTTCAATTTCAATTATCTGGATGCATATGGCTATCTTTCAGACTCGAGTAATGTCCCTATCATATATCATGCTGCTAGAAGAGCAACAGATAAACGAATCCTCCATGTGCCTGCACACTCAAGCGATGAAAGCAATATTTGGAAATATTGCATGAGCGTACCTGATATAGATGTAAATAATGACAACAGGTCAAATTTAAATAAATACTGGTGGCTAGATTGGGTAGAAGCTAACAATTAGGCAAAGTTAGGTTAAGTAGTTTTATCTTAGTTTGTAGGTCTTTGTTTTTTTTCGTTTGTTTTTGTTCGTTCTTTGTTAAAAAATATATTATTATGAGGAGTTTTTTAACATCCACCTTTTCTTCTCGAAAGTAAATTATATATAAATTATAAATATCACAAAACAAAATATGTTCTAGTAATTTAGTCTAAGTATATATTATAAAATTATAAGTAATGAGAGCCAATTTTGAGTTGGCCATTTACGAAAATGTAAATTTATTGATTTAGCGTTTATCTTGTTTCTCGTTAAGAAAATTGTTAAAATTATGGTGGAAATAAACAAGTTTGAAAAAAAAAAAAAAAAAAAAATTGTTTTCAGGCGAATTTTTTATTTACTAGCATTTTTTAACACAAATATTGTAATTCCCAGCTGGCAGGATTACTTGCCTCCCTTGTAGTCACGGATGTGGTAAAGTACCCAAGCAGGAATGATACATACTGAGCTGACAATAAGTGATCCAAGGATATATAATTCCTGAGAAATAAAGATGAGAATTTTTCAAGAACAAGAAAAAAGTTTACGTAACCAACGAGTCTTGGCTGCGGCTACTTACACCCTTGGAAACATGCTTTGTTGGTGGACCAGAAACAACAGATTGCGAGCGCTTTTGGATAGCGCTGCGAACGATTGGAACCAATAGGCGAGAAGCGCTGTCCTTCAACATTTTTTTGAATTAAATAAAACGATGATGTTCAATCAACAGGGAGAAAATCGGAATCGTAGATCGCACCTTGACGAATGTGATTGAAATTTTCTGACGTTTGGGAAAATTTATTTTTTTGTCTCTCGACAAGTGTGCCAACATAAAACGTTTGTAAATACTTAAGCATAAAGCACATTTGAAAAAGTAGTAGATCGCGCTTTAGCGAAACAATGAGCTTGCAACATGCATAACATTGAAGTGGATTTGCTTGTTTATGTTCTAAGTGCTTTACACTAACCTTTTTAGTAAAATATAAATGTTTTTCATGAAAATTTGTAGCCACAGAGTGTTCAAGTCCATGTCAATTTCTTAACTCCGACGTTGCCTATCACAAATGTCTTTGAAAAGAGAATGTCTTCTACCTCATCTTTGTTTCGTTGACGGTGCAGTTCAGGACTATAGTGTCTTCGAACGGATAAAGTTTCTTTATAATTTGGAAGCTTCATGGGTTTCGGAAGGTTAGCTCATAACTCATCGCCTGATTAGCTGTTTTTGAATTGTTTACCTTCTTTCGTGGATTGCTCTTCATACACTTCTTATAAATCCGAACGAAGCATGACATGATGTTGATTCAATATACTTTGTAAACTCCAGCTGATAGTAAAGTGTACTGCAAAGTAATTAGGTTTTATTCTCTTAGTCTGCTTATGATGTTTTGTTTTCAAATATACCAGAAGTCCACTTTAAACAGTTGTAATTCAGCAGTCTACGGACATACATATCAAATCTTATGGCATCGATACATGGTGACTGCAAACTATCATACGTGATAGGGTCATTGGTATACCGGCAGGGAAAAACTTAATCATCTCTTATTGTATAGCTTAACTTTATTTATTCAAACTAATTACTCAGAATCCAATTTATATCATATCACAGTGTATTAATTATGATTTGAATGTACTTCACAACTCATATTGCTTGTAGAGCTTGCAAGATAAAACTGAAATTACAGGCCCAAAAGTCTTAACACTAATTATGATAAGATAAGAAACTGTTTGAACGTCTTATTCATGACTAAATCAATCAGCTAAAAAAAACACATTTGTTAAAAAGAAGATTTTAAATATTTTTTGGAATTCGACTAACACATCGCCTTGTTATAAAAAATGTGTCCACTAATAACCAAGATGTTTTCTTAATCCGATGGCGATACGTTACAGGATTGTCCGTGTCCTTGACATAAAAGTTTCTTCAATCGGTAGACAATATGGCCAAGGCTTTAAATGGTGATACAACAATAAGGAAATAACAAATTCACCAAGATAGTTGACCATTACTTATGGAGATAATTAGACATATAAAGAAAGTCCTTGCAAGTGAATGGATTTCCTGATTTTTCTGCCTGTTTTAATCACGGCGGATTTTCTACCGAGACACAATTTCACCTTACTTTTCATGTTAATATAAAATATAATTGATGTATATAAAAAATGAAATAATATTGATCATATTTCATTACCATAAAGTTCTTTCCACGTAAAACAAACAGCTTAGCCACTTTCATAAAACGGTAGCTATTGGGCACTCTTTAAATCAAACGTCAGTGTAAAAAATGAAGGTTCATTAATTGATTATTCTTTTTCCTTATCTTTTTCGTCCGTCCACACAAGAGTGGAATTTGTTTCGGAGTTTTGGATGCGCAAGTTTTTTTTTTGTTGTTATAAGAAAGACATCTTGATCATTTCAATTTCCAAAATTTCTCTTTCTGTTTAGCGTTATATAATTAACATTTATACTTTGGTCCCCATTTTCTGGGAAATCGGAAATCGAAAAAGGGAATTTAGAAGGCGAGAGCTTAAAAGTAGAATCATCCTGTGATGACTCATCATCTGTTTCAAATGGATTGTCTACAAGCTGATTCTAAGTTGTAACTTAGAATCACTAAAAAAATAAACGATTCCCTTTTAATTGAAAACATATTTTTACATGACATTTTCGATTGAAAAAAAGATAGTGATTTATGAAGGGGAATTGAATGCCTGCACTTAGAAAGTTTTTTGATTTCAATAATATTATAATTCCTGTAAAAATTAAATTTATGCCTCATAAATTATTTTCAATCAAACGATTAAAATTAGTTATTTTTTTAAAAAAAAAATCATTTTCACCAATTTTGTATTTAATGACTTTTGCTTTTGAAACGACGCATACTGTAAATCAACTAACTTACTTAACTCTTTTATTCACTTAAATAAATGCATTTTTCCTATTGCGTTATCTTTATTGGATATATTCCAATACAAACAGATTGAAATGCTCTTCAAATATTTTCCCGATTGATAGCCCTTAAAATGAAAACTTAAAAGTTTCTATCCCATTCCGCAACCATGCTCTACCTTGCCGGCAAATCGCAAGTGCCATTTGAACTCGCCCACGACACTAAAAAAATATTCAAATTGGAAATCGAAGCAGCCAATCGTCATGCTCTTGTTGGATTCAAAGAAAAGAATTTTATTCCATCGTTTAATTCTGAGCCGTATGCTTGTGCAAAAAAATACATAAACTTTTTAGAACGTGTTTCTTCAACGTCTCCGAAATGTGTACATTGCAACGCAGCGGTCAGCCATGCCGAGCTGTTACCGCTGTTCAATTTGCAATCATGTCCCCGGATGAAATTCGCCGCATGTCTGTAACTGAAGGTGGTATAAATTTCCCGATAACCATGGATGCAGGTAAGCCTGTACTTGGTGGCCTTATGGATCCCCGACAAGGAGTAATCGATCGAAATTGTCGCTGCATGACGTGTACGAGTGATATGGCCGAATGTCCTGGCCACTTTGGTCACATCGAGCTGTCCAGACCAGTTTTTCACGTTGGATTCCTACTCAAGACCATCAAGGTGTTGCGCTGTGTCTGTTTCTACTGTTCACGGTTGTTGGTGTCACCATCAGATCCAAAAATAAAAGAAATCATATTGAGAACTAAGGGCAAACCAAAGAACCGCCTAAGTATGATTTGTGAGGTGGCTAAAACGAGGATCCTATGTGCAGGAGGCGAAGAAATCGACTATCATAAAGAAGGCCAAGCAGCTCGTGGTGGCTGTGGTCATTATCAACCCAAGATAAAACGTGTTGGGCTGCAGCTTCAGGCTCAATGGGTGCATGTAAACGAACCGGATCAGGAGAAGGACATAACCGTGACACCCGAAATGGTTCTTAAGATATTTCAACAGATTTCTGACGATGATTGCTTACTTATTGGAATGCATCCTAAGCACGCTCGACCCGATTGGATGATAATCACAGTGGTGGCCGTTCCACCGCTATCGGTTCGACCGGCTGTTATGTTAAATGGATCTTCTCGCAACCAGGATGACCTCACTCATAAGTTAGCCGAAATAGTCAAGTCCAATAATTTGCTCCGAGCGAACATCGTCAGTGGAGTATCTCCGCATGTTATCGAAGAGAATACCAACATGTTGCAGTTCCATGTAGCCACATTCATTGACAATGAACTGCCAGGACTTCCGCGATCGTTGCAGAAGTCCGGCAAGCCATTAAAAAGTATAAAAGCAAGATTAAAGGGTAAGGAAGGTCGTATACGTGGCAATTTGATGGGAAAACGTGTGGATTTTTCGGCTCGGGCAGTTATAACGCCAGATCCGAATCTGGAAATCTACGAAGTTGGTGTGCCAAGATCGATAGCAACTAATATGACGTATCCCGAAATTGTAACTCCATTTAATATTCATCTTATGCAGGCGCTCGTCGCTCGAGGTTGTGACCAATACCCGGGTGCAAAATTCATCATTCGGACAAATGGAGAGCGAATCGATCTCCGTTTCCATCCCAGGCCAAGTGATTTGCATCTGGATTATGGCTACATTGTGGAGAGGCATCTGCGCAACAATGATCTTGTGGTCTTTAATCGGCAGCCGACTCTGCACAAGATGAGCATGATGGGTCATCGGGTCAAGGTGTTGCCTTGGTCGACGTTTCGTATGAATTTGTCGTGCACTTCGCCGTACAATGCCGATTTCGATGGCGACGAGATGAATCTGCACGTTCCTCAGAGTATGGAAACGCGTGCCGAAATCGATAACATTCACATAACCAGCCGGCAGATTATTACACCGCAATCCAATAAGCCTGTGATGGGTATCGTTCAAGACTCTCTTATTGGGGCAAACAAGATGACCAAACGTGACGTGTTTCTCGACCGGGATCAACTGATGAATCTCTTGATGTATTTGCCGACCTGGGATGGGATAGTTCCTATGCCGACTATTTTGAAGCCAATGCCAATGTGGACAGGTAAGCAACTGTTCTCTCTGATTATTCCAGGCAATCTGAACATGGTAAGAACACATTCAACGCACCCGGACGATGAGGATGATGGACCTTACAGGTGGATTTCTGTCGGCGACACGAAGGTAGTTGTAGAATATGGAACTTTGCTGATGGGGATGCTGTGTAAAAAGTCGCTTGGTGCGTCCGCTGGGTCTCTCTTGCATATTTGCTATATTGAATTGGGTCATGAAATCGCTGGAGATTTCTTGGCTAACATCCAAAAGGTCGTCAATGCGTGGTTGCTGTTCGAGGGACACACCATTGGTATATCGGATACCATCGCCGATCCGAAGACCTATTTCGAAATACAAACAGTCATTCAAAACGCTAAAGAGAGCGTGGCTCTGGTTATATACAACGCTCACAGCATGAAACTGGAAGCATCCCCAGGAAATACACTGCGTCAAACGTTCGAGAATCAAGTTAATCGAATTTTAAATGATGCACGCGACAAAACGGGCGGCTCGGCAAAGAAATCTCTCACAGAATATAATAATTTGAAGTCAATGGTTATAGCTGGCTCGAAGGGCTCCAATATTAACATCTCGCAGGTGATTGCGTGCGTCGGTCAGCAAAATGTCGAGGGTAAGCGCATACCATATGGCTTTCGAAAGCGTTCATTGCCTCACTTCATAAAAGACGACTACGGGCCGGAAGCAAAAGGATTCGTAGCGAATTCCTATCTTGCCGGTCTTACTCCCTCTGAGTTCTATTTCCATGCCATGGGAGGACGTGAAGGACTCATAGATACGGCGGTGAAGACAGCAGAAACTGGTTACATCCAACGTCGGCTTATCAAAGCAATGGAATCTGTGATGGTACAGTACGATGGAACTGTGCGCAATGCAGATCACGACATAGTTCAGTTCCGGTACGGAGAAGACGGTCTCGCCGGCGAATCAGTAGAGTTCCAACGTCTTCCCACTCTCAAAGTCTCAAATAAAGCCTTTGCGAAGAAATTCAAATTTGACTGCACTCAACGTAGATACACGGATAAACTGTTCACCAACGAAGCACGCACTAGTATGCAAAGATCAGAGAATTTAATAAGAGAGCTGGAAACTGAATGGGAGCAGTTATGTCGCGACCGTGAATCTCTCAGGCAAATATTCCCTACTGGTGAGTCCAAAGTAGTGCTGCCATGCAATATTCAGAGAATGATTTGGAATGTTCAAAAGATTTTCCACATAGATAAGCGACTACCAACCAACTTAACACCCTCCGAGGTAATTGAGGGTGTTCGCAACTTACTGCAATCATGTGTCATCGTTCGCGGCTCCGATTACATTTCGCGCCAAGCCAACGAGAATGCAACCTTTTTGTTTCAATGTCTGGTGCGGGCGAACCTCTGCTCCAAGGCGATAATCGACGACTGCCGTCTGTCTTCGGAGGCTTTTGAGATGCTCGTGGGTGAAATCGAAAGTCGTTTTCAGTTGGCACAAGTGCAGCCAGGTGAAATGGTAGGAGCACTAGCTGCACAATCACTCGGCGAGCCAGCAACGCAGATGACGCTTAACACATTTCATTTCGCTGGTGTGTCGGCTAAAAATGTCACCTTGGGTGTTCCGCGTTTGAAGGAGATCATAAACATAGCAAAGAAGCCCAAATCACCCTCGCTGACAGTGTTTTTAGTTGGAACAGCAGCCAGGGACGTGGAAAAGGCGAAGGACGTACTGTGCCGGCTCGAGCATACAACTCTGCGGACAGTTACGGCGAACACGGCGATCTATTACGATCCCGATCCATTTCAAACCGTTGTACAGGAAGACCAGGAATTCGTTAACATATACTATGAAATGCCAGACTTTACTCCCGATGAGGTGTCGCCGTGGTTGCTACGAATCGAATTAAATCGAAAGCACATGACCGAAAAGAAGCTGACAATGGAATTGATCGCCGAGAAAATATCTCTCGCCTTTGGGGACGATCTGAAGTGCATTTTCAATGACGACAATGCTGAACGTTTGATCCTTCGCATTCGCATTAAAAATCCAGAAAACGACACCAAGTTTTCAAACCATAATGATGACGAAGCATCTGAGTGTCGCATGGAAGACGATATGTTCTTGCGGTGCATTGAAAATTCCATTTTGTCTGAGATGACACTACAGGGTATACCAGCAATAAGCAAAGTATACATGCACTTGCCGCAAACTGCCAACAAGAAACGAGTGGTAATAACTGAAGATGGAGAATACAAGGCCTTAGCTGAATGGTTGCTTGAAACCGATGGAACATCTTTGATGGAGGTTTTGTCTGAGCGCAATGTGGACACAATTCGCACTTCTAGCAATGATATATGTGAAATCTTTAAGGTATTCGGCATAGAAGCAGTCCGCAAGTCCATTGAAAAGGAGATGAATACAGTCTTGCAATTCTATGGCTTGTATGTGAATTATCGCCACCTGGCATTGCTGTGTGATGTTATGACTGCTAAGGGTCATTTGATGGCTATCACAAGGCATGGAATTAATCGTCAACGAACCGGAGCACTAATGAGATGTTCATTCGAAGAAACTGTAGACGTTTTGTTAGATGCCGCTGCTCATGGTGAGCTGGATCCAATTCGAGGTGTCTCGGAACGTATAATCTTGGGTCAGTTACCTCGTTTGGGAACCGGTGTATTTGATTTACTGCTCGACGACGAAAAATGCAAACAGGCAATGTACATCGACGATACAGCGTTCAAGGGTGGTGCTTGTTTGTATGGAACTGCTGTTACACCATATCATTCGCAAAGATCGGTGATTTCAAACTCGTCGGGAAGTGAGAGATCAGCTTGCTTCTCTCCGATGTCAGTCTACTCGCCACATATTGGAAAAGATGGCTCGAATTCGCCGTTTTATTCTCCCAAATCTCCGAGTAGTCCTTTCAACAATGACAGCTGCAATGGTTTCCAATTATCAATGGATTCCCCAACAAGTTCCCCGAACTCACCAATTTATTCGCCGAGATTTCAATTCCTGCCATCGAGTCCAAGAAATACCAGTGAAGCGGAGTCTTACTCGCCCACAAGTCCAAATTTATCACTCTTCCCCACGACACCAAGATATTCGCCCAGTTCACCAGCCTACGACATCAGTTCACCGAAACAATCAACGCATATGCAAGGATTATCACCCAGCTATTCACCGACCTCCCCATATTACTCACCGTCGTCGGTTTCATATGTTCCCGTTTCGCCACAAAGTTCTTCTCCATATTCGCCATCATCGCCACTAACAAACTCGCCGTCTGCAGATAGCACTGGAAAGGAGAATGCAGCTGACAGGAAGCCAAGATGTGCATCTCATCAGTATTCACCGACTAGTCCAACTTATTCGCCTTCCAGTCCTAAATACTCACCCACAAGTCCAACTTTGTTGGGTTTTTCCATAACAACTCCAACTTATTCGCCAGCGAGTTCAACTTACTCGCCAACAAGTCCGGGCTATTCTCCATCAAGTCCCGGATATTCACCATCAAGTCCAGGATATTCTCCGAAAAGCCCAACATATTCATTAACCAGTCCTGGATATTCGCCATCTAGCCCAACGTACACTCCAACGAGTCCTGGATACTCACCATCTAGTCCAACATATACACCAATGAGTCCACGATATTCTCCAAGTCCAACGTACTCGCCGAGTCCTACTTATGATCCAAACAGACCAATCAAGGGCTCAGCAAGCCCTACTTATTCACCCTTAAGTCCGACCTATTCACCGAACCATTATAATATTTCACCAATTGAGTACTCGCCAAAGAGCCCACAGTACACACCGTCAAGTCCTTCTATAGAAAGTCCAGTCTACACTCCATTAAAGTCGAGTTGTACTTATTCACCAGCTAGTCCAAAGTACTCGCCCATGAGTCCACAGTATTCGCCACGTACTCCAAACACATACAGCCCTCGAAGTTTTTCGATTTCAAAAGCAATATCGTCGCCAATGAGTCCATTGTATTCACCTTTGTCACCCGAAAGTCCCGACAGTCCCGTCATGGATGATGATGACATGTATTCGCCACAGTCGCCCGATGCATACTAGGCATCTATTCTCTAACTTAACTTGTTCCTTGTTTGCGTTCCTTACTTCAATTCCTTTGTTTTGTTTAATGTTGCAATTTTGTGGTCAAATATTTGAATAAAATTCTTAGCTGACCTGAAAGGTTCTCGAGATAATATTTATTTTATTAATTGAATTCCAGCTGTGTCGGACATGCAGGCAGTATTTGTTAGGCTTTTAGGTTGCTTGGATTTTGTCGATGAGATGTAATCACAGAAGTATGTATGTATGAACGTTTTTATTTATTAAGTATAATGAACTATAAATAACAAAACAAATTTTACCGTCAATCAAATATGTTATGAATATTCAAATACTAGATCGTATGTTATTTACAAGAAGCGTTTTAAAAGTACGAAAAACTGGTTAATATTTAATATTGTTTGGGTAATTCGTTAAAAAATTAATCTTAATTTAGAATTTGATCTGAATTGATATTGTTGAGTATCTATATATACGTTAATTTTGAAAAAGTAAAAGTGTTACCATCTTATAGTATATTTAATTTTAAAAACAAAAATATAAGCGGTACTTTGCTTGATGTTCAGCCGTTGTATAAAGAATAGCATCCATCGCATCTAAGAATGGTTCTCATTGCCTTGTTCTGGGGAATTTGAAGACGATTTATGTCCATAGTACTTTTACCTATAAATATGTTTGAATATTATAAACGTTGATTGCACATGTATACGTTTTTATGTATTTCCGAATTCTTTTGTGAAATCCAATGCATTTCGAAATATTTTTTGTATCATATGATAAATGATCATCGAAATTAATTTGCTGTCTTATACTATGCCGAGTTATTTGATTGATTGTATTTGTTCAATTTTCTTATGATTGACCTTAAATTGTGGAAAAAATTTCACTTTTGATTACCATACATTTTATTTGCTCACATTTATTTTTAACTTGTACTTAAATTCAACCATTTGCAAGGGTCAATTATCAAAGATCATGAAATAGTTTTATGCCTTTATCGCAAAAAAATCACGCACGCAGGAGTATTTGCATGAAAAACCTTGCCAAGCTTATTTTTCGTTCCCTTTGTTACTTTTTCGGCTTAAAATTAGTATTTATTCAATAAAATACAGTTTCTGATGAATTGATTTTGGCAAATATTTTTGAAAAAAGACCGACTTTTTATTTTATTGGAATTTTTTTTAATTGTTCAAAAACTAATGGCATTCTTGTTTTCGGTTGCGTCTTTCTAAGAGAACTGACTATAGGATCAAAGCTGAGCAACAATCGATTTAGGACGTCTTGGTTACAATTTTTCTTTGAGAACTTTCTAGCATAATTAAGACGATATAATCTGAAAGCTTTATATATGAATATTTTTGTTAAATGTCCAATCCAACAAATACTCCAGTAAATTTCAGCCAATGTTTCCATTTCAGTATATGATTCTTCTATTGGTAAGCAATCCTTTTTACCTTTTTGAATTATACTGTAACACGGAAAAACCCTTTATTCGTTTCGGACACAATATCATATTGCTTTCGCGGTAGCCCGGCTTCAGTGAACATAGATAGAGCTTTTTGTAGGGACAATTTTTCTTTTTTATCTGTAAGGCTGATAAAAAATACTATGCATTGAGAATTGAACTAAATATGCTTACTTTTACAAAAAAAATCACGATATGAACACAATAAAAAGGCATAAGTTGACCGCCTCCCAGTCCCAAACCCACACAGCTCACATTTTTCCTGCACTTTAAATATATCCCAGTGTACGCTTTTATTCCGAAAACAAAAAAAATTAAGTTGTATAGTAACATTGCAATGACTAATAATTAAAAACGCTGTAGGGCGTATGAGTGTTTTTTTTTTACACGAAATCAAAAAACAAAAACGCTCATAAAATTTGGGGTAGCAGCCAAATCGTTTTGCATAACAAATACAAATATTCAATTTTATTTATTAATCATTAAAACTTAAAAAAAAAATCAAAGAAATACGACATCTTTTAGCTGTATTGCGTGTAATTGAAACAAAACTAACAACGATTTCCTAAAATGCATTTAAAATGTCAATACATACCTGCAGTAGAACTCTTCATTACAAAAATACAAAGACTTATATCACAACAAAAAGTCAACAACAGTCTGAAATAAAGGCGATAATTTTGTTTGCATTCCTTTTTTATTTTCATGACACTATTATATAACTTAAGGACGTTTCACATGATTGGCCTGTCTTAAAACCCAGACTGGTTTTCACTAAGATGTTATTTTGTGAAATATATTTATGTAGTTGATCTTACGTGACTTTTCAATAAACTTTTCAACGATAAGAATCATATTTTATTGTATTCTTTTGGTATGGGAATAAATACCGATCCCTTTTAGTGTTTGGGAAACATTCCTGTACGGAATGCTTTCAATAATATATGAATTTTTCTAAACTTATTCGCTATATCAAACTGATTGCTTTCAATTTTGTTGTGGAATTGCACTTCGTTTATTTCTGATTTTTTTCTATTTATTCAAACCAATCTTGGCAAGGTTAGATGAAGCTTTCGAATAATTCCGCACTTTTACTTTTTTAAGATTTTTAACTCACTTGTGAACCATTTGTTACTGAAACGTTGGAAACTTTTCTCATTAGTCAATTCATTTGAATTTTAAAGATTCTTCGATAGTTAGTTTATATTATGTATATTGTACAATTTTCTTTGCATTATGGCCTAACAATTTATTTTTATATTTAAATATGTTTCTGTTTTGCTTACTTTGTTAAATTAACAAACATTGTGATCCTTAAATACAGCTTCAATTTGGTTAAAATTATTTAAAAAAAAATCTTGGACATTGAAGTTCCACCATTTTAATTGCTAATACTGTATTTTTTCCTTAAAATACAATAAGAAGTTCAAAAACTTTTTAATCAATGTAGTTCATTTATATAATTTTTTTCATTGTATACAAAATTCAATTTTATTTTATATATCTGATTGTTTTTGAAGATGATGAACCTAATCAGAAAATTATTCATTGTGGCCTGAATTGAGTCAAAATCCTTGGGTTCGTTTTGTACATAATCCCTTGCTTGGCATAATCCCACAAGCCTGGTGCAGCAAGGTCAGGTTACCATGGTGGCCAGTGGAAGTGATTCTTAGTCAACATTTTTTCCGCATACAGATTTATCATCAGTTAAACCAATTCTGTGCTCGGGTTTATAAAATGAAATACAAGAGATCTTTTGGTCCCGTATGCATTAAAGTTGCTGTATGTATCACTTGTCGGATCGGTATTGGAATATTGAAGCACGATTTGGAACCCATTTTATAAGATTTCACAATAGAAAAAGTGCAAAAAAGATTCACAAGATACACTTTCTTAACTTAAATTGGAACAATCTTATAAAACTAGATGCCTGCTGATTGGTATTCAACTTTTTTAGAATCGGCTTAGTTGTTATACCGTAATGTTTATAAGTACATCTACAGGGTAACATTTTCTCACGAAGGCTATTTGGATTATGAAGTGATTATTAAAACAAGGGACTCTTGCGCTCTTAAACAGAAATGCATATAGCTTGTTTTTTTTTACTTTGACTTGGCTTGTGTTGAACGAACCATATTCTTAATGTATTAACATCATGGCTTTTCTTCTAGGTTGCGCGGACTTGATTGGTTTGACCGACTTACAGTGTCAAAAGAAATTAAGGACAAATCCTTCTTACATGCTTATTTACTTACTTAATGTGCTCCCGGCACTCTGCTTCCATATATCCAGACCAAGCGCTCTGTCATCCGCGATCGCTTGGTCCTTAAAACGGTGGTTCGGTCTTCCTTGTCATCTCGAACCTGGGGGCTTTATTTTGAAGAACCTCTTTGCCGGAGCCTTATTGTCCATTCGCTCTATTTGGCCGAGCTATTGAAGTCGTCGTATTTTGGTTTTTTGGACCTTGATAGAGCTCTTAGAGTTTGCGGTTATATCTTTTCCTCCATTCGCCTTCCTTGCATAGGGGACCAAATATTCGACGAAGAATTTTGCTTTCGAAATTGCTCAAAATCTGTTCTGCCTTCCTGCTTATCGTTTAGCACTCGGCTATTTATAGCAGAACTGATAGGATGAAAGTTTTGAAGAGCATACATTTCGTCTTTCGATTAAGGATTTTTGAAAACATATGTTGCTATTTACTGCGAGGTAGGTAAACTCCTTAACCATATCGAAGTTACTGTTGCCAACACTGACGTATTGTCCTAAGTGGTGGACAGCTGTTTTTTCTTTTGTTGACAACATGTACTTGGTTTTGTCTTCGTTTACTTCAAGGATTACTTATAATAATTATAATTAATAACATAATTTGTTAAAGGCTTAAGAGTAGAAATACGTAAAAGTTACGTATTGCCTACTTAATCTGCCACAGTTTTTTGTACCTTTTAAGATAAGTTATGTTTAAGATATATTCACTCGTTTGTCTTCTTGACAACTATTGATCGTTTGTGAAAATAAATGAGTTGAAAAAAAATGGCCTTCATAAACTCTCGTGAATTACTTATAGTACTTAGATAAATTCCTGAATTATTTACATACAAATACTCAACTAAAAAAAGCAAGGGCAGCGTTTGTGTCGATTAAAAAAACTGTTTTATCCCAACTGTTTGAGATCAGATGTGAAGGGCTTTTGCTACCAAATTTTTATGCGTCCAATTTTGACTTATGAGAGTCAAGTATGGTAAGTCTAGCTTATATGGAGAAGTATAGAATTCTTAACCATACAGAAGAGCTTATACCGACTTTCGTCATTACGTCTTTTAAAAAATTGAATATCATCGGTCAGTTAATGTTATTGTGAATGAACAAATATCGTTTTTTTTGATCGATTTTTTGTTTGTATTTTTTTTTGTGAAAGGTCTTCCGCTGAACAGAAAATAGTCAACGTCCCTTGTTCCTTGAACATTCCTGTTGCGAGAAAAAAAATTCATTCTTGCAACGAGAAAAAGAATGGATCGGTCGAGATTTTCCTCGTTGCGAGATTTTGGCATTTGACATGAAATTTGATGAAAAAGGAATCTGTTTCTAAAGAAACCGTTGAATATTTATTTTTAAAACTATTCAAATTGAAATGAGTGCTAAAAGAAATGCGGGCTACCCAAAGATGTAAGCTCCCAAAGAAGGAAGAGAAAGTCTTGATCAGCTCCTGTAGAAAGCATCTATACCTGAGCGATATTAGGAGCAGGGACTTAAAATCAAAAGAATTGAAAGAAATTGTCGCAATTGATGGGTGATAAAGATGTAACCAACCAGGAAAGTTAAAAAAAAATCGAAACTGCTCTTTAGTGTTTTGAAAACCAACACACACGAATGTTAGAGCAAACTTTTTAAGCTAAGAAATCCTTGCCTGATTCCTCTAAAATTTCCCCGTGAAATCATGCCACGCTCCTCAGAATTGAACCCCATTTAAATCTTTCATCTCTGATTTTAGGTAGAGCTGACATTACTTTTGATCCATCCTGTTGTCGTTATGTTTTATTTTAATATTTTTTCGCTGTTGTTCGATGGAACATGGTATTTTAAAGTATATAGGCACAGTATCGTTAAATTTCACTTGATGCTTAGTTGAACATTCCTCCTTGTTAATCTTTTTTGCTTACTTACCTCAGTTTTGCCAATAAATCTCGGAGCAATGTTGACTTAATAACACTCCGTTTACTGGGATAATTTTTGATAATAATCATGTTGCTATCTGGCTATCAACAAACTTTTATAAATAAACCCTCCACAGTCACGAAAGAAAAGCATGCGCACGAATCTACGTGTGTAGCTAGGAAATGGAGGCTCGCTTGTGGACTTTTCCTCCAGAACCAGAACACTTGCTTTTATACGACACATCAGCGTCAATTACTCAAAGCTTAAGAGAGTGGTGTTGCTCTTAAGAAAAACAAGACCACAAACCACAAACAACCACAATGTGTACAACACTACACCCCCAACCGCTATAAAACTCAATCAATCGAACCGTAAAGCACAGGCTATACAGCTATACCAGAGCGTGCACAGGCCACTCTAAATCTTAAGTCAAGAATTCTAATAATACTCATATTGTCGTGCATTTGGCGCGCGCTCCAAGGTGCTTGCTGCTTGTAAACAGCAGCCAGCTAGGCAGTTAATCGCTCGCGGTCTTGTGCAGAGTTTGTTGATTAGCGTTCCACCGTCTTTGGAGGCGTCGCGTCTTGTATTGTGGAGACCCGTGGTCTTGTCATTCGTGACTTCAGGGATTAGTGCGATTCACTGCCCACTCAAAGTGTA